>CM038142.1:483019352-484374771 GCA_021437245.1 Aegilops speltoides | reverse complement strand
CTGCTTCAAGCAGCGAATGAAGGAGTCGGATGAAGGAGTTCATTTCGATCTAGGTGTCATACCTAGTGCATCGGGACCAATGAAGATCTTCTGTGACAATCTGGTGCAATTGCCTTGGCAAAGGAATCCAGATTTCACAAGAGGACCAAGCACATCAAGAGACTTCAATTCCATTCGGGACCAAGTCCAAGTGGGAGACATAGAGATTTGCAAGATACATACGGATCTAAATGTTGCGAGACCGCTAACTAAGCCTCTCTCACGAGCAAAACATGATCAGCACCAAGACTCCATGGGTGTTAGAATCATTACTATGTAATCCAGATTATTGACTCTAGTGCAAGTGGGAGATCAAGGAAATATGCCCTAGAGGCAATAATAAAGTTATTATTTATTTCCTCATATCATGATAAATGTTTATTATTCATGCTAGAATTGTATTAACCGGAAACATGATACATGTGTGAATACATAGACAAACATATAGTCACTAGTATGCCTCTACTTGACTAGCTCATTAATCAAAGATGGTTATGTTTCCTAACCATAGACATGTGTTGTCATTTGATTAATGGGATCACATCATTAGGAGGAGGATGTGATTGACATGACCCATCCCGTTAGCTTAGCACATGATCGTTTAGTATTCTGCTATTGCTTTCTTCATGACTTATACATGTCCCTGTAACTATGAGAATTATGCAACTCCCGTTTACCGGAGGAACACTTTGGGTACTACCAAACGTCACAATGTAACTGGGTGATTATAAAGGAGTACTACAGGTGTCTCCGAAGGTACATGTTGGGTTGGCGTATTTCGAGATTAGGTTTTGTCACTCCGATTGTCGGAGAGGTATCTCTGGGCGCTCTCGGTAATACTCATCACTTAAGCCTTGCAAGCATTATAACTAATGAGTTAGTTATGAGATGACGTATTACAGAGCAAGTAAAGAGACTTGCGAGTAACGAGATTGAACTAGGTATTGGATACCGACGATCAAATCTAGGGCAAGTAACATACCGATGACAAAGGGAACAACGTATGTTGTTATGCGGTTTGACCGATAAAGATCTTCGTAGAATATGTAGGAACCAATATGGGCATCCAGGTCCCGCTATTGGTTATTGACCGAGAATGGTTTTAGGTCATGTCTACATAGTTCTCGAACCCGTAGGGTCCGCACGCTTAACGTTTCAATGACAGTTTTATTATGAGTTTATAAGTTTTTATGTACCGAAGTTTGTTCGGAGTCCCGGATGTGATCGCGGACATGACGAGGAGTCTCGGAATGGTCGAGACATAAAGATTGATATATTGGAAGCCTATGTTTGGACATCGGAATAGTTCCGGGTGAAATCGGCATTTTACCGGAGTACCGGGAGGTTACCGGAACCCCCTGGGGGGTTAATGGGCCTACATGGGCCAAGAGGGAGAAGAGGGAAGGAGCCAGGAGGGGGCCGCCGACCCCTCCCCCTCCTTGTCCGAATAGGACAAGGGAAGGGGGGTGGCGCCCCCCTTTCCTTCCCCTCTTCCTCCTCTTTCCCCCCTTCTCCTATTCCAACTAGGAAAGAAGGGAGTCCTACTCCCGGGAGTAGGACTCCCCCCTTGGCGCGCCCTCTAGGCGGCCGCCTCCCCCGGCTCTTTATATACGGGCGGGGCACCCCATAGACACACAAGTTGATCTACGGATCGTTCCTTAGCCGTGTGCGGTGCCCCTTCCACCATATTCCACCTTGGTCATATCGTCATGAGTTTAGGTGAAGCCTGCGTGCGGTAGAACATCATCATCGTCACCATGCCGTCAGGTCTTGTAACTCATCTCCGGAGCCTTTGCTGGATCGGAGGGCCGGAGATCATCATCGAGCTGAACGTGTGCTGAACTCGGAGGCTCCGTGACGCTCGGTGCTTGGATCGGTCGGATCGTGAAGACGACGACTACATCAACCGCGCAGTGCTAACGCTTCGCCACGGTGTCACGAGGGTACATGGACGAACACTCTCCCCTCTCGTTGCTATATCATCACCATGATCTTGCGTGTGCGTAGGATTTTTTTTGAAATTACTACGTTCCCCAACAAAGAATCAGCCAAGGCGGCCACGAGGGTGCAGGGCGCGCCCTAGGGGGTGGGCGCACCCCCCACCCTCGTGGGCCCCTCGTGGCTCCACCGACATACTTCTTCCTCCTATATATATCCACGTACCCCGAAAACATCCAGGAGCACCACAAAACCATATTTCCACCGCCGCAACCTTCTGTACCCATGAGATCCCATCTTGGAGCCTTTTCCGGCGCTCCGCCGGAGAGAATTGATCACGGACGGCCTCTACATCATCTCCAAGGCCTCTCCTATGAGCTGTGAGTAGTTTACCACAGACCTTCGGGTCCATAGTTATTACCTAGATGGCTTCTTCTCTCTCTTTGAATCTCAATATAAAGTTATCCTCGATCTTCTTGGAGATCTATTCGATGTAACTCTTTTCGCGGTGTGTTTGGTGAGAACCGATGAATTGTGGGTTTATGATCAAGTTTATCTATGAGAAATATTTGAATCTCCTCTAAATTCTTTTATGTATGATTGGTTATCTTTGCAAGTCTCTTCGAATTATCAGTTTGGTTTGGCCTACTAGATTGATCTTTCTTGCAATGGGAGAAGTGCTTAGCTTTGGGTTAAATCTTGCGGTGTCCTTTCCAAGTGACAGCAGGGGCAGCAAGGCACGTAATGTATTGTTGCCATCGAGGATAAAAAGATGGGGTTTATATCATATTGCTTGAGTTTATCCCTCTACATCATGTCATCTTGCCAAATGCGTTACTCTGTTCTTATGAACTTAATACTCTAGATGCATGCTGGATAGCGGTCGATGTGTGGAGTAATAGTAGTAGATGCAGAATCATTTCGATCTATTTGTCGCGGACGTGATGCCTATATACATGATCATGCCTAGATAATATCATAACTATGCACTTTTCTATCAATTGCTCGACAGTAATTTGTTCACCCACCGTAATACTTATGCTATCTTGAGAGAAGCCACTGGTGAAACCTATGGACCCCGGGTCTATCTTCTATCATATAAGTTTCCAGTCTACTTTATTTTGGAATCTTTACTTTCCAATCTATATCATAAAAATACCAAAAATATTTATCTCTATCAGATCTCACTTTCGCAAGTGGTCGTGAAGGGATTGACAACCCCTTTATCGCATTGGTTGCAAGGTTCTTGTTTGTTTGTGTAGGTACGTGGGACTTGCATGGAGCCTCCTACTGGATTGATACCTTGGTTCTCAAAAACTGAGGGAAATACTTACACTACTTTGCTGCATCACCCTTTCCTCTTCAAGGGAAAACCAACGCAGTGCTCAAGAGGTAGCAAGAAGAATTTCTGGCGCCGTTGCCGGGGAGGTCTTCGCTCAAGTCAAGACATACCAAGTACCCATCACAAACTCATCTCCCTCGCATTACATTATTTGCCATTTGCCTCTCGTTTTCCTCTCCCCCACTTCACCCTTGTCGTTTAATTCGCCTTCTCTTTCCCGTTCACCTATTTTTTTCGCTTGCCTCTTGTGTGCTTGTGTGTTGGATTGTTGTCACGATGGCTCAATATAATACTAAATTGTGTGACTTTTCCAATACCAATAATAATGATTTCCTTAGCACCCTGACTGCTCCTCTTAATGATGCTGAATCTTGTGAAATCAATGCTGCTTTGTTGAATCTTGTTATGAAAGATCAATTCTCCGGCCTTCCTAGTGAAGATGTCGCTACTAATCTAAACAACTTTGTTGATTTGTGTGATATGCAAAAGAAGAAAGACATGGATAATGATATTGTTAAATTAAAGTTATTTCCTTTTTCGCTTAGAGATCGTGCTAAAACTTGGTTTTCGTCTTTGCCTAAAAATAGTATTGATTCTTGGAATAAGTGCAAATATGCTTTTATCTCTAAGTATTTTCCTCCTGCTAAGATCATCTCCCTTAGGAACGATATTATGAATTTTAAGCAACTTGATCATGAACATGTTGCACAATCTTTGGAGAGGATGAAATCAATGATTCGCAATTGCCCTACACATGGATTAAATTTATGGATGATCATACAAAATTTTTATGCCGGATTAAATTTTGCTTCTAGAAATCTTTAGATTCGGCCGCGGGAGGCACTTTTATGGAAATCACTTTAGGATAAGCTACTTAACTCCTAGGTAATATTATGGTTAATTATTTTCAATGGCACACCGAAAGATCTACTATTAAAAAAGTTCATGCGATAGAAGAGATTAATGTTTTGAGTGGAAAGATGGAGGAAATTATGAAATTGTTTGCTAATAAGAGTGCACCTATTGATCCTAATGATATGCCTTTGTCTACTTTGATTGAGAATTATAATGAATTTATGGATGTAAATTTTGTTGGTAGGGATAATTTTGGTAACAATGCTTATAGAGGAAACTTTAATCCTAGGCCGTTTCCTAGTAATTCCTCTAATAATTTTGGTAATTCCTCCAACAACTCTTATGGAAATTTTAATAAGATGCCCTCTGATTTTGAGAATAGTGTTAAAGAATTTATGATCTCTCAAAAGAATTTCAATGCTTTGCTTGAAGAAAAATTACTTAAAGTTGATGAATTGGCTAGGAACGTGGATAGAATTTCTCTTGATGCTGATTCTTTGATACTTAGATCTATTCCACCTAAGCATGATATAAATGAGTCTCTCAAAGCCATGAGAATTTCCATTGATGAGTGCAAAGAAAGAACCGCTAGGATGCATGCTAAGAAAGATTGCTTTGTAAAAGCGTGTTCTGCTAGTTTCCATGAAAATAATGATGAAGATCTAAAAGTGATTGATGTGTCCCCTATTAAATCTTTGCTTTGCAATATGAATCTTGATAATGATGGGACTGGAGATGAGTCAACTTTAGTTAAAAGGCGTCCCAATGATTCAGAGTTTCTAGATCTTGATGCTAAATTTGGTAAAAGTGGGATTGGAGAGGTCAAAACTTTACATAGCAATGAACCCACTATGTTGGATTTCAAGGAATTTAATTATGATAATTGTTCTTTAATTGATTGTATTTCCTTGTTGCAATCCTTGTTGAATTCTCCTCATGCTTATAATCAAAATAAAGCTTTTACCAAACATATCGTTGATGCTTTGATGCAATCTTATGAAGAGAAACTTGAATTGGAAGTTTCTATCCCTAGAAAACTTTATGATGAGTGGGAACCTACTATTAAAATTAAAATTAAAGATCTTGAATGCTATGCTTTGTGTGATTTGGGTGCTAGTGTTTCCACGATTCCAAAAACTTTATGTGATGTGCTAGGTTTCCGTGAATTTGATGATTGCTCTTTAAACTTGCACCTTGTGGATTCCACTATTAAGAAACCTATGGGAAGGATTAATGATGTTCTTATTATTGCAAATAGGAATTATGTTCCCGTAGCTTTTATCATTCTTAATATAGAATGCAATCTTTCATGTCCTATTATTCTTGGTAGACCCTTCCTTAGAACGATTGGTGCAATTATTGATATGAAGGAAGGAAATATTAGATTCTAATTTCCATTAAGGAAAGGCATGGGACACTTTCCTAGAAAGAAAATCAAATTGCCTTATGAATCTATTATGAGAGCCACTTATGATTTGAATGTCAAAGATTGCAATACTTAGATCTATTCTTGCTTTTATGCCTAGCTAGGGGCGTTAAACGATAGCGCTTGTTTTGAGGCAACCCAATTTTATTTTTGTTCCTTGCCTTTTGCTTCTGTTTAGTAATAAATAATTCATCTAGCCTCTGTTTAGATGTGGTTTTATGTTTAATTTAGTGTTTTTGCCAAGTAGAACCTATAGGATAACATGTGGTGATAGTTAATTTGATCTTGCTGAAAAACAAAAACTTTTGCGCGCACGAGAATAATTTTAATAAATCACAGAAACATGCTTTTTAGTTGATTCTTTTTGCAGCATATCATTAGACAAATTTCTAGGACTTCCTATTTTGGTAGGATTTTTAGGGTTAAAGAAGTATTCGAAAGTTACAGATTGCTACAGACTGTTCTGTTTTTGACAAATTCTGTTTTTCGTGTGTTGTTTGCTTATTTTGATGAATATATGGCTAGTATCGGGGGGTATGAAGCATAGAGAAGTTGGAATACAGTAGGTTTAACACCAATCTATAATACCTAAATATTTCATCCCCACTAACCTATTTAACTAAGCATGCACCCTATGCACATCAGCATCCATTCATCTATTGCCACGTGAGCACTAGCCCTCCACTAAACTAATCGTTCCTCTTATGCATGCATGGCCTTTTTTTGGAAGCGTGGCCCCCTGATTCCATGCGTCCAGTATTCCATGCAGCCACTACTCTAGCCCACATACAGCCGAGGAACTAGGCGATCTAGAGAAAAGGAAACTGATGGAAGCCACCTAACAAGAAGGAAACTGAAGGAGTCGCCGTGATCTCTCTCCTTCCCGTTACAATGCCATGCTTCTCTTCCCCTTCCTCGCATCTTCTTATCCTACGTATATATGAAGCAATGACATCTCCATAGGATGGATCCCTTTCCCATCCAGGTTCTCACACACGGAAGGCTGCTGCTCCCTGCCCGTGCACTGGCCATCGCCTCGCCATGGCTTTACTAGGTGATCTTCTTGGCACTGTGGCCTGCCCGTCGACATTGATCGAGTGGTTCATATTTGGAGGATTTTGTGAGTTACAGGGTCGATTCTCCCCCTCCCCCGGGTGCATGATTTGGTTTATTTGCCTTTTCAATTGTGAAGATCAAAGGGTTTGCAAGATCTAATACAAACCTCCCGGTTGCTTTATTTGTTCTGTTTCATTGTGAAAACAGAGAGTTCAACTCCGATGCGGCACATATCAATACAAGGCCTCCTAGGGATCTCATGCTTCTCCTATCTTGTGTAGAAGTTTGGAATATGTCAAGTACCCTTGACTTTGACTTTTATGTATTTCTTCCCAGATTGATTTCTCCAATTCTATGTAAAACAAAACTATAAGCTTTGAGTAAGAATGAACAAGATGTAGGTTTTGTAGTCAACTTCAGCCAGTACAGTATCCACCATCTATACATATATGTAATTGCTTCAGTGCTCTTGCTTGCATCTGTATCTTTGCAGGTCACCGCACAGAATGTTTTTTTTCGCTGGTTAAATATCATAAATTCGAGGTGGCATATTCAGATTTTGGTGTATATTGTATTACTCCCCGAATATACGAGAGATGTGAACTGTGGGAATGTCATGTAGACTGTGACAAGAGGCAGGTAAATTATTTTCTATCTTTTTAAATAAACATGTCTCTGTACTATTAAATTATTTGCATCCCTTTGGCTGGATGCAGCACTTTCTTTCTTAGATATGGTGTTTACCATCCACAAAATTCATGTACAGAGGCAACAAAAATGTTAGATTTTGGCCAGCTCTTATCAGGAATGCCCCATAGTAGTCTTAACTGCGTTCCTGTTATTGTGTACCATTCTAAACTAACATTTTATTGCTCTTTAGATGATAATAAATTGTCCATCATATGATTTTCATGTGCATGATATTTCAGGCACTGACAGAGTTGTGTGACAACTATCAAAGACCCATTTATTTAATGCAAAGGATTTTCTGTCACAACGTGTAACTGTACAATTAAGGTAAGATAATTATTCTTTGCCTAAGATTAGTTGGTTCCTACGGCATATATTTTTTCTTGCTTAATGATTTTCCTATATAAATGAATGCACACTTATGTAATTATTTTCCCACCAGTTTCAGTTGGCAGCTACAAGTAATATTTCATTGCGGATCTCTTGGTGACAAAGATTGAATTCTAGATGAGACCCGGAAGAAAATATTTCTGGCCATATCTTGGTATATTTGTGTTTTCCGTACATCGATTGTAAAGTTTGATATTTCATATTAATTATAATTCTCAGTCTATCATGTAAATTGTTTTACCCGATTTGTTTAACCATGCAATGGAAAACGGAATAACAAACAGAAATATTGTGATACTAACATCCTACTTAGTAACTTACTACTCCGTGCCTGAGAAAGATCCACCTTTAAATTAATTTTTACATTTTCATAAGTCAATAATATACACTGATTTTTTACAGCTGCATAATGTATACATTTTTTGAGTTGAGACATCAATGAATTTAACGGCTTCAGCCTACAGCGGAATAAAAAAGTAAATGATGTTTGTCTTAATGTGTAGCTTAGTTGATCGGAAGAAAATTAGCAGTTCTGTTTATACAATCGCATTTGCACACTATATGTTATAACCATCATTAAGAGTGTTATACAGAACAAATCATCAATGGTTGATATTTTTTACTACACTAGCTTGACATTTGTAGTTAAACAATTTCTACAAAACTTTTTCAAGTATCCTTTGTTTATCCTTTATATCCAAAAAGTTTATTCACTATTTTTCCGCTGCAACGCGCGGGGTATTAGCTAGTATAAATAAAGAATGAGTTCATTATAGTACCTTAAGTGGTGGTTTTTCTTTCTTGCACTAACGGAGCTTATGAGATTTCCTGTTGAGTTTTGTGTTGTGAAGTTTTCAAGTTTTGGGTAAAGATTTGATGGACTATGGAATAAGGAGTGGCAAGAGCCTAAGCTTGGGGATGCCCATGGCACCCCAAAAGAATTCAAGGACAACCAAAAGCCTAAGCTTGGGGATGCCCTGGAAGGCATCCCCTCTTTCGTCTTCGTTTATCAGTAACTTTACTTGGAGCTATATTTTTATTCACCACATGATATGTGTTTTGCTTGGAGCGTCTTGTATGATATGAGTCTTTGCTTTTTAGTTAACCACAATCATCCTTGCTGTACACACCTTTTGGGAGAGACACACATGATTCGGAATTTATTAGAATACTCTATGTGCTTCACTTATATCTTTTGAGCTAGACAATTTTGCTCTAGTGCTTCACTTATATCTTTTTAGAGCACGGCGGTGGTTTTATTTTGTAGAAATCATTGATCTCTCATGCTTGATACGTCTCCAACGTATCTATAATTTTTTATTGTTCCATGCTATTATATTACCCGTTTTGGATGTTTATGGGCTTTACTATACACTTTTATATCATTTTTGGGACTAACCTACTAACCGGAGGCCCAGCCCAAATTGCTGTTTTTTTTGCCTATTTCAGTGTTTCGAAGAAAAGGAATATCAAACGGAGTCCAAACGGAATGAAACCTTCGGGAGCGATCTTTTTGGAACAAACGCAATCCAGGAGACTTGGAGTGGACGTCAAGAAGCAGCCGAGGCGGCCACGAGGGTGCAGGGCGCGCCCCCACCCTCGTGGGCCCCTCGTGGCTCCACCGACCTACTTCTTACTCCTATATATATATATATCCACGTACCCCGAAAACATCCAGGAGCACCACAAAACCCTATTCCACTGCCGCAACCTTCTGTACCCATGAGATCCCATCTTGGAGCCTTTTTCGGAGCTCCGCCGGAGGGGGAATCGATCATGGAGGGCCTCTACATCATCTCCAAGGCCTCTCCTATGAGTTGTGAGTAGTTTACCACAGACCTTCAGGTCCATAGTTATTAGCTAGATGGCTTCTTCTCTCTCTTTGAATCTCAATACAAAGTTCTCCTCGATCTTCTTGGAGATCTATTCGATGTAACTCTTTTTGCGGTGTGTTTGTCGAGATCCGATGAATTGTGGGTTTTTGATCAACTTTATCTATGAGAAATATTTGAATCTCTCCTAAATTCTTTTATGTATGATTGGTTATCTTTGCAAGTCTCTTCGAATTATCAGTTTGGTTTGGCCTACTATATTGATCTTTCTTGCAATGGGAGAAGTGCTTAGCTTTGGGTTCAATCTTGCGGTGTCCTTTCCCAGTGACAGCAGGGGCAGCAAGGCACGTATTGTATTATTGCCATCGAGGATAAAAAGATGGGGTTTATATCATATTGCTGGAGTTTATCCCTCTACATCATGTCATCTTGCCTAATGCGTTACTCTGTTCTTATGAACTTAATACTCTAGATGCATGCTGGATAGCGGTCGATTTGTGGAGTAATAGTAGTAGATGCAGAATCGTTTCGGTCTACTTATCGCGGACGTGATGCCTGTATACATGATCATGCCTAGATAATCTCATAACTATGCACTTTTCTATCAATTGCTTGACATTAATTTGTTCACCCACTGTAATACTTATGCTATCTTGAGAGAAGCCAGTAGTGAAACCTATGGCCCCCGGGTCTATCTTCTATCATATAAGTTTCCAATCTACTTTATTTTGCAATCTTTACTTTCCAATCTATATCATAAATATACCAAAAATATTTATCTTATCTTATTATCTCTATTAGATCTCACTTTCGCAAGTGGCTGTGAAGGGATTGACAACCCCTTTATCGCATTGGTTGTGAGGTTCTTGTTTGTTTGTGTAGGTACGTGGGACTTGCATGGAGCCTCCTACTGGATTGATACCTTGGTTCCCAAAAATTGAGGGAAATACTTACGCTACTTTGCTGCATCACCCTTTCCTCTTCAAGGGAAAACCAACGCGGTGCTCAAGAGGTAGCAGCATCTCTCGCTCTGGCATGGTTCCCCTCTCTCATTCTCGCGGTAGCTTAGTGCTCTACGTCAGCAAGACCCAGTCCCCAGGCAAGCTTCGGCCGTCGCTGGTATGCCAGGTCGCGATGCTGTGGTCAAGGCCAGGAGGTGAGCGGCCGAGGTTTGGTAAGAGCCCCTGAGGCGTGATGCTTAGGAGGTCCCCTTTGGCACGCAATCGGCTTCCGAAGGACTGAGAGGGGAGTTTCCTTGCCCGAGCGGGATCGCTGGAGACAAAGCGCTGATCATGAGGTTCACACATGTGTGTGCGAGGTGACTTATCTTGGCGAGCCTGCGGTGATTCCTTCACTTCAAGGGCGAGCTTCTTGTGCGACGTTAGGCTATGCCCTTCTCTCGATGGCGCCCCCCTCCACAGCGCTCCTATCAACTCCATCTCCCCCGCTTGCCGGGTGCTCTACGTCCTCGGGACCCGGCTCTTGAGCGAGGCTCGGCCGCCGCCGGTATGCCAGGTCGTGATGTCATGGTCAAGGCCAGGGGCGAGGGCTCGAGGGCGGGTAAGATCCTCTGAGGCACGGTGCTCAAGGGCCCCCCTTTAACTTGCAAGTGGTCTCACGAGAGAGGAGCGCCATGCCTCGCGAGGGTGCCTGAGAGGGGTCGGGCCCCGTGGCGCATGGCGCGGTGCTAGGGGAACCACCTGCGGCCCTTCCTCCAGGGGTTCCTACGATTTAGCCATGAAACACAACAAGTAGTTGTGCTTGCTATCCTGCCCGCGATCTTTCCCCGAGGAGATGAAGGCACTAAGGACCCGGTGAGGTGACGTGCGCGGGCCGGCAGCGAGCCAGAGCTCGGTTTCTTAGATTTTTCAATGTTGTAGATTCGGACCCGAGCAGAGACGACATGCCAACAGTCCCCGATGCGGGATGAGCGAAAGGTGGCTTAGCAACGCGCGGAGGCTGCGAAGGGAAACTCCATAGATAACGAGACGACATGTGTAACATTAACAACCATAATGACTTGAGCATGAATAACTGGTCCGGAGTACATGAATCAAAATGAGGCAGCTGCAGGGGCGGCCCCTGGCAGCCAGAGGATAATGCAACCCGAGGGGCACCCTCAACTGAACAAACCAAAACGTCACCTGGCGCCATCGTTGCAGAAGTGTTGAAGTAGCTGAAGACATGTGCTGCAGAAGTCGCTCCTCACGGGCCAGACGGCTCCTGAGGCCCGAGGGGCTCCGGAGGTTGATGACCCACAAGTATAGGGGATCTATCGTAGTCCTTTCGATAAGTAAGAGTGTCGAACCAATGAGGAGCAGAATGAAATGACAAGCGGTTTTCAGCTAGGTATTCTCTGCAAGCACTGAAATTATCTGTAACAGATAGTTTTGTGATAAGATAATTCGTAACAAGTAACAAGTAACAAAAGAAACTAAGGTGCAGCAAGGTGTACCAATCCTTTTTATAGCAAAGGACAAGCCTGGATGAACTCTTATATAAAGCAAAGCGTTCCCGAGGACACTTGGGAATTACTATCAAGCTAGTTTTCATCATGTTCATATGATTCACGTTCGTTACTTTGATAATTTGATATGTGGGTGGACCGGTGCTTGGGTGCTGCCCTTCCTTGGACCAGCCTCCCACTTATGATTAACCCCTCTCGCAAGCATCCGCAACTACGGAAGAAGAATTAAGATAAATCTAACCATAGCATGAAACATATGGATGCAAATTAGTCGCTTACGAAGCAAGGCATAAACTAGGGTTTAAGCTTCTGTCACTCTAGCAACCCATCATCTACTTATTACTTCCCAATGCCTCCCCTAGGCCCAAATCATGGTGAAGTGTCATGTAGTCGACGTTCACATAACACCACTAGAGGGAAGACAACATACATCTCATCAAAATATCGAACGAATACCAACTTCACATGATTACTTATAACAAGATTTCTCCCATGTCCCCAGGAACAAACGTAACTACTCACAAAGCATATTCATGTTCACAATCAGAGGAGTATTAATTATCATTAAGGATCTGAACATATGATCTTCCACCGGATAAACCAACTAGCATCAACTACAAGGAGTAATCAACACCACTAGCAACCCAAAGATACAAATCTGAGGTTTTGAGACAAAGATCGGATACAAGAGATGAACTAGGGTATGGAGAGGAGATGGTGCTGGTGAATATGTTGATGGATATTGACCGTCTCTCGATGAGAGGATCGTTGGTGATGACGATGGCTTCGATTTCCCCTTACCGGAGGGAAGTTTCCTCGGCAAAACAGCTCCGCCAGAGCCCTAGATTGGTTCTGCCCAGGTTCCGCCTCGAGACGGTGGCACTTTGTCCCGAAAGCTTCCTTTTGATTTTTTCCAGGTCAAAACACACCATATAGCAGAAGAGGGGCACCGGAGGCCTGACAGGGGGCCCACAAGGTCGGGGGCGCGCCCAGGAGGATAGGGTTCATCCCCATCCTTGTGGATGGATGGTGGCCCCCTCTGGTGCTTTCTTCGCCCAATATTTTTGTTAATCCCAAAATGACTCTCCGTGAAGTTCTAGGACTTTTGGAGTTGTGCAGAATAGGTCTCTAATATTTGCTTCTTTTCCAGCCCAGAATTCCAGCTGCCGGCATTCTCCCCCTTCATGTAAACCTTGTAAAATAAGAGAGAAAAGGCACAAGTATTGTGCTATAATGTGTAATAACAGCCCATAATGCAATAACTATCAATATAAAATCATCAAAATGGACGTATCAACTCCCCCAAGCTTAGACCTTGCTTGTCCTCAAGCGAAAGCCGATATCAAAAAATATGTCCACATGTTTAGAGATAGAGGTGTCGTTAAAATAAAATACGTACATGAGGGCATCATGATCATCCTTAGAACAGCAACATATATTGTCATATAATTTCTTATGCTAAAGTAACAATTCATGCACAAGGTAAAGTATGAATCAAAAACTTCATTGAAAACTAACAAACTATGATCTCAGTCATTGAAGCAATTGCAATTTATCATAACATTAGAAAGAGTCAATTTAAGAGCTTTTCAGCAAGTCCACATACTCAACTATCATTTAGTCCTTCACAATTGCTAACGCTCACGCGATACTTATGGGTTCAAAGCCTCAGTCGGACACAGAGAAAAATAGGGGCTTATAGTTTCGCCTCCCAACCTTTTACCTCAAGGGTAATGTCAACAATAATACTTTATGATAAGCTACATCCAAGTGGATATATATATATATGGATCTTTCTCCAACACATAGTGCTCGCCAAAAGGAAAAAAAATTGTAAAAAAAGGAAAGGTGAAGATCATCATGACTCTTGTATAAGGGTAGAAGATAAAAGTAAAAGATAGGCCCTTCGCAGAGGGAAGCAGAGGTTGTCATGCGCTTCTATGGTTGGATGCACACTTAATGCAAAAGAACGTCACTTTATATTGCCACTTGTGATAAAGAACATTATTATGCAGTCTGTTGCTTTTATTTCTTCCATATCACAAGTTCGTATAAAGCTTATTTTCTTCACACTAATAGATCATACATATTTAGAGAGCAATTTTTATTGCTTGCACCGATGACAACTTACTTGAAGGATCTTACTCAATCCATAGGTAGGTATGATGGACTCTCATGGCAAAATTGGGTTTAAGGGATATTTTAATGCACAAGTAGTATCTCTACTTCGTGCAAAGAATTTGCCTAGCATAATAGGGAAAAGCAAGCTCAACATGTTGGAGGATCCCTGACAATATAACTTCTATTCGGATATAAGAAAAGATAACCTATTATGTTGTCTTCCTTGTCCAACATCAACTTTTTAGCACGTCATATTTTAATGAGTGCTCACAATTACAAAAGATGTCCAAGATAGTATATTTATATGTGAAACCTCTTTTTATTTATTGCTTCCTATTAATTGCAACAATTACCAAAACTATGTTTGTCAACTCTCAACAATTTTTATTTATCATACTCTTTATATGTGAAGTCATTACTCTCCTTAAGATCAATATATGATCTTTTTATTTCTTTCTCTTATTTTATTCCCTCAAGATTATAGCAAGATGGCAAAGCCCTCATCTCAAAACTACTCTTTATTATATGCAACTCACAGACTCGATTACATAGATAGATCTCAAAATAATACTCAAAGATAAATCATACTAAAATTTTATTCTACTAGATCAAGATATAACCAAAAGGATCGAACTAAGAAAAATGATAAAAGTAAAGGTGTGATGGTGATACGATAACGGGGCACCTCCCCCAAGCTTGGCAGATGCCAAGGGGAGTGCCCAAACCCATGTATTTATGACTCTTTCTTCGGGGGTGGTGATGATGGAGTTGTTGATGTAGTAGGCTTGTCATCCATCTTCCAAGGCATAGGCTCACCATCATAGAAAGACGAACGACTCTCCGGGATCCTCAAATCTGCAGCCAAACTCATCCTCTTAAATCTGTATTCATACTCACGGTTTTGGTTTTGCACGTCATAGATCTGGGCTTGGAGATGCTCGATTTTCTCATGATGCTTGAAGATGGCCTCCACGATGTTCTTGGCATCCAGCTTGTGCTCTTGGTGAACTCCGCGATCCTCAAGTGATTGGCGTTGAGTCCACATTCCACCATCCCTTGACACTTGAAAACTTTCTGCTCCATTGCTTCGAGTCTTGTATCCATGCTTCCGGTCTTCTTCGGCACCTCAACATCGCGGATGTGCAGCACCCCCTTTATACGTCTCCAATGATCTATAATTTATTATTGTTCCATGATATTATATTATCTGTTTTGGATGTTTTATATGCATTAATATGTTATTTTATATTATTTTTGGGACTAAACTATTAACCTAGAGCCCAGTGCCAATTCCTGTTTTTTCCCTGTTTTCAAGTTTCGCAGAAAAGGAATACCAAACAGAGTCCAAATGGAATAAAACCTTCGTGATGATTTTTCTTGGACCAGAAGATAATCAGGAGACTTGAGATGAAGTCGGAGGAGCCACGATGCGGCCACAAGGATGGAGGGCGCACGCCCCACCCTTGTGGTCCCCTCGTGCACTTCCTGACTTAATTCTTTCGCCTATACATTACCATATATCCCCAAACCAACACAGGCATCCACAAAAACACTTTTCCACCGCCGCGACCTTTTGTACCCATGAGATCCCATCTAGGGGCCTTTTCCGGCGTCCTGACGGAGGGGGATTCGATCAAGGAGGGCTTCTACATCAACACCATTGCCCTTCCAATGAAGCGTGAGTAGTTTACCACAAACCAACGGGTCCATAGCTAATAGCTAGATGGCTTCTTCTCTCTCTTTGATTCTCAATACCATGTTCTGCTCGATGTTCTTGGAGATCTATTTGATGTAATACTTTTTTGCGGTGTGTTTGCCGAGATCCGATGAATTGTGGATTTCTGATCAGCTTATCTATGAATATTAGTTGATTCTTCTCTGAATTCTTATATGCATGATTTGATATCTTTGTAATTCTCTTCGAACTACCGGTTTGGTTTGGCCAACTAGATTGGTTTTTCTTGCAATGGGAGAAGTGCTTAGCTTTGGGTTCAATCTAGCGGTGTCCTTTCCCAGTGACAGTAGGGGCAGCAAGGCATGTATTGTATTGTTGCCATTGAGGATAAAAAGATGGGGGTTTCATCATATTGCTTGAGTTAATTCCTCTACATCATATTATCTTACTTAATGCATTACTCCGTTCTTTATGAACTAAATACTCTATATGCATGTTGGATAGCAGTCAATGTGTGGAGTAATAGTAGTAGATGTAGAATCGTTTCGGTCTACTTGACACATACGTGATGCCTATATTCATGATCATTGCCTTAGATATCGTCATAACTTTGCGCTTTTCTATCAATTGCTTGGCAGTAATTTGTTCACCCACCATATTATTTTCTATCTTGAGAGAAGCCTCTAGTGAAACCTATGGCCCCTGGGTCTATTTTCCATCATATAAGTTTCCGATCTACAATCTTAGTTTCTGATCTACTATTCTTGCAATCTTTTACTTTCTGATCTATAAACCAAAAATACCAAAAATATTTACTTTATCATTGATCTATCTCTATCAGGTCTCCTTTTTGCAAGTAACCGTGAAGGGATTGACAACCCCTTTATCGCGTTGGGTGCAAGTTTGTTTGATTGTTTGTGCAGGTATTTGATGATTTGTGTGTTGTCTCCTACTGGATTGATACCTTGGTTCTCAAACTGAGTGAAATACTTATCTCTGCTTTTCTGCATCACCCTTTCCTCTTCAAGGGATAAACCAACACAAGCTCAAGAAGTAGCAGGAAGAATTTCTGGCGCCGTTGCCGGGGAGATCTACGCCAAGTCAAGACATACCAAGTGTCCATAATAAACTCTCATCTCTTGCATTACATTATTCGCCATCCGCCTCTCATTTTCCTCTCCCCCAGTTCTAAAACAACTTTCACAAAATATTTGCCTTTTTATTCGCCCTTCTTACGTTTGATCTTATGTTTGCTTGTGTTACCATGTGCCTTCTTTTTGCTTGCATCTTTGCTTGCTAAAAGTTTATGGATCCTCGGTGATTTGTGTGTTGTCTCCTACTGGATTGATACCTTGGTTCTCAAACTGAGTGAAATACTTATCTCGACTTTGCTGCATCACCCTTTCCTCTTCAAGGGAAAAACCAACGCAAGCTCAAGAAGTAGCAGGAAGAATTTCTGGCGCCGTTGCCGGGGAGATCTACGCCAAGTCAAGACATACCAAGTATCCATCATAAACTATCATCTCTTGCATTACATTATTCGCCATCCACCTCTTGTTTTCCTCTCCCCCGCTTCTAAAATGACTTTCACAAAAGATTTGCCTTTTTATTCGCCCTTCTTCTGTTTGATCTTCTGTTTGCTTGTGTTACCATGTGCCTTCTTTTTGCTTGCAACTTTGCTTGCTAAAAGTTAATGGATCCTCATCCACTTGCTAATCTTTTTAAGAGATCCAATTATGATGATCCTATTGCTAGTGAGTTGAGTGCACTATATTATCTTTATGAGGTTTTGCTTGAAATTCATGAATCTGAAAATTGTGATGAAGTGTTGAAAGAAGAAAATTATAAAGTGATTCACGATAGTTCCTTGAATGAAAAGCATGATTGCAGTGATATCATTATAAATTCTATTAATGACAATTGTGTTGATGATATGCAAAACTCTAAGCTCGGGGATGCTAGTTTTGCTATGACCACTACTTGTTGCAAAGACCATGATTGGGGTGATTCTTCTTATGATCTTGAAAATTTATTTAAGCCCCATGATGAATATAATATCGATAATAATGTTTGCAATAATATTGAAAGTGAGTTTGGAAGAGTCTCAACTTTAGATCCCACATATTTGGAGAATGTTCAATCTTATGAAATTTTTGATAAAAGTGGGTTTGGAGAGGTCATGAATTTAGTTAATGTTAATCCCACTATTTTGGAAGAGTGTCAACTTCGCATGCATGTGGATCGTGTTGAGAATACGTTTTGTGATAGCTATATTGTTGAATTTGCTTATGATCCTACATGCAATTATTATGAAAGAGGAAAATATATGGTAGTAAAAAATTTCATGTTACTAAATTACCTCTCTTCATGTTGAGATTGCTATCATCTCTTTCTTTCTTTTTTTCTTGCATATGCTAGTTTTTGCTTGCCTTGATAATTTGTTCGCTTATAAAATGCCTATGCATAGGAAGTATGTTAGACTTAGATGTGTTTGTCACGTGTTTTATGACGCTCTCTTTGTGCTTCAATTCTTGTATTTCATGTGAGCATCATCGAAATCTCAATGCCTAGCTAAAAAGGCTTTAAAGAAAAGCGCTTGTTCGGAGGCAACCCAATTTTATTTTTGTTCTTTGTTTTTTGTTCCTATTTTGCAATAAATAATACATCTAGCCTCTGGTTAGATGTGTTTTTTGTGTTATAATTAGTGTTTGTGCCAAGTAAGACCTTTGGGATGGCTTACAGTGATAGTTGTTTTGATCGTGCTGAGAAACGGAAACTTTTGTGCCCAGGAAAATAATTTTCATAATTCACAGAAGCGTGCTTTTGATCTGATTCTTTTCGCTCTGGATTGGTACACAAATTCCCCAGGTTGTCCTAATTTTTCAGAAGTTTTGGAGTTGCAGAAGTATTCGAGAGTTACAGATTGCTACAGACTGTTCTGTTTTTGATAGATTTTGTTTTCTATGTGTTGTTTGCTTATTTTTACGACGCGATGCAGCTTCCGAGTGAAGGCATGACAGCCAACCGGACTCACGGGTGCGGGTCGCATGGTAGGAGCTTGGTCTCGATGCCCACACGCCACATGCTCTGGTGGCGCGAGGTCTTGGTGATGGCGCTGAGGCGCCGGGGGCGCATGTGCAGGGACCAGCGGCCGCTGCACCATCTTGCAGCTAGCCTCATCGCGCGCCGGCGCCCTGCGCGACAGGTCACATTGGGGAGCATCACGCTGGGGCTCGGGGATGATGTTGCACCGAGGAGGAGGAGGAGGTGCGGTGTGGGCCACGTCGCCCTCCTAGGACAGCGGGGGGGCGAGCGAGACGGCGCAGGGGCCTCTTCGGAGGTGCTGACAAGCTCGGCGAATCGGCCCAGCCAGTCTTTGTAGAGGTTGTTGGCCCAATGATAATGCAGGAGTTCGTGCGCCATGAGCAGCGCATACTGCGCATTCGTCGGCCCCCGACGAGCATGAGAGCACGACACAGTGGCTGGGGTAGGCGATGGAGTGGCGGTGCGGACATCATGCCGCACAGAAGGCGGCAATGATGTATCCTATTGCTCGTGAGCCGCAGGATGGGTGGCGGCATTGGCCGTGGGGGAATTAGAGCGGCGAGGAGCGTCGTTGCCGGCAGGCTCCGTATGGGCGGCGCGAGCGGCCCGACGCTCGGACGAACACAGCGGGCGTCAGCCATAGGAGCGGCGGAATGGCGGCGGAGCGAACGGTGTAAGATAGGCTTCGACACGCCCCTACCTAGCACGCCAAATGTCGGATTCAGGGCTCCGCAGACCCAAGAAAGGTTCGAACTCTGGGGCATGTGCGAAGAACTCAACCTCTCCAACTAACCGACCCGTCGCCCCATGGCCTTGCTCGATGAACAAGGAAGTAGATGAACACGACAGTTTACCCAGGTTCGGGCCACCTTGCGGTGTAAGACGCTACTCCTGCTTTAGGTGGATTTGCCTCACGAGGGGTGGAGGATGAACAAGTACAAAGGATGAACAACCTCGCGAGGTCTGTTCCGGTGAGGGAATGAGTCGAGGGGTTCGGTGGATCTGGATCCGGATCCCCCCTTGGTGGTGGCTAACCTATACTTATAGTGGCCTCGGTCCTCTTCCCCCAAAACATAGGCGGGAAGGGATCCCACAGTGGCCAATTTGAAAGGGGACAAGTCATACATCTTATACTGACAAAAGGTGGTCTTCTCCTGCAAAGCTTCTGGTCGTGACGCCGCGGTGGGCTCGGCAATGACATCCGTCCTGCTGTCCTGGTGGTCTTGGTCTCGTTGCACTGGAATGGAAACCTTTGCCTGATTCCTCGGGAACCCGCTGAGGGAGTCCTGGATTAGGGGGTCCTCGGGCAGCCGGACTATATACCTTGGCCGGACTGTTGGACTATGAAGATACAAGATTGAAGACTTCGTCCCGTGTCCGGGTGGGACTCTCCTTTGCGTGGAAGGCAAGCTTGGCATTTCGGATATGTAGATCTCCTTCTCTGTAACCAACTCTGTGTAACCCTAGCCCCCTCCGGTGTCTATATAAACCGGAGGGTTTAGTCCGTAGGACAACAACAATCATAATCATAGGCTAGCTTCTAGGGTTTAGCCTCTACGATCTCGTGGTAGATCAACTCTTGTAATAATCATATCATCAAGATCAATCAAGCAAGAAGTAGGGTATTACCTCCATCGAGAGGGCCCGAACCTAGGTAAACATCGTGTCCCCCGCCTCCTGTTACCATTAGCCTTAGACGCACAGTTCGGGACCCCCTACCCGAGATCCGCCGGTTTTGACACCGACATTGGTGCTTTCATTGAGAGTTCCACTATGATAAGGCTTGATGGCTTCTTCAAACGTCTTCAACGACGCGGTCCAGGGTGAGGTTTTCCTCCCTGGACAGATCTTCATATTCGGCGGCTTCGTACTGCGGGCCAACTCGCTTGGCCATCTGGAGCAGATCTAGCTACGCCCCTGGCCATCAGGTCAGGTTTGGAAGCTTGAACTATACTGCCGACATCCACGGAGACTTGATCTTCGAAGGATTCGAGCCCGTTTCAGGTGCACCGAACAGTCACGACGAGCATGACTTAGATCTGCCATCGGATAGTGTTCGGGAGATCGCGCCTACGGCGGCCCCGGGAATCAATCCGGAGCAGATCGTGCCATCCGAGGACGGGTGGATGGACCCTGCCACGGAGGCCGCACACTCAACGGCGATAGAGCCGAACACTGACTTCAGCTCTTATGAGGCCGGTGTCATCAGACCCTCGGACTTGTCTCCGACCACAGGCTCCGAACCGCGTGCGTTGGTGCCTATCGAATCTGATTGGGCACCGATCATGGAGTTTACCTCCGTGGACATCTTTTAGCACTCGCCCTTGGGCGACGTGCTAAATTCATTGAGGTCTCTCTCCTTGTCAGGGGACTCCTGGCCGAACTATGTCCGGCTGGAGTGGGAAGCGGACGACGAAGAAATTCGTTCCCCACCCACCACCCACTTAATAGCCACTGTCGATCACTTAACCGACGTGCTTGACTTCAACTCCGAAGACATCGACAGTATGAATGACGATGCAGGAGAAGAACAGGAGCCACCGCCCTCAGGGCGCTGGACAGCCACCTCATATACGTGGTGGACACCCCCAAAGAACGCAATGGTGATGAGGCACCGAAGGATAATCCCCTTGAGAAGCAATCTAAGCACCGGCGTCATAGGCGCCGCTCTAAGCCCCTCCATAGAAAACATAGCAATACAGGCACAAGAGATGATAACAATCCGGATGGTGTCGAAGACGAAAACAATCCCGCCCATCCAGGCTTCGAGCAGGCCGAGCGGGAGGATGGGCAAGCCAGCCCTAAGGAACAGGCAACAGATGGAGAATCGGAGGATGACAATTACATGCCCCTCTCCGAAGACGAAGTGAGCCTTGGTGATGAAGAATTCATCGTGCCTGAGGATCCCGTCGAGCAGGAGCGCTGGCTTAAAGCCACTGCAAAAAGCCTGAAGGAGAAGCAGCTTCAAGCTGATCAAGATCTGCTAACTGATAGATGGACCGAGGTCCTGGCTGTCGAGGAATACGGACTTGAGCGCCCTACCAAAAGTTACCCAAAGCGCAGGTTGCTACCTCAACTTGTGGAGGAGGCATTAAAGCCTACACTACCAGCGCATGATGCGGCTGACCGGCCACCTCGTGGCCGAGACAAAGTGGCGTTTCAGCCCGAAGTCCAGCCTGCACCATGATGCCAAACAAGCAAAAACACGAAGGCCCGGTGCTCCATGCATGACCTGCGAGACAAATTAAAAACAAAGCAGGACAGTCAAGATCGATCTATAGATCACGGGGGCGCATGCGTGACGATGACTGTCACGCCAGATATACCAACAAATCCGGCCGGATCGAATACAATGTAGCCCGGCAAAGAGGCGCCGCACACCCCCAATGCTTCACAGATGAAGTAATGGATCATGAATTCCCAGAAGGGTTTAAACCCGTGAACATTGAATCATATGATGGTACTACAGACCGCGCGGTATGGATAGAAGATTCCTTCCTCCACATTCACATGGCCAGCGGAGATGATCTACACGCCATCAAGTACCTCCCACTAAAACTCAAGGGATCGGCTCGGCATTAGCTGAATAGCTTGTTGGCAAACTCCATCGGGAGTTGGGAGAACCTGGCAGACGCATTCCTGGACAACTTCCAGGGCACTTATGTGCGACTACCGGATGCTGATGATCTAAGTCACATAACCCAACAGCCCAGAGAGTCAGCCAGGAAATTTTGGACTCGGTTCCTAACTAAAAAGAACCAAATTGTCAATTGTCCGGATGCCGAAGCCCTAGCGGCCTTTAAGCATAACATCCGTGACGAGTGGCTTGCCCGACATCTCGGCCAAGAAAAGCCTAAGTCCATGGCAGCCCTCACGACACTCATGACCCGCTTTTGTGCGGGCGAGGATAGCTGGCTGGCTCGTAGCAACAACACAACAAGCAATCCTGGCACATCAAAAGCCAGGGATAGCAACGACAAACCACGACGCAACAAACACAAGCGTCGCAAAAACGGTGATAGCGCCGAAGACACGACATTCAATGCCGGATTCAGTGGCTCCAAGTCCTGCCAGCGGAAAAAGCCATTAAACAATAACAATTCGGGCCCGTCCAGTCTGGACCGCATACTCGGCCGTCCATGCCAAATTCATGGCACCCCAGGAACACCAGCCAATCATACCAACAGAGAATGCTGGGTCTTCAAACAAGCCGGTAGGTTAGGTGCCAAAAACAAGGGGAAGGGGTCTCAAAGCGACGATGACGACAAGGAGCCCCGATCACCAAATATAGGAGGGCAAAAGAAATTTCCCCCGCAAATCAAAACGGTGAACATGATAAACGCCACCCACATTCCCAAGCTGGAACGAAAGTGCACTCTTAGGGATGTCGACTTAACGGAGCCAGTCGCCCCACAATACAACCTATGGCCGATCACCTTCGATCTTAAGGATCGTCCGGCCAATACAAATCAGAGCAATCCAGCCGCACTCGTCCTTGACCGAATAATTGATGGATTCCACCTCACACGAGTCCTTATGGACGGAGGCAGCAGTCTAAATCTGCTCTATCAGGACACAGTGTGCAAGATGGGTATCGATCATTCGATGATCAAGCCCACTAAAACCACCTTTAAAGGTGTCATACCGGGTGTGGATGCCAATTGTACAGGATCCATCACTCTGGAGGTAGTCTTCGGATTACCAAACAATTACCGTATCGAAGAGTTAGTCTTCGACATCATCCCCTTTCGCAGTGACTATCAGGCACTGCTCGGACGAGCCGCGTTCGCTCGATTCAACGCGGTGCCACATTACGCCTACCCTAAACTCAAGATGCCCTATCCACGCGGCGTCATCAAGGTTAATGGCAGGGCCGAACTTCCCCTCACTGTTGAGGAGTCTACTGCCGCTTTAACGGCAGAAGCAACGAACGGCACCTTTCAATCGAACCTCGAGTCGATGGCCAAGCTCTCGGACACCGCCAAAGGAGTCTGAACTACTGCGCGGTAGGATAGCCCGGCTCGTCCGGAGCTCAACTAAAACACTCCGACAAAAGTTAAAATAGGCCACATACTGCGGCTTAACCGCTCTGTGGCACAAAACCATTTCTTGCATTTTCTTTGCAGGTTCACCTTTGCGTAGGCCAGGATGGATGGCTTGGAAACAGTTTGAACACATAAGGGAATCTCTAGATATTCCCCTCGATGATCATCCGACTACACTCCGGATCTGCATACAACTTCCTCCCGCCTGGTCTTAGCAGGTTCCGCAGTCATATTTCTTTTTATCACATTACGTGTACTCATACGCATCAACGTATTATTCAAATACAACATGTGGATTTATATGATGCTTATCTGCTGTTATTTCTTATTGAAACTCTTTTGTCAAAAGGCAGTGGGACATCGCGATATGCCTTAATATGCCAGGGGCTTCATTATACCCATAATACGACAATAAAGTCCGAACACCTTCACGGCAGTTCGGCACCCCGAACTTATAGCATTATATGCATCAGCTCCGAATCATGTCTTGGGTCAATAGTTCGGTTTGCCCAGCTCCCATGTTTTGGTACCTTATGTCCCGCTATATCGGCTAAGGTAGCACAGGGAGAACTACTGCTATTGTGTCCGGTTCTTACGGACGAGCACCTCGGTAGAGAAAGCCGAAAACTGACTGTCATGATACAGCGAGAGCTGGTCAGCTGTTCGAGAGGTTGTAAAATCTTTAAGGATTTCTTCTACATAATGCCATAACCAATGCAGCGTGCGATGGATCGGCTTTTCTTCCGATCAGGTGCTTATAGAGCCCCTCGTGCGGTCTTCCGAACACCAGGGGCTGCGCCTACCTTCCTTTTGTCAAATTCCTATGGCTAAGTGAGAGTGATGAAGCCCTATAGTCCGATTGCCTGGTTCGCTGTGCTGAACACCTCCTTCATGTTGGGGAATGTAGTAATTTCAAAAAAATTCCTACGCACACGCAAGATCATGGTGATGCATAGCAACGAGAGGGGAGAGTGTTGTCTACGTACCCTCGTAGACCGAAGCGGAAGCGTTGACGCAACGTAGAGGAAGTAGTCGTACGTCCTTCCGGTCCAACCGATCCAAGCACCGTTACTCCGGCACCTCCGAGTTCTTGACACGCAGACAGCTCGATGACGCACCCTCGATCTCCAATCCAGAGAGGCTCGAGGGGAGTTCCGTCAAGACGACGGCGTGGTGACGATCTTGATGTTCTCTGTCGCGCAGGCTTCGCCTAAGCACCGCTACAATATGATCGAGGTGTAATATCGTGGAGGGGGCACCGCACACGGCTAAGGAACGATCTCAATGATCAACTTGTGTGTTCTAGGGTGCCCCTACCCCGTGATATAAAGGAGGGAGGAGGAGGTGGCTGCCCAAAGGTTTCCCCTTTTCCTTATCTTATTTGGAGGGGGAAGGAAAGAGTACTAGTATTAGGAATAATTACTAGTAGTAGTAATAGGAAGAGGGGAAGGAGAAAGGAAGGGGGGCGGCCCCTCCCCAATTCGGATTGGGCTGGGGCGCGCCCCCCTTGTTCCTTCTCCTTGCTCCTACATGGGCCCAATACGCCCATATACCTCCCGGGGTTCAGTAACCTCCGGAGCTCCAAACTTCTCCGGAACCTTTTGGTGTCCAAATATATCCGTCCAATATATCAATCTTTATGTCTCGACCATTTCGAGACTCCTCGTCATGTCCGTGATCATATCCGGGACTCGAACAACCTTGGTACATCAAAATACATAAACTCATAATATAAGCATCATCGAAACCTTAAGCGTGCGGACCCTACGGTTCGAGAACAATGTAGACATGACCGAGACACGTCTCGGTCAATAACCAATAGCGGGACCTGGATGCCCATATTGGTTCCTACATATTCTACGAAGATCTTTATCGGTCGAGACCGCATAACAACATACGTTGTTCCTTTGTCATCGGTATGTTACTTGCCCGAGATTCGATCGTTGGTATCCAATACCTAGTTCAATCTCGTTATCGCAAGTCTCTTTACTCGTTCCGTAATACACCATCTCACAACTAACTCATTAGTTGAAATGCTTGCAAGGCTTAAGTGATGTGTATTACCGAGAGGGCCCAGAGATACCTCTCCGACATTCGGAGTGACAAATCCTAATCTCAAATATGCCAACTCAACAAGTACCTTCGGAGACACCAGAGAGCACCTTTATAATCACCCGATTCACGTTGTGACGTTTGGTAGCACACAAAGTGTTCCTCCGTTAACGGAGTTGCATAATCTCATAGTCATAGGAACATGTATAAGTCATGAAGGAAGCAATAGCAACATACTAAACGATCGTGTGCTAAGCTAACGGAATGGGTCATGTCAATCAGATCATTCAACCAATGATGTGACCTTGTTAATCAAATAACAACTCCTTGTTCATGGTTAGGAAACATAACCATCTTTGATTAACAAGCTAGTCAAGTAGAGGCATACTAGTGACACTCTGTTTGTCTATATATTCACACATGTATTATGTTTCTGGTTAATACAATTCTAGCATGAATAATAAACATTTATCATGATATGAGGAAATAAATAATAACTTTATTATTGCCTCTAGGGCATATTTCCTTCAGTATCCCACTTGCACTAGAGTCAATAATCTAGATCACATCACCATGTGATTCACATCGATAGTTCACATCATCATGTGATTAACACCCATAGTTCACATCGCCATGTGACCAACATCCAAAGGGTTTACTAGATTCAGTAATCTAGTTCACATCGCTATGTGATTAACACCCAAAGAGTACTAAGGTGTGATCATGTTTTGCTTGTGAGAGAATCTTAGTCAACGGGTTTTTCACATTCAGATCCGTTATGTATTTTGCAATTTTCTATGTCTACAATGCTCTCCACGAAGATACTCTAGCTAATTGCTCCCACTTTCAATATGTATCTAGATCGAGACTTAGAGTCATCCAGATCGGTGTCAAAACTTGCATCGACGTAACCCTTACGATTTAACCTTTTGTCACTTCCATAATCGAGAAACATATCCTTATTCCACTAAGGATAATTTTGACCACCGTCGATGATCTACTCCTAGATCACTATTGTACTCCCTTGCCAAACTTAGTGCAGGGTATACAATAGATCTGGTACACAGCATGGCATACTTTATAGAACCTATGGCCAAGGCATAGGGAATGACTTTCATTCTCTTTCTATCTTCTGCCGTGGTCGGGTTTTGAGTCTTACTCAATTTCACACCTTGTAACACAGGCAAGAACTCTTTCTTTGACTGTTCCATTTTGAACTACTTCAAAATCTTGTCAAGGTATGTACTCATTAATAAAACTTATCAAGCATCTTGATCTATCTCTATAGATCTTGATGCTCAATATGTAAGCAGCTTCACCGAGGTCTCTCTTTGAAAAACTCCTTTCAAACACTCCTTTATGCTTTGCAGAATAATTCTACATTATTTCCGATCTACAATATGTCATTCACATATACTTATCGAAATGTTGTAGTGCTCCCACTCACTTTCTAGTAAATACGAGCTTCACCGCAAGTCTGTATAAACTATATGCTTTGATCAACTTATCAAAGCGTATATTCCAACTCCGAGATGCTTGCACCAGTCCATAGATGCACATTTTGTTAACACCTTTAGGATCGACAAAACCTCTTGGTTGCATCACATACAACTCTTCTTTAATAACTCCATTAAGGAATGCAGTTTTGTTTATCCATTTGCCAGTAAAATGCGGCAATTGCTAACATGATTCGAACAGACTTTTAAGCATCGATACGAGTGAGAAAATCTCATTGTATTCAACATCTTGAACTTTGTCAAAAACTTTTTTTCGACAAGTCTAGCTTTGTAGATAGTAACACTACTATCAGCGTCCGTCTTCCTCTTGAAGATCCATTTATACAATATGGTTTGCCGATCATCGGGCAACTCCACCAAAGTCCACACTTTGTTCTCATACATGGATCCCATCTCAGATTTCATGGCCTTAAGCCATTTTGCGGAATCTGGGCTCATCATCGCTTCCTCATAGTTCGTAGGTTTATCATGGTCTAGTACCATGACTTTCAGAACAGGATTGCCGTACCACTCTGGTGCGGACCGTACTCTGGTTTACCTACGAGATTCGGTAGTAACTTGATCTGAAGTTACATGATCATCATCATTAGCTTCCTCACTAATTGGTGTAGTAGTGATAGGAACAGATTTCTGTGATGAACTACTTTCCAATAAGGGAGAAGGTACAATTACCTCATCAAGTTCTACTTTCCTCCCACTCACTTCTTTCGAGAGAAACTCCTTCACTAGAAAGGATCCATGTATTAGCAACGAATGTTTTGCCTTCGGATCTGTGATAGAAGGTGTACCCAACAATTTCCTTTGGGTATTCTATGAAGACGCACTTCCCCGATTTGGGTTTGAGCTTATCAGGATGAAACTTTTTCACATAAGCATCGCAGCCCCAAACTTTAAGAAACGACAACTTTGGTTTCTTGCTAAACCACAGTTCATATAGTGTCGTCTCAACGGATTTAGATGGTGCCCTATTTAACGTGAATGCAGTTGTCTCTAATGCATGATCCCAAAACGATATTGGTAAATCGGTAAGAAACATCATAGATTGCACTACATCCAATAAAGTACGGTTATGACGTTCGGACACACCATTATGATGTGGTGTTCCAGGTGGCATGAATTTGTGAAACTATTCCACATTGTTTTAATTGAAGACCAAACTTGTAACTCAAATATCTGTCTCTGCGATCAGATCGTAGAAACCTTATTTTCTTGCCACGATGATTTTTCCACTTCACTCTGAAATTCTTTGAACCTTTGAACTATTTCAGACTTATGTTTCATCAAGTAGATATACCCATATCTGCTCAAATCATCTGTGAAGGTCAGAAAATAACGATACCCGCCGCGAGCCTTAACACTCATTGGATCGCATACAATAGTATGTATTATTTCCAATAAGTCGGTTGCTCGCTCCTTCGCTCGAGAACGGAGTCTTAGTCATCTTGCCCATGAGGCATGGTTCGCAAGCATCAAGTGATTCATAATCAAGTGATTCCAAAATCCCATCAGCATGGAGTTTCTTCATGCGTTTTACACCAATATGACCTAAACGGCAGTGCCACAAATAAGTTGCACTTATCATTATTAACTTTGCATATTTTGGTTTCAATATTATGAATATGTGTATCACTACGATCGAGATCCAATGAACCATTTTCATTGGGTGTGTAACCATATAAGGTTTTATTCATGTAAACAGAACAACAATTTATTCTCTTACTTAAATGAATAACCGTATTGCAATAAACACGATCAAATCATATTCATGCTCAACGCAAACACCAAATAACATTTATTTAGGTTCAACACTAATCGCGAAAGTATAGGGGCGTGCGATGATGATCATATCAATCTTGAAACTACTTTCAACACACATCGTCACTTCACCCTTAACTAGTTTACATTTATTCGCAACTCCCATTTCGAGTTACTACTCTCAAAGAATCGAGCCATTACCAAATACCAAGGGGTTGCTATAAACACTAGTAAAGTACACATCAATAACATGTATATCAAATATACCTTTGTTCACTTTGCCATCCTTCTTATCCACCAAATACTTGGGGTAGTTCGCTTTCAAATGACCAGTCCTTTGCAGTAGAAGCACTTAGTCTCGTGCTTAGGTCCAGACTTGGGCTTCTTCATTTGAGCAACAACTTGCTTGCCGCTCTTCTTGAAGTTCCTTCTATCCCTTTGCCCTTTTCTTGAAACTAGTGGTCTTGTTAACCATCAACACTTGATGTTCTTTCTTGATTTCTACCTTCATCGATTTCATCATCATGAAAAACTTGGGAATCATTTTCATCATCCCTTGCATACTATAGTTCATCACGAAGTTCTACTAACTTGGTGATGGTGACTAGAGAAATTCATCAATCACTATCTTATCCGGAAGATTAACTCCCACTTGATTCAAGCGATTGAAGTACCTGCACAATCTGAGCACATGCTCACTAGTTGAGCGATTCTCCTCCATCTTTTAGCTATAGAACTTGTTGAAGACTTCATATCTCTCAACTCGGGTATTTGCTTGAAATATTAACTTCAATTCCTGGAACATCTCGTATGGTCCATGATGTTCAAAACATCTTTGAAGTCCCGATTCTAAGCCATAAAGCATGGTGCACAAAACTATCAAGTAGTCATCATATTGAGCTAGCCAAATGTTCATAACGTCTGCATCTGCTCCTGCAATAGGTCTGTCACCTAGCGGTGCATTAAGGACATAATCCTTCTGTGCAGCTGTCAGGACCCCGACTCAATGTCACATCGATCTAGCCTGTAACACATCATATCACTTTGCGGCCTCACGCACGGTATCCCAACGGTGTCGCCTTACCTTAGCCGGGACCGTTTAGCCTTTTGGCACGCGTATATGATAGTGTCGCTAGCATCCATATGAAAAGGAGCCCGGCTGACATGGCTAGTCGTAAACCCAAAGTGGCACAGACTTACGAGGACGAGCATCCATGACCCAAAGATCGAGCGTGTCGGGTCATCACGAGTAAGTTCCGGGCTGTAGCACTGGGCTAGCAGGACTCCGGTGAACCGGGCTGTAGCGGGCTAACAGGACTCCGGTACTCAACGCGTGACATTTCCCCGAAGGGACAGACACAGGAACGAAGAAGGACACATGCCGGCCAGCCTAAGTGTTCCGGAGCAGTAGCAAGCTACCATGGCTCGATGGAAACACTAGGAGACATTTCCCGGTAAGAGAGGCTACTAAAGATAAACAACTAGATAGTCAGATCCCACACATACCAAGCATTTCAATCATACACACAATATGCCCGATATGCGCAAATACAACATGGCATCACAACATGACTCTACGACTCAAGTATTTATTCATTAGGCTCCGAGGAGCGAGATATTACAAACAGGGGTCTCATGACCCAACATTCAGAGCATACAAATCAGGCACAAGCAGAAGCTAATATGTCTGAGTACAGACATCTACAAATGAAAAAGGCTTAGAAGCCTGACTATCATCTAGATCCTGCCGAGGGCACAAGATCGTAGCTGAGGTAACAAGCTAAACGTCGAAGTCCACGTGGAACTACTAGCGAGGACCAAGTCTCTCTGCAAAAACATAAAATAGGCAAGCGTGAGTACAAATGTACCCAAAGAAGACTTACATCGAACTAACTACATATGCATCATTATCAACAAGGGGATGGTGGAGTTTAACAGCAGCAAGCCAGCTTTGACTCGGTGGCTATCCTAAACTACGACTGCAAGTAACTCTTTTGAGGTGGCGCACACGAGTCCACATATTCACCATATCAATACACCACTATGGATCCGCACCCGTCTCCCTACGAGAACGCCATCCATAGCACTCACGCTTATCTTGCGTATTTTAGAGTATCCACTTTCACTTGTCTATGAACTGATATAAGCAACCCAGAAGTCCTTTACCGCGGACACGGCTATTCGAATAGATAATGTTAACCCTGCAGGGGTGTACTTCTTCACACACGCTCTCACCACTTATCGCCGTTTACACGACATGTACTCGGCAACCTTCAAGCGGAAGCCCAACGTGGGTGTCGGCCACGACCTACCTAAACACTCAAGTCCCTAGTCCAGGTTTATCGCCTATTTGGGTTCCATCTATGAGGAGTTCGGCCAAGTTTCGCTCACAGCCCCAAACGATGTGAACAGGGTTCCCGAGACACCAAGCGGGCGCCCGCAGACACCGTGCCACGTGCCTACCGCATCACAGCCCACCCCTACGGCCAGCTACAAGACGGCCTCCAGTACTACAAACACGAAACTACTTGCAACTCCCCGGACAGAGGACAAGGGTGGTTAAGAAGCCGAGAGGGTCCATTGGTTTCGGGCCCAATGCGTGGTAGTAGCTGAATCATGGATCACAAACACAGAACTCAGTTCCTGAGGACGGCTGCAATGAGACAACCCACCATGTACTCCTACATGGCCTCTCACCGCTACCTTTACCAAATCGTGTTCACACACTTAGCTCACACACAGTAGAACATGTTCACACACCTCTGGTTCATCCTCGATGAATCAGACCTGACTCAACTCTAAGCAATAGCAGGCATGACAAACAAGCATGAATGAGTAGGCACAACAGGCTCAAACAACTCCTACTCATGCTAGTGGGTTTCATCTATTTTGTGGAATGACAGTCATGCAAAGGATAAAGGGCTCAGCTACCGCAGCAAGTAACATGATTGAATCGTTGTTGTCCTAATGCAGTAAAAAGAGAGCAGGCGAGAGAGTGGGATTGTATCGGAATGAACAAGGGGTTTTGCTTGCCGCACTTAGAAGATAATATAGCTCTTCATCGGTGTCATCGATCTCATCGTCGAAACCACGTCTATCGAGAGGGGGCAATTACCGGCAACTGAGAAAGAAACACAATCAATGCAAATGCACAATATGATGCATGATCATGACATGGCAATATGCTGTGATTTGAGCTAATGCATCTAGCTATGATTTAAATGAAGTTGGTTTGAATACATGATCCAAATTCAAACTCCATATATGATTATTTAAATGCCCTTTATTTGTTTTGTCCAAAACAGAGGACAAACATTGTTCAAACATGCATGAAAATGGTACAGATGGATTCCTTGAATTTTTCTAATAATTTTTCATATATAATTTATTTGATTTGGAGCTACGGTTGATTTTATATGAATTTTAGAAGTTTAGGCAATTTTCTGGATTTTCCTGATTTATTTTAAAACTAGAAAATAGTTAATTGCGTCAGCACTGCGTCATGCTTACGTCAGCAAGTCAACGGAGACGGTCCAGGTCAATCCTGACCTGTGGGTCCCGCGTGTCAGTGATTAGACTAACTAACCTAATTAAAATTAACCCTAACTAACTTGGTTACAGGCGGGGCCCGCGACGCCGCTGACCGAGGTCAAATCCTCGTCAACCGAGGCTAAACTATCGGCGTCTAGTCACGTAAGCAACAACAGCGCGGCGGAGCAGCGCGAAACGCTACTCGGCGACCATTTGAACGGAGGAGACCACCTACGGGAGCCGAGGCTCGCCGCATCGATGGTGCTCACGGTGGCGGCTCTAGTGGCCTAAAACGACGGCGGCGGCGACTTTTGCGGCGGCCGGAGTTGAGCGTCGAGCGAATCGGCGTTGCGAGGCGGCGAGAGCCGCAGTGGTCATGATCGACTCTCGGGAACGTTTGAGCACGCGAAGCGCGCTTCTTTGCGGCTCTAGGTGACGGTGGCCACGGCGGCGACATGGCTGGCGGCGGTGAGCCGGCCGGTCAAAACGGTGGCTACGGTGATCGAGAGGCATGGGGAGCAAACGACGGAGGAGCTCACAGCGGTTGAAGTGGTCTCCGAGCGGCCTCGGGAAGGCCGGACGGCGATTTAATCGAGGTGAGGTTGCGGCGGCGAAGGTTGAAGACGAGCTCGAGGGCGTCTTTGCGCAGGCTCTGGCGGGGCGTGGCTCGGTGAGGGGGTCGAGCGCGACGTCGCGGAGCTCGTGGGCACCACAGTAGGCGAGGGGTAGCGGTGGCGTGGTGGTGCGAGCGGGCGCGTCCATGGAGGCTTTGGCCATGGCGGGAAATGGGCGAGGAGAGAGACAGAGGAGGAGAGGGCACGGGAGAGTGCGAGAGGGTCGAGGGGCGTGGCGTCGCGGAGGAAGTCCAGGCTACGAGGGGCAGCAGGAGGTGGAAGCAGGAGGAGGTGGCGGCAAGGCGCACCACGCCCCCTACCATCTGGCGCTGGGAGGAGGAAGACAGAGGGAAGCGGCGGTGGGCTGGGCGTCTTTGGGCAGTTGGTGGCACTGTAAATGGTGGGGGAAGTTGGGCAGTAGGTTTCTCTCTCTCTTTTTCTAATTATTTCAGTTTTCTATTATTCGTAAATTTTAGGGCTTTATTAAAAATACTCGAGACAGTTTCAAAAATCATGAAACTATTCATGGCTACTGTTTAGAATATATCCAACAAGTAAACATTTTAGTTTATGATTATTTGAGCATTTCAAATATTTTATAGTATTCAAATGCCCAAATGAAAATACCATATGATTTAATTGAGCCCAAATATGTCATGGAAAATGTGCAACACCTCGGTTATGGTTCTAGCATTTTTCGAGAAATGATGAACATTTTTTAAAGCCATTTGGAAATCACTGAAAATATTTTAGTTGAACCTAGTGAATTCCTTTGATGCTAGGGTTTAGGCAATCCCCATTTCAAGTTTCATAAAATTTAAACATGATGCATGGATGATAAAGCAAGGACAAGCAAGGCCTGAACTGGGGATGTGACAGCAGCAATGAGGATAAACCTTAGATCGCGGATCCAATCCACATCATTGCTACTAACATTTTTCAACACAATTTTCTCTAGGAACATATCAAAATAAACATATGAAAGCAACAACGCGAGCTATTGATCTACAACATAATTTGCAAAATACTACCAGGACTAAGTTCATGATAAATTTAAGTTCAATTAATCATATTACTTAAGAACTCCCACTTAGAGAGACATCTCTCTAGTCATCTAAGTGATCACGTGATCCAAATCAACTAAACCATAACCGATCATTACGTGAGATGGAGTAGCTTTCAATGGTGAACATCACTATGTTGATCATATCTACTATATGATTCACGCTCGACCTTTCGGTCTCCGTGTTCCGAGGCCATATCTGCATATGCTAGGCTCGTCAAGTTTAACTGAGTATTCTGCGTGTGCAAAACTGGCTTGCACCCGTTGTAGATGGACGAGAGCTTATCACACCCGATCATCACGTGGTGTCCGGGCACGACGAACTTTGGCAACGGTGCATACTCGAGGAGAACACTACTTGATAATTTTAGTCGAGATCATCTTAAAATGCTACCGTCAATCAAAGCAAGATAAGATGCATAAAAGATAAACATCACTTGCAATCAATATAAGTGATATGATATGGCCATCATCTTCTTGTGCTTGTGATCTCCATCTCGAAGCACCATCATGATCACCATCGTCACCGGGCGCGACACCTTGATCTCCATCGTAGCATCGTTGTCGTTTCGCCATCTATTGCTTCTCGACTATCGCTACCGCTTAGTGATAAAGTAAAGCAATTATGATGCGTTGCATTTCATACAATAAAGCGACAACCATATGGCTCCTGCCGATTGCCGATAACCGGTTACAAAACATGATCATCTCATACAATAAAATATAGCATCATGTGTTGGGTAACATAGTAATTTCAAAAAATTCCTACGCACACGCAAGATCATGGTGATGCATAGCAAGCGAGAGGGAGAGTGTTGTCTACATACCCTTGTGGACCAAGCGAAGCGATCTGGCGTAGAGGAAGTAGTCGACGTTCTCCTCGCGATCCAACCGATCCCAGCGCCGTTACTCGGCGCCTCCGAGTTCTTGACACACGTACAGCTCGGTGGCGCTCCTCGGGCTCCGATCCAGCAAAGCTCCGGGAGAGAGTTCCGTCAAGACGACGGCGTGGTGGCGATCTTGATGTTCTATCGACGCAGGCTTCGCCTAAGCACCGCCACTGATATGACCGAGGTGGAATATGGTGGAGGGGGCACCGCACACGGCTAAGGAGCGATCTCAAGGATCAACTTGTGTCTTAGGGTGCCCCCGCCCGTATATAAAGGATCAAGGGGAGGGCCGGCCGGCCCTAGAGGGCGCGCCAAGGGAGGAGTCCTCCTCCTAGTGGGAGTAGGACTCCCTTTCCTAATCCAACTAGGAGGGAAGGGGAAGGAAGGAGAGGGAGAGGAGAGGAAAGGGGGCGTCCCCCTCCTTGTCCAATTCGGACTCCCCATGGGGGGGGCGCCACCTCCTGGCGCAGCCCTCTCTCTCCCCTCGTGGACCATTAAGGCCCATTACTTCCCCGGGGGGTTCCGGTAACCCCTCGGCACTCCGGTATTATCCGAAATCACTCGGAACCATTCCGATGTCCGAACATAGCTGTCCAATATATCAATCTTTATGTCTCGACCATTCCTAGACTCCTCGTTGTGTCCGTGATCACATCCGGGACTCCGAACTCCTTCGGTACATCAAAATACACAAACTCATAATATAACCGTCATCGAAACCTTAAGCGTGCGGACCCTACGGTTCGAGAACAATGTAGACATGACCGAGACACGTCTCCGATCAAGAACCAATAGCGGGACACGGATGCCCATATTGGCTCCTACATATTCTCGAAGATCTTTATCGGTCAAACCGCATAACAACATACGTTTGTTCCTTTGTCATCGGTATGTTACTTGCCCGAGATTCGATCGTCGGTATCAATACCTAGTTCAATCTCGTTACGGCAAGTCTCTTTACTTGTTCCGTAATACATCATCTTGCAACTAACTCATTAGTTGTAATGCTTGCAAGGCTTAAGTGATGTGCATTACGAGAGGGCCCAGAGATACCTCTCCGACAATCGGAGTGACAAATCCTAATCTCAAAATCGCCAACCCAACATCCGCCTTTGGAGACACTGTAGTACTCCTTTATAATCACCCGATTCGTTGTGACGTTTGGTAGTACCCAAAGTGTTCCTCCGCAAGCGGAGTTGCATAATCTCATAGTTATAGGAACATGTATAAGTCATGGATAAAAGCAATAGCAACATACTAAGCGATCGGGTGCTAAGCTAATGGAATGGGTCATGTCAATCGATCATTCAACTAATGATGTGACCTTGTTAATCAAATGACAACTCCTTTGTCTATGGTTAGGAAACTTAACCATGTTTGATTAACAAGCTAGTCTAGTAGAGGCATACTAGTGACACTCTGTTTGTCTATATATTCACACATGTATTATGTTTCCGGTTAATACAATTCTAGCATGAATAATAAACATTTATCATGTAATAAGGAAATAAATAATAACTTTATTATTGCCTCTAGGGCATATTTCCTTGATCTCCCACTTGCACTAGAGTCAATAATCTAGATTACAGTAATGATTCTAACACCCATGGAGTCTTGGTGCTGATCATGTTTTTCTCGTGGAAGAGGCTTAGTCAGCAGGTCTCGCTACATTCAGATCCGTATGTATCTTGCAAATCTCTATGTCTCCCACGGACCAAATCCCGAATGGAATTGAAGCGTCTCTTGATGTGTTTGGTTCTCTTGTGAAATCTGGATTCCTTCGCTAAAGAAATTGCTCGATATTGTCACAAAAGATTTTCATTGGACCCGATGCACTAGGTATGACACCTAGATCGGATATGAACTCCTTCATCCGACTCCTTCATTAGCTGCTTCGAAGCTGCTATGTACTCCGCTTCACATGTAGATCCCTTCTGACGCTTTGTTTAGAACTGCACCAACCGACAGCTCCACCGTTTAGTGTAAATCGTATCCGGTTTGCGATTTAGAATCGTCCGGATCGGTGTCAAAACTTGCATCAACGTAACCGCCACGATGAGCTCTTTGTCACCTCCATATCGAGAAACATATCCTTAGTCCTTTTCGGTACTTGGGATGTTCTTGACCGCTGTGTCGATGATCCACTCTGGATTACTTTGGTACCTCCCGCTAAGCTAATAGCAAGGCACACATCAGTGCGGTACAGCATTGCATACATGATAGAGCCTATGGCTGAAGCATAGGGAACATCTTTCATTTTCTTTCTATCTTCTGCGGTGGTCGGGCATTGAGTCTTACTCAACTTCACACCTTGTAACACAGGCAAGAACCCTTTCTTTGCTTGATCCATTTTGAACTTCTTCAAAACTTTGCCAAGGTATGTGCTTTGTGAAAGTCTAATTAAGCGTCTTGATCTATCTCTATAGATTTTGATGCCCAATATGTAAGCAGCTTCACCGAGGTCCTTCATTGAAAAACTCTTATTCAAGTACCCCTTTATGCTATCCGGAAATTCTATATAATTTCCGATTAGTAATATGTCATCCACATATAATATCAGAAATGCTATAGAGCTCCCACTCACTTTCTTGTAAATCTGAGCTTCTCCAAAAGTCTCATATAAACCCAAATGCTTTGATCACACTATCAAAGCGTTTATTCCAACTCGAGATGCTTGCACTAGTCCATAAATGGATCATTGGAGCTTACACACTTTGTTAGCTCCTTTGGATCGATAAAACCTTCGGTTGCATCATATACAACTCTTCTTCCGAAATCCATTCAGAATGCAGTTTTTACATCCATTTGCCAAATTTCATAATCATAAAATGCGGCAATTGCTAACATGATTCGGACAGACTTAAGCATCGCCACTGGTGAGAAGGTCTCATCATAGTCAATCCCTTGAACTTGTCGAAAACCCTTTGCGACAAGTCGAGCTTTGTAAACGATAACATTACCGTCGTCGGTCTTCTTCTTGAAGATCCATTTGTTTTCTATTGCTTGCCGACCCTCGGGCAAGTCAACCAAAGTCCACACTTTGTTTTCATACATGGATCTCATCTCAGATTTCATGGCCTCAAGCCATTTTGTGGAATCTGGGCTCACCATCGCTTTTTCATAGTTCGTAGGTTCATCATGATCTAGTAGCATGACTTCCAGAACAGGATTACCGTACCACTCACAGTGCGGATCTTACTCTGGTTGATCTACGAGGTTCGTAGTAACTTGATCTGAAGTTTCATGATCAACATCATCAACTTCCTCACTATTTGGTGTAGATGTCGCGAAACCGGTTTACGTGATAAACTACTTTCAATAAGGGAGAAGGTACAGATTACCTCATCAAGTTCTACTTTCCTCCCACTCACTTCTTTCGAGAGAAACTCCTTCTCTAGAAAGGATCCATTTTAGCAACAAATGTCTTGCCTTCGGATCTGTGATAGAAGGTGTACCCAACTGTCTCCTTTGGGTATCCTATGAAGACACATTTCTCGATTTGGGTTCGAGCTTATCGGGTTGAAGCTTTTTCACATAAGCATCGCATCCCCAAACTTTAAGAAAGCGACAACTTTGGTTTCTTGCTAAACCATAGTTCATAAGGTGTCGTCTCAACGGATTTTGACGGTGTTCTATTCAGCGTGAATGCGGCCGTCTCAAGAGCATAACCCCAAAGCGATAGCGGTAAATCTGTAAGAGACATCATAGATCGCACCATATCTAGTAAAGTGCGATTACGACGTTCGGACACACCATTGCGTTACGGTGTTCGGGTGGCGTGAGTTGCTGAAACTATTCGCATTGTTTCAAATGTAGACCAAACTCGTAACTCAAATATTCTCCTCCACGATCGATCGTAGAAATTTTATTTTCTTATTACGATGATTTTCAACTTCACTCTGAAATTCTTTGAACTTTTCAAATGTTTCAGACTTGTGTTTCATTAAGTAGATATACCCATATCCGCTTAAATCATCTGTGAAGGTGAGAAAATAACGATATCCGCCACGAGCCTCAACATTCATCGGACCACATACATACGTATGTATGATTTCCAACAAATCTGTTGCTCTCTCCATAGTACCGGAGAAGCGGGTTTTAGTCATCTTGCCCATGAGGCATGGTTCATAAGTGCCAAGTGATTCATAATCAAGTGACTCCAAAAGTCCATCAAGTATGGAGTTTCTTCATGCGCTTTATATCGATATGACCTAAGCGGCGATTGCCACAAATAAGTTGCACTATCATTATCAACTCTGCATCTTTTGGCTTCAACATTATGAATATGTGTATCACTACTATCGAGATTCATTAAAAACAGACCATTCTTCAAGGGTGCATGACCATAAAAGATATTACTCATATAAATAGAACAACCATTATTCTCTGATTTAAATGAATAACCGTCTCGCATCAAACAAGATCCAGATATAATGTTCATGCTCAACGCTAGCACCAAATAACAATTATTTAGGTCTAAAACTAATCCCGAAGGTAGATGTAGAGGTAGCGTGCCGACCGCGATCACATCGACTTTGGAACCGCTTTCCCGCGCGCATCGTCACCTCGTCCTTTGCGGTGTTAAGCAATCCGTAGTCCTGTTTGAGTTGCAAATATTAGCAACAGAACCAGTATCAAATACCAGTGCTCTGCGAGCTCTAGTAAGGTACACATCAATAACATGTATATCACATATACCTTTGTTCACCTTGCCATCCTTCTTATCCGCCAAATACTTGGGGCAGTTCCGCTTCGGTGACGATCGCTTGCGGTAGAAGCACTCGATTTCAGGTTTAGGTCCGGACTTGGGTTTCTTCTCTGAGCGACAACTTGTTTGCTGTTCTTCTTGAAGTTCCTTCTTTTTCCCTTTGCCTTTCTTCTTGAAACTAGTGGTCTTATTGACCATCAACACTTGATGCTCCTTCTTGATTTCTACCTCCGCAGCCTTTAGCATTGCGAAGAGCTCGGGCATAGTCTTTACCAACCCTTGCATATTATAGTTCATCACGAAGCCTTTGTAGCTTGGTGGCGTGATTGAAGAATTACATCAATGACACAATCATCCGGAAGATTAACTCCCAGTTGACTCAAGTGATTGTAATACCGGACATTACGAGTATGTGCTCACCGCAGACCCATTCTCTTCCATCTTGCAGCTATAGAACTTATTGGAGACTTCATATCTCTCAATCCGGGCATTACATTGGAATATTAACTTCAACTCTGGAACATCTCATATGCTCCATGGCGTTCAAAACATCGTTGAAGACCGGTTCTAAGCCGTAAAGCATGGCACATTGAACTATAGAGTAGTCATCGGCTTTGCTCGGCAGACGTTCTTAACGTCGTCGGTTACATCAGAAGCGAGCTGGCACCCAGCGGTGCTTCCGGGGCGTAACTTTTACGTGCAGCAATGAGGATAATCCTCGAGTTACGGACCCGATCCGTGTAATTGCTACCATCATCTTTCAACTTTGCTTTCTCAAGGAGCGCATTAAAATTCAACGGAACAACAAAGACGAGCCATCTATCTACAAACAAACATAGATAAGCAAGATACTATCGGTACTAAGTTCATGATAAATTTAAGTTCAATTAATCATATTACTTAAGAACTCCCACTTAGGCAGACATCTCTCTAGTTATCTAAGTGATCACGTGATCCAAATCAACTAAACCATAACCGATCATCACGTGAGATGGAGTAGTTTTCAATGGTGAACATCACTATGTTGATCATATCTACTATATGATTCACGCTTTCGACCTTTCGGTCTCCGTGTTCGAGGCCATATCTGCATATGCTAGGCTCATCAAGTATAACCTAAGTATTCTGCGTGTGCAAAACTGGCTTGCACCGTTGTAGATGGACGTAGAGCTTATCACACCCGATCATCACGTGGTGTCTCGGCACGACGAACTTTGGCAGCGGTGCATACTCGGGAGAACACTACTTGATAATTTTAGTGAGAGATCATCTTAAAATGCTACCGTCAATCAAAGCAAGATAAGATGCATAAAGGATAAACATCACATGCAATCAATATAAGTGATATGATATGGCCATCATCATCTTGTGCTTGTGATCTCCATCTTGAAGCACCGTCGTGATCACCATCGTCACCGGCGCGACACCTTGATCTCCATCGTAGCATCGTTGTTGTTTCGCCATCTATTGCTTCTCGACTATCGCTACCGCTTAGTGATAAAGTAAAGCAATTACGAGCGTTGCATTTCATACAATAAGCGACAACCATATGGCTCCTGCCGATTGCCGATAACTTAGGTTACAAAACATGATCATCTCATACAATAAAATATAGCATCACGTCTTGGCCATATCACATCACAACATGCCTGCAAAAACAAGTTAGGCGTCCTCTACTTTGTTGTTGCAAATTTTACGTGGCTGCTACGGGCTTAAGCAAGAACCAATCTCACCTACGCATCAAAACCACAACGATACTTCATCAAATAGACTCCGTTTTAACCTTCTCAAGGACCGGCGTAGCCACACTCGGTTCAACTAAAGTTGGAGAAACCGACACCGCTAGTCACCTTGTGTGCAAAGCACGGCGGTAAAACCAGTCTCGCGTAAGCGTCTGGCGTAATGTCGGTCCGGGCGCTTCATCCAACAATACCGCCGAACCAAAGTATGACATCTTTGGTAGGCGGTATGACTTGTATCGTCCACAACTCACTTGTGTTCTACTCGTGCAAAACATCAAACCATAAAAACCTAGGCTCGGATGCCCTTTGTTGGGTAAGCGTAGTAATTTCAAAAATTCCTACGCACATGCAAGATCATGGTGATGCATAGCAACGAGAGGGAGAGTGTTGTCTACATACCCTTGTAGACCGGGCGAAGCGATCACAACATAGAGGAAGTAGTCGACGTTCTCCTCGCGATCCAACCGATCCAGCACCGTTACTCCGGCGCCTCCGAGTTCTTGACACACGACAGCTCGGTGGCGCTCCTCGGGCTCCGATCCAGCAAAGCTCCGGGAGAGAGTTCCGTCAAGACGACGGCGTGGTGGCGATCTTGATGTTCTACGGACGCAGGCTTCGCCTAAGCACCGCTAAGGTATGACCGAGGTGGAATATGGTGGAGGGGCCACCGACACGGCTAAGAGCGATCTCAAGGATCAACTTGTGTCTTAGGGTGCCCCCTGCCCGTATATAAAGGAGCAAGGGAGGGCGGCCGGCCCTAGAGGGGCAGCGCCAAGGGAGGAGTCCTCCTCCTAGTGGGAGTAGGACTCCCTTTCCTAATCCAACTAGGAGGGAAGGGGAAGGAAGGAGAGGAAAGGGAGAGGAAAGGGGCGCGCCCCCCTCCTTGTCCATTCGGACTCCCCATGGGGCGCCACCTCTGGCGCAGCCCTCTCTCTCCCTCGTGGCCCATTAAGGCCCATTACTTCCCGGGGGTTCGGTAACCCCCCGGCACTCGGTATTATCCGAAATCACTCGGAACCATTCCGATGTCGAACATAGCTGTCCAATATATCAATCTTTATGTCTCGACCATTCCGAGACTCCTCGTCATGTCCGTGATCACATCCGGACTCGAACTCCTTGGTACATCAAAATACACAAACTCATAATATAACCGTCATCGAAACCTTAAGCGTGCGGACCCTACGGTTCGAGAACAATGTAGACATGACCGAGACACGTCTCCGATCAATAACCAATAGCGGGACACGGATGCCCATATTGGCTCCTACATATTCTACGAAGATCTTTATCGGTCGGACCGCATAACAACATCGTTGTTCCCTTTGTCATCGGTATGTTACTTGCCCGAGATTCGATCGTCGGTATCCAATACCTAGTTCAATCTCGTTATCGACAAGTCTCTTTACTCGTTCCGTAATACATCATCTTGCAACTAACTCATTAGTTGTAATGCTTGCAAGGCTTAAGTGATGTGCATTACCGAGAGGGCCAGAGATACCTCTCCGACAATCGGAGTGACAAATCCTAATCTCGAAATCGCCAACCCAACATCGCCTTTGGAGACACTGTAGTACTCCTTTATAATCACCCGATTCGTTGTGACGTTTGGTAGTACCAAAGTGTTCCTCCGCAAGCGGAGTTGCATAATCTCATAGTTATAGGAACATGTATAAGTCATGGATAAAAGCAATAGCAACATACTAAGCGATCGGTGCTAAGCTAATGGAATGGGTCATGTCAATCGATCATTCAACTAATGATGTGACCTTGTTAATCAAATGACAACTCCTTTGTCTATGGTTAGGAAACTTAACCATCTTTGATTAACAAGCTAGTCAATAGAGGCATACTAGTGACACTCTGTTTGTCTATATATTCACACATGTATTATGTTTCCGGTTAATACAATTCTAGCATGAATAATAAACATTTATCATGTAATAAGGAAATAAATAATAACTTTATTATTGCCTCTAGGGCATATTTCCTTCATCATGTCTTGGCCATATCACATCACAACATGCCCTGCAAAAACAAGTTACACGTCCTCTAGTTTGTTGTTGCAAGTTTTACGTGGCTGCTACGGGCTTAAGCAAGAACCAATCTCACCTACGCATCAAAACCACAAATATAGTTTGTCAAGTTGATGCTGTTTTAACCTTCGCAAGGACCGAGGCGTATACACTCGGTTCAACTAAAGTTGGAGAAACCGACACCGCTAGTCACTGTGTGCAAAGCACGGCGGTAAAACCAGTCTCACGAAGCGTGCAGCGTAATGTCGGTCGGGCGCTTCATCCAACAATACCGCCAACCAAAGTATGACATCTTTAAGCAAGTATGACTTATATCGCCCACAACTCACTTGTGTTCTACTCGTGCATATAACATCAAACCATAAAACCTAGGCTCGGATGCCTTTGTTGGGGAGCGTAGTAATTTCAAAAATTTCCTACGCACTACGCAAGATCATGGTAATGCATAGCAACGAGGGAGAGTGTTGTCTCGTACCCTCGTAGACCCGAAGCGTGGCGTTGGACTTAGCGTAGAGGAAGTAGTCGTCGTCCTCCGGTCCAACCGATCCAAGCACCGTTACTCCGGCACCTCCGAGTTCTTGACACGCAGATCAGCTCGATGGCGCACCCTCGATCTCCAATCCAAAGAGAGGCTCGAGGGGAGTTCCGTCAACACGACGGCGTGGTGGCGATCTTGGCGTTCTCTGTCGCGAGGGCTTCGCCTAAGCACCGCTACAATATGATCGAGGTGTAATATCGTGGAGGGGGCACCGCACAGCTAAGGAGCGATCTCAATGATCAACTTGTGTGTTCTTGGGTGCCCCTACCCCGTATACAAAGGAGGGAGGAGGAGGTGGCCGCCAAGGGGCGCCATGGGGAGGGGAAACCTACTCCAAGTAGGTTTCCCCCTTTCCTTATCTTATTTGGAGGGAAGGAGCAGTACTAGTATTAGGAATAAGTACTATTAGTAGTAATAGGAAGAGGGAAAGGAGAAAGGAAAGGGGGCGGCCCCCTCCCCAATTCGGATTGGGGGGGCGCCCCTCCTTGTTCCTTCTCCTTCCTCCTACATGGGCCCAATAAGGCCCATATACCTCCGGGGGTTCGGTAACCTTAGGAGCTCCAAACTTCTCCGGAACCTTTCCGGTGTCCAAATATATCCGTCCAATATATCAATCTTTATGTCTCGACCATTTGAGACTCCTCGTCATGTCCGTGATCATATCAGGGACTCGAACAACCTTGGTACATCAAAATACATAAACTCATAATATAAGCATCGCCATCGAAACCTTAAGCGTGCGGACCCTACGGTTCGAGAACAATGTAGACATGACCGAGACACGTCTCCGGTCAATAACCAATAGCGGGACACGGATGCCCATATTGGTTCCTACATATTCTCGAAGATCTTTATCGGTCGGACCGCATAACAACATACGTTGTTCCTTTGTCATCGGTATGTTACTTGCCCGAGATTCGATCGTCGGTATCAATACCTAGTTCAATCTCGTTACGGCAAGTCTCTTTACTCGCTCGTAATACATCATCTCACAACTAACTCATTAGTTGAAATGCTTGCAAGGCTTAAGTGATGTGTATTACCGAGAGGGCCCAGAGATACCTCTCCGACAGCATTGGAGTGACAAATCCTAATCTCAAAATCGCCAACTCAACAAGTACCTTCGGAGACACCTGTAGAGCACCTTTATAATCACCCGATTACGTTGTGACGTTTGGTAGCACACAAAGTGTTCCTCCAGTAAGCGGAGTTGCATAATCTCATAGTCATAGGAACATGTATAAGTCATGAAGGAAGCAATAGCAACATACTAAACGATCGTGTGCTAAGCTAACGGAATGGGTCATGTCAATCAGATCATTCAACCAACGATGTGACCTTGTTAATCAAATAACAACTCCTTGTTCATGGTTAGGAAACATAACCATCTTTGATTAACAAGCTAGTCAAGTAGAGGCATACTAGTGACACTCTGTTTGTCTATATATTCACACATGTATTATGTTTCCGGATAATACAATTCTAGCATGAATAATAAACATTTATCATGATATGAGGAAATAAATAATAACTTTATTATTGCCTCTAGGGCGTATTTCCTTCACTTCAAGGACCCAAAACTGGGATCAAGAGTGCTCAGGTTTATCCCGAACACCCTCGTACTTACTGCATGGGGGCAGAAGCTGACGACTGGCCAACTCTCAGGATTAATATATAAAACAGCCGCACAGGAGGAAAAACTTTCAAATAACAAGCAATAAATAATAGAAATGACCTTGTTTAAACATTACAAAGGACAACATGACTGTATTCATGGAAATATAATGTCCTTGGTGCATTGCTCCGCCGCAAGGCGGGCTCCTTTCAAGACACCATCATAATTTAATTCGGGGTTGCGGTGCTCCTTCCCCTCTGGGGGTCCCTCGGTCATCAGCTTTTCTGCATCCATCTTCCCCCAGTGCACCTTCGCGCGGGCGAAGGCCATTCGCGCACCCTCCATACAGACCGACCGCTTGATGACTTCGAGTCAAGGGCAGGCACTCACAAGCCGCTTCACGAGCCCGAAGTAACTGCTTGGAATCAGCTCGGTGGGCCATAGCCGGATAATCAAATCCTTCATGGCTAGCTCGGCCGCCTTATGCAGTTCGATCAGCTGCTTCAGTTGATCGGCAAAAGGCACCGGATAATTCGGTGCCAGATACTGCATCCAGAAGAGCTTATCGGTAGTGTTCCTTTCTTCGGCTCGGTAGAATTGGGCGGCATCAGATATGCTGCGTGGCAGCTCCGCAAATACCCCTGGAGAAATCAGAATTCACATTATCAACTTAATTTTCTCCTCTCAAATACTTGCTTTGTATAGAAAAAGCCTTACCAGCCGCAATCTTCCTCGCCTCCTGGATTTCCTTCAGGGCACCTTGGGCTTCCCCCTGGGCATCACTTGCGTCTTGGTGAGCCTGGGAGAGTTCGGCTTCTTTCCCTGATAAACTCTGCTCCAAGGTCTCGCACTTCTTCACGGCCTCCTGAAGCTCTCGCTCAGCTTCAGTAACTCTGGCCTCATGCTTTTCACGGAGAACCTGCTCTACGGCTACCTTCTTCTCGGCTTCGGCCACAGCCTTTTTAAGAGCCTCAATTTCGACCGTCGCCCCTAGAGCACATCATAAGAATATTTTCATCATGCACACTTATTCATTTGTGCTAAATGAACAAGGTTTCCACATACCTTGGTTATCCTCCAACTGCTTCTTTAATCGGCCAAGTTCTCCTTCCGCCTGCTCCAGACTACGCCTCAGTATGGATACTTCCCAAGATCTGAGGCGGCGGTCGCCTCTGAGCCTTTGCTTATAAACGAAGAGAGATAGATGTCATCAATTGAGTCTCGTGCGAACTTAAATTTGATCCTCTGTCCGGTTCTTTCTCCCACCGAACAGTGTATCAGGGGCTACTATCTATATTATGGCACTCTTCGAAACCTTATAAAACATACCTCAAAGCCTCTTATAAGGCTAATGCAGGCTTCATCCAGTCCACTCTCAGTGGACTGAATCTTCTCAATCACTGTGTCCATAAGGGCACGGTGTTCATCGACGATGGAGGAGCTTCTCAACGCCGCCGATAAAGTATCCGGCACCTCTGGTAGGATAGAGGTTGCTGGTGGAATAGGCACACCCCCTCCAATCGAGGGAGGCTGCCTGATGGATTCTGGAGCCGTATTTGTCTCCGGGATCGCATTCGACTAGGGGCCGAATCCAAGATTGCCCCCGCCGTCGACGCCCATGGGAGCCTTCTCTCCCATGTATCCGGCCCCGGAAGTTTGACCTTCTGGCGCCGCCTTTACGATTCCCTCCCCCCCTCCTTGGCCTGGGTCCTCCTGGGATGAAACCTTGGTGTCATTCACACGTTTGGGGGAAGGGGCCTTCGGGGGTGTCCCGCTCTCCATAGCATCCGAACCCAGCAAATCCTCCGACGAGGATTGTTTGGCGCGGGACCTCGCCGGACTATAAAAAGCATGGCTCAGATTAAAATATTATGCCATGAAAAGTTCGGACGCATAAGCGTGTTCGGATTTTATACTCACGAGTTCACCAGGGGCTGGGCCCTGGGATCCCACTCAGGGCTGCTATCGGCGGCAGTAGTGGACTCCTCTGGAAGAGGAGTTTTCCCCCTTTTAGGCGACTTGGCCTCCAAGGACGTGGAGGCCGTCCTTTTCTTTCTTCCCCCCGCGGGGAATTCGTCTTCCTCCTCCTCCTCGTCCTCTTAGAGGAAGAATGGGCATTGGAGTCTTCAGATTTTGTGTCCGAAGCGCCACGGCGACGGAGGCCGCCCCTGGTCTTCTTGGCCTCCTTCTCGGCGTTCTTCTTCGGCACCTTGTAAGGCTCCGGGACCAGCATCTTCGTCAGAAGTGGGCCGGCCGGTTCTTCTGGCAGCGGGGCCGGACAGTAGATTCGCCCCGCCTTCTTCGCCCAGCCCTAGGAAAGTTGTGGGAAACACATTAAGCATTTTCCTAAGGATATGCGAATGAAACATATGAATTGTCAACGTACAGTGACTTACCGAACTTGCAGGGCGGGACAGTTGGTACCCGCGGTCCTTGGCGGAGTCCGACCATGATTTGTCGGACTTGAAAAGCACCTTCCAGATGTCCTTGTGCGAGGAGCCAAATAGCTCTAGCAGGGTCTGGTGCTTGGCCGGGTCGAACTCCCATAAATTGCAAGCCCGGTGTTGACAAGGTAGAATCCGGTGAACTAACATCACCTGGACTACATTGACGAGCTTGATGTTCTTGTCTTCCATATCCAGGACGCGCGTCTGGAGCACCGATAGTTCGTCAGACGAAGCCCAGTTCAGGCCCTTCTTGAGCTAGGACGTAAGTTCGCAGAAGGGCTCCGGATCTGAATTCTGGAGAAGCGGCCCATTCCTTGCCGCGCAGCTCAGTGATGTAAAACCACTACTGCTGCCACTCCTTGACGGAATCATTGAAAGTACCTGTTGGCCATGTAACGTTGGGCATATTGCTCACCATGGCGCCTCCGCACTCGGCGTGCTCGTCGCTCACTACCTTGGGCTTCACATTAAAAACCTTCAGCCATAAGCCGAAGTGTGGCGGGATGCGGAGAAAGGCCTCGCACACGACGATGAATGTCGAGATGTTGAGGAAGGAATTGGGGGATAGATCATGAAAATCAATCCCGTAATAATACATGATGCCGCGAACGAATGGGTGGAGGGGAAACCCTAGCCCACGGACAAAATGAGGGAGGAATACCACCCTCTCGTGGGGTTACAGAGTGGGGACAATCTGTCCCGCCGTCGGAAGACGGTGGCCGATTCTCTTGGCTAAATACCCGGCCTCCCAAAGCTTTTTGATATCCTTCTCCCGGACGGTAGAGGCCATCCACTTGCCTCCTACACCGGATGCGGACATTTTCGGGAAACCTTTTTGGGCGGAGAAGACGAACGCTTGGGCGTTAGGGCTCGAGCGAGAAGGAATGGATGAGCGGAGAAAGAAGAAGGTGTGGGTGAAAAAGGGAGTTCTTATCCCCTTAAAGGCAACAGAGATCCTGCGCCTCCCCATTTGCCCGGTAAACTCGCTTATTCCCCAAGCGCCACGATTGATGGCGTGGTTGGGTTACCCACACCCGTATTGATGAGAATCCCGTGATAAGGGGACACGATCTCTGCTTCGACAAGACGTGCCAAGGAAACCGCCTCGCAATATGTGCAGTAGCTGGTTGAGAAAAATGGTTTGAATAATGACCGGGCCGTGGCGTGATGTCACGCTATGAAAAGTTGTCAGCAGATTAGATTTGTGGAATATTGTGCTCTCTACGGTGGTATGTGGAATTTGTTTTGCAGAGCCGGACACGATCCTTGTGTTCAAAATCTTCTATGGAGGATTCGGAGAAGGAACCCGCCTTGTAATGCCGAAGACAATCTGCGCGCCGGACTCAACGTCATTGAAACCTGGTTCAGGGGCTACTGAGGGAGTCCTGGATTAGGGGGTCCTCGGACAGCCGGACTATATACCTTGGCCGGACTGTTGGACTATGAAGATACAAGATTGAAGACTTCGTCCCGTGTCCGGGTGGGACTCTTCTTTGCGTGGAAGGCAAGCTTGGCAATTCGGATATGTAGATCTCCTTCTCTATAACCAACTCTGTGTAACCCTAGCCCCCTCCGTTGTCTAAATAAACTAGAGGGTTTAGTCCGTAGGACAACAACAATCATAATCATAGGCTAGCTTCTAGGGTTTAGCCTCTACGATCTCGTGGTAGATCAACTCTTGTAATACTCATATCATCAAGATCAATCAAGCAGGAAGTAGGATATTACCTCCATCGAGAGGGCCCGAACCTAGGTAAACATCGTGTCCCCCGCCTCCTGTTACCATTAGCCTTAGACGCACAGTTCAGGGACCCCTACCCGAGATCCGCCGGTTCTGACACCGACACCCGCGCCTGCGCTCGCCTCCTTAGCACCAAAGAGGAAACTGTCTTCTCTGCGCCCGCTAGCGGCCGCCTGACAGTGATCGTCATGGCTTGCGTCACCGCAACCTCATGAGTTGGGCGCCTGCATAGGAATCTCCGGTCCTTAGGAGCAGCCTGGGGAGGCCGCTCCCTAGGGAGGTCTTGGCATCGTTTCCCTCGCGAGGGTCTTATCTTGGTGGTGTCATAGATGGGTCGTACCAGGCCGTTGGTGAAGCCACGCCGTGGGCCGCAGGTAGGCACGTCTGGGTACCCTGGTTCCCAGAACGCCGACAGGACCCACAACACACCCAATGCCCTCATCGATCAACCTGGCTCCCTATTCCTATGGAGCTTGGGTAATTTATGGATTTATGGAAAATAATAGTTATCGAACTCCGGCACGCTAGTCTTACCATGTGATTGTTCTAGAGTTGTCCATGCGAAGGGAGGGTGAGTTGATTGGGCACCTATAGAAGTTTACAATGTTGGAGTGGGTCCCCTGGTTAGTAAGTCGATGAGGGTGAAACGCTGAAGCAAATGCCATATCAGATGGGGGTGGGAAGGATAGAAAGGGGCCGAAGTGTGTGTTCGAGTGGGCGGGAGGGGGGTGAAGAAAGGGAGGCACTTATTGATGGACGAGTTAATATGTACTACCACTTCGCTAGATTGATTCCGAGTTGATCGGTATCCACTCACGAGCAAGCGTGTGTCAGCCAATGGTGTAGATCTCCGTGGTCGTCGAACGAAAGAAGATTAGCGGGGCAATCTCCATTGATGGACACATAGGCCTAGTTCATACAGTGATCACATGCCCAATTTGCATTTCCGGTAAACTTTTATAATAAATCTTGTACTTTTCACACAAAAAAGGATGGAGATCCCGAATGTAAGTGAATTCTGTAGTAGATTGTCCGTAAATGTAGCAATTTCAGCATACTAATGGCAGGTGTGTAGTTCCTTGCCACTATACCAACCCACCGCTGGTACATCTTTACGAGTGACAAGCGGCCATTTTTCACATGTCATGGGTTATCTTTTCTTTTGGCAGTGACGAGCATTTGCTCTGCTCGTCACTGGTAAGTTGGCGGCCTAAACCTCTTTTACAATAGTAACAGGAGGGGGTTGTCGCCCGAGTCACTCTGGGTGGGCGACACGGGGGGCAAGTAGTTTCTTGCTTGTAAGGCCCTTTCCAGTGCTCCACCGTGGACAAGTGCTAAGCATGCCACATAAGCGAAAAAATGACATGGCACAACATTTAAGGAGGGGAGCGAGTACTTTGGTGATCGCAGGAAGAACCAATGCCAAGCATGAGAACCTAGGCAAACCACTTAAATGAAACAATTTGACCAATGCATAAAAGACTTTAGGTGCTAACTCAAGGAGTTGAGTTGCTAAGATATTTAATGTACTTAGCACCTCATCTAAGCACCTTTACATTGAAAGAGGTCTTACCGGACGTCAGATCCAACTCAATTAAGTTCGGTTTTGCTGTTATCAGGGTTTTTACAGGAGGGAGATAGTTGTTAAAATCACCACGGAGTCAAACTCTAGGATTACTGCGAACGTGATTTTAAAACATGGATCGTACCGGTATAGGTAGGACATTTACAAAAGTTGTAAACCTAGTATTTCCAAACCAACCCAGCCATAGTCGTTGCCTATGAATCCGCGGTGACATGGTTGAACACCGCTGCATCTTCCGGTAAAAGTCCTCGGCGCCATGCTACAAAACGAGCAAGGCGACACGCAGGGTGACCCCAACGCGGCCCCACTCGCAACGGTCAAACGCGCCGCATCGGACGGATCACCTCGCCTCACTCCTCGATCAGGCGGCCAAAGTCACCCCGGCTCCATCTCCATGCCATTTGCATCACCAAAAGCGGGAGCCGCGCCTCGTATACTTGCCTTCATAACCACGTCTACCTTTTCTTTAAGCCGCTACTAGGCCAAGTGCCCCTCTCCCCCTCCGATGACTTTTGCTCGCTTGACCTATTTTAGCAGTAGCTAGCGCCTCTCTTCCTCTTCTACCACCACCAGGACCGGCCTCTAGTTTTATTCTTTCTAGAAAGAGGAACTTGCTTTCGCAAGACAAAGGAGTACTACTAGATCAGGAGCGTCCTCAAAACTTGCTCGGTAGTAATAGTAGTCGGTAACACGCCTGCTTTATTTGTTTTGAAATGATGGCACGCGGGAGAGGAGATGCCATAGTCAAGGCTCGTGGAAGTGTGCACGACGTACTACCATCGCTACGCGATCTGGATTGAGTCGTTGAGAACAATGCTGCCGGCCGGTTTGACAAAACGTGCCATCTTTTCGGGGTGAGAAATCGCAGCGTTCGTGCTTGGGACAAAAGAGTGCTTCAGGCCCCTCCCAATGCTCCACCTTGTACAGGTGCTAAGGTTGCCATGTAGGCAAAAAGTCTGATGTGGCAAGGTAATTAAGAGAAGAGAGATGAGTGTGGTGACCTCAGGAAGAAACAATGCCAAGCGCGAGAACCTAGGCAAAAGACTTAAATTGGAAGGATCCCACCAATGGATGAAGAACTTTAGTTCCAAAAGCATTAAATGAAGGATGCTTAGCACCAACAAGTTAAGCACCTATGCATTGGGGGCTTTGGTTGCTAAAGTTTTTAATGTGCTTAGCATCTCATGTAAGCACCAATGCATTGGAACTAGCCTCATACTAGCTCTGAATCTAAAACTAAAGCAGCCCCCCTTCAGACATTATTGTTAAAGAAAAAAAGACAGCCATCGTAGCAAGAAAGAGAGGGGTGAAGTCACAAGAGCATTCAAGAGTACAGGATAAGGTATGCTAGGACCCTGCTGGCACGTGAAATAAGAACAATCTTGATGAGGTGTTTATATTTTAGCTTCTTTATTTACTTCCATAATTCTAAAAGCACATGGATTGGATCATGTCAAAACATATTAACTTGTTTTACGAGGAAATTACACCAAGGCAAAACATTGAGGTTGTTGTAACGGAAAAATACCACAAGTCATGTGATTCTCAACGGATACTCACCACTGTATGCAGAGGCGGAGGACGGAAAAAAAATAAGGTGTGGCGAAGCCTTAAGCAAACAATTTTTTTTGATGCAAACCAAAAAAGTCAATACACACTCTGGGGGGGCGTGGATGCGGATCGAGCCCTGGCGGCCGAGCGTTGATCAAGATGAGGAGCGGGCCGTGCAGCGGTGGTGCTCGAATCGCGCGCCAGCCGAGCTTCAAATGCGGCGGGAAGGAGCGGTCGAGCTTCAAATCGGGTAGCAGGGTGGAACCGAGGCGGGGTAGTGCGGTGAAGCTCGAATCGGCGGTGGTGCGACGACGCACGGCGGAAAAGAGGCCATTGCGGCCGATTGCTGCGGAGTCCGGACAATTCTGCAACACGCCGCCAAAAGCGGCGTCGGGGTGGGAAAGCCGGATTTGTCGTGCGCGGGCGCTGACTAGTTGGCGGCGCAGCGGTGGATCGAGGTAGGCGGCTGGTCGAGGGAGCGGAGGGGAAATTTCAGGGTAGTTGGGGTTCGCGCGTGGCTGGCCGTTTACATCTCGGGCGGTTGGAGATGTAAATTTGCAACACAAGGTGTTGTATTTTACATCTCTAGGAGGGAAGATGTAATTTGTTTTTGCATCTACATCATCTGTTAAAGAGGAGTTTTTGGGTCTCGAAGATGCAAAAGTTGGAGAGAGATGCTCTAAGGCTCTCCGGGTGGGTTTTCTGGCTCTGACTCTACTCTGAAGTCGGAGGCCAGCCGGCGGCGCGGTGCTTCTTGGAGGCATTAGGGGCTGCGGGATTCCAGGAGCATCTGCGGGAGACTGCTGCAATGGGTGGTGAGATGACACCAGGTCTAGAAGGGGTGGAGGGTTGGCTGAAGAATCTGAAGCTCTCGGAGGCGGAGAAGAGGGGCATCAAAATTAGCAAGAAGCAGACCTGCTCCTCGAAGGTGAGCATGTTTCAAGCAGTGGGTAAGCTCCTCTCAGATAGGCCTGCAAAAGCAGAGTACGTGGGAAGAACATTAGGAGGAGTTTGGAGTCCCTTTTCTGGAGTGGATTGTAAAGACCTTGGCAGAAATCGTTTCCTTTTCACATTCCATGATGGAGCTAGTAAAGATAGGGCTCTGAATGATAGACCATGGAGGTTCAATAAGTATCTATTGGTGATGGAAGACTTTGTGCCAAGTAAAACCATCGATGAGTATCAATTCAAAATGATACCAATCTGGGTGAGAGTCCATGGCATTCCCATGGGGGTGATGAGTAGAGAAACAAGGGAGTTGATAGGAAATAGGTTAGGGACCTTTTTGGATGTTGACCTGGATGATAATGGGTATGCTATTGGGCAGTTTATGAGGATAAAGGTGAGAATGGACATAACAGTACCAATCATGAGGTTCAGCACCTTAGAAATGGAAGATGATGAAGATCCGACACATGAGGAAGCAATGAGAGGAGAAGAAAAGGGAAAGGAAGAAGAGGAAGAGAAGCAAAAGCTCATTTCATTTGAATATGAACATCTTCCAGATTTCTGTTATAAGTGTGGCATTATTGGTCATACAGAAAAGATATGCCCAGCAAGAAAAGGGGGACAAGATGGGAGGCAATTTGGTCCATGGCTCCGAGCAATGAGTTATAAAAATTACTCAAGTGATGGGAAGAGCGAAAGCTCAAGTGACCGTGGAGGTTTTTGGACAAACAACACGGGAAGTATGGGTAACAAGCAAGGGAGTGATGGACCGTCTTGGAGGAAGAGCTTGCCAAGCCAAAGGGATGTAGGTATGCCATCAAATGGGGAGGAAAAAGAAGTCATGAGCCCTATGACAGTAAGTACAGAGGACCAGCTGGGGTCGATGAGAGAAACTCCCGTCAACTTACTGGATGACAAAGACATTTTACATCAAAGAGAGAAGGTGCAGATTAGGGAAGAGAGTAATTCCCAAACGTCAGGAAAAAGTGTAAAACGGGGCACTTTCAAGAGAATGGCAAGAGCAAAGGACAAACAACAACAACAAGCACAACCATCCAAGAATGAACAAAAGAAGAGGAACATTAACCTCATGGAAGTGGACCTGGGGATAGGCTTAGTGAAAAAAGGCAGGATGGAAGTTGACGAGGAAGGAAACGGAAAAGGCATAAAGGAAGAAAGCAAGAAATCTGAAATTGGGAGCGCCGGGCTGCAGGAACAGCCTGGCGAGACAAAATGAAGATAGCGGCTTGGAACTGCCGGGGATTGGGGAATGGTCCGGCAGTTCGGGGACTTCTGGACCTCCAGAAGCAGGTGGACCCTGATGTACTATTTCTATCTAAGACAAAAATGAGTGAAAACAGGATGACTTGGTTCAAGAGTGTGATGGGGATGTCAAGCATGATTGTGAGGGACTGTGAAGGGAAAAGTGGTGGCCTGGCCCTATTGTGGAAAAGACATGTCAAAGTGGAACTCCACAATTATTCCAAATATCATGTGGATGTGCAGATCATCGAGGAAGACGGCTTCAAGTGGAGATTCACTGGAATTTATGGAGAACCGGCAGCAGACAAAAAAGAGAGGACATGGCGACTGATGAGAATCCTCAACCAACAAATGAAGCTCCCATGGCTATGTGCGGGGGATTTCAATGAAGTGTTATATGGGCATGAAAAAAAAGGGGGGACCGCCACGCAGCCAAAAACATATGGAGAAGTTTAGGATGGCGTTAGTTGAATGTGGCCTACGTGATCTAGGTTTTACCGGAGACAAATTCACATGGCGCAACAATAGTCATCAAGCTGACCACTATATAAAAGAGAGACTAGACCGAGCAGTGGGGTCCAGGAGTTGGTGTGCTCGCTTTCCTGCCCATAGAGTAATTAATGGAGACCCGAGACACTCAGATCATAGACCAGTCACCATTCTGATTGAGGAGTCACATAAAATGCCTAGAAGTATTAATAGCACAAATGTTTTTAGGTTCGAAGCTAAGTGGCTGGATGAGGAAGACTGTGAAGTCATTGTTAAAAATGCCTGGAACGCTTCGAACATGCAAAATGCGGGCAAGGGCAGTGTATCGCAAGGGCTCCAATATGTGGCCAGGGAACTTAAAGAATGGGATGAAAATTCGCTTGGGGAGCTGCATAAGAGAATTAAATTAGTGAAGTAGGAGCTAGAGGAAGTAAGAAGGGACGAAATAAATCAGGAAAGAGTAAACCAGGAACATTTCTTAAAAGAAAAACTGAATCGTTTAGAACAACAACAAGACACAACCTGGAAGCAACGAGCGCACGTCAAGTGGCTTCACTCGGGAGATAAAAATACAGCATTTTTCCATGCATTTGCTTCATAGAGGAAAAGGAGAAACACCATCAAGAGGCTGAAGCGAGATGACGGATCATTGATTGATAATGCTGAGCAGTTGAAGGAACACATCGCTAACTATTTTTTTAGCATATTTTCCTCGACAACGGGGCAAAATAATGAGGAGGTGCTTCGTGTGATCCAGCCTAGAGTGACGAGCCAAATGAATGAAATTCTCTGCTCAGAGTACAGTGAGGAAGAAGTAAAGAATGCTCTTGACAACATAAGGGATTTGAAGGCACCAGGTCCTGATGGAATGCCGGCGGTGTTCTTCAAAAAGTTCTGGAGCATAGTGGGTGATCAGGTAACGAAAGAGGTGCTCCACGTGCTAAGGGGGGGGCGACATTCCAGAAGGCTGGAACAATACGATAATTGTACTTATCCCAAAATCTGCAGCTCCGGAGAGTTTGAAGGATCTGCGGCAAATAAGCCTTTGCAATGTGGTTTACAAGCTGATAGCAAAGGTACTCACCAATAGGCTAAAACTAATCCTCCCGGATATAATTTCTGCAAATCAGAGCGCCTTCGTCCCAGGACGAATGATCTCTGATAATATTATCTTAGCATACGAACTGACACACTTCTTGCAGAAGAAAAGAAATGGAGCCAAAGGATATGCAGCTATCAAACTTGACATGAGTAAGGCGTACGATCGGGTGGAGTGGAAATTTCTTCGTGACATGATGTTGAAAATGGGCTTTAATAGAAGATGGACGGAGCTAGTGATGAAATGTGTCACCACAGTTAAATACCAAGTTAAGGTGAATGGGGATACAACAAATACTATCATTCCAGAGCGAGGGCCTCGCCAAGGTGACCCCCTCTCTCCTTATCTCTTTCTATTATGTGCTGAGGGCTTCTCTGCTATGCTCCATGATGCTGAAATAAATGGTAGACTTAAAGGTATTAAAATATGTAATACTGCCCCAAGTATAAGCCACTTACTATTTGCAGATGACTCTCTACTCCTCATTGAAGCAAACACCAATTGTGTACATGAAGTGAACAGGATCCTCAGTACGTATGAAGCTTGCTCAGGTCAAGCCATAAATAAAGAGAAATCTGCAATCCTTTTCAGCAAGAACACGAAGCTGGAAGATAAAAGCGAGGCGATGAACAAAATGTGTATCACTAAAGAGGGCTTTTCACGTAAATACTTGGGACTACCGGTATACATTGGCAAATCCAAGACCAAGGCTTTCCACTACCTGAAAGAAAAGATATGGAGCAAATTGCAAGGTTGGAAAGAAAAAATGCTCTCAAAAGCTGGAAAGGAGATTTTGATCAAGGCGGCTGCGCAAGCAATACCAGTCTATGCAATGGCATGTTTCGACCTCACAAAATCATTGTGTGACGACATCAGTGCAATGATAGCTCGGTATTGGTGGAGCCATATGTATAAAGAAAATAAAATTCATTGGGTTAGCTGGGAAAAAATGACAAAGCCTAAAAAGGATGGTGGATTGGGATTTAGAGATCTATACTGTTTTAACCTTGCCATGTTGGCGAGGCAAGCTTGGAGAATTCTAAAGAATCCCACATCACTATGTGCACAAGTCCTAGCGGCAAAATACTTTCGAGATCGAAACTTGCTGGATGCCGAGGCAAGAAATGGAATATCCTACTGTTGGAGGAGCATCTTAAAAGGGGTACAGGTGCTAAAGAGCGGGGTGGTGTGGAGAGTAGGAGATGGAGAAAGTATAAATATTTGGACTGATCATTGGCTCCCAAAAGGAAAATCAAGGCTTGTCAGTTCAAGGAGGGGAAATCAAATCATAACAAAAGTCGCAGAGTTGATTGACCCATCCTCCTACACTTGGGATGAGGAACTTGTACGACAAACCTTTAATGAAGAAGATGCCTGGGCAATTCTTCAAATCCCAATACTTGAAGGGCAAGAGGACTATGTGGCGTGGCATTTTGACAAAAAGGGGAAGTTCTCAGTAAAATCAGCATATCAAGTAGTGCTTGAGAGTCAAGCAAGGGAATCAGATAGAAGCATCCCTTCTACTTCTTACTGCCCTGAGAGGAGCACATTAGGCATGTGGAAGAACCTATGGGCCCTACCACTGGCAGGGAAAATTTTACACTTTTATGGCGACTAGCAAACAATAGCCTCCCGCTCAGAATGAAGATCAAGAGAAGAGGCATAGAACTAGATACAAGATGCCCGGTATGTCTTAGAATGGATGAAGATGGGGGCCATTGCTTTCTAAAGTGCAAATCAGTTAAGGCTCTATGGAGAGCAGCTCAACTGGAAGACACACGTGAATTACTAGTTAACTGTCCAAATGCTAATTTTGTGATGCAGGAAATACTCCAACAGGATGAAGATACGTGCATAAGGACATGTGTTTTGCTATGGACCTGGTGGGGTGAAAGAAACAAAGCAAATCAGGGAAACAAGATGCGAAGCCTAGAGGAGATATATCACTCTTATCAGCTTCATGTAATTGATTGTCAGGAGAACTTGAAACGAAGCAGAGCATCGAAGCAAATAAAGCAGCAGATTTGGTCTCCCCCCCCTACTGATTTCCTGAAGATAAATTCTGATGGGGCTTTTAGACAGTCAACTCACTTGGGAGGATGGGGTTTTACCATCAAGAATGAACAGGGTGAGACGCTGGTGGCGGGAGCAGGCAATCTTCAGTTCATTGCTGATCCTCTCCATGCAGAAGCTACTGCAATGCTACGTGCAATTCAGGAAGCAACCAGAATGGGCTGCTGCAAGGTCGTCTTGGAGACAGACTCAGATGTATTAAAGCAGGCGATCACAAGCAATGATTATGATGACTCAACACTGGGCGCTCTATTTAAAGAAATGAAACGTATTATTCAATACTCTTTTCAATGTTGTAAGATAGATGTATGCCCAAGGGCCTGTAATGTATCAGCACATGTGTTAGCTGCGTATGGTGTGAGTCTGGAGCAGGCAAGCTATCAAATTTGGCTTGACCCGCTTCCTGATTATGTACAAGACTTGGTTGCGGGGGTTTCTCCAGCTCTCTTGAATTAACGGAATGCGCTGGTGTTCCTTTCAAAAAAAAAGGGCTGCCTGGCCCAATAAAAGGAATGGCCTCTCTCTCTAATATTTCTACTTAGCGGTTAGTGATTCCCACAATCCCAGCGTTTAGCGAGCGAAGAGCATGTATATAAAAAATTTGGACCAAATCAAGGTGTGGCAGCTGCCACACCTTGCCCATCGGGGTCCTCCGCCAGTGACTGTATGAGAATTAATAAAGAAAAATACATAAATTGTTCGATAAATCACTTGACGTGTCACGAATATAGACACCTGCCCCCACGTATGATTGACCAAAGATTTCACTAGGGTTCTTTTCCTCGGTGCAGCGATTCGGTGCCCAGGCTCATCTGCACCGGTCCAGAAAAAAATTCACAAAAAATACTGGACAATTTCAAAAAATTCCAAAAAAAAATTCCCATGGTCGAAAATTTATTGCGTGAGGGTCGCTCCAAATTTTAGCTCATTTGGACATCTGAGTAGGTCTCAGCAAAAAAGACAAATTAGGTCAAAACAACACGTGAACAGTAAACTGTTTTACAAACCCCGAATTTGTCTTTTTTGCCGAGAGTTGCTCAGTTGAGCAAATGATTTGAAAATGGGAGCGGACCTCACGCATCAAATTGCCTACCATGAGAAAAAATGAATTTTTTTTCTAATTTTTCTAGTATTTGTTTTGATTTTTTTATTCAACACGGGTGCAGATGACCTCGGGCTCAGAAAAGGCTTTTCGCCTTTTCTTCTTCTTCTTCAACACATGGTTGGAGTTAACTGCATTGATAATCTGCCACAAAAGCATGTTTTCCCTCCCTTCCCCTCTTAAACAATGGCTAGGGTAAACTCTCCCCCTCCAGGCTTCGTCGGGGAGCCCGTGGATTCGCCTCCCATCTACATGTGACTCCGGAGGCCAACGGGCAAGCGGGGCTTAAGGTCTCTCGACTCCCGCTAATAGTTTAGGTTAGAATTTTCTAGTCCCTGCAGTGGCAATGCTCGGACAGATGGTGGCACTTCTTTGAGTTGGTTCGTTAGGCTTCGATCCTCCTCAAAATCACCTGTGTAGACGGAGTCGATGAAGTTCTGATGTCGATTCCAATCATCTCCTTGGGACAACAACAAAGCTAATGGTATCAGACACTTCAGATCGATTCAAGGGTTCAACAACAATAATTGCGGCTCCAGGGCGCTAGTTCGCAGGGGGGCGTGCACGAAGCTTCCCGGCTATTGTTGACAATGTCAGGACGGCTTCGGTAGGGGAGTGCCAACAGCTGTGCGTCGGCGGCTCGTTCTTGCAGCAATAATATGGCCATTTTGTGGTCCTAAGATCTCTATGTAATTTTTATTATGTTTATGATGCTTTGTACTTCTGGTGAACTTCTATAATATATTTGATCCTTCTTCAGAAAAAACACGTAGTTCAACTTCTACCCGACTCTCTCTCACTCACCGTGTATCTCTTATCTCTCAACTCTATCTGTTTCTCTCTCACTCTTTCCTGACTGCATGAAGCAAATGGCGCACGATAGCGGGGCTGCATTGGCGGAGTTGAGCATTCGCTCCTTTTCCTCAAAGTATCCCTCTCTCCTGAAATCGCGAGGGGCGGAGGTGACGAGCATTGGCCAGGTTAGCAGCTCCGGCCAGCATACGCTGTCCATGGCTGCTAGGCACTATGATTTTCAACAAATAAATAAAGGTTCACAGTTAGATAAATAAAGTACCCGCCCAATTTTCACTCTACCTAGAGCATCAATCGCGTGGTCATTAGTGTCTACAATGCTAGCTGTTTCGTCCATTCAGAAGAAAAAAAACACATACGTGACGCAAGCACAAAGTTCTTTCATGAACCAAGCGGATGAGCACGGAGCGTTGAAATGTTTTTCTTATGGAGCAAGTGCAACATCTTTTGATCTGCAAGAAAGTAGTCCAAAAAGCATTATTATTCACGCCACCTGTCCCACCATTTCCAAAAGATTAGCACAATAGCAGCAGCGCATACAAATCAACAAATTGTTCTCCCGTGGAAGATATGGAAAACAATTCGACCCCCTGATCACGCCGGAGATATGCCAGCTCTCGCAGCACAGACAGTCCGTCAACGGGCTAAACAAAGAGAAAGCGGAGGTGGTGGGAAAGTTCCCTTCGCCGGCGTCGACATGGCCCAACCAAATATTGTTAATATAATCAACAAAAGAAAGAAAGAAATATTAAATGTAGACAATATCATATCCCCGACGCGATAGTGCTGCTAGGGGAGAGGAAATAATGGTGCCTTTTATCATGGCCAACTTTGTTTTGGTGTAGAATAGAAACGCACGCATCATTATAGCCAGGACGTCCATCCCCATAGTTGACTTTGAAGCCAAGACACAGGACACATACGCATATGATATTTTCTCTCTCTCTGCGTGCCTGTGATGCGAGCAATAACGGCTTAAAGAAAACCCATTTATTCTTATCCCCAAAGTCCACTATCTCGTGGGTCCTGGCTAAGAAGATGTCATTATCACACCGCATTGGGTACTTTTTACAAAGAAGCCCCCCTAACTACTAGGCCTCATACCCACAAGTCCCCCGTAACAGTAAACAACTAATCACTGTGCACTGCCATAAATATTGAAAATCAAGTCAATCGTATAGAGGAGTTATATTTCGTTCGACCTTCAATTCGGTAGCTGCATTTTACTTTGTAACAGTGTGAAACTGCACAGGTCTTCAGATCCAAACAGTGGGATTAGACCGCTCATGTAAAAAATGTGAAGCTGACACTTTCCTAAAGAAGGACAGGCGGGCGCATATCTCCAATTCTGGGGGAATTCAAGGGGCTATACCGAAAAGCAACCACCATCATTGACTCGCATCTTCTCCCCTCACCCCGTTTCCACCTATAAAGGCAGCCATGGCCTCCGTCCAGACCTCCAACTCCCAACCAAACCGAGACCGCAACCAAGACAGCGAGCCAAGATCTGCAGAGCCACAGGCGACCGCACACCGGCGACCATGGCCGTGGACCTCATGGGCTGCTACACCCCTCGCCGCGCCGACGACCAGCTCGCCATCCAGGAGGCCGCCACCGCCGGCCTCCGCAGCCTGGAGCTCCTGGTATCCTCCCTCTCCGGCGCGGCGCCGTCGAAGGCGCCCCAGCAGCACCCGCAGCAGCCCTTCGGCGAGATCGCCGACCAGGCCGTCTCCAAGTTCCGCAAGGTGATCTCCATCCTCGACCGCACCGGCCACGCCCGCTTCCGCCGCGGCCCCGTCCAGTCCCCGCCCCCGCCTCCTCCGGCACCGGTCGCTCCTCCTCCTCCACCGCGCCCTCTGGCCGTCGAGCCGGCCAGGCCCGCTCCTCTGACCGTCGTGGCGCCGGTGTCGGTGGCCGCTCCGGTCCCGCAGCCGCAGAGCCTGACGCTGGACTTCACCAAGCCGAACCTGACCATGTCTGGCGCGACGTCCGTGACGTCCACGTCCTTCTTCTCGTCGGTGACCGCCGGCGAGGGCAGCGTGTCCAAGGGCCGCAGCCTGGTGTCCGCCGGCAAGCCGCCGCTGTCGGGGCACAAGAGAAAGCCCTGCGCCGGCGCGCACTCGGAGGCCAACACCACCGGCAGCCGATGCCACTGCTCCAAGAGAAGGAAGAACCGCGTGAAGACGACGGTGAGGGTGCCGGCGGTGAGCGCGAAGATCGCCGACATCCCGCCGGACGAGTACTCGTGGAGGAAGTACGGCCAGAAGCCCATCAAGGGATCCCCTTATCCACGGTAAATTTCTTTCCTCACCGATCCAACATCAACAGCATAAACAAGATTTCGATGAGCAGTCGTCATGATGTGTGCAAGGATCTGACTTTGTTTGATGTCTGGGTTTCAGGGGCTATTACAAGTGCAGCACAGTGCGAGGGTGCCCGGCGCGGAAGCACGTGGAGCGCGCCCTGGACGACCCGGCGATGCTGGTGGTGACCTACGAGGGCGAGCACCGCCACTCGCCGGGGCCGATGCCGATGCAGATGGCGCCGTCGCCGATGCCGATGGGCGCTCCCGTAGCCGTAGCTAGTGTGTCCGCCGGCAACGGGCACGTCTGACTTAGCTAATTTTTTTCTTTCTTTCCCCTTTTGGTGGGGGGCTTGGTTGGTTCGCAATCTGTCTGATGTCCGTGTAAAGAAGAAGAAAGATTGTAGCGAGACGGAGAGGGAAACTTAATGCCAGAGATTTTTACTATCTCCAGACTCCACTTCGTCCACATCATTTTATCTGTTGCTCATGCCTGAAATCGTTTATTTTGTGTGTTGTGGGTGCGCATGGAGAGATTTGGTTGCATGACTTTGAGATGAGCGATGTGATAAAGATAAGATTCAACGCCGCGGATCTGGCTGGGCGGGCGTGGTGAAACTGCCATGTATACGCGCGGTTACAGTTAATAATGACGGACGGACGGGCGGCGAATGCTCCGACTTTGACCTCATAATCCCCATTGATTGCTACTGGTACTGGTACAATACAGTGCGCCAACTAGTACAGTATAGAAAACTCGGGAGGGAGGGGGCGGAGAAAAGAACAAGAAGTCATACGCGGCCCCCGCTTAAACAAGCGCAATAATTGAATTGAATACTTTGTCGCGGGGCTCCCTCCCTCCCCCTCTGTGCAGAGGTCAAGGGTGGGCATCCGCACCGATTGATTTGTTTCTGCCATTATTATTGTTGTTTACTCTCTCTCTCTCTCACATCCGTCCTCTGTGGGCCCCACCGTCTGGGTGAGGCGTGGTGGGCCCCGCGCGATAGGCTCCCGGTCAAAGGAGGCGGGTGAGGGGTCGCTTTCCGGCCTGCACCCCGCAGTTGACCGCACCCTCCGGCCCATGCCCCGCACCCAATCTCATCTCGTCACGCAGCCCACCCAGCAGTGCAGTGAGAGAGAACACAGATACTAGTACTAGCGCGCAGGAGTGTTTCTCCTCCTCGATCCTCCCACCCCTTTTACTTTATTTATTTATATCGTTGTTTATCTTTTTTTATATATTATCAAATGAAAGTAAGGGCTGCGGGTGGGCCCTGCGCCAGCACTAGGGCCAAAGGAGAGGTCGCTCCCGGCCATGGATGATGGATGGGGTGGGGCTAGCTCAGCTCGCCGTTAGCATTTCGATTTCAACTCCTCGGTTTGCTCGCCCGTCGTCCCTCCTTTGTTGTTTTCTGCGGCCGAGCCAGCACCATCCGTTGACCCGCCCTGCCTTCGGTGCGGCGGAGTCTTTGCTTACGGGCTACGGCTGTCGAGTGTCGACCCTCCCCCGTCACGTCGCTTCAACACAAGTGCAACTCCTACTCGATCAACGTACCCAGCACTACTACTAAACCAACTGTGACGGTGTGAATCAAGCGACGGTTCAGCAAGCCAGTCAATCCGTGAAATTCTGCAGTAGTATGGCACCTAATTGCAGCTGGATTTGTGATGCTTTGTTTACTTTACCCCACCAACTAGCTTAAGAAAAAGCTTGCAAGTTGTGCGTTTGTTTATAGCAGCCTCCTGCCTGTCTCCGTGAGCGCTGAGTATACTAATGATGATGACTCCACCCATGGTTAACTGGTGCCCACCACCAGTATTTATTTACCCGGGGTACCACAGTGTCGCATGGACTTGTGTACGCAACGCCACTGTTACAAGTCAATGGCCGGAGCCTCTAGCTATAGCTTGAGTCGTACTCCCTCCGGTCCTTTTTATTCTGCATATTAGGTTTGTCTGAAGTCAATCTCATACAACTTTGACTAAGTTTTTTTTTTGCGAGAAAATTTCCGATCTATTCATCTTCAATCATGGCAGTACAACGAATACCAGAAATAATAGAAATTATATCCAGATCCGTAGACCACCTAGCGACAACTACAAAGATTGAAGCGGTAGAAGCGCGCGCATCATCGCCTCCATCACGAGTCGGGCACAACTTGTTGTAGTAGCGGTCGGGAAGTCGTCGTGCTAAGGCCTCGTGGGACGGCGCACTGAAACAAAGAACCGCCGCAGATGAAGAATAACGTAGATCGAAAAATCCAATCCAAGACACACGAACGTGAGCGAACAACGACGAGATCCGAGCAAATCCACCAAAGATAGATCCGCCGGAGACACACCTCCATTATCGCCACCAACGATGCTAGGCGATCGCGGAGAACGGGGCTAGGCGGGGAGACCTTTATTCCATCTTGAGGGAGCCGCCGCCGTCTCGTCTTCCGAAAGGAGACACAAACCCTAGCAAAACCGAAGAAACGATTAAGCGGAGCCCTCCGCTGACCCTTGCCGAGATCCATCTGCGCCCCCATGGCCCTAAGGCCATCGAGAGTAGGCGGACTGCTGCGGCGGCGGCGAGGCAAAACCCTAGCTTTTTGTGAAGGAGAAGGAGGAGGCGGCGGCTACAAAGGACGACAACGCTGTTTTACTGCAACTTTGACCAAGTTTATATAAAAAATTATAGATATTCACATAACAACACCAATATCATTAGATTCATCTTGGAATATATTTTCATATTATATTTATTAAATATTATAGATGCTAATAATTTTTAATATAAATTTGGTTAAACTTAGCAAAGTTTGACTTTCGGCAAAACCAATGTGCAGAGTAAAAAGGACCGGAGGGAGTACTACTACTACTCCTGGTATACTTGCTGTGAGAGCTCAGAGCAATTTCGCTTTGCTAATCTCCACCGGTGGTGTAAGTGAAACCATTGCTGTTACTTTTATTCTAAGCGAGCAAGGGAGCCATGCTTGGTGGCCGGTGGAAGAGAAGAAAGCAGAGAGCTGGACAGACAACTGGGACATTCTTTGCATCTTCCCTGCTTTTGGCCTAACCCACTGTCAAACCCGCTTTGTTTAATCACACTCCTCCTCCATTAAACAACGCGATAATCCCTGGCTGAGTTAGTCCCCTTCCCAGATCGGATCAACCAATGCGATATTAAATACGTACGCCTTAAACAAACGCGATGCAGGGGCTCCCATCCATGCTATGCTAATCCCGCCGGGTGAGCTGTCCAAGTGGACTTTTGTTTCATCATCGTGGGCTTGGTGCGACCTAAAGATACACTAGAGTGAGGGTGATCGTCTCATCTCTCCTTTTCAATTAGTATTGCAAGCTTAATAGGATGGCATGGAGCAGTAGTTGTTAGGTCTGATGCCACATCTGGGATCTACCCCCGGAACATCAGTACTGCTGCATGCTCGACTTTTTCCTCCTTGTTTGGTGATGCTCTCTGTGGGCTGTCTGATCACTGATCACGGCCCTTATCTCTGGTCCAGAGTAGTCAGCGTGAGTCACTACCATGTACTGCAGCTAACATGTGAGTGGTCATGCTCGTATCTAATCTGCTCCGGTCCTTTGGTTTGTCAGGGCATCAATTGGGCTGTTTCTGAGGTCATAAGAGCATCTTATGCCAACTCCACCGCGCGGCGACCCTATCCCGTCCGGTCCCGTTCGTTTGGGCTAAAAAGGACAACCAGGTCGGCCCAGGGCGCGACGGGCTCGACTCATCCTCTCCGTTTTGTGTCCAGGCCGATCCATTTCGAGCGCAAACTTGCGCCGGGTTTGGGTCGCGGCGGACAACAAACGGACGCGCGCTCGTCCGCGTCTTGGCCGCGTGGCAGGCGGCCGCCTACCACTCACCCGCCAACATCAATACACACGCGCGGCCGGGCCCGCCAGTCATCCGCCCAGGGAAAGGTCGCGGTTGTTCTTACGGCCTGTTTGGTTCCAATAAGTCACCTGACTTATAAGTCAGGTGACTCAAAATCAATGACTTATAAGTCACGCCTATTTGGTTGTCATCTAACTTATAAGTCACCTGTGAAGGAAATATGCCCTAGAGGCAATAATAAAGTTATTATTTATTTCCTTATTTCATGATAAATGTTTATCATTCATGCTATAATTGTATTAACCGGAAACATGATACATGTGTGAATGCATAGACAAAACAATATGTCACTAGTATGCCTCTACTAGACTAGCTTGTTAATCAAAGATGGTTATGTTTCGACCATGAACAAAGAGTTGTTATTTGATTAACGAGGTCACATCATTAGTAGAATGATCGATTGACATGACCCATTCCATTAGCTTAGCACACGATCGTTTAGTATGTTGCTCTTGCTTTTATCCATGACATATACATGTTCTGTAACTATGAGATTATGCAACTCCGTTTACGGAGGAACACTTTGGTGCTACCAAACGCCACTGGCGAATCGGGTGATTATAAAGGAGTACTACAGGTGTCTCCAAAGGCGGATGTTGGGTTGGCGTATTTGAGATTAGGTTTTGTCACTCCGATTGCCTGGAGAGGTATCTCTGGGCCCTCTCGATAATACACATCTTGAAGCCTTGCAAGCACTACAACTAATGAGTTAGTTGTGAGATGATGTATTACTGGAACGAGTAAAGAGACTTGCCGTGCGAGATTGAACTAGGTATTAGATACCGACGATCGAATCTCGGGCAAGTAACATACCGATGACAAAGGAACAACGTATGTTGTTATGCGGTCGACCGATAAAGATCTTCGTAGAATATGTAGGAACCAATATGGGCATCCAGGTCCCGCTATTGGTTATTGACGGAGGCGTGTCTCGGTCATGTCTACATTGTTCTCGAACCGTAGGGTCCGCACGCTTAAGGTTTCGATGGCGGTTATTATGAGTTTATGTATTTTGATGTACCGAAGGAGTTCGAGTCCGGATGTGATCACGGACATGACGAGGAGTCTCGGAATGGTCGAGACATAAAGATTGATATATTGGGACGGCTATATTCGGACAGGAAAGGTTAGGAAGTTTCGGAGAAACCGGAGTCTTGGGAGGGTTACTGGAACCCGGGAAGTTATGGGCCTTAGTGGGCCAAGAGGGAGAGAGAGGGCCGCACCAGGAGGTGGCGCGCCCCCCGTGGGGAGTCGAATAGGACAGGAGGAGGCGGCCCCCCCCTCTCCTCTCCTCTCTTTCCTTCCCCTTCTCCTTCCTAGTTGGACTAGGAAAGGGAGTCCTACTCAACCAGGAGGAGGACTCCCCCCCTGGCGCGCCTATAGGGGCCGGCGGCCTCCCCCTCCCTCCTTTATATCACGAGGGGGGGCACCCTAGGACACAAGTTTGATCTACGGATCGTTCCTTAGCCGTGTCGGTGCCCCCTCCACCATATTCCACCTCGGTCATACCGTCATGAAGCTTAAGCGAAGCCCTGCGCCGTGAAACATCAAGATCGTCACCACGCCGTCGTCTTGTGGAACTCTCCTCGACACTCGGCTGGATCGAGTCTGAGGGACGTCATCAGTGCACGTGTGTCAAGAACTCGGGCGCCGAGTAACGCGTCGGGATCGGTCGGATCGCGAGGAGAACGTCTGACTACTTCCTCTACGTTGTGATCGCTTCGCCGGGTCACGAGGGTGCGAGACAACACTCTCCCTCTCGTTGCTATGCATCACCATGATCTTGCGTGTGCGTAGGAAATTTTTGAAATTACTCGTTCCCCAACGGTGGCATCCGAGCCTAGGTTTTTATGGTTTGATGTTTTGCACGAGTAGAACACAAGTGAGTTGTGGGCGATACAAGTCATACTACCTACCAAACATGTCATACTTTGGTTCAGCGGTATTGTGAGATGAAGCGCCTGACCGACATTACGCGACGCTTACGCGAGACTGGTTTCACCGCCACGAGCACTCGTTGCTTAAAGGTGGTGGTGGGTGCTGTCTCTCTCACTTTAGTTGAACCGAGTGTGGCTAAGCCCGGTCCTTGAGAAGGTTAAAGCGGAGTCTATTTGTGAAATGTCGTTGTGGTTTTGATGCGTAGGTGAGGCTGGTTCTTGCTTAAGCCCGTAGCAGCCACGTAAAATTTGCAACAACAAAGTAGAGGGCGTCTAACTTGTTTTTGCGGGGCATGTTGTGATGTGATATGGTCAAGGCGTGATGCTATATTTTATTGTATGAGATGATCATGTTTTGTAACCGAAGTTATCGGCAATCGGTGGAGCCATATGGTTGTCGCTTTATTGTATGCAATGCAATCGCCTGTAATGCTTTACTTTATCACTAAGCGGTAGAGATAGTCATAGAAGCATAAGATTGGCGAGGCGACAACGATGCTACGATGGAGATCAAGGTGTCGCGCCGGTGGCGATGGTGATCATGGTGGTGCTGCGAAGATGAAGATCACGAAGCACAAGATGATGATGACCATATCATATCACTTATATTGATTTGCATGTGATGTTTATCCTTTATGCATCTTATCTTGCTTTGATTGGCGGTAGCATTATAAGATGATCTCTCACTAAATTATCAAGAAGTGTTCTCCACAGTATGCACCGTTGCCAAAGTTCGTCGTGCCTGGACACCACGTGATGATCGGGTGTGATAAGCTCTCGTCCATCTACAACGGGTGCAAGCCGTTTTGCACGCGAGAATACTCGGGTTATACTTGACGAGCCTAGCATATGCGAGATATGGCCTCGGAACACGGAGACCGAAAGGTCGGCGTGAATCATATAGTAGATATGATCAACATAAGATGTTCACCATTGAAAACTACTCCATTTCACGTGATGATCGGTTATGGTTTAGTTGATTTGGATCACGTGATCACTTAGATGACTAGAGATGTTTTTCTTAGTGGGAGTTCTTAAGTAATATGATTAATTGAACTTAAATTTATCATGAACTTAGTACTGATAGTATCTTGCTTGTTTATGTTTGATTGTAGATAGATGGCTCGTCTTTGTTGTTAGTTGAATTTTAATGCGTTCCTTGAGAAAGCAAAGTTGAAAGATGATGGTAGCAATTACGGATTGGGTCCGTAACTTCGAGATTATCCTCATTCTTTGCCTGTAAGAGTTAAATCTGGATGCACCGCTGGGTGCAGTGTCGTGGTTCTAAGTCCGACAAAGAGAAGTAGGGGTAGGTTAAGGAGAGGCGATGTCCTAGCTATGGAGCAGTTGTGGAGACAAAGGATGTGCGAGTTCGGGCCCTTCTCGGAGGAAGTAACAGCCCCACGTCTCGGAGCCCCGAGGCGGTCGAGTGGATTATGAGTATGAGTATTACAAGAATCTGAACCCTTCTATCTCGTGGAGGGGGTGGCTTATATAGAGTGCGCCAGACCCCAGCCAACCCACATAATGGAGGGATTAAAGTACATTAAGCCGGGGGTTCTTGTGCGCCCTCATAAGGTGCTTTAACTATCATTAAGTCTATTCAATAGTAAACCGTTCTATTTGGAGTGCCTTGACCTTCGGTGGTCGGTGAGTCTTCATGGTCGAGTGAGTCTTCCATGGTCGAGTCCTTCGATCTAGTCGAGTGGATTCCTCTTTGGTCATTGGAAGATGATCTCTTCTCTGAGTGTCCTTGGGTAGGGCGTTTAGGTCAGGCCCATGACCCTACCCTAGGTACATGAATCCATCATTAGCCCCGAATGGATTGAGGCTTGAGTGAAGGAGGAGTTGGCGTTGTTTCCGATTGTCTTTTGCATTACGGCTCGTGTTGTCTTGGATCAAGGTCTTCTCTGTTGATAACAAGAAACTTCCCTTGATCGACTTGATCCATTCTTGTTCTTTAGTCGAGTGACTTCCTTTGCGATTCGGCGGCGGATCGCAGGAGATCTCGCACTTGATGATCGATCTGCCGTTCGCGGATCTCGCGGATCTGAGATTTGGGGTAGCGCTAAGCGGAGCGGATCTGGCGCTAGGATGGAGCGTTCTGAGGGCGCCTCGATCTCCGCTACCGCTTTTTCCGCCACGTATCACGCAAAGGCGGCTACTCGGGATATGATTGGATTGCTTGGGTCCACTGTCATCCACTCGGAAGGACACTATAAATGCAACTCCGGAGGCTCGTGCACGATACCTTGTTCTTCCTCCTTAGCTCTCTCTGTCTCCGCTCTCCGCCCCGCCGCTGCTCCTCGCCATTTCTCCCTTATGGATTCACGGCGGCTATGGGAAAAGAGAAGACGACGATGTTGGAGCCGCGAAGAAGGCGTCGGCGGAGAAAAGCGCCCGGCGACGAAGGCGAAGGGAGATCCACCGATCGCGGTGGTTCTTCGTCGAGATCCAAAGCGCCGAAAGGCTGGGTTCGAGGAGGCTGGATCGGTCGGCGATCAAGGAGAAGGATCTCCTCGATATGGCCGACGACGGATTGATTCCCCACGCGCCGCGAGACTTCTGCCGAGAGTGGCAGCCTCAACGAGAAGAGGGTGAGTCGTGCTCTTGGCCACCCATGTCGACCGAGGTTTTCGTTGCCACCGAGTGTCTTCTTCGAGGTTTTCGAATTTCTTGAGCCCAGCTCCACCATTTTACCCCAAACTCCATCGCATACCTTGCCGCGTTTGTGTCTATGTGTGAAAACTTCACGGGTTGTCGACCGACTTGGGGTTTGTTCAAGTACATCTTCACATGTCGCTCTCGGTGTGAAGAAGGCAAGCCCCAGTGACGAGAAGACCCAAGTAGTCCAGATGTGTGGTGGTTTAGGAGTCAGTTGAGGAACAAAAGCACCTTCCAGCTATGCATTTTCCCGAGTCGGTCGGGGGCTGGCAATCGACTGGTTCTATTGCGAACGAACGACGCCGGGCGATCGGACCGCCTCCCTGAATTCACCATGAGTCAGTGAATAGACCCTCCTCCACGAAGGTTGTTCCCAAGAGAGGGCTGAAGTGAAGATCTTGATGGACGCGTGGTGCGATTGGTTAGGGACGGAGGATCGGCATGGACCTCCTGGAGGTTTTTCTTGAGGCGAATCCAGCCCCTTGATTCGAGTCCTTGTATGTGGTTGTATTGCGGCACGAAGACGAAACTCGCGTCCACCGGAGGCGGTCGGCGATGCCGTAGTGGAAAGATGGATGGCCGATCACTCGGAAACAAGGACAATCCTCGTGGATCCGGAGGATTTCTCCGCTTGATCATGACAGCTGTTCGGATAAGGTACACTTGTTCTGTTTTTTGTTGTATGTCTGTCGAGTGTGCTTCTGTAGCTTGATCGAGTGAACTCTGCTTTGATACTTCCAGGCCCTCACAGAGCTATACTCGATGCCCAACGGCGCCCAGATTCCGACTGAGGAGGGGGAAGCCAGTGGAGGTGAGAGCCAGGAGGAGTGGGATTCAGAAGCTGCAGGAGGCGGCGGCAGCGATGATAGCGATGACAAGGACGGCGATGGCGAGGATGAGGAGGAGGAAGTCGCACCACAGCGCTTGGAAAGGCGGTCAAAACTTGTGCACGACCCTTGGTGAACGCGGTAAGGAGTAGCGGCGCCTCTTGATCGACCAAACGCCCTCGGACCGCTTCTCCGGTGCCGACTGAGAAGGCGCCGAAGCAACCGAAGGTAGTTCCACCGAGGACAACCAAGCCTCTGCCAAAAATGAAGGTGTCCATCCCCACCATCTCAGGGTAAGCGTATTGCTTAAATCTTCTTGCTCTATACAAATTTTGTCTCTGGTTGGTACTTGAATCGGTCGACTGATTCTTTGGATTTTCAGCGCTGCGACTTCCGAAACCTCAGCTAAGGCTGAAGACCATGAGATGGAGGACGCCGCCACTTCAAATCCTGGTATTATATCTTTAATTCTTGTTCTTAGTCGACTGACTCAAGATTTCTGACTTTAACTTTTTTCTGAAGCTCCAACTAGTGACATCATCACTCTTCCTGACGACGATGATGAAGATGAGGAGCCATTGAGGACTAGGAGGAGCAGGAAGGCGTCTACTGGCAGGGAAGCCCAAGGTGTGACGGTGCCCGAGACCATTGTGACGGAAGGAGAGGTCGGCACTCGACATCTTGTATCTTTATGAATCCGTTGACGAGTGCCCGACCCACTTCGCCGAGTCTTTGGACAACCTTCGATCTTCACCACGCACCACGTCCGGAGGACCGGTGATGTTGCTAAAGAGGCGATCCGTCAGCGAGGATCATGATGGAGCGGTGAAGATCGCCGAAGCGAGCCAAGCGACTTCTGACGCCCACCGCCCTTGAGCAATGTTGAGTTAGTCGACCACCACATGCTACGTTAGGATATGCTATCGATACTTTTATTTCGGAATTCGTAGCGGTCACCCACTAGGTGTGTTGGTAAAAACTCCGAGTTGGCGGGGCACGCTGAGTGCACCCGCCGGTGTAATCCCCAAGGCTAAGGTCATGGCGGCAATCGGTCTTAGGCTTATCAAGTAGATGTTGATCAATATCCGAATGGAATGAATGTGTTTACGAAACCGGTGGGGGCACGCTGAGTGCACCCACCGGTGTAATCCCCAGGCCGTGGTCGACTCTTGGCGATTGACTACGATCGAAGAAGTTTCGGTCGATGGTCGTGATCTGAATAAGTTTGATCGATTGGTCGACTCACTTTTTTTTTTTTTTTTTTGGTCGATTGGTCGACTATGTCTTGAATAAGACCGGTGGGGCACGCTGAGTGCACCCAGGTGTAATCCCAAGACTACGGTTGAATGTTTGCATTCGATTGTAGTCTCACAATGTATAATTCTTCTTGATTCACTCGGAAGTGGATTATCCTCGATACTTTTGCAATGACCCTTCAGAGAAATCTTGTGATCTTGCGGCACGTTATTAATCGAATGGAGCGAAGCATATTCAGCTTGAATTGGACTTGAAGCTAGTGCAAGAGAACTGTGACAAGGCGAAGGAGGAGACCAAAGGTATGTTTGGTGAGATTTCGACAACTCTTTTCTCCCTCATTTGCTTCAAGTTTGACTTTGCTGCGATTTCTGAGACAAGGTGAAGGAGGCTCAAAGGAAGAAGGAGCTTGAGCTGTCCGAGAAGATCAAGCTTGCCGATGAAAATCGGCCTCGGCCGCCAAGCTCGAGCAGGATAACGCTAATCAAGACTGCTTGGTACTTCGCCAAGAAGGATGTTGAGCGAATGAAGACCGACAAGAAGAATCTGACCGAGAAGGTCCTCCAAATGGCTGGGAGGAGGAACGAGCTGGAAAGCTTCTTAGGCGGTCTTGCTAAAAATTGTTCCTTAAGCTCAAGGTAACCTTCTTCACTCGACCAATTCTCCCAACTGTTATGTTTCCATTCGATTGCTTTTCTGATTCGGGTTTTGTCTTTGCGAGTTCTCGCGCAACTTTGAAGAAGAAACCAGCCACCGGAGAGCGAACCTTGACCTGTCAATTCCCGGTGAGCGATGAAACGCCATGAACATCTTCCATTTCGAGTCTCGCGTTCTTTGCTATTGTGGATTATCTCGCAAGGCGAAGGTTGCTCGCCCCGCATCGACTCGACGCTCGCCCAATGAGACACTCCAAAATGACCTTGAGCCATTGATGGCTCGACCAACGCCGCCCCCGACCGAGTGCAAGAGTGGAAGAAATCTTCGCTCGGTGCGGTGCGAGCGTTGCCACAATCCGGGCGCGAGTCCATTGCAAGGAAGCCCGAGAAGATAAGTGGCGGCTCTCGAGTGGCCAACACCAAAAAGCACGACTTCAGGACCTTCATGGAGACTTTCATCGCTGCTGCCATGCGGATTGCCGACGGGATTGATCTTGACGAGTTCGTTGCTCCATCCACCCTCCACGGGAGGGTAAAAACTTTCCTTGACCTTAAATTTGCCTCGGTATGCGAGTGAAGTTGTAACCGATAAAACTTTAACAGGCTTAGTGCCTGAGCACTCTCGGTTACTTTAGGTGTCGACCTAAATTTAGATTGGATGTTTGAAAATAATTGCTCTTGGCTTGAGTTGCTCTTTGCAGGTTGGCAGGGAGATGCCTACTGCAGTCGACTTATTCCTTAGGCGAGCACTGAACCGCAGCTAAGCCTCCGAGTGGAAGTCTGGCTTATCACTCGGTAGGATTTAAATAACTTAGGCGAGCACCGGGCTGCAGCTAATCCCCCGAGTGGGAGGTTTGCTCCACTCGGTAGGATTTCTTTTATCTTAGGCGAGCACTGAGCTGCAGCTAAGCCCCCGAGTGGGAGGTTAGCTCTCCACTCAGTAGGATTTCTTTTATCTTAGGCGAGCACTGGGCTGCAGCTAAGCCCCCGAGTGGGAGGTTTTCTCTCCACTCGGTAGGATTTCTTTTATCTTAGGCGAGCAGCTGCAGCTAAGCCCCGAGTGGGAGGTTAGCTCTCCACTCATGGGATTTCTTTTATCTTAGGCGAGCACTGGGCTGCAGCTAAGCCCCGAGTGGGAGGTTTGCTCTCCACTCGGTAGGATTTCTTTATCTCGGGCGAGCACTGGGCTGCAGCTAAGCCCCGAGTGGGAGGTTTGCTCTCCACTCGGTGGGATTTCTTTTATCTTAGGCGAGCACTGGTTGCAGCTAAGCCCCGAGTGGGAGGTTTGCTCTCCACTTGGTGGGATTTTTAATAACTTAGGCGAGCACTGAGCTGCAGCTAAGCCCCCGAGTGGGAGGTTTGCTCTCCACTCGGTAGGATTTCTTTTATCTTAGGCGAGCACTGGGCTGCAGCTAAGCCCCTGAGTGGGAGGTTTGCTCTCCACTCGGTAGGATTTCTTTTATCTTAGGCGAGCACTGAGCTGCAGCTAAGCTCCCGAGTGGAAGTCTGGCTTATCACTCGGTAGGATTTCCGTTGTATTTGTGTCGAAGCTCGGAGAAGAGGGTCGCAGTCGACCTGTTGTATTTGTGTCGAAGCTCGGAGAAGAGGGTCGCAGTCGACTTGCGCCTCATTTTCCTTGCTAGTATACTTTATACTTAGGCGAGTCCTTGGACTGCAGCTAAGCCTCCGAGTGGAAGTCTGGCTTACCACTCGGTAGGATTTTTAATAACTTAGGCGAGCACTGAGCTGCAGCTAAGCCCCGAGTGGAAGTCGGCTTACCACTCGGTGGGATTTTAATAACTTAGGGAGCAGCAGAGCTGCAGCTAAGCCCTCGAGTGGAAGTCGGCTTACCACTCGGTGGGATTTTTAATAACTTAGGCGAGCATCGAGCTGCAGCTAAGCCCCGAATGGAAGTCTGGCTTACCACTCGGTAGGATTTTTAATAACTTAGGCGAGCACTGAGCTGCAGCTAAGCCCCCGAGTGGAAGTCTGGCTTACCACTCGGTAGGATTTTTAATAACTTAGGCGGAACGGATTCGCGACTAAGCCACCCATCGGGGAAGTGAAAATTTTACTCGGACATAAAATAAAGAGTGACAAAATTATGAAGGAATTATGACACTATTACTTCAAAGCTCGTGAGCTACAAGAGTACTTTATTACAATTCTTCCGAGTGAAAAACTTTAAGTGTAAAAGCGGGCGGAGCAGATCCGATTCAAGCTCGGGGCTCATCGATATCGTGTTCGACATTGTAGAGACGATATGCCCCATTGTGGAGAACCTTTGTGACGATGAAGGACCTTCCCATGAGGGAGCAAGCTTATGTTGTTTCGCCGATCCACCGAAGGACCAGATCTCCTTCTGGAAGGCTCGACCTCTCACATTTACGGCGAAAGTGGCGCAAGTCTTTTTGGTAAATGGTCGAGCGGATCGAGCCATTTCCTTTCCTCTTCCAGAGGTCATTGCATCTGACGCGCTTGCTCAACCGCTTCATTATAAAGTTCAATTCGTGGAGCATTGTGAAGGAGATCACTCGGTAAAACTGCTTCGCCCCATAGACCGGGAAAAAGGAGTTCTCCATCGACCGATTAGGCGTGGTCCGCAAACCCCAAAGCACTGAAGGAAGTTCGTCGACCCAAGCACCAGCCGCATGCTTGAGATCTCGCATCAAACGGGGCTTCAGACCCTTGAGGATCAATCCATTGGCTCGTTCTGCCTGTCCATTCGACTGTGGATGGGCGACTGAAGCGTAGTCGACTCGTATGCCTTGGGAGTTGCAGAAATCCTTGAATTCTTCCGAGTCAAAATTCGACCCATTATGCGTGACAATACCATGCGGGACTCCATACGAGCGTCAACTTTTCGGCGAAGGAAACAGCGATACCGACATCAAGTTTTTGATTGGCTTAGCCTCAATCCACTTGGTGAACTTGTCGATCGCTACGGTACATGCGTGAAGCCGCTCCGACCGTTCGCAAGGGACCGATCATGTCCAACCCCATCCGCAAAAGGCCGACGAGCGGAATGGTCTTCAAGGTCGACGCAGGCTTGTGTGACATATTGGAGTAGAACGGCATCCTTCGCACTTGTCCACTATTTCTTTCGCCATCTCATTTGCTCTTGGCGATAAAATCCAGCTCGGTATGCTTTGGCTACAATGGTCCGAGAAGACGATGGTGACCACAGGTCCCGAGTGGATATCATTGAGTATGACTCGACCTTCTTACGGCGTTATGCATTTTGTCCGACTCGTTGGGCTTTCTATACAACTGCCCATTGATAACGGTAAAGGCTTTGGATCGACGGACGATCTGCCGAGCTTCTTCCTCATCCTCTGGAAGTTCCTTTCTCAGAATATATGCAATGTATGGAATTGTCCAATCGGGAGTGACAACTAAAACTTCCATGACCAAGTCGACCACTGCTGGGACCTCAACCTCAGTCGAGTCCGTGGCACTCTTGGGTTGCGGAGCTTCCTCTGTGAAGGGATCTTCTTTGACTGACGGAGTGTGTATATGTTCCAAAAACACGCCACTCGGAATGGCTTCCCTCTTGGATCCTATCTTCGCCAGATCATCTGCTTTGCTGATTTTTTGATCGGGGATGTGATGAAGCTCCAACCCTCAAACTTCTTTTCCAGCTTCCTCACTTGCATTGCAAGATCCATCATAGCCGGGCTTCTCACGCCCCACTCTTTCATCACTTGATTGACCACTAGATCTGAGTCGCCATAAACCATCGAAGTGACGGACGCCGAGTGAGATGGCCATGCGCAATCCATATAAAAGGGCCTCATACTCTGCCTCATTGTTGGAGGAATCAAAGTGAATCTGGAGCACATACTTAAGCTTATCTCCTCTGGGGGAAACCAGAACAACCTCAAAGACTGAACCATTCAAACATCTTGGAGCCGTCAAAGAACATGGTCCAATGCTCAAAGTGAACTTGATCGGTTGTTGTTGTTCAATCCACTCGGCAAGGAAATCCGCTATAGCTCGGGACTTAATGGCTTTCTTTGCCTCGAATTTGATATCAAGGGAAGAAGTTCAATCGCCCACTTCGCCACTCGACCGATTGCGTCTGTTATGCAAGATCTCGATAAAGGGCGTCACCGGCGATCGTGATGTAATGATCGAGAAATAGTGAGCAACCTTCTTTGTGGTCATGTATATACCATACACAAGCTTCGATAATGAGGGTATCTTTGCTTGGATGGAGTCAAAACTTCGCACAAATAATACACCGGCGCTGAACTTTGAAGGCCTTTCCTTCCTCTTCCCGCTCGACCGTAAGCCGTAATCGACAACTTGTCCGATGGCTGCAATGTAAAGCAACAGAGGCTCTTTGCTGATTGGAGCAGCAAGCACCGGCTGGGTGGAGAGCGAGCTTTAGCTCGCAAACGCTGCATCGCTTGAGGAGTCCACTCGAACTTGTCGGCCTTCTTCATCGATCGGTAAAGAGGTAATGCCTTTTCACCGAGTCGTGAGATGAATCGACTTAAAGCGCCAAGCATCCAAGAAGCTCGGACGTCGTGCACTCGCACGGGGCGTTTCATTCGGAGAATAGTGCCGATCTTCTCTGGGTTAGCGTCGATTCCTCGTTCGGAAACGAGAAAACCGAGTAATTTTCCGCCAAGAACTCCGAATGTGCACTTTGACGGATTGAGCTTGATATCGTACCTTCTGAGGTTGGCAAATGTTTCGGCGAGGTCAGCGAGTAGGTCGGAACCTTTTCGCGACTTAACGACGATATCATCCATATACGCTTCCACATTCCGACTGAACCTTGAGGCCGAATGGCATGGTGATATAGCAGAAGCACCCGAATGGAGTGATGAAAGCTGTTTTTATTTCATCGGGTCCATACAGACGGATCTGATGATACCCGGAATATGCATCTAGAAAAGACAGCCTCTCACACCCCGCGGTCGAGTCGACAATTTGATCGATGCGCAGCGGGTATTCCTCCTCACTGTCCTCTTTATCTCCGGCCTTGTCTGGCTCCTTCTCCTTGTCCTTAGACTGTTTTCCTCAAACCTTTGGATCAGGAGTCGACCTTTGGCAGTGGTGTGCTTTGGGTAAATAATGTTGCCCTCTTCATCTTTCTTCGTGTGAATATGGCATGGCATATCCATCACGTCATTTCCTTCTTTATCTTTCACTTTCTTCGGATTCCAGGATCCTTTGGGTTTCCCCTTGAACTTCCCCTGAGTGACGGCCAGGGCCTCTCCGGGAGCTGCTGGCTCGGCTTTGCGCTTCGCTTCCGACCGAATTGCCCTTCTCCGACCGCTCGGTTTGTACTTGCCGCCGAGTCGGTCTTCTTCCTCGCCGTTAGGCGATTTGCTAGCAATCTCCATCATTCGACTCGTGGTCATGTCCCGGTTCGACCGAACTTGAGACTCAATTCTCTGTTTTGACACCGTCCTTGAAGCATAAACCACCGATGGTCGAACACATTTTCCACAAGATATTGTGCAAGGTAATCCACCTCTGAATGTACTCTCGGAGAGTTTCATTGGTCTTCTGCACACAAACTTGCAGCTCTGTCAAACTAGCCGGTCGCTTGCAAGTCCCTTCAAAAGTCCTGACGAACACTCGGGACAAATCTTCCCAAGTATATATACTGCCGTGAGGTAATTGACTCAGCCATGCTCTGGCCAAACCTTCCAACATGAGGGGCAAATGTTTCATGGCCACCTCATCATTCCCACCACCAATCTGAACAGCCACTCGATAATCCTCGAGCCAAGTTTGAGCTTAGATTCCCAAGTGAACTTGCAGACTCCTGCCGCTAATCTGAAATTGGGGGATCATCATGCGGCTCTGATAGCCACTGCTAAAACACTCCGGACGAGACATGCACTCGACTCATGGTGGGTGCATCCTCTCGGTCCTCCTCGATGGGCTCTGTTCCGGTCGACCAGGCCTTGCACGATAATGGACCGCGCATCAAAGCCTGGTTCTCTGGGGTCGACTGGAACCCTTCGCCCTATACTGAACTGTCTTCTGTCATCTTGCCGCCGAGGAGCGTATGACCCTTCCCTCGGAGGAAAGGGCATTCGGCGCTGTCATCTCGGTCGAATCGGTCTCCGAGCTGCTCTCGCCGGTTGTCGCGCCTTTCCCGCCAAGGAGGCGATCTGGGCTGTGGAGCCGATCGGCGAGTGTTCGCAGCGACGGATCGATTGTGAATCCGTTCTTGCGATCGCGACACGGCTGAGTTCGTCGCTTTGCCGCCGGAGTAAATCTCGATCTGCTGCAAGCCTCTTCGACTTCCGATGGGACGGTGGATGGACTCTGCTATCGCGAGTTGCACTGCTAAATTCTGAATTGGCGGCGGTATACCCGAGTCGGCGGGAAGAGTCGACGTCGATTGGATTCAGAAGTCGTTGCTGCATCGCCGAGTGCTCGTTGAAGATTCTCAAGCGGCGCGTTCACCACATTGGCCAAACGTGCTTCCTCCAAGGCACGAGCCTCGTGGGTCTCTCCGCGATTGGAGTATGTAGTGCATCCATGTTCTCGCGACGAAGCTCTTCTCTCTGCAGAGTCGAGTGTCTCAGCTGGTACTCCTCATGTTCTTGCACGGGTCACCTCCTCCGCTGCCCCACCGCCGGGCGGCCGGGAGGATCGCGAGGGCCGTCGACCATGAGGATCTCCGCCGCTGGATCACTGCTATCACACTCGGATGCGATCTCACTGAGCCGGTCGACAGATCGAAGCAGTAGTAGAGATTCGTCGGGCTCGATAGCGCGACACTGGCGGTGGCTGTCTGGCGAGCCACCGCGTGCTTCACCCACGCTGAAGCCTCGACCGACCAGAGCGCTTTGCGCTGGTGGGGGAGGCCTGGGGCGGGCGATCGATAGGGGAGTCGACCGATCTGAGTCGACGGTTGCCGCGAGCAAAATGCCGCGAACACATGCGCGAAAGTCGTTGCTTCGCGGACGGGAGCGCCTCAATGTCAAGAGGGCCTCCACGGAGCCATGCGGAGTCGTCGGCGACAAAAGTGAGAGCACCGAGACGGATCTCGTGCCCCGCACCCAAAACTCCAGCGATCATCATGATGAAGGTACTGAAGAATCTTGCAACTCCTCCACAAATCGCTAAAACACCGCCCCACGGTGGGCGCCAACTGTCGTGGTTCTAAGTCACAAGAGAAGTAGGGGTAGGTTAAGGAGAGGCGATGTCCTAGCTATGGAGCAGTTGTGGAGACAAAGGATGTCTGAGTTCAGCCCTTCTCGGAGGAAGTAACAGCCCCACGTCTCGGAGCCCCGAGGCGGTCGAGTGGATTATGAGTATGAGTATTACAAGAATCTGGACCCTTCTATACGTGGAGGGGTGGCTTATATAGAGTGCGCCAGACCCCAGCCAGCCCACATAATGGAGGGATTAAAGTACATTAAGCCGGGGGTTCTTCGTAACGCCCTCATAAGGTGCTTTAACTATCATTAAGTCTATTCAATAGTAAACCGTTGCTTGCATGGAGTGCCTTGACCTTACGGTGGTCGAGTGAGTCTTCATGGTCGAGTGAGTCTTCCATGGTCGAGTCCTTCGATCTAGTCGAGTGGATTCCTCTTTGGTCGTTGGAAGATGATCTCTTCTACGAGTGTCCTTGGGTAGGACGTTTAGGTCAGGCCCATGACCCTACCCTAGGTACATGAATCCATCACCAGGCCTGCTGCTGATGCAACTAACGACGTTAAGAACGTCTGGCAGAGCAAAGCTGATGACTACTCTATAGTTCAGTGTGCCATGCTTTACGGCTTAGAACCGGGACTTCAACGACGTTTTGAACGCCATGGAGCATATGAGATGTTCCAGGAGTTGAAGTTGATATTCCAACAGAATGCCCGGATTGAGAGATATGAAGTCTCCAATAAGTTCTATAGCTGCAAGATGGAGGAGAATAGTTACATTAGTGAGCACATACTCGAGAATGTCCGGGTACTACAATCACTTGACACAATTGGGAGTTAATCTTCCGGATGATTGTGTCATTGATGTAATTCTTCAATCACGCCACCAAGCTACAAAGGCTTCGTGATGAACTATAATATGCAAGGGTTAGTAAAGACTATACCGAGCTCTTCGCAATGCTAAAGGCTGCGGAGGTAGAAATCAAGAAGGAGCATCAAGTGTTGATGGTCAATAAGACCACTAGTTTCAAGAAGAAAGGCAAAGGGAAGAAGAAGGAACTTCAAGAAGAACAGCAAGCAAGTTGTTGCTCAGAGAAGAAACCCAAGTCGGACCTAAGCCTGAAATCGAGTGCTTCTACCGCAAGCGATAGGTCTTTGAAGCGGAACTGCCCCAAGTATTTGGCGGATAAGAAGGATGGCAAGGTGAACAAAGGTATATGTGATATACATGTTATTGATGTGTACCTTACTAGAGCTCGCAGAGCACTGGTATTTGATATTGGTTACATTGCTAATATTTGCAACTCAAGCAGGGACTACGGATTAAACGAACACCGGCAAAGGACGAGGTGACGATCTTGCGCGTGGGAAATGGTTCCAAAGTCGATGTGATCGCGGTCGGCACGCTACCTCTACATCTACCTTGGGATTAGTTTTAGACCTAAATAATTGTTATTTGGTGCTGCGTTGAGCATGAACATTATATCTGGATCTTGTTTGATGCGAGACGGTTATTCATTTAAATCGAGAGAATAATGGTTGTTCATTTATATGAGTAATATCTTTTATGGTCATGCACCCTTGAGGAGTGGTCTATTTTGATGAATCTCGATAGTAGTGATACACATATTCATAATGTTGAAACCAAAAGATGCAGAGTTGATAATGATAGTGCAACTTATTTGTGGCACTGCCGTTTAGGTCATATCGGTGTAAAGCGCATGAAGAAACTCCATACTAATGGACTTTTGGAGTCACTTGATTATGAATCACTTGGCACTTGCGAACCGTGCCTTATGGGCAAGATGACCAGAACCCCGTTCTCCGGTACTATGGAGAGAGCAACAGATTTGTTGGAAATCATACATACAAATGTATGTGGTCCGATGAATGTAGAGGCTCGTGGCGGATATCGTTATTTTCTCACCTTCACAGATGACTTAAGCAGATATGGGTATATCTACTTAATGAAACATAAGTCTGAAACATTTGAAAAGTTCAAAGAATTTCAGAGTGAAGTTGAAAATCATCGTAACAAGAAAATTAAATTTCTACGATCCGATCGTGGAGGTGAATATTTGAGTTACGAGTTTGGTCTACATTTGAAACAATGCGGAATAGTTTAGCAACTCACGCCACCGGAACACCACAGCAGTAATGGTGTGTCCGAACGTCAGAATCGTACTTTACTAGATATGGTGCGATCTATGATGTCTCTTACAGATTTACCGCTATCGTTTTGGGGTTATGCTCTAGAGACGGCCGCATTCACCTTGAATAGAACACCGTCGAAATCCGTTGAGGCGACACCTTATGAACTATGGTTTGGCAAGAAACCAAAGTTGTCGTTTCTTAAAGTTTGGGGATGCGATGCTTATTTGAAAAAACTTCAACTGATAAGCTCGAACCCAAATCGAGAAATGTGTCTTCATAGGATACCCAAAGGAGACAGTTGGGTACACCTTCTATCACAGATCCGAAGGCAAGACATTCGTTGCTAAGAATGGATCCTTTCTAGAGAAGGAGTTTCTCTCGAAAGAAGTGAGTGGGAGGAAAGTGGAACTTGATGAGGTAATAGTACCTTCTCCCTTACTTGAAAGTAGTTAAATCGCAGAAACCGGTTTCGAGACATCTACACCAAGTAGTGAGGAAGTTGATGATGTTGATCATGAAACTTGAGATCAAGTTCTTCGCAGAACCTCGTAGATCAACAGAGTAAGATCCGCACTGAGTGGTACGGTAATCCTGTTCGAAGTCATGCTACTAGATCATGATGAACCCACGAACTATGAAGAAGCGATGGTGAGCCCAGATTCATAAAATGGCTTGAGGCCATGAAATCGAGATGGGATCCATGTATGAAAACAAAGTATGGACTTTGGTTGACTTGCCCGAGGGTAGGCAAGCAATAGAAAACAAGTGGATCTTCAAGAAGAAGACTGACGCTGACGGTAATGTTACTGTCTATAAAGCTCGACTTGTCGCAAAAGGTTTTCGGCAAGTTCAAGGGATTGACTACGATGAGACCTTCTCACCCGTAGCGATGCTTAAGTCCGTCCGAATCATGTTAGCAATTGCCGCATTTTATGATTATGAAATTTGGCAAATGGATGTAAAGACGCATTCTGAATGGATTTACGGAAGAAGAGTTGTATATGATGCAACCGAAGGTTTTATCGATCCAAAGGAGCTAACAAAGTGTGCAAGCTCCAGCGATCCATCTATGGACTGGTGGAAGCATCTCGAGTTGGAATAAACGCTTTGATAGTGTGATCAAAGCATTTGGGTTTGTCTGAGACTTTTGGAGAAGCCTGTATTTACAAGAAAGTGAGTGGGAGCTCAGAGCATTTTCGATATTATATGTAGATGACATATTGCTGATCGGAAATGATATAGAATTCTGGATAGCATAAAGGGATACTTGAATAAGAGTTTTTCAATGAAAGACCTCGGTGAGGCTGCTTACATATTGGGCATTAAGATCTATAGAGATAGATCAAGGCGCTTAATTGGACTTTCACAAAGCACATACCTTGACAAAATTTTGAAGAAGTTCAAGATGGATCAAGCAAAGAAAGGGTTCTTGCACGTGTTACAAGGTGTGAAGTTGAGTAAGACTCAATGCCCGACCACCGCAGAAGATAGAGAGAAAATGAAAGATGTTCCTATGCTTCACCATAGGCTCTATCATGTATGCAATCTTGTGTACCGGACTGATGTGTGCCTTGCTATAAGTTTAGCAGGAGGTACCAAAGTAATCCAGAGTGGATCATCGACAGCGGTCAAGAACATCCCTGAAGTACCGAAAAGGACTAAGGATATGTTTCTCGATATGGAGGTGACAAAGAGCTCATCGTGGCAGTTACGTTGATGCAAGCTTTGACACGATCCGGACGATTCTAAATCGCAGACGGATACGATTTACACTAAACGGAGGAGCTGTCGGTTAGTGCGATTCTAAACAAAGCGTCGTGGCGGGCTCTACATGTGAAGCGGAGTACATAGCAGCTTCGAAGCAGCTAATGAAGGAGTGCGGATGAAGGAGTTCATATCCGATCTAGGTGTCATACCTAGTGCATCGGGTCCAATGAAAATCTTCGTGACAATATGGAGCAATTGCCTTAGCGAAGGAATCCAGATTTCACAAGAGGACCAAGCACATCAAGAGACGCTTCAATTCCATCCGGACTTAGTCCAGAGGGAGACATAGAGATTTGCAAGATACATACGGATCTGAATGTTGCGAACCGTTGACTAAGCCTCTTCCACGAGCAAAACATGATCAGCACCAAGACTCCATGGGTGTTAGAATCATTACTATGTAATCTAGATTATTGACTCTAGTGCAAGTGGGAGACTGGAGGAAATATGCCCTAGAGGCAATAATAAAGTTATTATTTATTTCCTTATTTCATGATAAATGTTTATCATTCATGCTATAATTGTATTAACCGGAAACATGATACATGTGTGAATGCATAGACAAAACAATATGTCACTAGTATGCCTCTACTAGACTAGCTTGTTAATCAAAGATGGTTATGTTTCCGACCATGAACAAAGAGTTGTTATTTGATTAACGAGGTCACATCATTAGTAGAATGATCGATTGACATGACCCATTCCATTAGCTTAGCACACGATCGTTTAGTATGTTGCTACTGCTTTTATCCATGACATATACATGTTCCTGTAACTATGAGATTATGCAACTCCGTTTACGGAGGAACACTTTGGTGCTACCAAACGTCACAACGAATCGGGTGATTATAAAGGAGTACTACAGTGTCTCCAAAGGAGATGTTGGGTTGGCGTATTTCGAGATTAGGTTTTGTCACTCCGATTGTCGGAGAGGTATCTCTGGGCCCTCTCGGTAATACACATCATGAAGCCTTGCAAGCACTACAACTAATGAGTTAGTTGTGAGATGATGTATTACGGAACGAGTAAAGAGATTGCCGGTAACGAGATTGAACTAGGTATTAGATACCGACGATCGAATCTCGGGCAAGTAACATACCGATGACAAAGGGAACAACGTATGTTGTTATGCGGTCTCGACCGATAAAGATCTTCGTAGAATATGTAGGAACCAATATGGGCATCCAGGTCCCGCTATTGGTTATTGACCGAGACGTGTCTCGGTCATGTCTACATTGTTCTCGAACCGTAGGGTCCGCATGCTTAAGGTTTCGATGGCAGTTATTATGAGTTTATGTATTTTGATGTACGAAGGAGTTCGAGTCCGGATGTGATCACGGACATGACGAGGAGTCTCGGAATGGTCGAGACATAAAGATTGATATATTGACGGCTATATTCGGACACGGAAAGGTTCGGAAGTTTCGGAGAAACCGGAGTGGGAGGTTACCGGAACCCCGGGGAAGTTATGGGCCTTAGTGGGCCAAGAGGGAGAGAGAGGGCCGCACCAGGAGGTGGCGCGCCTCCCAAGGGAGTCCGAATAGGACAGGAGGGGCGCCCCCTCCCCCTCTCCTCTCCTCTCTTCCTTCCCCTTCTCCTTCCTAGTTGGACTAGGAAAGGGAGTCCTACTCAACTAGGAGGAGGACTCCCCCCTCCTTGGCGCGCCTATAGGCCGGCCGCCGGCCTCCCCCTCCCTCCTTTATATACGGGGCAGGGGGCACCCTAGGACACAAGTTTGATCTACGGATCGTTCCTTAGCCGTGTGCGGTGCCCCTCCACCATATTCCACCTCGGTCATACCGTCAGCAAGCTTAGGCGAAGCCCTGCGCCGTGAAACATCAAGATCATCACCACGCCGTCGTCCGTGGAACTCTCCTCGACACTCGGCTGGATCGAGTCGAGGGACGCCATCGAGCTGTACGTGTGTCAAGAACTCGGGGCGCCGAGTGTGGCGTCGGGATCGGTCGGATCGCGAGGAGAACGTCGACTACTTCCTCTACGTTGTGATCGCTTCGCCGGGTCTCACGAGGGCACGAGACAACTCTCTCCTCTCGTTGCTATGCATCACCATGATCTTGCGTGTGCGTAGGAAATTTTTTGAAATTACTACGTTCCCCAACAACCTGACCACACCTTGCCACACCAATCCACATCATGCAGGTGGTGGGACCCATGCAAAAGGAGGTGACTTATAAGTTTTAAGTTGGGGTGGAGCAACTTATGACTTATAAGTTGGGGTGACTTATAAGTTGGGTCTGTTTGGCAAAATAAGTCACCTTTTTCATTTTTCGACTTATAAATTGGTGACTTATTTGGAACCAAACAGGACCTTAAATGCGGAAGCCGTGGACCGGTCATTGTCCACACTCCCCACTCCACCCCGCGGCCTCCTCGAAACCCGACACTCCCAAACCCTAGCCTCGAACTCGTCAGGCGACCGCCTCGCAGCCATGGGCCTGGGGAACTACAACCGCAAGGGGAAGCACGCCCGCGAGGCTGGCTCCTCGGCGGCATTGCCGCCGCGGTTCCGTGAAAAAGGAGGCCACATCGCCACCGCGCCGGGCCCTCGCGCCTACCCCCTTCACCATCGCCCCTGGGCCCGCCGGCGAGCGCGACCGACAGTACCTCAGCGCTGATGTCTGCCGGCGCTACTGGGAGACGAGGACGCCGGTCCCGTGGAGCGACGTCCACTTCCCCAACAATTGGAACCTCTTCGCCGACCGGGTCCCGATCCCGCCGGTGCCGACGAGCGGTCGTGCGCGCCGCGATGAGATAGAGCGCTGCCGCCGCCTCCTCCCCGACGACCTCTAGCCCCCGATTCCGGCCTCTGGGATACCTGGCTCCAGGACGAGCAGGACACGCGACGCGTCCTACTTCGCCGGCATGGTGACGGGGCCGCGACGACCACGTCGGGAGGTGCGCGGCCTCACGCCCACGCCGTTGCCTTCCCCGTCTCCGTCACCACCTAGACCTGCTCGCATGACAGCGGAGGAGGCCCGGCTCATGCAGCGTGTCATGGAGGACTCCATGAACACGCATAATGAGTGCCAACGGCCGGGCCTAGAGGAGACTATGGCCCCCTCTGCGGTCAGCGACGTCGCCATCCTCGAGCTGGATATGGTGGGGACGGAGGAGGCGATGGAGGACGCGCCGGTGGCCGCGTTCCATCCGGATCTGGTGGGCCAGCAGTGGAGTTGGTCGTGCACGGCTCCGAAGATGGCCGACGCCGTGGGGGGCGTGAACTGGTGCCCCACACCGCCGCGGTCACCGGAGCGGGAGACCTCGCCATGGGAGGAGGTGGTGCAGGCACCTCCGGCCTTCCAGCCCGCCCCCGTGTGCCACGCGCTGCCGTCCCACCTCTGGACGTCGCCGGCCTACGTCGACCTCATCAGCAACGACGACGACACCGGCGGCCGCTGAAGACGGCGACGGCGACGACATCGACGGGCGGCAACGCAGCGCGATGCAGCGTCTTGGCGTTTTTATTTTGTTTTTATGTTAATTATGGCACTGGGCCGTTAAGTGAACTGTGAAATTGGGCCGTTTTGTGGCCGTGATCCCTAACTAATGTTTTATGTTTTTTTAACTGCATTTATTTACATTTTTTAGTCATTTTATTTTACGTTTTTTTCTGTTTTTTAATCATATCCAACGCTGACATGATTTGGGGTGCGGCCGCGCGATGGGCGCACGCACGACCCAACGGACAGAAGCGGACATGGGCAAACCCATTGCCGTCCCAAAGGGACAAAATCCGGTCAAACCGGACATCTGTTCGGGGTCGTGCGGTGGAGTTGGCCTTACACCCGCACTTGACAAATCTGACCCCTCGAACGCCAATCGACACGTCTCAAATGCATTCCACTTTCGGCACCTCTAATTAGAAACCTCAAATCCATATTATTATATGCAACGTCCGGCTCCATCGCGCCCATGTCCGGTAGCCGGCTGCATTTCCCGAGAGTGGGTGTCAGGCCGCCGGCAAGGTAGAGTAGGACGTGGGACACGAGCCGGCTCACGAGACTCAAGATGTCGCCGTCTCCCATGCCTTACTCTTCCTCGTCAGAGCCCGAGACCCGGACGGTGTCAGTGGACGTCAGATCGATGATGGATCCGTCCTAGGATGAGCCGGGGACATCCACCACGACGCGGTTGCGGCACGTGGACCGGTGCACCATACGAGGCGCCGGAGAATGCGACTTCGCCTCGCCGACGTCCACTGCCGCCTCTCGCACGGAGGGCAGGCCGTGGCCTGTTTTCTTCGGGCGACGCCCATGGTGCGTCACACTGCTCGGTGTGCCAACGAGGGGTTGCGCGTCCGCCATTGCATTCGGACGCCTGAAGGGCTGCACCGCCTCCGATGAGGCAGCCATGGCACACCTAGCGTCAGATCCATGCGCTATTTGGGCGGACGCAATGGAATCCCGACGGAAGGACTCTGAGCGGTGCCTCGCACGGGTCTCCTCCCTGGAGCGGCATAACGCAAGCTGGACAGTCATCTCCTCTTCGGGGCCGCGTGAGATGAGATCGGGGTCGACGGGTCTCGAGGTGAAGGTTTCAGATCTGCTGCCCGCCATGCCGGAGAAGGCTGAAGATCACCAGTCGGAAGCTTGGGTGGCGGAGGGGAGTGGAAGGAAGTGGAGTGAGGTGGCTAGGGTTTGGTCCAACAAGCGGATGGGAAGAAGTATATGTGGGGTCGGGTGGGCCATTGTTGGCCGGGAACGACGTGGCGGACGCACCCGAGCGCCCCCATATCCGCCTCATATTTGTACGAGAGGTGTCGGTCATCCCCGGGAGTTTGAGACCTGTTTGAGGCGCTCGTCTGGGTCATATTTTTGTGACCGACCGGGGCGTTTGTCCGGTTGTAGATGCTGTAACAGCACCATGAATAAAGAAAGGTAGACCCGGCTGATGAAAGAAAGAGAAGATTTTCCCTTTTAAAGAAAAGAAAAAGAAAGAGGAGAATTGCTCGGAGTGGAGATGGAATTGTTAAAAGCCGGGTGCAGCCAGAATATTTTGACTTTTGTTGGTCATCTCTCCATTGAGACGCCTTTAATTAGTAGCGCGTTCCCGTCGGTCTTCGAAGTTAAGCTCTCCACCCACGGGACTCTGATTGGCTACCGGTTGCGCTAATCGCCTAGCTAGGGCCACATGATTTGACTAATCGCCATGGTTATCTTATGTGGTGCCTAGCAAGGAAGGAAGACCTATCTATATGGCTGCTCGGCGACTTGTTCGTTCATTTCTAGAATGAAATATAGCGCCTTGATAGGGTGCCAACAATTGGACCGAACGGAGTTGATTTCCGCCCGAATAGAATAGCACTACTAACAGTATAGTACAGGAGTACTTTGGTTGGGATCATCATCATGAGAAGGGGACAGATCGCAATGTTTAACGAGTTTATTAGTGAAAAAGAATATGAAAAATGGGTCGCCAGACAAGTTGCGGAGGGTGGCGCCCCCACCCCCCAGCAAGTTGGGCGTTGTTTAGCGTTTGTTCGCTCGCCATGTTCTCTATTCGGGGATTCGGATCTGCGAGGTCAAACTGCGCACAGACATAGGTAGGGCCTGTCTTTTTTTTTTCTTTTTGCCTTTTTCAGTGTGTGTCTGGGTAACTGCTCCATTGACAATCGGACGTTCAGTCAGTGGATGTCAATGACCGGATGACGCCCCATTTGCAAAATTTGTGCGCGTTCGGTTAAATCGGAGGGTCAAAAGCTACGCCTGGCTCGGTGTACTAGCGGATACTTTACGCGTGCTGAGCGCGTTCACTTTTGTCTGTACGGTGTCTCTTGACTCGGCGCGGTCCGCCGGCACTGCGTGCCCATCATCGTGCGAAGCAAATTCTCAGCAACGAACGAGGCAGCATGCATGCACTCGGGACGGCATGACGTGACAGACATAGGCGCGGAACAAATCCTCGGAATCGCGCGTTGCCGCGGGAGCGGGACGGCGGACAGAACCAACGGCATGATCGACGGGTCACCGGTCAAGGAAGGAAGGCCTAGCGGGACCGTGCTGCTCCGGGGGGGCTGTGCGAAGTCCTAGGAGAATATTCCAGCATCCACCCCCGCTACGAGATTTCTTCACCTGGCTCCGAGTTTTCTGCTCCGGCTGGCAGCAAGAAGAACGGCAATTCCTGTTTGCGGCTCAGTGTTTAAAAAAAAACTAAAAAAAAATCAGTATCTCTCTGCGGCAAACTGTCGACCCATCGCATCGCTCGCGGTCGCGGACACGGGACTCAATTCGGCAGGCTCAGTTAATATTCTGCAGATACGGTTTTGTAAGTTTCTAGGAGGTTCCTCATGGTTTTTCATTTACAGATTTTTTCCGTTTCTCTTCTCCCTTTCGTACAAAATTTTCCAAAAAATCGTTTTTTTAAATGACTAAATGCATTAAATAAATGAACTCCTATTCAGATAATTGTTTAGTGTTTAAAAAATGTTCTATTTTTAATAAAATACTCGTAAATTTGAAAAGCATACGGAGTTTTATAAATAATAATAAAAATTCAACTCATGTTTAGTCTTTTTCTTAAAAAATTACCCATGTTTTCTTTTGAAAAATCAAATGAAAAAATATACTAAAAACCAGACTACTACAATAACCCGAACAACTACAAAAGTTGGTTTGCGGCGCCGCCGGTCCGGCCCATCCCATCCGAGGGCGCCCCCCTTTGCGATGGAGCTACAGCTACACACAAACGGCCTCCTTATAGGAGCTCCTAGAAGCAAAAAGATACTCCCTCCGTACCATAATATAAGAACGTTTTTAACACTACTCTAGTGTAAAAAACGTTCTTATATTTTGGGACAGAGGGAGTACTATATAACAAGCCAAAGAGATGGCTTTTGCCGTGCACCGTACTGAGTGTTAGCTTGGGTTGGGCACATCCATGATAGGTCCTATTACCCGACCCATGCGCTGAATAGCCACGAAACGTGCATCCCCTTGTCAGTCCCACACATTATTTGGGCTGGGCCAAGTGCGGAGATGGGCGACATTTTTTCCTACTTTTTTTAGTTTTTCTGTTTCCTTCTGTTTGAGATTTCGAATTTTTTTCAAAAGACCGAAAATATGCATCGGATTTCAAAATAAATTCATAAATTCAAGGAGTGTGAAAAAAATGTTCAAAACTCCAACAGGAGTCCGTGATTTGAAAAAAAAATCAAGATTTCAAAAACGAAATATTTGGTAAATAAAAAAAGTTTGTGGGTTCGTAAAAAAAATCAAGATTTTGGAAAAACACTCACATACACAAAAATATTCGTGAATATGACAAATGCTCACAACATTTAAAAATGTCAAGTTTCTCAAAAAATGTTCAGGATATACAGTAATGTTTGCGGACTCATGTTTGTGATTTTAAAAAAGTGTTCATGCATTAAAAAAATTTGTGAATTTCTATTTGAGAAATCATAAATTGTTCGCAAATTCAAAGAATATTTTTGATACTGAAAAAAAATGTTTAGAAAATCATAGAACATTAGTGGATTCGGAAAATGTTTGTAATTTTCAAAAATTCTATCATTTTAATACTCCCTCCGTCCGGAAATAGTTATCGAGGAAATGGATATATCTAGACGTATTTTAGTTCTAGATACATCCATTTTGCATCCATTTTCACGACAAGTAATTCCAGACGGAGGGAGTTACATGTTGATGATTTCAAATATGTTCACAATTTTATTTATTTATTGCAAGTTTATGTCATTATCAAAAAATTAGAAAGATAAAAAGGAAATAAAAATAATAAAATAAAAACTAAAACTAAATAAAGATAACATAAAATACCAGAAAAAAAACACAAAACGGGTCGGCCTATTCACCATCGTAAGCGACCTGGTGGTATGCGCAGACCCTCTATTTGGCGCTTCAGGCGCCCGATACGGGACCTCCTATTGGACGCTCTCTGCGTCAAGTTGCTGCGGTTTCGCACAGGAGCGTCCCCGACTGGGCCGGCAAATGAAGATGGTGATCGACATGAATGAGCATTGCTCAAAAAATAATTCGATGGCGGGGATTCGAACACACGATCGAGTGACCCAGACGATGTGTTCCTACCAGCTGACCTGGTACTCGAATGTGCTCATAACTTAGCATCAGACGTAAAGAACCAGACGCGCTTTGCAGATCCGAATTACTTAAGGAATTTCGAAAGTAATTTCTTTTTTCAAAAACGGAATGTTATGTGAAACACAATCACTTTCCAAAATTTGTGAACAATTTTCCAAAAAACTATAACATTTTCTAAACGCAGGGACATTTTTTTGAAACCATGAACAAATTTTTAGAAAACACAAACATTTTTTGAAATCACGAACAATTATTTCAAAACGCAATTTTTACAAATGTTCAGAAAAGATGAATTTTTTAAGTATGTGAACAAAGATGAATTTTTAAAAGCCTGGAACATTTTTTTGAAATTACAGAACATTTTTTAAATTTATGAAAACAAAATTTAGCAATGAGAACATTTTTTCAAATTCCACGACAATATTTTGAGTTTGCTAACAAATTTTCAAAAACATAATTTGTTTTCAAATTAGTGGACACATTTCGAAAGTCATAACATTTTCTGGAAATTCCGAAGTAAAAAATAAAACCAAAAAAGGGAAAAGAGAAACATTTTTTAAAAAGGGAACATTTTTTAAATCTCAGAACATTTTTTTAAAATGCAAACATTTTTTGAATTTATGAACAATTTTGGAAAACACGACCATTTTTTAAAAATGAACGCTTTTTTAAAAGTGGGAACAAGTTTTTAACTTTACGAACAATTTTTGAAACATAAACTATTTTCAAAAAAACTTGAAAAATAAAAAAGAAACAGAGAAGGAAAAGAAAAGGAGAAAATAAAGTAGAAAAATAAACAGAAAAACGTAAAAAAGAAAGACAAAAACCCAAAAAAGAAACAACCGGTTCATGGAACCTTCTAGAACCTTCCCAAAACCAGAAAAAACCGGCTGGGAAACTCAACCGGAAAGGCGAACACTGTAAATGGGCCGGCCCAGTTCACGGTTCGATAGCCAGCTCTTATGCGAAGCCTCAACAGCTTGACGCAGAGAGCGTCAAATTGGATATTCCGCCCGATACTATTGTTTTTGGAAACAAGCGCCTTCAAATCCTTCGCGCTGGGCCGGCCAATCGGACGTTCTTTATTCTAAACTGCGAAGCGCTGTTGGAGCATCGAACCACGACCTCCATCGCTGAGGTAGCATCATGCAACCTCCACGCTACTCAGCGCGATCTGGTAGCTTTAACTTCTTTCTTCTTTCATTTGTTCTTTTTCAAATTCATTTTTTTTCAAAATCCAATAACTACATTTCGAGACCCTTTTAAAATTCGTTGAGCATTTTTAAAAGTTCAATGAAGCTTTTTCAAAATCAATGATACTTTTTCAAATTCAAAAAACTCTTTAAATTTTTTGATGAACTTGTTTATAAATTTGATGTACTTCTTTCACAATCTGTGAATTTTTTCAAATTACTGAGCATTTTTAAAAATACATGAAGTTTTTTGAGTTCATAATTTTTTCTTTACTTTATTTTCTCAAAGGCAAACTTGTACATGGGCCGGCCCACCAGCCAGGGAGCTTCCCTGGCGCCTGAAGCGCTGAATAGGAGCTCCCGATGGTATGTGTGGAAAAGGCGCGTTGTCTATTTCTCACATTAAGCAAGACGAGAGGTTACACTCACATCGAACGCTATAGGAACGGTCCAACCCAATAGCGTGCACTTAAAAGAAATAGGAAGAAGGAAAGGAATGCACACCGGGGGATTCAAACCTTGGTCTACATGTTGATTGCATTGGCTGCTTGCCACTGGGCTAGAATTGCGTTCGTGCTAAACTAGTAGGTCGGACCTACTTAATTCGAATCGAGTGAAGTTTCCAATATTTCTTCGTTTTTCCTGGTTTTTTGTTTTGTTTTTGGTTTGCTTATTCTCCCATTTTTCTTTATTTTAATTGTTTTTTCTTCTCTTGGCTTTTTCATTTGTTCTTCAGTTTTTTCCATTCCCCTTTTCCTTTGGTTTATTTATTTCTTTTTCGGTTTATAATTTTTTTTCATTCTAGATTCTTATATACTTGTTCAAAAAAAAATTCAAATACATGATCGACATTCTTATATACCTGATCAACATTTTCTCGAATACTTGTTCAACATTTTTCAAAATCCTTTTTCAACTTATTTGGAAATACTTGTTCAATATTTTTCAAATACTTGTTCAACATTTTTATATATAAGATCAACATTTTTCTAATACTTGTTCAACATTTTTATATATAAGATCAACATTTTTTCTAATACTTGTTCAATATTTTTCAAATACTTGTTCAGCAATTTAAAATAGTTTTCAGCATATTTCAAATGTTTTTGGAAGAGTGTTTTTTGTGATATATGTATTTTGAATATTCTAAAGTATAAAAAAGTAAGAAAAAACAAAAGCAAAACAAAAAGAAAAATAAAAAACATGAAAGAAAAACAAAACCGAAAACAGGCAGGTGTTTCCGGCGTGTGTGGGCCAGCCCATATGCTCGCATGCTTCAACGAGTTGGAAGCTTACTCGCTGAAGGCGAGACATAGCGATGCCCAGTAAAAGGATCCGCGCGCGTCTATAGCTTGCTACAACAATCTGCAACGTAGTGTCTCTTACAAGGAGAGCCCGTAGTGGCCCGGCCAGTAGGGAGTCATTGCTTCGGCTCATGAGCTTGTTATAGTTAGGTTGTTCCCTTGATTTTTCGTTTTTGTTTTCTCACATTCTTTCTGAATTTTTTGAATATACGCTCCGTTTGTTTAATATTCTTGTTCTGATCTTAGTTCCAATTTGAACAAAACCACAACAAGAATTATGAAATGGAGGAAGTACTATTCAAAAACTATGTAAAATATATATTATGAATGTTCACCGCGAATTAAAATATTTATGTAGTGTAACAAACGTTTGGGGCATTTTTTAAAAAAAATTGTGACATATTCACAAGTTTCAAAAATATGATCATGACAATTTGAATATATGTTCATGGAAATGTGAAAAATTGTTCACAGTTTTTAAAAATATTCAAATGATTCAAAATTTCGTTTAGCACATTTATGAAAAGGCTCGCACATTTTAAAATATTTTTCATGACATTTAAAAAACTTATGAATTTTAAGAATTTGTATGTACATTTTTAGTAAACTTTCACGACATATAAAAGAATATTTGTGCTATTTTTAAAACAATGTTGCAACACATAATATAATATTTGCACATTTAGAAAAATATTGATGACACTTTCGAAATTGTTCAAACATGTGTTTATAAACGTTCACCGTGTACTAAAAAATAATTTTACACAACATGTACTATGATAAATGATCAACGTGTCTGTGAAAAATGTACAACCTATACACAAGCACGGCAGAACCAACGGCATGATTGACGGGTCACCGGTCAAGGAAGGAAGGCCTCGTGGGTCCGTGCTGCTCCGGGGCGGCTGTGCGAAGTCCTAGGAGAATATTCCAGCATCCATCCCCGCTACGAGATTTCTTCACGTAGCTCCGAGTTTTCTGCTCCGGCTGGCAGCAAGAAGAACGGCAATTCCTGTTTGCGGCTCAGTGTTTAAAAAAAATAAAAAAAAAATCAGTATCTCTCTGCGGCAAACTGTCGACCCATCGCATCGCTCGCGGTCGCGGACACGGGACTCAATTCGGCCAACCCAGTTAATATTCTGCAGATACGGTTTTGTAAGTTTCTAGGAGGTTCCTCATGGTTTTTCATTTACAGATTTTTTCCGTTTCTCTTCTCCCTTTCATACAAAATTTTCCAAAAAAATCGTTTTTTAAATGACTAAATGCATTAAAAAATGAACTCCTATACAGATAAATGTTTATTATTTAAAAAATGTTCTATTTTTCAAAAAGTATTCGTAAATTTGAAAAGCATACTGAGTTTCATAAATAATAAAAAAAATCAACTCATGTTTAACCTTTTTCTTAAAAAATTACCCATGTTCTCTTTTGAAAAATCAAATGAAAAAATATACTAAAAACCAGACTACTACAATAACCCGAACAACTACAACAGTTGGTTTGCGGCGCCGCCGGTCCGGCCCATTCGAGGGCGCCCCCTGTGCGATGGAGCTACAGTTACACACAAACGGCCTCCTTATAGGAGCTCCTAGAAGCAAAAAGGTACTTTCTCTGTCTCATAATATAAGATAGTTTTTAACACTACACTAGTATCAAAAACGTTTTTATATTTTGGGACAGAGGGAGTACTATATAACAAGCCAAAGAGATGGATTTTGCAATGCACCGTACTGAGTGTTAGCTTGGGTTGGGCACATGCATGATAGGTCCTATTACCCGACCCATGCGCCGAATAGCCACGAAACGTGCATCCCCTTGTCAGTCCCACACATTATTTGGGCTGGGCCAAGTGCAGAGACGGGCGACATTTTTTTCTCTACCTTTTTTAGTTTTTCTGTTTCCTTTTGTTTGAGATTTCAAAAAAAGGTTCAAAAGATAAAAAATATGCACGGGATTTCTGTTGGAAACTAAGATGTGGTTGGGATGCATCACACTTGTATTCATCCACAAGGGGTACAATATATAGATTAAATCAGTGAGAGAGAGAGGAAGATACACACGCAGTACTAACAGACTACATCGGGCGATCCTAGATCGCTGGGTAGTTGCGCTGCATGCGCCATGCAAAGGCGGCCGGATAGGCCACGCGAGACCAGGCCAAGTCAGTTGAGCAGGAGACCAGATCAATAGTCTAACAGCCCCCCGCAGTCTCATCGTGGGATGACCGAACGTTGAGACTGGACCTGAACTGGGCGAAGGTAGCAGTAGGCAGTCCTTTGGTGAAGATATCTGCATACTGAGAAGAAGTGGGGACATGCAACACGCGCACCTCGCCCAAAGAAACCTTGTCACAGACGAAATGTATGTCGATCTCGATGTGTTTCGTCCGTCGGTGCTGCACGGGGTTAGCCGACATATAAACCGCAGATACATTATCACAATAAACCACAGTAGACTTGGCGATGGGTTGATGGAGCTCCTTCAATAACTGCCGCAGCCAGGCCGTCTCAGCGACGACGTGAAGTAACGGCCGCGATACTCGCCTCGGCGATTCGACACAGAAGCGAGAAGTTGTCGCTTCGACGACCAAGATATCAAATTATCCCCGAGAAAAACGCAAAACCCAGAGGTAGAACGTCGAGTGTCGGGGCAGCCGGCCCAGTCTGCGTCGGAGTAGGCAAGGAGTGTGGTGGGCGATGATGGGTAGATGTGTAAGCCATAGTCTAGGGTGCCTTTGAGGTAACGTACGATGCGCTTGACAAGGTTGTAGTGAGAGGAGCGTGGGGCGTGCATGAAGAGACAGGCTTGTTGAACAGCGTAGGACAAGTCAGGACGGGTGATCGTCATGTACTGCAAGGCTCTGGCGAGGCTGCGGTAGATAGTAGGGTTATCGAGGAGGTCACCGTCTGATATAGAGAGCTTGGCACCAGAATCGATAGGAGTACGAACAGGGTGATAGTCGGTCATCCCGGCTCGCTCGATGATGTCCAAGGCATACTGGCGCTGAGAGAGGTGGAGTCCCGAAGACGAGCGGGAGACGGCAACGCCGAGAAAATGAGAGAGAGGGCCAAGATCTGTCATGGAGAGCTCACGACCAAGGAGAGAAATAACGTAGTCGAGGAACGCCGGAGATGATGCAGTGAGAATGATGTCATCAACGTATAGGAGAAGATAGGCTGTGTAGGTAGTGGATTTGTAGATAAAAAGAGAGGTGTCGCATTTAGAGGCAACGAAGCCGATAGATGCGGCATAGGCAGCAAAGCGAGTGAACCAGGCACGGGGGCCTTGCTTAAGTCCGTAAAGAGATTTCTTAAGAAGACAAACGTGGGAAGGGGCGGCCGGATCCTCAAATCCAAGGGGCTGCTGACAGTAAACCGTCTCGGTAAGGTTGCCGTGGAGGAAGGCGTTTTTAACGTCTAACTGGTGAATAGGCCACGAGTGAGAAGTAGCGAGGGAGAGGACGACTCGTATGGTGCTGGGCTTAACGACGGGAGAGAAGGTCTCGTCGTAGTCGATGCCTTCGGTTTGAGAAAAACCACGGACGACCCAGCGTGCCTTGTAGCGTGCGAGGGAGCCGTCGGAGTTATACTTATGCCGAAAAACCCACTTCCCACTAATGACCGGAGCCGTGGTGGGGCGAGGAACGAGCGACCAGGTCTCGTTCTGAAGAAGGGCACGATACTCATCACCCATGGCACTGGCCCAGCGTGGGTCAGCCAGGGCTGCTCGATAGGTGTGGGGAAGCGGCGAAGCACCCTGAAGATCGGCGAGAAGATTGAGTCGACGGGAGGGCATGTGGAAACCTGTCTTGGCCCGAGTGCGCATGTTGTGAGGGTTAGCGGGAGGCGCGACAGCCACAGCGCGGGGTGGAAGCGGCCGTGGGGTGGTGGGACTGCCGGAAGAGGTGGAGGCAGGGCTGGTGGACGTTGGGCTGCTGGTAGGAGTGGCCGTAGGGGTGGGAGGGTAGGAGCTAGAGGTGGAGGCCGGAGAAGTGACAGGTCGTGGGAAGGAAGCAGCGGGGGCTGTGGTCATATGGGGCGAAGGGGCGGCCAGGGCAGCAGGCTGGTCAGGTGAGACGGCCGCCGGGGGAGCGACCGGACCGACACAGGATGGTGCCATGGGAAGGTACGGTGGTGGTGCGACTGGATGAGAGAAGTCGGGTGGCGAGGGGTGGTGGGGGCGCGAGAGAAGGGGAAGACAAACTCGTCAAAAGTGACGTGCCGCGAGACGTAGACGCGACCGGTAGAGGGGTCGAGGCAACGATAGCCCTTGTGATCACGGGGGTAACCGATGAAGATACAAGCGACCGAGCGCGCAGCAAGTTTGTGAGGGGAGGTAGCTTCCGTGTTAGGGTAGCACAGGCACCCAAAAACACGGAGATGAGTGTATTTGGGTGGTGATCGGTGAAGGATCTCGTGAGGGGTGACGAGAGAGAGACGCTTAGTGGGGCGAAGGTTAATGAGGAGAGTGGCGGTGGTGAGTGCATCAGCCCAGTAGCGAGGTGGCATGGAGGCTTGGAGTAGAAGGGTGCGTATTACGTCATTGGTCGAGCGAATAGCACGTTCGGCTTTAACGTTCTGGGAAGATGTGTATAGACAAGAGAAACGCATCACCGTACCGAAGGGAAGGAAAAAGTCGCGGTTCTGGGCGCTATCAAACTCACGCCCATTGTCGCATTGGAGAGTCCGGATGGTCTGCCCAAAGTGAGTGCGGACGTAAGAGTGAAAGAACCGAAAAATGGCAGGCACGTCAGACTTGAGTTTGAGAGGGAAAGTCCAGTGGTAGCATGAAAAATCATCAATAAGCAAGAGATAATACTTGCTGCCAGAGGCGCTAGACAGAGGGGCAGTCCAAACATCGCAATGTATGAGATCAAATGGGGCAGTAGTGCAACTAATGGAGGAGGTAAAAGGGAGGCGAACATGTTTTCCCGTCTGACAAGCATCACATAAGCGTCCATCCGAAATAGGTTTATTACAATGGTCTAAATTTTTATTTAACCGAAAAGTTGCGTCGCTGGGGTGGCCCAAACGCCGGTGCCAAAGGTCGGTGAGGCGGGAGACGGTGATGGCGAGGGCGGTGGGTGCTGCCGGAGGGAAGATGGTGGGTGCAGTCGGAGGGAAGATGTCATACAGGTCGCCGTCACTGTTGCATCGAAGAAGCTCCACCTTGGTTGGATAGTCCTTCACAGAGAGGCCAAACGGATCAAATTCAACGGAGTAATTATTATCAGTGGTTAAGCGACGAACAGAGAGCAAATTTTTAATGATATTAGGAGCAACTAGCACATTGTTGAGATATAGGGGCCGGTTAGGGTTAGGAAGAGAGGAGAAACCAACGTGACTGATAGGCATAGTACTATCGTTCCCGACAAAAACAGGGGGATAATTTGATAAAGTGGCGACGGAGGAAAGCATACCGGGATCCGCCGCGAGGTGAGAGGAGGCGCCAGAGTCCGCAACCCAGCCCCCGCTAGGCGACTGGAGCGACAGGTTGTGGAGGGCACTCATCAGGGCGGAGTGGTCGACGCTGTTGGACGCGGCGCCCGACGGCGGAGGAATGTACTGCGGCCCCTGGTACTGCTGTGGAGGAGGAGGCGCCGGCAGGTACTGCTGGTGAGGTGGAGGAGCCGGCAGGTACTTTGGTGATGGAGCGAAGGCCAGCTGAGAAGGCTGCTGGAGATGGCCGCCGAAGGCAGCGTAGGCGTGCGGCGGCCGCGGACCAAGGATCCCGGGCGCCGGACGAGGTTGAGGTGGGAGGGCCATCGGGTAGGCGTAGACGTGCTCTGTCCACGGCGGCGCAGGCGCGGCCCTCTGGTACCCGCCGTTGGTGGTGTAGCGGCGGCGCTTGTTGTGCCCCTGGTTTGGTGATGGAGTGGAGGGCTTGCCGGGCGCGGGAGCGGGTGGCCGAGCGGGGCCGCCGGAAGGCGCAGCCGGGAGCGGAGCCTTCTGCTGGACGGCAAGGGCGCTGTGGTGGGTGGAGCCGGCGAAGTTGTTGCCGATCTCGTCGTGCAGGAGCATGCCGACGGCGACGTCAAAAGGGACGGGTGTGGGAGACTTCTCAATAATCTTGGCGGTGGTCTGATGACGATCCTTGTTGACGCCGTGCAGAAGCTGAATGACCAATTCATCATCATCCAAGATCTTACCGGCGTCGCGCAGGGAGTCAGAGATGGACTTGAGGCGAGCACAGAAGATGGAGATGGAGGAGTCTCCTTGGCGAGTCTCGGAGAGCTCCGTCTGGAGCTGAAAGCGCCGGGCCCGACGATTGTTGACGAAGAGAGCCTCGACAGAGGCCCAGGTCTGGGCGGCGGTGGCCTCCCGATCGAGCATGAAGGCGGCGAGCTCCGTCACCATCGCGCCGAGGAACCACCGCTTCACCGCCTTGTTGACGATGTTCCAGCAGGCGTCGCCGGCGTGGTTGGCGAAGTCCGGCGCGATCCAGGAGGCGACGTCATACTGGTCGATGACGTCCAGCATCATCCCCCGCCAGGTGGTGTAGTTGGCGCCGTTCATGGCGAGGCGGACGGGGAGATTGATGTGGGCGTTCTCGACGCGCATGGCATGCATATAGGCGGGCGTCGGGTAAAAGTTGGGTGGCGGCGCAGCCTGGAGAGGGAGGGGTGCGGTGTCGCCGGGAGGGGGATTGGGGGTAGGCAGGAGAGGAGAGAGAGGGGAGGAGTCAGCCGGAGAGGAGGCTGCGGCGGCAGCGGCGTCGGCGGCATCGCCCGCAGCGTTGGTGGCCATGGCGGAAGCGTAGAGTGGATCAAACTGATACCATGTTGGAAACTAAGATGAGGTTGGGATGCATCACACTTGTATTCATCCACAAGGGGTACAATATATAGATTACATCAGTGAGAGAGAGAGAGGAAGATACACACGCAGTACTAACAGACTACATCAGGCGATCCTAGATCATTTGGTAGTTATTGTTGCATCGCCATGCAAAGGCGGCCGGATAGGCCACGCGAGACCAGGCCAAGTCAGTTGAGCAGGAGACCAGATCAATAGTCTAACAATTTCAAAATAAATTCATAAATTCAAGGAGTGTGAATAAAATGTTCAAAAGTCCAACAGGAGTCCGTGATTTGAAAAAAAATCAAGATTTTAAAAACGAAATATTTGGTAAATCAAAAAAGTTCGTGGGTTCATAAAAAATAATCATGATTTGGGAAAACAGTCACATACAAAAAAATATTCGTGGATCTCAAAAAAAAAAAATCGTGAATATGACAAATGCTCACAACATTTAAAAATGTCAAGATTCTAAAAATTGTTCAGGAAATACAATAATGTTTACGGACTCATGTTTGTGATTTTTAAAAAGTGTTCATGCATTAAAAGTATTTGTGAATTTGTATTTGAGAAATCATTAATTGTTCGCAGATTCAAAGAATATTTTGGATACTGAAAAAAATGTTCGTAAAATCATAAAACATTAGTTTATTCAGAAAAAGTTTGTGATTTTGAAAAATTCTTTCATTTAATACTCCCTCCGTCCGAAAATACTTGTCGGGGAAATGGATGTATCTAGACGTATTTTAGTTCTAGATACATCCATTTTCATCCATTTTTGCGACAAGTAATTCCGGACGGAGGGAGTAATGTGTTCAGGATTTCAAATATGTTCACAATTTTATTTATTTTTTAAAATTTATGTCATTATCGAAAAATTAAAAAGATAAAAAGGAAATAAAAACAATAAAATAAAAACTAAAATGAAATAAATATAACATAAAATACCAGCAAAAAACACAAAACGGGCCGACCCATTCATCATCGTAAGTGACCTGGTGGTATGCGCAGACCCTCTTTTTGGCGCTTCAGGCGCCCGTTATTATTGTTTTTGGAAACTAGCGCCTTCAAGTTCTTCGCGTTGGGCCGGCCAATCAGACGTTTTTTTTAAAGTGCGAAGCGCTGTTGGAGCATCGAACCACGACCTCCACGCTACTCAGCGTGATCTGGTAGCTTTAACTTCTTTCTTCGTTCATTTGTTCTTTTTCAAATTGATAATTTTTTTTCCAAATCCAATAACTTCTTTGCGAAATCAAGGAACTTTTTTCATATTTGATGACCCTTTTTGAAATCTGTTGAGCATTTTGAAAAGTTCAATGAAGCTTTTTCAAAATCAATGATTTATTTTTCAAATTCAAAGAACCCTTTAAATTTTTTGATGAACTCTTTTTCAATTATGATGAACTTGTTTACAAAATTGATGTACTTCTTTCAAAACCGGTCAATTTTTTCAGATTCCTAAGCATTTTTTAAAAATCCATGAAGTTTTTTGAGTTCATAATTTTTTTCTTTTCTTATCTGTTTTTTGTTTTTTTCTCAAAGGAGAACTTGAACATGTGCGGCCCACCAGCCAGGGAGCTTCCCTGGCGCCTGAAGCGCTGAATAGGAGCTCCGGATGGTATGCATGGAAAAGGCGCGTTGTCTATTTCTCGCATTAAGCAAGACGAGAGGTTACACTCACATCGAACGCTATATGAATGGTCCAACCCAATAGCATGCACTTAAAAGAAATAGGAAGAGGGAAAGGAACGCACACCGGGGGATTCAAACCCTGGTCTATAGGTTGATTTGCATTGGCTGCTTGCCACTGGGCTAGAATTGCGTTCATGCTGAACTAGTAGGTCGGACATACTTAATTCGAATCGAGCGAAGTTTCCAATATTTCTTTCTTTTGTTTTTTGTTTGCTTATTTTCTAATTTTTTCTTTATTTTAATTGTTTTTTCTTCTTTGGGCTTTTTCATTTATTCTTGAGTTTTTTCCTTTCCCCTTTTCCTTTGGTTTATTTTGTTTCTTTTTCGGTTTATATTGTTTTTTTTCATTCTAGATTCTTATATACTTGTTCAAAAATTCAAATACATGATCAACATTTTCTCAAATACTTGTTCAACATTTTTCAAAATCCTTGTTCAACATATTTGGAAATACTCATTGAATATTTTTCAAATACTTGTTTAACATTTTTATATACAAGATCAAAATTTTTTCTAATACTTGTTCAACAATTTCAAATAGTTTTCAGCATATTTCAAATGTTTTTGGAAGAGTGTTTTTTGTGATATATATATTCTGAATATTTTGAAGTATAAAGAAGTAAGAAAAAAAAAAGCAAAACAAAAAGAAAAATAAAAAACATGAAGAAAACAAAACCGAAAACAGGCAGGTGTTTCCGGCGTGTGTGGGCTGGCCCATATGCTCGGATGCTTTAACCAGTCGGAAGCTTACTCGCTGAAGGTGAGACATAGCGATGCCCAGGAAAAGGAGAGCCCGTAGTGGCCCGGCCAGTAGGGAGTCATTGCTTCGGCTCATGAGCTTGTCATAGTTAGTTTGTTCCCTTGATTTTTCGTTTTTTTCTCTCTCATTCTTTCTGAATTTTTTGAATATATGCTGCGTTTGTTTAATATTCTTGTTCTGGTCTTAGTTCAAATTTGAACAAAACCACGACAATAATTTTGAAATGGAGGAAGTACTATTCAAAAACTATGTAAAATAAATATTATGAATGTTCACCGCAAATTAAAATATTTATGCAGTGTAGAAAATGTTTGGGGCATGTTTTATTTTAAATGTGACATATTCCCAAGTTTCAAAATTTTGATCATGACAATTTAAATATATGTTCATGGAAATGTGAAAAATTGTTCACAGTTTAAAAATATATTCAAATGATTCAAAATTTCGTTTAGCACATTTATGAAATTGCTCGCACATTTTAAAATATTTTTCATGACATTTAAAAAGACTTATGAATTTTAAAAGTTTGTCTGCACAGTTTTAGTAAACTTTCATGACATATAAAAGAATATTTGTGCTATTTTAAAACAATGTTGCAACATTTAGAAAAATATTTAGAAAAATATTGATGACACTCTCGAAATTGTTCAAACATGTGTTTATAAACGTTCACCGTGTAATAAAAAATAATTTTACAAATGTTAATCATGTACTGTGATAAATGATCAACGTGTATGTGTAAAATGTACAGCCTATACACATAAGTTCAACATGTATTTTTGAAAGTTGATCTGTATTTGGAAAATAAAAGAAACCTGAAACCAAACTGTTAGAGAAAAACTAATAGAGAACAATTATGCGAAAGGTTCTAAAACTGGCCCAAACCTGCTTTATGGAAGCTTCCCAGAAATGACTTCTTGAGCCGACCCACTTCAATGTTCGCACAATTGAAATTCCTATGGAGTTATACATTTGTGTATTGATTAGACAATTCACAATTTTTTGAAGCTGCAAATGTATGTCGCATTTGCGAAAAGAACCCCCTCCTATGTTAAACATCAAGCTAGGCTTGTGAGCGCCTTCCCTAATGTGAAAGAAATCTGAAACTATTATAGCCTTGACTATAGCCTTGCACAACACGAAAACACTTCTCGATCAACCCCCTAAAAACCATTTTAATATGCTGCAACATTTCAATCACATTTGCACAACCAAGTGGGCATGCAACACATCCCTATCTATTGAAAAACATTAAAAAAGTTCTGATACGATATGAAATTGAACATAATCAACAAATGAGAATAAATCACGCAACAATGGAAATACAGATTCACAAACATTAGTTTTTGGGAATACACATCCATGATCATTGCAACATAACGCTCACGTGTTGAAACCTTCGAAGTGGATAAGGGACACATATATTTGTGCACGGGCCTTTGGTGATTAAGGCTCGCTTGAGCCCTTCCGGTCTCCACCACGAGGATATGGGAGTGAGATCTGTAAGCTTGATGCAAGGCTATGGGAGGGAGTCTGAGAGAGGATGAGATTTGAGCACCCATGAAAGTGAAGTGGATAGTCAGTCTCCATCACGGGGTCTCCATGCCGATCTCCTAATAGCAACTCTAGCAGACCCCGCATCCCGCTCTGATCCGGAAAATAACCGCCAAAATGCGGGTCGGGGGTGGAAAAACCTGCCCGACCAGACCCCGCATCCCGCCCCGGGCCGCATAAAAATTTGAGGGGCGCGGCAAAATCTCGGCCCCGACCCGCGTATTCGCGGGTTTCCTCGCCGCTGCGGTGCCCTGCATATAAGCGGAAGCGGTTGGTGGGGGGACATTTCAGCCCGCGCTTTCCCCCACCAACCACCTCCCCTCTCCCCCCTTGCGCCGCCGCCACCCCGCCGCTTAAGATTCCGGCGAAAGCAGCCGACAGGAGCTCGCCGAAAGGCTGCCACACACACGAGGCCTCCCCTCTCCCCACCCCCTGCACCGGTGGGCCACCGGATTTGCGGATATGCGGACCTTCATCGCGTGGCCGCCGGATTTGGCTTTGCCGGCCGCCGGTTGCTGCGCCAAGCGATGGAGTGGTCCGGGAGCATCTCCCGCAGCCCCGACAAGGGCGCATCGCCGCATGCAGGGACGGGTTCGCCCTCCCGGCGCCGCCGACGATTTGCGGCCATGGGTTCGTCCGGCCGTCCACCGGGCTCGGCGCTCGCGCAGCGGCTTTGTGGCTCGCCGTTGCCGCTCATACAACAACGTCTACTTCTACCGAACCAAAGATGAAGAATGAAGAATGCAAGATCAAGAATCCGCAGATCAACAATGAGTGCATGGAGAAGATTTTGCTTCAACTAGTGGGAGCAGTTATGGAAGTTGGAAATCTTCTAAAATGCATACTTGTGGCTCTTGTTTTCTTTGGTCTTGCTATTCTAGCAAAGATTTGGTGATGTTTTATGTATCCAATGTTATTAAAAAGCAAAAAAATGCATTATGTTGGATCAAATCAAAATACAAATTTAGGTTTTTCAGGCCGGGAGGAGCTGCGCCAGCTCAGACCCCGCAAAACCGACCCGTATTCGCGGAATATGCTTTTTTACGAGTCGGCTTTTCGGGGTCTGCATCCGCGGCCGTCAGCACCGGCTGCAAAGGCGTTTTTCCGCGAAGTGCAAACATGTTTTGCGGGCCGGACAGATGCATGGTCTGCTAGAGTTGCTCTAAATAGAGCGAACAGGATAAATGACACATGATGAAAAGCACACCATAGGAGTTGAAAAATGAAAGACATTTGTTTACAGGATGAGCGAGTAGTTCGGGAGTTCTGTTCAAAAACCTTATACGACCGAGTGAGAACTACACAACATGTTGGATCTAATCAACTGCTCCTATTTGGTGAAGGGAATCATTCTCTACAAAATTTGTAGTTAAAGAAAAAGAGAATATGAAAAAGAGAACAAGGAAAATAATAAAGAAGAAAAAACAAGTGGACTTGTAGCAAACAAACCACAAGCAGAAAAGTGACGACCATGTTGTCCCTCCTGCCGCTTCGCTTGCCGTCCCCCGTAGCCAGCACGCTCCCAGGCGCCGCCTACCTCCTCTCCGGTCTCACCAGGATTCCCATCCTCCGAACCCCACCGCGAGCCAGCATGAGCGCGGCCGCCTCCACGCCGGACGCAGCTCCGTCTCCCGCCGCCGTCGCCACCGCCGCTGTCGGCGAGGAATCGAGGAAGGAGGCCGAGGACGTGGTGGTGCAGTACGTGGTGCTGCGGCGCGACCTGGCGGACGCGTGGCCGCTGGGGAGCGTGGTGGCGCAGGGGTGCCACGCCGCCGTGGCCGCCGTCTGGGCGCACCGCGACCACCCGGACACCGCCGCCTACTGCGCGCCCGGCAACCTCGACAGCATGCACAAGGCATGTTCGACCTTTTGCCCCACTCGAACTAAAGCCCGTTGTTTGCCACTTCTCTTCCCTTATCTTCAGCGTCAGTATTTCGCTATTAAACAAAATGAATCTGCATCGCGCCTCTCTCAAAAAATAATAGGCATTTGCATTTTTTTCCCACATAGGTTTGCTGGCTGATTAGCTCATGAAGCCATTTATTCATCTGCATTGCGCCATGATACTGTGATAGGGGCTCTGGAGTGTGGAGGCTTTGACATCATATAATAAATACATTGTGTTCTTGTACCAGTTTGGAGGTGCTTCCTGTGACTTGAACATCTAAACTAGAAAGCCATGAATGCCATAAACAAGGAGATGGTTCTGTGTACTCCTCTGAATTCGGGTACAATTACTGTATCTGAGAAGATGCTTGTGATGACACAAGGTGGTTCTAGTATGTCCAGCCCGCAAAATAAATTTGGAAACCCCAAGTGGAATTCTCTGTTATGCTGGTGCTTAATTTTGTTTGGCTTAGATATTCCTGCAAAAAGGAATTGAGCACGAACTTTTTAAATTCAGTACCATTATCCTTCATTCCATTCTTCTTGTTAGGGCCTGACTGGGCTATTATATAGTTTCATGTTCATCAATCCTTGTTTTGATATGGGTACTTTCTGCAATCAGGTAACATTGGAGGTGAAAGGGGAGACACAGCTGAAGAACTTGGCTGAGAAACTGGAAGCAGCTGGTGTACGGCATAAGCTGTGGATAGAGCAGCCCGAGAACATCCCGACTTGCATAGCCACCGCACCGTGCCCAAAGTCGCAGGTAGCTTCGTTCTTTAGGAAGCTAAAACTTTGCAAATGACTGAAGAGTAATACCTATCCAGGTTGCTGGTCTTGGTTGTCATGGGATGACATTAGTAGCTTTGCTGCATTGAGGTCACACATTTTAGTCCCATGTTATTGGTGATACCTGATACCTGTTTCAGTCTTTCATCAACTGATTGTTCCTGTTTAAGAAATGGATGTACTTGTATTGGCATGACAAATAATAGTGAATCGATAAGTTTTGTGTTGGATCCACTGCTTGGCACCGTACTGATTGATTCTGTTTCAGCAATGAGTATACTGGGTTGGATATAGCAATCAGTCATAATTTACGTCGTCAGTCTTTGATGATCTGGTGACATTTTTAGCCAGCATGTTTTTGTTTTTAATTTTTTCTGAGGAGCCAGCATGGAGGTAACCTCCTCTACTGTCTTGAGTGTTGAATGCTCAAAGGTAATTACGAAGGTAAGACATCAATGCAGGTATTTTGGTAAGTAAATTGCGCACTCATATACTATATGCACAAAGTAGTTTTTATCAAGCTTAAACCGCACTGATCACAATCATTCTAGGATCGTGAATAGAAAATGTCATTTTCTGTTGAGTAAGTGAACGGTAATATTGGATTGTGTTTTCATTTAAAATACTACTGTATTAAAAATTTAAAACTTGTGTTGACCAAAGTGAGCTGGAAATAGTCCAAACCTCAAACTTTATGTTCATTCAACACATAGAGGATTACATTCCAAACCTCAAACTTCATGTCCATTCAACATATAAAGGATTACAATTTCACTCAAAATCCACTGCACTTACAAAAGCATCTGTAAGACTGTAACGGGTAAACAAAAATACAGAAGGAAAGTAAAAGCGCTCTCTTTAGTTTCTATGTACATAAATGCCCTATTGTACTACTATACACTACTGTATATATACCTCTTCAGACATATGTATACACCTGCAGAAACAGCAGCACCTAGGAGCATTTCATCTGAATACTTGAAGGATCAAACCACTTACAAAGTGGACCACCCTTAATGATGCTTGGGTGAATCTCTCCGCGGCGAGAAGAGCCGTCGTGGCGAAAGCATGGAGAGGAACCCTGGAGACGCGGAGCCGTTGAGCGAGTGGTAATCAGACATCGAGAAGCCCTCAGAGTTGTCGTGGGCACTCTTGCGTCCGGGAGTCATCCGCGCGGAGAAGGTGTTGTACTTGACCATCCTGGGCAGCCACCCCTTCTTCTTCTTGGCGTTGACGCCGGTGCCGTTCATCCTGGAGCTGAGGTAGGTACGCATGGCGTCAAGGCTCTGCTCGACGATGTCCATAGGCGGGCAGACGAGCGGGTTCCCGACGGCACTGAACTTGTTGAGCTTGGCTAGGCAGCCCATGGAGTCTGGGAGCACGGAGATAGAGTTGTAGCTGATGTCAAGCTCCCGGAGCGAGGTGAGGAGCCCCAGGCCGTAGGGCAGCTCCCTGAGGAAGTGGAAGTTCTGGCTGACGTTGAGCACCTCGAGGTTGACGAGGTTCTCGAGGCCCTCGGGGAGGGCACGGATGCAGTTGAGGCGCGCGTCCAGGGCCCGCAGTGCCGTCATGTGGGAGGTGGAGAAGGGGAGGCTGGTGAGCTTGTTGGAGTTGACGGAGAGCCTCCGGAGGCTGTGGAGCTCGAAGCCCAGCGTGTCCGGCAGCCTCGTCAGCTGGTTGAAGTTGGCGTTCAGCTCCTCCAGCGCACTGCACCCATGCCACGTAACGTCACACAGGTTAGTCAAAGACATTCCTAGTTTCCAACCCTACGCTATGGATGTTGTTGCTGTCTGCTGAGTGACTGAGAATCGTGGGCGGCGGCGTGCTTACCGGCACTCCTCGATGGTGGCGGGAAGGGACTGGAGCAGGTTGCCGGAGACGTTGAGGACCCGGAGCTTGGAGAGGCAGCCGATGGAGTTGGGCAACGACTTGAGCTGGTTGGAGCGCACGTCCAGCACCACCACGTTCAGCAGCCGCGCGATCATTGACTCTGGGATGCTCTGCAGTTTTTAAAACACATCGTGTCAGGACGTGAGCCTGTGACGATCGAAGGGGCATATCCCCAGGAAAAATGCTTCAGGACGTAGACGCAATGATACTTTGGGCCCTGAATCGAGCCGCAAGAGGGGACATCGTGGAAGAAGATAGTAAAACATTGCCATGGGTGATACCATATGGCAGTGCTGGAGCATATAGTAGTCGTCCAGTTGAGTACGTGACTAGGCCTCATGTATTAATAATCGGCCATGCTTATCTTGCACTTAACCTATCATCATATATGGTATAAGAAAAATGATACCGCCGTTTCGAGATACGTTCTTGCTAGTTATCCATTCAAAACAGACGGAAGAAGAGACAAGGATGAGCGTTTCAGAAGACAAAACGATGGAGGCAAACTGACAAGAAAAAGTCTAGCCGATACTTTCTTTTTCTTCACACCAAGTCTATACTAGACAAGAACTGTCGACGAAGGAAATGAAAGATACGTGTACGTAGTTACGAAAGAAGAAAAAAGAACCTACCTCGAGATTGTTGTTGGAGAGATCCAAGGTGGTGATGTGGCCAAGGGACATGGTGAGGTGCGGGATAGTGTCCATGGACAGGCCGCTCATGTCGAGCTTCTTCTCCTTGACCTTCTCCTGCTCATGCTCTCCATGCTGTAGTCCTCCTGCTCCAAACGGCACGACGTTGGCATGACCATGCCCATGCCCATGCCTTGATCTCCTCTCTGCCATGTCCCTCATGCTACTGGCTTCTCCCACGTCTGGTCGATCGATGTATCTATTTAAACTGCAAAGAGATTGTGCCGTTGGTAACATATCAGATCAAGGAGACTTCTGACACACCAGCGATTAGTATAATTAAGCCAGAGGTGTACGTTGAACAGTATGCGACTAATTAAAGATTGACACACATGAGGCATGAGGGGAGACCTGTACCAACAAGGAAACACAAGGACGGCCAGCATTAACTGCGTGTTGCAATCACAAATGCCGACTACTGCTGCCGCTAAGTCTAGAGGGTGCTTGGATACGTTTTAGTCCCATGACTAAAAGTAGTGGGACTAAAACTTGTTAGCCTCACCCATGCTTGGATCCAAATACTAAAGAGACTAAAATCAAGTTATTGAGCATTTATTATCCTCCAAACCCTCCAATCCAGAACTCGCATGTGTTAAAGGAGAGGAATTAAATGAGGAGAGAGAGGGCTAATACATATTTTAGTAGGTTTCCTATGACTAAAAGATTTTAGCCTCAAGACTAGTCCTAGCCTCTCTTTAGTCAGGGGTGCTTGGAACTTTAGTCTTTAAAAGAGACTATTTTTAGTCAGACTAAAAATAGTCCCTTGGATCCAAGCACCCTCCTAGTCATCGCAAATATAGAGGAAATAATACTTTCTGGTGTGGCTTAAGCTAAGTCTAGCTATAGTCATCGCAAATATAGAGGAAATAATACTTTCTGGTGTGGCTTAAGAAGAAAGAAAAAAGGGTTGGTGGGAGATACGTAGCCCAAGTGGCACAGTGGTGGTGATAGAAAAAGGGGGTTTCTCTAACTGTAGCCAGTGTTTGTTGCTCTAGGGTCTAGGCAACTCGAGCTGCATCTAACGTCGCGAGCTCATCGATCGTGCGCTGTGTTCTCCTGTAGTTTCATGATGAGAGCACGCGGTCAATTACTCAGAGAACAAGAAAACGGAATGAACAAATGAGGCTGAGGCGAATGACTCGCATCGCGCCTACATCGATCGCCGAAAGAGAGCGTTGAAACCCAACTAACGGACCATGCTAGCCAATGAAAAGTTAATACCATGCTCCTTGATTCCTTTGTATGCTGGTTTTTCTAGCAGAAGTTCCAAAACTTAGCTATCAAAAGCAAGAAAATGCACGGTGATTGTCAACAAATTAACCAAGTGAAAAGCGTAGAAGAAGATTGATTTCTGACAGTAGTACTTGTGGGTTAACGGAAACCGCGGTGAGCGACCACCTCCCCAAAAGAGGTTGTTGACCACAAGAGTATTCTCGGAAGAAAGCGAGTTAAGGCAGTATACGTAACACAGCCTGAGAAGCTTGTGACAATCTGCCCTCTTCCTCTTCTCAGAACAACAAATTGAGATCGCAGGTAAAAGAAGACAAATTGAGATAGAAGAGTGCAAGAATAATCAAGCATGCAGAGAGAGAGAGAGAGAGAGAGAGAGAGAGAGAGAGAGAGAGAGAGAGAGAGGAAAACTAGAACAAGAACAGCGGTTCTGACTAGAGCAGATCAACCGATGCATACGCATGCCGGTAAAACCCCATCAAATGAAACGACTCTCACCTCACCTGAAGGCGGTGTTCGATCCGGCCAAAACGGAGTCTGCAGCTGCAACAAGTATGGCAGCAGACGTAGCTGCAGTTGAAGGCAAAGATATAGGGAGGGAGCTGGAGGTGGAGAGGAGAGAGGCAGGCAAGGCGAGGCGAGGTGCGGTGAGGAAGGAGCTGACCCTTACAAGCCGAGGCTTCGGTATATAAGTAGCGGGAGGTGGAGAGGGACGGGGAGGCAACCGATCTAGCGGAGAGCTGACCCTGCGAACCCTCTCCACACCCTACAGCGTCCATGTTTGTGTTGTGTGTGTGACTGGCTAGCTTATAATTATCTATAGCTACTAGGCTCTGATTTTTTTTTCGTAAATAAAAAGATGCTGAAAGTACTAGTGCGAGTGACTCCGCGTCTCGGCCGACCCGGTACGGCCGTACGTACGTACTATACGTCTATACGTACACATCTCTATCTCCCTCTCTCTGCATATTATTTGCCAGTCTGGGCGGCTGGTTAATGTACGAAGGTCAAGCGCATCGGATAACGGAAGGTGTCAAGATGCCATGCCGCAACGCACCAATGGCTCCATCAGAAGTTCATCGGGACTGCTAAATGTACAGCTAGCTACTACTCCATCCGTTCCAAATTACTCGTCGCTGAAATGAATGTATCTAGAACTAAAATACATCTAGATAAATCCATACGTGCGACAAGTAATTCGGAACGGAGGGAGTAGCTAGCACGACCACGAGTATGAAACGCGGGTCTCAGGTTGCAAGATGCGGTAGTAGGTGTAAATGGATAATCCCTCGGTTTCAGCTTGCAGGGTCTACATGCATTTCATAGTAAACCTTGGACTAGCAAATCTGGAAAAAAAATATTGACAAAAAAAAAAACAAGTAGGGGCCAGACGCGTGTAAACTTTCGTAAAAAAGAAACTATTATCGTTTAGATGAAAATACAAGTGAAGATGTGTCTCCAGCGGATTTTGTGGAATTCGTTTGGACAACAGAGTGTCATTGGGCCACTGACAAGTGGGCCCTCTTGAAACCCGGCCCACATATCAGTGGTCCAATGGCACCATGCAGTATGTCAGAGAGCTACATCCGATTCGTTGTGTTGGTCTTTGATAGATCTGTTTGGTTTAATCTTTGTTCCTGTGTTTTCACCTTACTTGGATCCTTCTTATCTATGCTACTCTTCATCGGTGATGGTGTTGTTATGGTGTGCTAGTCCTATGAGCTATGAGGCCTTAGCACGACTACTTTCCAAATGTTTACTACAACAATGTTTGCCCGGCTCTGATGAGAGAGGTGTGATGATGGCAGCACCTTCAGCTCACTTCAATTCTTGTAGTCCATAGATCTGGTTGCAATTTTTGTTACTTCTAGTATTCTTCGTACTGCCATGATTGATGGTGAATAGGTCAGAAGTTTTTTTTCTGCAAAAAAAGAGCATCCAAGGAGGCTTGATTTCAGGTTTTTACATAGAATAGAAAATCCAAGCAAACTCTAGAAAATGCCTTCAACAAAGAAATGGTATGGAACAACGCCATTGTAAGTACAACCAGTACATGCCAGACATGTTTTTTTCTCCGGAACTTGAAACTCTACTCCAAAGTACCACCACCCTTACTTTCATTGAAGAAGTCACTGCTGCAAACCATGTGTCATGCATCGACAATTGTACACGCTCACAGTCCCCACGTGGCCATCAACACACAATCGGACAAATCAATGGTTTAGGACACACGTCGAGCATTCAAGTAGAAAACATTCGTGGAGACGTCGCGAGTGTCTGATAACTCGTCGTGTGCCATCATGTGCGTCACTCACTTCATCCAATCTCCACCATCATGAACGAAACTGAGCATATGTGCCACACTTACCACCACTATAGGACAACGCGTATCCCTCCCATCGTCACCCCTGTCATGATGAACACAACCACCACCATTGGGGCCTTGGTGCCGCCACCGGCGGACGAATTGGACAGGGTTCATCGTCGGTCCACCGGTCGGGTAGAAAGCAGGAGAAAGGGGACGGGAAGCCACCCGAGTCGCTTGTCCGGCGGATGCACGTGCAGGCGTGCGGTTGTTATATTTGTCGGCGTTCTGGGAACGGGGGTACCCAGACTTGCCTGCCTGCGGCCTGCGGCGTGGCTCAAGGAGTGGCCCAGTATGGCCCATCTTCATCAACACATGCTCAAGACCCTCGCGAGGGGCCAAGCCTCGCGGGGCGGACGACAGGAGGCTTCCTCAGGCACGGCCTCGTTAGGCTGGCTCACGAGGAGGCGGAGAGATCAAGGCGGGGTACCTCACGAGGTGCCCGTGACGCAAGCCATGACGACCAAGGCCAGGCGGGCGCCGGCCTGTGCAGAGTCCTTGTTTCCTCTTTGGTGCAAAGGGGGCAAGCGCAGGCAAGGGTATCAAGCAAAGGCAACCATTTCGGTGCAACAAGACCAAGACCAGCAGGACGGCAGGACGGAGGTCATCGGAGCCCAAGCCAGTGTCATCATCAGGATCTTTGGCAGGCGAGGACCAACTTTAGTCATGATAAGTGTACTAGATGTTCCCCTTCAAAATGGCCAATTGTTGGCGCCCTTCCCGCTCAATATTTGGGAAGAGGCCCGGGGCCTTCGCCTATAAATAGGACTAGCCACCCCCAGGGTAGAGAGAGGGAAAAAGAACAAGGATAGAAAGAAAGAGAGAGAGAGAGAAGCGACTGAACTCCCCCTAGCAGTTCATCGCACCAGCCAAGAACAGACTCTCGCGAGGTTGTTTTTCCATGGTACTGTTCCTCATCAGCCCCTGAGGCAATCCACCACACCACAAATTGGAGTAGGGTATTACACCACAATGGTGGCCTGAACCAGTATAAATCTCGTGTCCCTTGTGTTGTTCTTCGTGTAGTTTTAGATCCTGGCGAGGCGGAGAGACATGGGTAGGCTGGAGGTGTGATCTCCGTGTGCACCCCAGTGTTCGAACCTTGAGGGTATGCCGGAACCCGAAATCCGACATTTGGCGCGCCAGGTAGGGGTGCACCAGAATCTGCCTTCCGTTGCCTCGTGTTTCGCTGCACGTCGCATCATCGTCATCATGTACGGCGACCCAACGGGCAATCCTGATCCCTGGGTGGCCTGGCCCGCCCACTCAGAGCCGCTTGCCCAGGGCGACCTCAACCCCGTGCCCCAGGCAGCCCGCGGTCCGCAGGGCGCTACGGGCCGCGGGCGACGCGGTCAGACGACACTAGCTCTCACACCGCGGCAGGTGCGGTCGGCAGCGAGGGCCTCAAGCCACGCCGCAGCCACGGCGCCGTACTCATGGCGAGAGTAGGCGAACTCAAGGGCCGCTGTCACGGTAGCTCGAGAACTACTGCAATGCAGGATGCTAGAGGGCGGCCGCGACGTGCTACTGGAGCGGGTGGCAGAGCTCCTGGGCTCCGCCGCCTCGGGGGCTCACCCCTTCTGCACCTAGCTGCCGCCTCAGGCCCAAGGCGGATCGCACGGAGGCCCCGCACGCGCCCGCACAACTCCAAGCGGATTCCAGGGCCACTCCAACGCCAACCTGGCCGTCAGCGCCTGGCCACCAATGGTGCCGCCGCCGCCTCCGACCATTGAAGGGGGATCCACTACAGCTCACGGTCCCGGTGAGCCGCCGCGCTACCGCTCCCATGTTGGCACCGTGAGCAGAACTGCGTGGCACATGGGGCACTACGCCGAGGCATTCGGGGCGGCGGCCTCGGAGGCGTATGTGCCCCACATGATGGATCAAGGACACGCGCAGGAGGAAGACCATGGCCAGTTCCTCGGCCCAGGCTGGGGGGAAGAAACACCCAAGGCTGAGCTCTTTCAGGAGCCCAGGGAAGGGCCCCTCGACCGCGCTGGAGGCAGCGACTATCGGGTACCGCTAATCCCTCAGGAATAGGCATACGCTAACCATGGATCGCAGGAGGTACAGGTCGTCGCAGCGGGTGGCTACCCCAATCCAGCAGCTCCCCACCCCTCAGGAGGAGGGCACCGGGGGCTGCAGGAGAGGGGCCGAGATCCATCCTCGCCCACGTGGCGCTCGGAGCAAGGCGTCCTCAGGAGGTAGGCCCTCTGCCGGGGAGGTGCCCCAGGGCCTACCCCCGGCAGAGGACCCGTGGTCGTCGGGGGAACCGCTGGCGACCGCTCTATCCCATCGGCGGCGTCCTCGGTCTCCGTCCGTCGTCGATGGCAATAGAGTGTGGCGCAAGGCAGGGCCCTCGTATGGCGATATGAAGCAAGGCCGGTACCTGTGAAGAAGGCCTAGTGCCTGTGAAGCTCGTCGCCCCGTGACACTCTCACGTAATAATGAGTGGGGCTGTACACGCCCCGGAGTCTTCGTAGAGCCGCCCTCGGGCCTTGGGGGCTCCTGCCCATGCCCAGTGGCAGCACTTAGCTCCACGTTGGTGAGAAGACGTCAAAGACTAGACTAGGTGCCGGACGCGGCTTTTTCTACTTTTCTTTCTTTTCCCCTTAGTTGTTGCTTTTCCCCGTTTGGATTTAAGTTGGATTTGAGCTTGAAACTTGCGTGTGTCCGGGGAAGGGGTGTTTAGTCTCATTCAAGCAATCTCATGCGTTCTGGTTACCGCTTTGCATCCGTCCAAGTTTCAGCTGCCTCCCCTCGTGAGCCCCTCGCGAGTCGGGCCAGGCCCAGCATGTGCGCAGCCCAGACTGCCGTCGGCACACCCTCTCAGGAGGTTCTCATTACAGATACAATGGGCTCATCCAGGAGGCATTTGGGGCACCATGGCCCCCGCAGGCTCGCTCAGGACCCACGCGGGTAAAAGGTAAACAAGCCAGTTGACTCATCACAAAACTAGTCGCTCGGTATGGGCATGCGGGCAACATCCTGTCTACAAATACGCTAACTGCAAGATTTTACACGAGGGGCTCCCCCTCCAAAAATGCTCTTACAACCTCCTGGGCCAAGCCCGAACTCTCTCTGCACAGGGTAAAAGCAGGAACAGCACACGGTCAATCGGATAAATCCCCCAATGCATCCTCGGGGACACCTCCGGAGTCGCCACTGGCATCGCTGGCCTCGCCGTCGCCTTCTACGTCGCCGCCATCAGCACCTGCGCCATTCACCGCTCCGCCCTCACCAGCACCTGGGCCATTCACCACTCCGCCCTCATCAGCAGCTATGACCACACCGTCGTCATCAGCGGTGAAGGCCCTAACAAGGGCGTCCACGTTGTCTTCCACCCAACTCGCCAGATTGTCCCGGATTGCCAGGGGTACCGTTGCGATGGCGGCATCAAAGTCGAAGTGAGGGTCCATGTTCTGAAGATGGCTGAAGACGCGAGAAAAAGCATGCCCAAGTAGGGCACGACTCCTCTCCTCCACCAACCTGTCGGCTCTGCCCGAACAAGTCTCCAGCTGTGTCACCACATCGGTGAAGGACTAAAGGTTACCAGCATAGTTAACCACGCGAGGCTCCCCAACGGCTGCCTCGCAGATGATGCCCAAGGGTCTGCCGCTGGCGTATCTCATCCTCGTTCTGCCGCGCAACGGCCTCAGCCGCATCCACCCCTTGGTGGAGAAGAAGCACCTCGGCGCGGGAGGAAGCCAGTTCCGCCTGTGCCGCGCCAAGGGCGGCCACGGCAGCGTCCGCACGCCGCATCACTTCATCCAGCTTGGCCTTCAGGTTGCGGTCCTGCCCTCCGCTTCGACCTTGATCAATTCCAGCCTTTCTTTGAACTCGCGCTCGAGGTTCGAGCAGGCCGCTGCCACCCGGCGATCAACCTCTTCTGAGGCTCGGGCTTCCCTCGCGGCAACATCATCCTCCGCATGCGCCACCAGGCGCTCCCTTGTCTCCAATTGCTCGAGTTCCAGGGTGCGCTCGGTGGCCTCCAGCGTCAGTGCCTCCTCATGTTCCTGAAGCTCTGCCCGGTCGACCGAGCCCCCCTCCATCGACGCAAGGGCCGCCTCATGCAACTCCACCTGTTGCTCCAGGGAGCTACTCCAGGCTCGGAGCTCCCACGGCCGCTCTTCTGCGGCCCTGCGCTGCTGGATGGCCTCCTAAGCCTCCTCGACGGCCCGGGAGCAGGCCTCCCGAGAAGCTGCCAGCGACACCTCGGCCTTTTCATTGTCGAGGTCACGCTGGTGGCGCGCCAGGGCGACGGCCACCTTCAGCTTGCGCCTCTCCTCAGCTAGGCACAGGCCCTCGGCCTCAAGGCGTGCGTCCTCGTCAGCGAGCTCTGCACCAAGCTGGCTCACCGCGTCCGCCGCCCTCCGGAGGAACCCTTGGCGGAGGGCGCGGCGCTCCTAAGCGCGCTCGAGCACGTCTTCCGCATCACCTTCCACATCGGGCGTGCGAGGAGGGCCACGGACCAGCACTCCCCCTCTGGGCAGGGGGCTGGGGCCTGGCGCCCTCGCAATGGCCGGGCGCGCCGCGCCAGTTCGTCCTCCAAGGAAGAACGCAAGGCCGACCTCAACCAGTTGCCGTCCACAACCAATCGAAGAGCCCAGGGCAGGCTGGCTATGCCCCGGGAGGGCTCGCGAAGGATGGTCGCAAGGTGCGCAGAATCAGGATGCATCGCAGGATGGCCCACCTCTCCAACCGGTCTCACCACAAGGGCAGTGCTGGAGCTCGGGGCACCTGGAGAAGGTGGAGAGGGCGAGGCCAGGGGGGATGGCTCCTCAGCAATCTCCGTGAACTCGGCAGGAATGGTCCTGCAGGGCAATGATCAGCTAAAGCAGCAGGAAAGTAAGGAACTGAGAAGGGGAAAGGCTTACTCATCAGTGGCAAAGTACTTCCTGCGCTTCAATAGGCGGCAAGGGTAATCATCACCCAAGGCCTCCCTTCTCTTTCGAAGAGCCTCGAAGTCCATGCGGAAGCGGCCCAGGAGCTCGATGCAAGGGTCAGCCTGTGACGAGGAAGAAGCGCCAATGTGACCGGCGTCGGAGGCATTGTCCTGGCACACGCCACCGGACGCCACACCATGAAGGGTGGCCGGGACCTCAGGGGCCTCTGCCACGGGAGCCGCGGGCCGCGGCTCGATACCTTCAGCCGCCGCAGGGCGGGCCTCGGGAGCTGCCGCCTCCGGAGTACCGCGGGGCGTCATCGTCTCGATGGTGGCCCCCTCAGCCCCCGATGCCCTTTGCTTCCCAGCTCCACCACTTGAGGAAGGACCGTCGTGGGAAACCAGAAGGGCATCCACCACAACTGGGTTCTCGCGAGGTCCCCTGAGGCCTGTAGGGCGCGTCCCCCATTCATCGAAGTTGGGCATCTGCTTCACAAAATCAGCCCTGTTTGAGCAAAGGTACAACAGGGCGCACCCATGCCGGACACTGCCAGGGGAAGGATCCCCAGTCAGGATCATGAGAACCATCCTCAGCACTTCAGGCGTCAGGTCTTCCTCTTGGAGCCTCACGCGGTCTTCGCGACCCCCGAAGGCCCACATCCGGCGGGAATGACGCTGGAGAGGGGCAATGCGGCATAGGAGGAACTCCTTCACCACCTTGGGCGCCGTCACACCGAGCGCCCTCAAGTTCGCGAAGCGATGGCAAATGAAGACGAGTCGGGGGCTCGTGAGCGTCTCCTGGTCCCAACCCGACTTGGGGATAGCGGGCACGGTTGGCTCCAAAAGCAGGGGCTGGGCACCCCGGCATCCACGTACAACCACCGCTCATGGAACCCGGTCGCAGGCGGAGGAAGGCTGAAATCGATTCCCGAAGCCGCTATTTCTGGTGCGGCAAGGAAGCTCACGCACCCCGAGCATTGGGTGGGATCGCTGAGACGCAAAGAGGAGGAGTGGCACAGCAAGGCAACCGAAGGAGGGATGCCCATCATCGCTTCGCAAACAAAAGTGAAAACGGCAAGAAGAGTAATGGATTCGGGACCCAAATGCATCATGTGGATCTGGTAATGAGAAAGCACAGCGTTGAAGAAATCGGAAAAGGGGGGAACCAGTCCCGCCCACAGAGCGTCGGCAAAGTACCGGACCTCGGTGACTGTTCTGTCAATGGAGAAGTGAGACGCGGGCCAGACCGTCATCCTCCCTCACTCGTTGAAGATGGTGGCGATGGCAGAACTGACCTTGTCCGAGCCTTCCCGGTTGAGTATGATCAACCGGTCGACAGCAGGAGCCGCCGACAGCGACGGGTGGGGCGAGGGCGCAGACTTTGGCCCTTTCCCCTTCTTCGTCGGAGCCATGGCGAAAGGAAGGGAGAGGATGCGAGATTGGATTGGAAGCGGAGGCTGGAGCTTGAGAGAAGGAAGAGCAGGAGGCGCGAGAGCGGCGAGAAGAGGGGAGACTGTGTGCAATAGCGGGTCCGCCTAGCTGGGCACAAAATAAGGAGGCGTGGGGGAACAGGGACGCCCACGTTCAATCAACCGCCACGCGGCGCCCAAGGCCGCAGGCTATTGGGGCCCGCGGCGCTTCGCACTTGCCCCTTCGCTTCTCTGCTAAGCCAAGTCCAAGCGCGCCTTGGGCCCGGGGGCTACTGTCGGCATTCTGGGAACGGGGGTACCCAGACTTGCCTGCTTGCGACCTGCGGCATGGCTCAAGGAGTGGCCCAGTACGGCCCATCTTCATCAACACATGCTCAAGACCCTCGCGAGGGGCCAAGCCTCGCGGGACGGACGACAGGAGGCTTCCTCAGGCACGGCCTCGTCAGGCTGGCTCACGAGGAGGCAGAGAGATCAAGGCGGGGTACCTCACGAGGTGCCCGTGACGCAAGCCATGACGACCAAGGCCAGGTGGGCGCCAGGAGGGCACCGGCTTGTGCAGAGTCCTTGTTTCCTCTTTGGTGCAAAGGGGCAAGCACAGGCAAGGGTATCAAGCAAAGGCAACCATTTCGGTGCAACAAGACCAAGACCAGCAGGACGGCAGGACGGAGGTCATCGTGGAGCCCAAGCCAGCGTCATCGTCAGGATCTTTGGCAGGCCAGGACAAACTTTAATCAGGATAAGTGTACTAGATGTTCCCCTTCAAAATGGCCAATTGTTGGCGCCCTTCCCGCTCAATATTTGGGAAGAGGCCCGGGGCCTTCGCCTATAAATAGGACTAGCCACCCCCAGGGTAGAGAGAGGGAAAAAGAACAAGGATAGAAATAGAGAGAGAGAGAGAGAGAGAGAGAGAGAGAGAGAGAGAGAGAGAGAGAGAGAGAGAGAGAGAGAAGCGACTGAACTCCCCCTAGCAGTTCATTGCACCAGCCAAGAACAGACCCTCGCGAGGCTGTTCTTCCATTGTACTGTTCCTAATCAGCTCCCGAGGCAATCCACCACACCACAAACTGGAGTAGGGTATTACACCACAATGGTGGCCTGAACCAGTATAAATCTCGTGTCCCTTGTGTTGTTCTTCGTGTAGTTTTAGATCCTGGCGAGGCGGAGAGATATGGGTAGGCTGGAGGTGTGATCTCCGCGTGCACCCCAGTGTTCGAACCTTGAGAGTCTGCCGGAACCCGAAATCCGACAGTGTTGTTTCATAGATAGATGGATGTGTTCTATAAAGCTTGCACCAATGCAAACTGGTTAAAAATTTACGACTTCAACACAAAAGCTATTCTCCATTTGTGCCCTCCCTCATATCTCTGTTGAGGCTGCCCTTATTGACGTTGAGAGCCTTACTTTCCATCGCACCTTTGCCCCCTAGAACTGGAGGCTGGGAGGACCTCCTGGACTGTGTGGCTCTTCAGACCCCTAGCTTGGAGCCGGACCACGTCGTGTGGCACCTGGAGAACTGTGGCCATTTCTCCACTAGGTCGCTTTACTAGGCCATCATAGCGGTTCCCAACCCTGAACCGTTGTCCTAGATTTGGTCTACTCGGGTGCCTCTGAAGATTCCTATCTTTCCGTGGCAACGGATCCATGGTCGAGTCCCTTCAGGGGTGGAGGTTCTCACACGTAACGGCCTTGGGGATGCCCAATGCCCTTTGTGCGTTACTGCGGAAGACTCTAGCCACATTTTTTCACTTGTGTCTCTAACCCAATTCCTTTGGAGTTGTTTTTGGGAAGGGTTATGTGGCGGGTGGTGCCACTCCAACTTCCCGGACCTCCTTCAGAAATTGTAGTTGTGTGCGCTAGGCTCCCGATATATTACATGGCTTGGAATTGGCCTAGTAGTCTGGACGCTTGCGACGATTTGCAACAAGTTGGTTATTGAGTGCTCTCCCCGATGCTATTTACAAATTGTGTGGCTTCCTGCAGCCGTGGAAGCCGCTTAGCTGCACGAAGGATCGCGACGTCGTTGATGTTACCGCCGCGGTATTCAGGTCCTTGGCCCTTCGCTTGGCGCCGCCATTACCTCCTCGTCCACTCAAGCCGGATTAGAGCTGTGGCTCCTTTCTGTTGCATCTTCTGCTGCCTTTTTACCATTTTCAGGGCTTGTTAAGTTAATGCCCTTAGCATAACCTTTTTATTTTCTTTTCATACTTGCTGGCGCCCTTGTTGTTTTCCCTTCTTTGCCTTCTGGCTTGCTATCTTGTTTCGGATTTATGGTCGGTACGGTGTTATATATATAAAGCGGAGTGAAAGCCTATTTCGGCAATTAATCACGGGAAATGACATCAATCATAAATGTAGCAAAAAAGGAGATTCAACTTTTCACTACTCTATATTTGATACAAGTTTGATACAAGAAATAAGCATCAAATTTGTATGTTGAAAACTACATCAAAGGCATATTCAAACGTCATCATCAATGCATACTCAAACATTATCTAAGTATTCAAGTACCTGTGATCCCTTGTAGAGGCTAGAACATGGAAGAAATTATTGCTCGGAAAGTTTCTTGGAAAACAATTTGTCGTGAAAGAAAATACTCCCTCCGTCCCAAAATTCATGTCTTAGATTAATCTAGATACGGATGTATCTAATACTAAAACGTGATTTGATACATCCGTATTTAGACAAATCTAAGAAAAGAATTTTGGGATGGAGGAAGTAAATTGATTCGTGTATGGACACATGTCGGTGTATGTTAGCGCGAAAAAGTACTTGGTAATAATTAACTTAGGGGGGGCGCATCATGTGTACGTGTTGAATTTCAACAAGAATTATTGGGTTATAAGAGCCAGCTCTTGGCCGGAAGCGTCTGGTTTTTTCATACTGTTGACACTTGTAATAAAGACCAGAAACTGAGATTCCCAATCAAACAAAGTTGTGGCGCTCAACAATCCATGCTCCTGGCCAATTGATGAGACAATCTTTGCTTGTGGATCGGGGACGCAATCTAGGTCTGCAGCTCCAATTAACACGAGAAATCGACGGGTTCTGACGGAACTGTTTTTTGTCCTGATGCACGTGTCTATTAGCGTTGCCTCCGCGTCTCCTGAATTTTCTAGCAAGTTTTAGTACCGACGTACGGACGAACATTATCCACCCCGTGCCCAAGTAATTTGAATGAGAAGCGCCGCCGAATTCGACTTGCATCTCGTTTGTTCATATAAGTAGTTTCCTAGTGTGCAGCGTGCTTTGCTTAGTCAGTTTGGTTGCAGAAAGAAAGAACAAGGTTTTGTTGAAGGAGCTTGCACAATAAGCATGCTGAATCTCCTTTATTCTGACATGTGTCGACGTGTCCGACTATATATGATAATTGAAGCGCAGAAGCGGAAATAAGTGTACAAATGGAAGATAACCTCGTTGTACCTGTACATGTGTGCTCGCAACAGGTGGTCACGTACGTGTACGCACGCGGCGCTGCCTTGTACATACGTGTTGCAGGGCTGGCTAAAATAATGAAGATGCGAAACTGACAGCGGTTCCTCGATCGGGGACACGGGCAACTAACTGATGTGCACAGAACAAGTGTACGTACGTAGTAAAACTAGCTCGTGTAGCTGTGCATGCACGTCGTGTATAGCCGAGCTAGCTTAGTTAGTCTGTGATTTGGCGTATCCTACACACCGCACGGAAAAGGAAAATGTCAAAGCGGTCGACGTTTTGGTCTAACTAACGAACAGTTGACATCGTACGTCTCTGTACTCGCAGCATGTAGACGTACACACCATATGACCCCGAAGATGATAAAGATAACCCGGAAAGGCGTTACTCGCAAGCAGACAGCAGCTAGCAGGTACGGACCGTGTGTTGCTAGCAACCTTAACGGTCTCTTTGATTCGCAAGATTCTGAAAACACGATAATGAAAAAAAAACATAGAAATAAAGGATTCTTTGAGAGAGCTTTTAGCAGATGCTAGAAATACTATCTGAAGTACAAAAAGTTCTTATGAGAAATTCATGTAAGATTCAATCCTATGAATTTGAACAACTAACATAGAAAAAAAAATCCTAAGAATCCCGATCCTCAAAAAAATCCTGTGAAAATCCTTTAAATCAAACGAGCCCTAAATAAAGATAAGTCAGTACTACTTCTACTACTACTAGCTAATGCAATTGCACACGACTTGTCAAAGGGATAGGTCAAATATTTCATTTGTTTATCTTTATGTTTCTTTGACAAAAAATACAATTAAGGATGAATAGTAGTACGACACAAGTGATTATATCAATTAAGTCAATCGAGAAGAAAAAACGCCCACTGGCTAGGTCAGTCATTTGATGCAGTAAACAAGGGTGTGAAAAGGTGCTGATGCGGGCGATGAAGTTGAAATGGGAGCCTTATTTTTCAGAAAAGGAGAATCACCCCTTGAACGGTAAAAGCTAAAAGCCCCATTTTTCTTCGTAGGAAACAGAGCTAGCTCACTGTGTGTGATTTTTTTTTCTCTCCCAAGAGTCCTTTACCATGCAAAGAACAATTTGATGTACTCGTACATGACAGAGGAATATTGGCATGTGGCTTGGATGGTCGACGCTTAGATGTCTGCTTGTGTACATTTTTAACAAATCTTCTCATGTGGAAAAAAAATGTAGTTGATAGAAACTAGTGCAGTTAGGTTCATTAATGTCCAATGAACTTATATATATACTCAAGTGCCTCGAGAGAAAACATTAGTGTAGGACATAGATTTTGTCTCCTCTGCAAAAGGTTTGACCTTTTGAACTGCTATCTAGTCTAGCAGCTAGAGATCGAACTGCTTCCATGATGAAACCAGCTGCAGGCCACAGCTGGCTATAAAACTCAGTTTAAAGTAAGATAGTGGCACAACGACGACATTGATATATATGCAGTATTATCTTGTCTCTGCTTAGCTCAGCTGCCCATGTGATGGATCGATCGGTCGGTCGTACCACCCGACTACAAACGACGAACGACCGATAAGTATGCGCCATGATAAGCTGGTGGTGCAAGTCATTGTGTCTGTCGGCTAGCCCCCTAAGCTAGCTACCTGGTCACACAGCTGCTTGACTTCCCAATCGGTTGAATCCAAATTACGTGTGCATCTTTTGGTTGCTTGCAGCTTTACGTTGCCCACTTGCAAATTGACTATTTGGACCAAATACGGCAAGATACATGCGAGCACTACTGAAATTAAACACGCACATTCTCCTCATGCTTTAAAAATGGGATTCCTTATCTATGAATAATGTGGAAAGAAATCAGAGTACTGATTTGCTCATGGATTTAATTACATGTGCACTATTTTAAAACTCGCTATAGTGCTTACTCGCTACAGAGAAATTATCAAATTAGTTAATTTGCATAGACTCGGTTCAGATGTAGCAAGAGCATACAGCTACTGACCAAGTTGTAAATAACCTAACTAAGAATAAAGATAAATCGGAGGAGTAAGCAAGTAGACATCAAACGGACAAAAGGAGCAGAACTTAAAGAAAGGGTAGAAACCTAAGGTCCTTGTCACTCTGATGTGTATGCCTCGATCCGTAACAGATATATAATGATAAAAGAAATACAGCAAAGTCTGAGTTATATATCGATCGTCGGCGTCTTTCATGTGTCAAAACTCCAAACTGATCCATAATTCAATGTTCAGAGTTAGCTGCACCCTGTACCTTGTAATCAATTATTTGATACAATACGAGGCACCATATGGTTTCTTTTTTGTTTCATACATGTTAATAATTTACCACCTTCTATATCACGGTTGTTGCCACCTGCCGATCTTGCATGACTAAGTACTCCCTCCGTCCGGAAATACTTGTCGGAGAAATAGATGAATCTAGACGTATTTTAGCTATAGATACATCTAATTTTATCCATCTCTCCGACCAGTATTTCAGGATGAAGGGGGTATTAAAAGTAGGAGACACGATTTTCAGTCAAGATTGACGTACCTAGCTTGTGACGAACCAGAATTCATCGCTGGATTTGCTTTCATATTCGCGTTATGTGATGATCTTTGTCCTCATCGTAATAGGTAGAAAATCATAATTCGACCATATCTAGGTTCATTTTATCTCTTTTGATAAAAGTTTTTTTTTTTGAAACAGTGAGCCCCTCATTGAGTTCCACTAAAGAAATCACCCATCACACAATCCATTCAAACCATATAAACAAACATACAAAAGTAAGCAGGTTCCCAAAGGCATTAATGGAACTTCGGCAGAACTAGAAACAAGATCCCCTGAGGTTCCCAAAGGCATTAACAAATTTTATTAAATTGTCAATCTGCCCATCAGTGTATTTGCGTCTATGTCTTCCCCAACACTAGCTTGATCATCCAGACTCCATCCTCAAGGCTTCTTCGATCTTGATATTTTGTGCAAAATGGCTCATGCATGAAGCTTATTACACAAAATTGAAGATCACCGTAGAATAACTGGCCACCTATTTCCTTTTAGAAGCCACATCAGAGCTTTCCGGATCATCCAACATACTGTTGCTCCTCAACAGAACACCAATATGCATTGCAACATGGATAATAATCCTCGCAATCCCCGAATAAACCCTACCAACACGAAATGCATATATACAAGATCAATTCAGCTGAAGCACTTCAAAATATCAAGTTGTTTATAGTCTCTCTGTGTCTAGATAGTTGACACAAATCATTCCCATCCCGCCTTTGGTTAAGCTGTTATTCTTAAGCATCCACAAGAAAATTTTGATATTGAGTAAGATTTTAAGCTTTATATAAACCTATATATAATGGACTCACTGGTCGAAGCTACAAATAAAGATATCAGTTGGATCTACTAGCCTCTTAAGCTCGGTCTGTTGCTTCGTAGTCTCACCCCCACGAAGTTCTTCTGAATATGATATTAGTCCCAACCATTTTCATTGATTGCATAATATTAGCGTAGATAAGGTAATGTTATAAAGCTTGTGGAATTGAATAGCTGAGGATTATCCATTCATCCAAATCATGTCCCCAAACTAGAGTTTTAGTTCCATATCTAATCACTCTCATGACAAACTTTTGGAACATAGGATTAAACCCACCAAACTTAGCAAAAACTGAGAGCCATAACAAACTTTCTATACTTATGACAACACGTGATTCTAAAGATATTTCCTTGAGAGCATTCGTTACGAGACACCTTCAACATTATTATTTGTTGTAATTTAATTTTTTACATCCAACTCTTATTTTATTTTAATTTTCGAATTTCATATGTATGCGTCTACCACCATCATTAAATTTTGCCTTAGGTACAAGCTCATTTTCCCATTTACGAGCTACCACCATCATTAAATTTTGCCTCAGGTACAAGCTCATTTTCCCATTTACGAGCCTATAACAATCACAGAATTTCCTGTTCAATTAAATCATGACACCTCTACTCGATGGTAGAAGTTTCATCCCAAATACTATAGAAACTAATTTGGGCAACTAGTTGTATATGCACCCATACTCTCTCTCTTAATTTCCCCCCGAGATTCCAAATAATATGAAATAGTTTACAAATGCATGTTACACTATATCATATGCATTTACATAAACTCACAAAAAGTGTAACTTCTTGTGACGTTTAAAAAAGATAAATTTATGGACATCTAACTTCCATCACTATCCATGCACCTCTTGTCTTGCATAGGAACAAATTTCCAATTTTTTGGATGAAATTATGCAAGGCACACATGATATATCATGACTTCTATTTTTCGAGGAATTGGAAGGTGCTCTACCTTTAAATTAGAATAGAACATTTGTGATAACAAACCCTAAAAAGTTGTGGCATGTCTATACTCGCTAAAGAAAACACTAAGGAAGTTCTCAAGACGGGTATAAGTGAGGATTAGCTCCACCACTTCTTTGTAAGCGAGCCTTCGATAAATAAACGATGAATTCTCTCCTTTAGCATAATATCAGTGTGGGTTCGGGGTTTATTGACTCACCGAGAGTTTATTGTCTAGGTCTGAGTTGGGGGTAAATGGATGCCGAGGCAATCATTTACTATCCCCTAGTGGCTTAAGAGAAAGGGCAATCCTTGCAGAGGTTGGAGGATCTCTCTCGTTTTCCGTGCGCGCGTGGTTTGTTGTGCTTTTTGTCCATCCACAAATTATCAAATTCTTTGCAGTTAGGATTTTCCCATTTTGGACGCTCTAGAAAGAGCGGGAAAAGAGAGCCCAAATACTTACTCCCTCCGTCCCGAAATTCTTGTCTTAGATTTGTCTAGATACGGATGTATCTAATATTAAAACGTGACTTGATACATCCGTATTTAGTCAAATCTAAGACAAGAATTTTGGGACGGAGGGAGTATTATTATAGCCTAAAAATTCATTTTCAGTGCACATCGCTCCATTTTCTTCTTCTTTTTAGATAAGAGGGAATTTCCTGGTCTTAGAATAAGGACCATACGGTTAAACGGTTTACACGACATGCCGCATCGTCGAAGGTACGAGATAAAAAGATATTCAATACAGGGCCAACAATGATCCATCTTGCTTTTTTTCTGAAATTATCAATGATGCATCTTGCTGACTTGTGTTAGAGTTCTAAACCTTTTAATCTAGAAGTATTTTGGAATACTGGTTGCTTAGAAAAACTTCACTGAAATCCACTGCATAGAGAAGGGGTGGAGTGGGCTGGGGTAGCTACAGCCAAGTAGCCAAGTACGCTCGGAATAATACACACACAAACGTAGCATCTACAGAATTCTACACGATGTGTGAGCCATGTACGACGTCGTGTGGGCGAAAAGCAGTTCGCCCACACGCGCGTGGAATAGGTGGTGGCTGTGTGGGCAGAAACTAGTTCGCCCACACAGCGCAGCTGGCAACCGCATGATGTGGGGCGTGTGGGTGACCTCTCCAACGCCCACGCACCGGTCTTGTCCTACGTGGCACGCGAAAACTGCCTCGATGTGTCAAGATTCGTGCAAATTTAACTGGACGGTGATCCAGGCGTGTGGGCGAGTTGGAATGTTGCCACACATGTGGGCGTTAGTGTTTTCGAACCCCAAAAAGTTGTGGCATGTCTATACTCGCTAAAGAAAACACTAATTGAGTTCTCAAGATGGGTATAAGTGAGGATTAGCTCCACCACTTCTTTGTAAGCGAGCCTTCTCTGTAAATAAAGGATGCTTTCTCTCCTTTAGTATAATATCGGTGTGGGTTCGAGGGTTTTTGACCCACCGAGAGTTTATTGTCTAGGTCTGCACCAGAGTTGGGGGCAAAGGGATACCCAGATAAACATTTACTATCCCCAAGTGGCTTAAGAGAAAGGGCAACCTCGCAAAGGTTGGAGGATCTCTCTTGTTTGCCATGCGCTCGTGGTCGTTGTTTTTTTCGTCCATCCACAAATTGTCAAATTCTACGCTGTTAGGGTTTCCCATTTTGGACACTCCGAAAAGAGCGGGAAAAGAGAGCTCAAATACTTATTATTTCAGCCTAAAAATTCATTTTCAGTGCACATCGCTCTATTTTCTTCTTTTTAAATAAGAGGCAATTTCCTGGTCTTAGAATAAGGATCATACGGTTAAACGGTTCACATGACAAGTCGCACGTCAAAGGTACAAGGCCAACGATAAGGAGTATTTTGGAATACTGGTTGCTTAGAAAAACTTCACTGTAATCCACCGCAATACCAAAAATATGCATAGAGAAGGGGTGGAGTGGGCTGTGGTAGCTACAGCCAAGTAGCCAAGTACGCCCGGAATAATATGCACACAAACGTCGCATCTACAGAATTCTACACGATGTGTGAGCCATGTACTCCGTATTAGAAAACCCAAAACCTGGACAAGTTGAAGTTTTGTAAAGGCCAAGCTCTCTTGCAGAGAAGTTGACCTTCTGATAGATTTGTTCATGTGGGCCACCACTCCACGGCGATTACCAGCTAGCACATGCATGCACGCCAGCTCGATATGTATCGGATCAGTACGGGCATAGACTATATCGAATTCGCCCAATCACTTCAGACGACCTGATTCCAGAAAGAAGACCGCCGTCCGTATATATGTTGGTTGATTAGCAGTTAGCGCAAGCAATAACAACATGATTGCATGCAGCAGACCATAGTGCGCCAACAGATTTCAGAAACAATACTGTGCCGTCCGTATATATGTTGGTTACAATTTGCAGTTAGCACAACACAACTTTATTAAAACAATATGGATTGCCGGCTGCAGCAAACCATATGCGCCAACAGATTGTACAAAACGTACGGCTGCTGGCCCACACACACCGGCCAACAAAATTCAACAATTTTTCTGTCTTCCATTGTATACGTACGTACAGTACGTGTAAGTAATGCACCTCGAATATGCTACTCACACAAAGTATATTACTTTGTAACATTGTAGAACCGCGGTGTGGTTAGGAGCCGAAGAGGTACAAATCAGTCCTATTAAATTAGTTTGGGACTTTGCCTTAGCACTACTGATCAATTATCGATGGTTTTGATTGGCTTACTATCATGTCATTAGCCATATGTCATCCCTGCTGGGAACTCTATCTCTTGTACTACATATATTAATGCTATCTTCACATACATGACCCATCACTGACAGGGTCGTCACCAAAGTGATCGCTAGTTAATTTCCTGTGTTATCCGAAAGCGAAAACTAAGTGCCATCCGTCCATTTTACTGACTGTTTTGGATTTCTACATGCATGCGTAATCAAAAATCTGCAGTGATTTGCTGACACCGAGCAAGCGATCGATCAGAGGAGCTAGTAATTAACAAGCATGCTTGACTTTTGCAGTCTTTGACAATAGTGAACCGCGCGCGCCGTATACACTCGTTGCATTACGTACGCCTTAGCTTACAACTTGGTACTAGAAAATTCAAGTCTAAGCTAGACTTGTGAAGTGTACGAAAGTACATACGTGCCGTACATGCATACAGTACTGGCGTGTCACCAACCGCCAGCTAGGTTGTACTACAAGTCAAGCACGAGCACGTCGTACGTGGACGACGAAGTCTGCAGACAGATCCCACGAGACCAACTAGTTTACATGTGAATCGATTGAACGTTCTCCGGAGGTACGTACGTGGTGTACACTTTCCATGTTGCAGGATGGAGCTGTGTGACCAACCACGTGTACGTCCGAATTAAACAATGTGAAGAGAATGCCGACCCGCACGAAAGTTACTGCTATATTTTCGCAAAAAAAGGTCACTGGCGTATAGGATGCATATACTCCTGCTCTTGATGAATTATAGCGGGTAGGCAAATGCATGAGCGTCTCCGTTTATACCGTGTTAACATAAAATAGCGGGCAGAAATGTATGGTGGAAGAGAGACGGTAACTACAGTAAACCTTGGAATTGGATGATATAAAAAAAACCCTTGGAATTGGATAATTGAGTGCCGTGCCGTCCGAGCGTGCACGCGATCGATTTCATCGCGACCCGGCTGGGTCTCGCAGCCACTACTCCATGTGCAATCTTGTGGCCGGGCATCCAATAATGAGATGGATAGGTCGGCACTGTGAACAGGAGGGATCGGGAGTAATGCACCTTGAGGTGCTCTCTGTATTGATCTCAGGTATAAATAGGCTGCGTTACAACAAGGCCAGGCGCGGGGCGCCGGACGTGGGCGATCGTGTGATCGTGAGTATGTACGTGCTATACAAGGGTTGACTAGGTTCGATTAACACCCGCCTTGAGTTGAGCGTCCGTGATCGGACGCAAGTGGATCGGAACTCTGGAATTTGGGGTTGGGAGGCCCTTGGTGAGCACATCGCAAACTGCTGTTGTGTACAAGGGTTGACTAGGTTCGATTAACACCCGCCAGAGTTGAGCGTCCGTGATCGGACGCAAGCTGGATCGGAACTCTGGAATCTTTGGGGTTGGGAGGCCCTTGGTGAGCACATCTGCAAACTGCTGTTGTGTACAAGGGTTGACTAGGTTCGATTAACACCCGCCAGAGTTGAGCGTCCGTGATCGGACGCAAGCTGGATCGGAACTCTGGAATCTTTGGGGTTGGGAGGCCCTTGGTGAGCACATCGCAAACCGCTTTGTTGTGTAGGGACATGCAGGACGCGGAGATCACCCAGAGCAACCTTCTCGCGCACGAAGTGGATGTCCAGCTCGATGTGTTTCGTGCGGCGGTGATGAACCGGGTTAGCCGCCATGTACACCGAGGATATGTTGTCGCAGAAGACGACGCTGGCCTTGGGCATGGGCACGGAGAGCTCGCCGAGAAGTTGGCGTATCCAGCAGCTCTCGGCGACCGCGTTCGCGACGGCGCGGTACTCCGCTTCTGCACTAGATCGCGAGACCGTGGCCTGCCGCTTGGACGACCAGGAGACCAGGGAGTCGCCGAGGAAGACGGCATATCCAGAGGTAGAGCGGCGCGTGTCTGGGCAGCCGGCCCAGTCGGCGTCGGAGTAGGCGACGAGGTCGAGGGCGGGCGTGCTCTGGAGAAGCAGCCCGTGCGTCGTCGTGCCCCGGAGATAGCGAAGTATCCGCTTGGCGAGGCGAAGTGGATGTCGCGGGGATCGTGCATGACAAGACAACACTGCTGGACGGCGTAGGTGATGTCGGGACGCGTCATTGTCATGTACTGGAGCGCGCCCACCAGACTGCGGTACTCGGGCGTCTTGAACCGGGCGCCGTCGAGGCAGAAGCTTGGCCAGCGTGTCCACAGGCGTCGGTGCTGGCTTGCAAGCTTGCATGTTCGCCCGTTGTAAAGCTCCTCGGCGTACTTCCGTTGCGAGAGGAAGAACCAGCGCTGGCTGCGCGTGACCGCAATGCCGAGGAAATAGTGCGGGGCCAAGATCCTTCATGGAGAACTTCGGCGAAGAGGCGTTGCGAGTCTTTGGAGGAGCGGAGTGGAGGAAGCGGCGAGGGCGATGTCGTCGGCGAGAGTAGCATGTATGCCATGTCGCTGCCACGGCGGAGGATGAACAGCGAAGGGTCGGAGCGGGAGCTGATGAAGCCGATGTTGCGCGCGTAGGCCGCAAACCGAGCGAACCAGGCGCGGGGCGCCTGCTTGAGGCCGTAGAGGGATTTGTCGAGGAGGCACACGTGGTCGGGGTGGTCGCCGTCGACGAACCCAGCGGGTTGCTGGCAGTAGACGCGCTCGGAGAGGCGCCCGTGAAGAAACGCGTTGTTGACGTCCATCTGGTGTACCGGCCACCCGCGCGAGGCAGCGATCGTGAGCACCACACGGATGGTAGCAGCCTTGACAACCGGGGAGAAGGTCTCGTCAAAGTCGACACCCGGCCGTTGGGAGAAGCCACGGACGACCCAACTCGCCTTGTATCGCTCCAAAGTGCCGTCAGCCTTGAACTTGTGGCGAAACAGCCACTTGCCGGTGACTATGTTGGCGCCCGGGGACGAGGGACGAGCCGCCATGTCTTGTTCTCCATCGGCGCCGGTATTCAACCTGCATCGCGAGACACCAATGAGGATCTCGCAAAGCAGACGCTGCTTGTCAGACGCGGGGAGATCGATCGTAGCGAGGCGGCAAGGTTGGTGTGGTATTTAGGATTAGGGAAGAACTTGCCAGCCTTGGCACGGGTCTGCATGGTGTGCATGGGGACGATCGCGGCATGGCGCCGGGGCGCAGGTGATTGAGGGCGTGGAGAAGATGGTGCGGGAGAGGGTAGGTTCATGGCAGGCGGGTCAACGGCTATGGGGGGGTCGTTGGTAGGTGTAAGGGGCCGAGTCGGGGAAGCTGCCATGGCAGCGGTTGGGGCTGGGGAGGATAGGGTAGCTGGTTGTGCGTGGGTTTCGGTGGTAGGAGCGGGTAGCTGGTTGTGCGTGGGTTTCGGTGGTCTACGGGTAACGGGCGGGTTGTGCAGATCGTCGAGAAGATCATGCGAGGTGGGGGGGGGGGCTGGTTTGTTGTGGAAAGGGAAGGTATCTTCATTCAAGACAACATGGCGTGATGTGATGACACGGCCGGTCGCACGGTTCAAGCATCTGTATCCTTTGTGGTCGGTGGAGTAGCCGAGGAGCACGCATGGGGCGGAGCGGGGGGCTAATTTGTGGGGGGAGGTGGCGATGAGGTTTGGGTAGCACAGACACCCGAATACTCGCAGAGCGTCGTAGTTGGGGTGGACTCTGTAGAGTAAAAAGAAGGGCGTGCGATCATGGCGTGGTCGACATGGACGACGGTTGAGGAGGAATGTCGCGGTGAGGAGCGCCTCGGCCCAGTACGCGTAGGGCATGTGTGCATGAATTAGCATGGCGCGTGCAATGTCATTGAGCGTGCGTAGAGCTCGCTCAGCCCGCCCATTTTGTGGGGAGGTGTACGGGCAAGACATGCGTAGTGCAATGCCGAGGGAGGAGAAGAGCTCGCGTGAGGCGCGGTTGTCGAATTCGCGTCCATTGTCGGTTTGGATGGTGAGTACGGAGAGGTTGAACTGGTTGTGCACGAAGGCGAAAAAATTGCGTAGTGTGGGCAAGACGTCCGACTTCTGTCGAAGCGGGAACGTCCATGCGAAGTGGCTGTAATCATCTAGGAAAGGGAAAAACGATACATGATCCGAGGATCGAAAGGGAAGCCTAGTACTTTTGCCTAATTGACAAGCGTGACACACATCGGAAGCGACGTCATCGGGCGGGGCTGAGTGGTGACGAAGGGTGCGGTCTAGGGCAGCAGCACCAAGATGGCCAAGTCGCTGGTGCCATAGATCGCGCGTGACGGCGGTGAAGGCGTGGGCATGGCCGTGGGTGTGCGTGGGCGCCGGCGACAGAGGGTAGAGCTCGTCGTCGGTGTCGTTACACCGGAGGATCACCGTCTTCGTGCTTCGATCCTTGACAGAGAAACCAATGTCATCAAATTCAACATTCACGGGATTATCACGAGCTAGGCGTTTGAGCAGAGATGAGGTTTTGATGAGGTAGGGGAGACGAAGCGTTGTTGAGGAGAGAGAGAGGAGCTGGTGGGAATGGTTTGGTGTCCGGTGTGTGTATTTGCAAAGGAGTCGCCATTGCCTACAACGATGCGAGATGAATGATGAGGCTGAGAGGAAGAGAGCATACCGGGGAGGCTGCCATGTGCGAGGTAGCTCCGTGTCGAGGTACCAGTCGCTCCCCGGCAGCGGTGGCTGGCGCTGCTGCACTGTCAGGGCGTTGAGGGCCTGGACGAGCGCGGTCTGGTCCCATGAGGCCGGCGGTGGGTTGTTGGTGGCGACCGCGGATGCGTCGTAGAGCGGGTGCGGGGGCACAGCCTGATGCCATACCGTAGGCGGGCCGTAGCCGGCGGTGGAGCAACATGTTGATGAAGACGGCGAAGGTGCAGCACCGCCGGGCGCTGCCAAGGATGCCCGCACCGGGGGCATGCGGGCGCCACGGCAGGGGCCACGCATGGACCATGCCTGTCCAGGGTGCAGGGGAAGGAGTAGTGGGGTGGGGCGGCGCACCACCCCCGCCGGAGTGCGTGATCTGGGCCCCGCCGTAGTGGGGCGCGCCCCCGCCGGAGTGAGTGGTTCGGCCCCTGCCCCGGCCGCGATTGCCGCGGGTGTTGCCGCCGTTGCCACCGCGACCGCTACTGCCGCCAGGGTTGTTGTTGGAGACGCGAGCGGCATGCGAGGCGATGTCGGTGGAGCTATCCGTACCTGGCGGCTCTCCTAGAGCAGCAGGAAGGCACGGCACCGGAGAGCGTCGGGAACGGTGTGCGCATGGTTAGGATGGGCGCGGCGTGGCGATCTGGGGATGAAGACCACGAATCATGTTCAAAACCTGATCGCGATCCTCCACGGAAAGCCGAGGTCGGCAAGGCGATCTGCATAATCCTTGAGCTGGCGAAGTAGGAGATGATGGAGCCCGAGCCTTGGTCGATCCGACGAAACTTCGGCGGAGAGGGTCACGACACGGTGCTCGCTGTTCTCCGAAACAGCGTGCGGATGGAGCTCGAGATCTCCGCTTGTTGTGGCGCCTGGCTGGTGGATGAGGGCGAAGATGTCGGGAGACGCGATTGTAGAGCCGAGAAGCGATGTGGGCATCGTCCGGACCCAGATCGGATCAGCGTCGAGGTTCACCGTCGATGTGTTGCGTGACCGCACGCTTCGGAACATCACCTCGAAGAAATGCGCCGATGGGAGAAGTTTGGGGATTGAGGCTCGGGATAATGGGGGCGTGTTGATTGATGAACACGTCGGAGAGAATGAATCGTTGGCGGTGGCGGTGGAGGAGGACGCAGAGGGAAGTGCATGTGAAGAGAGCGCCGCCGCGCGCAAACGCCGAAGGGGTGAGGAGGGGCTGGCGAGGCGCTAGTGTAAAGGGGGAGCTATGCGCGGTGCCTTTGCCATGGCCGGAGTGAGGAGGAGGGGGAGGTGGGGGTGGAGGAGGTGGGGTGGCCATGGAGGTGGTGGTGCAATTGGAGGGAGGAAGAGGGCAGCGGAATTGGGCTAGCGATGCAGGAGATAGCCGGCGTCTGATACCATGTGAACAGGAGGGATCGGGAGTAATGCACCTTGAGGTGCTCTCTGTATTGATCTCAGGTATAAATAGGCTGCGTTACAACAAGGCCAGGCGCGGGGCGCCGGACGTGGGCGATCGTGTGATCGTGAGTATGTACGTGCTATACAAGGGTTGACTAGGTTCAGTTAACAGGCACCACGAAATTATGATCGACATCGTCTCCGGGTCGATCCTCGAAAGCTAAAGAAAACAGAACGAGAACGACCGGTGGCCGGCGCGTCCTGATCGAACACAGGACGGACAGACGGTCTGTGTATAGGTAGCGTCTTCTGAGTTCTGACGCCGCCGTGACCGCAGGCTGCGGCTCCCATAGAGAGGTCCATGGCCATGGCGCTAATCCGCGTGACGCATCTCGTTTAACCACCGTCATTAACTGGGACGACGGCCCGGCGAAGCTTGTTAGTGATACCAACCCTGGTAGTACTAGCAAGGAGGTCTTAAGGGCGACAGGCGACCCGCGGGCGGGCGGCGATGGATGGACATGTGTGAACGGGAATGGTGTCGCCGGTACCACGTGCTGTCACCTTCGGCGACGATGTCCCGACTCCCGATGGATCTCGTCGCGAGTTGAACTGTCGCCGGTGGCGAGGTGTGTGTGAACCCCCCGCATCCCCGCGAGAGCCAGCCAGCCGCTGTCCACGGGACTGCGCGGCGGGCATGAGGCAGTACGTTCGTGGTGGAGGCGGCGCCGGGACAGGTGCGAGCTAGAGAGAGAGAGAGAGAGAGAGAGAGAGAGAGACGGGTCGATGGTGGTTCACGTATGTGCTGGACGGTTGAAATTTGAGCTGCTCGCTCGACCGGGTCGTGGTCGCCGGAGCAGACACGCTTGGCCCGTTTCTGTGCGCGCGCGACAAATTTGGAAATGGAGTGCTGATTTATTGGGAGACATACACAGGTCGCGAGTAATAGTAGTATGTTTTAGGTTTCACATTTCAGACTCACGGACAGTCCAGGAAGAAGGACCAGCCATAGTACGTGCGTAGTACTAGTAATCCAACAGGCTTCCGAAAACAGTGCAAGTTCGTTTTATAGGGCACCCGAATTGCGTTGCTTAAATGGGTGAGAAACAAACATGCGTTATGCGTACGTTCAGATAATATATTTTTGCAAGAAAGCAAGAATTCCCGCTAGATTTGAAACTCAACGACGTTGAACGGGACGAGAACTGGTGGAGGATCCCATCGTAATCATCTTTTTCGCCCGTCGGTCTCAGGATGTTAAGAAGATCTCCGGCAATGCTATTAGCTAGCAGCTATGCCGCAAATTAAGTAGTTTTTAAGCGCTTGCGTAACGTGGTGGCTCCAGTGGCGTCAGCAAAAATCGTAGCGCTTATAACGAAGTTAGGCGCGCGATCGGATCGTTATCCAGCGGTGTATTTAGGCGCCCGCTTCGCATGCACGCTCAGCCTTCGCGCCGCGCTCTCTCCTCTCCGCCTCCTACGCCCAGGCCGGGCGCCGCGAACTTCACCATGGACGACGCGCCGCACCACACGACCCCATTATGCACCGCGACCCGCCCCCGCCGCTGCGGAAACCCTAAGCGGGGCGTTAGCGTCGCCACGCCGAACTCGCCGAGCATCGGCCTCGCACACACCTCTTCTTGCGCGCGCGGATGACCACGCCGAAGCGGGGCGCGCGCCAGCGCCGTCTCGTGCCGCCGCCGCGCCTCGAAGCTTCCCCAATGCGGCGCGCGGCGAAGAAGGGCAAGACATCCGCGAAGAAGAACAAGGCGGCGGACGGCTCGGCAGCTCGGCGAGGAAAGAAGCTTGCGAGGCGTTTGATGGTATGGCGGCTACATCAAGCGCCGCGAGCTCACTCGTTGAGCCGGCTGCGCGGCAGCGTACCACGTGTTTGTGAAATGCCCCAAGGTAAAAAAATCCAACTTTTATTTTTTTTTGTTATTTTTTCAATGCATCATCATGTAGATAGCTTATTTGCATTGTTCAAAAAACTTTGTAGTCTCAACGATGATGCATACATGTCAACTATGGGTGTTGGGTCCAACAATTCGCATTGGTCTCAAACCAATGACATCCATTTCGAAGACCATGAGTTTGAGGTGGACGAGAAGGGTGAGGGCATTGTCGACGCACCGAAAGGAAGAGCGGGCAATTACACCAACAAAGATGACATCTTACTATGCAATACTTGGTTGCAAGTGTCGAGGGATCCATCCGCTGGAGGTGATCAAAGTAGAGATGCTTATTGGGGGCGAATGAAAGAACACTTTGATGCTCACAACATGAGTGGAATTGACCGCTCCGAGAGATCACTTCGGTCCCGATGGTCGACAATCAACTCGGATTGTCAAAAGTGGGCGGCCGCACAAAAGGCAGTTGACAAGATTAACCCAAGTGGCACAAATGAGGATGATAGAGTAAGTGGCATCTCATACATGTTCATCATACTTGTTTTTGGTTCTGAAGTGCTAACTTGTTTTGTTTTTCTTGTAGTACAACATTGCACAAAACTTGTTCAAAAAAGAGGAGAGGACAACCAAGAAGGGGAAGATCAAGAAAGGAAGGATCTTTACCTTGCCTCATTGCTATGAAGTGTTGAAGGATGATGAGAAATGAAAGAAGCGTGAAGATTTGGATGATTTGCATTTGAGCAAAAAATGCAAGCGAACAATTGAGTTGAATGATAATGATGAGGAGGAGGATGCATCAAGGGATGACGGCAAGAGAAGCCCCACACCCAACTCGGTTTCATACTCGAAGCCAGAACGACCGGATGGGTGCAAGAAAGACAAAACCGAAAAGAAGAAGAGGAAAGGAGATGATGAGCTAAAAAATGCTATGGAAGCAATTGTGAAGGCAAGAAAAGAAGCCAACGAGGTGAGGAAAATGGCAAGGAACCAAGATGCCGCGGCCGAGGAGAGGAGGTTGGCGGCCGAGGAGAGAAGGGTGGCGACCGAGGAGAGGAAGGTGGCTTTGGAGGCAAGGAAGGTGAGCAATGAGGAGCGAACTAGATTGTTGGAATGGGAGAAGCACTTGTTCTTCTTGGACACATCCAACCTCAATGAAGCGCAAAAGGAATATGTCAATCTTGCCCGTGAAGAAGTGTTGATGCAAAAAAGAGCAATGATTCGCGCAATGGGTGGCGGTGGCATTGGCGGCATGGGTGGCGGTGGCCTTGGCGACATGGGTGGCGGTGGCCTTGGCGGTGGCATTGGCGGTATGGGTGGCGGTGGCCTTGGCGGTGGCATTGGCGGTGGCATTGGTGGCATGGGTGGCGGTGGCCTTGGCGCCATGCGTGGCATGGGTGGCTTCGGAGGTACCATGAGCGGTTTAGGTGCCATGGGAGGGATGGGTGCACCTCCGGCCGCCATGGGAGGCATGGGTGGCTTTGGAGCACCCCCCGACGCTATGGCCGCCATGGGAGGCATGAGTTTTGCTTCTCTCATGGGAGGCAAGGGTGCACCTCTGGCCGCCATGGGCGGAATGTCTTTCGATGTGCCTCCTCACACACATTCCCATGAAGATGCCATTCAAGATCTTGCCAACACCGTCGGAGCTTCACATGATGCGGTGCGTGATGAGGATAGGGAGAAAGATTCATCTTCAGAGGCGGAAGAATCGTCTTCGGAAGATGATGAGGACGAAGGTGAGGAAGAGGATTGATGTGTCTTTCATTTGTGTCTTGAACTTGGTTTGCATTTTGAACATGGTTGGATGAACTTGTGGGCATGATTTTGAACTTGTGGGCATGAACTTTTATTCATCAACTTGTTTGTGTGAAATTTTATATGTCATGTTCATTGCATTTTGAATGTTTCAAACTCATTTTGTGTCCAAAATGCCATATATGCAATGCCCAGCGAGTCGCGCGCGCTACATTTTTTGCGCGCTGCTGGAGCGTCGCGCGCGCGCGCTGCATTATAGCGCGGCTGTTGGAGCCAGCGCTGGCGGCCGTGCTAAACCAGCTGAAGTGCGCGACATACTAGTTTTTAGCGCGCGGCGCGAAGCGCGGCTGTTGGAGATGCTCTAAACCGTCAACAACTACGGTGAAATCAGGCTGCTGCATGTATTGGTCTATTTCTCCGGTAGATTACTCAACGTAAGCGCACTTTACGCGTATGCAATTAATCTCTGTTGTTATTGTTGGGGAACGTAGTAATTTCAAAAAATTTCCTATGCACACGCAAGATCATGGTGATGGCATAGCAACGAGAGGGGAGAGTGTTGTCTACGTACCCTCGTAGACCGTTAAGCAGAAGTGTTATGACAACGCGGTTGATGTAGTCGTACGTCTTCATGATTCGACCGATCGAAGCACCGAACGTACGGCACCTCCGTGTTCAGCACACGTCCAGCTCGATGACGTCCCTCGGGCTCCAATCCAGCGAAGCGTCGGGGATGAGTTCCGTCAGCACGACGGCGTGGTGACGATGATGATGTTCTACCGGCGCAGGGCTTCGCCTAAACTCCGCGACGATATGACCGAGGTGGAATATGGTGGAGGGGGGCACCGCACACGGCTAAGGAACGATCCGTAAATCAACTTGTGTGTCTATGGGGTGCCCCCCTCCCCCGTATATAAAGGGGGAGAGGAGGAGGGGGCCGGCCAAGGGGAGGCGTGCCCCAGGAGGGGGAAACCTACTCCAAGTAGGTTTGCCCCCTCCCTTTCCTATTAGGAGTAGGAGAAGGAAGGAAGAGAGGGGAGGGAAGAAGGAAAGGGGGGCCGCCCCTTCCCAGTCGGATTGGGCTTGGGGGGGCGCGCCCCCTCCTTTGCTCCTTCTCCCTCCTTTCCACTAAGGCCCAATAAGTCCCATATACTTACCGGGGGGTTCCGGTAACCTCCCGGATCTCCGGTATAGTCCCAATCTCATCCGGAACCTTTCCGGTGTCCAAATATATCCGTCCAATATATCAATCTTTATGTTTCGCCCATTTCGAGACTCCTCGTCATGTCCGTGATCACATCCAGGACTCCGAACAACCTTCGGTACATCAAAACTTATAAACTGATAATAAAACTGTCATCATAACGTTAAGCGTGTGGACTGTCGGTGTCAAAACCGGCAGATCTCGGGTAGGGGGTCCCGAACTGTGCGTCTAGGCGGATGGTAACAGGAGACAAGGGACACGATGTTTACCCAGGTTCGGGCCCTCTTGATGGAGGTAAAACCCTACGTCCTGCTTGATTAATATTGATGATATGGGTAGTACAAGAGTGGATCTACCACGAGATCAAGGAGGCTAAACCCTAGAAGCTAGCCTATGGTATGATTGTTGTAATGGAGGTTATGTCCTACGGACTAAAGCCCTGCGGTTTATATAGACACCGGAGAGGGCTAGGGTTACATAGAGTCGGTTACAATGGTAGGAGATCTACATATCCGTATCGCCAAGCTTGCCTTCCACGCCAAGGAAAGTCCCATCCGGACACGGGACGGAGTCTTCAATCTTGTATCTTCGTAGTCTTGGACTCCGGCGGACGATGATAGTCCGGCTGTCCGGACACCCCCTAGTCCAGGACTCCCTCAGTAGCCCCCGAACTAGGCTTCAATGACGATAAGTCCAGCGCGTATATAGTCTTCGGCGTTGCAAGGCGGGTTCTCCTTTTAAGTTCCATGTACCTACCGAACAGTGTCCGGCTTCCTTATAAATGCTGCGCTTCTTGGCTTCTACGTCCAATAATGGCCTTCTTCCACGTGTCGCACGAATGCAAAAAGCCAGGGTATCTTTTATGTTTTACCCCCTAGTCGTGCAAATAATATGCCTATAAGAGAGGCAAAAATCCAGATCCGAATCACACCATCTTCCTTCCGCGAATACTCATTGGAGCGCCTTTGACCCAGAATCCATTCCATCATGGACCGTCGACGCGGCTCCTCTTCTCGCGCTCCCAGCCCTCTGCCAGGAGATTGGAGGAGATGCTCTGTTCCGCACAACGAGCTAGTGAAGCTCCAAGCGGGGGGATATCTCCCACCGGCCTTCATGGTTCCGGTTCGAGCCGGGCTGGCCACCTACCAAGGCGGGAAGCAAGCGGAGGCTACCCCAAGTCCCAACAAAGGGGAGCGGGTATGCTTCGTCCCCTATCTGATAAGGGGCTCGGATTTCCTATACATCCGTTCCTCCATGAGCTCTCGGAGTTCTACGGACTCCAGCTCCATCACCTTACACCCGCCTCTATCCTGCATATCGCGGGTTACATAGCTCTTTGTGAGCTATTTCTGGGCATCGAGCCCCATTTTGCACTGTGGAAGAGGTTGTTCTGCCTCGTACCCCGTTCTCACGAGGGGTCTATATATCAAGTGGGCGGCGCGAAATATGGCGCATTGCGGGACGGATATCCATCCGGAACCCCTAAGAAAGCGTCCAAGGCGGCCTTGAATGGTTTACATAGAAGGCGCTCCGCTGCGGACCCAGTCCGGTCGGCCTCCGGAGTTGATCTTGCTCCTCTGAAGAACGCCTTAGTTGGCGCCCGCAGAGCCCCTAACCGGAGGAAGACAAGAGCATCCATTATCGATGGGCGAATAAGATTCTTGGCCCATTCGGGTTGACCATGATTTGAGTCATGGCAACATGCATTCTGTGGGGTGCAGCCACTGCAATGAGGCCACCCATGTGGAATTTCAGCGGGAAAACGGCGCCACCCGTCATGGCCGTAAGGACGGATTCGCCGAGGATGCAGTGCAGATCTGTCCGGCCTGTACAAGGGGAGAAGGAGGACTTCCTTGAACGAACCCGTTAAATGGGTTCTCCATGAATAACCCCGCCCGTTGGGTACGCGAACACTTTAAGGGCCCGACCCGTGTTTTCAAGTTTAAGCTTCTTATATTATGTCTTGGCGCGAGGCTGCGTCGGTTATGGAAGGACATGATAAGTCCAGCTCCGCAACCCGAGGATCCAGAGAGATCCCAGGATCCGGCCTCCGAAGAGGATCCGAACATTCAGGTGGAGCTAATCGACGGGGTGTTCCACCAGCTCAGCATGGATAATGCTTTAGTCGCCATTATGGCTGACTACCCCGGACTATATCCGGCTTCTCAGGTGATTGTGACCGAAGTCCCGACACCATTATTTCTTCCTCGCTCATTTCTGACCTTCGCATACGATGGTGTTCTGCAGGAAGCGCCTTCAAGGCGGGAAGCCGAGCCCGCGGCGGCTGACCAACAAAGGCTGGTTCGGACCAGTAGGCGAAAGAGGAGCGCGGCGCGGACGGAAACGTCGCCGCAAAGGTATAGCTTGTAGTTAATTATTTGGAGCAACGTTCCTAGGAAGCGTTTGAGTGCTCATGACTTTTGTAGGTGAAAAAGCGCCCGCCGGACTGTGGGCGTGGAGGTTGCCAATCCAACCTCTACCAGCCAGGCTCCAGCACCCGGTCTGGAGGGGGAGGCGAGCGCAAGGCGCGAGCCGGACACTCCTCCAACGGAAGATGCCGACAGACTGTCCGCCACCAAGTCTGAGGTGGAGAGCGCCATGAACCATAGGCGCCACCGACAAGATTTCGTGACACGTGCTTCTCCCCGAGGCGTTGAATGCCTTTAGCAGGGGGACGCAGCACCTCCGTGCTGCTCAAGATGGTTTTACGAGCCACGAGCAATATGTAAAAGACATACGGGTAAGTGAATTTGATAGCTATATATGCCAGTAGCCCCCGAGACTTAAAGTAGTTATTTTAACTGATTTAAGGATCATTTGAAACGCAGAATCTTACTGAGAAGAACACCCAACTGTCTCAGGAGCTGCAAGAGTGCAAGACCCAGCTTGAGGCGCACTTTGCGCAGAGGAGGAAACACTGAGACCCTCCGGTAACACATTTTTTGAAAAATATAAGCGCTGTGCGGCGTGCGCGCAAGTCTAACAATGACATTGCAGGTCTTTGCGGACAAGATCCGGACAGCAAGAATTACTGCGCCGGTGAAGGCCGACGAGAGGGTGCTTGAGCGAGTTCAGCAAGGAAGAACAAGCTCGGGATGCCACGCCCAGCTCGGGGAAGAGCTGAAAGGTGTTGGGCCGGCTATGTCAGCTCCGTTAAGGAGAATCAGCAACCTTCGCGGCATCTATAGTAAGTGCTTAAGCAAACTCCTTTGAAAAGAAGAGTTGGCGAGGAAGTCAATTGACAAAATATGTCTTGTAGGTATACTCACAGTCGCCTGCTGGAGGAGATGCCCGTGTCGACGGGTGATCAACTTCGAGCTGTTGTAGCTGCTCGAGCGAGTTCGGCGGAGCAATGGCGGCGTCGTCCGGGCTTTATGGCCAGCTCTCCCTACCGAAGGCCTTGGGAGCTTGCGGAGAAGCTTGAGAGTCGGCGGCACTTCCGTTTAATGGAAGATTCGACTGCCGCCAAGGTGCCCGGAGGCTTGGGCCATGGTGAAGATGCGGTACAAAAGGCGGATCCCAACCACATGGCGAGGTCGGACTGTGGGGCCCGATGGGAAGGAGATCCTGTGAGTTTAGTGTGCGGCCAAGTAGAGTTGGCGCTAAATTTTCCCAATGGGACTGTAAATTAGACAGCCTGTTAGACGGGATTGAGGAGGAATACAGTCATTAGGTTTGACAATGTATTTTAAAATGACATGTGAAATGCCTTCTAGACGGATTGTAGATCGTTTGTCTTTGCCGACCTTTTCGCTTCAACCTCGGGACCCTAGAGTCCGGAGTGTGTCCAAATACCTTCTCGGTTAAGAAACAACCAAGTATGCATGGAGACCAGGCGTAGGGGTCATTAGTGCTTTATCAGACAAGTGCCCAACTAGTTATGTTATATTACATGGTTAGTAAGAAACATCTTCCAGGGAGAATAGTTCCGTTAAGGGTTCCTTTCCCTGGGAGGCACGCCCTAAAGTGCATATCCGAACTGCGAAAAAAGCAGAAAAACATCTGGGGGCAGATAAATAAGTAGGTAAAAAATCATCTTTCAAGTCACCGACCGAATATTCCCTTAAGAATGCTAGCTTTCGGCTTCACCCAGTCTGAGGTACACATCCGGTGACCGGCGATAACAATCGCAGAGGTGCTCCCTTTACCTCCTAGCCGAACAATCGGGAACGTAGGGGTAAGCACAGGAGCCAGGGAACCCGCTTGGCCAAAACTTAAGTCATATCGATGCATATAATGGTGAGTAAAAGGTACATGTGGAAGCCTGACACATGTGCTGGGCATGAAGCTCTTATAATTAAGCTTCTGGAAAGGAAGCCCCCAGGTATAATGAGTGCGGATGGCACATCAAGTATGTGCGAACAATGCGCAGGTAGGCCCTTAAGGGCTTTTTAAGAAAAAGGTTAAGAGAATAAAGAGAAACAAAAGACAGCTGAAGTGAAAAAATTTGGACGGGGGAAGGGGACGAACTCTTAGTCCGGTGCTAGGCATAGAATCTTCGGAGGCGGGCTGCGTTCCATGGGTTCGGCTCGAGTCGGTTGTCTGATGCATTTCGTAGATGGTATGCTCCGCCGGTCAGGACTTGATCAATGATGAAGGGGCCGTCCCATTTGGGCTTGAGCTTGTCCTTTTTCTTGTCCGGCAGGCGTAGAACTAGTTCGCCAACGTTGTAAGTTGTAACGCCCCGGATTCGATGCGCTAGGTGTCTGCCAGTTATTCGCCGTCATTGCCATGTCATTTGCTTGCGTGTTGCATTTTATCATGTCGTCATGTGCATTTCATTTTGCATACGTGTTCGTCTCATGCATCCGAGCATTTTCCCCGTTGTCCGTTTTGCAATCCGGCACTCCTATATTCCCCGACGTCCCCATTTTGTCTCTCGTTGTGAGCGGGTATTAAACGTTCTTGGAATGGACCAAGTCTTGCCAAGCGGCCTTGGTATAGCACCGGTAGACCGCCTGTCAAGTTTCGTGCCATTTGGAGGTCGTTTGATACTCCAACCGTTAACCGGGTAACCGCAAAGCCCCTTTCTCTTTACAGCCCAACACCCCTTCCAAAGTGGCCCAAAACCCATCCAAACCCCATCCATGCTCTCGGTCGTTCGATCACGATCGCGTGGCCGAAAACCGCTCCTCATTTGGACTCTCCTAGCTCCCTCTACTATAAAAACGTCTTCCCCTCCCCATTTTCGGATCATTTTCCCCCCGAAACCCTAGCCCCGCTCCTCTCGCCCGCCGGACACGTCCGCCGCCATCGGACGAAACCGCCACCGCCCCCGTAGCCACTGGCGTCGCGCCACGTGGTGCCCCCGCGCCCACATCGCCGTCGGCCCGCCCGAGCCAGCGCGGGCCCGCCCGAGCCCATTAGGGCCCAGCGCAGACCGCTGCCGCGCCCGCCTCCGTGTCTTGCCGCCGCCGCGCCAGGGCGCCGCCGCCGCCTCGCCCTCGCTGCCGACTGCCTCGCCGTCCCTCCCGCGCCGCCCGGGCTTCCTCCGCCGCGCCGAGGCTCCCTCACCGCCATCGCCTCGTACCCGGCCGCCTCCGGCCGCGCGCCCGCCTCGACCCAGCGCCGACGCTTCGCCCGCATTGCCGGCTCCCATGGCGCCGCGCCCGCCCAGCGCCAGCATCCTCCTCCTCGCGCCGCCCCGCGCGGAGCTCCCCGCCGCTTTCGCGGCCGGCGGATCGACCCGTCGCCGCCGCCGCTGACGGGATCGGGGAGAGCCCGATCCGCCTGCCAGATTATTTGCGTGGGCGCGCCTCCCCATTGGCCCATCTCCCGGCCCAAGAAGCCTGGCCGGCCTGCCAAGTCGGCCTGCCTCCTCTGCAAACTGGGCCAGGCCCATGGTGAGCCGCCCGCAAACCCCCGCTCGTGCGCGATATAACTATTTGACGCTCACCTGTTTTTTCCTGGAATTGACTAAGTCCCCGTATTTTTGCATAATCATGCCATGTTCATCGCATTGTATCTCTGCATCCGTAGCTCCGTTTCGTGCATGTAATATGTCAAATTGTTTGTCTCAAAGAGTACTTCATTTAGTTCCATTGCATCATTTTCATTTGAGCTCATCTTGATGCCCGAAATGCTGTTGGAAGAGTGCATGTTTTGTTAATCTTTGGCTGTTATAACTTGCTCATTTGTCATTTTGCCATGTTTGATGTGTGCATCCTATGAGGTTGATGTCTACATGTGTTTTGATCTATGCTATGCCATCTTTCCAGAGGTGCACTCCATGTATTTTTGTGACTTGTGTAGTTAGTGCATCAAGCTTGTTAAGGAGGGTACTTGCTGTTACTGTTTTGCTAGACAGATTCTGTTAAATTTTGTTGCTATGTAAACATGTTGCTACTAATCAGTCTATGCATAATCTGGAGATGTTCTATAAACATGTTTTGATCTACATGTTATGCCCTATCCATCCATGCCCCTGGTTGCATTTATAGCTTGCTGTAGATTGTTCATATCTTGCTCCAAAGTTGCTTGATAATGTTGCTATCAGCCTGTTAACATTAAGTTCACTAGTTCCCATGTGTTTTGCTAGTGTTCCATGCACCCTATGACCTTTCTCTTGCCATGTATAGCTTCACAAACATGTATACTTACTGTTGGTTGCCTTGACATGCCATGTATTGCTCTGTGGTGAGTGGTTCAAGCTCACCAACAAGCCTACTTATTGTTGTTCCTGCCATGTATGAATTTGTCATATAACTTGCCATGTTTATGTGGGTGCCAACATATTTTCTGTGCCTTTTGGCTCATGGTAAGTAAGGGACTTTTGATCTATGCAATTAGTAGATTCGCGCCATGCCTTTGTTTGCCATGATAAGTTCCTGTAACATGTTTGATAGCTCTAAACATTGCAACCTGATGTTATTTCTGCCAAGTCTGAAACTGTTATTATTTGCAATCTTACCATGTCCTTTTGAGCATGTTCTAGTTGTTTCTGGAGATAGCTCAGTGTTCATGTTTTGTTGTGCTTTACCTGTACTTCATGCTCATGCCTTTTGATTTCATATTGAGGTGCTGTAGCATATTGTTTTGATGCTTGTAAGATGCCTAGTTGCTGTTTTGGACAGATTGTTGTTATGACTTGTATAGAGTGTATGTGTTGAACCGTTGCTCCGTTTTGAGTGTGCTCTATATGAAACTTGCTTGATTTTGCATGTAGCTTCATATTATCATGTTGCATCCTTGTTTTGAGGTGTTTGCTTGATGTTTGTATGCATTTTGCATTGATGCCATGTTTGACTTGTTTTGCTCATATCTTCTAGGCCGTAGCTCCGAATCTAATGAACTTTATATGTAACTTGACTAGAATTTCGTGTAGATCCTCTTGGTGCTCTTTAACTTGCTGTTTAACAACTTGAACATAAGGTTTATTCAGATCTGGACCAATTTTGAAATTTGTATATGAGGACTTACCGGAATTGTTATATGTTGTTCCCGGCCTCATTTAAACTTGCCTTATGTGTTGTTCTTGTTTGCATCATCTCTTGCCATGAGTAGCTTCATGTAGCCTTGTCATGCGTGATGCTTGTTGTGCATCATGTCTTGTTCATGTGTGGTGTGTTTACCATGTTGTGTGCTTCTTCTCGATAGTTCCCGTTTCGTTGCGATCGTGAGGATGCGTTCGTCTACGTGTGGTTCGTCTTCGTGGCTTCATCTTCTTCATGGACTCGTTCTTCTTCCTAGCAGGATTTCAGGCAAGATGACCACCACCCTGAATCTCACTACTATCATTGCTATGCTAGTTGCTTCGTTCTATCGCTTTGCTGCGTTACCTATCTTTTGCTCTTCAAGCCTCCCCAAATTGCCATGAGCCTCTAACCTTTGACACCATTCCTAGCAAACCACTGATTGGCTATGTTACCGCTTTGCTTAGCCCCTCTTATAGCGTTGCTAGTTGCAGGTGAAGTTGAAGATTGCTCCATGGTGGACAGGATTATGTTGGGATATCACAATATCTCTTATATTATTAATGCATCTATATATTTGGTAAAGGGTGGAAGGCTCGGCCTTATGCTGGTGTTTTGTTCCACTCTTGCCGCCCTAGTTTCCGTCATACCGGTGTTATGTTCTGGATTTTGCGTTCTAACGCGGTCGGGTGATTTATGGGACCCCCTGACGGTTCGCTTTGAATAAAACTTGTCCAAAGAAGGCCCAACCTTGGTTTTACCATTTGCCTCACCACCACCTACCTTTTCCTTGGGAGTAATTAACCCAAGGGTCATCTTTATTATAGCCCCCGGGCGATTGCTTGTCTAAGTGTTGGTCCGAGGCGACTTCTTGAGGCCACCTCGGGAAACTTCAAGTCTGGTTTTACTTGTAGCTTGACTTATCCGGTGTTGCCCTGAGAACGAGATATGTGCAGCTCCTATCGGGATGTCGGCGCATCAGGCGGCTTTGTTGGTTTTTTTTACCATTGTTGAAATGTCTTGTAAACCGGGATTCCGAGACTGATCGGGTCTTCCTGGGAGAAGGAATATCCTTCGTTGATCGCGAGAGCTTATCATGGGCTAAGTTGGGACACCCCTGCAGGGTATAAACTTTCGAGAGCCGTGCCCGCGGTTATGTGGCAGATGGGAATTTGTTAATGTCCGGTTGTAGATAACTTGACACTAGATCCGAATTAAAATGCATCAACCGTGTGTGTAGCCGTGATGGTCTCTTCTTGGCGGAGTCCGGGAAGTGAACACGATCTTTGGGTTATGTTTGACGTAAGTCGGAGTTCAGGATCACCTCTTGATCATTACTAGTTGACGGTCATTCCTTTGCTTCTCTTCTCGCTCTTATTTGCGTATGTTAGCCACCATACATTGCTTAGTCGCTGCTGCAACCTCACCACTTTACCCCTTCCTTTCCCTTTAAGCTTTGCTAGTCTTGATACCCATGGTAATGGGATTGCTGAGTCCTCGTGGCTCACAGATTACTACAAAACAGTTGCAGGTATAGGTTATGCGATGTTCATGACGCGAGAGTGATGTTTGCTTGTTTGGAGTTCTTCTTCTGCTTCTCCTTCGATCAGGGGATAGGTTCCAGGTCGGCAGCCTGGGCTAGCAGGGTGGATGTCGTTTGAGTTTCTGTTTGTGTTTCATCCGTAGTCGGATGGTGCTCTCTTGTATGATGTTGTTGTATTCGTGTGGCATTGTATGCCTCTTGTATGTATCCCCATCTATTATGTAATGTTGATGTAATGATATCCACCTTGCAAAAGCGTTTCAATATGCGGGTCTATCCTTGGTGGGACCTTCGAGTTCCTTTTGGATAGGGTCGCATATTAGGCGTGTTTATGTTGGTATCGAGCCTCGACCGACCCTAGGAGCCCCCTTGATTGATCGTGTAGTTTGGCCGTTGTTGAGTCTAGAGAAAACTATTTTTGGAGTCTAGTTATATCGGAGAGTAGGGATTCTTTTTACTCATCTGCCCCTTCGTCGCTCTGGTGAGGAATCTTGATGTAGGTGTTTTGAATTACTCCTCTTCCCGTTCAAATTTTTCTTTGGGATCACGTGGTTAGTTTTTCGTTCGTTGGTTCTCAGCTCTTTTATCCGGTGCATTTCTCTTCAATTTGACTCGAGCCTCTTCTTCTTCGCCAAGTTCAATCCTCAGTTGTTTTCTTTTCCCCACCCACCCTCCCTTCTTCCTCTTGGAACCGGAGTTCGTAATCGAGTATCCTTCCTACTCGTGCGAAGTCTTTGCTTTCTTTCCTCAATGATTTTAACCGGTGTTTTCTGTTCAAGTTATTCGTCGGTTTCCCCTTCCAGTTGCCTGTGTTTTTTCCCGCCCTCCCACCCTCTTCTTCCCGGAGTCTGAGTCTCTTTTGACCATCTATTTCATTCGTGTGGAGTCTCTTTAGTCTTCCCTCAATCTTTTCAACCGGTGAATTCTCGTCTCGTCTGTCAGTTTTCAACTATTTTTCTTCTCCGGTGGTTTCAATTCAAGTTATTCGTTGTCGATCGTATTCTTTTTCCTCGGCTCAAGTGTTATTCCCTGCTCGTTCGCCTCTCGCCAGTTTATCCATCCGGAGTGCTCAGGACATCTCAGGAGATTTGCATGTGTCTGAATTAATTCGAGGTTGTCACCTCATTCAAATATTTCAATTATTCCGGTGCATCATCTATCTGTTCAACATCTCTTTCCAACGGTGTTTTTCTCTTCATTGGGCCCTAACCCACAGGTCTTTTCCCAGGATCTTACCTGACTCTTCTAATTCCCCCGGAGTTATTCTCAAATTCTTTTCAAAGTGTGATGTAAGAATGGATTTCATCAGTCACATGCCTTTTCCAAGATCGACTTCAAATCATTTCATTATTGGCTCAACCTCTTCGCTTTTCATTCCCCCGGAGTGCCTTAGCAATTTTGGTGGTGTTTATCGTCGTCATTTGAAGACAGAAGAAGATTTCTCTTAAATCTTGTCCGTTTTCTCAAAGATTCGCGGTTCTAGTTTCTTGTTATCCTCTTTAATTTATTCCATTTGTCAGATATTATTCCTTACCCATCCGGAGTATTTTAGGAGTTGATTTCTTTTCATTTCACCGGAGGCCATCATTCCAGTTATCGTTCGCTATTTATCCCGGTGCTTTGTTCAAATATTTTTCAATCAGTTCGCGATCCCTTCGTTATCTTGTCCCTTAATTCCCTCAAGTATCTTTGTGCTTTACTAATTCTTCCCGGTGATTCATCCTTTTTCGTCAGTCATTTTGAATTCTTACGGTGGTTCGTTCAAGATTCTTTTTCCTTCATTATCATTTTTAATCCATTCGTTCTTTCGAATCCTACCGGTGGTTCATGAAGACCTTCTCAAGTTTGCGATATGTCACTTCGCAATTCTTTTCAACAAGAATAAGTAGTATGCAAAAATCCATTGCTTGTCATCAATTTAATTTGATGAAGGATAAGCATACAATAAATCTTATTCTTATTTCTCCAAGTGGGTAATCCCTTCCTTCGGAGTTTGTTCTTGATGAATAAATTCTAGTTCCAAGTGTTTTTTCATCTTTTACAGAGTTCAAATTTCCTCGGCCATCTCGTCAGAACCTTCATCTAAATCACCGCAAGGCCCATCTTATTCTTTCATCCTTCATTCTATCTCATCATCCTTTATTTTACCGGAGTACTTCATGGCGATTCTTCATGATTTAATTCATTCTTCAAGACTTCATCAAGTACCATTCCATCCTCTCAAGTTCGTTCTAATCCTGCCATTTTCAGTGGGAGTGCTACCTAAATCCTTTCAGTCTTATTCGTTTCTTTTCTCATTCTAACCACTCCGGTTAGAACGAGTCGTTACATAGTCTATCCGATTCCGTGAGTTTTCGATTCTCGTCATTCTCGTCGTCCCTCTCTTCTTCTCAAGTGCTCTCGATTCTTTGCTTCTTCTCTTGAGTTTTTGTTTCACCTCATCCCTTTTTCCCTTCCGTCTCGGTCCTAAGATCTCGGGACGAGATCTCTTGTTAGTGGAGGAGTGTTGTAACGCCCCGGATTCGATGTGCTAGGTGTCCGCCAGTTATTTGCCGTCTTTGCCATGTCATTTGCTTGCGTGTTGCATTTTATCATGTTGTCATGTGCATTTCATTTTGCATACGTGTTCGTCTCATGCATCCGAGCATTTTCCCCGTTGTCCGTTTTGCAATCCGGCACTCCTATGTTCCCCGGCGTCCCCCTTTTGTCTCTCGTTGTGAGCGGGTATTAAACGTTCTCGGAATGGACCGAGTCTTGCCAAGCGGCCTTGGTATAGCACCGGTAGACCGCCTGTCAAGTTTCGTGCCATTTGGAGGTCGTTTGATACTCCAACGGTTAACCGGGTAACCGAAAGCCCCTTTCCCTTTACAGCCCAACACCCCTTCCAAAGTGGCCCAAAACCCATCCAAACCCCCTCCATGCTCTCGGTCGTTCGATCACGATCGCGTGGCCGAAAACCGCTCCTCATTTGGACTCTCCTAGCTCCCTCTACCTATAAAAATGTCTTCCCCTCTCCATTTTCGGATCACTTTCCCCCCGAAACCCTAGCCCCGCTCCTCTCGCCCGCCGGACACGTCCGCCGCCACCGGACGAAACCGCCGCCGCCCCGGCAGCCACTGGCTTCGCGCCACATGGTGCCCCAGCGCCCACATCGCCGTCGCCCGCCCAGCCCGGAAGGGCCCGCCGAGCCCATCAGGCCCGAAGCGCCATCGCCCGCGCCCGCCTCCCGTGTCTTGCGCGCCGCCGCGCCGGGGAGCGCCGCCGCCGCCTCGCCCTCGCTGCCGACTGCCTCGCCGTCCCTCCCGCGCCGCTGGCTTCCTCCGCCACGCCCGAGGCTCCCTCGCCACCGTCGCCTCGTACCCGGCCGCCTCCGGCCGGCCCGCGCGCGCTCGACCGACCGCGCCCGCCCTTCGCCCGCCCGCCCGGCTCATGGCGCCGCCCCGCGCCTGCGCCGGCATCCCTCCTCCGCGCCGCCCAGCGCTGAGCTCCCGCCGCCGCCGCCCGGCCGGCGGATCGGCCCGTCGCCGCCGCCGCTGACGGGATCGGGGAGGAGCCCCGATCCGCCCTGCCCCGTTGACCACGTGGGCCGCGCCTCCCCCCGCTGGCCCATCTCCCCGGCCCAGCAGCGCGCCGGCCTGCCAAGCCGGCCTGCCTCCTCTGCAAACTGGGCCAGGCCCATGGTGAGCCGCCCGCAAACCCCCGCCCGTGCGCGATATAACTATTTGACGCGCACCTGTTTTTTCCTGGAATTGACTAAGTCCCCGTATTTTTGCATAATCATGCCATGTTCATCGCATTGTATCTCTGCATCTGTAGCTCCGTTTCGTGCATGTAATATGTCAAATTGTTCGTCTCAAAGAGTACTTCATTTAGTTCCATTGCATCATTTTCATTTGAGCTCATCTTGATGCCCGAAATGCTGTTGGAAGAGTTCATGTTGCTGTTAATCTGCTGAAACTGTTATAACTTGCTCATTTGTCATTTTTGCCATGTTTGATGTGTGCATCCTATGAGGTTGATGTCTACATGTGTTTTGATCTATGCTATGCAATCTTTCCAGAGGTGCACTCCATGTATTTTTGTGACTTGTGTAGTGAGTGCATCGAGCTTGTTAAGGAGGGTACTTGTTACTGTTTTGCTAGACAGATTCTGTTATATTTTGTTGCTATGTAAACATGTTGCTACTAATCAGTCTATGCATAATCTGGAGATGTTCTATAAACATGTTTTGATCTACATGTTATGCCCTATCAATCCATGCCCCTGGTTGCATTTATAGCTTGCTGTAGATTGTTCATATCTTGCTCCAAAGTTGCTCGATAATGTTGCTATCAGCCTGTTAACATTAAGTTCACTAGTTCCCATGTGTTTTGCTAGTGTTCCATGCACCCTATGACCTTGCTCTTGCCATATATTGCTTCACAAACATGTATTCTTACTGTTGGTTGCCTTGACATGCCATGTATTGCTCTGTGGTGAGTGGTTCAAGCTCACCAACATGCCTACTTATTGTTGTTCCTGCCATGTATGAATCTATCATATAACTTGCCATGTTTATGTGGGTGCCAACATATTTTCTGTGCCTTTTGGCTCATGGTAAGTAGGGACTTTTGATCTATGCAATTAGTAGATTCATGCCATGCCTTTGTTTGCCATGATAAGTTCCTGTAACATGTTTGATAGCTCTAAACATTGCAACCTGATGTTATTTCTGCCAAGTCTGAAACTGTTATTATTTGCAATCTTACCATGTCCTTTTGAGCATGTTCTAGTTGTTTCTGGAGATAGCTCAGTGTTCACGTTTTGTTGTGCTTTACCTGTACTTCATGCCCATGCCTTTTGATTTCATATTGAGGTGCTGTAGCATATTGTTTTGATGCTTGTAAGATGCCTAGTTGCTGTTTTGGACAGATTGTTGTTATGACTTGTATAGAGTGTATGTGTTGAACCGTTGCTCCGTTTTGAGTGTGCTCTATATGAAACTTGCTTGATTTTGCATGTAGCTTCATATTATCATGTTGCATCCTTGTTTTGAGGTGTTTGCTTGATGTTTGTATGCATTTTGCATCGATGCCATGTTTGACTTGTTTTGCTCATATCTTCTAGGCCGTAGCTCCGAATCTAATGAACTTTATATGTAACTTGACTAGAATTTCGTGTAGATCCTCTTGGTGCTCTTTAACTTGCTGTTTAACAACTTGAACATAAGGTTTATTCAGATCTGGACCAATTTTGAAATTTGTATATGAGGACTTACCGGAATTGTTATATGTTGTTCCCGGCCTCATTTAAACTTGCCTTATGTGTTGTTCTTGTTTGCATCATCTCTTGCCATGAGTAGCTTCATGTAGCCTTGTCATGCGTGATGCTTGTTGTGCATCATGTCTTGTTCATGTGTGGTGTGTTTACCATGTTGTGTGCTTCTTCTCGATAGTTCCCGTTGCGTTGCGATCGTGAGGATCGTTAAATCTCATGTGGTTCGTCTTCGTGGCTTCATCTTCTTCATGGACTCGTTCTTCTTCCTAGCGGGATTTCAGGCAAGATGGCCGCTACCCTGGATCTCACTACTATCATTGCTATGCTAGTTGCTTCGTTCTATCGCTTTGCTGCGTTACCTATCTTTTGCTCTTCAAGCCTCCCCAAATTGCCATGAACCTCTAACCTTTGACACCATTCCTAGCAAACCATTGATTGGCTATGTTACCGCTTTGCTCAGCCCCTCTTATAGCGTTGCTAGTTGTAGGTGAAGTTGAAGATTGCTCCATGGTGGACAGGATTATGTTGGGATATCACAATATCTCTTATATTATTAATGCATCTATATATTTGGTAAAGGGTGGAAGGCTCGGCCTTATGCCTCGTGTTTTGTTCCACTCTTGCCGCCCTAGTTTCCATCATACCGGTGTTATGTTCCCGGATTTTGCGTTCCTAACGCGGTCGGGTGATTTATGGGACCCCCCTGACAGTTCGCTTTGAATAAAACTTGTCCAACAAGGCCCAACCTTGGTTTTACCATTTGCCTCGCCACCACCTACCTTTTCCCTTGGGAGTAATGTAGGATCGGAAGTATGTTTAGAGGGGGGGTGATTAGACTACTTGACAACTTAAAAGTTTATGCCTTTTGATTGGAGTAGATTCTTAGCAAGTTCACAATGATAACCAAGTCAAGTATCACCCTACACATGCAATTCTAGAGTTGTGGCAGCGGAAAGTAAATTGCACGTATAGTAAATGAGAGGTGGAGAAGAGCAAACGCAAGTTGGTGACACGGAGATTTTTCTCGTGGTTCCGATAGGTGGTGCTATCGTCAATCCACGTTGATGGAGACTTCAACCCACGGAGGGTAGCATTGCTGCATGAGTCCACGGAGGCTCCACCCACGAAGGGTCCACGAAGAAGCAACCTTGTCTATACCATCATGGCCTACGTCCACGGAGGACTAGCCTTACTCGGGGTAGATCTTCACGAAGTAGGCGATCTCCTTTCCCTTACAAACTCCTTGGTTCAACTCCACATCATGACGGAGGCTCCCAAGTGACACCTAACCAATCTAGGAGGCACCACCCTCCAAAAGGTAATAGATGGGGTTGGTGATGATGAACTCCTTGCTCTTGTGCTTCAAATGATAATCTCCCCAACACTCAACTCTCCTCACTGATTTGGCTATGGTGGAAGAAAGGATTGAGTGGAAAGCAACTTGGGAAGGCTAGAAATCAAGTTTCATATGGTGGGAGTGGAGCAACTTGATCTCAACACAAGGGTAGGTAGTTTTCTTCTCGAAATGTAAGGTAGGAGTGGTAGTTCTTTCGATGGCTCTCTCCACGAATGAAGAGGAGGTGGAGGGTATTTATAGCCTCCACACAAAATCCAACCGTTACACACATTTGACCAATCTCGGTCGGACGAAGTTGACAACTCGGTAAGACCGAAAGTTCAAATCTTGTGAGCGTTGGGATTTTCGTGGGACCGAAAATACAATCTCGGTTAGTCCGATTCTTCCAAAGTCTAGGGTTTGCCAATCTCGGTGGGACCGACTTTCTCATCTCGGTGACACCGATTTGAGTACAGAAGGTTACAGAAGCTTGGCAACACCAACTTCGGTATGACCGAGTTTGGAATCGGAAAATCCGAGATTCTTAGGGTTTGGGTATATGGCTGAGGTGGTTCATCTCGGTGTGACTGGGTTTGGAATCGGTGGGACCGAGATTACTTATGAGTTTATGTTGGAATGAAAGATTGCTGATAGTTTGAGAGATAAATCACTAAGCACTTAGAGCAACCAGATCATCATCATAACCTCACCCCCTTTTAATAGTATTGGCTTTCCTATGGACTCAATGTGATCTTGGATCACTAAACCAAAAATGGAGTCTTGAGCTTTTGCCAATGTTTTCCTTAGCATTTTGAGGGTCCACATCATCGATCATTGCCATACCCATATCATTGAACTTTCGAAATATTCTCAAGAAATGATTAGTTCAATGATATATATGTTGTTATTAATTACCAAAACCACCCGGGATTAGTTGCACTTTCAATCTCCCCTTTTTGGTAATTGATGACAACATATAGATCAAAACTTCGACAAATGATATAATCAATGAATAACATCGTCGCTTTGAGAAGTATGTGATAAGCAAGAGCTCCCCCTAAATTTGTGCATTATTTAAGATTTGCGTTTGAATGCAAATGCACAATCGATTAGGATCATGGGTCACTCTTCCATGTCACATACATCTTGGTGGAGCGCACAAAATGATAAGAACGAATAACATGCACCCAATCACCAAGACATGAGTAAGTGATCATACAAGATATGAATAGAATATGATAAACATTAAGCACACATTAAGCACAGTATGATCAAGCACTCACCAAGATCGAGCAAACGTAGTATCAAACACACGAAATGTCTCAAAGAACTCAAAAGTATCTCAAGGAAAACCGCATAAGCGAAAGAGCAAAACGAGCACTCTCTCTCGAAGCCCTATGATCTATACAATTTCTCCCCTTTGGCAACAAGTTACCAAAAGTTCGAAGGTATAGAGCTAATCGTCACTCGGGACTCTGTGGCGGCTCTGTCTGCGTCGATGGAGTGGAGATAGCTGCATCTGCAGCTTGCTGAAGTCTGTGGAGCTGGAGGAGTGGATCTTGGGCTGGTCTTTGGGCCCGCGGAGCTGTAGGAGGTCTTGATGTAGTAGCCCAGGGTGCATCCTTTGGAATAGCAGCTGATCTGGGCTTTGTGGGCACTGCAGCAGGCTGCTCATAGTCATCCTGGACCATATCACCTTCCATCTCCCTCATGAGTTCTGCCTTTTCCCTCTTAGCTTCCTCGATGTCTGCCTCAAGCTTGTTGACGGTGACACGCACTTGATCGACAGCGTCGAGCATGGAACTTATCTTCAACTATCCTCTCAAGGCTCTCCCGAGAGGCGCACTATCTGGCAGGCGTAGCTCAATTCTCGAGTGGCTTCAAGAAGTTGTTCTGCAACACTCTTGGGCTTTCTTGCTGCTTCCTTCTCGGCTTTAGCTTGTTTGGCAGCTTCGGACTTAGCATGTCCTTCTACAGATGTGGGAGCATCTTGATCATCACAACCGTTATCTTCGTGTTCAGGCTGCGGTGGCAAGTGGGGTCTATCCAACGGTAGGTGTCCGTGCCAAACTTGGCATTAATGAGCATCTGAATGTGCGGAGCAAACCCACACGACCTCTTACAGTCTGCTGCTATCCTCTTGATAGTCTCTACTATCGGGTCCATCACCTTAAAAGGTGTCTTCTGATCTAGAATGTGCAGCATGTTGATAGAATACCCTCTTATCATGCGGTGGTCTCCTGACTTAGGCATCAAAGTATGCCTCGAGAATGGTGTTGGTGGTTGGGAGACCTGCTCGAAGATAATAGATGAACCAAGCTTCCATATCTCAACATCCTTCTCATTTACCTCATTGTACATGTTCCTCATAGACTCGTGATTTTTCTTCGGAATGCCATAGACATCAACATCATCATCCCTTGATACTGGTGCATTCAGCAACACTCTCCATTCTTCAACAGTTGAATGGAATCTACGCCCTACATCATCCATACAATTACGCCATCTGGATAGAAGTGTGCGGTGGCATAGAACGCATGATCATCTCATCATTCCAAGCGATCGACCGACCAACAAACTCTGCAATCCCACAAGCAGTGAAGCTTTCATGCACATGTGGGAAGTAGTCTCTGTGCTCTTCACTGTCAATGTAATCCCAGTCTACATATCTGGTGTCAGCAACAATTGGCTTCTTATCCATGAGCTCTGTCTCATAAAAGTCTTGTTGCTCTCTAGTGTGGAATCTTGGGTCAACTGCTGTTCTTCTCCTGGTGGCATATGGATCTACTTGCCTCCATAGCCTGAGACCTTTATCCTTCCTTTCTTTCATATTTTCAGCTCGAGGATGAGCTTCATTATGAACTGGCAGTTTCTGTCTGAGCTTGAGCAAAACATGTGCCTCATCATCTGATTCTGCAGGTGGCACATTGTCCTTCTTCTTCTCTGAAGCAGGTATGTTCCTCACAGTCTTCTTTGGCTTGGCAGCAGGTTTGGCTTGGGCTGCCTTTGCTGGAGCTGATTGCTTAGCTTTTGTGGGTGCTCCTGCCCTGATGGCATCTCCCATCAACTTCTGCTTCTGAGGAGGCTGGGGTGCTTCCTCATCAGAATCATCATCATCAGCTTCTTCATGAACTTTCCTCTTCCTCTTGGAAGTTTTCTTGATCTTGCTGGAGGTTTCTACTTCCATCTTGAGCTTCTTTGCAGTGATGGATTTCGTCACCTTGCTTGTGCCTTTCTTTGTTGTTGCCCTTGATAGCTCTTGGCAACCACTTGCCTTTTGGCTTAGATGTTATCTCCTCATCTCGCAACAAAGTCTGAATCCTTCTCATCAGAATTCCTCTTCTTCCTGGCCCTGGTGGCAGCTGCAGGCAGTCCACTTGGAGTGCTTCTCTCTCCATCATCTGAAAAACTGCTTTCTTCTGGACTTGTCACTGCCTCAGGAATCTCAAGCGGCAACTCGGACCTGTTACATTGTCACTTCCATCGGACATGGTGACAACTTTGTGAATAGAATAGGCATAGGCAGAATAGAAGAGTTATCACAAACTGCAGAGGATTTTGCAAAAAGAATGAGTTCAAACTTTAGTTTTAGGTTTTCACAGAATACATTTCGGTCTGACCGAGTCTATAAATTCGGTGAAACCGAAGTGTCTAAACAGACCACATACACCACTTTCGGTTGGACCGAAATGGGTTTCGGTCTAGCCGAGAGCACTAGGGTTTCACTAAATCCTCACTTCGGTCTTACCGATTTGCACAACTCGGTTTAACCGAAAAGTGCAGTGCAATGACCAGAGGCCAAATCGGTCAGTCCGAAAATGTCGAATCGGTCACACCGAGATGTGTTCGGCGGAAACCTAACCCTAAAATTTTCACTCGAATTTTGTTCTATGATCTAAACGGCTGGACAGGGAGATATCAATCTTGGCAAGAAACTTGACAACGCCTATCGTGCAATGAATCAGCGTTTGGAGCACGAGAGGGATGAAACTCACCCAATGCGGTGGAGCTTCACTACGGCGGCAACGGCGCGATGAGAAAGACCGTTGACGGCGATGGAGACCAGCCAAGAGGGCGCCTGGTGATGGCGGAGACGATCCGGAGACCAAGGCGGCGGCAGCGAAGGGTTTGAGGCGAGGCGTTTGAAGAAGTAATCAGCGCTGTCCTCGGGTATATATACCTTCGGTGTCGGTGGGACCGAGTTGGAAAACTTCGGTGGGACCGAGATGGTTAGCTGCGTGCGATTACACACTTCGATCACGCCGAAATTTGTAACTTCGGTTTCACCGAGGTGAAAACCTAGATCAATCCAAGTGATTTGATCGTCCGATTTGACTATATCGGTTTGACCGAAAGTACTTAGAAGGTTTTGGAAGTTAGGCTTTTGACGGATCGGTGGCTCGAGTGCTCCTCACTCGATCTCGTCGAAAAAGTCTTGTTCAAAGTTTGTGATATAAGCATGAATAGAGTTTGAAACAAGAAAGCATAGATAGCTAGGGGAGGAACTTAGGCATTCTTGTCCATCCATTTGGTCAAAAGAAAGAAAACCAAAAGACCAAAGCAACAAATGGATGTCCTCGAATGGATAAAATCATGCATCCAACATGCTCACACAATAAGATAGCAAATGAAATATGTGTCAAACATGCACAAACAAAACACTAACAGCTAGCACACAATTTGGCGATGACTAGGTCATCTATATAAGAGTATATTGACTTAGGAGTCAAATGAGAACATTTGATCATAGGTCATACTCATCGTTTAAGCACAAGTGGGGTTACCACTTTTCCATAAAGCATTGATGTGTTCACATCGTTAGAAGATGCTTTAGCTCATTTCTTTTAGAGCAAAGCTCCCCCTTGATGTGAGAACCCCTTTTAAAGGGTCAAACTAACCTTGGGTTGTCGTTGAAGACTTCATGTAGATGTTGAAGATGTGGATGCTCAATGTTGATGAAGATCATCAAGAGTTGGGAGCAAACCTTTGGATTCGGGCACTTTCAATACCTACATGGGTTAGTCCCACAAGGAACAAACAAGGATATCCATGGACATAGATTGAAGTACACAATAGATGATGTCCATGAAAGCAATGATTACCTTGTCCCTTGACTTACCAACATGAGGGTTTGTGACTCCATGAACTAGTGCAAGATGTGGAAGTTGATTGCACAAGTCCTTGCCAAAATGAATATGAGTGAAGTATATTGGCGGAGTCACCCTCAAGAACTCTCTAGTTCTTATTCTTCGGGATCCACATCATCTTGATGGGAATCCTTGGTGTAGTAGTTGAGCTTGTCGAAGTAGAACTTGAAGTTGCCTTGGGAACCCACTTGACCATGGCCTTGGGTGCTTCAATGAATGCATCAATCTCCTCTTGAAGCTTGTCCTTGCCTTTTAGCTTGTGGTCTTGTGGTGGAAGGTCATCTTGAGCTTGTTCCTCATTGGAAGAAGTAGGATCATACTTCTCCTTTTGAGAAATAAACTTTGGAGTGGGATATTGACCTTCTTCCCATTCAACACCCTCGGCGTTGAACTTTCGCTCAAAACCAATTCCTTGATTCTTCGGTGTCTTCCTTGTTTGCGAACAATTTCCTCAAAGCTCTTGCTTCCGGCAAGACTCTTGTAGACACCTTTCTCTATAATTCCTTTCAATAGACTATTTTCTTGCTCAAGTGAAACTTGGCTTGAAACATTGTTAGTGGAATCAAGAGAATTACTAGAAGTAACAACATTTGATTTAGCATGATTATTGTTACTACTAGATGAAGAATTTTTCTTATGCTTGTCATGCTTAGTTTTGATAGGTGGCAAGAAATTAGACAAGAGAAGTCGTTTGGCAAGATATGAAGAACTCTTCTTTCGAAGATCGTCATTGATAGCTTTTAGAAACTCATGTTCTTGCTCTAGATTGAGCTTCTCGAAGCGTAGCTTCTCATGAGATCTTAGGAGCTCTCTATGATCTTCTTGAGTTGTTTCATGAGCTAACTTAAGAGTGTTTAGTTCTTTAGTTAGACGCTCAATCTCCTTCATAGCATTGTCATTCGACTCTTCTCGACTATAAAGGCTACTAGCATGTTCATCATTACTAAGCTCACTAGATTTATCATGTAAAAGCTCATCTTCACCAAGCAAGTCATCCTCATCACTATCAAAGTCAATAAACTCAGGATGTGATACCTTGGGGCCTTTTGCCATGAAGCATCTTCCAATTCCCTCATTTGGTGAATCAAATATGTCATAGGAGTTGGAGTTGGAGGACACGAGAGCAAGACCGCAACACCTTCATCTTGATGTATTCGGAGTTGGAGTGATAGCTTCTTTGGAGTGATTGTCGAGTCGGGCCGAAACCCATTCACCAACATGAGCTTGATGTTTTCTTCTTGTATAGCTCCTTGATGACTTGTCTTTCCTTTCCGAATCCTTGCTTCTCCGAGAGGATCTTCGTTCATAACGATCATCTCTACTCCTTCTCTCTTTCGAGGCGACTCTTCTCTTGAGCTTCTTCTTCTTGGAGATTCTTCTCTTCTCTTGTGGGGAGTCGAACACTCATTTGAGTAGTGTCGGGTCTTCCACAATTGTAGCAGTTTCGATCACGACTAGAAGATCTCTTTTCATCATATGATCTAGACTTTGAGCTTCTTTCCTTGCTTCTACTCTTGTAGAATTTGTTGAAGTTCTTCACCATTAGGCTTATCTCTTCATTGGAAACTAGCTTGTCACTTGAGGATGTGGGAGCTTCAACTGCAGCTTTGTAAGCACCACTTGACTTGTTGTGAAGCTCTTCCTTATCTTTAAGTGTCATCTCATGAGCAACAATCCTTCCAATGACTTGGTAGGCTTGAGATCTTTGTAGTTTGGCATCATTTGGATCAAAGTGCACACGGTGTCATACTTTCCATCCAAAGCTCTGAGAATCTTCTTGTTGATGAATCGGTCGGTCATTTCTTCGCTTCCTAAGCCTGCCATCTCATTGGTGATGAGAGCAAGCCTAGAGTACATTTCAGCGACTCCTTCACCTTCCTTCATCTTGAACTTGTCAAGCTGACCTTGAAGAACATCTAGCTTTGATTCCTTCACGGACTCGGTACCTTCGTGCATTTCGACCAAAGTATCCCAAATCTCTTTTGCATTCTCAAGACGGCTAATCTTGTTGAACTCCTCGGGACACAAAGCATTGAAGAGAATGTCACAAGCTTGAGCATTGTTCAGTAACATCCGCAACTCATCGCAGAGCCCGCGATCCGGTACTTTTCCTTCTTGAAGAACTCACCTTGCAAGCCAACACAAATAATGCCCCATGCGTGGTTATGTCCAAGAATATGCATTTTCATTTTGTGCTTCCAACTAGCAAAGTTTGAACCATCAAAGTAAGGACCTCTCGAAATTACCCTCACTAGGCGCCATACTCTCCTAGGTTGTGAAACCAAGCTTATGGAGTCAATGCAATGGAAACCAATCCAATGGAGACCAAAGCTCTGATACCACTTGTAGGATCGGAAGTATGTCTAGAGGGGGGGTGATTAGACTACTTGACAACTTAAAAGTTTATGCCTTTTGATTGGAGTAGATTCTTAGCAAGTTCACAATGATAACCAAGTCAAGTATCACCCTACACATGCAATTCTAGAGTTGTGGCAGCGGAAAGTAAATTGCACGTATAGTAAATGAGAGGTGGAGAAGAGCAAACGCAAGTTGGTGACACGGAGATTTTTCTCGTGGTTCCGATAGGTGGTGCTATCGTCAATCCACGTTGATGGAGACTTCAACCCACGGAGGGTAACGGCTGCGCGAGTCCACGGAGGGCTCCACCCACGAAGGGTCCACGAAGAAGCAACCTTGTCTATACCATCATGGCCTACATCCACGGAGGACTAGCCTTACTCGGGGTAGATCTTCACGAAGTAGGCGATCTCCTTGCCCTTACAAACTCCTTGGTTCAACTCCACATCATGACGGAGGCTCCCAAGTGACACCTAACCAATCTAGGAGGCACCACCCTCCAAAAGGTAATAGATGGGGTTGGTGATGATGAACTCCTTGCTCTTGTGCTTCAAATGATAATCTCCCCAACACTCAACTCTCCTCACTGATTTGGCTGTGGTGGAAGAAAGGATTGAGTGGAAAGCAACTTGGGAAGGCTAGAAATCAAGTTTCATATGGTGGGAGTGGAGCAACTTGATCTCAACACAAGGGTAGGTAGTTTTCTTCTCGAAATGTAAGGTAGGAGTGGTAGTTCTTTCGATGGCTCTCTCCACGAATGAAGAGGAGGTGGAGGGTATTTATAGCCTCCACACAAAATCCAACCGTTACACACATTTGACCAATCTCGGTCGGACCGAAGTTGACAACTCGGTAAGACCGAAAGTTCAAATCTTGTGAGCGTTGGGATTTTCGTGGGACCGAAAATACAATCTCGGTTAGTCCGATTCTTCCAAAGTCTAGGGTTTGCCAATCTCGGTGGGACCGACTTTCTCATCTCGGTGACACCGATTTGAGTCTGAATGTTCTGAAGCTTGGCAACACCAATTTCGGTATGACCGAGTTTGGAATCGGAAAATCCGAGATTCTTAGGGTTTGGGTATATGGTGAGGTGGTTCATCTCGGTGTGGTGGGTTTGGAATCGGTGGGACCGAGATTACTTATGAGTTTATGTTGGAATGAAAGATTGCGATAGTTTGAGAGATAAATCACTAAGCACTTAGAGCAACCAGATCATCATCATAACCTCACCCCTTTTAATAGTATTGGCTTTCCTATGGACTCAATGTGATCTTGGATCACTAAACCAAAAATGGAGTCTTGAGCTTTTGCCAATGTTTTCCTTAGCATTTTGAGGGGTCCACATCATCAGTCATTGCCATACCCATATCACTGAACTTTCTGAAATATTCTCAAGAAATGATTAGTTCAATGATATATATGTTGTTATTAATTACCAAAACCACCCGGGGATTAGTTGCACTTTCAAGTAATTAACCCAAGGGTCATCTTTATTATAGCCCCCCCGGGCCAGTGCTTGTCTAAGTGTTGGTCCGAACTAAGCAGCCTGTGGGGCCACCTCGGGGAAACTCGAAGTCTGGTTTTACTCGTAGCTTGACTTATCCGGTGTTGCCCTGAGAACGAGATATGTGCAGCTCCTATCGGGATGTCGGCGCATCGGGCGGCTTTGCTGGTCTTGTTTTACCATTGTCGAAATGTCTTGTAAACCAGGATTCCGAGATTGATCGGGTCTTGATGGGAGAAGGAATATCCTTCGTTGATTGTGAGAGCTTATCATGGGCTAAGTTGGGACACCCCTGCAGGGTATAAACTTTTGAGAGCCGTGCCCGCGGTTATGTGGCAGATGGGAATTTGTTAATGTCCGGTTGTAGATAACTTGACACCAGATCGGAATTAAAATGCATCAACCGTGTGTGTAGCCGTGATGGTCTCTTCTCGGCGGAGTCCGGGAAGTGAACACGGTCTTTGGGTTATGTTTGACGTAAGTAGGAGTTCAGGATCACCTCTTGATCATTACTAGTTGACGGTCATTCCTTTGCTTCTCTTCTCGCTCTTATTTGCGTATGTTAGCCACCATACATTGCTTAGTCGCTGCTGCAACCTCACCACTTTACCCCTTCCTTTCCCTTTAAGCTTTGCTAGTCTTGATACCCATGGTAATGGGATTGCTGAGTCCTCGTGGCTCACAGATTACTACAACAACAGTTGCAGGTACAAGTTATGCGATGTTCATGACGCGAGAGCGATGTTTGCTTGTTTGGAGTTCTTCTTCTGCTTCTCCTTCGATCAGGGGATAGGTTCCAGGTCGGCAGCCTGGGCTAGCAGGGTGGATGTCGTTTGAGCTTCTGTTTGTGTTTCATCCGTAGTCGGATGGTGCTCTCTTGTATGATGTTGTTGTATTCGTGTGGCATTGTATGCCTCTTGTATGTATCCCCATCTATTATGTAATGTTGATGTAATGATATCCACCTTGCAAAAGCGTTTCAATATCTTGGTCTATCCTTGGTGGGACCTTGAGTTCCTTTTGGATAGGGTCGCATATTGGGCGTGTTTATAAGTCTTGGCCCGTGCTTCTCGCTTTGATATCTTGAGCCTGCTGCGATAGAATGCGGGCGTGCCTTGGCGACGTCGCGTTCTTCCTCCAATGCGCCCAAACTGTCCTGCCGATCCAACTCAGCTTCTCTTTCTTCATACATGCGTACTCGAGGTGAGTCATGAATAATGTCACAGGGCCGAACTGCCTCTGCGCCGTATACCATAAAAAATGGTGTGAATCCGGTAGTACGGTTGGGCGTTGTCCGCAGCCCCGAGCACGGAGTCGAGCTCCTCTACCCAAAGGCGTGTCGATTTCGTAAGTGACCGCACTAGTCCGGGTTTAATGCCGCTCATTATTAGACCATTTGCTCGTTCCACTTGACCGTTGGTTTGAGGATGATAGGCGAAGCGTAATCGAGCTTAATGCCCATGTTTTTGCACCATGACTTAACCTCGTCCGCCATGAAGTTCATGCCGTTATCGGTGATCTTCTTTGTGGGGACACCATAACGGTGTACTACCCGGATATGAAGTCTATCACTGGTCCGACTCTGCCGTTTTGACTGGTTTGGCCTCTATCCATTTGGTGAATTTGTCCACCATGACCAATAGGTATCTTTGCTTGTGGGTTCCCCTTTAAGGGTCCAACCATGTAAAGCCCCTGACCGCAAATGGCGGGTAATGGGTATAGTTTTGAGGCGGTGGGTGGCATATGGCTCGATTAGCAAAGAGTCGACAACCGACGCATCTTTGGACTAAGTCCGAGCATCCGCCTGAGCCGTCGGCCAATAAAATCCTGTGACGGAATGCCTTTCCTACAAGGGCCCGAGCTGCTGCATGGTGTCCGCCTAGTCCGGCATGAATTTCAGCCAGGAGGTTTCGCCCTTCCTCTTCGGAGATACACCTTTGAAGGACTCTGGTCGTGCTTTTCTTATAAAGTTCTCCTCATGGACCTTGTAGGCTTTAGATCACGGACTATGCAGCGGGCATCATTTTGGTCTTGGGAAGTTCTGCCTAAGCAAGTAGGCTAGGAATGGTTCATCCACGGGCGATTACGCCATTATGTCGTGGGCTGAAGGTGTTATGTCATCGGCTGAATCGCCGGTTGGCGCGGTTTTTTCTGGTTTGTCGTTTCCGGACTCCTCTTCCCATAGTACGGATGGCTTGAAGAGCCATTCCAGGAAGATGTTTGGAGGGACAGCGTCACGTTTAGCTCCGATGCGTGCCAGTACGTCGGCTGCTTGGTTATTATCTCGGGCTACGTGATGGAATTCAAGTCCTTCAAACCGAGCTGACATTTTAGGACAGCGTTGCGATATGCTGCCATTTTCGGATCCTTGGCGTCAAAGTCTCCATTTATTTGGGATATTGCAAGGTTTGAATCCCCGCGCACCTCTAGGCGTTGAATGCCCATGGAGAATGCCATCCGGAGACCATGTAAAAGGGCCTCGTATTCGGCTACGTTGTTGGAGTCCGTGTACATTATTTGAAGTACGTATTGGACTGTGTCGCCGGTTGGGGACGTCAATACGATGCCAGCCCCCAATCCGGCCAACATTTTAGAGCCGTTTGAAGTGCATAATCCAATTGGAGTATGCGCCGTACTCTTTAGGGAGTTCGGCTTCGGTCCATTCAGCGACAAAGTCAGCCAAGACTTGTGACTTTATAGCTCGCCGAGGTTTGTAAGTTATATCGGATGGTAAGAGCTCAATGGCCCATTTTGCAATCCTGCCCGTCGCGTCACGATTGTTTATAATGTTGTTGAGTGGTACTTCGGAGGCCACCATTATCGAACACTCTTGAAAGTAGTGTCGGAGCTTCCAGGATGCCATGAACACCGCATACGCTATCTTTTGATAGTGCGGGTAACGGGACTTGCAGGGGGTTAACACAGTGGAGAGGTAGTACACTGGTTTTTGAAGAGGGAATTTATGCCCTTCTGTCTCTCGTTCGACGACGAGTACCGCGCTTACAACTTGATGTGTTGCCGCGATGTATAACAACATTGGTTCGCCCAGGTTGGGCGCAACCAGGACCGGATTTGTTGCCAATATGGCTTTTATTTCTTCGAGTCCGGCAGTGGCAGCATCCGTCCACTCGAAGTGTTCGGTGCGCCTAAGGAGGCGATAGAGGGGCAATTCCTTTTCTCCTAGGCGGGAGATAAAGCGGCTTAGAGCCGCCACGCATCCGGTCAATTTTTGTATTTGCTTGAGGTCTTTTGGGCTATCTAGCTGTGACAGAGCTCGGATCTTGGCTGGGTTTGCTTCAATTCCTCTACCTGATACAATGAAGCCCAGGAGCTTTCCGGCTGGTACACCGAAAACGCATTTCTCCGGATTCAGCTTGATGTCATATGCTCTGAGGTTGTCGAATGTGAGCCTCAAGTCGTCTACTAGAGTTTCGACGTGTTTGGTTTTGACGACTACGTCGTCTACGTATGCCTCTACTGTTTTGCCGATCTGGGTGGCCAGACATGTTTGAATCATGCGCTGATATGTTGCGCCAGCGTTTTTAAGTCCGAAGGGCATCGTGTTGAAGCAGAATGGTCCATATGGAGTGATGAATGTCGTTGCGGCTTGGTCCGCTTTCGCCATCTTGATTTGATGATAGCCGGAATATGCGTCAAGGAAGCACAATGAATCATGCCCTGCAGTAGCATCGATTATCTGGTTGATGCGGGGGAGGGGGAAGGGATCCTTTGGGCAGGCCTTGTTGAGGTCTTTAAAATCGACGCATAGGCGCCAGGATTTGTCCTTCTTTGGTACCATTACCAGGTTTGCTAGCCAATCCAGATGTTTAATATCTCTGATGAATCCGGCTTCCAATAGTTTGGCTAGCTCTTCTCCCATTGCCTGTCTTTTGGGTTCGGAAAACTGTCGAAGAGCCTGTTTGACTGGCTTGAATCCTTTTAGGATGTTTAGGCTGTGTTCTGCCAATCTGCGTGGGATTCCGGGCATATCCGAAGGGTGCCAGGCGAAAATGTCCCAATTTTCCCGAAGGAATTCTCGCAGTGCGGCGTCTACATCAGGGTTCAATTGTGCCCCGATGGAGGCCGTCTTTGTTGGGTCCGTTGGATGGGCCTGGAGTTTGACTATTTCGTCCGCTGGTTTAAAGGAGGTGGACTTGGATCTCTTATCGAGTATCACGTCGTCCCTATTTACAGTAGAGCGTAGCGCGATGAGTTCTTCTGCCGCTAGGGCTTCGGATAGTGCCTCTAGGGCTAATGCGGATGTCCTGTTTTCGGCATGGAGTGCTATGTCCGGATCACTAACGAGAGTCATTATTCCGCCGGGCCCAAGCATTTTGAGCTTCATGTACCCGTAATGGGGTACGGCTTGAAAAATTGTTAATGCCTCTCGTCCTAATATAGCGTGATATCCGCTGTTGAACGGGGCCACTTGGAACGTGACTTCTTCGGATCTGTAATTATCCGGCGAGCCGAACCCCACATCGAGTGTGATTTGTCCGGTGCAGCGCGCTTCCCGGCTAGGGATTATTCCTCTGAAGGTTGTGCTGCTTCGCTCAATGCGGCTCCAGTCTATTTCCATTTTTTGAAGAGTTTCCTCGTAGATGAGGTTTAATCCGCTGCCGCCATCCATGAGGACCTTTGTAAGTCGAAAGCCGTCCACTATTGGACTAAGTACCAGTGCGGCTGGTGCTCGTGCTGTACGGAATTTAGGTTCGTCGCTGGCGTTGAAAGTGATGGCTGTGTCGCTCCATGGATTTGTTGTTGCTACTTCGTAGACTTCGGCGAGGCTGCGGATTGTTCGTTTTCGCATATTATTTGATGCGAAAGTCTCGAAGACTGTTGATACCGTACCGGTATTGTTGGAGTGGTTTTCCGAGGCTAGAAGCTCCTCGCCGCTTTTGGCTACCTGCCGTAATATCCAACATGCTCAAAGGCTATGTGTTGGGACAGCACCTTCTGTACTGTGAATTTTACAGGGTCCGCTGAGCCATCCCTCCAGTACGGTTCCGTACCCTCTATGGGGTTTTTGCTTTTTGGTTTTTGTATCTGGGGCCTGAGTGTGATGCACCCTTTTGTTGCGGACTCGGGTTGTATTCGGGGCCGGATTGTCCCAAAACTGGTTTTCGGTTTTCCGGAAACTCTCCATCGCACAGTACTTTCGTACTATGGACGCCAAATCGGCGAAGCATGTAATTTCACGACGGCTGATGGCGTTCAATATTCCCTTGTCCGTGCAATTATTGCAAAAGATTGAGATTGCGTTTTCCTCTCGGCAGCCCTTTATCCTGTCCATAACCAGGAGGAATCTGGCCCTGTAGTGATGTACTGTTTCAGCGGGCTCTTGCCGTATTAGAGATAGATCGCATATGTCTGGGCGGGTGAGTGGAATAAAGTCCGGAACCCTACCGATCTCAAGGCTTGAAGGCCATGAAGTTTCCAAATTTGGAAGCTTGGATTGCTGGACATTGTCCAACGAGTCCGGTCTGATGCCTGACTTTAAGTTCAGTGCTTGATCGAAGTCCGTCCCTCTGCGGAAATCCGGCATGGAGGGTTCAGGAGCCCGGACATGACTAGTTTTCAATACAGGAGAAGAGTCGCCGCATTGTTCCTCTACCACTGCGACGTGGTGGGTGACCTGGGGAGAGTTAATCTCTCTCAGATTGGTTTTAAGCCCAATTTGATTGTAGTCCGTAGCGACTCCCAGGGCGGCGATGCAATCCAAGAGCTCGTTGATAGATGAGAGCTCTATTGGATCCAGCTGCTCGGCAAGTTCCGAGCTGACGTGAAGATTGCTTTTGACGACTTGAGAAGTCATTGTCGAAGCAGTGGCCGGACAGGCGGTCATAAGAAAGCCACCTAGCCGGATAGTTTGGCCGGCGGCCAAGGCCCCTTTGGCGAAAATACCGTCTTTGAAGACGGGTGGAGGCATCCTTCCTATTGGCGACGGCACAGAGGAACTCTCAATGAAAGCACCAATGTCGGTGTCAAAACCGGCGGATCTCGGGTAGGGGGTCCCGAACTGTGCGTCTAGGCGGATGGTAACAGGAGACAAGGGACACGATGTTTTACCCAGGTTCGGGCCCTCTTGATGGAGGTAAAACCCTACATCCTGCTTGATTAATATTGATGATATGGGTAGTACAAGAGTGGATCTACCACGAGATCAAGGAGGCTAAACCCTAGAAGCTAGCCTATGGTATGATTGTTGTAATGGAGGTTATGTCCTACGGACTAAAGCCCTCCGGTTTATATAGACACCGGAGAGGGCTAGGGTTACACAGAGTCAGTTACAATGGTAGGAGATCTACATATCCGTATCGCCAAGCTTGCCTTCCACGCCAAGGAAAGTCCCATCCGGACACGGGACTGAGTCTTCAATCTTGTATCTTCGTAGTCTTGGAGTCCGGCGGACGATGATAGTCCGGCTGTACGGACACCCCCTAGTCCAGGACTCCCTCACGGACCCTACGGGTTCGAGAACTATGTAGACATGACCTAGAACTATTCTCGATCAATAACCAATAGTGGAACCTGGATGTTCATATTGGTTCCTACATATTCTACGAAGATCTTTATCGGTCAAACCGCATAACAACATACGTTCTTCCCTTTGTCATCGGTATGTTACTTGCCCGAGATTCGATCGTCGGTATCCAATACCTAGTTCAATCTTGTTACCGACAAGTCTCTTTACTCGTTCCGTAATACATCATTTCATAACTAACTCATTAGTTACAATGCTTGCAAGGCTTAGGTGATGAGTATTACCGAGAAGGCCCAGAGATACCTCTTCGACAATCGGAGTGACAAAACCTAATCTCGAATTATGCCAACTCAACATGTACCTTTGGAGACACCTGTAGAGCACCTTTATAATCACCCTGTTACGTTGTGACGTTTGGTAGCACACAAAGTGTTCCTCCGGTAAACGGGAGTTGCACACTCTCATAGTTGCAGGAACTTTGTATAAGTCATGAAGAAAGCAATAGCAACATACTAAACAATCAAGTGCTAAGCTAACAGAATGGGTCAAGTCAATCACATCATTCTCCTAATGATGTGATCCCATTAATCAAATGACAACACATGCCTATGGTTAGGAAACATAACCATCTTTGATCAATGAGCTAGTTTCAAGTAGAGGCATACTAGTGACACTATGTTTGTCTATGTATTCACACATGTATCATGTTTCCGGTTAATACAATTCTAGCATGAATAATAAACATTTATCATGATATGAGGAAATAAATAATAACTTTATTATTGCCTCTAGGGCATATTTCCTTCAGTCATGTCCTTCACATCTTTTTCATGACAAAAATCGTAGCCACAACCGGTAGATTCATCGAAAAGTAATTATACATTGAGATACACTGACTTGTCGTACGAATCCATTTTAGTCCAGTGACTTATGAAATTGTTGTGTTATTGTCCATGGTGGTGTTGGTCCACTGAGTTGAGGGGGCAATAAACGAACCACGAACCCCAAGGCATTGAATACATAAAGGCCATGACACCAGAGCGTCGCCACTGCCCGGGACAAAAGATCAAGATTTTCACCTGGAGCAACACGGAGGACCAAGAGCAACTGTGACAATGCCTTCAAGAAGGGGATGACACCCCGACCATCGTCGCCATCAATCTGGCCGAAGCCTTACATGGTTTTCACCCTAGCACACACGCTCCACCTTCGACCATGTGTGACTAGACGTGAGAACACATATCGTACAACCACCCAAGTCTCGAGCTCCATCCACAAGCACCACATCTCCCATCAAAAGGGCCATCGCTCTGCATCCATGTCCTCCAGAGTTCATCCAAATCAATGCCCTTTACCGACCGCCAACCCCTACGAAAATGGGGTTGATCGCGATCGGCCCGCCTCAAACATTGTCGGATCTAGGAACCAAAGGTACCAGGCCGGGGAAATGGGGAGGAAGAGGAACAGAGCATGTCCATCACTAGCTCCCACTACGTCAGTGATGGATGGCTAGACCAGCCTTCCCTCATGCCAACCTTCCCCATGTCACCACCGTGATACCCCACCATGGCTGCCAGCTTATATATGCCCGAAGCCAGTACGAACATCCGCTAGTCGAGGAAAGGCGGCGGGACTGCCGATAACCGTCATCGGAGACATACCTCTGAAGGAGCCAACACCCAGCCCCACCTACAGCCCTCATCTCTCGTAGAGAATCTTCGACCAAACTATCGAACTCATTGCTGGCCCTAGCAGACTCTACTACCTAGTAGCCCACCATGCCCCAGCGAGCCTACACCCATCACCATGTCGGCCAGCCGCCTCCTCCCGCTCCCGCACGGCATCCTGGCCCTTCAATGCCGGCCTGCGCTAGCACCAATGCCATGGCCCCGCCAGTGAAAAGACCGGCATGGCTTTGCTAGGCCATGCTCACTTGTCGCGGTGAGGAGGGAGGAGATGGGTGAAGGAGGGGGACCCTGGTGGTGCGATCTAAGGTTCCCTCCCCGTCACCATGCAGGAGGGGGTGGGGTCTACTCTTACCACACCAATGGTATTTTCACACAAGACCACCAATTAGTCAGCATGCGCCAGGCTATTTGACATGGTGGAGATGGTTCGTTGGAGGGCTATTGAAGAACCCTTGCATGTAATAGAGTATTTTGGTGCATCTAGTATTGAAGGCAGCGCCGTGAGGCATTGAGTATGGTAAGGGTTTTCTCCACTCTGGTATCACCTTGAAGGAACCGACATTTGCATAGTGAAGGCCGACATAGTCGTTGCAACCCCTAGTTGTTCAAATCCGTCGAGGATTGCATTCAATCTCACCAAAGCAGCTGGCAAACCTTCTGTTGCCCTCTCGGAATTTATGAAGCCCGTTACAATGATGAGGTAGTCCACTCGGAGCCTCCAAAATCTTATCTAGTCAAGCCATTCAAGATACTTGAAAGTTGTTACCTTTAGTTCTATTTGGTGCTTCCAAGTTGGTCATTCTGAAGCTTTCTTGGTGGGTTAAGTGTGTGTAACAATCAAATTGTAGGTCCAACCTATATATACCCCCAAATATCCCATCAGTCCACTCAAAGAGTACTCCACTCATAGCATATCGTCCGAGAGACAACATCACTATCTTGTGCTGATTTCAATGAGATTTCTACTCCAACCATCATGTTAGGTCTTTGAGATCTAATCACCCCTTTGCTTTCGGACCTACCTCTCCGTTCCATTAGCAATATCTTGAGAGAGTATGAGTGCAGAGGAGATTGTCTCTTGAAGCACAGGAGCAAGGGATACATCACTATGTAGTCTCAATCTTATTAATTTTGGAAGGTGTGTGCCTCGTAGATCAGCTGGGTGCTTGGGAGTCTTTAAGTTAATGAAAAAACCAAGAAGTTTGTAAGGCCTCGGAGATCACCTACTTTGTGAATATCCACCACAAGTGAGGCTAATACTTCATGGGTGTACGCCATGATGGCATATGTTAGTTTCTCCTTTGTGGACCCTTAGTGGGTGATTGTCCTTCATGGAACTCTCGACCTTAATCTTCGTGACCTTAGAACCTTCGTGGTTCAAAGCCTCCATCAACATGGAGTAGGATATCGTCATTATCCGAACCACGGGAAATATGTCCATTGAGCTACCCTATGTTTGCATTTCTCTAACTCTACTTATATTATACTCTTGCAAAGTCTTTACTTCCTGTTGTTATACTCTTGTAAACTTGCATGTGTAGGTTACTTGATAGACTACCATAGAATAACTTAAAATTGGCAATGAGACTAACATTTGGGAAAATAGTCACTTTTATTGCATGTACTCCATTAACCCCCCCACCCCCTAGAGTATATTAACTAATCCTACAAGTGGTATCTAAGCTTTGGTCTCCTTAGTAAGGTCCTCCTTTCCTGAATCCTTGGTAAGTTGAATTTAGCTTTGTCTTTACTGTCAAAGAGATTATGGCGTCTAGTGATGGAAGTTATCATCGTAGTGGTCCTTACTTTGGTGGTTCTAACTTTGCTAATTGTGAACATATGATAAAAGTGCATATTCATGGTCATAATCCTATTGTTTGGGCTATCGTCCATGCTGGCCCAGAACGTGAATTTCTTTCGAGGTGGACAAGTTTCAGATCATGAAGCTACCATCAAGAATTGAAGATGGCTCAACACAGTGCTAAAATATGTGACATCCTCTTCAATGAATTGTGCCCCAAAGTATTCAAGAAGATCATCCATATTGAGAGTGAAAAGGAAATTTGGGATACTTTGGTGGAATTGCATGAAGTCGCTGAATATTAATAGAAGCTCGATGTCCTACAATGTCAACTCAATAAGTCGAAGATAATGGATGGTGAAGGTGTAGTTGAGATGTATTCTAGGCTAGCACTCTTTACTAATGAGATTGTTGGCTTAGGAGGCAAAGAAATAACCAACAAATTCATCATGAAGAAGATTCTTTGAATTTTGGATAGAAAGTATGATACTATCTGATCCAAATGATGTCAAATTATAAGTATCTAAAACCTACCGAAGTGATTGGAAGAATTGTGGCACATGAGGTGTGTCGGTGTCAAAACCGGCGGATCTTGGGTAGGGGGTCCCGAACTGTGCGTCTAGGCGGATGGTAATAGGAGACGAGGGACATGATGTTTTACCCAGGTTCGGGCCCTCTCGATGGAGGTATAACCCTACGTCCTGCTTGATTAATATTGATGATATGGGTAGTACAATAGTGGATCTACCACGAGATCAAGGAGGCTAAACCCTAAAGCTAGCCTATGGTATGATTGCTGTAATGTATGTTCTGTCCTACGGACTAAAGCCCTCCGGTTTATATAGACACCAGAGAGGGCTAGGGTTACACAGAGTCGGTTACAATGGTAGGAGATCTACATATCCGTATCGCCAAGCTTGCCTTCCACACCAAGGAAAGTCCCATCCGGACACGGGACGGAGTCTTCAATCTTGTATCTTCGTAGTCTTGGAGTCCGGCGGACGATGATAGTCCTGCTGTCCGGACACCCCCTAGTCCAGGACTCCCTCAAGGTGACAATCAAAGACAAAGAAGAACTTCATTGTCAATCAAGTAGTGATGCTTACAAAGCAACTAGTGACAACTCCAATACCTTAAGTGACATGTTGAAGGTGGAGAACTTGATCTTATGGTCCACAACTTCAATAAGTTCTTCAAGAACAAGCTCAAAGGGAAAAAAGAATCGGTTGAGTCAATGGATGATGATTCAAGATCTTCTAGAAACTGTGAGATATATTGCTACACATGTGGAAGGCCCGAACATTTTGCATCGGATCGTTTCGTACCTCCCAGAAGGAAAGAGGATTTTCCTCAAAGAAAAAGGGCATACTAGAACAATAGTAAGCAAACAATTGAAAGGGCCTTCTCAGCAATGAAAAACAACAAGACCAAGTTGCGCAACAAGATGTTCGGTGGCAGGCCTAATAATTTTCAAAAGGAGTGCGCACTTCCATTGCCTGGATCTTCTAGACACCATCGAAAGCTTCATTGTGGATATATTTTAGATTTTTTTCTACTTAAATATGTTTAAATTTTCATTGTATTAGGTTCTGTTGAGGATCACATGAAAATATTAATGTGCATTGTTAGTGTGTACTATTGACTATTATCGTTTTGTAAATTAAATATTACTTAGCCCTTTGAGACTATTACTCGATGGATTCTTTCCCACAAAAGTACTTGGGCCTCCCCTATCACCGCACAAATCCCCCCCAGCGTTCCAACCTGTGATTGACCGCTACCGTATTTACCTTGTTGTTGATGTGCCCTTTTGCTCTCTCATGGGAGGTCGTATAATCTTACTATCAGTTGTTCTTGACAGCATGCCCACCTATTTTATGATGTGTTTCTCCCTCCCAAAAAGCGTCCTAGAAGAAATTATAAATGTGGAAGAATTTTCTTCTGTTATAACAATGATTCCTACTCAGGTGCTAAGTGTCCCGCGCGTGGGATAGGGTTTGTATGCCTAAGCAGGCAGGTGGTCTAGGCATTTAAAACATGCATGCATAATTTTTTTGCCTTATGCTAAAATTTGCATTCAAATTCCTTCACTCCCCTCTTTTACCTTGGATGGATTGGATCCTCAACCACTCCCTTCTGCATTTAGGTCTAGACAGTAATGCATCCTCTTTGGGTGTTAATCACATGGTGATGTAAACTAGATTAATTATTCTAGTAAACTCTTTGGGTGTTAGTCACATGGCGATGTGAACTATGGGTGTTAATCACATGACGATGTGAACTAGATTATTGACTCTAGTGCAAGTGGGAGACTGAAGAAAATATGCCCTAGAGGCAATAATAAAGTTGTTATTTTATATTTCCTTATTCATGATAAAGGTTTATTATTCATGCTAGAATTGTATTGATCAAAAACTTAAATACATGTGAATACATAAACAAATACGTGACCCTAGTGAGCCCCTACTAGACTAGCTCATTGATCAAATATGGTTAAGGTTTTCTGACCAAGGACATGTGTTGTGATTTTATAACGGGATCACATCATTAGGAGAATGATGTGATGGACAAGATCAACCCGTTAGCTTAGCATAATGATTGTTCAGTTTTATTGCTATTGCTTTCTTCATGTCAAATACATATTTCTTCGACTATTAGATTATGCAACTCTCGGATACCGGAGAAATGCCTTGTGTGCTATCAAATGTCACAACGTAACTGAGTGATCATAAAGATGCTCTACAGGTATCTCCGAAGGTGTTTGTTGAGTTGGCATAGATCGAGATTAGGATTTGTCACTCCGAGTATCGGAGAGGTATCTCTGGGCCCTCTCGGTAATACACATCATAAGCTTGCAAGCAAACGACTAAGGAGTTAGTCACGAGGTGATGTATTATGGAACGAGTAAAGAGACTTGCCGGTAACGAGATTGAACTAGGTATAGAGATACCGACAATTGAATCTCGGTCAAGTAACATACCGATGGACAAAGGGAATTACGTATGTTGTCATAACGGTTCGACTGATAAAGATCTTCACTGTTCCTCTTACGAGACGACCTCGGCTCAAGCTGACCCCACACCGGAAGTCGTCAAGCAATCTTGGGCTCCATCAATCAGTGAGGAGGACAAAGGGAATTACGTATGTTGTCATAACGGTTCGACTGGTAAAGATCTTCACTGTTCCTGTTACGAGACGACCTCGGCTCAAGCTGACCCCACACCAGAAGTCGTCAAGCAGTCTTGGGCTCCATCAATCAGTGAGGAGGAAACCAAAACCTGTTGGAGTTCCCCGCCATCACCTCGCCTAGATCCGGGGGTTCATACCCTCCTGTAGCAGAGATGTAAGTCGCAAAGGCTACTTGCCTGCCGAGGGGGGAGAATTACCTAATATCAAATTCACAAAGCCAGCATATTGGTTAGCGTCAACAGTAGAGACAATGTATAATAGTGACCCTAAGGGATGGGAGAGTCGGGGAGTCCTCCGTTTCCATATGGAGGCGTAGAATATGTAGGAGCCAATATGGGCATCCAGGTTCGGCTATTGGTTATTATTGAAGGAAATATGCCCTAGAGGCAATAACAAAGTTATTATATATTTCCTCATATCATGATAAATGTTTATTATTCATGCTAGAATTGTATTAACCGGAAACATAATACATGTGTGAATACATAGGCAAACATAATGTCACTAGTATGCCTCTACTTGACTAGCTCGTTGATCAAAGATGGTTGAGTTTCCTAACCATAGATATGAGTTATCAGTTGATCAATGGGATCACATCATTAGAAGAATGATGTGATTGACTTGACCCATTCTGTTAGCTTAGCACTTGATCGTTTAGTATGTTGCTATTGCTTTCTTCATGAGTTATACATGTTCCTATGACTATGAGATTATGTAACTCTGATACGTCTCCAACATATATACTTTTCCAAACACTTTTGCCCTTGTTTTGGACTCTAACTTGCATGATTTGAATGAAAATAACCCGGACTGACGTTGTTTTCAGCAGAACTGCCATGATGTTGTTTTATGTGCAGAAAGCAAAAGTTCTCAGAATGTCCTGAAAATCCACGGAGGCACTTTTTGGAAAATATAAAAAATACTGGCGAAAGAATCAAGACCAGGGGGCCCACACCCTGTCCACGAGGGTGGGGGGCATGCCCTCCGCCCTGGGCGCGCCCCCTGTCTTGTGGGCCCCCTGAGGCTCCGCCGACCTCAACTCCAACTCCAAATTTCCGTCTCGCGGAGAAAAAAATCAGAGAGAAAGTTTCATTGCGTTTTACGATACAGAGCCACCGCCAAGCCCTAATCTCTCTCGGGAGGGATGATCTGGAGTCCGTTAGGGCTCCGGAGGGGGGATTCGTCGCCGTCGTCATCATCAACCATCCTCCATCGCCAATTTCATGATGCACACCGCTGTGCATGAGTAATTCCATCGTAGGCTTGCTGGACGGTGATGGGTTGGATGAGATTTACCATGTAATCAAGTTAGTTCTGTTAGGGTTTGATCCCTAGTATCCACTATGTTCTGAGATTGATGTTGCTATGACTTTGCTATGCTTAATGCTTGTCACAAGGGCCCGAGTGCCATGATTTCAGATCTGAACCTATTATGTTTTCATGAATATATGTGTGTTCTTGATCCTATCTTGCAAGTCTATAGTCACCTATTATGTGTTATGATCCGACAACCCCGAAGTGACAATAATCGGGATACTTCTCCGTGGTGACCGTAGTTTGAGGAGTTCATGTATTCACTATGTGTTAATGCTTTGTTCCGGTTCTCTATTAAAAGGAGGCCTTAATATCCCTTAGTTTCCGCTAGGACCCCGCTGCCACGGGAGGGTAGGACAAAAGATGACATGCAAGTTCTTTTCCATAAGCACGTATGACTATTTACGGAATACATGCCTACGTTACATTGATGAACTGGAGCTAGTTCTGTGTCACCCTATGTTATATCTATTACATTTACATGAGGAATCGCATCCGACATAATTATCCATCGTTGATCCATTGCCTACGAGCTTTTCACATATTGTTCTTCGCTTATTTACTTTTCCGTTGCTATTGTTACAATCACTACAAAACCCAAAAACATTACTTTTGCTATCATTACCTTTATTACCATAGTACTTTGCTACTAAATACTTTGCTGCAGATACTAAGTTATCCAGGTGTGTTTGAATTGACAACTCAATTGCTAATACTCAAGAATATTCTTTGGCTTCCCTTGTGTCGAATCAATAAATTTGGGTTGAATACTTTACCCTCGAAAGCTGTTGCGATCCCCTACACTTGTGGGTAATCAAGACTATTTTCTTGCACCGTTGCCGGGGAGCATAGCTCTATTCTCGGAGTCACTTGCGATTTATATCTATTGATCACTATGAAGAACTTGAAAGACGACAGAACCAAGATTTTGCCCTCAACTACGAGGGGAGGTAAGGAATTGCCATCTAGCTCTGCAATAGATTCGCCTTCAGTTATTAGTAAACTTGCGACACCTAAACCTGCTACTACTATGAACTCTGATATGTCGCATGTTATTGATGATTCCACTTCTGCTATGCATGATGCCACTTTTGCTATGCATGATGCTTATGATGAAATTACTTCTGTGCGTGATACTACTTTGCCATTAGGTGAATTTCTTGATGAACAACTTGCTAGAGTTAGGGGGAATGGAATTATTGAAGATGCTATTATTGATGACAGTGATGATGAAGGTTCTCCCAATGATTCTGAATTGCCTATTGTTCCTGGGGGTTATGTTATGAATGAAGAAGCTGCTGGATCTATCTTTGCTTGCAATGATAGATATGACCTTAAAAAATTATTAGCTAAATGGAAGCAACAGTCTCTTAATGCTAGAATGAAACCTGACCCTGCTTTTGCTACTTCACCTATCTGTGTTACTGATAAGGATTATGAATTCTCTATTGATCCTGAGATTATTACTTTAGTTGAATCCGATCCTTTTTATGGCCTTGAATCTGAACCTGTTGTGGCACATCTTACCAAGTTGAATGATATAGCTACCCTGTTTACTCATGATGATAAATCTCGCTATTTTTATATGCTTAAGATATTTCCATTCTTGTTAAAGGGTGATGCTAAGACTTGGTATAATTCTCTTGCTCCTGGTTGTGTGCGTACTCCCTAGGATATGATTTATTACTTCTCTGCTAAATATTTCCCTGCTCATAAGAAACAAGCTGCCTTGTGGGAAATATGTAATTTTTTGCAAATCAAAGAAGAGAGTCTCCCACAAGCTTGGGGGAGGCTTCTCCGATTACTTAATGCTTTGCCTGATCATCCTCTCAAGAAAAATGAAATACTTGATATCTTTTATAATGGACTAACCGATGCTTCCAAGGACTACTTGGATAGTTGTGCTGGTTGTGTTTTCAGGGAAAGAACGGTCGACGAAGCTGAATTACTATTGAATAATATGTTGACTAATGAAAATAATTGGACTCTTCCCGAGACAATTCCTGAAGCAATTCCTAAACCAATTGAGCCAACTCCCGAGCCTATTCCTAAACCCACTCCGAAGAAGAGATGTGTTTTATTTCTCAGTCCTGAAGATATGCAAGAGGCGAAGCAATCAATGAAAGAAAAAGATATTAAAGCTCAAGATGTTAAGAATTTACCACCTATTGAAGAAATACATGGTCTTAATATACCGCCTGTCGAAGAACCACATTGTCTTGATAACCCGACACAGGTAGTAAAGGTAAATTCTCTCTATAGATATGATAAAGTTGAAATCCCCTCTACAAAATTTCATAGCCCGTGCTTAGATGAATTTGATGACTTTATGGCTAGGCAAGAGAGTTTTAATGCTTATGTTGGTAGAGAGTTAAATAATAATGCTTTCGAGATAGGATGCGTGAGCGATAATATGGCTAGAGTTAAAGGTGAACTCAAACTCATTAGCAAATATACTTCTATGGTTGCTACTCAAGCTGAGCAAGTACTTAAAGCTCAAAATGATTTGCTTGATGAACTAAATAATAAAAATGACTTTGCTGTTAGAGTGGCTACTAGAACTGGTAGAATGACTCAGGAACCATTGTATCCTGAAGGCCACCATAAGAGAATCGAGCAAGATTCTCAGAGAAATAATTTAGAGGCACCTAGTTCTTCTAAAAAGAAGAAAAAGAAAAGCGATAGAACTTTGCATGCTTCTAGTGAACCTACTGTAGATACACCTGAGAATTCTAATGATATTTCTATTTCTGATGCTGAAACACAATCAGGTGATGAACATGAACCTAGTGATAATGTTAATAATAATGTTCATGTTGATACTCAACCTAGCAAAAACAATGAAGTAGAGATTGAACCTGTTGTTGATCTTGATAACCCACAATCAAAGAATCAACGTTATGATAAGAGAGATTTTGTTGCTAGGAAGCACTGTAGAAAAAGAGAACCATGGGTTCAGAAACCCATGCCCTTTCCTCCTAAACCATCCAAGACAAAGGATGATGAGGATTTTGAGCGCTTTGCCGAAATGATTAGACCTATCTTCTTACATATGCGCTTAACTAATATGCTCAAAGTAAATCCTTATGCTAAGTATATGAAGGATATCATTACAAATAAAAGAAAGATACCGGAAGCTGAAATTTACACCATGCTTGCTAATTACACTTTTAAGGGTGGTATACCAAAGAAACTTGCAGATCCGGGGATACCAACTATACCATGCTCCATTAAAAGAAATTATGTTAGAACTGCTTTATGTGATCTTGGAGCTGGTGTTAGTGTTATGCCTCTCTCTTTATATCGTAGACTTGAATTGAATAAGTTGACACCTACTGAAATATCTTTGCAAATAGCCGATAAATCGACTGCTATACCTGTCGGTATTTGTGAGGATGTGCCTGTTGTGCTTGCAAATGTCACTATCTTAACGGACTTTGTTATTCTTGATATTCCCGAGGACGACAGTATGTCGATTATCCTTGGTAGACCCTTTTTGAATACTGCAGGGGCTGTTATTGATTGCAACAAAGGCAATGTTACTTTTCATGTTAATGGTAATGAGCATACGGTACACTTTCCGAGGAAACAATCTCAACTTCATAGTATCAATTCTATTGGAAAAGTTCCAACTATCATTATTGGAGGTTTTGAATTTCCTCTTCCAACTGTCAAGGAAAAGTATGATATTCTTATTGTTGGGGATTTTCATATCCCCGTTGAGGTAACTTAGTGTTATTCGAAATTTCTCCGGTTCCGTGTTATTCGGAATGAGTTTGTTAACAAGACTTGATCAACCTTGTTAGTGGATTCATTTTGATGATCACGAGATGGATGAAACTAGAAGGCACAACCTTCTGTACCCTCTTTTTACTTTCTGTTATTTAGATTAAATAAAGCCAAAATAGTATTATCTGTCTGTTTTCTGAATTATCCGTGCATTAAAAAATATCCCGAAAATAAAAGTGCTCCAAATGCCCTACAAATTTAGTATGATTTTTTATGGAATATTTGAGGATTTTAGGCACTGAAATCACTACAGGAGGGGCAAGCACCAAGCCACGAGAGTGGAGGGCGCGCCCACCCCCATGGGCGCGCCTCTGTCTCGTGGGCCCCTGGTGGCCCCCCTCCACTTATGCCAGCACCCACACACTTCATCTTCTACCCAAAAAAAATCCCCATCCAGCTCAAGCACGAGTTCTAGCTCATTTTGCTGCGATTTTCGATCTCCTTGCTCAAAGCTCCATTCACAAAACTGCTTTGGGAGATTGTTGCTTGGTATGTGACTCCTCCATTGGTCCAATTAGTTTTTGTTCTAGTGCTTTATTCATTGCAAATTTTTGCTGCATAGGTGACCATGTTCTTGAGCTTGCATGTTGAATTTATGAGGTCCCAAGCAATTCCAATGCATGATATAGGCTCTAGGCACTTGTAGGAGTAGTTGCTATCAATCTTGTTTAGTTTTATTCACTTTCATTTTGAAGTTACTAAAATTTCAGAAATTTTTCAGAAAATAATTATGTCTAGGAAAATGTACCAAGGTGGTTCCTCGGTGAAGAAGGGGCCGAGGATTGCTATACATGAGCAAGACGTTGAATTACCGAGGGACGCGGATGTACGAGCTTGTGAGTGGCCATCCGATGATTTTATGGTCAAAGCAGGCTTTAAGGAGGAATTTGACACATATGTGCGTAATTCTGAGCTGGAGGACTTCTTACAAGATAAGTGTCCTCAATACTATCAATTGACTGATTCCTTTGTGCGGAGGTTTAAATATAACTGTCCGCATAATTCTCCTAGTGTCCTATTTGATATTTATGATGCATCTTATACCATGTACTTAGAGGATTTTACAACTGCTTGCAAACTTCCACAGTGGGGTAATATTAATGATCCTCACAAATATGAATTTAGAGATTTCCTTGCTAGTATTACTGTGGGAGAATCCAGGGACATAGCACAAGCTACCATAGGGAGCATTCATTTTCCTGCTATACATTATTTTGCTCTCTTCATTGGTAGATGCATTAACGAGAAAAATGAAGCATGTCATATGTGTGTCCCTGATCTTTGTGTCCTCAAGAGTGCTGTGTTAGGTTATAAAGGTTATAACTTGGGGGCAATAGTTGCACGTAGGTTGCAGAACAATGGTAGAGCTAGAGATTTATTTGGAGGAATTTATGCAACCCGTGTGGCTAATTATCTTGGTATAGCCCCACGAGAGGGGGATGTGATGATACCTCCTGTTTATTTAGATTATGACGCTATGGTCAACCATCAATTTCTTAGGAGGAATGAACAATTCCTCCATTATCGACTAATCTATAACAGACGCAACGTCGTCCATGTTACTCTTCCTGCTCCTCTCCTTTTTGATTATCAGGCAAAAGGAAGATATGTTGTTACCAGGGAGGAAGCAGCTGAACACGAGGGGAGAGCGGAGGTAGCTCGCCAACATGCCACAACTCAGGAGGCGGTTGCTGCTGCATCTTAGTACGACCCAGTTACAACTACGGATATGAGCCAGGCGGTCCTTGGTATTAGACCAACTTAGGCCAAAAGCCTAAGCTTGGGGGAGTACGTATTTCTCATCGACTTTACATTCATGTTCACACACTACTCATCGGTGCTCATACTCTTTCATTGTATTATCCATGCTAGTTTATATTCCTTTTTCTCGCTTTATTCTTGTGTGTTTGATAAACCTTAAGAAAAACCAAAAAAATTAGTTAGTTTAATTTCCATGCTTGTAGTAGAACTAAATTGAAAACCCAAAAAGATTTCTCGTTCTTCTTACTTGTTGGGAGCTTTCCCGTGTAAATAGTTTTAGTTTCTTTTCTTTCCTTTGGGGGTCGAGAGTAGAAGACCATATTGAAAATGTTTAGTGGCGCTCATATGCATGATTGTTTATTTAATTTAGAGCCCATATTACCTTGTCTTCTCTCTTGAGTTGAATGCTTGCAGATTCTAGCTTAGTCCAATGCACGTGCACTCTTATTATTATACACATCATTCGGTCGTGCAAGTGAAAGGCAATAATGACGATATATGATGGACTTATTGTGATGACAAAAGTTGGTATGAACTCGACCTCTCTTGTTTTTGTAAATATGATGAGTTCATCGTTTCTGATTCAGCTTATTATGAGGTAAACATATTTGCAATGACATTTAGAGATTATAGTTGCTTGTGCCATGCTTGATTAGCTATGAGTTATAATGGTTTACCTTGCGTGCCAACATGCTATTAGAATGATTATGATGTGGTATGATGGGATGGTATCCTCCTTTAAATGAATTGAGTGACTCGACATGGCACATGTTCATGCATGCAGTTGAAACAAATCAACATAGCCTTCATGATATTTATGTTCATGGTAGATTATATCCTGCTCATGCTTGTACTCAGTGTGAATTAATTTTAATGCATGTTTATGACAATTGTCGCTCTCTCAGATGGTCGCTTCCCAGTATTTTGCTAGCCTTCACCTGTACTAAGCGGGAATACTGCTTGTGCATCCAAACTCCATAAACCCCAAAGTTGTTCCATATGAGTCCACCATACCTTCCTATATGCGGTATTTACCTGCCGTTCTAAGTAAATTTGTATGTGCCAAACTCCAAACCTTCAAATGAAATTCTGTTTTGTATGCTCGAGAAGCTCATGTTTCAACTAGGGCTGCCTATATCTTCCATGCTAGGTGGGTTATTCTCAAGAGGAGTGGACTCCACTCCTCATTCACGAGAAAGGGCCGGTAACCGGGATGCCCAGTCCCATGATCCAAAAAGATCAAAGCAAATCAAAATAATTAAACAAAACTCCCCCAGGGCTGTTTTTAGTTGGAGGCACTCATTGTTTCAAGCAAGCCATGGATTGATGCTTGTTGGTGGTTGGGGGAGTATAAACCTTTACCATTCTGTTTGGGAACTGCCTATAATGCATGTAGTATGGAAGATACAGCCATCTCATAGTTGTTACGTTGACATCGAAAGTATGCCGCTCAAAATGTTATTCAATCTCTATTTTAAATCGAGCTCTGGCACCTCTACAAATCCCTGCTTCCCTCTGCGAAGGGCCTATCTATTTACTTTTATGTTGAGTCATCACCCTTCTTATTAAAAGCATCCGCTGGAGAGCACACTATCATTTGCATTCATTACTATTGGTTTATATTGGGTATGACTTGACTGGATCTCTTTTACCATGAATTACAATGTTTAGTCAATCCTTAATCTTAAAAGGTGCTCTGCATTTATGTTTTGCAGTCTTAGAAAGGGCTAGCGAGATACCATTTTGTTATATCATGTTATGATTTTTTTGAGAAAGTGTTGTCATCCGAGTTTTATTATTATGGCTTGCTAGCTGATTATGTTATTGATATGAGTAATTGTGAGACCTAAGTGTTATTATGAGTATGGTTAGTTCATAATATTTGCTGAAACCTTAATGATGGCTTTGCATGTTTACAACAACAAGAGCAAACAGAGTTTGTAAAAGTTTTTCTTTATCACTTTCAGTTTATCAACTGAATTGCTTGAGGACAAGCAAAGGTTTAAGCTTGGGGGAGTTGATATGTCTCCAACGTATCTACTTTTCCAAGCACTTTTGCCCTCGTTTTGGACTCTAACTTGCATGATTTGAATGAAACTAACCCGGACTAATGTTGTTTTCAGCAGAACTACCATGATGTTGTTTTATGCGTAGAAAGCAAAATTTCTCGGAATGTCCTGAAAATCCATGGAGGCATTTTTGGAAAATATAAAAAATACTGGCAAAAGAATCAAGACCAGGGGGCCCACACCCTGTCCACCAGGGTGGGGGGCGCGCCCTCCCCCCTGGGCACGCCCCCTATCTCGTGGGCCCCTTGAGGCTCCGCCGACCTCAACTCCAACTCCATATATTCCATCTCGCGGAGAAAAAAATCAGAGAGAAAGTTTCATCGCGTTTTATGATACGGAGCCGCCGCCAAGCCCTAATCTCTCTCGAGAGGGCTGATCTGGAGTCCGTTCGAGGCTCCGGAGAGGGGGATTCGTCGCAGTCGTCATCATCAATCATCCTCCATCGCCAATTTCATGATGCTCACCGTCGTGCGTGAGTAATTCCATCGTAGGCTTGCTAGACGGTGATGGGTTGGATGAGATTTACCATGTAATCAAGTTAGTTCTGTTAGGGTTTGATCCCTAGTATCCACTATGTTCTGAGATTGATGTTGCTATGACTTTGCTATGCTTAATGCTTGTCACTAGGGCCCGAGTGCCATGATTTCAGATCTGAACCTATTATGTTTTCATGAATATATGTGTGTTCTTGATCCTATCTTGCAAGTCTATAGTCACCTATTATGTGTTATGATCCGATAACCCCGAAGTGACAATAATCGGGATACTTCTCGGTGATGACCGTAGTTTGAGGAGTTCATGTATTCACTATGTGTTAATGCTTTGTTCCGGTTCTCTATTAAAAGGAGGCCTTAATATCCCTTAGTTTCCGCTAGGACCCCGCTGCCACAGGAGGGTAGGACAAAAGATGTCATGCAAGTTCTTTTCCATAAGCACGTATGACTATTTACGGAATACATGCCTACGTTACATTGATGAACTGGAGCTAGTTCTGTGTCACCCTATGTTATAGCTATTACATGAGGAATCGCATCCGACATAATTTTCCATCACTGATCCATTGCCTATAAGCTTTTCACATATTGTTCTTCGCTTATTTACTTTTCTATTGCTATTGTTACAATCACTACAAAACCCAAAAACATTACTTTTGCTATCGATACCTTTATTACCATACTACTTTGCTACTAAATACTTTGCTGTGGATACTAAGTTATCCAGGTGTGGTTGAATTGACAACTCAACAACTAATACTCAAGAATATTCTTTGGCTCCCCTTGTGTCGAATCAATAAATTTGGGTTCTATACTTTACCCTTGAAAGTTGTTGCGATCCCCTACACTTGTGGGTTATCAAACTCCCGCTTACCAGAGGAACACTTTGTGTGCTACCAGATGTCACAATCTAACTAAGTGACTATAAAGGTGCTCTATAGGTGTCTCCAAAGGTACTTGTTGAGTTGACGTATTTCTAGATTAGGATTTGTCACTCCGATTGACAGAGAGGTATCTCTAGGTCCTCTCAGTAATGCACATCACTATAAGCCTCGCAAGCAATGTGACTAATGATTTAGTTGTGGGATGATGCATTACATAACGAGTAAAGAGACTTGCCGGTAACGAGATTGAACTAGGTATTGAGATATCAACGATCGAATCTCGGGCAAGTAACATACCGATGACAAAGGGAACAACGTATGTAGTTATGCGGTTTGACCGATAAAGATCTTCGTAGAATATGTGGGAACCAATATGAGCATCCAGGTTCTGCTATTGGTTATTGACCGGAAACGTGTCTCGGTCATGTCTACATAGTTCTCGAACCCATAGGGTCCGCACGCTTAAAGTTCGATGACGATCGGTATGATGAGTTTTTGTGTTTTGATGTACCGAAGGTAGTTCGGAGTCCCGGATATGATCATGGACATGACGAGGAGTCTCGAAATGGTACAGACGTAAAGATCGATATACTGGATGACTATGTCCGGACACTGAAAATTTTTCGGGAGGTTTCAGACATTTACCGGAGTACGGGGGGTTACCAGAACCCCCCGGGGGGGTTATTGGGCCTCATGGGCCCTAGTGGAGAAGAGGAGGGGCGGCCAGCAGGCCGCTCGCCCCCTCCCCCTCTAGTCCGAATTGGACAAGGAGGGGGGCGGCGCCCCCCCCCTTTCCTTCCTCTCCTCTCTCCCTTCCTTCCCCTCTCCTACTCCTGCAAGGAAAGGAGGAGTCCTACTCTCGGTGGGAGTAGGACTCCCCCCTTGGCGCGCCCTCCTCCTAGTCGGCCGCCTCCCCCCCTTGCTCCTTTATATACGGGGGCAGGCGGCACCTCTAGACACACAAGTTGATCTGTTGATCTCTCCCAGTCGTGTGCGGTGCCCCCCTCCACCATATTCCACCTCAGTAATATCATAGCGGTGCTTAGGCGAAGCCCTGCGCCGGTAGCATCATCGACACCGTCATCACGCCGTCGTGCTGACGGAACTCTCCCGCAAAGCTCTGCTGGATCGGAGTTCGTGGGACGTCATCGAGCTGAACGTGTGCTGAACTCGGAGGTGCCGTACGTTCGGTACTTGGATCAGTCGGATCGTGAAGACGTACAACTACATTGATGTCTACTACACAACCTTCTTCTTGTAGACGTTGTTGGGCCTGCAAGTGCACAAGTTTGTAGGACAGTAGCAAATTTCCCTCAAGTGGATGACCTAAGGTTTATCAATCCGTGGGAGGCATAGGATGAATATGGTCTCTCTCAAACAACCCTGCAACCAAATAACAAAAAGTCTCTTGTGTCCCCAACACACCCAATACAATGGTAAATTATATAGGTGCACTAGTTCGGCGAAGAGATGGTGATACAAGTGCAATATGGATGGTAGATACAGGTTTTTGTAATCTGAAAATATAAAAACAGCAAGGTAACTAATGATAAAAGTGAGCGTAAACGGTATTGCAATGATAGGAAACAAGGCCTGGGGTTCATACTTTCACTAGTGCAAGTTCTCTCGACAATAATAACATAGATAGATCATATAACAATCCCTCAACATTCAACAAAGAGACACTCCAAAGCCACTAATAGCGGAGAACAAACGTAGAGATTATGGTAGGGTACGAAACCACCTCAAAGTTATTCTTTCGGATCGATCTATAAAAGAGCTCGTACTAGAATAACACCTTAAGACACAAATCAACCAAAAGCCTAATGTCACCTAGATACTCCATTGTCACCTCAAGTATCCTTGGGCATGATTATACGATATGAATCACACGATCTCAGATACATCAAGAGGCACGTGACATCCCATTGTCACCACAGATAAACACGGCAAGACATACATCAAGTGTTCTCAAATAAAGACTCAATCCGATAAGATAACTTCAAGAGGGAAACTTAATTCATCACAAGAGAGTAGAGGGGGAGAAACATCATACGATCCAACTATAATAGCAAAGCTCGGGATACATCAAGATTGTGCCATAGAGGGAACACGAGAGAGAATATGAGAGAGAGAGAGAGAGATCAAACACATAGCTACTGGTACAAACCCACAGCCCCGAGGGTGAACTACTCCCTCCTCATCATGGAGAGCACCGGGATGATGAAGATGGCCACCAGTGATGGATTCCCCCTCCGGCAGGGTGCCGGAACGGGCTCCCGAGAAGTTTTTGGTGGCTACAGAGGCTTGCGGCGGCGGAACTCCCAATCTATCTTGATATTCGATGGTTTTAGGGTATGTAGGCATATATAGGCGAAAGAAGTCGGTCGGGAGGTGCTCGAGGGGTCCACGAGACAGTGGGCCGCGCCCTGTAGGGGGGGCGCGCCCCCTACCTCATGGGCTCCTCGAGGGTCTTCTGACTTGATCTCCAAGCCTCCAGGATGATATTCTTCCAAAAAATCACGATGCCGAAGGTTTCATTCCGTTTGGACTCCGTTTGATATTCCTTTTCTTCGAATTACCGAAACAGGCAATAAAACAGCAATATGGGCTGGGCCTCCGGTTAGTAGGTTAGTCCCAAAAAATGATATAAATGTGTAAAATAAAGCCCATAAACATCCAAAAGGGGTAATATAATAGCATGGAACAATCAAAAATTATAGATATGTTGGAGACGTATCAAGCATCCCCAAGCTTAATTTCTGCTCGTCCTCGAGTAGGTAACTGATAAAAACAGAATTTTTGATGTGGAATGCTACCTAGCATAATTCTCAATGTAATTTTCTTTATTGTGGCATGAATGTTCAGATCCTAATGATACAAAATAAAAGTTCATATTAACATAAGAAATAGTAACACTTCAAGCATACTAATCAAAGTAATCATGTCTTCTCAAAATAACATGGCTAAAGAAAGTTATCCCTACAAAATCATATAGTCTGGCTGTTGCTCTATCTTCATCACACAAAGTATTTAATCATGCACAACCTCGATGACAAGCGAAGCAATTGTTTCATACTTTAATAATCTCAAACTCTTTCAATTTTCACGCAATACATGAGCATGAGCCATGGACATAGCACTATATGTGGAATAGAATGGTGGTTGTGGAGAAGACAAAAAGGATAAGATAGTCTCACATCAACTAGGCGTATCAACGGGCTGTGGAGATGCCCATTAATAGATATCAATGTGAGTGAGTAGGTATTGACATGCAACGGATGCACTAGAGCTATAAATATATGAAAGCTCAACAAAAGAAACTAACTGGGGTGCATCCAACTTGCTTGCTCACGAAGACCTAGGGCACTTTTGAGGAAGCCCATCATTGGAATATACAAGCCAAGTTCTATAATGAAAAATTCCCACTAGTATATGAAAGTGACAACATAGGAGACTCTCTATCATGAAGATCATGGTGCTACTTTGAAGCACAAGTGTGGAAAAAGAGATAGTAGCATTGTCCCATCTCTCTTTTTCTCTCATAATTTTTATTTTTTATTTTCTTTTTCTTTTTTCTTTTTTTTATTTTTCTTTGGCCTTTTTTTTCTTTTTGGCCTTTCTTTTTTTTTCTTTTTGTAAAGTCCGAAGTGTCATCCCGACTTGTGGGGGAATCATAGTCTTCATCATCCTTTCCTCACTAGGACAATGCTCTAATAATGAAGATCATCACACTTTTATGGATTTACAACTCAAGAATTACAACTCAAAGCTAGAACAAGATATGACTCTATATGAATGCCTCCGTCGGTGTACCGGGATATGCAATGAATCAAGAGCGACATGTATGAAAATTATGGAGGTGGCCTTGCCACAAATACAATGTCAACTACATGATCATGCAAAGAGCAATATGACAAAAGTAATGCGTGTCATATGAACGGAACGGTGGAAAGTTGCATGACAATATATCTCGGAATGGCTATGGAAATCCCATAGTAGGTAGGTATGGTGGCTGTTTTGAGGAACGTATATGGTGGGTGTATGGTACCGGCGAAAGTTGCACGGCACAAGAGAGTCTAGCAATGGTGGAAGGGTGAGGGTGCGTATAATCCATGGACTCAAAATTAGTCAAAAGAACTCATATACTTATTGCAAAAATCTAGAAGTCATCAAAAACAAAAGTACTAGGCGCATGCTCCTAGGGGGATAGATTGGTAGGAAAATACCATCGCTCGTCCCCGACCGCCACTCATAAGGAAGACAATCAATAAATAAAATTGTGCTCCAACTTCATCACAAAGATGTTCACCATACGTGCATGCTACAGGAATCACAACCCTCAACACAAGTATTTTTCATAATCACCTCAACTATCATGACTCTAATATCACTACCTCCATATCTCAAAACAATTATCAAGCATCAAATTGATCATAGCATCCAATTCACTTTCTATGATAGTTTTTATTATACCCAACTTGGATGCTCATCATTCTAGGACCAAATTTATAACCATAGCAAATACCATGCTGTTCTAAAAGACTCTCAAAATAATATTAGTGAAGCATGAGAGACTAGCAATTTCTACAAAATATAACCACCGCCGTGCTCTAAAAGATATAAGTGATGCACTAGAGCAAATGACAAACTACTCCGAAACATATAAGTGAAGATCAATGAGTAGTCGAATAATTGTGCAACTATGTGAAGACTCTCTAACATTAAGGAATTTTAGATCTTGGTATTGTATTCAAACAGCAAGCAAAACAAAATAAAATGACATTGCAAGGATAGCACAACTCATGTGAAGAAGCAAAAACTTAGGCTCAACCGATACTAACCGATAGTTGTTGAAGAAGAAAGGTGGGATGCCTCACGGGGCATCCCTGTTGGGGAACGTAGTAATTTCAAAAAAAATTCCTACGCACACGCAAGATCATGGTGATGTATAGCAACGAGAGGGGAGAGTGTTGTCTACATACCCTTGTAGACCCGAAGCGGAAGCGATCACAATGTAGAGGAAGTAGTCGTACGTTCTCCTCGCGATCCGACCGATCCCGGCGCCGTTACTCCGGCGCCCCCGAGTTCTTGACACACGTGCAGCTCGATGACGTCCCTCGTACTCCGATCCAGCCGAGTGTCGAGGGAGAGTTTCGTCAACACGACGGCGTGGTGACGATCTTGATGTTTCACCGGCGCAGGGCTTCGCCTAAGCTTCGCCATGGTATGACCGAGGTGGAATATGGTGGAGGGGGCACCGCACACGGCTAAGGAACGATCCGTAGATCCAACTTGTGTGTTCTAGGGTGCCCCCCTGCCCCCGTATATAAAGGAGCAAGGGGGAGGGGGCTGGCCGGCCAAGGGAGGCGCGCCAGGGAGTCCTACTCCCTCTGGGAGTAGGATTCCCCCTCCAATCCTAGTTGGAATAGGATTCCCGGAGGGGGAAAGAGAGAGAGGGGGCCGGCCCCCTTTCCTAGTCCTAGTAGGACTAGGGAAAAGGGGGGAGGCGCGCGGCCACCTAGGGCTGGCCCTTTCTCCTTTCCACCAAGGCCCACTATGGCCCATTTACCTCCCGGGGTTCCGTAACCTCCGGTACTCGATAAATTCCTGTTTTCACCGGAACCATTCGAACTCCAAACATAGGCTTCCAATATATCAATCTTTATGTCTCGACCATTTCGAGACTCCTCGTCATGTCCGTGATCACATCCGGGACTCCGAACTTCTTCGGTACATCAAAATACATAAACTCATAATAACTGTCATCGAAACCTTAAGCGTGCGGACCCTACGGTTCGAGAACAATGTAGACATTACCTAGAACTATTCTCGGTCAATAACCAATAGCGGGACCTGGATGCCCATATTGGTTCCTACATATTCTACGAAGATCTTTGTCGGTCGGACCGCATAACAACATACGTTGTTCCCTTTGTCATCGGTATGTTACTTGCCCGAGATTCGATCGTCGGTATCCAATACCTAGTTCAATCTCGTTACCGGCAAGTCTCTTTACTCGTTCCGTAATACATCATCTCACAACTAACTCATTAGTTGTAGTGCTTGCAAGGCTTCAGTGATGTGCATTACCGAGAGGGCCCAGAGATACCTCTCCGACAATCGGAGTGACAAAACCTAATCTCGAAATACGCCAACCCAACATCTGCCTTTGGAGACACCTGTAGTACTCCTTTATAATCACCCGCCACGTTGTGACGTTTGGTAGCACCCAAAGTGTTCCTCCGGTAAACGGGAGTTGCATAATCTCATAGTTACAGGAACATGTATATGTCATGGATAAAAGCAGTAGCAACATACTAAACGATCGTGTGCTAAGCTAATGGATTGGGTCATGTCAATCAGATCATTCTACTAATGATGTGACCTTGTTAATCAAATAACAACCTTTTGTTCATGGTCAGGAAACATAACCATCTTTGATTAACAAGCTAGTCTAGTAGAGGCATACTAGTGACATATTGTTTTGTCTATGCATTCACACATGTATCATGTTTCCGGTTAATACAATTCTAGCATGAATGATAAACATTTATCATGAAATAAGGAAATAAATAATAACTTTATTATTGCCTCTAGGGCATATTTCCTTGATCTCCCACTTGCACTAGAGTCAATAATCTAGATTACATAGTAATGATTCTAACACCCATGGAGTCTTGGTGCTGATCATGTTTTGCTCGTGGAAGAGGCTTAGTCAACGGGGTCGCAACATTCAGATCCGTATGTATCTTGCAAATCTCTATGTCTCCCACCGGACTAAGTCCCGGATGGAATTGAAGCGTCTCTTGATGTGCTTGGTCCTCTTGTGAAATCTGGATTCCTTTGCTAAGGCAATTGCTCGAAGATTGTCACAGAAGATTTTCATTGGACCCGATGCACTAGGTATGACACCTAGATCGGATATGAACTCCTTCATCCGCACTCCTTCATTAGCTGCTTCGAAGCTGCTATGTACTCCGCTTCACATGTAGATCCCGCCACGACGCTTTGTTTAGAACGCACCAACCGACAGCTCCTCCGCTTAGTGTAAATACGTATCCGGTTTGCGATTTAGAATCGTCCGGATCGGTGTCAAAGCTTGCATCAACGTAACTGCCACGATGAGCTCTTTGTCACCTCCATATACGAGAAACATATCCTTAGTCCTTTTCGTATTTTAGGATGTTCTTGACCGCTGTCGATGATCCACTCTGGATTACTTTGGTACCTCCTGCTAGGCTTATAGCAAGGCACACATCAGTCGGTACACAGCATTGCATACATGATAGAGCCTATGGCTGAAGCATAGGAACATCTTTCATTTCTCTCTATCTTCTGCAGTGGTCGGGCATTGAGTCTGACTCAACTTCACACCTTGTAACACAGGCAAGAACCCTTTCTTTGCTTGATCCATTTTGAACTTCTTCAAAATTTTGTCAAGGTATGTGCTTTGTGAAAGTCCAATCAAGCGCCTTGATCTATCTCTATAGATCTTAATGCCCAATATGTAAGCAGCTTCACCGAGGTCTTTCATTGAAAAACTCTTATTCAAGTATCCCTTTATGCTATCCAGAAATTCTATATCATTTCCGATCAGCAATATGTCATCTACATATAATATCGTAAATGCTCTGAGCTCCCACTCACTTTCTTGTAAATACAAAGCTTCTCCAAAAGTCTCAGTACAAACCCAAATGCTTTGATCACACTATCAAAGCGTTTATTCCAACTCGAGATGCTTGCACCAGTCCATAGATGGATCGCTGGAGCTTGCACACTTTGTTAGCTCCCTTTGGATCGATAAAACCTTCGGTTGCATCATATACAACTCTTCTTCCGTAAATCCATTCAGAATGCAGTCTTTACATCCATTTGCCAAATTTCATAATCATAAAATGCGGCAATTGCTAACATGATTCGGACGGACTTAAGCATCGCTACGGGTGAGAAGGTCTCATCGTAGTCAATCCCTTGAACTTGCCGAAAACCTTTTGCGACAAGTCGAGCTTTATAGACGGTAACATTACCGTCAGCGTCAGTCTTCTTCTTGAAGATCCACTTGTTTTCTATTGCTTGCCTACCCTCGGGCAAGTCAACCAAAGTCCATACTTTGTTTTCATACATGGATCCCATCTCAGATTTCATGGCCTCAAGCCATTTTACGGAATCTGGGCTCACCATCGCTTCTTCATAGTTCGTAGGTTCATCATGATCTAGTAGCATGACTTCCGAACAGGATTACCGTACCACTCAGTGCGGATCTTACTCGTTGATCTACGAGGTTACAGTAGTAACTTGATCTGAAGTTTCATGATCAACATCATCAACTTCCTCACTACTTGGTGTAGATGTCTCGAAACCGGTTTCGCGATTTAACTACTTTCAAGTAAGGGAGAAGGTACTATTACCTCATCAAGTTCCACTTTCCTCCCACTCACTTCTTTCGAGAGAAACTCCTTCTCTAGAAAGGATCCATTCTTAGCAATGAATGTCTTGCCTTCGGATCTGTGATAGAAGGTGTACCCAACTGTCTCCTTTGGGTATCCTATGAAGACACATTTCTCGATTTGGGTTCGAGCTTATCGGGTTGAAGCTTTTTCACATAAGCATCGCATCCCCAAACTTTAAGAAACGACAACTTTGGTTTCTTGCCAAATCATAGTTCATAAGGTGTCGTCTCAACGGATTTCGACGGTGTTCTATTCAAGGTGAATGCGGCCGTCTCTAGAGCATAACCCCAAAATGATAGCGGTAAATCTGAAGAGACATCATAGATCGCACCATATCTAGTAAAGTGCGATTCGACGTTCGGACACACCATTACGCTGTGGTGTTCGGGTGGCGTGAGTTGCTAAACTATTCCGCATTGTTTCAAATGTAGACCAAACTCAGAACTCAAATATTCACCTCCACGATCGATCGTAGAAATTTAATTTTCTTATTACGATGATTTTCAACTTCACTCTGAAATTCTTTGAACTTTTCAAATGTTTCAGACTTATGTTTCATTAAGTAGATATACCCATATCTGCTTAAGTCATCTGTGAAGGTGAGAAAATAACGATATCCGCCACGAGCCTCAACATTCATCGGACCACATACATCTCAGTATGTATGATTTCCAACAAATCTGTTGCTCTCTCCATAGTACCGAGAACGGGTTCGGTCATCTTGCCCATAAGGCACGGTTTGCAAGTGCCAAGTGATTCATAATCAAGTGATTCCAAAAGTCCATCAAGATGGAGTTTCTTCATGCGCTTTACACCGATATGACCTAAACGGCGATTGCCACAAATAAGTTGCACTATCATTATCAACTCTGCATCTTTTGGTTTCAACATTATGAATATGTGTATCACTACTATCGAGATTCATCAAAATAGACCACTCCTCAAGGGTGCATGACCATAAAAGATATTACTCATATAAATAGAACAACCATTATTCTCGATTTAAATGAATAACCGCCTCGCATCAAACAAGATCCAGATATAATGTTCATGCTCAACGCAGCACCAAATAACAATTATTTAGGTCTAAAACTAATCCGAAGGTAGATGTAGAGGTAGCGTGCCGACCGCGATCACATCGACTTTGGAACCATTTCCCACGAGCATCGTCACCTCGTCCTTTGCCGAGTTAAGCTAATCAGTAGTCCTGCTTTGAGTTGCAAATATTAGCAATGTAACCAGTATCAAATACCAGTGCTACTACGAGCTCTAGTAAGGTACACATCAATAACATGTATATCACATATACCTTTGTTCACCTTGCCATCCTTCTTATCCGCCAAATACTTGGGGCAGTTCCGCTTCCGGTGACGAGTCGCTTGCGGTAGAAGCACTCGATTTCAGTGTTTAGGGACAGACTTTGGTTTCTTCTCTGAGCAAACAACTTGCTTGCTGTTCTTCTTGAAGTTCCCTTCTTCCCTTTGCCTTTCTTCTTGAAACTAGTGGTCTTATTGACCATCAACACTTGATGCTCCTTCTTGATTTCTACCTCCGCAGCCTTTAGCATTGCGAAGAGCTCGGTATAGTCTTTACTAACCCTTGCATATTATAGTTCATCACGAAGCCTTTGTAGCTTGGTGGCGTGATTGGAGAATTTCATCAATGACACAATCATCCGGAAGATTAACTCCCAATTGTGTCAAGTGATTGTAGTACCCGGACATTACGAGTATGTGCTCACTAAATGTAACTATTCTCCTCCATCTTGCAGCTATAGAACTTATTGGAGACTTCATATCTCTCAATCCGGGCATTCTGTTGGAATATCAACTTCAACTCTGGAACATCTCATATGCTCCATGACGTTCAAAACGTCGTTGAAGTCCCGGTTCTAAGCCGTAAAGCATGGCACATCGAACTATAGAGTAGTCATCAGCTTTGCTCGCCAGACGTTCTTAACGTCGTCGGTTGCATCATCAAGAAGAGTTCGGCACCTAGCGGTGCATCCAGGACATAACTCTTACGTGCAGCAATGAGGATAATCCTCAAAGTTACGGACCCGATCCGTGTAATTGCTACCATCATCTTTCAACTTTGCTTTCTCAAGGAACGCATTAAAATTCAACGGAACAAAAGACGAGCCATCTATCTACAATCAAACATAAACAAGCAAGATACTATCGGTACTAAGTTCATGATAAATTTAAGTTCAATTAATCATATTACTTAAGAACTCCCACTAGAAAGACATCTCTAGTCATCCAAGTGATCACGTGATCCAAATCAACTAAACCATAACCGATCATCACGTGAAATGGAGTAGTTTTCAATGGTGAACATCTTATGTTGATCATATCTACTATATGATTCACGCTCGACCTTCGGTCTCCGTGTTCCGAGGCCATATCTGCATATGCTAGGCTCGTCAAGTATAACCCGAGTATTCTGCGTGTGCAAAACTGGCTTGCACCCGTTGTAGATGGACGTAGAGCTTATCACACCCGATCATCACGTGGTGTCTAGGCACGACGAACTTTGGCAACGGTGCATACTCAGGGAGAACACTTCTTGATAATTTAGTGAGAGATCATCTTATAATGCTACCGTCAATCAAAGCAAGATAAGATGCATAAAAGATAAACATCACATGCAAATCAATATAAGTGATATGATATGGTCATCATCATCTTGTGCTTCATGATCTCCATCTTGCAGCACCACCATGATCACCATCGCCACCGGTAGCGACACCTTTGATCTCCATCGTAGCATCGTTGTCGTCTCGCCAATCTTATGCTTCTACGACTATCTCTACCGCTTAGTGATAAAGTAAAGCATTACAGTAGCGATTGCATTGCATACAATAAAGCGACAACCATATGGCTCTGCCGATTGCCGATAACCGGTTACAAAACATGATCATCTCATACAATAAAATATAGCATCACGTCTTGACCATATCACATCACAACATGCCCTGCAAAAACAAGTTAGACGTCCTCTACTTTGTTGTTGCAAATTTTACGTGGCTGCTACGGGCTTAAGCAAGAACCAGTCTCACCCACGCATCAAAACCACAACGATACTTCGTCAAATAGACTCGTTTAACCTTCTCAAGGACCGGGCGTAGCCACACTCAGTTAACCTAAAGTGAGAGAGCAGGCACCCACCGGTCACCTTTAAGCAAGCGTGTGCTCGTGGCGGTGAAACCAGTCTCGCGTAAGCGTACGCGTAATGTCGGTCTGGGCCGCTTCATCTCACAATACCGCTGAACCAAAGTATGACATGCTGGTAGGTAGTATGACTTGTATCGCCCACAACTCACTTGTGTTCTACTCGTGCAAAACATCAAACCATAAAAACCTAGGCTCTGATACCACTGTTGGGGAACGTAGTAATTTCAAAAAAATTCCTACGCACACGCAAGATCATGGTGATGTATAGCAACGAGAGGGGAGAGTGTTGTCTACATACCCTTGTAGACCCGAAGCGGAAGCGATCACAATGTAGAGGAAGTAGTCGTACGTTCTCCTCGCGATCCGACCGATCCGGCGCCGTTACTCGGCGCCCCCGAGTTCTTGACACACGTGCAGCTCGATGACGTCCCTCGTACTCCGATCCAGCCGAGTGTCGAGGGAGAGTTTCGTCAACACGACGGCGTGGTGACGATCTTGATGTTTCACCGGCGCAGGGCTTCGCCTAAGCTTCGCCATGGTATGACCGAGGTGGAATATGGTGGAGGGGGCACCGCACACGGCTAAGGAACGATCCGTAGATCCAACTTGTGTGTTCTAGGGTGCCCCCCTGCCCCCGTATATAAAGGAGCAAGGGGAGGGCGGCCGGCCAAGGGAGGCGCTGGCCAGGGAGTCCTACTCCCTCTGGGAGTAGGATTCCCCCTCCAATCCTAGTTGGAATAGGATTCCCGGAGGGGGAAAGAGAGAGAGGGGGGCCGGCCCCTTTCCTAGTCCTAGTAGGACTAGGGGAAGGGGGGAGGCGCGCGGCCACCTAGGGCTGGCCCTTTCTCCTTTCCACCAAGGCCCACTATGGCCCATTTACCTCCCGGGGTTCAGTAACCTCCGGTACTCAGTAAATTCCTGTTTTCACCGGAACCATTCGAACTCCAAACATAGGCTTCCAATATATCAATCTTTATGTCTCGACCATTTCGAGACTCCTCGTCATGTCCGTGATCACATCCGGGACTCGAACTTCTTGGTACATCAAAATACATAAACTCATAATAAGCATCATCGAAACCTTAAGCATGCGGACCCTACGGTTCGAGAACAATGTAGACATGACCGGAACTATTCTCGGTCAATAACCAATAGCGGGACCTGGATGCCCATATTGGTTCCTACATATTCTATGAAGATCTTTGTCGGTCGGACCGCATAACAACATACGTTGTTCCTTTGTCATCGGTATGTTACTTGCCCGAGATTCGATCGTCGGTATCCAATACCTAGTTCAATCTCGTTACGCAAGTCTCTTTACTCGTTCCGTAATACATCATCTCACAACTAACTCATTAGTTGTAGTGCTTGCAAGGCTTGATGATGTGCATTACCGAGAGGGCCCAGAGATACCTCTCCGACAATCGGAGTGACAAAACCTAATCTCGAAATCGCCAACCCAACATCGCCTTTGGAGACACTGTAGTACTCCTTTATAATCACCCGATTACGTTGTGACGTTTGGTAGCACCAAAGTGTTCCTCCGTAAAGCAGGAGTTGCATAATCTCATAGTTACAGGAACATGTATATGTCATGGATAAAAGCAGTAGCAACATACTAAACGATCGTGTGCTAAGCTAATGGATTGGGTCATGTCAATCAGATCATTCTACTAATGATGTGACCTTGTTAATCAAATAACAACCTTTTGTTCATGGTCAGGAAACATAACCATCTTTGATTAACAAGCTAGTCTAGTAGAGGCATACTAGTGACATATTGTTTTGTCTATGCATTCACACATGTATCATGTTTCCGGTTAATACAATTCTAGCATGAATGATAAACATTTATCATGAAATAAGGAAATAAATAATAACTTTATTATTGCCTCTAGGGCATATTTCCTTCAATCCCCAAGTTTAGATGCTTGATACTTCTTGAAATATTACCTTGGGGTGCCTTGGGCATCCCCAAGCTTGAGCTTTTGTGTCTCCTTAATTCCTCTCATATCATGGTTTCTCTTTTTATAAAAAGCTTCATCCACGCCAAACTCAACAAGAACTCGTGAGATAGGTTAGTATAAACCAATGCAAAACCTTATCATTTTCTACTGTAACAAATCACTAAAATTATTATTCAACATTGAATACTAAATGCCTCTGCATATTTAATACTCCTATCATCAAATAGAATCATTAAACAAGCAAACATATGCAAACAATGCAAACATAACAGCAATCTGTCAAAACAGTACAGTCTGTAAAGAATGCAAGAGTATCAATACTTCCCTAACTCCAAAAATTATGAAATAAAATTCCCACTGTAGTAAATTTATCATAGCTCATTATGAAAAAGTTTTCATCATTATATCATGCTCTGACTTTTCTAGGGAATTTTTGCAACAGCGGTAAACTTTCTGTTTTAAAACAGCAACATATATACTAGCAAAATAAGCATGGCAAAGGCTATCCTTGACCTTTTTTATTGAAACTAAAGATGAAAAACATTATTCTAAATAACAGAAAGCAAATACTAACAAGAGAAATTGATGCTCCAAGCAAAACACATATCATGTGGTGAATAAAAATATAGCTCCAAGTAAAGTTACCGATGAACGAAGATGAAAGAGGGGATGCCATCCGGGGCATCCCCAAGCTTAGGCTCTTGGTTGTCCTTGAATATTACCTTGGGATGCCTTGGGAATCCCCAAGCTTAGGCTCTTGCCACTCCTTATTCCATAGTCCATCGAATCCTTACCCAAAACTTGAAAACTCCACAACACAAAAAACTCAACAGAAAACTCGTAAGCTCCGTTAGTATAAGAAAATAAAACCACCCCTTAGTTACTGTAATGAACTCATTCTAAATTCATATTGGTGTAATATATACTGTATTACAACTTCTCTATGGTTCATACACTCAATACTAGCCATAGATGCATCAAAATAAGCAAACAACACACGAAAAACAGAATCTGTCAAAAACAGAACAGTCTGTAGTAATGTGTATCGAACGTATACTTCTGGAACTCCAAAAAATCTACCAAATTAGGAGGTCCTACGTAATGTGTCTACCAATGCAGAGTAAAAACAATCAGATCAAGAGCACGTTTCTGTGAATTAACAAAACTAATTTATTGGGTGCAAAAGTTTCTGATTTTCAGCAGGATCAACACAACTATCACCGTAAGCTATCCTAAAGGTATTACTTGGCACTTTATTGAAACAAAAGCTATAAAACATGATTACTACAGTATCATAATCATGTGAACACACAAAAACAGTAAGGATAGATATTGGGTTGTCTCCCAACAAGCGCTTTTCTTTAATGCCTTTTTAGCTAGGCATGATAATGACAATGATGCTCACATAAAAGATAAGAATTGAAACATGACGGGAGCATCACGAAGAATATGACTAGCACATTTAAGTCTAACCCTCTTCCTATGCATAGGGATTTTGTGAGCAAACAACTTATGGGAAATAATCAACTAGCATAGGAAGGTAAAACAAGCATAGCTTCAAAAATTTAAGCACATAGAGAGGAAACTTGACATTATTGCAATTCCTACAAGCATATATTCCTCCCTCATAGTAATTTTCAGTAGCATCATGAATGAGTTCAACAATATAACCAGAACCTAAAGCATTATTTTCATGATCTACAAGCATAGAAAATTTACTACTCTCCACATAAGCACAATTCTTCTCATTAGGAATGGTGGGAGCAAACTCAACAAAATAACTATCATGTGAGGCATAATCCAATTGAAAACTAAAATAATGATGACAAGTTTCATGGTTATCATTATTATTAATAGCATACAAGTCATCACAATAATCATCATAGATAGCAACTTTGTTTTCATAATCAATTGGAACCTCTTCCGAAATAGTGGATTCACCACTAAATAAAGTTGACACTCTTCCAAATCCACTTTCATGTCCATCACAATAAGATTCAACATCCTCCAAAATAGTGGGCTCACTACTTCCTAAAGTTGACACTCTTCCAAACCCACTTTCATCAATATAATCATCATAAATAGGAGGCATGCTTTCATCAAAATAAATTTGCTCATTGTCGGTGTCAAAACCGGCGGATCTCGGGTAGGGGGTCCCGAACTGTACGTCTAGGCGGATGGTAACAGGAGACAAGGGACACGATGTTTTTACCCTGGTTCGGGCCCTCTCGATGGAGGTAAAACCCTACTCCTGCTTGATTGATATTGATGATATGGGTAGTACAAGAGTGGATCTACCACGAGATCAAGGAGGCTAAACCCTAGAAGCTAGCCTATGGTAGGATTGTTGTAATGGTTGGTTGTCCTACGGACTAAAACCCTCCGGTTTATATAGACACCGGGGAGGGCTAGGGTTACACAGAGTCGGTTACAATGGTAGGAGATCTACATATCCGTATCGCCAAGCTTGCCTTCCACGCCAAGGAAAGTCCCATCTGGACACGGGACGAAGTCTTCAATCTTGTATCTTCATAGTCTTGGAGTCCGGCTGACGATGATAGTCCGGCTGTCCGGACACCCCGATCCAGACTCCTCAAGTAGCCCGAACCAGGCTTCAATGACGATGAGTCCGGCGCGCATATTGTTCGGCATTGCAAGGCGGGTTCCTCCTCCGAATAATTCATAGAAGATTGTGAACACCAGGATAGTGTCCGGCTCTACAAAATAAATTCCACATTCCACCGTAGAGAGAATAATATGTACACAAGTTCAATCTGCTGACGTATTTTGTGGCATGATGTCATACCACTACCAAGCCTTTACTTGAGTCGTTTTTTTATTATACCACCTCAGCGCGTTTAGCGAAGCGGTTTCCTTGGCACGTCTTGTCGAAGCAGAGATCGTGTTCCCCTTATTCCGGGATTCTCATCAATACGGACATGGGTAACCCAATCGTGCCCGTCGCCACGCCCCCTCTATCGGAGGCGAGTCCCGAGCGGTCACAGGGACGGCTCTTGATATTCTCCCGCTTTATATGGGACCAAGGCTCGCTACTTTTCTTCAACCCGCAATCAAATCTTATTCCTGTCCCGAGTTCCAACACCCAGAGCCCCAGATTCGAGTGCTTCGGACCTTCAACAATGTCCGGCTCCGACCTACAGGGCCGGTGGATGCCTTCCTCCATCACGGAAGAAGACGTGCTAAAGCTGCGAGAGGCTAAGTACCTGTACTACGAGATTTCGCATAGGTTGCCCGCCAAAGGGCAAGTTATTCCTACCCCCGAGCCCGGCGAGCATGTCGTGTTTGTATCCCACCTCCGTCGGGGTTTAGGCTTCTCGGTGGATCCTTTTGTGAGGGGGCTCATGTTCTACTATGGGTTAGAATTCCACGACTTGGCTCCGGAGTCCATCCTCCATATTTCCGCATTCATTGTCCTCTGCGAAGCCTTCCTCCGTGTCACCCCTCACTTCGGCTTGTGGCTTAAGACCTTCGACGTGAAGCCGAAGATGGTAGAGGGGCGTCAAGCAGAGTGCGGCGGGGCGGTTGTGAGCAGAAGGGCCGACGCTCCATGGCCCGAGGGCTCTTTCCAGGAGGAGCTCGGCTTGTGGCAGCAGGAGTGGTTCTACATAACCACTCTCAAGGGCAGCAGGCAGAAGCCGCTGCCCATCTTCCGCTCGGGCCCCCCACAGCGGCTGATGTCATGGGTCAGTCAAGGGCTCAACTTGGGGCCGCCAAAGGACGTGCCCCTATTGCAGGGCCGGATTCGAGACCTCCAAGCGAGGGAGATCGATCTGGTTGTGGTGATGCAGGTCATGCTGATTAGGCGTCTCCTGCCCTGCAAACGCCGCCCTCTCCGGCTGTGGGAGTTTAATCCAGAGGGACCACAGATTCTCCAACACTTCATGGGTATGACACCCGTGGAGATGTACAAACTGTTCTTCGGATCATGAGAGGCGTGTCCGGAATTGACTGAGGACGCCGGCCTAAGCTGCAATCGCCCGGATACACAAGTAAGTAGCTCCCTGTCCGGACACACCGTTTGTTTGCCTTTCTATGATTCGCTTTTTGACCAACTGCCCACTTAACAGGAGTGGATATCGCAAGCAAAACTGGTACGGTGTCCGGGCCCCCTCCCAGAGACCGCGCCGGATCCCGTGCTGGTCAGGATGTTGGAGGTTGCGCCTTCAGAGGAAGGTGAAGGGGAGAACAGATGAGCTACCGCCTCAATCAAGGAGGCTTTTGAGGAAGAGGGGATCGAGAATCCCTCCTTTCAGGGGGAGAAGAGGACCGCCTCCGAAAACCCGGAGGCCAAAGCCCCGAAGCGAGGGAAGAAATCTTTACCAGAGGGTCCTGCGTCCGGAGAGGCTCCGGCCGCACAGTCTCCCCTAAAGGATCAGCCCTCCAGCGAGCCGTAAGTAGAAAAAAGGGAGGTTTGTAATAAGGGACATCCCTATTTGTGCTTCTGAGGATAACTTAAGTTTTTACCTTGTAGTTCAGATCTCCGCCCTTCTCAGATGAGCTCGTCTTCGGGGGAACTCCGTCCGGATATGATGGAGAGCGAGACGCCCCGATGGGCCGGACGAGCCCGAAGTGTCGTCACGGAGGGTGTCCCCGAGTCCGGCAGGGCTGAATAGTTCGGCACCAACTGGTGTGCGGCCAGGGGAGCTGAAGGATCTGCTTGAGAGGGCGTCCATCTCAGAAGGTCACCGTACACTGATGAGTACGATGATTGAAAGAATTTCATCCGCCGAAGGCGGATTGCGTGATGCCGTTAGGAGTTTGCTGGTGGGGTTTGAGGTACGTAAAATGACAATACTCTTTGACAGTTTTACACATAAAGTGCGCCCTGTATAGATAGTAGCCCCTGAGACTCGGTAGGGTGTCGAGAACGACAGCGTGCCGAGGATCAAAATCCCAGGTATTAATTTACGCCTTTCCTAAGCAGGTGACGGATAGTTCGGTGGCTAGCCGGACAGATGGAGTTGCCGAACTAAAGCGGCATCTCGATGTTGCGGATGCGGACATCGCGTTGGTCAATAAATGACTTGACGAGTCACAAGGTAGGTTTTTTCTCCGTGGTCACCTGGTAAGAGAGCCGAAGCCCACTCCTTACCACATGTGTGTTCAATGCAGATAGTGCCGCTGCTGTGGAGAGCCTTCGGGCAGGACTTGCTCAAGCCAAGGAGCAAGCCAGAAGGAGTGATGCGGCTGCCTTGAGGGCGGCCAAAGAGTTAGAAGCCGAAAGGGCTGCCCACTGCCGAAGCAGGGAGGAGATGGCCGAAATGGCCATGAAGTTAAAAGATGCTGCCGACCGTAATGGGGTTCTTGAAAAGGATCGCCTAGCGGAGCGAGAAGACCTCGGGAAGGCCACCGCCGAAGCCAAGGATGCCCGTTCTGCAATGCGGGCTATAAAGGAGGAGTTGCACCAGGCTGGAGACATTGTGGCTGGCAAGCCCTTTTTGCTGCACCGAAGGTTTACGGATCCGAAGTATGCTCAGCTTGGCCAGCTGTGGGGTCCGGAGGATCCTTATATGGACTTAGCGGCGAGTGCGGCAGACACCGTTGTGCACTTCCGAAGTCAGGAGGATCACAAGACGGAAGAGCTGTTTTGGTCTCAATTCCATAGTCCGGAGCGTTCACTTCCGCTGAACGATCGGCTGGCCGAGTGGGCTGAACTGAATAGATTGTCCGGACTTGCCATGACGGATATCGTGGCTCATGTCTGGCCGGATAGGCCCAAGCCAAAGAGTTATTTTGACTTATTGCAGCAATTCTTTGGGGCGGTGCCGCATATCAAGGCGATGAAGCGGTCGGCTTGCGTAGAAGGTGCACGGATGGCCCTCGCCCGTGTGAAGACACATTGGACAGAGATTGATGCCACCGCAGTTGCGACCCAGGGTTCGGACGAGAGCCGGTTACCCGCCGAGCACTATTTTGGGGAAGTTCTGCGTGGTGCTCGTGCAATTGAGTCGCAGTGCTCAAAGAATGCCATGTTCAAGTGAACATTTTGGTTTGTAAAACGATGTTTATGATGTCAGCGCTTTATTTACTTGTGCGTTCAAGTATTAAAATATCTCCTGTGCGGCCGTTTATGTATACGTGTGTATAACCTGAAAGATGGCAGTCGTCGGCTTCAGCCCCCACGCACAAGGTGCGGGGGTGTTTGCAAAAATAGCGCATTTTCACACTTAATCCGACGTCTCGGTCCTGTGAAGGAGGTGTTAGCGTAGCAAACGAGGCAACCGGACTATAATGCTTTATCACTTTCACTTAGCCATAGGAGTTCGAGGGTGGGGCTATGACATAGCCCCTAGGGGCACCGCGCTCTCCGAATTCGGGGCACGTTTGTGCCTGACCGGGAAACGGTCCTTCGTCAAAGCGGTGGAATTCTAAACATTCCGATAGTCGATCGAGTGGTTGACCAGTCTCTCGCTATATCATGACAGTCAGTTTTCGGCTTTCTCTACTGAGGTGCTCGCCCAGCCGAACCGGGGCACAATCGCAGTAGTTCCCCTGGTGCCGCGTTAGCCGATGATACGGAACGTAAGGCAGCAAAACACAGGAGCTGGGAAACCCAACATTTGACCAAAGACATGACTCGGAGCTGATGCATATAAGGCCTAACTCGAGACGCCGAACACTCCCTAAGGTGTTCGGTCTTTATAATAACGGGCAGAACAATGCCCTAAGCCCCTAGTGTCCAGGTACAGGCAAGAATTTCTGGCGCGGCCGATGCCAAAACGCCAGCCTCCTCGTTGGTTATGGTGAAAAACCGTGGGATGTGATCAACAAAAGACGAGAAGAAAGGTTTACGCAGGACTTAATCAAGAGAATCCTTGCGACGGGTCCCTGCTGCACGTCTGCGCCTGTGTCTCCGTTGTGCCGTATCCTGGACGGGTGTACACGTTGTTCATCTGTAAAAGGAGAGGAACTTAGCTTGAAAGGAAATCGTGCAAAAAATGTATTAAAAATCTAAATATGAATGAATAAATAAAGCTGGGCCTCTATTAGCTCATACGCACAGCCCGTTGTAAAGGGGTGTGCGGCTAGGGAGCCCCTAGCTTATTTTATGCCGGACTCATCTAGCCATATCCGGGTTCTGGCACGACCTTTTAGTGAGATGATGCCGCGTGGACCGGGCATTTTAAGTGTAAGAGATGCGTAGTGTGGTATTGCATTAAAGCGGACAAAAGCTTCACGTCCCAATAGTGCTTGATGGCTACTTTTGAATGGGGCGACATGAAAGAGTAGCTTTTCGCGTCGGAAGTTGTTGGGTGACCCAAATACAACTTCTAGTAGTAAGGAGCCCGTGCACTTGGCGTAAGGGCCTGGCGTCACTCCTTTGAAGGAAGTGCGGCTATATCGAATTTTAGTAAGGTCTATCCCCAATTTGCGGATTGTGTTCGGATATAGCAGGTTTAAATTGCTGCCGCCGTCCATCAAGCCTTGTGTAAATTGTAGTCCGTCGATTATAGGATCCAATATCAGAGCAGTCCATCCTGCGTTTCGAATACTTTTGGAATAGTCCAGGTGGTCGAAAGTAATTGGTTTTGACATCCAACCTCGAGGTTCCGCTGGGGTGGACCATGCGATACCTACTTTGGCGGGTGCCGCACTGTTGCTCCGTATTATCACATGAAGTGAATTTACTGTTTTGACTTCTTGTGGGAAAGTCTTTTGTTTTCCGGCGCTCCGCTGGTGGGGTTAAATCATCATCCTCGCCATGCGCCGAGCCCCTTGTGTTCGGGCGTTGAGTCTGCGGACTATTTGAAGACCCAACAATCTCGGTGGGTGTGGTTTGCGAGCCTTCGGAGGTCTTGTGGATTTGACATATCCGATCCAAAATTTTGTTTAAGTTGGATAGCTCTTCACAGTTGTCCTTAAGAGGCAGTGCTTTGTTGTTCGGCCGCGAGCTTTTGAATCCGGCGTTGACCGCCGTGTTCTTTGGGCTTTTTTTCCTTATTTCGGCACTGATCCTTTCTGCGCCGTGACTTTCCGTTTCCATCTCTGATCTCGGATGTCCTCGGGTCGCTGGTGCTGCATCTTGCTAGCCAGCTGTCTTCCCCCGCGCAAAAGCGTGTCATGAGGCTTGTTAGCGCGGCCATTGTTCTTGGCTTCTCTTGGCCGAGGTGTCTGGCGAGCCATTCGTCTCGGACATTATGTTTAAAAGCTGCTAAGGCTTCGGCGTCCGGACAGTCGACTATTTGGTTCTTTTTGGTAAGGAACCTGTTCCAGAATTTGCGCGCTGACTCTCCGGGCTGTTGAGTTATGTCACTTAAATTGTCTGCATCCGGAGGGCGGACATAAGTCCCTTGAAAATTTGCTCTAAACGCGTCCTCAAGCTCTTCCCAACTTCCAACAGTATTTTCTGGGAGGCTTTTGAGCCAATGCCGAGCTGGCCCTTTGAGCTTGAGGGGAAGATATTTTTATGGCGTGGAGATTATCTCCTCTGGCCATGTGTATGTGGAGGATGTAGTCCTCAATCCAGACTCCAGGGTCTGTTGTTCCGTCGTATGCCTCTATGTTTACGGGTTTGAACCCCGCTGGGAATTCATGATCCAGCACCTCATCGGTGAAACATAGTGGGTGTGCGGCGCCCCTATATTTGGGTGTGCCGTTGTCTTCAAATACTCCGCGTGTTGCGTTGCTTCCTGGGGCCCTCTTTTTTGGCCCGTAAATGGACCTGACTTGGCCATCTGTTTTGTGAGGATCGTGTGTCGTCTTGTGTGCGGCGCCGCTTGTCGCTTTTGGCCTGTCGTCTGGTCGTCTATCCGGCCAGGCGGCCCCTTTGCTTTTTGACTGTGGGGGCTCTATGGCTTCCTCGTCAAATTCTGGCAGCAGCTTGCGCTTTGGATAGCTCTTTGTTTGATGGCTATTGCCATATTTGTCCGCGGTCTTGAGTACTTTGCTCCACCTCATTCTGAATATGTCTTCCGCTGTTTTGAGCTTCCGTTTTTCCTTTTTCAGACTTCTTGCAGTGGCGACCAGTCTTTTGTGCAGGTTCTTATGCTCTGGTGGTGTGTCCGGCGTTAGTTCGTCTGGACTGTTGTTTTCGCCGGGCATGGATTGATTGTCCGATTCGTCCTGTTCGAATAGCTGCTTGGTTTCATGTTTTTCGTCCACTGGTTTGCCCTGCTCTATCGCTAGGTCATTATGAGTGCTGTTTTTGTCGAGGCGGGACTTAGGGCAGCGTCTGCATCGCCGTTTTGGTTGTTTGTCGGCGGAATTATCCTTTGCCGCGTCCCGTTGTTCCTCGTCATCGCTTTCTTTTGGGGTGTCCACCATGTATACATGGTTTTGGTTGGCCTTCTAGTGCTCGGTAGGCGCTGGTTTTTGGTAGTCTCTGGCATCGTCGTCCATACCGTCGATGTCTTCGGAGTCATAGTCTAGCATGTCGGTTAAGTCATCGACAGTGGCTACAACGTGGGTAGTGGGTGGGCTTTGAATTTCTTCGTCGTCCGCATCCCAACCATCCTGACCGTAGTCCGGCCAGGGTTCTCCTGATAACGAGAGGTGCTTTAGCGAATTCAGGATGTCGCCAAAGGGTGAGTGCTGAAAGATGTCCGCGGCGGTGAACTCCATAATCGGCGCCCAATCGGATTCGATTGGCAGGGGCGCAGGAGGTTCGGAGTCCGGCAAGGAGTCCGGCGCCTCGGAGTCACGAGCTTTATAAGGGACAAGATCAGTGTTCGGCTCTATCGCCGTAGAAGTTGCAGCCCCCGAGGTGGTGTCCAGCTACCCGTCATCGATTTGTACGATCGGCTCCGAACTATGGGTCGGAGCGGATTCGTGTGCGGCCTCCAGGGTACTGTCCGGCGGCAGAGCTAGATCATGCCCATCGTGACAGTGCGGCACGCTCGGCTGTGGCTCGACTCCATCGAAGATCAAGTCCCTGCAGATGTCAGCCATGAAGTTTAGGCTTCCAAACCTGACCTGATGGCCAGGGGCGTAGCTTTTGATCTGCTCCAGATGGCCACGTAAATTGGCCCGCAGTGCGAAGCCGCCGAACACAAAGATCTGTCCGGGGAGAAAAGTCTCAACCTGGACGGCGTTGTTGTTGATTGAAGAAGCCATCAAGCCTATCGGTGACGACACAGAGGAACTCTCAATGAAAGCACCAATGTCGGTGTCAAAACCGGCGGATCTCGGGTAGGGGGTCCCGAACTGTACGTCTAGGCGAATGGTAACAGGAGACAAGGGACACGATGTTTTTACCCAGGTTCGGGCCCTCTCGATGGAGGTAAAACCCTACTCCTGCTTGATTGATATTGATGATATGGGTAGTACAAGAGTGGATCTACCACGAGATCAAGGAGGCTAAACCCTAGAAGCTAGCCTATGGTAGGATTGTTGTAATGGTTGGTTGTCCTACGGACTAAAACCCTCCGGTTTATATAGACACCGGGGAGGGCTAGGGTTACACAGAGTCGCTTACAATTGTAGGAGATCTACATATCCATATCGCCAAGCTTGCCTTCCACGCCAAGGAAAGTCCCATCCGGACACGGGACGAAGTCTTCAATCTTGTATCTTCATAGTCTTGGAGTCCGGCTGACGATGATAGTCCGGTTGTCCGGACACCCCCTAGTCCAGGACTCCCTCACTCATCAAAGCTTGGGGGACAAAATATATCATATTCATCAAACATAGCTTCCCCAAGCTTGTGGCTTTGCATATTATTAGCATCATGGATATTAAAGGAATTCATACTAACAACATTGCAATCATGCTCATCATTCAAATATTTAGTATCAAACATTCTATAGATTTCTTCTTCTAGCACTTGAGCACAATTTTCCTTTTCATCATACTCACGAAAGATATTAAAAAGACGAAGCGTATGAGACAAACCTAACTCCATTTTTTTAGTTTTCTTTTGTAAACTAAACTAGTGATAAAACAAGAAACAAAAAGATTCGATTGCAAGATCTAAAGATATACCTTCAAGCACTCACCTCCCCGGCAACGGCGCCAGAAAAGAGCATGATGTCTACTACACAACCTTCTTCTTGTAGACGTTGTTGGGCCTGCAAGTGCACAGGTTTGTAGAACAGTAGCAACTTTCCCTCAAGTGGATGACCTAAGGTTTATCAATCCGTGGGAGGCGTAGGATGAATATGGTCTCTCTCAAACAACCCTGCAACCAAATAACAAAAAGTCTCTTGTGTCCCCAACACACCCAATACAATGGTAAATTGTATAGGTGCACTAGTTCGGCGAAGAGATGGTGATACAAGTGCAATATGGATGGTAGATATAGGTTTTTGTAATCTCAAAATATAAAAACAGCAAGGTAACTAATGATAAAAGTGAGAGTAAACGGTATTGCAATGATAGGAAACAGGGCCTAGGGTTCATACTTTCACTAGTGCAAGTTCTCTCGACAATAATAACATAGATAGATCATATAACAATCCCTCAACATGCAACAAAGAGTCACTCCAAAGCCACTAATAGCGGAGAACAAACGTAGAGATTATGGCAGGGTACGAAACCACCTCAAAGTTATTCTTTCAGATCGATCTATAAAAGAGTTCGTACTAGAATAACACCTTAAGACACAAATCAACCAAAACCCTAATGTCACCTAGATACTCCATTGTCACCTCAAGTATCCGTGGGCATGATTATACGATATGCATCACACAATCTTAGATTCATCCAACCAACATAAAAGTACTTCAAAGAGTGCCCCAAAGTTTCTACCGGAGAGTCAAGAACGTGTGCCAACCCCTATGCATAGGTTCATGGGCGGAACCCGCAAGTTGGTCACTAAAACATACATCAAGAGGCACGTGATATCCCATTGTCACCACAGATAAACACGGCAAGACATACATCGAGTGTTCTCAAATAAAGACTCAATCCAATAAGATAACTTCAAGAGGGAAACTCAATTCATCACAAGAGAGTAGAGGGGGAGAAACATCATAAGATCCAACTATAATAGCAAAGCTCGAGATACATCAAGATCGTGCCATAGAGGGAACACGAGAGAGAATACAAGAGAGAGATATCAAACACATAGCTACTGGTACATACCCTCAGCCCCGAGGGTGAACTACTCCCTCCTCGTCATGGAGAGCGCTGGGATGATGAAGATGGCCACCGATGATGGATTCCCCCTCCGGCAGGGTGCCGGAACAGGCTCCCAAGAAGTTTTTGGTGGATACAGAGGCTTGCGGCAGCGGAACTCCCGATCTATCTTGATATTCGATGGTTTTAGGGTACGTAGGCATATATAGGTGAAAGAAGTCGGTCGGGAGGTGCTCGAGGGGTCCACGAGATAGGGGCAGCATACCAGCAGGGGGCGCCTATCTCTGGCCTCCTCGAGGGTCTTCTGACTTGATCTCCAAGCCTCCAGGATGATATTCTTCCAAAAAATCACGATGCCGAAGGTTCCATTCCGTTTGGACTCCGTTTGATATTCCTTTTCCTCAAAATACTGAAACAGGCAATAAAACAGCAATATGGGCTGGGCCTCCGGTTAGTAGGTTAGTCCCAAAAAATGATATAAATGTGTAAAATAAAGCCCATAAACATCCAAAAGGGGTAATATAATAGCATGGAACAATCAAAAATTATAGATATATTGGAGACGTATCATACATCAACCGCGTTGTGCTAATGCTTCCGCTTTCAGTCTACGAGGGTACGTGGACAACACTCTCCCCTCTCCTTGCTATGCATCACCATGATCTTTTGTGTGCGTAGGAATTTTTTTGAAATTACTACGTTCCCCAACAGTGGCATCCGAGCCAGGTTTTATGCGTAGATGTTATATGCATGAGTAGAACACAAGTGAGTTGTGGGCGATACAAGTCAGTGCTTACCAGAATGTCATACTTTGGTTCGACGGTATTGTTGGATGAAGCGGCCCAGACCGACATTACGCATACGCTTACGCGAGACTGGTTCTACCGACGTGCTTTGCACATAGGTGGCTGGCGGGTGTCAGTTTCTCCAACTTTAGTTGAACCAAGTGTGGCTATGCCCTGTTCATGATAAGGTTAAAACAGCACAAACTTGACGAACTATCGTTGTGGTTTTGATGCGTAGGTAAGAACGGTTCTTGCTTAGCTCGTAGCAACCACGTAAAACTTGCAACAACAAAGTAGAGGAGGTCTAACTTGTTTTTGCAGGGCATGTTGTGATGTGATATGGTCAAGACTTGATGCTAAATTTTATTGTATGAGATGATCATGTTTTGTAACAAAGTTATCGGCAACTGGCAGGAGCCATATGGTTGTTGCTTTATTGTATGCAATGCAATGCATACATAATTGCTTTACTTTATCACTAAGCGGTAGCGATAGTCGTAGAAGCAATAGTTGGCGAGACGAAAACGATGCTACGATGGAGATCAAGGTCTCGCGCCGGTGACGATGGTGATCATGACGGTGCTTCAGAGATGGAGATCACAAGCACAAGATGATGATGGCCATATCATATCACTTATATTGATTGCATGTGATGTTTATCCTTTATGCATCTTATTTTGCTTTGATTGACGGTAGCATTATAAGATGATCTCTCACTAAATTTCAAGGTAAAAGTGTTCTCCCTGAGTATGCACCGTTGCCAAAGTTCGTCGTGCCGAGACACCACGTGATGATCGGGTGTGATAAGCTCTACATTCATCTACAACTGGTGCAAGCCAGTTTTGCACACATAGAATACTTGGGTTAAACTTGATGAGCCTAGCATATGCAGATATGGCCTCGGAACACTGAGACCGAAAGGTCGAGCGTGAATCATATAGTAGATATGATCAACATAGTGATGTTCACCATTGAAAACTACTCCATTTCACGTGATGATCGGTTATGGTTTAGTTGATTTGGATCACGTGATCACTTAGATGATTAGAGAGATGTCTATCTAAGTGGGAGTTCTTAAGTAATATGATTAATTAAACTTAAATTTATCATGAACTTAGTACCTGATAGTATTTTGCTTGTCTATGTTGTTGTAGATAGATGGCCCGTGCTGTTGTTCCGTTGAATTTTAATGCGTTCCTTGAGAAAGAAAAGTTGAAAGATGATGGTAGCAATTACACGGACTGGGTCCATAACTTGAGGATTATCCTCATTGCTGCATAGAAGAATTACGTCCTGGAAGCACCGCTATGTGCCAGGCCTGCAGCAGATGCAACTGACGACGTTTAGAACTTCTGGCAGAGCAAAGCTGATGACTACTCGATAGTTTAGTGTGCCATGCTTTACGGCTTAGAACCGGGACTTCAACGACATTTTGAACGTCATGAAGCATATGAGATGTTCTAGAAGTTGAAGTTAATATTTCATGCAAATGCCCGAATTGAGAGATATGAAGTCTCCAATAAGTTCTATAGCTGCAAGATGGAGGAGAATAGTTCTGTCAGTGAACATATACTCAAAATGTCTGGGTATTGCAATCACTTGATTCAACTGGGAGTTAATCTTCCGGATGATAGTGTCATTGACAGAATTCTTCAATCACTGCCACCAAGCTACAAGAGCTTCGTGATGAACTATAATATGCAAGGGATGAACAAGACAATTCCCGAGCTCTTCGCAATGTTAAAGGCTACGGAGGTAGAAATCAAGAAGGAGCATCAAGTGTTGATGGTCAACAAGACCACCAGTTTCAAGAAAAAGGGTAAAGGGAAGAAAAAGGGGAACTTCAAGAAGAATGGCAAACAAGTTGCTGCTCAAGAGAACAAACCCAAATCTGGACCTAAGCCTGAGACTGGGTGCTTCTCCGCAAGCGGTCGGTCCACCGAAGCGGAACTGCCCCAAGTATTTGGCGGATAAGAAGGATGGCAAGGTGAACAAAGGTATATGTGATATACATGCTATTGATGTGTACCTTACCAGAGCTCGCAGTAGCACCAGGGCATTTCATACTGGTTTTGTTGCTAATATTTGCAACTCGAAACAGGGACTACAGATTAAGCGAAGACTGGCTAAGGACGAGGTGACGATGCGCGTGGGAAATGGTTCCAAAGTCGATGTGATAGCCGTCAGCACGCTACCTCTACATCTACCTTCGGGATTAGTTTTAGACCTTAATAATTGTTATTTGGTGCCAGCGTTGAGCATGAACATTATATGTGGATCTTGTTTGATGCGAGACGGTTATTCATTTAAATCTGAGAATAATGGTTGTTCTATTTATATGAGTAATATCTTTTATGGTCATGCACCCTTGAAGAGCGGTCTATTTTTATTGAATCTTGATAGTAGTGATACACATATTCATAATGTTGAAGCCAAAAGATGCAGAGTTGATAATGATAGTGCAACTTATTTGTGGCACTGCCGTTTGGGTCATATCGGTGTCAAGCGCATGAAGAAACTCCATACTGATGGATTTTTGGAATCACTTGATTATGAATCACTTGGTACTTGCGAACCATGCCTCATGGGCAAGATGACTAAAACGTCGTTCTCCGGAACAATGGAGCAAGCAACAAATTTTGTTGGAAATCATACATATCGATGTATGTGGCCCGATGAATATTGAGGCTCGCGGTGGGTATCCTTATTTTCTCACCTTCACAGATGATTTGAGCAGATATGGATATATCTACTTAATGAAACATAAGTCTGAAACATTTGAAAAGTTCAAAGAATTTCAGAGTGAAGTGGATCGTAACAAGAAAATAAAATTTCCACGATCTGATCGTGGAGGAGAGTATTTAAGTTACGAGTTTGGTCTACATTTGAAACAATGTGGAATAGTTTCGCAACTCACGCCACCCGGAACACCACAACGTAATGGTGTGTCCGAACGTCGTAATCGTACTTTACTAGATATGGTGTGATCTATGATGTCTCTTACTAATTTACCGCTATCGTTTTGGGGTTATGCTTTAGAGACGGCTGCATTCACGTTAAATACGGCACCATCAAAATCCGTTGAGACAACGCCTTATGAACTATGGTTTGGCAAGAAATCAAAGTTGTCATTTCTTAAAGTTTGGGGCTACGATGCTTATGTGAAAAAACTTCAACCTGATAAGCTCGAACCCAAATCGGAGAAATGTGTCTTCATGAGGATACCCAAAGGAAATTGTTGGGTACACCTTCTATCACAGATCCAAAGGCAAGACATTCGTTGCTAAAAATGGATCCTTTCTAGAGAAGGAGTTCCTCTCGAAAGAAGTGAGTGGGAGGAAAGTAGAACTTGATGAGGTAACTGTACCTGCTCCCTTATTGGAAAGTAGTTCATCACATAAACCGGTTCCTGTGACGCCTACACCAATTAGTGAGGAAGCTAATGATAATGATCATGAAACTTCAGATCAAGTTACTACCGAACCTCGTAGGTCAACCAGAGTAAGATCCAGACCAGAATGGTACGATAATCATATTCTGGAGGTCATGTTACTTGACCATGGCAAACCTATGAACTATGAGGAAGCGATGATGAGCCCAGATTCCGCAAAATGGCTTGAGGCCATGAAATCTGATATGGGATCCATGTATGAGAACAAAGTGTGGACTTTGGTTGACTTGCCCGATGATCGGCAAGCCATCGAGAATAAATGGATCTTCAAGAAGAAGACTGACGCTGATGGTAATGTTACTGTCTACAAAGCTCGACTTGTTGCGAAAGGTTTTTGACAAGTTCAAGGGGTTGACTATGATGAGACTTTCTCACCCGTAGCGATGCTTAAAATCTGCTCGAATCATGTTAGCAATTGCCGCATTTTATGATTATGAAATTTGGCAAATGGATGTCAAAACTGCATTCCTGAATGGATTTCTGGAAGAAGAGTTGTATATGATGCAACCAGAAGGTTTTGTCGATCCGAAAGGTACTAACAAAGTGTGCAAGCTCCAGCGATCCATTTATGGACTGGTGCATGCCTCTCGGAGTTGGAATAAACGCTTTGATTGTGTGATCAAAGCATATGGTTTTATACAGACTTTTGGAGAAGCCTATATTTACAATAAAGTGAGTGGGAGCTCTGTAGCATTTCTGATATTATATATGGATGACATATTATTGATTGGAAATGATACAGAATTTTTGGATAGCATAAAAGGATACTTGAATAAAAGTTTTTCAATGAAAGACCTCGGTGAAGCTGCTTATATATTGAGCATCAAGATCTATAGAGATAGATCAAGGCGCTTAATTGGACTTTCACAAAGCACATACCTTGATAAAGTTTTGAAAAGTTCAAAATGGATCAAGCAAAGAAAGGGTTCTTGCCTGTAATACAAGGTGTGAAGTTGAGTCAGACTCAATGCCCGACCACTGCAGAAGATAGAGAGAAAATGAAAGATGTTCCCTAGGCTTCAGCCATAGGCTCTGTCATGTATGAAGTGTTGTGTACCAGACCTGATGTGTGCCTTGCTATTAGTTTAGCAGGGAGGTACCAAAGTAATCCAGGAGTGGATCACTGGATAGTGGTCAAGAATATCCTGAAATACCTGAAAATGACTAAGGATATGTTTCTCATTTATGGAGGTGACAAAGAGCTAGTCATAAATGGTTACGTCGATGCAAGCTTTGACACTGATTCGGACGATTCTAAATCACAAACCTGATATGTGTTTATATTGAACGGTGGAGCTGTCAGTTGGTGCAGTTCTAAACAAAGCGTCGTGGCGGGATCTACGTGTGAAGCGGAGTACATAGCTGCTTCGGAAGCAGCAAATGAAGGAGTCTGGATGAAGGAGTTCATATCCGATCTAGGTGTCATACCAAGTGCATCGGGTCCAATGAAATTCTTTTGTGACAATACTGGTGCAATTGCCTTGGCAAAGGAATCCAGATTTCACAAGAGAACCAAGCACATCAAGAGACGCTTCAATTCCATCCGGGACCAAGTCCAGGTGGGAGACATAAAGATTTGCAAGATACATACGGATTTGTATGTTGCAGACTCATTGATTAAGCCTCTTCCACGAGAAAAACATGATCAGCAACAAGACTCCATGGGTGTTAGAATCATTATTGCGTAATCTAGATTATTGACTCTAGTGCAAGTGGGAGACTGAAGGAAATATGCCCTAGAGGCAATAATAAAGTTATTATTTATTTCCTCATATCATGATAAATGTTTATTATTCATGCTAGAATTGTATTAACTGGAAACATAATACATGTGCGAATACATAGACAAACATAGTGTCACTAGTATGCCTCTACTTGACTAGCTCACTGATCAAAGGTGGTTGAGTTTCCTAACCATAGATAGGAGTTATCATTTGGTCAATGGGATCACAACATTAGAAGAATGATGTGATTGACTTGACCCATTACATTAGCTTAGCACTTGATCGTTTAGTATGTTGCTATTGCTTTCTTCATGACTTATACATGTTCCTATGACTATGAGATTATGTAACTCACGCTATGACTACCAAACGTCACAACGTAACTGGGTGATTGTAAAGGTGCTCTATAGGTGTCTCCAAAGGTACTTGTTGAGTTGACGTATTTTGAGATTAGGATTTGTCACTCCGATTGTCGAAGAGGTACCTTTGGGCCCTTACGGTAATGCACATCATTATAAGCCTTGCAAGCAATGTGACTAATGAATTAGTTGTGGGATGATGCATTACATAACAAGTAAAGAGACTTGCCGGTAACGAGATTGAACTAGGTATTGAGAGACCGGCGATCAAATCTCGGGCAAGTAACATACCGATGACAAAGGGAACAATGTATGTAGTTATGCGGTTTGACCGATAAAGATCTTCGTAGAATATGTGGGAACCAATATGAGCATCCAGGTTCCGCTATAGGTTATTGACCAGAAACATGTCTCGGTCATGTCTACATAGTTCTAGAACCCGTAGGGCCCGCACGCTTAAAGTTCGATGACGATCGGTATTATGAGTTTTTGTGTGTTGATGTACCGAAGGTAGTTCGGAGTCCCGGATATGATCACGAACATGACGAGGAGTCTCGAAATGGTCGAGACGTAAAGATCATATATTGGATGACTATGTTTGGACACCGGAAGTGTTTCGGGAGGTTTCGGACATTTACCGGAGTACGGGGGGTTACCAGAACCCCCCGGTGGTTTATTGGGCCTCATGGGCCCAAGTGGAGAAGAGGAGGGGCGGCCAGCAGGCCGCGCTCCCCCTCCCCCTCTAGTCCGAATTGGACAAGGGCGGGGGCGGCGCCCCCCCTTTCCTTCCTCTCCTCTCTCCCTTCCTTCCCCTCTCCTACTCCGACAAGGAAAGGAGGAGTCCTACTCCCGGTGGGAGTAGGACTCCCCCCTTGGCGCGCCCTCCTCCTGGCCGGCCGCCTCCCCCCTTGCTCCTTTATATACAGGGGCAGGAGGGCATCTCTAGACACACAAGTTGATCTGTTGATCTCTCCCAGCCGTGTGCGGTGCCCCCCTCCACCATATTCCACCTCGGTAATATCGTAGCGGTGCTTAGGCGAAGCCCTGCATCGTAGCATCATGGACACTGTCATCACGCCATCGTGCTAACTGAACTCTCCCGCAAAGCTCTGCTGGATCGGAGTTTGTGGGACGTCATCGAGTTGAACGTGTGCTAAACTCGAAGGTGTCGTACGCTCGGTACTTGGGTCGGTCGGATCGTGAAGATGTATGATACATCTCCAACGTATCTATAATTTTTGATTGTTCCATGCTATTATATTACCCCTTTTGGATGTTTATGGGCTTTATTTTACACATTTATATCATTTTTGGGACTAACCTAGTAACCGGAGGCCCAGCCCGTATTGCTGTTTTTTTTGCCTATTTCAGTATTTCGAAGAAAAGGAATATCAAACAGAGTCCAAACGGAATGAAACCTTAGGGAGCGTGATTTTTGGAATGAACGTGGTCCAGAGGACTTGGAGTGCAAGTCAAGAAGTAGCCGAGGCGGCCACGAGAGGGTAGGGTGCCCCTCCCCCCCTACAGGGAGCGCCCCCTATCTCGTGGGGCCCCTTAGGCGGCCACCGACGTACTTCTTCCTCCTATATAAGCCTACGTACCCCGAAAACATCCAGGGAGCCAACGAAACACAATTTCCACCGCCGTAACCTTCTGTATCCACGAGATCCCATCTTGGAGCCTTCGTCGGCGCTCTGTCGAAGGGGAAATCGACCACGGAGGGCTCCATCAACACCATAGCCCCTCTGATGGGTTGTGAGTAGTTTACCACAGACCTTCGGGTCCATAGTTATTAGTTAGATGGCTTCTTCTCTCTTTCTGGATCTCAACACAATGTTCTCCCCCTCTCTTGTGGAGATCTATTCGATGTAAAATCTTTTTGCGGTGTGCTTGTCGAGATCCGATGAATTGTGGGTTTATGATCAAGTTTATCTATGAATAATATTTGAATCTTCTCTAAATTCTTTTATGTATGATTGAGTTATCTTTGCAAGTATCTTCGAATTATCAGTTTGGTTTGGCCTACTAGGTTGATCTTTCTTGCCATGGGAGAAGTGCTTAGCTTTGGGTTCAATCTTGCGGTGTCCTTACCCAGTGACAGCAGGGGTTGCAAGGCACATATTGTATTGTTGCCATCGAGGATAAAAAGATGGGGTTTATATCATATTGCATGAGTTTATCCCTCTACATCATGTCATCTTGCTTAAGGCGTTACTCTGTTCTTATGAACTTAATACTCTAGATGCAGGCAGGAGTCGGTCGATGTGTGGAGTAATAGTAGTAGATGCAGGCAGGAGTAGGTCTACTTGTTGCAGACATGATGCCTATATACTTGATCATGCCTAGATAATCTCATAATTATTCGCTTTTCTATCAATTGCTCGACAGTAATTTGTTCACCCACCGTAATACTTATGCTGTCTTGAGAGAAGCCTCTAGTGAAACCTATGGCCCCGGGGTCTATCTCCTATCATATTTGCTTCCAATCTACTTTTATTTGCATCTTTACTTTTTGCATCTATATTATAAAATACCAAAAAATATTTATCTTATCATACTATCTTTATTAGATCTCACTTTCGCAAGTGGCCGTGAAGGGATTGACAACCCCTTTATTGCGTTGGTTGCAAGTTCTTTGTTTGTTTGTGTAGGTGCGTGGGACTTTTGAGGAGCCTCATATTGGATTGATACCTTGGTTCTAAAAAACTGAGGGAAATACTTACGCTACTATTGCTGCATCACCCTTTCCTCTTCAAGGAAAACCAATGCAAGCTCAAGACGTGGCAAGAAGGATTTCTGGCGCCGTTGCCGGGGAGGTCTTTGCTCAAGTCAAGACGTACCAAGTACCTATCACAAACTCATCTCCCTCGCATTTACATTATTTGCCATTTGCCTCTCGTTTTCCTCTCCCCCACTTCACCCTTGTTGTTTTATTCGCCCTCTCTCCCAATCTCCTCCTCTCTCTTTCGCTTGCTTTCTTGCTCCTTGCTTTTGTTTGCCGTTATGTCTGAAATTGGGGAGATTATCATCGATATTCACAATAATGATATCATGGAAAATTCCGAGGCTCCGGCCGAAGAATCCCCTATCTTGCATACTAAAAAGTTTCGAATTGGTACTGGTAACATCATTGGAAAAGGTGTTATTCAAGATTTCTTTACTTGTGCCCACGCTTTACCTTCCATGGGTGGTTCTATTCTTCATAAAACTAGTAGTCTTGCGGATGCTATCGCTATGCTTGTAGTTGAACTTGAAAGACAATTTATGCATATGCATCCTTGCATACAAAGGATTTTTCTAGAATTTTCCAATATTGAGCATTCTTCTGTTAAGCGTGTTGTTACTATCTTTTTGGCTCATGAGTTTAGATTTATCATAAGAGAGGCCAAAGAAATCATTGCACACTATAGGGTGGACACCGGTCGTCCTCCCATAGAGGAATTTAGGCATTTCCAATCTTCGGACTATGTTGCTTTCAATGAAAACCTTAGAAAAAAGGTTCCTACCAATGTCTTGGTTGATAGAATTTCTGAACTTAATAATGATTTCTCTCTTCGAAATAATGAGCTAGGATACTCTCTTGAGTATAGGCTCACGAGATTTTGCCAAAAGAATGCTTTTAGTGATGAATTAGTTGTGCATTATGAAGGGCCAAGAGAGGAACCCGTTCCTCCTAAGATTGATCTTGGGGACTTTTGTCCAGCAAAATTTAGCCCTTTTGATTACTTTTGCTTGCCTCAAAGAAAACTTGCTGCCGAACGTAGAGAATATGAGATGATCTTTCAAGACCTATCTTATTATTATGGCACTACTTAGATCTATCTTCGCTTTTATGCCTAGCTAGGGGCGTTAAACGATAGCGCTAGTTGGGAGGCAACCCAATTTTCTTTGTGTTTTTTTGTTTTTGTTCCTATTTAGTATTAAATCTTGCATCTACCTTCTGTTTATATGTGTTTTTATCTTTTAATTAGTGTTTGTGCCAAGTAGAACCTATAGGATAACCTACGATGGTAGTTGATTTGATTCTGCTGAAAAACAGAAACTTTGCGCGCATGAATTTAGTTTTGTTAAATCACATAAACGTGCTTTTGCGTTGATTATTTTTCTGCTAATCAATAGACAAATTTTACATGACTTCCTATTTTGGTAGGATTTTTTGAGTTCCAGAAGTTTGCGTTAGTTACAGATTGCTATAGACTGTTCTGTTTTTGACAGATTCTGTTTTTCGTGTGTTGTTTGCTTATTTTGATGCATCTATGGCTAGTAAAATAGTTTATAAACCATAGAGAAGTTGGAATACAGTAGTCTTAACACCAAAATAAATAAATAATGAGTTCATTACAGTACCTTATGTGGTGGTTTTGTTTTCTTTCACTAACGGAGCTTATAAGATTTCCTGTTGAGTTTTGTGTTGTGAAGTTTTCAAGTTTTGGGTAAAGCTTTTATGCACCATGGAATAAGGAGTGGCAAGAGTCTAAGCTTGGGGATGCCCATGGCACCCCAAGATATTCAAGGATAACCAAAAGCCTAAGTTTGGGGATGCCCCGAGAAGGCATCCCCTCTTTCGTCTTCGTTCATTGGTAACTTTACTTGGAGCTATATTTTTATTCGCCACATGATATGTGTTTTGCTTGGAGCGTCGTGTATTATATTAGTCTTTGATTTTTAGTTACCACAATCATCCTTGCTGTACACACCTTTTGGGAGAAGCCTACTTGATTAGGATTTGCTAGAATACTCTATGTGCTTCACTTATATCTTTTGAGCTTGATAGTTTTTTCTCCGGTGCTTCACTTATATTTTTTAGAGCACGGTGGCGACTTAATTTTGAAGAAATTGCTAGTCTCTCATGCTTCACTTATATCTTTTTGAGAGTCTTTTAGAACAGCATGGTATTTGCTATGGTTACAAAGTTGGTCCTAGAATGATGAGCATCCAAGTTGGGTATAATAAAAACTATCATAGAAAAGAATTGGATGCTATGATCAATATGATGCTTGATAATTGTTTTGAGATATGGAGGTAGTGATATTAAAGTCATGCTAGTTGAGGTGATTATGAAAAATACTTGTGTTAAGTGTTGTGATTCCCGTAGCATGCACGTATGGTGAACCGCTTTGTGATGAAGTTGGAGCACAATTTTATTTATTGATTGTCTTCCTTATGAGTGGCGGTCGGGGGCGAGCGATGGTCTTTTCCTACCAATCTATCCCCCTAGGAGCATGCGCGTAGTGCTTTGGTTTTTGATGACTTCTAGACTTTTTCAACAAGTACATGAGTTCTTTTGACTAATGTTGAGTCCATGGATTATACCAACCTCACCCTTCCACCATTGCTAGCCTCTCTTGTGCCGTGCAATTTTTGCCGGTACCATACACCCACCATTACCTTCCTCAAAACAGCCGCCATACCTACCTATTATGCATTTCCATAGCCATTCCGAGATATATTGCCATGCAACTTTCCACCGTTTCCGTTCATATGACACGCATTACTTTTTTCATATTGCTCTTTGCATGATCATGTAGTTGACATTGTATTTGTGGCAAGGCCACCTTCATAATTTTCATACATGTCGCTCTTGATTCATTGCATATCCCGGTACACCGCCGGAGGCATTCATATAGAGTCATATCTTGTTCTAGCTTTGAGTTGTAAATCCATAAAAGTGTGATGATTTTCATTATTAGAGCATTGTCCTAGTGAGGAAAGGATGATGATGACTATGATTCCCCCACAAGTCGGGATGAGACTTCGGACTTTACAAAAAGAAAAAAAAAAGAAAAAAAAGAAGAAGAAAAAAAGAGAAAGGCCAAAAAGAAAAAAAAATAAAGGCCAAAGAAAAAAAGAAAAGAAAAAAAAGAAAAAAGAATATGAGAGAAAAAGAGAGAAGGGGCAATGCTACTATCTCTTTTTCCACACTTGTGCTTCAAAATACCACCATGATCTTCATGATAAAGAGTCTCATATGTTGTCACTTTCAAATACTAGTGGGAATTTTTCATTATAGAACTTGGCTTGTATATTCCAATGATGGGCTTCCTCAAAATGCCCTAGGTCTTCGTGAGCAAGCGAGTTGGATGCACACCCACTTAGTTTCCTTTGTTGAGCTTTCATATATTTATAGCTCTAGTGCATCCGTTGCATGGCAATCCCTACTCACTCACATTGATATCTATTGATGGGCATCTCCATAGCCCGTTGATACGCCTAGTTGATGTGAGATTATCTTCTCCTTTTTGTCTTCTCCACAACCACCATTCTATTCCACATATAGTGCTATGTCCATGGCTCACGCTCATGTATTGCGTGAAAATTGAAAGAGTTTGAGATTATTAAAGTATGAAACAATTGCTTGGCTTGTCATCGGGGTTGTGCATGATTAAATACTTTGTGTGATGAAGATAGAGCAACAGCCAGACTATATGATTTTGTAGGGATAACTTTCTTTAGCCATCTTATTTTAAGAAGACATGATTACTTTGATTAGTATGCTTGAAGTATCACCATTTTCATGTTAATATGAACTTTTATTTGGTATCATTTGGATCTGAACATTCATGCCACAATAAAGAAAATTACATTGAGAATTATACTAGGTAGCATTCCACATCAAAAATTTCTTTTTTATCATTTACCTACTCGAGGACGAGCAGGAATTAAGCTTGGGGATGCTTGATACGTCTCCAACGTATCTATAATTTTTTATTGTTCCATGCTATTATACTACCCCTTTTGGATGTTTATGGGTTTTATTTTACACATTTATATCATTTTTGGGACTAACCTACTAACCGGAGGCCCAGCCCGTATTGCTGCTTTTTTTTGCCTATTTCAGTATTTCGAAGAAAAGGAATATCAAACGGAGTCCAAACGGAATGAAACCTTCGGGAGCGTGATTTTTGGAACGAACGTGATCCAAAGGACTTGGAGTGCAAGTCAAGAAGCAGCCGAGGCGGCCACGAGAGGGTAGGGCGCCCCCTGAGGCATGCCCCCTATCTCGTGGGCCCTCATGCCACCGACGTACTTCTTCCTCCTATATAAGCCTCACGCACTCAAAACATCCAGGAGCCAACTAAATACAATTTCCACCGCCAGAACTTTCAGATCCGCGAGATCCCATCTTGGAGCCTTCACGGGCTCACTGAGGGGGAATCGACCACGGAGGGCTTCTACATCAACACCATAGCCCCTCCGATGAGTTGTGAGTAGTTTACCACAGACCTTCGGGTCCATAGTTATTAGGTAGATGGCTTCTTCTCTCTTTTTGGATCTCAATACAGTGTTCTCCCCCTCTCTTGTGGAGGTCTATTCGATGTAAACTCTTTTTGCGGTGTGTTTGTCGAGATCCGATGAATTGCGGGTTTATGATCAAGTTTATCTATGAATAATATTTGAATCTTCTCTGAATTCTTTTATGTATGATTGAGTTATCTTTGCAAGTCTCTTCGAATTATCAGTTTGGTTTGGCCTACTAGGTTGATCTTTCTTGCCATGGGAGAAGTGCTTACCTTTGGGCTCAATAATGCGGTATCTGTCGGGGGTTGGATGCGACATATGCCAACGGGTGGCTTATCATGGTGGGGGCGAGTAGAACGTCGCCAGTGCCTGGAAACGGGATGAGGCGAAGACATGCACGCCGGCGAATCTTACCCAGCTTTGGGGCTCTCCGAGGAGATAACACCCCTACTGCTGCTCTGCGGGGTCTCCGCATGATCACTATGGTATGATAGTACAAAGGTGCTCCTCGAGCTGTTTGGGGGCAGGGAGGAGCAAGGCTAGCTCTTTCCCCTCTTGCTATGTGTCTAAACTTGTCTAGGGCCGAACCCTTTGCATGGGTGCCCCGGGGGGTTTATATAGGCCTACCCCCCGGGGGTACAACGGTAATCCGACTGGGCGTGGCCCCCCTCGTCGATCTCTCTTCTGCCGCCCTCCCCCGCCGGCCAGGGCCCGCCATCGGACAGGCGAGAGCATCGTGCAAGACTCGATGACGAGCTTGGTCATGGGGTCGTGGGAGCAGCCGCCGTCTGTCAGCGATCACCGTGGCTACTCCCGGTCCAATCTGGTTTATGGCTCGTGGGGCCCTGGCCAGGAGGCGGCCGACTCTGGGGAGGCCGACTCCCGCAGGGCCGTCTTCGAGCTCTCCGGCTGTCTTCCTCTATCTCGCTGACAGGGGGCCCAGCGATCTCTGGGCCGTACGCGCCGCCGTCATGGGCACAGTGCCTTGTACGCTGTGGCTGAGGTCAGGGGAGGCATGGCAACAGTGCCGCGCCTCACCGGAGATCTCCTGGCGACGCGGCTCACTGTAGCCATGCCTTCCTCCCGTGGATCTTGAGGGGACGGCCACGCCGGGGCCGTACCCCGCATCGGTCTTCGTGAAAGGTCGCAGGCCGACTCTCAGAGTCGGCCCCTTTAAAGGTCGCAAGCCCGGCGTTGACTTGTCTCAGAGTCGCCATCTGAGGACTCTGCTTCTTCGAAGGTCGCCAGCTGGGACTCGGCCTTCTTCGAAGGTCGCCAGCTGGGACTCGGCCTTCTCGAAGGTCGCCTGATGGGACTCGGCCTTTTCGAGGTCGCCGGTGGGACTCGGTGAGGGGCGGCCTGCCCGACGCTTAAAGGTCTTGGGTCTTGGGTCAGCCTACCCATGGCCCATTACTCGACGAAGAGTCCCCGGTCGGGCGGCCTCGGCGTGGCGCCGCCTCGCGGGCTTTGCGATTCGGTCGTTGCGGTGCCGACTCTGAGACTCGGCTGCCGCATCTTTGGGCCGCCTTGCCAGAGTCGGCCTTGCCCCGCGAAGGAGCCTCCGCTCGCAAGTCGTGGCGGGAAACCGGCGGCGTATCGATTACGCCTCCCTGCCATCAATGAGACGGTCCTGTCGCGTGGCGCCACGTGGAGGCGATAACTGTCTCGCCCAGCGTGGCAGGACGGACGCGCCGGTGGGGCCCGCCATTACCGCGCCTCGGCTCCCGAGCGGATCCGCCGGCGGAGGGCGGTTGGCATCCCCACGCGGGCGATAACCGTGGGGAGAACTTCGTGGGGCATCGTCGTGGGGCCGTGGGCGCGATTAATCCCCACGCCACCCCTCGGCTTCTCAGCCCGTTGGGCTATAAATAAGCGAGAGGGGAGCGGCGGCAGCACGCACGCGACTCTCCCCCCGCTCTCTTGCCCTTCTTCTTCTTCGCCCGCGACCGTTGCTTTCTTCCTCGCGGCGAAAGCACAGGTGCTCCTCCTCGCGGCGATGAGCTCTTCTTCCGTCGCGCCCCGCCTCGCGCTCCGGCGTATGGGACGGTTTCGGGCGTGGGGGCGGAGGACATCAAGTTCCTCCACAAAACCCCCGCCGCCCCGGCGCGGACTTGGTGCAGGCCCGCCCCGCGCCGGCGAGAGAGATCCGGCCAGCGCGGAGCAGGGCGAAGGGTCATCTTCCGCTCGCATCTCATGCGCGGGATGGGGCTCCCGGCGAGCGGGTTCCTCCGCTCCTTCCTCGAGTTTCATAGCCTGCAGCCGCATCACCTCACCCCCAACGCGGTGGTGCTTCTCTCCGCCTTCGCCACCCTGTGCGAAGGCTACATCGGCGTTCTCCCCACCCTCGAGCTGTGGGGGGAGTTCTTCTCCTCGAAGCTCGGTACTCAGGCTGCCGGCACGCCGGCACAGTGCGGCACCTACGTCGCGGTGCGGCGCACGACGGTCGACAACCCTTTTCCGCCCATCCCGCTGGTGAAATCGGTGAAGATGTGGCAGAAGACGTACTTCTATGTGAAGAACATCTCCACCGACGGCGACTGGGTCAATCTGCCGCCCTTCGACCCCGAGCCTCTGATTGGCCGGCCGCCCAGTTGGTCCCATCGGTCGAAGCCGCTTTCGACCTCCGGAGTCGGCGCCGTGGCGCGCCTCCGAGTCATGACGCAGTCGGAGGGGCTCGTCGCCTCCGATCTCCTGGCCGCCTTCGTGGCGCGCCGGGTTCTTCCGCTCCAAGGCCGGCCTCACCTCATCTGTCAGATGAGCGGCCGGCACGATCCAAGCCGGCTGTGTACCAAGGACATGCCGCGTGGAGAAGTGGCGAACATGGTGAACCACATCGCCCACTGCGGGTTCACGGAGGAGTGGCAGTTCGGCAAGGAGCCGATTGTGCGACAACCCTCCGAGGTAGGTTGCTTCCGTCTGTATTTCGATCTCGCTTGCATCCGACTTCAAGCTCTGATCTTGTTGACATCTTGTGAGCAGAACCCTCTCATGGCGCCCGCAGCCGGCGCCATGAGGGAGCCGCGTGACTACGTCCCCGACCGCGAGGTCAGCGACGTTGACGACCCCGACTTGGGGGCCGCGGCGCTGGAGGCCGACGGCGAAGGCGGCGGAGAGGAGGAAGACGGCGGCCTCAGACCGTCGGCGACCTTCGCCGACTGGCCCGAGGGCGATGTCGACACGGAAGTCGTCCCGCGCCGCCAGCCGAGAGCCGGCCCCTCCAACCAGGCTGGCGTAAAGAGGCGTCACGCCGGGCCGAGTGCGCCCGGCGGCAGGTCGAAGAAGCCCAAGGGAACCGCCGCCGCGACCAAACGGGAGGAGGCGGCTGCGAATGCCAACCGCTTCCGGAAGGAAGTGAGAAGGCCGCCACTGGTTTCTTCGTAGGTCTCTTATCCCTTTATTTCTTTCCTGGATTTTGCTTGAATCTTTCTGATTTCCCTCCAATCTTCTCCAGCGCTCCCCTTTCCCTTGAAAGAGCCGCCGTCCCCTCCGTCATGGGGTCGGTGGAGACGTCCGCCAACACGCGGCGGATTGACCCCGCCGCCGACCTCCGGGAGGCGACAGCACGGAACGCGCAAGAGAAGCGCGCGGAGGAGGAGGCCGGCCGCCTGGAGAGGGCAGAGGCCGAGAAAGCGGCCGCCAGCGCCCAGCGGCACCTGGAGGAGGCCGAGGCCGCGGCCGCGACGAAGCGGGACGCTGAGGAGGCCGTTCGCCGCCGAGCGGCGATGCTCGTTCCCCCGCTGTCGTCCGCACCGCCGCCCCCTGAGTTCACGGGGCAGACCGGGGAGGTCGGCGCCGCAAACCCTCTCGCGGAGGACGGTGGCGACGCCTCGGGCTCGGATACTCACGCGCCGCCTCTGCCGCCTCCGTCTCCGAGGCCGCACGGCAAGCAGCCGGTGGACCCGCAGGATCCGCCGACTGCGGACGATGCTGACGCGCGGCTACTTCTCCAAGTCGCCGTGCCAACGCGCCGCCGGATTGAGAGGACGAGCTCGGCGCCACGAGCTCGAGATCGACGTCACCAAAGATGGCGAACTCGACGCCGAGGCCTCGATGCGCGCGCCCACCGGCTGGGTGCGCGAAGGCGGCACCGGCCCGCTGAACCAGGCCCTTCTGGACGTTCAGTCCAAGTTGCACAAAGAAGGCGAGGCCCTCCAACTTTACACCAAGACGCATCTGGCCCTGCGTACCTCCGTCCGGGTATGCTTCGTTTTCCCTTTTTTGGTCTCTTGTCTTTTTCTGTGGGGGCGCGCCAGCGCACCCACTGGGTGTAGTCCCCGAGTTCGGAGTCGGCTGCTGAGCAGGCGGCTCGGAACTCCTTCTAGCGAGCTCCGAAGACTGACTTTACTTTGCCGGCCTTGCAGGAGTACCACAACCTCCGCGCTACTGCCTTCAACCGCAATGTTGAGGAGCTGAGGAAGCGGACCGCCGATCTGGCGGAAAGTCGAGGTGAGCCAATTCTTCCTTCTTCGCGGGGGCGCGCTGGCGCACCCGCGGGCTGTAGTCCCCGAGATTCGGGCCGACTGCTGAGCAGTCGGGCCGGATCTCCCCGGCGACCTTCCTTCTCTCTTCTCCGCGGGGGCGCGCTGGCGCGCCCGCGGGCTGTAGTCCCCGAGATTCGGGCCGACTGCTGAGCAGTCGGGCCGGATCTCCCCGGCGACCTTCCTTCTTTCTTCTCTGGGCGCTACTGGCACGCCTGGCTGTAGTCCCGAGATTCGGGCCGACCGCCGAGCGATCGGGCCGGATCTCCCCGGCGACCTTTCTTGTTGACGACGCTTTGTCTTTCTTGAGCCAGCGCCAATGCCGCCCTTCAGGAGCAACTGAGCGAGGCCAACACCGCCCGTCGCGCTAAGGAGGAAGAGTGCGACAAACTCATCCAAGAGCACGACCTGCTGGCGACGCAGCTGGCCGAAAGCGAATGAACTCGCTCTGTATAGCGCAGGAGGACGCCAAGTCGCGGGAGGATGCCCTCATAGCCGAGGTCGAGGTCGAGCGCTCCGCCTGGACCGACCGGGAGGCAATGCTGACCTCCGGCTACCACGAGCTTGAGGACATCGTCGACGGTAATTCTTTTTTCTCCTCTTTGGTCTTCAGACTCTGCACCGAGCTGATTTTGGGTTTTTCTGACTGTCTTCTTTTCCTGTCTTTGGTAGACTTCTTTCCCGGCCACTCACAGGCCGTCCCTCTGGCCATCGAGGCGGCTCGGGAGGAGCGGAGGGCGAAGGGCGAAGTAATTGCCGCCAACGCCCCCCGAACCATCGATGAGCAGCTTCTGAGTATCGGGGCTCGCCTCCGTCCTGCTCATCGTCTGTTGCATCGTCTTCAACGCGCCGGCGCCCAAGTCGTTGCCACTCTGTGGCCGGAGGTTCCGTCTCTACGCACCGCCAGTCGGACGGCCGACTGGCTGGAGGTCGCCGTTGGTCGCTTCGAGGCCTGGAGGGGTTCTTCGGCCCGTGCCGGAGCACGCCGGGCCTTGGAGTTCGTCAAAGGATGGTACCCTGGGCTGGACCTGGACCGCCTGGCCGCGCTCCGGTCAGAAGCCCAGGCCGAGCTGGAGGTCGTGGAAGGTGCCCTTGCCGAGCGCGCGGCGGCCATCGCTGAGTACACGGACACCAGCGTCTTCGTGCCCAAACGGACCGACGGCGGCGAGGAGGTGCCGCCGGAGTGGTTCGGGATGCACCCGGGGTACGAGGAGGACTCGGCGGAGGTGATCGGCTCCAGCGCCGAGGAAGAGGACGAGTCGGAGGGCGGAGGTGAAGAGGAGGAGCCAGAGGGCGAGGCAGGCGGCCAGCCCCAGCCTGATCGCGCCTCCAGCAACGAGCCACAGAAGGACAAGGCGACTGTCGCTGGAGGTGACCAAGCCGAGACCGCCCAGCCGGCTGCCCCAACCTCGACACACCGTCACCTCCGACCCTCCGGCCCCGGAGGCTGCCCCCTAGAATGCTTCAGCTTACCTGTCTCTTTTGTTCTTTAAAAAACTTGTCAGTTGCGAACAATTCCACCCGCGGGGTGTATTCGGCCAAGGGCCTTGTGTAAATATTTATCAAATTTCCGCCTTTCCTTGCTTCAGTTCTTTAGACTGTTTTTCCTTTGCCGCCTTCCTTCGGTTGCCGCCTTGCCGACTGGGCAGCCGCTCTGCGGACTGCCGCCGGGCCAAGTGCTCAGCTACTTTAGGGAGGCAAGTACTTAGTCGTTTAGAATATCCTAGCAAGTTTGGCTGAAAATCGACAGGCCGACTCTCGAGAGTCGGCCGTCTTTGATAAAGGTTTAGTCTATGAGCCGACCTTTCATGAAGTCGGCTCAAGAGGGGAGGCTGGAGTCGGCTTGGGCTATGCGTAGCTCTTAAGTCCTTAGCCGTTTTTCATGTGTGTGCTCGCTCTTTCCGTCCCCCCGCTTACCGACAGTCGCTCTGCGAGCTGCGGCTTTCAGCAGGAGACGGCTTTGAGCGCAGCACATTACTTGTCTGACCTCAGGGAGCATTTCATAGCACAAGGCGGCGAGTCCCAGGGCCGACTAGTCGGACCCGGTGCCAGACAGTATGACGAAAAGGAGAAAGCATTTTGGAAGCTTGATCCATATCATACAGGTAATCAAAAAGGCAGTCCCCGAGCTCGCCTCGGGGGCCCTAAGGTCTTAGTACTTAATACAGAAGGGGGGTAGCGTGATACATACTGCATCAACTGTAAAATCTTCGAAGAAGATTTGCGTTCCACGGCGCCTGCTTTTGCCGAGTCGTCCTCTTGCGTGCTCGAGGCTTCTGAGCATCGATCAGATAGTAGGCGTCGTTCCCTAGCACCTTGCTGATGATGAAGGGACCTTCCCAAGGTCGCCCTCTTGGAATGATCTTGGCTTGACCTTGCGGTTGTAGTATCGGCGCAGACTCTGCTGGTAGATGCCGGACCGACTGAGTGCTAACAGTCGGCCCTCTTCCAGCAGATCGACACCATCTTGGCGTGCTTCTTCACCTCCTCCTCGGTGTACATGGAGACTCGCGGAGAGTCGAATCAGATATCCGCTGGGATGACGGCCGCACCGAGACGAGGAAGAACGGCGTGAAGCCGGTTGACCTGTTCGGGTTGTGCGCAGACTCAGAGGATGGCGGCAGCTCTTCCACCCAACAGCCGCCGGCGCCGAGTGGTTCGACCAATCGAGGCTTGATGCGGACAGATGAGGCCATTGGCTCGCTCCACTGGCCGCTTGATTGCGGATGGGCAACGGACGCTAGGTCGGTCGGATGCCCTGCGTCGCGCAGAAACGTGCCAAGGCACCTTTGGCGAAGTTGGTGCCGTTATCTGTGATGATGATGTGCGGTATGCCGTACCGCACTGTGATGTCGGCAATGAAGGTCACTGCAGTGGGCCCGTTTAATTTTTTGATGGGCTTTGCTTCTACCCACTTGGTGAACTTGTCCACTACGACAAGCAAATGAGTTAGGCCGCCTCGGGCCGTCTTGAAAGGTCCCACCATGTCCAGGCCCCAAACTGCGAAGGGCCAGGCGATGGGGATTGTCTTGATCTGGCCGGTGAAGGGGCTTGGAGCGGAACACCTGGCATCCCTTGCACTTCTTGACTAGTTCTTTAGCTTCTTCCAAGGCAGTCGGCCAAAAGAAACCGTGCCGAAAGGCTTTGGCCACGAGCGCTCTTGAAGCCGCATGGTGGCCGACTCGCCTACGATGGATGTCTCGAGGATCGCTGGCCTTGTTTCGATTCTCGCAGCAGCTGGTGGACACCGAGAACGCTACCGACTAACTCTCTGCTGACTATGGTGTAGGCTGCCGCTCGGCGTTGTACTTGCCGAGCCGTAGTCTCGTCTGCTGGTAACTCCTTGTTTACTAGGAACTTGAGGATGGGCTGCGCCCATGAGGGTGCCGCTATCTCTTCAACCGCCACCACAGCCAATGACTTGGACTAGGGCGGCTGGGCTGGGAGGCGGCGGTTGGATTCTGCGCCGCTTGCTGAATTGAGGGAATCTCTGGGCCGACCGGGCAGCTCCGGCCGGCCGGCACAGCCCCCGGTCGAACTCTGAAAAGTCCCCGGCCGACCGACGCAGCCCCCGGCCGAGCCGGCACACCCCGGCCGACCGGGCGCAGATCCCCGGCCGACCGTGGCTTTCTTGAGGTCGCTTGTTGGGGTCTTGAGTCGGATCCGACTATCTCTGGCGGAGCCGCACAAAAATGGAGTCGGATTCGTGACGGCTTGATAGACGGCTTGAGGAGGCGAAGAAGGGCGACGCCGAAGGTATCGCTGGCGAGTGGAGTCGACTTCGCGCCAACGCGGCTCGCTTGATCGTTGTCGCTTGGCACGTGGAGGAATTCGCATCCTTCAAAATATCCGCTGAGTTGCTGCACCAAGAAGCGGTAGCTCGCCAGTCTTTGGCATCCCAGTCGCCGGATGATTGCTGAACCACCAAGTCGGAGTCGCCATAGCACAGGATCCGGCGAATGCCGAGCTCTTTGGCAAGCCGGAGCCCGTGGATGAGCGCTTCATATTCGGCGACGTTGTTGGAGGCGGCGAAGTGGATTTGCAGCACGTATTTGAGCTTGTCGCCCTTGGGGGAGGTGAGGACGACGCCGGCTCCGAGGCCGGAGCGCATCTTGGAGCCGTCGAAATGCAGTCGCCAATGAGTAGAGTCGGGCGCAGGCGGCAAGTATTGAGTCTCGGCCCAGTCGACGAGGAAGTCGGCCAGCGCCTGCGACTTGATGGCGGTGCGAGGTTGGTAGTAAATGGTATAAGGGGCTAGATCGATAGCCCACTTGGCCACTCGGCCGGAGGCATCTCGACTTCCGATGATCTCGGCGAGTGGAGCGGTGCAAACCACAGTGATTGGATGCTCTTGAAAGTAGGGCTTCAGCTTCTTGGCGGCGAAGTGCACGCCGTAACACATCTTCTGGTAGTGAGGGTAGTTCTGCTTGGAGGTCGACAGTACCTCGCTCAGGTTAGACACTGGTCTCTGGACCGGGAGCGCCTTGCCTTCCTCCTTGCGCTCGACTACAATAACTGTGCTGACTACCCGGCTGGTAGCGGCGATGTATAAGAGCATGGGCTCTTTGGGAGTCGGAGCCGCCAACACAGGGGGAGTCGCCAGCATCTTCTTCAGTTAGAGAAATGCCTCATCTGCCTTGTGGTTCCACTCAAAAAAAGTGGTCTTCTTCATCAATTGATACAATGGCAGAGCTTTCTCGCCCAGCCGACTGATGAATCGGCTTATTGAAGCCAAGCAGCCGGTGAACTTCTGCACATCCAGCAGTCGGCTGGGTACCTCCATCCTCTCAATGGCCTTGATCTTCACAAGGTTGCACTCTATGCCGCGTTCGGAGACCAAAAAACCGAGGAGCTGGCCTGCTGGGACTCCGAACACGCACTTCTCTGGGTTGAGCTTGATCTGGAATCGGCGCAGATTTTCAAAGGTCTCCTTGAGGTCTTCTAGCAGCGTCCCACGCTTTTCCGTCTTTACCACCACGTCATCGACATAGACATGGGCGTTTCTGCCGAGTTGCTTGAGGAGGCACTTCTGCATGCAACGCTGAAAGGTGGCGCCGGCATTCCTCAAGCCGAACGTCATCGTCAGGTAGCAGAAGGCTCCAAACGACGTGATGAATGCGGTCTTCAGTCTGTCTGCTGGATTCAGCTTGATCTGATGATATCCTGAGTACGCATCCAAGAAGCTCAACAGCTCGCATCCGGCTGTGGAGTCTATCACTTGATCGATCCTTGGCAGAGCAAACGGGTCCTTCGGGCAGGCTTTGTTGAGGCTGGTGTAGTCGATGCACATCCGCCACTGCTTATTCTTCTTCAACACCAAAGACAGGTTGGCCAACCACTCCGGAAAAAACACCTCCATGATGAAGCCGGCTGCCAGGAGCCGGGCTATCTCTTCTCCCACTACTCTTCTCTTCTCTTCTGACAGGCGGCGCAAGGGCTGTCTGACGGGCTTCACGTCTGGCCTGACATGTAGCTTGTGCTCGGCAAATTCCGTCGGTACACCTGGCATGTCCTTGGGGGACCACGCGAAGATGTCCCGATTCTCACGGAGGAAATCGATGAGCTCGCCTTCCTATTTACTGTCAAGGCCAGTGCCTATGACAGCGTACTTCTCTGGATGCTCCGGGTCCAAGGGTATCTTCTTGGTTTCTTTAGCCGGCTTGAATGATCCTTCTGCCTCCGACTCCTTGGGGTCAGGCGACATCTTCGGCTGCTTCCCAGCCATCGCCACGACACGATCAAGGAGCCGCTTCTCGGCCGCGATCACCAAAGACTCGCCAGCCGACCGCTCTCGGCCGCAGACAAAGCGGACGACTTCTTGTAGTCGCCGGCAATGGTCGGGATCCCTTGAACTCGGCATCTTCATCTTGAGGTAGGCGTAGTGGGGAACCGCCATGAATTTAGCCAAGGCTGGCCGACCTAGCAGCGCGTGGTACGGGCTCTCCAAATCCACCACCTCGAACCAGATTGGCTCTCGGCGGAAGTGATCTTTGTCTCCGAAGAGGATGTCTATCAGAATCTTGCCAATCGGTGAACAGGAGAGGCCGGGTACGATTCCATGGAACACAGTGCGGCTGCTCTGCAGCTGCCTCCGCCTAATTCCGAGCTTCTCCATGGTGTCCTTGTACAGGATGTTTATGCTGCTGCCTCCATCTATCAGGACCCGCGAGAAGCGGGCGGCCCGCCTATCAGTGGCCAAGGTTGCTCCAAGAACCAAGGCGTAAGAGCCCGGACTCGGCATCACCTCTGGGTGATCGCCCGACTCGGTGATAGGCTTCTCGGACCAATGCATGAACTCGAGCTTCGCGCCATCTGCGCTGACTTCTTCTTCTTTGTTGGCGCTTGCTGCGCCGATCATCTCGCCAGACCGGTGAACACCACGTATGCGCCGTGCTCTTCGGGAACTCGTCTTGGACCGCGGCCGACCGCCGAAAGCAGCCGGCATGGAGGCGGCGGAGGCGGTGGAGCCCTGCAGCGGCGGAGGGCGAGGCCGCCCCTTAGCGATCCCGACAAGCGGTGGCACTTCCCGGTGGTGTGGTTTGACGGCTTCGGCCGCTGTGAAACTTGCAAGGACCATCCAGAGTTCTGCTCATAGGAGAAGGTGGCAGCCAATTGACTTGCCACCCTTCGCGCTTGGCGGAGGCTGCCCTCCGCTGCCGATCTTCATCGCCGCGACCGCCATTGTTGGAAGTCGGGTGTGGGGCTTGGCGCTTGTTGTCATTCTGTTGTTGTCGCGGCCTGGCGTCTCCACCGGGTTCGGGAGCCTGGGAGTCACTTTGCTACCGCATTGACTTGGATCTCCGTCTTCATAGAGGAGTCGGCCGTGGCGTACTTGTCCGCTATGATTAGCAGTTCGTCGAGGGTTTCGGGCTCGTCGTAGAGGAGCTTGTGCTTGAGGAGGGTGCCCTCTTGGCACCCTGCCGTGAAGTACTCAATGGCCTGCACCTCGTGCACGCCCTCGCAGGAGTTTCGGAGTTCGCCCCAGCGCGTGAGGTAGTCGCGCGTCGACTCTTCGGGCCTTGCACGCACAAGGAGAGCTGGCGCGGCTTGGGAGGTCGCTGTATGCGTCTTGGTGAAGTTGCGAATGAAGGCTTGATGAAGTCGACCCAGCTGTTGATGCTGCGGGCTTCAGTTGTTCAGCCATGTCCGGGCCGTGCCCTGGAGCATGAGGGGAACATATTTTATGTCAACCCGCTTGTTGCCGTTGGCGATGTTGACGGCTGTGGAGTAGTCTATCAACCAATCCTCCGGCTTCACGGAGCCGGTGTACTTGGGCGTATCTCGGGGGAGCGTGAACCCTCTGGGGAAGGGCTCGCTCGGCGCGGGGCCCGAAGCAAGGCGGACCCAGCTCATCTTCTTCTTCTAACGCCAGGGATCTGTGGAGTCGGTCGATCCGGTGGCGGGCGTCGTTCTCTCCGACTCCCTCTCGGCGGCCAAGGCGACCTCCGAGAGTCGGATGCTCAACAGGCGGCGGAGAGACTCGCCGTTCTCTTCGGGGCGGGGGAGGCAGATAATCATCTCGCCGCTCCACTGCTCTGGGGCGGCCGTCTTGGTCGCGCTCGATGGTGATGCGAGTCCGGCTGTGGCTCGCAGCCGGCTCCTTCTCTTTCCTCCCGCGGACTCCGCCAGTCGGCGTCCGGGAGGTCGCGCCTTGATCTCGGCGAGGGGGTAAGTCGTCATTCTGCTGCTGCTGCTGCGCGTCGGTGCGGCCGCCTGCCGCATTCTGCATAGCAACCGCATCGAGGAGCTGCTGGACTCGCTCCGTTATTACACGGCGCTCCTCGCCTTCGAGGTTCCTTAGCTCTTCGGTCGCCGCTTGGGCGGCGCGGATGTTCTCCGCAGGGGTGGCGTACACGGGGCGCTTCGCTCCGAACAGATCGGCGATGGCTGCGCCGCGCTCTCGGACCGCACCGAGACGGCTCGCCCGGTCGGAGCGGCGAACCGCCACAGCGCGATCCATCTCGCGCAGACGCTTCGGACAAGCATCTCATGCTTAACTTCTTGGCGCCTTCAATGATTCAAGGCGGCGCTCTTCCAGCATCTCGCGTCCGCGTCCTGCAGGATGGGCGCGAACAGTCTGCGCAGGACGCAGCAGCGGGTCTCGGGCGTTTCGCGGAGTGCTCGCCGTGGCCGATGACGAGTACCTCCGTGACGGCGCTTCCGTCGCTCTCCTCGTACGGAAGCGGCTCGTCGTAGACCACCACGTTGGTGGGGAAGATATCAAGCGATACGGCGTCGGAGTCGACCAGCATCGGGTCGGAGGAGCCTACGGACTCCAAGTCTACAGCGGGCTCGCCGGCGACTTGGAGTTGGTCAAGGAGGCTCGCGAGAAGGTTCTCGGGGCCACCCACGCCTGCGCTCGGCGCGGGTTCGTCGGAGAGGCGCACCTCACCGATGAGTTCGGCGAGGCCGCTCGCTGCGCAGGCGGCTTCGGCGCCGCGCAATGCGTCGATGCAGACTCCATCTGGCGAGCCGGGCTGGCTGCGCTCGCCAGGGAGGAACAGGGTTCCCGTCCAGAACAGATCTCCGGACGACGGTGCACCTCGCCCCACGGTGGGCGCCAAATGTCGGGGGTTGGATGCGACATATGCCAACGGGTGGCTTATCATGGTGGGGGCGAGTAGAACGTCGCCGGTGCCTGGAAACGGGATGAGGCGAAGACATGCACGCCGGCGAATCTTACCCAGCTTCGGGGCTCTCCGAGGAGATAACACCCCATCGCCGCGCTCTGCGGGGTCTCCGCATGATCACTATGGTATGATAGTACAAAGGTGCTCCTCGAGCTGTTTAAGGGTGGAGGAGCAAGGCTAGCTCTTTCCCCTCTTGCTATGTGTCTAAACTTGTCTAGGGCCGAACCCTTTGCATGGGTGCCCCGGGGGGTTTATATAGGCCTACCCCCCGGGGGTACAACGGTAATCCGACTGGGCGTGGCCCCCAGTCGTCAGTCTCTCTTGCTGCCGTCCTCCCTGCCGGCTTCTGGGGCCCGCCGACTGGCGGGCCCCGCGGACAGGCAGAGCACTGTGCAGCACTCCTGATGACGCAGGCTTGGTCATGGGGTCGTGGGAACAGTGCCGCCGTCTGTCAGGCGATCACTGTGGCCACTCCCGGTCCAATCTGGTTTATGGCTCGTGGGGCCCTGGCCAGGAGGCGGCCGACTCTGGGGAGGCCGACTCCCGCAGGGCCGTCTTCGAGCTCTCCGACTGTCTTCTTCTATCTCGCTGACAGGGAGCCCAGCGATCTCTGGGCCGTACGCGCCGCCGTCATGGGCCTGATGGTTTTGTACGTGTGGTCGAGGTCGGGAGGCATGGCAGCAATGCCGCGCCTCACCGGAGATCTCCTGGCGACGCGGCTCACTGTAGCCATGCCTTCCTCCCGTGGATCTTGAGGGGACGGCCACGCCGGGGCCGTACCCCGCATCGGTCTTCGTGAAAGGTCGCGGGCCGACTCTCAGAGTCGGCCCCTTTAAAGGTCGCAAGCCCGGCGTTGACTTGTCTCAGAGTCGCCATCTGAGGACTCTGCTTCTTCGAAGGTCGCCAACTAGGACTCGGCCTTCTTCGAAGGTCGCCAGCTGGGACTCGGCCTTCTCGAAGGTCGCTTGATGGGACTCGGCCTTTTCGGAGGTCGCCGGCTGGGACTCGGCTGAGGGGCGCGGCCTGCCCCGACGCCTTAAAAGGCCTTGGGTCTTGGGTCAGCCTACCCATGGCCCATTACTCCGACAGTATCCTTACCCAGTGACAGCAGGGGTTGCAAGGCACGTATTGTATTGTTGCCATCGAGGATAAAAAGATGGGGTTTATATCATATTGCATGAGTTTATCCCTTTACATCATGTCATCTTGCTTAAGGCGTTTCTTTGTTCTTATGAACTTAATACTCTAGATGCGAGGTGAGTCGGTCGATGTGTGGAGTAATAGTAGTAGATGCAGCAGTGAGTCGGTCTACTGCTATGACGTGATGCCTATATACATGATCATGCCTAGATAATCTCATAGTTATTCGCTTTTCTATCAATTGCTCGACAGTAATTTGTTCACCCACCGTAATACTTATGCTATCTTGAGAGAGCCTCTAGTGAAACCTATGGCCCCGCGGGTCTATCTCCTATCATATTTGCTTCCAATCTACTTTTATTTGCATATTTACTTTTTGCATCTATATTATAAAATACCAAAAATAATTAGATCTCACTTTCGCAAGTGGCCGTGAAGGGATTGACAACCCCTTTATTGCGTTGGTTGCGAGTTCTTTGTTTGTTTGTGTAGGTGCGTGGGACTTTTGAGGAGCCTCATACTGGATTGATACCTTGGTTCTCAAAAACTGAGGGAAATACTTACGCTACTATTGCTGCATCACCCTTTCCCCTTCAAGGAAAACCAACGCAAGCTCAAGACGTAGCAACGTACGACTACATCAACCGCGTTGTGCTAATGCTTTCGCTTTCGGTCTAGGAGGGTACGTGGACAACACTCTCCCCTCTCGTTGCTATGCATCACCATGATCTTGCGTGTGCATAGAATTTTTTCGAAATTACTACGTTCCCCAGCAATTATCCGGAGATGTGTCTCAGTCATGTCTACATAGTTCTCGAACCCGTAGGGTCCGCACGCCCCCCTCCACCGTTTACACCCCTGGTCATATTTTCGTAGTGCTTAGGCGAAGCCCTGCAGAGATCACTTCACCACCACTGTCGCCGCGTCGTTGTGCTAACAGAACTCATCTACTACCTCGACGTCTCGCTGGATCAAGAAGGCGAGGGACGTCATCGAGATGAACGTGTGCAGAACGCGGAGGTGTCGTGTACGGTACTTGATCGGTTGAAGCGCGAAGATGTTCGACTACATCAACCACGTTGTGAAACGCTTCCTCTTACGGTCTACGAGGGTACGTACACACACTCTCCCCCTCGTTGCTATGCATCTCCATGTATAGACCATTGCGTGTGCGTAGAAAAATTTTGTTTTCCATGCAATGATTCCCAACAACTCCTTCTTGCAACTACACTATCAATGGGCATAAATACACAAAAGGGTACTATCTTGCAGATGGTATATACCCTCATTGGTGCATATAATTGTCAAGAGCATCAAAGAAACTAAAACTAGAAAACAGTGTGAATTTGGAAGGATGCAAGAGGCAGCCCAAAAGGCCATTGGAAGAGCATTCGGAGTTTTCCAATCTAGCTTTGCCATTGTTCGGTGCCCTGCTCCTTTTTGGGACAAGCAGACCTTGAAAAACATCATGACATGTTGCGTTATCCTTCACAATATGATTCTCGAAGATGAGAGAGGCATGAACTTGGAGATCTTCTACGACAATGTGGGTAGCCGTGTCAAACCAGCTACAGACCCTAACCGCATTAGAGCTTTTCTTCAGACATATAAGGAGATTGAAAATTCAAACGCCCACTTTCATCTTTAGGAGGATCTCATTGAGCATCATTAGCAAAGGGCTGGACAGTAACAAACTCATTTTTTCTATTCATTTTTATTTAATTCATGTGTTATTTGTATTCGGGACAAGTTTTATATTGCATTATTTAGTTTGCTTCGGTGATTTGAATAATTATTTATAATGTGGATGATTGTTGTATTGTGTTGGTATTGATATTTTTTTAATAATTAATTTGTAGTGTGGATGATTGTTGTATTTTTGTGATGTGGTATTGATATTTATGATCGGCGGCAATGGCAAGAAGAGAGACTCGCAAAGCAATTCGTAAAAGAGTATATTCCGCGAATATTCTTTTATATGGGTCCGTTTTGAGGGGTCTGCCTCTGCAGCCGTCCGCGCCGCCGCGAACTGCAAACGCGTTTTGCGGGTCGGCGTTATCGAGAGTCTGCTATAGTTGCTCTAAGGTGGACCAACTTCTAATAAAGTAATACACATCTAAAATTTACTATTGTACATGTCGGCTATGTGGTTAGCTCTAGATGAGATGGCAACTTCTTATAGCCGATTGTATTATTAACCATGCTCTAATGGGTTTAATGGGTTTAATAGCCGAGCTCGCAGCTAGCTAGTCCGTCATTTGGCGTATCCTATACACTGTACAGAAAAGGAAAATGTCAAAATGGTCGACGCTTCAGTCTAAACTAACGGCTTCCTGAACCGTTGGCACTTTATGTCTGTGTGCTACTACTTGCAGCAGGTAGACGCACACCACCTGTGAAAGGTGTCTAAAAAACACGCATCAGCTAGGAGGTACGGACCGTATGGTGCTGCCTAGCTGCACTTTATATATTGAAGAAAAATACAAGGATTACCTTTAAATGAAAGGTCAGCACTAGTACTAGCTAATGCAATTACACACAACTTGTTAAAGGGATATTTATTTTTTATCTTTATGTTTCTTAGGAAAAATGTAATTATGGACGAATAGTGGTACGACACAGTGATTAAATCCTTCTAAGTCAATCCAGAGGAAAAAGAGAGATGAAAAAACGTCCACTAGCTAGGTCGCCGGTCGGTCTTTAGACGAAGTAAAATGAGATGTGAAAAGGTGATGATGCGGGCGACGAAGTTGACATGCCTAGCTCATACTATATCTCTCTAGCCTTCTTGAACGGTAAATGATTTTACAAGTCCAACTTCTCTCTCGTCAGAAGTCACTGCGGTTTTTCATTCCGGGAGTCCTTTACCGTGCAAAGAACAAACTAATATGATGTACTCCTACATGACATGATTGACGCTTGGATGTCTGCTTGTCGTGTTACACTTTTAACAAATCGTCTCTTGTGGAAAATATCTATACTTGATAGAAACTAGCTAGGCCCCCGTGTGAAATATACGCAAGTGCCTCGAGCGAAAACAATTGTGTAGGACACAGATTTTGTCTCCTCTGCAAAGATCTGACCTTCTGCACCTGCTACGAGTACTTAGATGAAGCCAGCTGCGTGCCAGTTGAAATATAAAACGATACACCTAGCGCTAAACTCAGTTTATTCGCAACCAAATAAGAAAGCTCGAACTCAGTCTGAAATAAGATAGTGGCACAACGACGACTGATGTATATGGAGTATTATCTTGTGTCTGCTTAGATCAGCTGCACATGTGATCGGTCGATCGTACCACCCTACTATAAGTACGAACGACCGATAAATTTGTGCCATGATAAGATGGTGGTGCATGCAAGCCATTGAGTCTGTCGGCTAGCCCTTGGCATTTCTCAGAGCCGGTCACACACAACTGCCTAGTTTCACAAGCGATTGAACCCAGTTTATGTGTACATATTTTGCAGTTGCTTGCAGGTTTACATTGCCCACGTGCAAATTGACTATTTCGATCAAATCCTGCAAGATAATGCAGGCACTACTGCAATTAAACACGCACATTCTCCTCATGCTTATCTATAAATAATGTGGAAAGAAATCGAGGTGCTGACTTGCTTGTGGAATAATTCCAAGAAATATTGAACATGTGCACTATTTTAAACTCGCGAATTAAAGTGCTGCTTATAGCTGCAGAGAAATTTTCAAATTAGTTCATTTGCATAGACTCGGCTCAGGTTTGAGCTACAGCTACTGAAGAAGCCGTAAACTAACCTAACTATGAATAAAGATAAATCGGAGGAATAATTATACAGGTAGATATCAAACGGACAAAAGGATCACATCTTAAAAAAGGTTAGAAATCTAAGGTCTTTGTCACTCTGATGTGCATTATTGTATGCCTCGATCGATAACAGATAACGCTAGAAAGAGTGCAGCAAAGTCTGGGTTATGCGCCTTTCAGGTCCAAACTACAAACTGATCAATGATTCGGTTTTCAGAGTTAGCTGCACCCGGCTCCTTGTTTAATACTCCTGGAGTAATCAATAGTACAATATAGTTTCCTCTCTGCTGGACCAAACTACTGTTGCAATACAAGACTTGATGTGTTTTGTTTTATGTTTACGTCCATGTTAATCATTTACCACCTTCTAGTATCAAGGTTGTTGCCACCTACCGATTTCATAACCAAGAAGTTGTTCGAGACAAGATATTCAGTAAAAGATCGACGTAAATCGTACCTAATAGAAACTCATCGTTGGCATTCACAAAACCCAAAATAGTTTAAACTCTTAAAAAGAAAAAAATCACAGAAATTTCAAAATTAATTTGGTATATGTATGTTGGCATTTTTATTCAAATTTTCTTACTTATTTCGTGCTTTTTGAAAAAATAATATTTGCATTCTTCATCTCAATTATTTAACTTACTCTTTTTATCTTTAGAAAGTTTAAAATAATTTAAATTCTTCAATAATTCGATTATTTTAACCATGTTTCAACCAATTTGAAAAATATTTCACAAAATTTTCAATTACTGTACTCACATCCTATTCAATTTCAGAAGCAAATTATGTATACAAAAGACATTCATTGTTTCAAAACAGTTTACATATATGATTATATTTCCCACACAATTCAGTATATTTCAATGAACTTCAGAATAATTCAACAAACATTTCACACGAAGCTACATAATATTTGACGCGTTTTACTAATTTCAGTCATATTTTATTGTGAAAATTATATTTCAATGTTTTGAGATGGCATTTTTATTTATTTTTGATATTTTTGAAGTCTTTCATTTTTTTATATATTTTTGTACTTTGAAAACCATTGGTGTAGTATTTTTGGTATTTGTCGGATGTGTTTCCGCCTGTCTATACCAAAAATTTCTCAAATCAGTTGTGGATGGTCGATTCTGAGCCGTTAGAAAAATCAGTGTTCAACCGCAGAAAAAAAAACAGTGTTGTATTCTCAGAAGAAGGAAAATGATGTGGCCGGTGTTAGCAACTATGCACAGATGGAATAATATACGCACAACCGTAGCGTCTAGTACATCTGTACATGATGTGCGAGCCATGTGTTAGAGCATTACTAGTAGAACCCTCAAACCCTCAAACCCTCAAACCTTTAAAGCAGTTTTAAGGGTTGAGAAGTGACACTTTTTGACACTTTTAAGGGTTGAAAAACAAGGGCAAATATTAGAACCCTCAAACTCAACCTCTAAATTGTGAAGATTTTCAGATATCAAAACAGGAGGTATTATTTCAGGATAATTCAGAAATGATCAGACAATACTTTCGGGGGATTTGATTTAGATATACTACTGGAAAGAAACATGGCATGACATACAGTATATTTGGAGGGATTTGATTCAGACATGGAAGCATGACACCAGATTCCATTCAAGCATTTCGACGAACACACAACATACTGCATCTCCGAGATCAGACGACAATCGCCTACAGCCACCGATCTGACGAACCAAGAACAGGGATTGCAAATGGAAACGAGCACCTATCCATCAGTGCTTTGACCTCGGCGAGGTCCTCCTTGCCGCCCGCGCCTCAGCAGCCTTCCTCTTCGGTGAGGTCCTGGCCGCTGTCCCAGCCGCCGGCGCCACCGCCTTCCTCTTCAGCGACGCGGAGCCCAGCGCGTCGTCGAGGGTGGCAGGGGCAGGCCTATGCCCCGCGGCGCGGACCTTGGCCTTGGCGGACTTGGTGGTGACCCTGGCGTCGCGGCGCGCGGTGCGGCGGAGCTTGACGAGGTTGCCCTCGATGCGGCCCTGCAGGCGGAGGTGCTTGGCGCCGAGCCCGCCCATGGACCAGTGCGCGTCGCAGGCTCAGCAGAGGAGTGTGGCGGCGGCGGAGGCCTCCATGGCCGGCGCGGGGCGAGGCGGCGGGAGGAGCCGGCGGGCGGGGATGAAATTTCCCTCCCGCGCGGGAGCAAAGAGGAGTGCGGGTTGGGGGGAGTTTTTTCTCCAACCCTCACTTCTACAGGTTGGGAAACAATTTGAGGGTTGGACCTCTAAATTTTTTTACGGGTTTGAGGGTTTAGAGGTTCTAGTCTACGGCTTTTTTACGATGAAAACTGTAAAAAAAGCAGTTATTTTTAGGGGTTTGAGGATTTGAGGGTTCTACTAGTAATGCTCTTAGAAAATCCTAAACCTGACCAACTTGAGGTTTTGTAATGGATAAGCTCTCTCACAGAGAAGCTGACCATTTTTAGATTTTGTTCATGTGGGCCACCACTCCACGGCGACTACCAGCTAGCACATGTATGCACGCCATCTCAATATATATGTATTCGATCTGCACGGGCATATCGATAGTTGACGTTGGAGCAGAAGTTGGCCGTTTGCCCAATCACTAAAACGACCTTGATTCCTGAGACAAGACTCTGCCGGCCGTATATATGTTGGTTAATTGGCAGTTAGCGCAACCAAATTAACAACATGATTGCAGCGGACCATAATGCGCCGACAGATAATAGTTTCAGGGAATCATTGTACAAAACGTACGGCCGCTGGCCGGCTGCATTACGTACTGTCCGGGTTCTGGTTTTCTCAGGGAAAAACATCAACCATTTTGATTTTGTGTCGTCCAATATATTCTTCCATACATGTACGTGTATGTACCCAAAGATGCTATTCATAACAAACAGGGCTATATTTAATACACCTTCCGTCCTAAAAAATTTGTCTTAAATTTGTCTAAATACGATGTATCAAGTCATGTTTTAGTATTAGATACATCCATATGTAGACTAATATAAGACAAGAATTTTGAGACGGAGGGAGTATTTGAGAGCAACTGTGGTTTATGTATGGAATAGATAGTAGAAATGAGTCATATTAAATTAGTTTGGAACTTTTATATCTTGTGCAAGTATTATCCATGCTAGCTACCGATTTTTTCCACGTAAATGGTCGGTTTTTTTTCGAAAAGGACGTAAATGGTCGTGACCTGGCGGAGTAGTGACCGGGAGCTAAAAAGTAAGGGCTCAGTTGACATCCGAAAACGTACAGTCGGAGCAAGTATAATAAACCTAGTTAGCTGGCTATAAGGTTTTACATGTCAGCAAAATCCTTGCTGGAGGAGTGAGAAATGAAGAGAGAGAGAAGAGTCGGCGCTCCGTGTATCACCCGGCTGCAGCTCAATCTTCGATGCAATACAGCCAGCATGCAGCCGGCGTGAGTGCTAAGAGCATCTCCAGCCGTTGGCACCCCCAAGAATATCATCGAACCAAAAAGTTGGTGTCTTGGGGATCATCCAGCGAAATAAAGAGGGCATTTTCCCAGTCACACCCCAACCCAAGCAAAAGTTTGTGAGAAGAATGATTAAGTGGGCCAAGAAAAAAGACATGTGGTGAGACACGATTCGCCGAAACGTCCGCCGGCGCCCCCAAGAGACCCCAGCGCGCCGGGTTTTGCCTGGGTTTGCCGCCGCTATTTTGACGTCTCGGGGGGCGTGGCTGGGCCGTTTTTCGGTGAAAAGTGTCGTCCGAGCCTAAAACCGAGCCTAAAAAGATGTCCTGGGGGCGTCCTAGGGAGGCTAGTGGAGATGCTCTAAACGCAAGCGCTCCGTCCTTTCTGCCAATCATGTGCGCCTGTTTGACCCTCTTTGCATGCAAACATTGAATAGTATAGCCAGCCTACAGCCAGCTTAGGCCATGTTTGGTTCCAAATAAGTCACCAACTTATAAGTCAAAAAGTGAAAAAAAAGTAACTTATTTTGCCAAACGGACCCGACTTATAAGTCACCCCAACTTATAAGTCATAAGTTGCTCCACCCCCAACTTAAAACTTATAAGTCATCCCCTTTTGCATGGGTCCCATCACCTGCATGAGTTGATTGGTGTGGAAAAGTGTGTCAGGTGACTTATAAGTCAGGTGACAACCAAACAGGCGTGACTTATAAGTCACTGGTTTTAAGTCACCTGACTTATAAGTCAGGTGACTTATTGGAACCAAACAGGGCCTTATTATACTAGTAGTGTTTTATCAAGCCTTTGGATGATGTGTCACCCGTATACAGCCAGCAGCAGGCTCTTCTATTAGCCATGCTATCATCCGTTCATAACTGGTCTGTATTTGTACATGTAAATCTGCGGTGATATGCGGACGCCAAGCAGGCGATCCAAGGAGCTACTCCCTGTATTTTAGTGATCGCCAAGGAGTCGTTTCGCTCCCTCCGTCCGGAAATACTTTTCCGGACGGAGGGAGTACTAGTTAGCAAGGCTTTGACAAGAGTGAACTGCGCCGTATACGTACTCGCTGCATTACGTACGCCTTATTTAACTTACTCCCTCCGATGCTGAGGGAATACAAGAGGAGAAAATTCAAGTCTGCTAGACGTGTGAAGTGTACGAAAGTACATACGTGCCGTACATGCATAGAGTACTGGCATGTCACCCACCGTTCGCTAGCTTGTACAAGTCAAGCACGAGCGAGGCGTACGTGCTAGTGCTACCTGCATACGTACGTCCAAGACGAAGTCAGACAGATCCCACGAGACCAGGCTAGTTTACATGTGACCCGAGAAATGTCCTGGGGAGTTGGCAAATTTATCATACGTACGATCGTGTACACTTTCCATGTTGCAGGATGGAGGTTTGTGACCAACCATACGTACGTACCTACTACCTACGTACATATCGCCACATCGGTATCTCCTGATGATGACAAACACTGTACAGAGAGTGGATCCACATGAGAGTATAATTCCGATGAATTAAAATACAGGAAAAGATCACGGCGGACACACACGCACGTATATATGCTGCAAGAAATTAAGACAGAAGCTAGCCACAGTAACGTTGAAATTGGATGATTGCGTGCCGTGCGCGCTGTGCACGCGTACATTTAGCCACGGCTGCAATCCCGACCCTGCTCGACCTCGCATCCACAAATGATCTGCTTGATCATTTCGTTGCGTTACGTGCAATCTTGGGGCCATTAATGCGATTGATCGATATGGTAATGGCATATCCATCGGCTCCACCGGATCGTTGGTCGAAAGCTAAAGAAAACAGAACGAAAACGATCGGCCGGCCGGTGTATATAGTCTCCAAACGGAGGACGGTCGCCGGACGGTCTCTGTCCCGTACGTGACCGCGAGGAGCACGTCTAGGCAGCGCCCTCTGACGCCGCCGTGACCGCACCCTGGCCGCGGCTCCCAGGGAGAGGTCCGTATCCATGGCGCTAGTCGGCGTGATCATCTCGCGCAACCACCGTCCTTAACTCGGATAACCATCCGACGAAGCTTGTCGTTACTGGTATAGTACCACTCCACACTCTTAAGGGCGACGGACGCGCGCATGGGCGGCCATGGATGGACAGGTGTGAACGGGAAGGCTGTCACCGGTACAACTCGCGGTCGCCGTCGACGACGATGACCCGCGGCCCCGCCGCCGGTGGCGACGTGTGAACGTCGCATTGAATGCCCCGCGGAACTTCTCGCGCGAGCCAGCCGCTCTCCGCGGGTCCGCGCGCGCGACGGCTATGATCAGGCAGTTCGTGGCGGAGGCGTCGTCGCCGTCGTCCGTGTAGGGTTACATGGCGCCTAGCTAGCTAGGTAGCTAGGGTGATCGAGAGAGACTGGTTGATGGTAGCTCGATCGGTGATGATGCTGGTGTCGATGTCGATAGGGGCTGGCTACGCTGCTCCATCGGGTCGTGGTCGTGGTGGTGTTCGCGGGAGCAGGCATGGCATGGCCCTGACTCTGCGCGTGCGCGGGAGATTTGAGACGCTGCGTGCACGTGGGGGCGACAAATTTGGAATCGACGTGCTCATTTATTGGGAGACGCTTCCAAGTCGATCGCGAGTGGTACTGTATGATTTAGGTTTCACATTTCAAACTCACGGACAGTCCCGCAGCAATAGTAATCTGAAATCCGATGGCTCCCGCTTGAATAAAAGGCAGCACAAGTTCCGTCTCATTGGGTAAGAAACAGCATTGCAAAGTTCAGATAAGTCTTTGCCACTACAGTACTCCAACCAAAGATGGAGACGAAAGTGAACGTGAGGAGAAAAGGTGGACGGCTCGATCCCATCATCTCCATCGTCTCTGCCGTCAAGCTCGGGCTCGTTAAAACGTCAACGACAGATACGGGATTACTACTGTAGGCTGCTTATCTCGGTCTTTTTCTCCCGTGGATTACTCAACGTGAGCGCCACTCTACACGTATGCAGTAAATCTCTCCTGTCTTGTGCGTGGTGCCCGTCGCCTTTCAGCACCTTCACATCTTTTTCATGACAAAATTGTCAACACAGCCATCCCGTAGATTAGATCCGAGATACGCTAACTTGTTTCGGGGATTCACTTTGGTCCGCTATTTTCCACGCAGGAGCAAATGCTGCCTAGAGCCTAATTAAATGTCTGCTTTACAAAAGACTTTGTTAAGACAGGGTCAGTGTGAGTGATGTTCTAGCTAAACATGTGACTTATCTGACGCGACGAGTAGCCTTTTTCCTTCTGCACGTACGCTATCCACGGTAGAGTTCTCTGAAATAATGCGGAAGTCGCCCGAGAGGAAAAAGAGAGAGAAATGTGAAAATGCCATCGTTGATGCGGACGATGTTGTTGACATGCAAGGCTAGCTATGGACGGAGCATCTCAGGGTCATCACTTAGGGGCTGTTTGATTGCCACTCTGAGGGTCGTGCCTGAGAAAAATCAGTGCCAGACATCGGCCAGTCATGTGAATTTTGCCTGGTCAGGCAAGTTTGAGAATATGTTGTTTGGTTGGCGACCTGGCCTGTGAAGTGCTTAGCTGCTAGATGCTTTCCCATTTAAAAAATAGGCTCACGTGGGTGCCTTTGTTTCGGTTGTGATTAGATCTCAGGCAGCGGACAAGCTCAAGAATTCGTAGGCCTGAGTCAGGCTAACTGTACTACATGTATTACAAGACAGGCTAATGATAGATGTATGCATCCAGGCCAGGCATTCAAGTTATTTCTCAGTTCACCAACCAAACACGGCACAGGCACATTCCAGGGAGGTCGTCAGGCCAGGTAATTTTTCTCAAGCCTCCAACCAAACAGTCCCTTACCCTTCCTTCTTGACTGAATACAGGCCAATTTTCCGCGCATTTTCTCGTCAGGAACCGAAGATCGGTCACTGTAGATATATATTTTTTATTTTTTCCACAGAGAGTCCTTTTTTGAACCTCAATTACACGGGCACATGTCGTAGACCAGAACAGACACACACCACACGCACGCACACCACTGCACACACCTGCTATGCGTCTGCCAAGATCTACGCCCAATACACATGGGCCAAGTCTTGAGAAACATTCAAAATCATCTTACTCCGCGCCATTATCACTGTGACCGTATACGTGTGAGATACCTACAAGGGAAAATATCCCAGGTGAGACACCCACGTCGATCCCAAGGATCGATATTGGGCAGGCTGGGTGGCCACTGCCACGACCAACCATCGAGCCGTGGCCTTCACACAGTCCTTTATAGTTTACATGCACAGAACACAAACATGGTATGTCAAAAGAGGATTGACATGTATCACTGTAGTTTTTTAGACACAAAACTAAAAGTATTAGTATAATGCAGTAGAAGAGTCATATTTAAACACATATTTAATGCATGAGATAAAACTCAACTAAAATCCAGCGTCTGTTATGACAGTCTTCATTCTATAGTCTATACATATTGGAGAAGTATCCCAGCTGAAAACACAGTCAGACAAGGATTAAACTCCTCTTGGAACTCAATGCACTAGACTTGCATTAATTCCATAAGCTGCCAGCTGAAATAAAAATAGTTGCTGGAGCCTAGAACACAAGATCTCGGTTAAACGTGACGTTTTAGACGAGCAAACAGAAGATTGCGCCGCACAACGGCAGTGGTTTGTAACTCTGCTTAGATCAGCTGTCCATGTGATCGATCGTACTACCCGATTGCAATGACAGAACAAGAGCTAAATATGCGCGATGATAGGATGGTGGTGCAAGTCATTGTGCCGGCTAGACCAAGCTAGCCAACATGGACTACTCACACAACTGCTCTAATTCAGAAGCAACTGGACCCAGCTTTTGTATATAATTTTCAGTTGCTTGCGATTGTACATTGCCCACTTGCAAACTGACTAATTCGATCTAAATTAGTTGCACCCCTGCAATACACATGCATCCGCTGCTATTAAACATCCACATTTCCTCATGCTTAAAATGATATTTGTTATCTAAATTTAATAAGAAAAAAATTAATAAGAAAAAAATCAGTATGCTGAAATGTTTCTGTAATTATATTGTTATAAAATCGCACTCGTACTCCACGATATACTGTATCTAGCAGAGTCTCCTACACTGCAGCACTAGACTGATTGAATGTAAGGTCACTCTCATGCCCCTGGTCGTTAGCGATAAAACTGTACAGCAGAGCATGAATTATATATTTACGATCGGTGTCTTGTGGTGCAAACTCCCAAACTAACGTTCGTGGCTGACGCACCTGGCAAGAGATTCTCACTAGCTATTCGAGTAACAAATTGCTGCTACAACGCCAGTATACGTAGTTGCTGGCTTGTTAGAACCACTACATCAACTAGACACACCAAGGTTGTTGTTGCCGCCTGCCAATCTTCAGTCAGCCATTGATACCCACCAGGTGTTCGTAGCTCGATCTGTGTCGATATTCCTTTTGAGTTCCATACCTTTTTTTTTTGTGGGGTCAATGGCATAAACAGCGCATTTTTCTCCTCTTCGCACTTCGCCTTAGACTCTGCCCACTTCCAATTCCGGAAAATCATGACATTCATCTACTGTACTCCTTCTTTGCAAGTAGACATATACTTTTTTTTATTTTTGCGAGAGAACGTACAGAGCTGAAAGTTCCAGATTGGAAGTTCAAAATTTTCATTTCAAACTCGAAACGTTCATCTGAAAATTTCGTCGGTAGAGCACACCATGACGAAGTACGGAGGAAGCGTCCGTCAGCGGAAATAGGAGGGGTGGAGCCAGGGTGGGCACCTAGCTACAACCAAGTAGCTAACAATTTCCCCCAAAAAAAATACACACAAATTAACACGTAAACATCTACTTCCTCCGTTCCTAAATACTCCCTCTGTCCGGAAATACTTGTCGAAGAAATGCATAAAAATGGATGTATCTAGAACTAAAATACGTCTAGATACATCCATTCCTCCGACGAGTATTTCCGGACGGAGGGAGTATAAGTCTTTGGAGAGATTCCACTATGGACCACATACAGAGCAAAATGAGTGAATCTACACTCTAAAATGCATCTATATACATCCGTATATGATCCGTAGTGAAATCTCTACAAAGACTTATATTTAGGGACAGAGGGAGTACATGTTGTCTGATCTGCAAGAAAAAATATGTGCCAAGTTGGAGTTTTTGTACCCAGCTGCATGTTGTCTCGGAGAGAAGTTGACCTTCTGTTCGATTTGTTCATTTGTGACCACGTGGCGTACGTGGTAAGCAACCCAAAAAAGGATTTGTTCATGTGTGGGCCACTAGTAGTTAGACCGGGCTTCGATCTGTACGGGCGTACCGTCGATAGTTGACCATGGGAGCAGCCGGCCGGGCAGAAGGCTGCCGTCCGTGTGGAGTAGTAGTATGTTAAGTTAGCACAACCAGACATGATTACCGATGATAATACGACCTCGATTGTTTTGTCTTATGTTCCGTAAGCGCCCACAGATTTCAGCGAATGCAAGTACAAAACGTACGGCCGCTGGCATCATCATTGTCTAGCTTCTGGTTTCCGATCTCCTGCCCACCCGAAAAAAACAATCTTTGTCGATCTTTCCTTGGATTGTAGGATGCGTCCAGTGCGTGTTCATGGACTTTGAAACACGCCACTGCGGACATAAACTTATGTTATAGTACAGATTTCAAGTAAACTTTGGTTGATTAGCAATCGGTTAGACAGAAATCGGCATCAGTGAGTTGATTAGTACCAAGTTGTCAGTTGTTCTGATTGGTTCACAACGCCATTTGGACAGTCTCTTCTATACACATCCATCCAAGGAAAATAATTCGGATCCATGATCCCAGCCCGATATTAAAATAGTGATCTAAAAGCTCTTATATTTCTATATGAAGGTGTACAGATTAATTCGCCCACTGACAGTGGTTAATTTCCACAGGCTATTCATACGTCCCCGTTCGGCCTCGTCCATATATATAGGGAAACGTTTCTTTTAATCCGACTGATTTTGTCGCATCGTAAGCCGCCTCTCTTCCGCGCCACGTGTCCATGGGACCAGCGCACCGCTTCCCCTTTTCTTCCTTATCTTCGGGCCCAATCGATCTCGCTGTGTCCTCGCTACTGGATCCCTCTCTCTCTCTCTCTCTCTACCAAGCGCCTTCCTCCGGTGAGCTCGTGCTCACCAGGCCAGCAGAGCCACCGCTCCTTGCCGGCCGCCGATGCTATAGGGACCAACAAGGGCTGTTGCAAAAGATGCCACTGGTGCTTTCGGGTCACCCGCCGTGATTTTGTCGATCGTTAGTGGTAGTGGAGAGCCGACAGGCGGCGTTCGACGCTGCAAAGGAGCGAACAGTCGGTGCTTCATGGGGGAGCCATCGTGGTGTTACGGAGCACCACGAGCTGCAATGCAGCAGAGAGGTTGCTAAGTCGTGCGCCAACATGCATGCAACATCAGACTTTCATTGATCATGCGGTCAGTGCAGACTCAATCGTGGCTACCAACCTCCTTGTGGACTAGCTAACTAGCTAAAGACTAGGGATATTTGGTTAGAGAATACAACGGCATGCAGAGGTGGTTAGGCTCGTTTACAGCTTCAACGACCATGACGCGGTTGACGGCCGCGCGACAATATGCTTCAATGACCATGGCGACGGACGTGCTTCAATGACCGTGGCAATGCCTCCACGACCATGATGACTTCGACGGTCACGGCACTGGTTCAACGACTAGGGCGACGAGGCATTCCATGACAGCGTTGAGGACCGTGGCCATGCAACAAGGCATGCTTCAATGGTCGTGGCGATGCTTCGATAACCATGACGAGGGTGCGCTTCAATGGCAATGCTTCCATGACCATGATGACTTCGACGACCACGGCAATGCTTCAGCGACTAGGGCGATCAGCCATGCCATGACGGAGTCAACCACCGCGACCATGCAACGAGACATGCTTCAATGGTTGTGGCGATGTTTCGCCGACCACGATGACACCGACGACTGCGGAAATGCTTCGATGGTCACAATGACGGGCATGCTTCAATAGTCGTGGTAATGCTTCCATGACCATGATGATTTTGATGGCCACGACAATGCTTACGAGCTAAGAGGCATGCCATGACGGCATTGACGACCGCGGCCATGCAACGAGCCATGCTTTAATGTTCATGGCGATGCTTTGACGACCGCGACTATGTCAACGATTGCACAAATGCTTCGACAACCACGACGACGAGGCGTGCCATGATGACATCAACGCCCGCGGCCATGCAAAGAGGCATGCTTCAATGACCTTTGCGGAACATCACCAACATTGTTATGGAGTGTCTTTGGGCCCTCGGAGCATCATCGGTGCTGTAATGAAGCATTGTCGGGGCGTCGGAGCATCGCCGTTGCTGCAATGGAGCATCGTTCGGGCCATCGGAGCATCACCTGTTTTTTGTAATGAAGCATCGTCGGGGCCGTCGAAGCATCACCATTCCTGCAATGGAGCATCGTTCAGGCCGTCGAGCATCACCGATGCTGTAATGAAGCATCGTCGGGGTCGTCGGAGCATCGGTCGTTGATGCAATGGAGCATCATTCGGGCCATCGGAGCATCACCTGTGTTGTAATGAAGCATCGCCGGGGCCGTCGGAGCATCACCATTGCTGCAGTGGAGTATTGTTCAGGTCGTCGGAGCATCACGTTCACCGGTGCTGCAATGAAGCATCGTCGGGGTCGTCGGAGCATCGATCGTTGCTGCAATGGAGCATCGTTCGGGCCATCGGAGCATCACCGGTGCTGCAACGAAGCATCACCGGTGTTTTGTTGGAGCATTGTGGGGCTGCCGGAGCATTGTCGGTGTTTCGAGGATGGTTGCAGCAGCATCATTGTTGCACCCCGGGTCTGCAGCCGTGGGCGTGCATGGTGAGCTCGTCGTGTTTTCCTGTGAGATGACCGGTGACGGGGCTGCCGCAACCTGGGAAACGAATATGCATATATCCGATGGCTGGCTGGAGTCGCTGCGGGAGAGATATAGGGGTATTTGGGATGGAAGTGATGGTCGATCAAGCGGCCCTAATCAACGGCTGGCAAGGCGGTTTAAAAATCTCTGCCATCAGCCGGTTTACGTGTAGTAGCGGCCATATATATAACATAATCTGCAGTGATTTGCTGACACGGGCAGGCGATCCCGTCTTCACAGGCCTGATTCAACTTTACAGACTTTTGACAATGAGTTCATCGCGCCGTATAATCGCCGTACGTAAGTCTTTTGTACATACATACTGGAGAAGAAACTCCGAGCGCAAGACTCTGAAGTCCAGAAAATTACAGACGTGCCGTACAACATCCGTAGTACCGGCACCCATCCATTGTCAAGTCAAAGCAGCAGCGAGTCGTACGTGCGTAACCGGGCAGTTTTTTTTGTACGTGGTGCAGTGCATGCAGCTTAGTTCCCATGTGGCTTGCAGCATGTCAGTGATCAAACGTATAAGCATGCATTAAGAGAAACCAAGGTTCTGAATCACAGGGGACACACACACGTACCCTGATAGAAAGACAGAAAGTTCTGTATCCTCGACACTACACGGACACACGCGCACAATTATCCCGGGAGGAGCGCGGTTTCATCTCGACCCGGCCGGCTCTATCGTGTCCACTGAACCACGGACCAATCGATGGATCGACGACCCCGGCCACGGTAATTGTCGGCTCCGGATCCCACAAAATCCAAGGGAAAACAGAACGAAAACGGCCGGTGAACCTAGTCCCAAACGCAGGACCATCTCTGATCTTGACGGCGAGGTGTATGGCCTCCTCTCGTGCCGTGATCGGATCCACCCGTCTTTTAACTGTCACTAGCTTGGCTTAGACGGGAAGGAAAGGAAGGTGTTAAAAAGTGACCGGCGACGGATGGACAGGTGGCGTCGAGAGCGGGGCTCGATTGCGAGGGGTAGAGCTCAGGGTAGCGGTGTCACCTTTGATGATCCCCGGCTCAGTCTCCGGCGTCTAACTCAACCTTATATTCCATCCGAATGGAACAAGGAGCACAAGTCAAATCGTTTCGTAATCGAGCCAAACTTGCAAGAATAGCCATTGTTACCTCATTTGCTGAGCCAGCAATTTGTACATAAAAGGGCCAAAACGCATATACCTGCTCCCGCCGTGTCACTTCGAAGCCGTCGTCATGATTCCTATTTCAGTTTTTTTTTTTTCGAAACGGCATTCCTATTTCAGTTTAGAACGCACTGGACATAGCAAATGAAGCATCGACGCGCCCCAAGTACGTCGATGCAAATGAAGCAGCATCGACGCGCCCCAAGTACATCGATACAATTACACCTTCGGAATTGATCCATTTGTTTTGATTGTGAACGACAACACAACACGAAATGGTTTTCAAATAGTAGTTTTGTGCCCTACTCTGCAAGTTATCTGATCTCACAGAACGAAATGGTGCAAACGAAGATGCAGTCCACTGCCACGAAGACAATGTTAGTGCTCCTTCCCAACATCCATTTTAAGCTAAATTCCAGCTTCCAGGTCACAGCCACCAGGGGCCAGGGTCAGGCGTGTTGTTAAAGATAGCGTGGCAAATCTCCAAAACCTATCCACTCCAAACCTAGTGTATTTACAAATCCAAATCACCAGATAATTACAGCCCCGATCATGTTAAAAGCTCCAAGCAAAAACTGCAAAGGTCCTCCTCGACGTCAGCCCATCACTTCACACCACCTCGATTTGCTTCACACCACTGTCTTCCTTTCCATCATCAGCTGCACAACATAGAAGTCATATGAGGGGCACGATCAACGGAGGAGAAGACAGATATGCAAGAACAGTTTTTCACAAAACAAAACAAAAAAGATATGCAAGGATAGTGGGCCAACAATGGCAACACGAAGTCGAGCCTAGGCAAGAAAAGAAAGCACGCGATGTGAAACATACCCTCTTTCTTCCCTGGGCAGCAGCAAGTGAACATGTCTAAGAACGGACGGTCTGGAACAGGGATAAGCTTTCCCACGAGTGCCAACGGCCAGCTGAGCAAACAAGAGGAAGATCCCATCAGCTAAAGTTTTAAACGGGGGTACAAAAGATATATATGTTCTGTTTCATAAACTCAACAGAACTTGTACCTGACAAAAGCAAGACCTATGGACACCAACCACAGCTGCCAGCTCAACCTGACTGTTGTCGTGAACTTGCCGAGGAACTCAATGATAAGCACCTGCACATATATAGTACAGGAATGAGCAAGTGACAATAGCAAAACCTAGATAACTTCATGTGGCATAAAGAACCGCACAAGAACTACTTCTGGGACCTTTTCTTACCTGGAGCACAACCGTTATGGCTATAATGGCAATGAAGAGTTTGTTCCCTGCAATACCCTTGAAAATATTCAGCTCATCTGGTTTCCGAGCGTTGAACTCACTGAACACCTGCAGAAGACAAGATGGAGGGTTAAGTTTAACCCCACCACATCAACTGTAGGTATTTCCGAGTCAGACTAGAGCAAAAGCCAATGACTCACTTGACAGAGAACAAATGTGTTGAATATGAAGGTATTTTTCAGAATTTCAGCATGCGCTGGGTTGTCATGTTCCAAGCGTAGAAGGGTCAGGCCCTTGAAGGTGAGAGTAAGGAGGATTGCAACTTGATAGAAAGCCTGAAGAAACAATTCGTTAGGCAGCAGAATGGCCACAGATATGAAGAGTAAAGTAAAGTGCATATATAGCATACCATTATGAGCAAGTTTCTCCACATGATGTTTGTTATCAAAGGCTCCCTGCAAACAACGAGGTCGGGACAGATTCAGCATGCAGAAAGCAAACTATGTTGGCACTTAATTGCAGAATGGAAGATATTGGCAAATCACTTCCAATCCATGAAGTTTGCCAGATAAGTGAGCTTAAATTTTGCCGAAACAAAGGAAGATATTTGAGCAACAATAGCACAAGAGAACAAACCTCCGCCCAACTGGTGGTCTCTGCATAAGATGGTTGTTTGGTGGCTCAGTCGCCAATGCAAGCGCTCCCAGTGTGTCCATGATTAGATTAACCCAGAGCAACTGTAAACAAGGGAGGCAAAAGCATACAAATATCACCCATCATTACAGAAACTGGTATGAGCAATTCGTGTATCTTATAACTGGTTCAGAATACCAGCACAAAGAAAATACCCTTAAACGAACTACAGTGAGACGTAAAAATACACGACCCACAATTGAACTTTACACAATATATCTTGAGAAAAACTTTGTCCGGTGATCTGGAAGTTTCCAGGCACAACATATTTAAGAATTCGAACCTGGACAGCATTCAGTGGCACGTCACCAGAACTGACAGCAGAAACTACATTAATTATCAAGGCTGCAACGTTGACAGTCAGCTGGAACTGAATGAATTTCTGGATGTTTGCATAAACTGAACGTCCCCATCTGACAACCTAAATCCAGAAACAAATATCAGATGTCGCCCTAGAGAATACAATTTCAGCTAAAAAGCAGTAAAATAAGAGGACACAATATACATACCCTCACAAGTGTCGCAAAATTGTCATCCAAGATAATAATATCAGAACTCTCCTTGGCAACTTCAGTTCCCTGGATGCCCATTGAGAGACCAATGTCGGCCTATGCATTCAAAATTGTGTAAGTACTACCGGATGGTGGTTCTTGAACATGTCCTGAAGATAGCTTCAACAGCTTGATGCAAAACAAAATGATGAATAGCAATTCACAAACCTCATGCAGTGCTGGGGCATCGTTTGTGCCATCACCAGTTACAGCGACAACATGACCTCTGTTTCTGAGTGCCTTCACAAGTAGAAGTTTATCGTTCGGTGAAGACCTCCCCATAACCTGTAACAATGTATAGAGTACACTCAATGAAAGGGCAAAGTAGAAATGATATGCAAAACATAAAGCAATTGGTATAAAATAAATATAAGGAAACATCAAATTAAGACAAAATATCACAATAGTTTTAATCATGGGGAAAAAAACCTTGTTCACTCATATTTCTGTGTTCTATATTTCTGCATATCTAACAGTTTAGCACATGATGGGGCGCATAGACAAAATCAAAACAACATAACCCCATAACAAGAAAAATGGATACCAGGAGAATTAGGTAACTATAAAGTGTGCACCAAACAAAGGTTTGGTTGATTCCTACACCACTGATGCAAATCATTTCGAATACTACATCGCAGCAGTTGATCATTCTGTTGGCTTTTGGTCTCATACATCACACCTCCCAGGTTCATGTAATCTTGCAGGGAACAAGAAATCACAGAAAGAAGCACTGTGGTTTCTTACAAGGTTGTAATCTACTTATAGGTTTTATCCACTGAAATCAACAAGATGCAAGCAATTGAGAGGAATAAACATACAGAGATTTTGTCGGCGACTTCCTCCCTTTCCAAATCTGACAACTCCCGGAAGGTCTTCCCTTCAATGATGGTTGGCTCTGATACGTTAGGATCAGTAAGAATACCACATTCCAAGGCAATCGCTCTGGCGGTTTGAAGGTTATCCCCGGTGACCATGCGGACCTAGACATTCAAAAATTAAACTCAATACAAGTGACCCTGAAAAACACTTGGCTAACATAGCTAGTACAAAACAACGTTATGTAACTCGTCCAACCGTCTATTCTTTATTGTATACAGTTACTAAGATATGGCAGAAACAAGCGTACTGACTCACACAAGAATATAAGAAATACCTTAATGCCAGCTGCAGCACACAAGCGAATAGAATCTTGAACTCCTGGGCGGCAGGGATCCTGCAAAGTGAATTGGTTGTAAATTCTTGCAAACCAATGAAGGCCTAAATGGTTCATGGCTTATAAAGGCTGCTACTACATGTCAGTAAATGTTAACAGTAATCACTAAGCAAGAAATAAAAGAGAATGTACTCATGCAAGTTCTACATATGTTGGTATCGCTTACAGATTTGGTAGTAGCCCATGCTTCTTGTGCATGCAAAATTTCAATAAATGTTGCATAATATAAGGTAATGATCTCATGCATGTGGCAAAAATGTTATTATCACTAGAAATGTTATTATTGTTACTAGTACAGGCTTCTGCATTACTACCATCAAAGGTAGGAGCAATCCTGATGGTTCTGTGTCTAAGGAGCAGCTAACAGATGTCCAACAGTATTTCTTTTTTTATAGCTTTTACTCATGATTTTAGCATGCACTTGTTTGAGATATGAGTAGTACTTATCCAGACGAACAGTTTAGTGCAAACAAATTGGATACAGAGGGTCTGAGGGAGAGAGACAGAGAGAGAGAGAGAGCAATGCCAGTAGAACTAGTAATATGCATGTATGCAAACAAACACAATGACAGAACCAGTAATATGCACGTACGCAAACACAAACAATGACACGAGTCTCAACCACTAATCACAACATCAAGGAGTGATAAGCTATCAAAATAATAATACCCCATTAATAATCATGGCTCGTAGTTCAAAATGCAGGATTGCTGCTTACCTTTATTCCTACAATGCCAAGCATAATCAAGTTATCCTCAGGTAATACCCAGTCAGCCCTCTGGTCCTCCTTTGGAACATCACTCATCTCACAAGGTCTGTAAGCAAAGGCGACGCAGCGAAGGCTAGCAACAGCCATGTCTTCAATGAATTTCTTGAACTCACCAACCTTAAACAGTAATTAGCTAGTTAGTTAGTTGCGCCCATACTGTACTTAAGCAAATGATGAGAATTTGAAGTTTACTTTCTCAGGAGTCATTGATTGCTTTGAGCCATCCTTGTCAATCCAACTAGTGCATGACTCCAAAATAAGTTCAGCAGCTCCTTTCCAGTATACATGAACCTCAGAGTCACCCTCCAGAAATTAAAAAAAAAAAGCATTATTTGAAGGGGTCGGAGAGAACACAATAGCAGCCAATTGAGCAGATATTAATTAAGGTCTATAACTATCTTGATTTTAATTTGTCAACAAAAAAATATGTTCGATCCTTTAAGGAAGCAGGAAAGATGTACATGGTTACTCATAATTGTGAGTAATGATGATCTTAGATACAAGTAACCTGTTCCTACAGCCCACTGAGTGTGGATTACAGTGTGAAACAAATATAACAAATGAAGGGTACTGACATAGAATCATAGAAATGGTACAATTTCATCAGCTGAAACCATTAGCAGTACAACTATTAAGACATGCCCATAGGATGGACGGAGATGCTATTTAGCCTATTATAGCAAATTAAATTCAGCAATGGTTCATTGAAAGGGCAATCAATTTTATTTATTTTTTTGCTGAGGCCAAGAGAACCATAAAATGTCATGCAAAGTTGCCAAACAAGTAATTTTGCTGAGGCCAAGAGAACCATAAATCCACCATAAAAAATTTAAGGAAATTGTCACTGCTACAGATAAAAATGAATTACCACTTGCACTGCAACTCCGCCTCGCTTTTTCTCTGAATTGAATGGGAAGACTTGAAGAATGGAGGATTTCGATCTTGTTTCACTGAATTTCATACCAAGCTGTTGAATATAAAGATCATCGTTACCAAGCAGGAGATACAGAGAATATAGGCTGACGCTACTACGAGAAGCCATACCTGCAACCCCCAAGACAGTATTGCCTTTTCAGTCGGGGATCCAGTCACCTCTGGAGCTTGACCACCCTGTGACAGTGAACAAAAGTCAGTAGCCACACAGCTGAACCGTAACATGTTAAAAGGAAGAAAAAGATGTTCAGATTCATGGATGAAAAAGTGCATGTGACGTAAATTGTAAGTATAGCCTGACCTCCGGCTCAAATATGCTTCCAGATGTATTCTGAGCAATTCCTTCAATAATCATTGTTGATACAGCAGCAGACAGCTTCTGAGTGTTATCTGGAGGATCCATCTTCTCACCACCAAAGTATGCCTCAACAACAGTCATCTTAATAATGACAATGAAGAAAGTGGAAAGGAGTCAAGGCCCAAGCATATTTGAGAAATCATGAATCCTACCATGGAATTTCCATGTATTAAGACAAGGACAATGCTAAAAAGAAATAGCTTTCCACCTGATTTAGAGTTAATGTTCCAGTCTTGTCACTGCAAATTGTTGTTGCAGAACCCATTGTCTCGCATGCAGAAAGTCTCCTGACCTGTTAACATATGGTTGAGAATGCATGAGACCGGCTGTTACTACAAGTAACACAGCACAGTAACAAACACAAGCAAGCAATAGCAGCATACCAGAGCTTTATCCCTCATCATTTTGCGCATCGAAAAGGCGAGCCTGACAAAAATATGCAGTGTCATTGAGTAAGTGATTGCTAGCATGCTACAAGAAAATTACGCAATAAATTTATGCTTACGTCAATGTGACAGCCAATGGTAGTCCTTCGGGAACAGCCACAACCACAATTGTGACCTAATTACATCCAAAGATGATAAGATAACAGAAACTGTAAAATGCAAATTAGCAGTCATGACTAAATTGAAAACCTACCGCCACTGTGAAGATTTTAACTACTCCACGTATTGTCTCACCGACACCCATCTTTCCTTTCACATATTGCGGAGAGCCATCCGGATTGTACGTATGCCCAGTGAAATACCTAGAAGAAAACAAGGTTACAGAAATAAGCCACAAAGCTAGTTGGCTAAATTAAACTATGCATCGATATACCTAGAAGAAAACAAGGTGACAGGAATAAGCCACAGGGCTAGTTGACCAAAATAAACTATGCATTAATATACCTGGCCAAGAGGACAACGAGAACAGCAACTGCAACAGAAAGTCCAATTATTCCAATGAAGGTAGCAACACCATTCAAGCGAACCTACTCCAGAACAAATAAGATCATGCCAATTCACACGATCAAAAAACATGTCTAACACATGGGACTCATGCGTAGGCTAATAACAAGTACAGGATCAAACCTGTAGTGGTGTTTCTTCACCAGAGTCTTCAGATATGCTTGCCATCAGCAGACCCCATTCAGTGTTAATACCAACAGCGGTCACCTGGGTAACATACATTCCCCATGATCAATGATCAATTGCAATGCCCTCTGTCATGACCATATATATTAATCAAAATATCTAGTACCACATACATATGTTACTACAACACCCCAAAAATAACTACACTCGAGCCCTTACAACTACACTTGAGCCCAGGCTGACTCAGGTTCGCCAAAAAGAGACTAGCCAGCCCACTATGTATGACAAAAAGATGCCAGTATTTAAATGTGAGAAATGCACAACAGTTATAGTATCACGATACCTTCTCTTTTTTTCCAGTAAGTAAAATGGTTCAAGCAAGATCCAATTAATAACTTAAATCTATTATGTCCCACAGGAAAAACATAAATTGAGGTTACTGCACTTCCAAGTTCACATCACTAAGTACAGAAAATTTTCAGAAGCTGAAAGTAGCTAGACATTTTCTCCATTTGGTAGGCACAGATAGACTCACCAGCATTGTACCATAGCCGTCGGCGACTTTGCAACCGGACATCATAAACGGTGACTTCTGGTCTTTGTTTACCTTCAATTAACAACCAGCTTGCAGTGTCAGCTTAAGACTTCACCTAAACTAGTTCCAAAAGGCAAAAAACGCGTATGAAAGTAGCTCACTATTTTGCTTTCGCCAGTCATGCTCGATTCATCTATCGAGAAGGAGTGACCACTAATAAGGACTCCATCAGCAGGTACCTGACACAGAAATTTGATTAGCACCTTGTATTTCTAAACTGCTTGCAGCCAAAATAAAGATCAATGGCATTCGTACCTGGTCACCAATCTTGAGGGGCACCACATCTCCAACAACCAAATCAAAAATTGATACCTTGATTCGCCTTCCACCTCTCACAACCTGAACGAGAACATCTGAGACATTATTCGGGAAGAATAAACAATTTACAAAAAGATGAGTCTAAAATTTTAACCTCCAATTGAATGTTCTGTTTCTCCTCATTCAAGTTTTGGAACTGCAACGATTGCTTGTAGTCACTGGTAGCTGGACAACATTGTGAAATGTTAATAATAAATGCCAAGTAACATGTCTAAGATAAGTTTCAGGAATTTAGACACTGACAGTGCAAGTTAAAGGACAGACTAAACGTTGATATTATTATAATTGCTCACAGAAATAACCAGAAACAGGAAAGATGGTTGTGGTGGCATACCTGTAACAAAAATAACAAGGAGTACAGCAAAACCAATGCTGGCCCCATCATACCACCCTTCTTTTATCCCCTAGAAACCAGAAAAAGTTGTAATGGGAGTCATACACTCATATAACCAGACACAAGAATGGTGATGAACCATCTAGTTAATGGTAACCAGCTGAGCAAAGAGAAAAATCTAAATGAAAATAAGTTACAACTACGGTTTTGCTTCCGTACTATAAGTCATGAAAATTGCATACAGTACAAGGCATGATGCTGGACTAATGATGCAACATATTTTGGTTACAAGCTACAAGTCATGAAAATTGCAAATGAGGAATGATGCTGGATCAACATGCAGAGGTAAATAACTGATGAACTAAAGATCCAACACACACCTCTGTATATATGCCCAAGGCCAATGAAACCGCAGCGGCGACCATGAGGATGATGAGTGTCAAATCTTTACAAGCATCCCACACGAAGGCCTAAATAACAGTGAGAACACACCAAATGAGCCTCCAGACAGAAGACAGCAATTGCCATACTAATATAAGAGAACAATCTCATACCAAAAAGCTTCTTCCTTTCTTGCGAGGGTATGTGTTCGCCCCGAATGCATTCTTTCTCGCATCAATATCGGACTCCTCTCCACTGATCCCCTTGTCAATATCTGTCTTTAGCATATTTGCTAGCCCTGAAATCTGTAGGGAAGGTTACAAGACGCAAACGATGACAGAAAAGTGTGAAGCACACTGACAACAGAATAAGCTCACCCCTTCATACTGCTGTAGAGCAGAGTAGTTATGATCTCTGGTCAGTGCTGTAAGCTGGTCTTCTTTAATTCCAAAGCCAAGAGCACCATCGGCATGAGCTTCTGCAAAAATAATCATCCAAGAAATCCTATCAGAATTTCATGAAACTGATCTGTACATCCCATGATTATAGTCTGAATTCAATCCGAATTCAGATGACCACTATCAAATGATAAATTACATATTAGCAAGTTCCTACAAAGCATTAATAAATTGTCTGCTTAGAATGCTCAAAAGAGCAAACCCAAACGACGATTGTACAGAGCACAGGAAGGACTGGTAAAGTGGGTAGGTGAGAAAGGAAATTACCTGGTGCATCCTTTGTAGTCGTACCGACTCGAGCTGCTTCTTTGAAACGGAATGCGGCCTAAAGAAGGAAATAAGAAAAAATCAGCATAAATCAACTAATCAGCTAAATGAAACAAAGAGAAAACATGACGATGCAATACCCTGATAACATGAGCTTGTGCACGAATTTTTCTTATGACTTCCTCCTTTTGCGCCTCTTTTTTCAAGTCCAATGTGTACCTGAATCGCCTTGATGCATTCAGGACAAGAGCTGCTTGCTGCAGTGGACAAAATCAAAGGGATTATATTCAGAACAGTCTAAAAGATCAGCACTCAATCAACAGCAGTAAGAACCAATGTGTCCAGCCTCCTAAGGAAAGAAGCTCCAGTTACTGACAGCACCCAGCAAAGACCACATTGCGCTAGCAATGGCTTAAATCTTGGCATAGTATTTCATTCATCAAGAGAAAGAGACGCATTAGAGTTAAATAAAAGGTTGCGCCACCAGCACAAACTTTGTGCAGCATACTGCAAAATTAAACTACAGACTAAACACTGTGTCGGAAACTCCAAGTTTGAAGGAGACCCGATACAACTATATTATCGGACACAACTATAAATTTGCCATCTCCACTCCTTTAAGTTGTTAGTTAGATGCAAACACAATACCCCCGTGCAAAAGATTTATTTTCAAAATAACTAAAATTGCTGGCAGCCCTAATGGCCAGCAACCACTTCTGCACGTGGCTGCAAGGGCCCCGGGTGGGGATCAAACCAACCTACACCCACATATTTCAACAAGTTCCAGCTAATATTTCCTGTTCTAATAAAATTTCTGAATGAGATCCGACAGTTGCGGGCCACCGGTCCCGAATATAATAGAGCTTTATGAAAAGACAATCGCAAAGCAAATCTGGAGGAATCGCACATGATAACAACAGATTGCGTCGTTTTCGAGTGGTATTTGGGAATATGTAGTACTAGATGAATGAACAGTGTATACACGGAATTGCGGACATTGTGAATCCGGGCATGTTTGCAAAAGCTCAAGGACTGCTTGCCGACATGGATGACGCAAATGTAGCGACTCTAACAGAAAATTATATACTACTACTTCATCTGCAGCAGTCTCGGACCATACTGGTGAGTCAAACATAGGCATGACTATTATCAAATTCGAGACGTCAGAAATACTACTCCCAAGACAAGCACGTCGGCAGCTCAAAGCACTGCCACGGTTCGACGCGTGGATGCTCCCCTCCACCTATCCAGAATATTATAATGCGCACCTACATCTACAGGGTTCTAAGAAATCGTCAGTATTCGGAAGAAAAATGCAAAAGCGAGAGCGTATCCCAGAGAAAGGGAAGGGCAGCCCAAATCTAACGCAACTTCACGGTCTGCGTCAAAGGCGATAGAACAATTCGAAAGCATTGAGCGCACAGCGCAAAGCCAGTGGAAGCGCGAATCAATTCCGAAACAGGCAAGAGAAGCTACCCCTGAATCAAACCCAAACAAATGGCTCGGTGGGTGGGCTCCGCGCACGCGCAATCGAATCGAAGAACAAAGGCGGCCGACTGACGCATCCGCTCGGTGGAAGCAAAAGCGGAGCGGGAGGGGATATGTCGGTAAAAAATAATTGGACATAAATCTGTGAAGGCAAGCACGGATGCGGAAGGGAGAAAATAGCATGGGAACGGAAGCGTCGGATGGAGAAAACCCCACTCTCGTCTTCTCCCAAACAAGCATCAAAAGCAGGGGAATCGACCTAACCATGTACAGATGCAGGCCCGGGCCGAGAATGCCGGGGCAAAACCGCGGGATTCTGAACCCTAAACTCGGAGACCGGGAAGTAGCTTGTCTCTAAACTAACAGGAGCTAGCGACATATTTGGAATTCAAAACCCTAGGCGCGGCATGGAATCCTAGAAAAACTCGGCAAATCTGGAGGAAACGAGCAGTAAAAACCCTCAGGGCACACATCAGAAACGAGCGAGCAGTTCAGAATAAACACCCAAAATTCAGCGCCGCGAGCTCACAGCAGCCGAAACATGTCAGGGAAAAAATAGGTAGCGAAGCAGGAGGAGGAGGTGCGGCGGCGCGGCTCACCCTCCATTTTTTGAGGCGCTCGACGGGGGCGCCCTTGCCGGGGATGTCGAAGGGGTCGCTGCTGCTGCCGCCGCCGCCGCCGCCGCCGCCGCCCACGCTGCCCCAGCTGCCGCTCCGCCGCGCCTTGCTGGCGCCGCCGCCCGACGAGGACGACTCCATCCGCTCCTCCTCCTCACCCGCAGGCCGCGGCACAGCACGTGGCTTCCGTGCGGAGAGGGGCGAGATATTTCCCGGCGGGCAGTGGATTGGGGGAGAGGGCTTTTGTGAAGGGAGGGCGTCGCTGCCGAGTTCTCCGCTGCCGTTAACCAGCACTACCGTCCACAGTAGAGTCACGCCGCGGGCGTGCCACCGATTTATATGGGCGCTGGGCGGGGTGGGGCAAAAGCCTCGCTGTCCGCTGTCTCCCCTTCTCCCCGCCTCTACTGCTCGAATTTTAACACAGGGGCTCGTCGCCACGTACAGTTTTTTTTTTGGGGGGGGTTGGGACGCGTATTCTATCCGGTGGCCCCGATGCGTTTTCAGAAGGAAGGCAACCGGCCTCTGCTTCCTCGATATGTATATATATACTTTCCATATTAAAAATGAGATGGTTTGGAGGAAACAGAGATATTGTCAGAAGTTCCCATAAACAACAACGCGTGCATTGATTTACCGACTTTTCATAGTAGTGGGTCGCGGCCCTACATCTTCCTCAACATCGCGAGCTCGAGGTATATTACTAGTAGTATCGACATAGTATGAGGAAAAAAATAATTAAAACTTCACATAGGAAACATAGTACACCATGACCTAATTATAGTACTCTCTCGGTCCATATTAACTGTTGTTGCTTTAAAACAATTATGGATTCATATTAATGTCCCTGCTTAAAATAATTTTGGTTTTCATATTAATTGTCGCTGCTTTATTACAATTTTGTACACGAAGGAAGAAGTAGTAGATTGTAATCGTTAGATCATCCTAATTGTACCCAAGCATACCATAGTTGTTGGTCCCAAACAGGTTACGTGCATTTGGAATGCCATAAATTGTAATTAAACATATAGCACATTTCACTGGTTTTCTTAAAAGTAGCATAGTCTATTTTATGCGTATGAGAGACAAAAGATAAAAATGTTATGTCACGCATGAAAGCGCATAGCGCCTGGTTAGTTAACAGGAACTCGATAACAAATAAATAAGCTTAAAGGGTATTAAACCTTGAAAGCCATCCACATTGGAGTGGCAGCATCTCCATTACATACCAAAAACGTAGCACCATGGACCATAACCCACCACCCGGGCGACAAGTGATCTGACAAAGGGCACACTACTCCAAGGCAACGTCTTACAGAAAGAACTGACATTCACAAACCACAAGATCAAACATAGTGATGCTTGTCACCCCCAAACCAAAACTTTAAGCCAACTTCTTCGACGAGGAAAACCGTGTCGACATCAATGTTGCATGGTGTAGGCTAGATCATGGGTTTCACCCCACGAGAATATAGTCTCGCGAATATCGCCATCCACCTCGCCATCGAGCTGCTCGCTAGCCGGCTCCTGACATAGATTTGTTTTGGATGAGAAATCGTCGAACGAGAGATGTCAATCATGTCCCTTCCGGTTGGTAATGTACCACTGTCCCGCCGATTCTTGCCAAGCAGGCCACACCAAACATCATGGTAGTCTCAAATGCCACATGCGCCGTCCAGATACCATACCATGGTATGCTTGGGCCCGGACTAGACCAGCCGCTATAAACATTGCCTGTCGTGTTGCAATGACGCGTCTTATCGTGACTGCACAATCACACTGACACGACGTTGCCGCCATGAGAGAGATGGGCGGCTTAAATGAAGAGCACTAATGTAGAGTGTGTTTTGCCTAAGGGGAGATCATGTGGATTGGCGATGGTGACGAGGGTTTAGGGCTCCACCCATGTCGCCCCTTTGGCCAAATATGGCTTATTTTGTCACCCCATGAGAGATTTTCCGATGTCAAGATCTCTCATGGGTAGAATTCCTTCAGTGATGTCGGGTTGTGTTTAACTTCTTTTGTCATGGAGGGGCATGTTTTACTTAAAACCTAATTTCAGTTGGTTAATGTGAGATTTATACAGTAGTTACCATATTTCTATTCTTTTTTGTGAGGTACTATATTTATATTCGAGTATACACATTTCGTCGTGTGGGGCTCGGTTTGTTAGATTCTAATTAGTGTGCCCCCACGGGTGTAATTCAATTCAAAGTAACCAAAAATCCAATTCCTACGTAAGACATATACAAAATAATCAAAGCTCTAGAACTGTCCTAAGCCAAACTATATTAAGTTTGACCAAGCCTATATAAAAACATATCAACATCTTTTACAGGGAAAAAAAGATGTCTACAAAACAAATACAATTCACTAGATTCATTGTGAGATATGCATTTTCAATTTTTCATACTACCCCCGTCCCCAAATAGGTGGCATATAAATTTAGTCAACAAGCACATGGTTTTTAAGTTTGACCATCCATATATATAAAAGAATGAAGATAAACAATATAAAATCAATATGATTATATCGACCATTAGATATATTTTCATAATCTATCTATTCAATATTGTACTCCCTCCGTAGAGAAATATAAAAGTATTTGGTTCACTTAAGTAGTGATCTAAACGCTCTATATTTTTCTTTACAGAGGGTGTAGTTGTTTGTATATATTTTCTATATATTTGGTCAAACTTAGAGGGAATTAACTTTTTGACGGAATTTGCGCGCCATCTATTAGGAGACGGAAGGAAAATTATGTATACATATCTGCGTATTTTTCTATACACTTGGTCAAACTTAAAAAAGCTTGACTTAGGAAAATCATAGAACACAAATTATTTTGAAATGGAGGGAGTGGATTATTTCTTTTAGGGTATATATTTCAGATCATAACCACCTCAGAATTTCAACTAACCGCCGTCCGATCACACCACTAACTAAAATTCATGTTAAAGATGCGCGTATGAAGAGCATTACTCCAAAACAATTTGCTGTGGGAGTTTTTTCTGCCGTCTTCTTTTGAATCCAGCAACTGCTTTTCTCGACAACGGCTCCGAACTGTTCCCGTGCAAGCACTACCAGTACGAATTGTTCGATGTTCCCGTATGAACTTGCCTAAAGTTTAACGTGCGCGAGATCTTCCCGTGCTGTGCGTAGCATATATTCCGCCGACCCGAGCGAGATATTGTCCGCGTTGGGCGATGGACGCGTGAAGCCCGCGTGTAGGCTACATCAAAGCTCTGGTCGACAATCGCCGGTAATTAGTTAGACACATGCCCTAACTTCGGTGATGAAAAACATGACCTCCGGAAATTACGGTGCCCCGGTCGGGGCGATAGCAAGGCGATCTGCGGAGACGGCCGGAGAGGGATCGGCGTCGGCAGGATCTGGGACCTGTGATCGCAAGGGAGAGAAGAGATCGGAGTTTTGGTCTCCATGTAGGATGAGGATCCGCGGGCTGCGGGAAGCATGGCTCGAACGAGGAAGGTAATCGTCAAGGTCGCGAAGGAGAGCGGGTTGCGAAGAGAAATCCGGGAAGTGGCAAAGACGGATATACAGCCCAAGGATCTTGTCAGTAGAAAGGATCCACCCAAATTGCGTGCCATGAAGGAAGATCTTGACCGCGGGCTAGGGGAAAGGGATCAAGCCCGGCGATATGCGGATCTCGCTTGGGGTGAAGATGCCGCCAGATAAAGGCGAGAAGGATCAAGAGCGCCCGCAAGGAAAGCGATCAACCGTAGGGACGCACCAAGATTATCGCGATCGAGGTCTGTTCAGAAGCGGATCACAGGTCGAGTATAAAGTCCACGGATATTGGAAGTACGGACACCCAACACACCGCCTTTCTGTCTACAAGCGCCTCTTCCGCCCAATGGCGAACCAGAATCTCGAAGGACAAGGCCCCATGGACGCCGGAGAGTGCGCCCGCCTCCCGGGGGAGGACCATCACCGCGTTCTGTCTAGGGGAGAATCATCCCATCAGGGGAGAGGGCAAACATGAGGCGTCTGGGTCTTTGGGGTGACATTGTCGCCCTAGGTTTCTGTCCATCTCGCCCCGGGACGGACGCGGTGGTGGAGCTGGACCGACCAAGGAGAGAGCGGCCATGAGGACAAGGTGGATCGCGGTGGGGCTATTCTTCTCGCCCTACCCTTCAAAGAACGAGGGCCTCTTCAAGAGCTCAAGAGCAAATGGGGCCTTCGTGGGGGCTCGACTACAAGCCCTCAAGAACAACCGTTATCTCCTAGAATTTGAGAGGGAGGGTGATCGCCGCTTCATCCTCAACAATGGCCCTGGACTCACCAAGGGACGATTCCTCATGGTGGCGGTGGATGGAGGGCGCGACCGGGTGACGAGGAGGTTGCTCACATGCCCATTTGGGTGCGATTCACGACGTGCCCCCAATCATGCCGGATGAAGGTGTTGCTCGAAGCTTGGGGCCTGCTAGGTGAAGTCTTGGAAGTGGATACAAACAATAATGGTAAGATATGGGGTGATTTCATCCGGTCCGTATAAACCATGACGTAGATAAGCCACTTTGTAGTAGGATCAAATCTCATGACAAGCCAAAAATGAGCTGTTCTTCTTAGAGGTTAAGTATGAGAGAGTGCCTCGCTTCGTGGGTATTGTGGCTACATAGGGCATGGTCGGTATGATTGTAAGTTCTTGGGAGGACCTCCAAGAGATGAGGTTCACGGCAACAATGCGCCTCCCCTTATAAGAAGAGCAGCAGAGGCGGCCATGTGGCTCCATGGCGCCTAGTGCTCGTCGTTACCTTAGCTTTGGAAAGGAGGTGATGCAGAGAAGGCCCCAAACCATGGCAAGTCGTAAGGAGAGGATCCGGAGGAAATCTCGGCAAACCCACTAGTGCAGCAGCAATTGCACCAGTTAGCGCCTAAAGGTGACGGATGAGGGTACCACTAACACGGCCCGAAGATTGCTCCTTGCAAGGCTCGGGAGGAAGGCGGGTCATGGAGGCGGGTGTCTTTTGTCCATGGATTTGGCCCCGCAATGGAAGGCGCCCATAGTAGTGCCGGCCGAGGAATCATGGCAGCCTGGAAAAACCGACAGAGGCGATCCGGCTGGGTCCCGATCCAATCTTGACCAGGAGGCTTCGGGATCGCAAAGAAGGTTGATCTGCGGTGCAGCGGGCCTTGCAGAACCAAAAGCGAACAAAGAGATCGACGCGGAGGAAATCGATCCACTATACCCCGGGTTTTGGCCCGATCCCAAGGTTCAATGCTCAGAGAGGCGTGGACTGTGGAAGGTTTGTTCAATCGCAGGTGATCAAGGAGGAAGGATCGAAGGGCAAGACCGGCCGGTGGGTGTCGGTCTTTGGGAAAAGAGGTGGCCGTGAGATGGATGAATCGAGCACCAAAGGAAGCAGAACGGAGGGTACCCGACAAGACAAAGAAGGTTTGTCTTTCTTGGTTTTGGGCGGGAGGGCAAGGCGGAAGAAAAGGAAGCAACCGCCGGGGCTCCGGTGAACTGGTGGGTGCCGACGAGGCGCCCGCCAGAGCCATGACGATCTGAGCTGGAATCGCCGAGGCCTCGGCAACCTCGAGCAGTTCAAGAGCTAGTGTGCCTTGTGCACACCTACAAGCCCAAGCTCGTCTTCCTTCATCAAACTCGCCGTAACAATAAGTATGTCTCAAACCTCAAGTGGAGGCTAGGCCTCCGTCATCAGATCACGATACAAGCACGGTAAAGGTGGCGGCATTGCCCTCTTTTATGATGAGAGTGTGGAAATAAAAAAGATCGGCGTGGGGACGAGGTATATCGATGTCTTGATTCGCTTGAGTCCGAGTGGTGCCCAATGGAGGGGCACCTTTGTGTATGGTGAACCAAAGCGCATGAGCGCCATCTCATGTGGACCATTGTTAAGACTAATAAAGACACTAGCAACCTCCCCGGATCATGTTGGGAGACTTCAATGAGACGATGTGGCGGTCGTAACATTTTTCAAATGTCAAAAGATCGAGAGGTATATGGAAAACTTCCGGAAGGTTTTGGCGGAATGCAACCTCTTTGACTTGGGTTTTAAAGGACCAGGTGGACCTATGATAATAAGCAACAAGGCAAGAATAATGTTAAATGCGAGACTTGATAGATGTGTGGCATCTTGAGTGGTCTGATCTGCTCGTAAACGCTTCTGATGGAACATGTATGCTCTTCAAGATCGGATCACCTCCCATCTGCTGCGCTTGGGTAGAAGGCAAGAATGGAGACCGATCGGGCAAAATCGGAAGGCATCTTCGTGCACGAACAGATGTGGGAAAGGGTCGAGTCTCTCGGTGACGATCAAAGAGACTGAGCCGGGAGGGACCGCGAGAAATCTTCGCACCGGGGAGAAGATCCAGAGCATGCAAAGTGACCTCGTGGGTGGGCGAACGGGACTTTGGGTCGGTGATAAGGAAAACTCATGAGATTAGGAAGAATCGGCGAGTCCTGAGCCTACCGAATCACCAATAGTAGTTGAGGAGGCAAGAAACTGTCGAGGAGCTAGACGAACTCCTGCCGAGAGAGGAAATTATGTGGAGACAGAGGTCAAGAGCCACCTATCTGCGTGAGGGCGATGAAACACCAAGTGGTTTCAGCAAAAAGCCACATGGAGGCGTAAAAGAATGCCATTCTCAAGTCAAGGATGATAATGGTATATGGGTGGAGGACACGAAGGCGTACATGAAATCACAAATTCTTTTTCAAGAGCCTTTACAAGAGGGAGGAACAGATTGTCCGGCAGATATATTAGAGTTGGTATCCGAACGGGTGGATGAGGATATGAATATAGACCTTACCAAACAGTTCTCGGATAAGGAAATTGGCGATGCCCTCTTTCAAATAGGCCCACTAAAGGCTCCCGGCCGGACGGATTCGGCCCGCTTCTTCCAAAGGAATTGGAGCGAGATGAAAGAGGATATTATGATGAGTGTCCGAACCTACTTTGCGGATGGGGTAATGCTTGGGAAGGTATAAACGACACGGTGATTGTTCTCATACCAAAAGGTAAAACCCCAATCTCTAAAGGATTACTGCACCAATCAGCTTATGTAATGTCATATACAAAGTAATCTCTAAATGTCCGGTGAACCGGTTGCGACCTATCCTTGACGAGATCATATCGGAACGCAAAGTGCATTCATCCCGGCGAGAATGATCACGACAATGCTATAATTGCTTTTGAGTGCTTCCACAAGATCCAAAGATTGCAAAAATGAAAGAGAAAGCTATTGTGCGTACAAGTTGGATCTAGCAAAGGCTTACGATAGAGTGGACTGGTGTTTCTTAGAGGAGTGCTCCAAAATTTGGTTTTTGCAACAAGTGGACCAATTGGGTGATGCAATGTGTCAAATCAGTGAGGTACTCGGTGAAATGTAATGGAGAGCTTCGAAACGTTCACCCCTCTCGTGGCTTGCGCCAAGGTGACCGCTGAGCCCATACCTATTCCTCTTTGTGGGTGATGGTCCGTGCACTTGTCAAGAAGGAATTGGCGGAGAAAACCTCACCCAATAAAGATTGCTAGAAATAGCCCGGGTATCTCGAACCTCCTTTTGCGAGATGATTGTCCGATTTTCTTTAAAGCGGTGCGAACAAGCGGAAACGATCAAAAGGGTCCTCGATACTTTCCGAAGTGCTTTGGCAGCTTCGAGTTCGAACAAGTGTTCCCTCCTGTTCGTGAGGTTTGTCCCACAGAACGAGAGAGAGCATTAAAACAACCCTAGGAGTGATAGCAGAAGCTTTTGAGAGCAAGTATCTGGGCTTGCCAACTCCGGAGGGTAGGATGAAGGAGGAACAATTCCAACCAATCATGGAAAGATTTGGTAAGAGGTGCAATGATTGGTGCGAAAAGTTCATGTCCTTTCTTCGCAAAGGAAGTTCACATCAAATCAAATGTTCAAGCCCTTCCAACTTTCACAATGAGTGTCTTCATGCTCTCACGGGGTTTTGTGATAAGTACGAGAAAATGATACGCTGATTCGGTGGGGTGAAAGAGAGGGCAAAGAAAGGTCCACTGGATGTCCCGGGAACGTATGATGAAACCAAAGAGAGCGGGTGGCATAGGACTTAGAGATATGCGGTTGTTTAACCAAGCTCTCCTTGCAAAACAGTGGAGGCTCATCCGAACCCAGATAGCCTTTCTTGCGAGAGTTTGAAATCCAAGTACTACCCCAACGGAAATATCCTAGATACGGTGTTTGCAAAGGATGCTTCCCGGTGTGGAGAGCCATTGAATTTGGGCTAGATTTGTTGAAGAAGGGATGATCCGCGAGTGGGAGATGGAAAAAGCATCCAGATTCAATGGGACCAATGGATCCCGAGGAGGAAGGACTCATGACATTTGCTTTCATCGGAGATCGCGTATAAGATGGGTTAGTCGGTGATGTTGCGAGACAGGAAGGAATGGAGCGTTGCTCGATTCAAGAACTATTTCATCCTTTTGATGCCGAGGAGATCTGCAAGCTCGTAATTCCTACCACTTCGCAGCGATTGCATAGCATGGCATTATGAGAAAAATGGCATCTTCACAAAGGAAATCGCCTATAATCGGCCGCTTCTTGCTCGAGGCGGTGTCCCAACTCCTTCTAGTTCATCCAAGACTCCAAATGACCGCAACATTTGGGATCTCATTTGAAAGCGAAGGTGCACGGCAAGGTCCGAATCTTTGGTCGGAGGATTGCGACCAACACTCTAGCCACAAAAGGAACAAATGGAGACGCACTCTTGAACAGATGACACCGCAACATTTGTGGTAATGGAGTGGAGGATGAACACCATGCGGTTATCATGTGCACAAAGAGCGAGCTCACGTAATGAGATGAGAGAGGTGTGGTCACTTCCTGAGGAGGAAAAACTATGGTACACGGGGATGATTGGCTCCAACTCGACCGAAAGTACTGGTGATGAGGATATGCGCCAAGGTTATTGCTCCTTCTCCGGCGTATTTGTTGGCATCTGCGTGAGGACCGCATTCGAATAATGGGAGGAGTCAATCAGAGTTCAAGTGTTGTTCCTAAAAAGTACGATGAAGACTCGCTAAACGCGCTAGTGAATGAGGATGAGGCGGAGATCAAACCAGCTCAAATCACAGGCGAACACGACGTGCATGGGCTCGACCCCAAGAGGACAAGTGGATACCGCCACCCGTGGAGCTGCAAAATTAATACTGGACGCAGCGTTCGATGTGGATTCGAGGCGAGGGGGGCGGCGCTGCTGCTCGTGATTACAGAGGCTTTGTCTTCTGTCGGTTTCGTGAAGCTTCCAATGTGCAGCACCGTTGAGGAAGCCGAGGCCCGTGCAAAGATTGGTGGGGCTACTGTGCAATGGCCAAATTCTATTATGGAGAGGTGGTGCTCGAGGTAGATAACTGATGCCTTGCCGCAGAAGCTGTCGGCAAGTACCGCCCAGATCTCCTTGCTATGGGCTGATTTTGGACATAAAAGAGGCAATGGCATGCTTCTCTCGATTGCGGTGTTCGATGGGTGAGCCGCAAAGGAATGCTTTGGCACATGAGCTTCTTTGACTTTGAATAGGAGTAAGGCGACCAAATGGTGATCGCAGATGTCCCGACGAGTTTACGATCCCGGATGCTCGCTGATTGTATTACTCCCCCAGAGTAGTGTGTTACTACTCTGATCTCAAAAAAAAAAAAAAAAAAAAGCTCTGGTCGACAGTCGACACCGAGAATCAATCGCTCGGACCGTGCGACCCGCCGATGAGGCGATGACACATGCATGTCTTCCCTACTTTGCGTGGATCCAACAGGGAGTTTACACGCCCGTGAAAAGGGCAGCACGATCGGGAAAACGACGCGTTCGTTGTGCCACCGGTTCGCGGGAACGGCGGGTTTGCGCGCACTAGTTCACCATCCGATCGAATAACTTGCGCATGTTTCCCGGCCGGCCCTCGCCATGATGGTCGCCAATGTGTTTCCCCGCTGTCGTGAGGATTTGAAGGCCATTGATAGTCTTTGTTAACCTCCTCCGCTGTCAATCTAATCTATTCGCTTTGCTAGCTAGTAGCTTGATGTTGCCGCCACAGCGCTGGACCTGGATCCAATCCAACCGCCCGATCTAATCATTAACTTTTGCTCAACAAAATAAAATCGAGTAATCATTAACCTTCGAGTCAAGGAATCGATCGTAGTCCACAGACGGGGTTTAGGCTGTCCATGTGGCCCTCTCGTGAGCGAGCTAGCCGTCCGTTGTCCAAAGCATCCCTGCATGCAGGCCTAACGTGAACACGTCGACGTAACGGGACTACCGATCCCAAAGCATATATTCTCGACCCATCACAACGCCGAGGCTGGCAGAACATGGTTTGCTCTCCTGTCTCCTCTCCACACGGACTTTGATCGTAGGAATGTACGTAGCTGGTTCCAACAGGTGCATTGCGTGATCCTTCTCTCCTCGCTTTCGAGGAGGGGCTCACTGGCGTTCCTCCTCGAGCAGATCAAATTTTGGCACTTTACACCTACCAAGCCAGATAAGACATGCAAACGGAACTTGAATACGACCATTTTTTAAACGAATATTTGCACTTTATACACGTACGGTCCAAGCCTCGAAGGTGCTAACTATTTGTTTAGATGAGTAGCTAATTAAATAGCCGCGTCTGGACTTGAAATCGGACCAGCAAGCAGCAGGTACCCCGCCTGCTTTGTTCTCTTTTTCTCCTCCGTCCACTTCCTTTTGATGCCACCTGTGTACGAAAGGCATGCATGAGCGCTGTACTTGCAAGGAAATTGTGCATGTGAGTCCAAGTCTTTCGCTGGCCGTTGCGACCGGGACGGGCCAAAGCTAAAATTTAAAGAGCCTCATCTTGAGAAAAGTCACGGCAGTGGTTTCTCGGTAACAAAAGGGAGGCAAAGCACAAACCAAGCGTAGAGGGAAGGGAGAAGTAGATGACCAGATGCGGTCATGGACGCCCCGAAACGGGAAGTGGTAGGTGCAACAGATGGAAAGCTCGGAGCTTGTTTGACCTCATATATCAAAGTGGCAGATCGCATGCCGATCGCTCGGCTTGGCACGCAAGGAAGGAAGAACCCCATGCCGAAGCAATGCACCTGTAGGCCTGTTGATTGATGAGACCATCCAATCGACGTCAAACAAGCTCTGGCCCTGTTTGGATACTCTAACTGTGTTAGAGTTAGAGTTGTTTTCTAACCCACTCTAACCCAAATAAGCACCTTTCCACTGGGATAGTTGGGTTAGATGGAACTAACCCACTCTAACACTCCCCGTTTGGATACTTTTGGGTTACTAGCAAAAGTGTCCGTGCGTTGCAACGGGAGAAACAAATTATCACCCTTAGTGTCCCATCCCTCTTACCACTTATTTTCTTTGTTCTCATTGTCTCTCATGATGTCCACTACACGGGAACGTTCCACCTAATCTTGGAACCGATAAAGAATTGCATCGTCTACATGTACAGACCAGCGAATGGTCGTGTTTGAGATCCCGGCCACATCTGCACAATCTAATGCTAAAGAAAAATCAATCAGAAAATTACGGCCCACTTGTGGGAAAAACAATCCCATTTGATCTTGACCCCAACACAACAGGCTTATCACTGAACCGCGTCAACGCAAAGGGGTATTTGTAACTTTTAAACTAATAATCTAGTCAAGCTAGACCTAAGGGCCGCCCTACATGAGCTACACCTTGCACCTATTCCATACACCATCCGTCATGATCCAACTTTCTTTTAGTTGTATTTTTTCGAATGCATTAACTTTTTGAAACACACGAACATTTTCTTGAATCACATAACCTTTCTAAAATTACAAACCTTGTTAACATGAAAAACATTTTAGAATTACATGAACATTTCTAAAAGGGTGATTTTTTAGAAAATGTGGACAATATTTCAGTACATAAACTCTTTTTAGATTAAAAATAATACAAACATTTAAAAACGCAAGGGCACTTATTGAAAAAATCACGTATTTTTTTAAAGTACAAACACATTTTAAATTACTTTTTTAAAGCCTGCTGACACTTTTTAAATTATATAAGCAGATTTCAGGAAAAAAATATGAACCACTAATTCTGCACCATGCACGATATGGATTCTCAGATCCAAGAAATAAAATCTACTGTACCTTTTTTTCTAGCACAAAATAGAAAAATCTGTCTGTACTAATACCTTGCGTGTACCCGTGTATAATGAACTCAGAGATATGCATCGGTCCAAAAAAAAAATAGATATTCATCGGTCCGCTCAACATGCGTGCACACCAGCGCTAACACGTCGGTTGATATCTAGAATAAATCAGATGCCTCGCTGGCGTTGCAGCGTTGTGGTTCCACACGCTATCGACAAAGCAATAATTAAAGAAATATCGATTGCCCAACCCCGACGAGCCCCCTTGGAACATCTTGCCTCTTAAAATTGCGCCTTTATGGCGCCCATTCGCATCCATGCCCGCCGCCGCAACAACCTCACCGAACTGTTGGGGAACGTAGTAATTTCAAAAATTTCCACGCACACGCAAGATCATGGTGATGCATAGCAACGAGAGGGAGAGTGTTGTCTACGCCCTCGTAGAGACCCGGCGAAGCGATCACAACGTAGAGGAAGTAGTCGACGTTCTCCTCGCGATCCGACCGATCCGGCGCCGTTACTCGGCGCCCGAGTTCTTGACACACGACTGCTCGATGGCGTCCCTCGTACTCGATCCAAATTGAGTGTCGAGGAGAGTTCGTCGACGACGGCGTGGGACGATCTTGATGTTTCATCGGCGCAGGTTTCGCTTAAGCTTCATGACAGTATGACCGAGGTGGAATATGGTGGAGGGGCACCGACACGGCTAAGGAACGATCCAAAGATCAAACTTGTGTGTTCTAGGGTGCCCCCGCCTTGATATATAAAGGAGGGAGGGGAGGCCGGCCGGCCTAGCTAGGGCTGGGAGGAGTCCTACTCCCAGGGAGTAGGACTCCCCCTTCCTAGTTGGATTAGGTTTGGGGGAGGGAAGAGGAGAGGGCGCCCACCCCCTCCTTGTCCTATTCGGACTGGGGGAGAGAGGCTGCCACCTCCTGGCCGGCCCTCCTCTTCTCCTCGAGGCCCACCGAGGCCCATTTACCTCCCGGGGTTCCAGTAACCTCCGGTTTCCCATAAATTCCGTTTTGCCCGGAACCATTCGAACTCCAAACATAGGCTTCCAATATATCAATCTTTATGTCTCGCCATTCCGAGACTCCTCGTCATGTCCGTGATCACATCCGGACTCGAACTTCTTCGGTACATCAAAACTCATAAACTCATAATAACCGCCATGAAACCTTAAGCGTGCGGACCCTACGGTTCGAGAACAATGATGACCTAGAACTATTCACGGATCAATAACCAACAGCGGGACCTGGATGCCCATATTGGTTCCTACATATTCTACGAAGATCTTTATCGGTCGGACCGCATAACAACATCGTTGTTCCCTTTATCATCGGTATGTTACTTGCCGAGATTCGATCGTCGGTATCCAATACCTAGTTCAATCTCGTTACGCAAGTCTCTTTACTCGTTCCGTAATACATCATCTCACAACTAACTCATTAGTTGTAGTGCTTGCAAGGCTTCAATGATGTGCATTACCGAGAGGGCCCAGAGATACCTCTCCAGAGCAATCGGAGTGACAAAACCTAATCTCAAATCGCCAACCCAACATCGCCTTTGGAGACACTGTAGTACTCCTTTATAATCACCCGATTACGTTGTGGACGTTTGGTAGCACCAAAGTGTTCCTCCGTAAACGGAGTTGCATAATCTCATAGTTACAGGAACATGTATAAGTCATGGATAAAAGCAAGAGCAACATACTAAACGATCGTGTGCTAAGCTAAGGGAATGGGTCATGTCAATCGATCATTCTACTAATGATGTGACCTTGTTAATCAAATAACAACTCCTTGTTCATGGTCGGGAAACATAACCATCTTTGATTAACAAGCTAGTCTAGTAGAGGCATACTAGTGACATATTGTTTTGTCTATGCATTCACACATGTATCATGTTTCCGGTTAATACAATTCTAGCATGAATGATAAACATTTATCATGAAATAAGGAAATAAATAATAACTTTATTATTGCCTCTAGGGCATATTTCTTTCAGTCTCCCACTTGCACTAGAGTCAATAATCTAGATTACATAGTAATGATTCTAACACCCATGGAGTCTTGGTGCTGATCATGTTTTGCTCGTGGAAGAGGCTTAGTCAACGGGTCTGCAACATTCAGATCCGTGTGTATCTTGCAAATCTCTATGTCTCCCACCGGACTAAGTCCGGATGGAATTGAAGCGTCTCTTGATGTGCTTGGTCCTCTTGTGAAATCTGGATTCCTTCGCTAAGGCAATTGCTCCGAAGATTGTCACAGAAGATTTTCATTGGACCCGATGCACTAGGTATGACACCTAGATCGGATATGAACTCCTTCATCCAGACTCCTTCATTAGCTGCTTCAAGCTGCTATGTATTCCGCTTCACATGTAGATCCCGCCACGACGCTTTGTTTAGAAGCGCACCAACCGACAGCTCCTCCGTTTAGTGTAACACGTATCCGGTCTGCGATTTAGAATCGTCCGGATCGGTGTCAAAGCTTGCATCAACGTAACTGCCACGATGAGCTCTTTGTCACCTCCATATCGAGAAACATATCCTTAGTCCTTTTCGGTATTTCGGGATGTTCTTGACCGCCCGATGATCCACTCTGGATTACTTTGGTACCTCCTGCTAAACTTATAGCAAGGCACACATCAGTCGGTACACAAAGCATTGCATACATGATAGAGCCTATGGCTGAAGCATAGGGAACATCTTTCATTTTCTCTCTATCTTCTGCAGTGGTCGGGCATTGAGTCTTACTCAACTTCACACCTTGCAACACAGGCAAGAACCCTTTCTTTGCTTGATCCATTTTGAACTTCTTCAAAATCTTGTCAAGGTATGTGCTTTGTGAAAGTCCAATTAAGCGTCTTGATCTATCTCTATAGATCTTAATGCCCAATATGTAAGCAGCTTCACCGAGGTCTTTCATTGAAAAACTCTTGTTCAAGTATCCCTTTATGCTATCCAGAAATTCTATATCATTTCCGATCAGCAATATGTCATCTACATATAATATCAGAAATGCTACAGAGCTCCCACTCACTTTCTTGTAAATCGAAGCTTCTCCAAAAGTCTGCATACAAACCCAAATGCTTTGATCACACTATCAAAGCGTTTATTCCAACTCCGAGATGCTTGCACCAGTCCATAAATGGATCATTTGGAGCTTGCACACTTTGTTAGCTCCTTTGGATCGATAAAACCTTCGGTTGCATCATATACAACTCTTCTTCCGTAAATCCATTCAGAATGCGTCTTTACATCCATTTGCCAAATTTCATAATCATAAAATGCGCAATTGCTAACATGATTCGGACGGACTTAAGCATCGCTACTGGTGAGAAGGTCTCATCGTAGTCAATCCCTTGAACTTGCCGAAAACCTTTTGCGACAAGTCGAGCTTTATAAACGATAACATTACCGTCGGCGTCGGTCTTCTCCTTGAAGATCCACTTGTTTTCTATTGCTTGCCTACCCTCGGGCAAGTCAACCAAAGTCCACACTTTGTTTTCATACATGGATCCCATCTCGCATTTCATGGCCTCAAGCCATTTTATGGAATCTGGGCTCACCATCGCTTCTTCATAGTTCGTAGGTTCATCATGATCTAGTAGCATGATTTCCGAACAGGATTACCGTATCACTCCAGTGCGGATCTTACTCTGGTTGATCTACGAGGTTTCAGAGCAACTTGATCTCGAAGTTTCATGATCAACATCATCAACTTCCTCACTACTTGGTGTAGGTGTCTCGAAACCGGTTTCGCGACGAACTACTTTCAAGTAAGGGAGAAGGTACAATTACCTCATCAAGTTCTACTTTCCTCCCACTCACTTCTTTCGAGAGAAACTCCTTCTCTAGAAAGGATCCATTCTTAGCAACAAATGTCTTGCCTTCGGATCTGTGATAGAAGGTGTACCCAACTATTTCCTTTGGGTATCCTATGAAGACACATTTCTCGATTTGGGTTCGAGCTTATCGGGTTGAAGCTTTTCACATAAGCATCGCATCCCCAAACTTTAAGAAACGACAACTTTGGTTTCTTGCTAAACCATAGTTCATAAGGTGTCGTCTCAACGGATTTCGACGGTGTTCTATTCATTGTGAATGCGGCCGTCTCTAGAGCATAACCCCAAAAGCGATAGCGGTAAATCAGAAGAGACATCATAGATCGCACCATATCTAGTAAAGCACGATTATAACGTTCGGACACACCATTACGTTGTGGTGTTCGGGTGGCGTGAGTTCTAAACTATTCCGCATTGTTTCAAATGTAGACCAAACTCGTAACTCAAATATTCACCTCCACGATCGGATCGTAGAAACTTAATTTTCTTGTTACGATGATTTTCAACTTCACTCTGAAATTCTTTGAACTTTTCAAATGTTTTGGACTTATGTTTCATTAAGTAGATATACCCATATCCGCTTAAGTCATCTGTGAAGGTGAGAAAATAACGATATCCGCCACGAGCCTCAACGTTCATCGGACCACATACATCTGTATGTATGATCTCCAACAAATCTGTTGCTCTCTCCATAGTCTGGGAGAACGGGTTTTAGTCATCTTGCCCATGAGGCACGGTTACATAAGTGCCAAGTGATTCATAATCAAGTGACTCCAAAAGCCCATCAAGATGGAGTTTCTTCATGCGCTTTACACCGATATGACCTAAGCAGCGATTGCCACAAATAAGTTGCACTTTCGTTATCAACTCTGCATCTTTTGGTTTCAACATTATGAATATGTGTATCACTACTATCGAGATTCATCAAAATAGACCACTCCTCAAGGGTGCATGACCATAAAAGATATTACTCATATAAATAGAACAACCATTATTCTCTCGATTTAAATGAATAACCGTCTCGCATCAAACAAGATCTAGATATAATGTTCATGCTCAACGCAGCACCAAATAACAATTATTTAGGTCTAAAACTAATCCGAAGGTAGATGTAGAGGTAGCGTGCCGACCGCGATCACATCGACTTTGGAACCATTTCCCACGCAGATCGTCACCTCGTCCTTTGCGAGTTAAGCAATCCGTAGTCCTGCTTTGAGTTGCAAATATTAGCAATGTAACCGATATCAAATACCAGTGCTACTACGAGCTCTAGTAAGGTACACATCAATAACATGTATATCACATATACCTTTGTTCACCTTGCCATCCTTCTTATCCGCCAAATACTTGGGGCGATTCCGCTTCAAATGACGATCGCTTGCGGTAGAAACACTCGATTTGTGTTTAGGGCCGACTTGGGTTTCTTCTCTGACGACAAAGAACTTGCTTGCTGTTCTTCTTGAAGTTCCTTCTTCTTCCCTTTGCCTTTCTTCTTGAAACTAGTGGTCTTATTGACCATCAACACTTGATGCTCCTTCTTGATTTCTACCTCCGCAGCCTTTAGCATTGCGAAGAGCTCGAGTATAGTCTTTACTAACCCTTGCATATTATAGTTCATCACGAAGCCTTTGTAGCTTGGTGGCGGTGATTGAAGAATTACATCAATGACACAATCATCCGGAAGATTAACTCCCAATTGTGTCAAGTGATTGTAGTACCCGGACATTACGAGTATATGCTCACTAATGAACTATTCTCCTCCATCTTGCAGCTATAGAACTTATTGGAGACTTCATATCTCTCAATCCGGGCATTACTTTGGAATATTAACTTCAACTCTGGAACATCTCATATGCTCCATGACGTTCAAAACGTCGTTGAAGTCCGGTTCTAAGCCGTAAAGCATGGCTGCTTGAACTATAGAGTAGTCATCACTTTGCTCGCCAGACGTTCATAACATCTGCAGGTTGCATTAGCAAAGAGCTGGCACCTAGCGGTGCATCCGGGGCGTAACTCTTCATGCAGCAATGAGGATGATCCTCAAATTACGGACCCGATCCGTGTAATTGCTACCATCATCTTTCAACTTTGCTTTCTCAAGGAACGCATTAAAATTCAACGGAACAACAACACGAGCCATCTATCTACAATCAAACATAAACAAGCAAGATACTATCGGTACTAAGTTCATGATAAATTTAAGTTCAATTAATCATATTACTTAAGAACTCCCACTTAGAAAGACATCTCTAGTCATCCAAGTGATCACGTGATCCAAATCAACTAAACCATAACCGATTATCACGTGAAATGGAGTAGTTTTCAATGGTGAACATCTTATGTTGATCATATCTACTATATGATTCACGCTCGACCTTTCGGTCTCCGTGTTCCGAGGCCATATCGCATATGCTAGGCTCGTCAAGTATAACCCGAGTATTCTGCGTGTGCAAAACGGCTTGCACCCGTTGTAGATGGACGTAGAGCTTATCACACCCGATCATCACGTGGTGTGCGGGCATGACGAACTTTGGCAGCGGTGCATACTCGGGAGAACACTTCTTGATAATTTAGTGAGAGATCATCTTATAATGCTACCGTCAATCAAAGCAAGATAAGATGCATAAAAGGATAAACATCACATGCAAATCAATATAAGTGATATGATATGGTCATCATCATCTTGTGCTTCATGATCTCCATCTTGCGGCACCACCATGATCACCATCGTCACCGGCGCGACACCTTGATCTCCATCGTAGCATCGTTGTCGTCTCGCCAAACTTATGCTTCTCGACTATCGCTACCGCTTAGTGATAAAGTAAAGCATTACTGAAGCGATTGCATTGCATACAATAAGCGACAACCATATGGCTCTGCCGATTGCCGATAACCGGTTACAAAACATGATCATCTCATACAATAAAATATAGCATCACGTCTTGACCATATCACATCACAACATGCCTGCAAAAACAAGTTAGGCGTCCTCTACTTTGTTGTTGCAAGTTTTACGTGGCTGCTACGGGCTTAAGCAAGAACCGTCTCACCTACGCATCAAAACCACAACGATACTTTGTCAAATAGACTCGTTTAACCTTCTCAAGGACCGGGCGTATACACTAGGTTCAACTAAAGTGAGAGAGACAGGCACCCACCGGTCACCTTTAAGCAACGAGTGCTCGTGGCGGTGAAACCGATCTCGCGTAAGCGTCGCGTAATGTCGGTGCAGGCCGCTTCATCTCACAATACCGCTGAACCAAAGTATGACATCTTTGGTAGGTAGTATGACTTGTATCGCCCACAACTCACTTGTGTTCTACTCATGCAAAACATCAAACCATAGAAAAACCTAGGCTCGATACCCTTTGTTGGGGAGCGTCGTAATTTCAAAAATTTTCCCACGCACACGCAAGATCATGGTGATGCATAGCAACGAGAGGGGAGAGTGTTGTCTACGTACCCTCGTGAGACCCGGCGGAAGCGATCACTGGCGTAGAGGAAGTAGTCGACGTTCTCCTCGCGATCCGACCGATCCGGCGCCGTTACTCCGGCGCCCGAGTTCTTGACACACGACAGCTCGATGGCGTCCCTCGTACTCGATCCAGCCGAGTGTCGAGGGAGAGTTCCGTCAACCGACGGCGTGGTGACGATCTTGATGTTTCACGGCGCAGGCTTCGCCTAAGCTTCATGACAGTATGACCGAGGTGGAATATGGTGGAGGGGGCACCGACACGGCTAAGGAACGATCCAAAGATCAAACTTGTGTGTTCTAGGGTGCCCCCTGCCCCGTATATAAAGGAGGGAGGGGAGGCCGGGCCGGCCTAGCTAGGGCTGCTGGGAGGAGTCCTACTCCCAGGGAGTAGGACTCCCCCTTCCTAGTTGGATTAGGTTTGGGGGAGGGAAGAGGAGAGCGCCGCCTCCTTGTCCTATTCGGACTGGGGGAGAGGCGTGACCACCTCTGGCCGGCCCTCCTCTTCTCCCTCGAGGCCCACCGAGGCCCATTTACCTCCCGGGGTTCCAGTAACCTCCGGTTTCCCATAAATTCCGTTTTGCGGAACCATTCGAACTCCAAACATAGGCTTCCAATATATCAATCTTTATGTCTCGGCCATTCCGAGACTCCTCGTCATGTCCGTGATCACATCAGGGACTCGAACTTCTTGGTACATCAAAACTCATAAACTCATAATAAGCATCATCGAAACCTTAAGCGTGCGGACCCTACGGTTCGAGAACAATGTAGACATGACCTAGAACTATTCACGGTCAATAACCAACAGCGGGACTGGATGCCCATATTGGTTCCTACATATTCTACGAAGATCTTTATCGGTCGGACCGCATAACAACATCGTTGTTCCTTTATCATCGGTATGTTACTTGCCGAGATTCGATCGTCGGTATCCAATACCTAGTTCAATCTAGTTCTACGGCAAGTCTCTTTACTCGTTCCGTAATACATCATCTCACAACTAACTCATTAGTTGTAGTGCTTGCAAGGCTTGATGATGTGCATTACCGAGAGGGCCCAGAGATACCTCTCCGACAATCGGAGTGACAAAACCTAATCTCGAAATCGCCAACCCAACATCGCCTTTGGAGACACTGTAGTACTCCTTTATAATCACCCGATTCGTTGTGACGTTTGGTAGCACCAAAGTGTTCCTCCGTAAACGGAGTTGCATAATCTCATAGTTACAGAACATGTATAAGTCATGGATAAAAGCGGTAGCAACATACTAAGCGATCGTGTGCTAAGCTAAGGGAATGGGTCATGTCAATCAGATCATTCTACTAATGATGTGACCTTGTTAATCAAATAACAACTCCTTGTTCATGGTCGGAAACATAACCATCTTTGATTAACAAGCTAGTCTAGTAGAGGCATACTAGTGACATATTGTTTTGTCTATGCATTCACACATGTATCATGTTTCCGGTTAATACAATTCTAGCATGAATGATAAACATTTATCATGAAATAAGGAAATAAATAATAACTTTATTATTGCCTCTAGGGCATATTTCCTTCAGGAACACCACGGCACCACCTCGTGCCTTCTCTCCTTTCCCTCTTATTCTCCATGTTTCATCCCTCTCTCTCTCTGCCCTCACCGGAGCACCACGGCATCGCCCTCTCTCCTTTCCCTCTTATTCTCCCCGTTTCATCCCTCTCTCCTCTCTCTCTCTCTCTCTCTCTCTCTCTCTCTCTCTCTCTCTCTCTCTCTCTCTCTCTGTGTGTACACCCCCACACGAACCGGCCATGGCCGCCTCAAGTCGGCGCCAACTGCCGTCGCCGGCCTCTACAAAGAGCTCGGGCCACCAGATCTGCGGCTCCTAGTTCCGGCAGATCCGGTGGAGTTAAATCGCCATCCGCCCCTCGCACGCCAAGAGGCGTTGCGCACCCTCTCTCCTGCCGCCGCTTTGCCCCCCGTGCATCCCGGTGGGTAACATGGTCTCCTCACCATCAGCCATGGTGTGTCTCCTTCTTTGCAAAGGCGTTGCCTACTCACCAGCAGCCATGACGTGTCTCCTTCGCTCCTTGCCGCAAGGTGTTGCTTGCTCACCAGCGCCATATCCTTTTTCCCATTATCATCCATCCATCTTCTAGCTTTCGATTTCACCTTAGGATCATCTTCTTTCTTAGTTTTACTTTCTTTGCCCACTGTTGCCTATTGATCCCAGCCATGGCTTGGAGTTGGATGGTCAAGAAAGGAGGACATCGGAGCAGCAGCATGCAGACGTCCCCCGGCGACGACGCAGGGTGGCTGCAGCAGCTGGTCCAGCATGGCGCTAAGGCCGTCAGAGACGACCCCGTGGCTCTTGGCGATGCCAAGCCACACCTAGCTCTCTGCCGTCATCTGTTGTAGCCTATCCCACGCTGGCCGCCGGTGCGACGCGGCACGCCAAGGCCAACCGACAAGGTGCACGGGAAGGCCAAGGGCCTCGCCACGCTCGTCTGGTGCAAGCGCGCCCACGAGCTCGCTCCCGTGCCGGCCAAGGCCCTCCTTAGCTTCGTCCTCCGCGCGACGCCTAGGCACGCCAAGGCCAGCGTCGAGCTTGACAAGGTGTGCAAGAAGGCCAAGGGCCTCGCCACGCTCGCCTGGCACAAGCGCGCCCGCGAGCTCGCCCGGCCTTCCTTGGCTTCTGCGGCGTGGACGCTGACGACAAGCAGCGGCCCGTGGTCGTGCTCGGCGGTGGTGGGCTGGACTAAAGCAGGCCCAAGTCTGCCATCGTTATACCACGGAGGCAAAAACAAAACTGTTCTGTTAGTACCACATCGGTTAATTCCAAAACGTAATTGTAAAAACGTATTACGATTGGTCAAAAGCGTATTGTGACGGTGAACCCGGAGACCCAATCCGTGCTTTATTATTAGGGAGAGATTTGAGCCCCCAACTAACCCAAACTAGCTCTAACCCCATGATCCAAACAGGGCCAGATGTATTTCAGGAAACTAGGGTTTACTTGTGAATTTGCGTTTCAAACAATGCTTCTGTTCAATTTCCTAAGCAACTATTCAGTTGATGAACAAAAAAAACTAAATGCATGCCGGCTTGGAACGTAAGCAAGGAAGAACTCTATGCTGAAGCAATGTACCTATAGGGCTTATTGAGACTGTCCAATCGGCAGCGAGATGGTGGTGTCTTTTAGAGAATAAAGGAGTGCTTTGTTCGAGTTTCTTAAGCAACTATCCAATTCATGAAATAAATCATACAATATGTTTATTGTAATATAAAAACCACCAGTGTATTTTTATTAAACAATCTGACTCTGTTGCATTGACAAAAAAAAGTCTATTCAAAATTATCAATTATTTCAACCAGATCGTGAACTTTGAAATTGCCTTTAAACTTGGTTCTAGTTGCCTTTAAATTACAAGGTGTTGTGGTTGTTTTCTTTCGCTTCCAGTTAGATGATGGTTTTCCTATAACACGTAGCAGAAACTGGCAAAAAACTTGTTAGGTGGTCCCTCCTCTTTATGCCTTCCACACTGCTTTATATTTTCTTTTGTCTTTTGGTTGATTTGTACTTTGACCGAACTAAAATACATGTCCTTGTTGCGGATAGTGATTTTGCAATACCTTGTCATTTTTTAGAGAGAGAAAAAGGGCAATGAATCGATATAGGCAATGCTACAAATTAATAGTAAGTTGCAAAGTTTGACTCAAAAGATGACAAATGTTTTTTAATGGGAAACAAATGATCCAATATTTGGTGGTATTTCATTCTAGAGAATTGTTTCACCCCTTATTGATTTAGCTTTAGAAATATATATTAAAAAACAAACACCCTTCTCAACCTCAAGCTTTTAGGACAAATATGTTCCCTCAAAGTTACAAAAATAATGCAAGCAATTCACAAGCTATAGAAATGTACTCCCTCCGTCCCCAAATGTAAGACCATTTTTTGACACTATCATAGTGTAAAAAATGGTCTTACATTCTGGGACGGAGGGAGTACTTAATAAGAATACTCAGGAATAATGTTTGTTTTTATTCTCAGAGTCTATCAATAAGGCAAAAACTTACAAGAGAATCATCACATGTTCGATTGACGCTTACATATGAAGTGAACTGGAAACCTTATAGATGTCTGTATTCCCTATTTACCAAACACGTAAGATTATGTTATGCACTCGTCCTTCGTCCAACTTTTGTACTAAGATTGGTGGGTTGGGGGCATACCATTTATTCGTACTTATCATAGGTTATGTGGAATTTATCTTGATATAACAATTCGGTTGGTGATGTCTTCACCGAGGTTGGGGCTCTCTAAAATTCAAGACAACTCTATGGTGGGATAATTTACTCATGTGTGAAAGTATCACTGTAACTTGCTATGAGGTTGTTCTCTCCAAATCATATCATAAGGTTAGCTCGGACGGAACAAGAGAAATGGCATGGTGTGGGTTAGCTCATTGTACATAGATAATTGTGCATTTTTTTTAAAAAAATCACATGAGATTCCATGGAATGTAAAAACTTATCAGAAGCAGAAGGATTTTTGCATGGTTAGTACATAGGAGTTAGGAAGGGTATTGTAACTCGGGATGACTTATCTGGAGAGGATCAAATGGGAAGAAATGTTATGGATTCCGTAGTGGAGGCGAAACGATTGGCTGCCTATTTATACAATGTTGAATTGTACGTTTGCGCGGAGCATTCTACGACGTGCTTTAATCATAGAAATGGTCTTGTTGATGTTCGTAGTGTGTATCACTTCTAGCTTTATGTGTTTAGGAGTTAGGATAAGTTGTGTTGTTTGAGTAGTTGTTGCATTTCGGGCTATTTGGAAGTTATAAGATCGTTTTAGCCTAATTAAATCACCAATTGGTTACTGGTTGAACTCATGGCACGTGATACAGATAAAACGATGAAAAAAGTGATGTCATGGCAAGGAATATAACTGTTCGAGCAAGTAGCAAGTGATATCTTCAATGTTTCAGTTAAATTTCTAACAGGGCTTGAAAACACCCCGAAGGACTCGCTTTTGTTTGCCTTGCTTCTAAGTTCTTGTTTTCCTCTTACTATTGTTCTTGTCAACTTTAAGTTGGTTTTGGCCGCCTTTAAATTTCTAGGTGTTGTGGTTGTTGTCTTTCACTTCCCAGTTAGATGACAGTTTTCTTACAATTTAGTGGCGAAACTAGCAATAAAATGAGGCGCTGCCCGTGGATTCTCCTTTCTATTCCTTTTTCCCATTCTTTTCTTTTCTGACTTTTGGTTTGCTATCTTTGACGGCAAACTTAAGCATGGTCCCTCTTATTTTTCCTTTTCACATGAAAGGTAAGAATACAAAATAGATCTGAACCGTTGATTGCATTAAGTAGTGGGTCTGATTAACTCTTACTCCCTCCTTAAGGAAATATAAAAGCATTTAGATCTCTAGTTTAGTGGTCTAAGCGCTCTTATATTTTCTTACAGAGGGGGTTACCTTCTTACCTCCCATGTGAAATATGAGGGCTTCCCTATTTCTCAAAACACGTGTGATTATGATTCGTATCTTTGTTTTTATATCCGGTATTTGTTACATACTGCCTCCCGCGACTGTTAATTCCGGATGGAGGGAGTACATAATTGCCAACTCCGGCATAGCCGCTATCTAGAACTTGTGCTAGAGTTCATTTCAAATAATTTCAAAAATTGCTTATATTTCCGTGTAAGAAAAATAGAGGTATATCATAGCACACGGTTTTGTATTTATGCCCAGTGGACATGAAGCAATATATTCGGACCATGTAAAAAATGATGTACCTCAAGCAAAAGCTAAATTGATACTTGTACCCCTTTTTTTGCGGGAAATACTTGTACCTTCTCAACGCGTAAAGTAGAACTGGACGTAACCCTAAAAAAAAAAAAGTAGAACTGGACGTGGCGATCCTTATTGGACGATCGACTTTAAGATTCTCTATCATGCTGAAACCGGCCGAAAAGGAGTAAAAAGTTAAGAGACAAATGCTGCTATCTCAGTGATCGATATCTCTTGCCCGCCCGCCCGTATGGGCTGATTCATCGATTCTCCATCTACTTTCTCACGGATAGCATCCGAGACAACGGCGGCACACGATCGACGACATATGGAGCTGCCTTTTCTCCCCGCCTTTTCCACGGAGGCGACCCAAGCTGCTGGAAAACTCAGAGCTGGCCGGCGCTCTCGACGTGGCACTTCGCTCGGGATCAACGGGGACACGCGTCGGCGTGCACACGCATGCAACTACCGTTGGCGCCGGTTGTCTCCGCCCGAGCGTCTCGCAAAGTGCCAAACAAGCTCTCGGCGGACTAGAATAATAGTAGATCGTGGTGCGCCAAGAATGTTCTGACCGTAACATTGGATTGATAGATACTCCATATACTTTCTCTTGCATTATTGGCATTGCCATTATCTCCCTATTGGGGTAGGGCAACTGTGACATGAAGAAATAATAATAAACAGTTAAACTAAGATAAGAAGAAGAGTGCCGACTTCAAGGGGGGTACGTGGCACGGAGGGTGCAGCAACCCCCATGCAGTGGTGGTCGACTGGTCGCACGTGGCTTTCTGGCGAGTGGGTGAGAGATACAGCGGCGGGCATAGATGCAAAGGAAATGAGCAGCCCGTGGCCATCATCCTTTGGCGACGTGGACAGATGAGCAGAAATGCAGATATCTGGCTGGCCGACTAGCCGCATGGGACAATCGATTTCTCTGTAGGAATCCATAATTGATAATTGAGTATCCAGATCCTTTTCTTAATATTTGCCTGGCCGCGGTGGGCCTTAGGGCAGCCAGACGCATGCACGTGTAGTATGTACGTAGAGAAGCAGTAGTCTTAACACCCTTTGTTTTAGAAAAGGATGATGACCCTGGGCTCTGCATCTGGACGATGCATACGGCCACTTTATTAATTATTCTTACAAGACCTTACAAAGTAATACAACAGTAAGACTAAAGCCGCCGTCTAAGGGCATGTACAATGCATAGCCTCAAGGTGATGCTTCGCAGGCCATGTAGGATCGGATATGACGTGAAGTAGGTTCGGATAGGGAAGCGGGATCCTCTTCAGGAGGCGGGTGCTTGAAGAGAAAAAGTGTGGTCCAGTGACAAAAGCTGAAAAAGTTGGAGTGAAAAGTAAAGATGCATATATATAAGAGTCTTTATTTTCTAGTTTTTAATGAGGCCCACTAGTGGTAGCTTGCATTGGGGAGAAAAAATAAATGTGGATGCCTCAAATTACTTTTTGACATGAGGCATATGTATCCATATGCCACCATTGTACATGCCCTAAACCACTCTATCCAGTTGATGAAGGAGGGCAAATAGCTTGTGCCTAATACCAAACAGGCATCGCAGCCAAACCTAACATCTAAGACCTGAGATCCCATCCAGGACGCCTGCCGGGCATGGGTCTCAACGGTCCGGCGTGCACACAGAGGCCGCCGCCACCAACTTCCACCGCTCCATCTTCAGAACTGTACTAGTGCATCAACCTTGCTCGGTCCAGCTATCGTCGACGCCACCACGGCGCCCAATGGCACCTCCTCCTTGCGCGCAAACATATGAGGACGTCGCGGTCACCACTGATACACCTCAGCACCATGCTGCCAAGTACCACCAGCTGACACAGGTTGAAGTCTTTGGTAGATCTGTCGTCGTGTAGCTTTTGCCCACCGAGCATGACAAAGCGTAGCACCTGTCGGTCGAGCATGACTTGACATCTCCACCGAAGCTCCGTGCAAGATGAAGCCGCTCCACCTCCAACCTCTCTAAACGGGACGGGAGCACCCCACGAAGACACGGCGAAGAGTTGGGCACCACAATCACCACGAGAGCCGGACCAGCCGACCGCCATGGCGAAACGACACCACTAAAGAGAACCGCCGCCATCGAACGCCAAGAACGCTGGCTGCGCTGCCCCGCCTCGCGGACCCATGGCGCCTTCAAGAAGGCGAGGCGAGCGGCACCGCCGCCGCCCAACCAAAGTTGTGGGTTTTCACCGGGTGCGAGGAAGGACGAGGGAGGAGCTGGATCTCGGCCGCCTTCAAGAAGGAAACAACGCTGGGCGCGCTGGCGTCGTGGCGCCATGGCCGCCAAGAAATTACTCGATCCGAGATCACAACCTCACATCCGCGAGCCCGCCAAGCGGATCCGGCCGGATTGACGAGAGAAGCGGCGAAGACGGGCGCCGTCTTCCGTCGGCGAAGAAGCGGCGGAGATCCTCCACGTGGCGCCCGCATCATCGCTAACTTCGCGCCGCGTAAGAGACATAGTCCACAACTCCGCGGCCGCCGCCTCCGGACGCCGCCGCCCTCGCGGAGGTCGCCGCCTCAAACCGAGGCGGCCGGACGGATTGGCGGATCCGATCCATGCGCTGCCCGGCGCGAAGCTCCGCCGCCACCTTCCTTGGCTGCGCCCAGGGCCTGCCCGGCGCTAGCCTCTGGCAGCGGCGAGGACATGAGGAACATGGTGACGACGAGGGGCGGCGGCGCGAGATCGCTCCCGTGTCGCCCTAGCGGGGCGACGCGGGGGTCTCATCTGTTGATAATTGGACCTGGTGTCACTGATTAGTGATGCGATGAGACGAAAACTTGTGCGAAACTGGCCTGCCAAATCAGCTCGGTACGTGGCCAGTCGGACGCACGACACGTCCTCCGGCGAAGACTTTTCCGGAAAAAAAAAGAAAAAGAGAGAACGGAGGCGTAGGCGCCCCGCTGCACGGACGAGAGTGGCAGGAAACAGTAGTAGGAGCTGCGACGAGCCGGAGCAGAGCAGGTGGCGAACTGGCGAAGGGAGCGAGCCTCGCAGTGACCGTCGGACCGATGACGGATCACGACGCCGCGGCGGACAGCAATAAACAAAGGAGCTTCAAACCTGAGTGTCGACATAGAGCCACACGTGTCGAGACGGCAGGAGGCCGCTCGGGGTAGCGTGGGCGTGGAGCCCCGGGCACGCACGCAGCACGCTCCTCTCTTTGCGGGGTCAGTCTCCGCTGCCACTCTCTGTAGGAGTACTGTACCGAGCACTACCGACCTGCACTCAACGTCTGAACCACCCCCTCCTCTCCTCTGCCCAACCGCTCCCTCTTTCTCTGTTTCACCTGCTGCCGACTGCTGCTCTATTGACCGTGGTCTTTATCCGTGACGCCCTTGCCTTGACTTTCCCGGGAAGAACCGTGCCTCCGAGTCTTCGACCCTGTTTCGATACTCTAACTCAGTTAGAGGTTAGAGTTAGATTTTAACTCTAAACTAACCCTAAACTAACTCTAACAAAAAGCTGTTTGGATGGTAGGGTTAGATTGATAATCTCTACTATTAAAGGGGAACCTGCCGTCGTCGTGATGGTTCAACCTTTCTCCCACCCCTCGATCGCACGCAGTAAAAAAAAATCACTCCATCCCTCACGCAACCTCCTCCTCCCACCTCGCGTTTCGTTAGCGCTATAATCCTCTGCCTCCCGCAAAAGTTGGAAAAGCCCCGCACGTCTTCCACGATGCCCATCCGTCTCAGATCTCCCTCCATCACCGTCCTTCCTTGCGCGTACAAGCGATGTCCCGCCATAGACGCGCTCTTCCGATCAACCCAATGTGGCAGCACGCAAGAGAGGCGATAAAGAAGACGTGGAGATCAATCCCGTCGCGTCTCCAGCCGCGTAAGGGTGGCGTGTTGGCCGAGAACGGCCCATCGTCATGGCCACAAAGTACTTCGTCGAGTGGAAGCATGGGCACAAGTCGGCCCGAATCCCGGAGGAGGTGATAGCGGCGGAGTACTAGGCATCATGGCGGGAGGCCGACACAGATGCGCTGGGTGCGCTGCTCTAGGACGAGGCGCGATGGCAGGATCCGGACGTGAAGCCCTTCGGGACGGAGCTCAGGTGGTTCCCATAACTTCCCAGATAATCAGGTATGTGTACGATTGCACGAGAAGTCGAGAATTGGCTGTGCGCTCGTCGAAACGGAGGCGAAGGCGAGGGCGGACGTAGGCCATGCGGGGCGTGCCGATGGTGGGTTCTCATGCCTGCACATTGCGGGCTCCCCTCGAGAAGGGGCAGACGCCGCCGAAGCTGGTGCAGGAATTACCAGCGGCGGGCTCAACTTGTCCGGCCGCGCCTCTGGGTTAATGCTCAGCATGGTGGCGGGCTCGATGGATGCCATGGCACCGTCTCATTGCAGTATAATTGCAGAGCACGGGGCGGTTTCCCCGCAGTTCAGGTTTAAGAAGTAGCTTTTGATTCCATGATTAGCCCAAACTCCCGTGTGACACTTTGTTGTGATTTGCTTCGCATGCATATCCCAAACTCCCGAGTGTAACACTTTGTTCTAGAGTTACACTTGTGTCATTTTCGTCTCGTGGATACATTTCTAAATAACAGTAACAAGCCGTTTGTAGATGAACTGCATCAATTATTTCTTAATCGAGCTTAAGCGGTTTTGCTGATCCTCGCGCCTGAAAATTGCTTTTGCGTCAGTCAATTTTTGTGTAGCGCTGAGGGCAAAGACGGCGACGTCCGGACGAGCGCAGCAACCCCGGGGACAACAGCAAAATCTTGGATGGGAGCAAGCTGGAGACGCGGGCGACGCAACATCGACGTTCCAGGTGAAGGACAATCTGAAGTTGACTATTAGGGTACGTGGAGGAGTGCTGGCAGAGCCAGAGAAGAACCGGGGCGGCGGCGACAAGTCCGTCGGCAACGGCTAGGGGAGGGCGGGGCGGCAAAGGCGTGCACGGTAGCGCCGCTGGCCATGGAGTGCTGCAGCAGGCGGTCTGGCCAGCATCGGAGGGGGGCTCGCATGAGGATGAAGATGGATAGTGAACTGTTTTGAGTAAGAAGAAGATCCGACCATCAGTTTCTAATCCAGGAGCTCACAACAATCGATTGACTCGAACATACGATTCTTCGGAAAATCTGGGACGCACGGAACAAGAAAGTTCTCCAACGACTTGACGTTGTTGCTTCTGACTCCTCGAGAGCCACCTTAGATGATTTGATTGTTTGGTCTCGTAGACATAAAACTGAAATTCTAATGGGGCCACTATATTCAGGTGGGGGGAGCCTTTCTCCCCTGGTGAACATTTCAAAAAAAAAAAACAATTGTTTTGAAGTTCCAACATAATGCATGAGCATTATTTTGTGTCATAAACCTGCCGGAAGAGAATTAATTTTGCAACTTATGGCAAAGTATGTCTCATTGTGACTTTTTTCTGCACTCTATCTTAATCATATTATAATACAAAGTTTGATTCTCATGATACCCACATGCCTTGCATATTGGAACTGCGTGTACACAGTGGGTTTTGATCTTCAGATGACAATTCGCAAGATCAAATACTGAAGTGTTGTGTATTCATACACTTATCCATCGGTTGAATGATAGTCGCAAGAGATTTTTGTGGTTGTTAATTTATTTCCGAGCATGCATTTCATGTTTTAAGAACGAGCTTTCTCTGCATATGCAAATCACAAAGTAACTTGTGCACTAGAGATGTACTTGCGGTCCAGATGAGTTCAAATATATAATAATGGTACCTGTAAAATTCCTTCAATTACATTCAGATTGTCATGTTGCACGTGAATTTGTAGAAGCAATTATGTTTTTTATGTAACACATCCTATTGATGAACCGAGTGTATATTCTCATGCTCTTTTTTCTGTTTGCCGTCGTATTTTTTATTCTTCATTTTTTTCCTTATTTACGTCCTGCTATCACAAAAATTTTGTTGCCGCTTTTGTCATGGTGAGGACATGACGTGTAAGATTGATGAAAGTTTTGGTGGTTTGATTATTTTTACTCTCAGAAAAATATGTCGTTGTCAGAGTGTTTTCATACGACAATGTTCGTGCTGCTCTTCTTCCCATGTTACACAAGGTAATTGAGCTGGGTACTTACAACGCTCCATAAGCTTGGATCACAATCTGACACCCAAAATATTATGAGATTTGTCTGTTCCTCCACTAGAATAAGGGGACGTGATTGCTCATTTGACCAGGAATACCAAATGAGCGAGATTGATTGAAAGTGTCTGACTAGATTCTGTTATGTTTAGTACCTGAAGTGCTTTACTCTTCCGGCTTTTAGCTCCATTGTTGTCTAGCTCCATGCGTGTCTCCCAGCATTTCACTCTCTCTCATTGCGGCCAAGAACCATGTGCGAGATGCGCAAGGTAGGGATGGAGGATGACTGCGACCGTTGCTAAGGGTTCGGACGGAAAATTGTGTCTGGCACGGATGGAGATGGTCTGAGTTGGAGAACGCCGCTTGTGGAGCAAGGCACCTTGGGTGCGAGGCGTCTTGTAGGTGTGTAGGATTTCGGGGGTAATAGTGGTGAGCGCCTAAATGGTGACAGCCTAAATGGTGAGAGAGGTGATAAGTTGGTGGTGAAGGAGGTGTAAAATAGCGGTGTATTTGTTTTCCCCTACTCTTTTTGTGCAATGTCATTTCTTTTATTGTTTTGAAATAGAATCGGACTATGTTTTGTGCACACATGAATTTTCTCATGCATTATGTTTACATGACCGGAAGAAAAGAGGCATGAGGGGGGTGCAGTGATCATTGCCTGGAGGAAGGAAGCACAAGGTGACGTTTGTCTCAACACAACCGTAGGCCATATGCAACATTCCAAGGACATCTAAAGTGTGCAAAGTGATTATATAGAATGGGGAGGGCAAGGGAGGACGACATCGACATCAATGCTTTCCATGATATGGATGTGAATTGCACATGTGTTGCGCTTGACGAATGAGCTCACAAAGCAATCAATTTGCTATACGTGTGTTCTTGTGTTCCGTGGCAACGCACGGGCAATCAACTAGTAAAATATTCCTTCTCAATCATTTGACTACTTTGGACCTTGTTTGAATGGGTGGGGTAACTTTTTTTACTATTTTTTTAGTGGGACCAACAGAACTAACCCAAATAAGCTCCTCTAGTGTGGGCTAGTTTTTTGGGGTGGGTCTGTGTTTTGATTTTCGGTTTGAGCTTTTTTTCGCCCTAAGCCGAGACGGCCGAATTTCGGCCATTTTCAAAAATTTCGGCTGAAATTTGACCAAATTTTGACTGCAATTCGACTTAAATTTGACCAAAAATTCTCAAATTTGAGCAGTTTCAGCCTAAATATACTTTTCGCCTCAGGCCGAGATGGCCGAAATTCGGCCGAAATACACTTTTTGCGGCCGAAAATCAAAACACAGGGGTGGGTTAGATCCAACTAACCCAAACTAACCCATCATGTTTGGATACTTTTGGATTATTTGAGGCCCAACTAACTAAAACTAACTCTAACATAGGGATCCAAACAGGGCCTTGGTTTTGTTTTGTGAGATGTTTCAGCTCTTCAGGGTAGCTCGGCTATCTTGAAGAAAGGGACCGCGCGACGAGACACATTGATATATACTCCAAAACAATACAAAACAATACAACTCATATTAAAATACTCCCTCCGTCCCAAAATTCTTGTCTTAGATTTGTCTAAATGCGGATGTATCAAGTCACATTTTAGTATTAGATACATCCGTATCTAGACGAATCTAAGACAAGAATTTTGTGACGGAGGGAGTATATATTGGTGGTGGTAGTCTGATATCACATGATGCTGGCCTAATAAGATAGTATTATCCACTACGAGAAGCATTATAGTTTTGTCTCAAACTTGGGAGGTGTTTTCGAGGGGCACTTTTGATATTACTACTTGTAGGCAGGTCGGCGAGAGCTCCAACCAAATCAATTGACTTTATCTCCGAAAGAAAAAGAAAGATAGGCTTTCTGATAGGCCATTTCCTCCCGCATTAGCTTTCCCGTCCCGTCCTAATCCATGAGCCGACGAGCCCTCTTGGCAAATATCTGTCGCTCCTGCTCCCACTTCGACCCCGAGCGGCTCCTCCTCGCGGTCCCGGACATCCGTCGTTCTCGCGGAGCTGAGTGAGCCAGTGGAGCACAGCATCAGTAGTACAAAGGTGACATGGAACCTGCGTGGCACAGCTCATCAAGCAGCAGTACCTAGCGCTGGTCCAATGTCCCGTGCCGATCGAGCAGACAGCACACTTTGAACGTTGGTTTCCCTGACAGGTCATATTTATGGGCCCGGTTTGGATCCATAGGTTAGAGTTAGTTTGGGTTAGTTTGGCCTCAACTAACCCAAAAAGATCCAAACAGGGAGGGTTAGTTTGGGTTAGATACATCTAACCCCCCCAGAAAAACTAACCCATCCAAGGGGTGCTTATTTGGGTTAGTTCTTCTTGGGATCACTAAAAATATATTTTCTCTCGCTCTTCCCATGACCGCATCTATCCTTCCGTTCCAACCCTCGTCTCGCGCAACCCGTACGCGCGCCAATATGCGATCGCGGCTCCTTCGCTGCTTTGTCCCCCGACATCACCAAAGACGGTTCATTCTTGAGGATGGCGGATTCGGCCGCGCGGGCTGCGAGAGAGCTAAGCGGCTCCTTGTCGGTAGCGTCGATCTGCCTCGGACAGCGCAACTCTCGGCCAAATGATTGAGAAAGAGCATTTATTGTCAATCTAACCCTGCCATCCAAACACCTTTTTGGTTAGAGTTAGTTCAGGGTTAGTTCAGGGTTAGAAACTAACTCTAACATCTAACTAAGTTAGAGTATCCAAACAGGGCCATAGTAGTACATGCACTGTGGAAGCGTTCGACCAGACCCGCTCACATGGGCTGATCGTCCGGTCATTTCCGTTCTTCTTTCTTTTCTTGAGCACAACATGCCACTGAGGTGTACCTCGGAAAACATGTCTCACTGAGGTGAGGTGTGTGCTCGCCTAGTCGCCTCTGTTTTGTTTACGTTAAAAAAGATCTCCCTGTTACTTTGGGTGGACCGATCACAATTTTTTTCTAGGGGCAGCTTGATAGCTACAGTGTATATAACGGACTGGGTTGCACGTCCCGTCGGCAGCGACCTCTCTCTTGTGATCGTGCCTCGTTCGGACCGTATCCAAAGCTTCCCGTTCCGTTGCGATATCCGGCCCTCTTGGCCTCTTCCCTTCCGCTTCGGTCCAGTGTCCACGGGACCACCACACCACCCATGTCGTCTGCTAGACAGAGATGTACCGGGCCACGCTGGGGTCCGTGTCTCATTGCGCCCCTGGGCCAGCCATGATTGACCCCGCGAAACAGATCGGATCCACGCTAAATGGATTATTGGTCAGGGCCAGTATGATGAAGTCCCAAGTCGACGATGCAGCAAATTATGTAGTAGTTCTCCCGTGCTTGAACTCTAGTCTTTGTGGCAGCTTCTGCTTCAGTTGAGCTTTGTTGAACTTGATACTTATTGTTTCTGTGGCTGTACTCGTTGGACCTGGTTGTGCTCTGCTTCAATAAAATGGGGCAGGGGGGCAACCCCCTTTCGTTCAAAAAAAAAAAGTCGACGATGCTTAAAAAAATGGCCCATGTCGTCTACAGGTATATACTCCCTCCGTTTTTTCTTAGTCCACATATGAAATTTGGTCAAAGTCAAACTTTGTTAACTTTGACTAAGTTTATAGAAAAAAGTATCAAGATTCACAATATTAAATCAATATTGTTAGATGCATCATGAAATTAATTTTCATACATATAGCTTTAGTATTGTAAATGTTGATATTTTTTCTACAAATTTGGTCAAACTTTATAAAGTTTGACTTTGACCAAATCTTTTATGCACACTAAAAAACGGAGGGAGTGTGAACAAAGCACAAACAACAACCTTTCTATTTTTCTATTTAATAATTCTATAAATTTCGGTTAGCAGAACTGTTAACCAAATGACTATTGAAACCGAATGTCCGGTTAATCGACTAAACCGGTACAGCATTCGCTTTATACCGAAAAGGATCACCAAGTTGCGTGCCTATCAATACATGCAGCCCAGTCCCATCTTTTCCTAGAATCTTTGAGCTTCATTTGTTTTACAATCCTATCTAGTTAGGGTCTAATTAGTTAGGATTGTAAAGCAAATGAGTGTCAAAGATTCTCAAAATAGTTGAGGAGGGGTCGAATTTTGGGAGAATCTTGCAAAAGAACTGAGCCATATAGTTGGGCTCTCCTTTCCTTCAGCTAACAAGGCGAGATGGAACTGAACCCGGAACGGCACCATGCATCATGGATTTGTTATGCGTTTTCTTTTTCTTTTTTGAGAAACGTCGCTATGCTTTATGGATCATCAATGTTTGCAGGAATGACAAAGTATCAAAAGGCACTCCAAACCACACATGGCATCACACTGCTAAAGAACGAGCATACTTAGCGATGCAATGAGCTTCGAAATTGTCAGCCCTGCGTTTCTTACATCGGCCGTCGTGTATGTGCACGTATACAAAGGCAAACCCTAAACGGCGCCCGTAGCGCCCGTTATAGCGTTAATGGTACAGGGCGCACACCCCTCCTCCGCGATGGGCCAGCCCATGTTTTATTTCTTTTGTTTTGTAAAATGATGCAAAAAAGAAACGTGCTGAGAAGGATTCGATCCTACGACGCAGGGTTACAGCGCAGCACTAGCTTGCCACCCGCGCTAGCTATGTTCTGTGATTACGTAGAGCTTCTTCCCTCCTTTATTCTTTCGTTATTTCTTTTCCGTTTCTTTTTTTTGTTTTCTTTTCATTTCTTCCTTTTTCTTTTTAGTATTCATTTTCTTTTTTAGTCTTCTTTCTTCTTTTTCTTTTCCTAATTCGATATAAAAAGTTCACCGGATTTATGAACGTTTTTTCAAATTCGATGAACTTTTTCCAAAATTGGTGAACTTTTTTTCAAATTTGATGACATTTTGTAAAAACCTGTGAACTATTTTCAAATTCGATGAACTTTTTTTCAAATTTAGGCGAACTCTTTTTTGAAGTCGATGAACTTTTTCCAAATTCAATGAACTTCTTTTCAAATTTGGGGAACTCTTTTTTGAAGTCGATGAAAATTTTCCAAATTCAATGAACTTTTTTTCAAGTTCGATAAACTTTTTCTCAGGTTTGTGAACCCTTTTCAAAACTACTAAACTTTTATTGAAGTCAGTGAACTTTTTTAAATTCGATGAACTATTTTTGAATTGGATGAACTATTTTCAATATCCAAAATATGTTCAGATTTTTCGACATTCGTTTGACTTTTCAGAAAATGTTTTTCGAAATTCCAAATTTTGTTCATGTTTCAAAAATAGTTTTGAATTCCAATTTTTTGTTAACCGTATTGAAGAAATATATTCACCATACATTGAAAAAATGTTCAGTGTGTATAAAACAAATGTTCATCGTGTATAGAAATTTTGTTCAGCATGCATTCAAAAGGAGTTCATCGTATTTAAAAAAGTTCTACGTGTATTTGAATATTGTTCACCATACATTGAAAAAATGTTCAGTGTGTATAAGAATTGTTCATCATGTAGAGAAATTTTGTTCAGCATGCATTCAAAAGGAGTTCATCGTATTTTAAAAAAGTTCTACGTGTATTTGAATATTGTTCACCATACATTGAAAAAATGTTCAGTGTGTATAAGAATTGTTCATCGTGTAGAGAAATTTTGTTCAGCATGCATTCAAAAGGAGTTCATCGTATTTAAAAAAAGTTCTATGTGTATTTGAATATTGTTCACCATACATTGAAAAAATGTTCAGTGTGTATAAAAAATATTCATCGTGTAGAGAAATTTTGTTCAGCATGCATTCAAAAGGAGTTCATCGTATTTAAAAAAAGTTCTACGTGTATTTGAATATTGTTCACCATACATTGAAAAAATGTTCAGTGTGTATAAAAAATGTTCATCGTGTAGAGAAATTTTGTTCAGCATGCATTCAAAAGGAGTTCATCGTATTTAAAAAAAGTTCTACGTGTATTTGAATATTTTTCACCATACATTGAAAAAATGTTCAGTGTGTATAAGAATTGTTCATCGTGTAGAGAAATTTTGTTCAGCATGCATTCAAAAGGGGTTCATCGTATTTAAAAAAAGTTCTATGTGTATTTGAATATTGTTCACCATACATTGAAAAAATGTTCAGTGTGTATAAAAAATATTCATCGTGTAGAGAAATTTTGTTCAGCATGCATTCAAAAGGAGTTCATCGTATTTAAAAAAAGTTCTACGTGTATTTGAATATTGTTCACCATACATTGAAAAAATGTTCAGTTTGTATAAAAATTGTTCATCGTGTAAGAAAATGTTCAATGTGTATTCAGAACTATTTTTGAATATGCGGATTTTTTTGCATGCTCAAGAACTCCATCCGTAATATTTGAACATATTTTCAATAATTGAAATGTATAAATGCCACAGTGTATTGTGGAATAAATAGCACGTCTATTTTCGGTTAATTTAAAGTTTCGCGATGTGAATATCCGCTAGCAGATAGCTAGTGCAGTGGCTAGCCTCACCGTTTTTAAGTTGGTTGGGCGCGAATCCTGGTGGGGAGGTATTTTTGGCTGTCATTTTTCGCGTTGCTTTTGTTGCGTGCTCGTGGGCCGGCCCATCCAACCGCTGCTGCGGGCGCCAGATCCCTTGCGCGGCGCTGAAGGCGCCCTATAGGAGGTCCCGTATACAAAACAGTCAAACTTGAGCAGGCTCAGGCAGGCGAAGTTATGTCTCGCTTCTAGCGAGCTATATGAGAACGTCGCCTCACGCGTGAGAGTGTTGGGCCTCTGCTTTTCATTCGTTTGGTTCTCTTATTATTTTTGTTTTCTTCAATTTGTCGAAAATAATCTAAAATAAATCTATTTGAATAGTAAAATTTACTTCAAAAATTAAAATCATGAATTTGAAGAATAATACTCGCTCCGTTCCAAAATAAGTGTTTTAAGTTTAGTACAACTTCGTACTTGTAGTAGTACAAAGTTGACACACTTATTTTGGGACGGAGTGAGTAACACACTTCCTTCGGTCCATATTAATTGACGCTACTTTAATACAACTTTGTACTAAGGGTCTACTAAAGCGGGTTTTAAAAATTGTAACTTTTCAAAAGATGTTCATGACAATGAAAAAATGATTTCGTGTTCCAGAAAAAGTATGCAACTTTCGATTTTTAAGAAAATGGTGTCCAATGTAAAAAAATATTTGTGTGAAGTAAAAATATACATCTTGTACTACTAAAAAATACATGTGAGATTTTAAATAAACATTTCCGCATTTAGAAAACTGTCCGTGTCATATTTAAAAATATTTATACGATGTAAAGAAATATTCCATTGAAAATAGTGTAAGTGACATTTTAAAGAAATTTACGTGTTTGTAAAAAATGTTCATGATTTTTAAATGTTATGCAATGTAAAAGAATGTTCGAGTAGTTTAAAAAAATGCCATTTAAAAAGTACAACGTGTATTTGGAAAATGTTTCCGTGTATTCAGAATGTTTTCCAAAATATTTAATTAAAAAGATTGAACTCGTATAATATTTTTCCGTGTGTGCGCTAAAAATATACATTGTGTACTGGGAAAAGGTTGACATGTGTTTAAAAGAAAATAGATAAAACCCGACAAAGAAACAAGAAGAAAAGCAAAGAAAACCAAGAAAAAAAGAACAAAGTATAATAAAGAAAGAAACAAAGCAGTGGTAGTACTCATTCCAAAATTTAATGATCTGGTACGCTTATCTAATTTCCGGCCCATAAGCTTATGTAATGCCATCTACAAAATAGTGGCAAAATGCCTCATTAACATATTGAGACCGATACTTGACGAAATTATATCTCCACACCAAAGTGCTTTTGTACCGGGTAGATTGATAACATATAATGCTCTGCTAGGCATTGAGTGTCTTCATTATATCCAGCATGAGAAGACCCCAGAGAATAGTTTTTGTGCATATAAGCTGGACTTTGTCAAAAGCGTATGATCGCGTTATTGGGGGTTCTTGGAGCAAGTGATACAAAAGTTGGGCTTCGCTCACCAGTGGGTAAGGTGGATTATGACATGTGTTACCTCGGTGAGATGCTCCCTAAAATTTAATGGATGCCTAGATTCGTTTGCACCATCCTGAGGGCTACGACAAGGTGACCCCCTCTCTCGGTTCTTATTCTTGTTTGTTGCTGATGGTTTATCTGCGTTATTGGGACAGGGTGTGCAAGCTAAGGCTATTGTGTCGGTTAAGGTGTGTCCTCGTGCGCCAGGGGTGTCCCACCTCCCCTTCATGGATGACACACTTCTCTTTTTCAAAGCAAGTGCAGCCCAAGCTCAGTCGATAAAGGGGGTTACCAATAATTATGAGAAGGCCACTGGACAGCTCATCAATCCTCTAAAATGTTCTATCTAGTTTGGGGACAATTGTCCAACCACCATCCAGCAGGAAGTAAAACAAGTCCTTCAAGTCCAACGGGCAGATTTTGAGGGCGAGTATCTTGACCTCCCAACACCGGATGGAAGAATGCATAGAGGCAAGTTCTAAATGTTGCAGCAGAGTCTTACCACCAGAATACTCGTGTGGGGGGACACATTATCACAGGCAAGGAAAGAAACTATGATAAAGGCTATCGCACAAGCAATACTAGCATACATCATGGGGGTCTTTAAACTACCGTGCTCAGTGTCTGATGACCTTACGAGGCTAGTCAGAAACTTCTGGTGGGGCTCAAAACAAGGAAAAAGGAAAACACATTGGGTGGCTTGGGATAAGATGACCGAGCGCAAGGCGAGGGGTGGCCTAGGCTTCTAGGACTTTAGGGTTTTTAACCAAGCCCTTCTAGCCCGACAAGCCTGGCGACTACTGACGCATCCAGAGTCCTTGTGTACCCATGTTCTTAAGGCAACATACTATCCTAACGGTGAACTTGAGGACACTATTTTTTCAGGTAACGCATCTCCGACGTGGCATGCTATACACCACGGGCTCGAGTTGAAAGAAGGGCCTCATTTGGAGGGCGAGGAATGGGGAACACGTGCGTATATGGCGTGATCCATGGCTGCCGTGACCCCCGTCCTACCGGCCAACCACTACACGTGGGAGATGCAGGTTATGACGAGTGTCGAAGCTATTGGATGAAAATGGCTGTTGGAATATGGAACTACTGTGGGATCACTTCAATGCGACTGTTGTAGAAAGCATCACGACCATCATCCCCTCATCCTGGCGGTTGGAGGATGTTATTGCCTGGGCGCCTAATCCGCGTGGTATCTTCACCATGCGTAGCGCCTACTACATCGGTCTTCAGGAACAAAATAGCACAAATTGGTGCGGCACGAGCAGGGCATTGGATGGTATACGTGCCGTCTGGAAGGCATTGTGGGGGTGCCTTGCCCCCCCAAGGTACGTGTGTTCGCTTGGCGAGTGTCATCAAACTCTTTGGCTACTATGGAGAATAAACAAAAAAGAGAACTTTGGAAGTAGCTTATATATGTGATGTTTGTGGGGTGGAATGCGAGGACACCTTCCATGCACTTTGCAGGTGCCCACGGGCGCGTGCTATATGGCTGGCAATGGCGGACGAATGGGGTCTTCCGGACGTTGATCAGCTTCGAAACACTGGTTCGGATTGGCTACTTCATCTTCTTAACCAGTGTGATGAGCACGTTTGGCTACCAATGCTCATGACAATGTGGAGGAGTTGGCACGTGAGGAATGAAATCACGCATCACAAACTGTGGCGGAGCTTGACAAGAATCTATGGGGGGGGGCAATGATAAAAAGAAATACTAACAAACCACATCAAACCAGAACTTATAGCCTTGAGGCAAATTTGTGCTTATTATTACCCATATTGCTTGCAAAATACATGTATAATTAGCAATATGTACTCCTTAAGAGAACTAACTACATCAAAATATTTGTCTATTTATACCACCAGCCTTCAAACCTCAATGACATTCTGTGAGCCAACTATAATAACAAAAAATGAAGTAGTACACAGATCAACAGAACAAATTCACATGAGGCGGAGTAGCCGGTGATGACGGCCGGCCAGTCAACATGGATGACCACCAGACCGGCTAGTGCCGAAGATGAAGGAAATATGCCCTAGAGGCAATAATAAAGTTATTATTTATTTCCTTATTTCATGATAAATGTTTATTATTCATGCTAGAATTGTATTAAGCGGAAACATAATACATGTGTGAATACATAGACAAACATAGTGTCACTAGTATGCCTCTACCTGACTAGCTCGTTTATCAAAGATGGTTATGTTTCCTAGCCATGGACAAAAGAGTTGTCATTTGATTAACGGGATCACATCATTAGGAGAATGATGTGATTGACATGACCCATTCCGTTAGCCTAGCACTTGATCGTTTAGTATATTGCTATTGCTTTCTTCATGACTTATACATGTTCCTGTAACTATGAGATTATGCAACTCCCATTTACCGGAGGAACACTTTGGGTACTACCAAACATCACAACGTGACTGGGTGATTATAAAGGCATACTACAGGTGTCTCCAAAGGTACATGTTGGGTTGGCGTATTTCGAGATTAGGTTTTGTCACTCCGATTGTCGGAGAGGTATCGCTGGGCCCTCTCGGTAATGCACATCACTATAAGCCTTGCAAGCAATGTAGCTAATGAGTTAGTTACGGGATGATGCATTACGTAACGAGTAAAGAGACTTGCCGGTAACGAGATTGAACTAGGTATTGGATACCGATGATCGAATCTCGGGCAAGTAACATACCGATGACAAAGGGAATAACGTATGTTGTTATGCGGTTTGACCGATAAAGATCTTCGTAGAATATGTAGGAGCCAATATGAGCATCCAGGTTCCGCTATTGGTTGTTGACCTAGAATAGTTCTAGGTCATGTCTACATAGTTCTCGAACTCGTAGGGTCTGCACGCTTAACATTATAATGACAGTTATATTATGAGTTTATGAGTTTTGATGTACCTAAGGAGTTCGGAGTCCCGGATGAGATCGGGGACATGACGAGGAGTCTCGAAATGGTCGAGACATAAAGATCGATATATTGGACGACTATATTCGGAGTTCGGAAAGGTTCGAGTGATTCAGGTATTTTTGGATCTGGGAGAGTTACTGGAATTCACTGGGGAGTATATGGGCCTTATTGGGCTTTAGGGGAAAGAGAGAGGAGAGGTTGGGCTCCCCCAAGGCCTAGTCTGAATTGGACTAGGGGGAGGGGCTGCGCCCCCTCCTTCCTTCTCTTCTCTTCACCCTTTCCTTGACTCCTACTCCTACTACTTGGAAGGGGGGGGGGGAATCCTACTCCCGGTGGGAGTAGGACTCCTCCTTGGTGTGCCTCCTCCTAGGCCGGCCAACCCCTCCCTTGCTCCTTTATATACGGGGGCAGGGGGTGATGGATTCATGTACCTAGGGTAGGGTCATAGACCTGATCTAAGTATCCTACCCAAGGACACCCTTAGAAGAGATCACCTTCCAGTCGACCTACGAGGAACCCACTCGACTAGCTTGAAGGACTCGACCATGAAGACTCACTCGACCAACAGAAGGCCAAGAGGCACTCTGTACTGCAACGGTCTGTAATTAAGTAGACTTTATGATAGTTAAGACACTTTATGTGGGGCGTTACCAGTAGCGCCCCAGACTTAATGTACCTTAAACCCTTCATTACGTGGGCTGGCAGGGTCCTGGCGCACTCTATATAAGCACCCTCCTCCACAGGCAGAAGGGTTCGCACCCCTGTAACTCATATACACATAATCCACTCGACCGCCTCAGGGCTCCGAGACGTAGGGCTTTTACTTCCTCCGAGAAGGGCCTGAACTCGTACATCGCTTGTGTTTACAACCTCTCCATAGCTAGGACCTTGCCTCTCCATACCTACCCCCCACTCTACTGTCAGACTTAGAACCACGACAGTTGGCGCCCACCTTGGGGCAGGTGTTTTAGCGATCTTGTGGAGAAGTTGCGATTCTTCCGAGTACTTTCATCATGGTGGCTGCTGGAGTTTTGGTCGAGGGTCACGAGATCCGTCTCGGCGCTCTCACCTTCATCGCCGACGACTCCGCTTGGCTCCAGGAGGCTCCACTCGACGTTGATGCGCTCCCCGTCCGCGGTGCGACGCATTTTCGCGCATGTGTTCGCGGCGTTCTGCTGCGACAACCGTCGACCCCGTATCGGTCGACTCCCCTATCGACCACCCTCTCGGTATCCCGCCAGCGCAAGCGCTCTGGTCGGCCGAGGCTTCAGCGGTGGGTGAGGCACGTGGTGGCTCGCCAGACGGCCACCACCCAAGTTGCGGCAATCGAGCCCGACGAATCTCTCTACGGCCTGTTCGATCTGTCGACTAGCTCGAGAGAGCGCATCCAAATGCGATAGCGATGATCCGCGGCGGAAATCGATGGTCAGCGGACCTCGCGGTCCCCAGCCGCCCATGAGGGCGGGGCAGGTGGCGGAGACGACCCCGCACGCGACCACGAGGAGTACCAGCCCGAGCCACTCGACTCTCTGCAAAGAGAGGAACTTCACCGCAGGAACATGGATGCCCTGCATACTCCCATCGCAGGAGAAACCCCCGAGGATCGCTCCTTGGAGGAGGCACGTTTGGCCAATTTGGCCGAACGCGCTCGCTTGGAGAATCTTCAGCGAGCACTCGACGAGCGCGCGCGGCAACGAGTTCCTGACGCCAATCGACGTCAACTCTTCCCGCCGACTCAGGTATATCGAACCCCAATCCAGAATTTAGCATTGCGACCCGTATAGCGAGTCCATCCAGCCCTCTCGGTCGGAAGTGGCAGAGGCTTGATCACGAATCGAGGATTTGCTCGGGCGGCAGGAGACCAGAATTCAGCCGTGTCGCGATCGCGCAGCAGAATTCACAATCGATCCGTCGCTGCGAATACTGTTCGATCGTCTCACGAGCCCCAGATCGCCTCCATGGCGTGAAGAAGCGAGAATCGGCGAGACCAGTATGGAGACCGACACGACCGAGATGATAGGCGTCGAGTGCCCACTTCCCTCCGAGGGTGGGTCTTACGCTCCTCGGCGGCAAGATGAAAGCGTTAGCTCGATTGTGGGCGAAGAGCTCCAGTTGACCTGAGGAACCAGGCTTGACGCGCGATCCATTATCGTGCAAGGCTTGGTCGACCGAGCAGAGCCCATCGGGGTGGGCCCGGCAGAGATCGCCCACAAAGAGTCGAGTGCATGTTTACGGTCCGAATGTTTCAGCAGGGCTATCGAGCGCGATGATCCCCCAATTTCAGGTTGGCAACAGGAGTCAGCAAATTCACCGGTGAGTCTAAGCCTGAAACTTGGCTTGAAGATTACCGAGTGGCGGTTCAGATTGGTGGTGGAAATGACGAGGTGGCCATGAAGCATTTGCCCCTCATGTTGGAAGGTTACGCGGGCGTGGTTGAATCGATTACCTCCTAGCAGCATTTACACTTGGGAAGATCTGTCCAGTGTTCGTCGAAACGTTTGAAGGAACTTGCAAGCGACCGGCTGGATTGGCGGAGCTGCAAGTCTGTGTCTGAAGACCAATGAGACTCTCGAGAATATATTGAGAGATGGATCACTTTGCACCATCTTGTAGAGAATGTGTACGATCATCGAGCGATCTGCGCCTTCAAGGATGGCGTCAAGACGAGAGAATTGAGTTTGAAATTTGGTCGAACCGGAGATATGACCCTGAGTCGAATGATGGAGATTGCTACCAAGTACGCCAACGGTGAAGAAGAAGACCGACTCCGAAGCAGCAAGTACAAGCCGAGTCAGTCGGAGAAGGGAAACACCAGTTGGAAACAAAAACGGAAGGCTGAACCAGCAGCTCCTGGAGAGGCTCTGGCCGTGACTCAGGGAAAGTTCAAAGGGAAACCAAAAGGATCCTGGAACCCTAAGAAGGTGAAGGATAAAGAAGGAAACGACGTGATGGATATGCCGTGTCACATCCACACGAAGAAAGATGAAGAGGGCAATATCATTTACCCAAAGCATACCACTCGCCAATGTCGACTCTGATCCGGCGGTTTCAAGGAAAGCAGTCTAAGGACAAGGAGAAGGAGTCGGACAAGGCGAAGACAAGGAGGCGGTGAGGAAGGATATCCGCATGTCAACTCCACTCGATGATCTTCGCAGATGTGGAAAGCAAGAGCCATTGAAGGTCATTAATCGTGAGGTGAACATGGTTGCCCAGCAAAACCAAGTTATCGAGATGGTCCCAAACACCCATCACATTCGACCAATCGATCACCCGACTCATATTGCCACCCACGGGAGGCAAGCTTTGGTGGTCGATCTAGTTGTCAAAGGCACTCGGTCGACAAAGGTCTTGATGGGACGGGGTAGTGGGCTGAACTTGTTGTATCTGAGACTGCTTTGAAAGGAATGGGCATTCGATGTCGGTGAGCACCCGATAACATGAGCTTTCATGGAGTTATACCGGAAAAAGCGAGTCACTCGGCCAAATAGCTCGGGCGTGGTGTTTGGTGATTCAAAACATTTTCGCAAGGAAAAGTTGGCGTTTGAGGTCGTGGATTTTTGAGTCGTACCACGCCATTTTGGGGAGACCAGCTTATGCACGGTTCATGGCTCGACCATGTTACGTGTACCTCAAAGCGAAGATGCTCAGCCCCAAAGGAGTGATCACATCACCGGTGATCGGAAAAAGACGAAGAGTGCTTTCGGAAGGGCTCAAGATTGCGATTCGGTGACAGCGGTCGAGTTTGAAGAGTATCATAAGCGCAGATCCGAGTGATTTGCTGCGATCCAAGAAACCCGCCACAGAATCTGCATTTCAGTCGTCCGGTGAGACGAAGCCTGTCCACATTCACCCGACCGACCCCAATTGTAGGATCGAAAGTATGTCTAGAGGGGGGGGGGATTAGACTACTTGACAATATAAAAATTCAGCCTTTAGATAAAGACAAGTTTTTGGCAAGTTCACAATGATGATCAAGTCAAGTATCACCCTACACATGCAATTCTAGAGTATTGGCAGCGGAAAGTAAATTGCACATGTAGTAAAGAGAGGTGGAGAAGAGCAAACGCAATTTGGAACACGGAGATTTTTCTCGTGGTTCCGATAGGTGGTGCTATCGTCAATCCACGTTGATGGAGACTTCAACCCACGGAGGGTAGCAGCTGCGAGAGTCCACGGAGGCTCCACCCACGAAGGGTCCACGAAGAAGCAACCTTGTCTATGCCATCATGGCATCGCCCACGGAGGACTAGCCTTACTCGGGGTAGATCTTCACAGTAGGCGATCTCCTTGCCCTTACAAACTTCTTGGTTCAACTCCACATCTTGACGGAGGCTCCCAAGCGACACCTAACCAATCTAGGAGGCACCACCCTCCAAAAGGTAATAGATGGTGTTGGTGATGATGAACTCCTTGCTCTTGTGCTTCAAATGATAATCTCCCCAACACTCAACTCTCCTCACTGATTTGGCTGTGGTGGAAGAAAGGATTGAGTGGAAAGCAACTTGGGAAGGCTAGAAATCAAGTTTCATATGGTGGGAGTGGAGCAACTTGATCTCAACACAAGGGTAGGTAGTTTTCTTCTCGAAATGTAAGGTAGGAGTGGTAGTTCTTTCGATGGCTTTCTCCACGAATGAAGAGGAGGTGGAGGGTATTTATAGCCTCCACACAAAATCCAACCGTTACACACATTTGACCAATCTCGGTCGGACCGAAGTTGACAACTCGGTGAGACCGAAAGTTCAAAACATGTGAGCGTTGGGATTTTGAGTGGGACCGAAAATACAATCTCGGTGAGTCGATTCTTCCAAAGACTAGGGTTTGCCAATCTCGGTGGGACCGACTTTATCATCTCGGTGACACCGATTTGATGACGAAGATTCTGAAGCTTGGCAACACTAGTTTGGTGAGACCGAGTTCGAATCGGAAAATCCGAAATTTCTAGGGTTTGGGTATATGGTGAGGTGGTTCATCTCGGTGTGGTGAGTTTATGGAATCGGTGGGACCGAGATTACTTATGAGTGTATATTGGAATGAAAGATTTGCGATAGTTTGGGATATAGATCACTAAGCACTTTGAGCAACGGATCATTATCATAACTTCATCCCTTTTAATAGTATTGGCTTTCCTATAGACTCAATGTGATCTTGGATCACTAAACCAAAAATGGAGTCTTGAGCTTTTGCCAATGCTTGCCTTAGCATTTTGAGGGTCCACTTCTTGATCATTGCCATACCCATATCACTTGAACTTTTGAAATGATTCTCAAGAAACTATTAGTTCAATGATATATATGTTGTTATTAATTACCAAAACCACCCGGGATTAGTTGCACTTTCAATCTCCCCTTTTGGTAATTGATGACAACATATAGATCAAAGCTTCGACATAGGATATAATCAATGAATAATATAAATAAGCTTTGAGAAGTATGTGATAAGCAAGAGCTCCCCTAAATTTGTGCATTATTTAAGATTTGCGTTTGAATGCAAATGCACAATCGATTAGGATCATGGGTCACTCTTCCATGTCACATACATCTTGGTGGAGCGCACAAAATGATAAGAATGAATAGCATGCACCCAATCACCAAGACATGAGTAAATGATCATACAAGATATGAATAGCATATGATAAGCATTAAGCACACATTAAGGCATAATGCGATCAAGCACTCATCAAAGTAGAGCAAGCGTAGTATCAAACACACGGAATGTCTCGAAAATCTCAAAAGTATCTCAAAAGACCGCAAATAAATGAAAGAGCAAAAGCGCAAAGACAAAGCACTCTCTCTCGAAGTCCTATGATCTATACAATTTCTCCCCTTTGGCAACAAGTTACCAAAAGTTCGAAAGGTATAGAGCTAAGCGTCACTGGGGACTCTGCTGGCGGCTCTATGCAGGTTGATGGAGTTGAGATGGCTGCATCTGCAAAGGCTTGGTGATGTCTGTGGAGCTGGAGGAGTGGTCACTAGAGCTGGAGCTGAACCGATGGAGCTGTAGGAGGTCTTTGAGGCTGTAGTCTGGTGTACATCCTTTGGAATAGCAGTGATCTGGGTCTGGTAGGAACCGGAGCAGGCTGTTCATAATCATCCTGGACTAGGTCATCCTGCATCTCCTTCATGAGCTCTTCCTTCTCCCTCTTTGCTTCCTCGATATCTGCCTCAAGCTTGTTGACGGTGACTTGCACTTGATCGACTTGACATCGAGCATGGATCTTGTCTTCAACAATCCTCTCAAGACTCTCCTGAGACTGCACAATGCTGGCCAGGCGTTGTTCAATTCTCTGGGTAGCTTCAAGGAGCTGCTCTCCAACACTCTTGGGTTTAGCTACTGCTGCTGCTGCTGCTTCCTTCTCAGCTTTAGCTTTCTTGGCAGCTTCAGACTTTGCTTGACCCTCAACTGACGTTGGGTCCTCCTCATCCATCACAACTTCATTGTCCTCATGCTCAGGCTGCAGTGGCAAGTGTGGTCTATCCAACAAGTAGGTGCCCGTGCCAAACTTGGCATTGATAAGCATCTGAATGTGCGGGCAAATCCACACGACCTCTTCAGTCTGCTGCAGTCCTCTTGATAGTCTCAACTATCAGGTCCATCACCTTGAAAGGTGCCTTCTGATCAAGTATATGCAGCATGTTGATAGAATACCCTCTGATCATGCGATGATCTCCAGACTTGGGCATCAAGGTATGCCTCAGAATAGTGTTAGTGGTAGGGAGACATGCCTGGAGATGATACACTGAGCCGAGCTTCCAGATTTCTACATCCTTGGCTGGTACCTCATTGTACATGTTTTTCATTGACTCATGATTCTTCTTGGGAATGCCATAGACATCAACATCATCTTCTCTTGGCACTGGAGCATTCAGCAGTGCTGCCCATTCTTCAACAGTTGAAGAGAATCTTTGGCCTTCAGTCATCCATGTGATCTTACCATCTGGATAGAAATGAGCTGTGGCATAGAATTGCATGATCATCTCATCATTCCAATCTGTCAGCTTCTGACCAACGAACTCAGCAACTCCACATGCAGTGAAGCTCTCATGCACATGTGGAAAGAAGTCTCTGTGCTCTTCACTATCAATGTATGCCCAGTCAACATAGCGAGTGTCTGCAACAATGGGCTTCTTGTCCATAAGCACAGTCTCCTAGAAGTCTTGCTGCTCTCTGGTGTGGAACCTTGGGTCTACAGCAGTTCTTCTCCTCACAGCATATGGATCAGCTTGTCTCCATAGCCTGAGACCTTTATCCTTTCTTTCCTTCATGTTTTCAGCTCGAGGATGAGCATCATTGTGAATTGGCAATTTCGACGAAGTTTCAAGAATCTGGTGCCTCATCATCCGACTCATTGGTGGCACATTGTCTTTCTTCTTCTCTGAAGCTGGGATGTTCTGACAGTTTTCTTGGGCTTGGCGGCGAGGCTTGGCTTGAGCTGCCTTTCTTTGGAAGCAGAGGGCTTGGGCTTTGAAGGTGCTCCTGCCCTGATGGCATCACCCATCAACTTAGACTTCTGAGGAGGAGGCTGTGGAACTTCCTCATCCTCCTCATCATCATCTGCTGCTTCATCATGCACAATCCTCTTCCTCTTGGAAGTTTTCTTCACCTTGCTTGAAGTTTCCTCTTCCATACTCAGCTTCTTAGCAACTATGGACTTCTTCACTTTGCTGGTGCCTTTCTTGGTTTGCTGCCCTTGATGCTCTTTGGCAACAACTTTCCTCTTTGGCTTAGAGGAGATCTCTTCCTCAGCAATAAAATCAGAGTCTTCTTCATCAGAATTCTTCTTCTTTCTGGCCCTGGTGGCTGCAGGAGGCAAACCACTTGGTGTGCTCCTTTCACCATCATCTGAAAAGCTCTTGACCTCGGGACTAGTGCACGCCTCTGGAATTTCAGCAATTGGTGATTCAGACTGTTACGGCTGTCACGGCATCGACATGGTGACAACTGTGAATAGATTAGGTATAGGCAGAGAAGAAGAGTTATCACAAACTGCAGAAGATTTTGCAAAAAAAAATGAGTTCAAATTTCAGTTTTAGGTTTTCACAGAATGCATTTCGGTCAGACCGAGTCTAAAATTCGGTGAATTCGAAGTGTTCAAACAATACCATTCACACCACTTTCGGTTGGACCGAGATGGGTTTCGGTCTTGCCGAAAACACTAGGGTTTCACTAAATCCTCATTTCGGTCGCACCGATTTGCACAACTCGGTTGGACCGAAAAGTGCAGTGCAATGGCCAGAGGCCAAATCGGTCATACCGAGAATGTAGAATCGGTCTCACCGAGATGTGTTGGCGGAAACCTAACCTAAAACTTTTACTCAATTTCGTTCTAACGAACTAATCTGCTGGATAGGAAGATCTCAAACGTGGCAAGATGCTAGGCAAACCAATCGTGCATAGAATCGGAGGTTGAAGCACGAAAGGGATCGAAACTCACCCTAACTTGGTGGAGTTCCTCTACGGCGGCAACGGCGCGGAGAGAATGTCCGTTGACGGCGACGGAGACCTGCGGCGGCGCCTGAGATGGCGACGGAGCGATCCGGAGACCACGGCGGCGCAAACAAAGGGTTTGGGGCGAGGCGTTTTGAAGAAGGAATCAGCGCGCTGCCCTCGGATATATATACCCTTTAGGTTGTCGGTGGGACCGAGTTGTAAAACTTCGGTGGCACCGAGATGGATAATCTGGCGATTACACACTTGATCACGCCGAAATTCACAACTTCGGTTTCACCGAGGTGAAAACCTAGATCAATCAAGTGCTTTCGGTCTGTCCGATTTGAGTGGGTTGGTCTGACCGAAAATACTTAGAAGGTTTTGGAAGTTTAGTCTTAGACGGATCGGTGGCTCCGAGTGCTCCTCACTCGGTGGGTCCGAAAAAGGCTTGTTCAAAGTTTGTGATATAAGCATGAATAGAATTTGAGACAAGAAAGCATAGATAGCTAGGGGAGGAACTTAGGCATTCTTGTCCATCCATTTGGTCAAAAAAAATCAAAAAGACCAAAGCAACAAATGGATGTCCTTGAATGGATAAAATTATGCATCCAACATGCTCACACAATAAGATAGCAAATGAAATATGTGTCAAACATGCACAAACAAAACTCTAGCAACTAGCACACAATTTGTCGATGACTAGGTCATCTATATATGAGTATATTGACTTAGGAGTCAAATGAGAACATTTGATCATAGGTCATACTCATCGTTTAAGCACAAGTGGGGTTACCACTTTTACATAAAGCATTAATGTGTTCACATCATTTGAAGATGCTTTAGCTCAATTCTTTAGAGCAAAGCTTCCCTTGATGTGAGAACCCTTTTAAAGGTCAAACTAACCTTGGGTTGTCGTAGAAGACTTCATGTAGATGTTGAAGATGTGGATGCTCAATGTTGATGAAGATCATCAAGAGTTGGGAGCAATCCTTTGGATTCGGGCACTTTCAATACCTACATGGGTTAGTCCCACAAGGAACAAACAAAGATATCATGGACATAGATTGAAGTACACAATAGATGATGTCCATGAAAGCAATGATTACCTTGTCCCTTGACTTACCAACAAGAGGGTTTGTGACTCCATGAACTAGTGCAAGATGTGGAAGTTGATTGCACAAGTTTTTGCCAAAAAGAATGTGAGTGAAGTATGTTGGCGGAGTCACCCTCAAGAACTCTCTAGTTCTTCTTCTTCGGGATCCACATCATCTTGATGGGAATCCTTGGGGTTGTAGTTGAGCTTGAAGTAGAACTTGACGTATCCTTGGGAACCCACTTGACCATGGCTTTAGGTGCTTCAATAAATGCATCAATCTCCTCTTGAAGCTTGTCCTTGCCTTTTAGCTTGTGGTCTTGTGGTGGAAGGTCATCTTGAGCTTGTTCCACATTGGAAGAAGTAGGATCATACTTCTCCTTTTGAGAAACAAACTTTGGAGTGGGATATTGACCTTCTTCCCATTCAACACCCTCGGCGTTGAACTTTCGCTCAAAACCAATTCCTTGATTCTTCCGGTGCCTTCCTTGCTTGCGAACAATTTCCTCAAAGTTCTTGCTACCGGCAAGGCTCTTGTAGACACCTTTCTCTATAATCCCTTTCAATAAACTATTTTCTTGCTCAAGTGTAACTTGGCTTGAAACATTGTTAGTGGAATCAAGAGAACTACTAGAAGCAACAATGTTGGATTTAGCATGGTTATTGTTACTACTAGATGAAGAATTTTTCTTATGCTTGTCATGCTTAGTTTTAATAGGTGGCAAGAAATTAGACAAGAGAAGTCGTTTGGCAAGATATGAAGAACTCTTCTTTCGAAGATCGTCATTGATAGCTTTTAGAAACTCATGTTCTTGCTCTAGATTGAGCTTCTCGAAGCGTAGCTTCTCATGAGATCTTAGGAGCTCTCTATGATCTTCTTGAGTTGTTTCATGAGCTAACTTAAGAGTGTTTAGTTCTTTAGTTAGACGCTCAATCTCCTTCATAGCATTGTCATTCGACTCTTCTCGACTATAAAGACTACTAGCATGTTCATCATTACTTGGCCCACTAGATTTGTCATGTAAAAGCTCATCTTCACCAAGCAAGTCATCCTCATCACTATCAAAGTCAACAAATTTAGGGTGTGATACCTTGGGGCCTTTAGCCATGAAGCACCTTCCAATTCACTCATTTGGTGAATCAAATAAGTCATAAGAGTTGGAGTTGGAGGACACGAGAGCAAGACCGGCAACACCTTCATCTTGACTGTAGTCGGAGTTGGAGTGATAGCTTCTTTCGGAGTGATTGTCGGAGTCGGAGCCGGAGACCCATTCACCTACATGAGCTTGATGTTTTCTTCTTGTGTAGCTCCTTGATGACTTGTCTTTCTTCTCCGAATCCTTGCTTCTCCGAGAGGATCTTCGTTCATAACGATCATCTCTACTCCTTCTCTCTTTCCGAGGTGACTCTTCTCTTGAGCTTCTTCTTCTTGGAGATTCTTCTCTTCTCTTGTGGGGAGCCGAACACTCATTTGAGTAGTGTCGGGTCTTCCACAATTGTAACAATTCGATCACGACTTGAAGATCTCTTTTCATCATATGATCTAGACTTTGAGCTTCTTTCCTTGCTTCTACTCTTGTAGAATTTGTTGAAGTTCTTCACCATTAGGCTTATCTCTTCATTGGAAACTAGCTTGTCACTTGAGGTTGTGGGAGCATCACATGTAGCTTTGTAAGCACCACTTGACTTGTTGTGAAGCTCTTCCTTATCTTTAAGTGTCATCTCATGAGCAACAATTCTTCCAATGACTTGGTAGGCTTGAGATTCTTGTAGTTTGGCATCATTTGGATCAAAGTGCACACGGTGTCATACTTTCCATCCAAAGCTCTGAGAATCTTCTTGATGATGAATCGGTCGGTCATTTCTTCGCTTCCTAAGCCAGCAATCTCATTTGTGATGAGAGCAAGCCTAGAGTACATTTCAGCGACTCCTTCACCTTCCTTCATCTTGAACTTGTCAAGTTGACCTTGAAGAACATCTAGCTTTGATTCCTTCACGGACTCGGTACCTTCGTGCATTTCGACCAAAGTATCCCAAATCTCTTTTGCATTCTCAAGACGGCTGATTTTGTTGAACTCCTCGGGACACAAAGCATTGAAGAGAATGTCACAAGCTTGAGCATTGTTTTGCAACATCCGCAATTCATCCGCTGTAGCTTCACGATCCGGAACTTTTCCTTCCTCGAAGAACTCACCTTGCAAGCCAACACAAATAATGCCCCATCGGCGGGGTTATGTCCAAGAATATGCATTTTCATTTTATGCTTCCAACTAGCAAAGTTTGAACCATCAAAGTAAGGACCTCTCTGAAAATTACCCTCACTAGGCGCCATACTCTCCTAGGTTGTGAAACCAAGCTTATGGAGTCGAATGCAATGAAACCAATACAATGGAGACCAAAGCTCGATACCACTTGTAGGATCGAAAGTATGTCTAGAGGGGGGGATTAGACTACTTGACAATATAAAAATTCAGCCTTTAGATAAAGACAAGTTTTGGCAAGTTCACAATGATGATCAAGTCAAGTATCACCCTACACATGCAATTCTAGAGTATTGGCAGCGGAAAGTAAATTGCACATGTAGTAAAGAGAGGTGGAGAAGAGCAAAGCGCAATTTGGAACACGGAGATTTTTTCTCGTGGTTCCGATAGGTGGTGCTATCGTCAATCCACGTTGATGGAGACTTCAACCCACGGAGGGTAACGGCTGCGAGAGTCCACGGAGGCTCCACCCACGAAGGGTCCACGAAGAAGCAACCTTGTCTATGCCATCATGGCATCGCCCACGGAGGACTAGCCTTACTCGGGGTAGATCTTCACGAAGTAGGCGATCTCCTTGCCCTTACAAACTTCTTGGTTCAACTCCACATCTTGACGGAGGCTCCCAAGCGACACCTAACCAATCTAGGAGGCACCACCCTCCAAAAGGTAATAGATAGTGTTGGTGATGATGAACTCCTTGCTCTTGTGCTTCAAATGATAATCTCCCCAACACTCAACTCTCCTCACTGATTTGGCTGTGGTGGAAGAAAGGATTGAGTGGAAAGCAACTTGGGAAGGCTAGAAATCAAGTTTCATATGGTGGGAGTGGAGCAACTTGATCTCAACACAAGGGTAGGTAGTTTTCTTCTCGAAATGTAAGGTAGGAGTGGTAGTTCTTTCGATGGCTTTCTCCACGAATGAAGAGGAGGTGGAGGGTATTTATAGCCTCCACACAAAATCCAACCGTTACACACATTTGACCAATCTCGGTCGGACCGAAGTTGACAACTCGGTGAGACCGAAAGTTCAAAACATGTGAGCGTTGGGATTTTCGATGGGACCGAAAATACAATCTCGGTGAGTCCGATTCTTCCAAAGACTAGGGTTTGCCAATCTCGGTGGGACCGACTTTATCATCTCGGTGACACCGATTTGATGACGAAGGTTCTGAAGCTTGGCAACACTAGTTTCGGTGAGACCGAGTTCGAATCGGAAAATCCGAAATTTCTAGGGTTTGGGTATATGGTGAGGTGGTTCATCTCGGTGTGGTGAGTTTATGGAATCGGTGGGACCGAGATTACTTATGAGTGTATATTGGAATGAAAGATTGCGATAGTTTGGGAGATAGATCACTAAGCACTTTGAGCAACGGATCATTATCATAACTTCATCCCCTTTTAATAGTATTGGCTTTCCTATAGACTCAATGTGATCTTGGATCACTAAACCAAAATGGAGTCTTGAGCTTTTGCCAATGCTTGCCTTAGCATTTTGAGGGTCCACTTCTTGATCATTGCCATACCCATATCACTGAACTTTCTGAAATGATTCTCAAGAAACTATTAGTTCAATGATATATATGTTGTTATTAATTACCAAAACCACCCGGGGATTAGTTGCACTTTCACCAATGCAGCCCCGACCCACATCTCCACAACACTCGACCCGAAATAGGAAGAAGCGCTCATCCAGTTCCTCCGTGAGAACTGGGACATTTTTGCATGGAAGCCAACTGACATGCCCGGTGTTCCCAGGGGACTGGCTGAGCATCGTCTTAGAGTCAACTCATCAGCAAAGCCAGTTAAAGAGCATCTTCGACGGTCCGCCGTCCATAAGAGAAAGGCTATTGGTGAGGAAGTGGCTCGACTGTTGGCGGCAGGATTTATCCGAGAGATATACCACTCCGAGTGGCTCGCTAATGTCGTCATGGTTCCTAAGAAGGACAAATCGCTCCGAATGTGCATTGATTTCAAGCACATCAATCGGGCCTGCCCGAAAGATCATTTTCCTCTCCCTCGCATAGATCAAATTGTTGACTCGACCGCGGGATGCGAGAGATTGTCTTTTCTAGACGCCTATTCGGGTATCATCAGATCCGTGCTGTATGGACCCGACGAGATAAAACAGCTTTCATCACTCCATTCGGTGCTTACATTATATCACCATGCCATTCGGCCTCAAGAATGCGGAGCCACATTTATGCGAATGATTGAAGTGTCGCTCACTCAAATCGGTCGGAATGTGGAAGCGTATATGGATGATATCGTCGTCAAGTCACGAAAAGGTTCCGACCTGCTCGCTGACCTCGGCGAAACATTTGCCAACCTCAGAAGGTATGATATCAAGCTCAATCCATCAAAGTGCACATTTGGAGTTCCTGGTGGGAAGTTACTCGGTTTTCGTTTCGGCGAGGATCGATGCTAATCCGAGAAGATTGGCACTATTCTCCGAATGAAAGCATGTCGCGAGTGCACGATGTCGAAGCTTCTTGGATGCTTGGCGCATTAAGTCGATTCATCTCACGACTCGGTGAAAAGGCATTGCCTCTTTACCGACCGATGAAGAAAGCGGACAAGTTGAGTGGACTCGAAGCGATGCAACGTTTGCCGAGCTAAAAGCTCGCTCTCCACCCAGCCGGTGCTTGCTGCTCCAATCAGCAAAGAGCCTCTGTTGCTTTATATCGCAGCCACAGGACACGTCGTCGATCTGATTGCTTACGGTCGGCGGGAAGAAGGAAAAGCCTTCAAAGTTTAGCGCCCGATGTATTATTTGTGCGAAGTCTTGACTCCATCAAGCGAGAGATATCCTCATTATCGAAGCTTGTGTATGGAATATACATGACCACAAAGAAGGTTGCTCATTATTTCTCGATCATTCCATCACGATCGTCGTGACGCTCCACTATAAGAGATTTTGCACAACAGAGATGCAAGCGGTCGAGTGGCGAAATGGGCGATTGAACTTCTTCCCTTGATATCAAGTTTGAGGCAAAAAAGCCATTAAGTCCCGAGCAATAGCAGATTTCCTCGCCGAGTGGATTGAACAGCAGACTGACCAATCGAAGTTCACTCGGAGCATTGGACCATGTTCTTTGATGGCTCTAAGATGTTGAATGGTTCGGTCTTTGGGGTTGTTCTGGTTTCCCCGGAGGAGATAAGCTCGGATATGTGCTCGATTCACTTTGATTCTTCCAACAATGAGGCGAGTATGAGGCCCTCTTATACGGATTGCGCATGGCCATCTCACTCGGCGTCCATCGCTTCGATGGTCTATGGCGATTCAGATTTAGTGGTCGACCAAGTGATGAAGGAGTGGGGCGTGAGAAGCCCAGCCATGATTGGATCTTGCAATGCAGTGAGGAAGCTGGAAAAAGAAGTTTGAGGGTTCTGACTCCATCACATACCCCGGTGAAAAATCAGCGCGAGATGATCGGCAAAGATAGGTTCCAAGAGAGAAGCCATTCAGTGGTGTGTTCTTGGAGCATATACACACTCCGTCAGTCAAAGAAGATCCTTTCACCGAAGAAGCTCCACAGCCCAAGAGTGCCACAGATCCGACTGAGGTTGAAGTCCCAGCAGTGGTCGACTTGGTCATGGAGATCTTGGTAGTCACACCCGACTGGACAATTCCTTATATCGCGTATATCCTGACAAAAGAGCTCCCAAAGGATGAGGAAGAGGCTCGACAGATCGTCCGTCGATCCAAGGCCTTTACCGTTATCAAAGGACAGTTGTATAGAGAGAGCGCGACTGGAGTTGGTCAAAAGTGCATAACGCCGGAGGAAGGTCGAATCATTCTCAATGATATCCAGTCGGGGACCTGTGGTCATCATGCGTCCTCTCGGACCATCGTGGCCAAAGCATACCGAGCCGGATTTTACTGGCCAAAGGCGAATGAGATGGCAAAGGAAATAGTGGACAAGTGCGAAGGATGTCAGTTCTACTCAAATATGTCACGCAAGCTGCGTCGATACGAAGACCATTCCACTCGTCTGGCCTTTCGCAGTATGGGGTTGGACATGGTGGGTCCCTTGAGAACAGGTCGAAGTGGCTTCACCCATGTACTGGTGGCAGTCGACAAGTTCACCAAGTGGATTGAGGCCAAGCCAATCAAGAACCTTGGCGCCGATCTTGTTGTTAGCTTCATCGAGGCGATATTCAGATATGGAGTCCCGCACAACATCATTACGGATAATGGGTTGAACTTTGACTCGAGAAGAATTCAGGATTTACGCAACTCTCAAGGCACACGAGTCGACTACGCTTGATCGCTCATCCGCGATCGAATGGACAAGCAGAGCGAGCCAATGGCTGATCCTCAAAGTTGAAACCCGACTAATGCGTGATCTCAAGCATGCGGCTAGAGCATGGGTCGACGAACTTCCCTCGGTGCTTTGGGGACTGCGGACCACACCTAATCGGTCGACGGAAGAACTCCATTCTTCTTGGTCTCGGAATGAAGCAGTCTTGCCAGTGATCTTCTCCACAATGCTCCTCGAGTTGAACTCTACAACGAAGCGAAGCTGAACAAGCGCGTAGGACGCAATGATCGACCTTTTAGAGGAAGAAAGGGAGATGGCTCTGATCCGGTCGACCATCTACCAACAATACTTGCGTCGTTTCCACGCCAGAAATGTGAGGGGTCGAGCCTTCCAAGAAGGGGATTTAGTTCTCCGAGTGGATCAGAAGAAACAACACAAGCTTGCTCCTTCTTGGGAAGGACCCTTCATCGTCACCAAAGTTCTCCACAATGGGGCGTACCGTCTTTACAACGTCGAACATAATATCGACGAGCCCCGAGCTTGGAACGCGGAACTACTCCGCCCATTTTACATAAGTTTATCACTTTCGGATGAGTTGTAATAAAGTACTACATAGTTCATGGATTTCAAAATAATAGTGTCATAATTCCTCCATAATTTTTGTCACTTTTATTTGTCAATAAAATTTTCCCTCGGTGGGTGACTTAGCCGCGAATCCGTTTCGCCTAAGTTTGTAAAATCCTTACCGAGTGGTGAGCGATTCACACTCGGAGGCTTAGCCGAATCCGTTTCGCCTAAGTTTGTAAAAATCCTTACCAGTGGTGAGCGATTCCCACTCGGAGGCTTAGCCGCGAATCCGTTTCGCCTAAGTTTGAAAATCCTACCGAGTGAAGAGCAAACCTCTCACTCGGGGGCTTAGCTGCAGCCCAGTGCTCGCCTAAGATATAAAAATCCTACCGAGTGGTAAGCCAGACTTCCACTCGGGGGCTTAGCTGCAGCCCAGTGCTCGCCTAAGATATAAAAATCCTACCGAGTGGTAAGCCAGACTTCCACTCGAGGGCTTAGCTGCAGCCCAGCGCTCGCCTAAGTTATAAAAATCCTACCGAGTGGCGAGCCAGACTCTCACTCGGGAGGCTTAGCTGCAGTTTAGACACTCGCCTAAGCACAACGTACGCTCGCAAGGAGGACGAGGTGCAGGTCGACTGCAACCCTCTCCTCTGAGCTATGCCACAAATACAACGTACGCTCGAAAGGAGGACGAGGTACAGGTCGACTGCGACCCTCTCCTCTAAGCTACGCCATAAGTACAATGTGCGCTCGCAAGGAGGACGAGGTGTAGGTCGACTGCAACCCTCTCCTCTGAGCTACGCCACAAATACAACATACGCTCGCAAGGAGGACGAGGTACAGGTCGACTGCGACCCTCTCCTCTGAGTTATGCCATAAGTACAATGTGCGCTCGTAAGGAGGACGAGGTGCAGGTCGACTGCGACCCTCTCCTCTGAGCTTTGCCACAAGTACAACGTGAAAATCCTACCGAGTGAAGAGCAAACCTCTCACTCGGGGGCTTAGCTGCAGCCCAGTGCTCGCCTAAGATATAAAAATCCTACTGAGTGAAGAGCAAACCTCTCACTCGGGGCTTAAGCTGCAGCCAGTGCTGCGCCTAAGATATAAAAATCCTACCGAGTGAAGAGCGAACCTCTCACTCGGAGGCTTAGCTGCAGCCCAGTGCTCGCCTAAGATATAAAAATCCTACCGAGTGAAGAGCAAACCTCTCACTCGGGGGCTTAGCTGCAGCCCAGTGCTCGCCTAAGATATAAAAATCCTACCGAGTGAAGAGCAAACCTCTCACTCGGGGGCTTAGCTGCAGCCCAGCGCTTGCCTAAGTGGATTAAGGAATAAGTCGACTGCAGTGAGCATCTTGCTTTGAACCTGCAGAAGACATTTCGAGCCAAAAGCAATCATATTCAAACATCAAATCCAAGTTCGGATCGATACCTAAAGAAACCGAAAGTGCTCAGGCGCTAAGCCTGTTAAGGTTTATCGGTTACAACTCCACTCGGCATACCAAGGCAAATTTAAAGTGTCGGGCTTAAAAGAAGTTTTTTACCCCTCCTGTGGAGGGCTGGAAGGTGCAACGAACTCATCAAGATCAATTCCATCTGCGATCCGAGTGGCAGCAGCAATGAAGGTTTCCATGAAGGACCTGAAGTCGTGTTTCTTGGTGTTGGCCACCCGGAGAGCCGCCAGCTTGTCTTCTCGCGCACCTTTGCAGTGAACTCGGGCCAGACACAGAGCAACATCTGCGCCGCACAGAGCCGAGGACTTTTTCCACTCCTGCACTCGACCAGGGACCGTGTTCAGGCGAGCCATCAGCGACTCAAGGTCATTCTGGAGTGTCTCCCTGGGCCAGAGCGTTGAGTCGATGCGAGATGTGGCGACCTTCAGCCTTGCAAGATAGTCCACGACAACTGCAACACGGGACTCCAGTCGGAAAACATTCATGGCAACTTCATCGTTCACCGGAGAATTGACGGGGTCAAGGTTTGGTTCCAGCCGGCTAGTCTCTTCATCAAAGTTTTGACAAAATTCTACAAGGACAATCACCGAGTCAAGGGAATGGTCGAATGGAAAGATCACAGCTGAAAATGATTGTCGAGTGTAAAGGGTTACCTTCAAGCATAAGAAACAACTTCTTGGCAAGACCACCCAGGAAGGCCTCGAGATCATTTTTCTTCCCAGTCAACTGGCTGACTTTGTCGGTCAAGGCAGCTTTGTCAGTTTTCAGTCGACTGACTTCCTTGTTGGCAATCCCAAGAGCAGCTTTCAGATTGGTATTTTCTTCTTGAGCTTGGTGGTGAAGCTAACTTCTCTTGACAAGCTTGGTCTTCTCAACTAGCTCGGTCTTTTTCTTACGGGCCTCCTTCACCTTGCACGCAAGTTCTGACAAGGTCAGATTTTGAAACAAATGAAGGGAAAAGGAGTCGTCGAGGTCTCACCGGACATACTTTGGTCTCCTCCTTCGCCTTTCGTCGATTCTCTGAACCAGCTTTAGATCCGATTCGAGCTGAATGTGCTTATGCTCCAGCTCGGTGTAACGAGCCGCAAGATCACAAGATTTCTGCGAAGAACCAATCGACAAAATATCAAAAGTAATTCACTTCCGAGTGGATAAGAGAAAATCATGCGTTTCTAAGACTACAGCCGAATACAAACATTATTTGTAGTCTCGGGATTACACCGGTGGGTGCACTCAGCGTGCCCCACTAGTTCTATTAAAGACGAGTTGACGAGTCGACCCCCCAAAAAAAACGCTCAAGACGTATTCTTCAGACTGTAATCAACTGCAAGCAGTCGACCACAGTCTCGGGGACTACACCCAGTGGGTGCACTCAGCGTGCCCCCACCGGTTTGGGTAAGACTTTACTTATAAAGCCTAAGGCCGACTGCCAACAGTCGACCTTAGCCTTGGGGACTACACCCAACGGGTGCACTCAGCGTGCCCCCGCTAACACGGAGTTTTTAATCGACACACCCAGTGGGTGATTGCTATGGATTCCGGAAAGAGAAGTTTTGATAGCATATCCTAACAGAACAAGCGATGGTCGACTGACCTGAACATTGCTTTGAAGGGCGGAGCTGGCGTCATAAGCTTCCTGGCTCGCATCCCGGATGGTCTTCACCTACTCCATCACGATCCCCGCTTGGCGTATCGCTTCCTTAGCAGCACTGGCTTGGTCCTCTGGGACGTGGTGCGTCGTGAAGAGAGAAGGTTGTGCGGCACTCGACGAAGCAGGATGAGCACTCGTCAACGGCACCGCGAAGGACACGGTGTGTCGAGTGGTGTTCTCCTCCCCCGCGACCAGAGTCTCGGGCGCCATCACATCCTGGGCCACTCTGCTGGCAGACGCTTTCCTGCTCCTCCTGTGCTTCAGTGGTTCCTCATCTTCATCATCATCAGGAAGAGTGATAACGACATTGGATGGAGCTCTGTAAAAGAATCGAATCGAGATCATGAGTCGATCGACTAAAAACGGAATTAAGAGTATAGTACCAGGGTTTGAGGTTGCTACGTCCTCCATCTCATGGTCGTCAGCCTTGCCTGAGGTCTCAGAAGTAGCAGCACTACAGTTCCAAAGAATCAGTCAGCTAACTCAAATGTCAACCAGAGATAAAGTTTGCACAAAACAAGAAGACTTAAACAACATGATTACCCTAATATGGTGGGGATGGACACCTTCATCTTCGGCAGGAGCTTGGTCGGCTTTGAAGGGGCCGCCCTGGGCTGCTTCGACGCCTTTTCAGTCGGCGCCGGAGAAGTGGTCCGAGGGCGCTTGGTCGACTGCGCAATAGTCGCAACCCCTTGCCACGTTCAGTCGCAGGATCATGGACAAGCTTCGACCGCCTTTCCGAGCGCGGTGGTGCGACCTCCTCCTCCTCTTCTTCTTCGTCCTCCTCATCGTCATCATCATCATCATCATCCTCAGCGGCATCCGAGTCCCACTCCTCCTGGCTCTCGCCCCCGCTCGCTTCTCCCTCTTGATCGAGCACATGCTCCATTGGGCATCGAGTACAGCTCGGTGAAGGCTCGATAGACATCAAGACAAAGATCAATCGACCGATTTGCGGAGCAAACGAAATAAATATGACAAGAGTACAATGGAAGGTAGAGCAAACATACCTTATGCGAGCATTTGTGATGGTCGAGTGGAGGAATCATACGGATCACGGGATTATCCTTGTTCCCGAGTGACGCGGCCATCCACCTTTCCACCGTGGCGTCGTCGATCGCTTCCGGGTGGATCGAGTCTCGTCTTGATTCATGATACAACCACATGCAATGGCGCCGGGCGAAGAGGCTGAATCGCCGCCTAAGAAAAACCTCCAAAAGGTCCATGCCGATTACTCCGTCTCGGACCAAGCGCACCACGTGATCCATCAACATCTTCCGTCGGCTCTCTCCTCCGGAATCACCTTGAGAGAGGAGGGCTTGTTCACTCGGTCCATGGTGAATTGAGGGAGTCCATTCGGCGCCACTGGGTCGGCTCATTCGGCGATAGAACCAGGTCATTGCCGACCTCGACCGACTCGGGAAGCGTCATGGCTGGGAAGGTGCTCTTGTTCCTCACGGATCCCCGTGCCTCCACACATCTGGACAACTTGGGTTCTTTCATCGCTGGGCTCGCCTTCTTCACGGTTTGAGAGCGACACGTGAATATGTGCTTGAACAAGCCCGGTCACGGTCGACAGCCCGAAAATTCTCACACATGGATACAAAGCGCAGCAAGATATGCGATAGAGTTGGGGTGAAGTGGTGGAGTTGGGCTCCAAAGAAGTTCAAAAACCACGGAAGAAAACACTCGGTGGCAAAGAAAATCCATGATCGACATGGGTGGCGAAGCACGCACTCACCCTCTTAAATTTGGAGCTGCCACTCTTTCCCGGAAGCCTTGCGGCGCCGTGGGGATCAGCCCGTCGTTAGCCATGTCGAGGAGATCCGTCTCCGTGATGGTCGATCGGATCAATCTCCCAGACCCAGCCTTTGGCGGCGAGATCTGAGCGAAGACCCGCTGATCGGTGGATCTCCCTTCGCCTTCTCCATCGCCGACGCCTTCTTCACGCGTTCCAGCGCCGCCGTCTTCTCCTTGACCATGGCTGCCGGCAAGATGCGCGAAGAGAAGTCGTGCGGGGGCGAGAGGGGGCGCGTTGGGCGGAGACGAGGAGAGCAGAGAGGGAATGCTGAGGCACTGTTCAAAAAACCCTCACCGGGCGCATTTGTAAGATCCCTTCCGAGTGGATGACAGGTGGGCCTGGTCGATCCAATCATATCCCGAAACAGTTGCGCAGACGTGATACGTGGCGAAAAAAGCGGCGCGGGGATCGAGGCATCTATGCCCTATCCCATCCGAGCGCTGCGGTCCGCCCCGCTTCGCGCGCTTCCCCAAATTTCATATCCCGCAGAATCCGCGAAACGGCGGATCGGTCTGTCAGACGCGGGATCTCCTGCGATCCGTCGCTCGGAAATCGGCAAAGTCCGAAAGGTCACTCGACGAAAGAGAAGAATGGATCGAGTCGACTGAAGAAAAGTTGCTCGTTATCAGCAAAGAGATTCTTAGTCCAAAACAACGCATGACCGGTATGCAAAAGTCAATCAGAAACTACATCAACTCCTTCCTCACTCAAGCCTCAATCCATTCGGGGGCTAATGATGGATTCATGTACCTAGGGTAGGGTCATAGACCTGATCTAAGTATCCTACCCAAGGACACCCTTAGAAGAGATCACCTTCCAGTCGACCTACGAGGAACCCACTCGACTAGCTTGAAGGACTCGACCATGAAGACTCACTCGACCACCAGAAGGCCAAGAGGCACTCTGTACTGCAACGGTCTGTAATTAAGTAGACTTTATGATAGTTAAGACACTTTATGTGGGGCGTTACCAGTAACGCCCCAGACTTAATGTACCTTAAACCCTTCATTACATGGGCTGGCAGGGTCCTGGCGCACTCTATATAAGCCACCCTCCTCCACAGGCAGAAGGGTTCGCACCCCTGTAACTCATATACACATAATCCACTCAACCGCCTCAGGGCTCCGAGACGTAGGGCTTTTACTTCCTCCGAGAAGGGCCTGAACTCATACATCGCTTGTGTTTACAACCTCTCCATAGCTAGGACCTTGCCTCTCCATACCTACCCCCCACTCTACTGTCAGACTTAGAACCACGACAGGGGGCACCCTAGAACACACAAGTTGATCTACGGATCGTTCCTTAGCCGTGTGCGGTGCCCCCATACACCATATTCCACCTTGGTCATATCATCGCGGAGTTTAGGCGAAGCCCTGCGCCGGTGGAACATCATCATCGTCACCACGCCGTCCTGCCTTGTGGAACTCATCCCGACACTTTCTTTGGATCGAGCTGAGCGTGTCTTGAACTTCGGAGGTGCCGTCGTTCGGTACTTGGATCGGTCGGATCGTGAAGGCGTCGACTACATCAACAGCGTTGTCATAACGCTTCCGCCACGGTCTCACGAGTGCGTGGACAATACTCTCCCTCTCGTTGCTATGCCATCACCATGATCTTGCGTGTGCGTAGGAATTTTTTGAAATTACTACGTTCCCAATGATGGCATCCGAGCCAGGTTTTATGCGTAGATGTCATATGCACGAGTAGAACACAAGTGAGTTGTGGGCGATACAAGTCATCTTGCTTACCAACATGTCATACTTTGGTTCAGCGGTATTGTTGGATGAAGCGGCCGGACCGACATTACATGCACGCTTACGCGAGACTGGTTTTACCGCCGTGCTTTGCACACGGTGACTAGCGGTGTCTGTTTCTCCAACTTTAGTTGAACCGAGTGTGGCTCGCCCGGTCCTTGCGAAGGTTAAAACAACACTAACTTGACGAACTATCGTTGTGGTTTTGATGCGAGGTAAGAACGGTTCTTGCTAAGCCCATAGCAGCCACGTAAAATTTGCAACAACAAAGTAGAGGGCGTCTAACTTGTTTTTGCAGGGCATGTTGTGATGTGATATGGTCAAGGCGTGATGCTATATTTTATTGTATGAGATGATCATGTTTTGTAACGAAGTTATCGGCAATGGCAGGAGCCATATGGTTGTCGCTTTATTGTATGAAATGCAAGCATACAGTAATTGCTTTACTTTATCACTAAGTGGTAGCGATAGTCGTAGAAGCAATAGATGGCGTAACGACAACGATGCTATGATGGAGATCAAGGTGTCGCGCCGGTGACGATGGTGATCATGATGGTGCTTCGGAGATGGAGATCACAAGCACAAGATGATGATGGCCATATCATATTACTTATATTGATTGCATGTGATGTTTATCCTTTATGCATCTTATCTTGCTTTGATTGACGGTAGCATTTTAAGATGATCTCTCACTAATTATCAAGAAGTGTTCTCCCTGAGTATGCACCATTGCGAAAGTTCTTCGTCTTTGAGACACCACGTGATGATCGGGTGTGATAGGCTCTACGTTCAAATACAACGGGTGCAAAACAGTTGCACACGCGGAATACTCAGGTTAAACTTGACGAGCCTAGCATATATAGATATGGCCTCGGAACACGGAGACCGAAAGGTCGAACGTGAATCATATAGTAGATATGATCAACATAGTGATGTTCACCATTCAAACTACTCCATCTCACGTGATGATCGGACATGGTTTAGTTGATTTGGATCACGTAATCACTTAGATGACTAGAGAGATGTCTGTCTAAGTGGGAGTTCTTAAGTAATATGATTAATTGAACTTTAATTTATCATGAACTTAGTCCTGGTAGTATTTTGCAAATTATGTTATAGATCAATAGCTCGCGTTGTTGCTTTCATATGTTTATTTTGATATGTTCCTAGAGAAAATTTTGTTGAAAGATGTTAGTAGCAATGATGCGGATTGGATCCGTGATCGAGGTTTATCCTCATTCTTGCCTGAAGAATTATGTCCATAATGCACGCTAGGTGACAGACCTATTGCGGAGAGCGGATGCGGGCGTTATGAGCGTTTGGCTAGCTCAATATGATGACTACTTGATAGTTTAGTGCACCAAACTTAACGGCTTAGAATCGGGACTTCAAAGACGTTTTGAACATCATGGACCAGATAAGATGTTCCAGGTATTGAAGTTAATATTTCAAGCAAATACCCGAGTTGAGAGATATGAAATCTCCAACAAGTTCTATAGCTAAAAGATGGAGGAGAATCGCTCAACTAGTGAGCATGTGCTCAGATTGTCTGGGTACTTCAATCGCTTGAATCAAGTGGGAGTTAATCTTCTAGATAAGATAGTGATTGACATAATTCTCGAGTCACCATCACTAAGTTACTAGAGCTTCGTTATGAACTATAGTATGCAAGGGATAACAAAAATGATTCCCGAGCTCTTCGTGATGTTGAAATCAACGAAGGTAGAAATCAAGAAAGAGCATCAAGTGTTGATGATTGACAAGACCGCTAGTTTCAAGAGAAGGGCAAAGGGAAAGAAAGGGAACTTCAAGTGGAAAGACAAGCAAGTTGTCACTCCTGCGAAGAAGCCCAAAGCTGGACCATAGCCTGAAACTGAGTGCTTACACTGCAAAGGAAATGGTAACTGGAAGCGGAAATGCCCTAAATATTTGCTGGATAAGAAGGATGGCAAAGTGAACAAGGGTGTATTTGATATACAGGTGTTTGATGTGTGCCTTACTAGTGTTTATAGTAGCCCCTGAGTATTTGATACTTGTTCGGTTGCTAAGATTAGTAAATCGAAACAGGAGTTACATAAATAAACAGAGACTAGTTGAGGGGAAGTGACGATGAGTGTTGCAAATAGTTCCAAGATTGATATGATCATCATCACACACTCCCTATATTTTCGAGATTAGTGTTAAACCTAAATAAATGTTATTTAGCGTTTGCGTTGAGCATGAATATGATTTGATCATGTTTGTTGCGATCTGATTATTCATTTGAAGTCAAAGAATAATTGTTATTCATTTACATGAATAAGACCTTCGATGGTTATACACCCAATGAAAATAGTTTGTTGGATCTCGATCGTAGTGATACACATATTCATAATATTGATGCCAAAAGATGCAAAGTTAATAATGATAGTGCAACTTATTTGTGGCTTGCCGTTTGGAGTCATATCGATTGTAAAGCGCATGAAGAAACTCCATAAAGATGGATTTTCGGAATCACTTGGTTATGAACCATTTGATGCTTGCGAACCGTGCCTTTTGGGCAAGATGACTAAAACTCCGTTCTCCGGAACAATGGAATAAGCTACTAACTTATTGGAAATAATACATACCGATGTATGCGATCCAATGAGTGTTGATGCTCGTGGCAAGTATCGTTATTTTCTGACCTTCACAAGATGATTTGAGCAGATATGGGTATATCTACTTGATGAAACATAAGTCTGAAATAGTTGAAAGGTTCAAAGAATTTCAGAGTGAAGTGGAAAAATCATCGTAACAAGAAAATAAAGTTTCTGCGATCTGATCGCGGAGACGAATATTTGAGTTACGAGTTTGGTCTTCATTTGAAACAATGTGAAATAGTTTCGCAACTCACGCCACCTGGAACACCACAATGTAATGGTGTGTCCGAACGTCATAATCGTACTTTACTAGATATGGTGCGATCTATGATGTCTCTTATCGGTTTACCACTATCGTTTTGGGGTTATGCATTAGAGACAGCTGCATTCACGTTTAATAGGGCACCATCTAAATCCGTTGAGACGACACCGTATGAACTATGGTTTAAACCTAAGCTATCATTTCTTAAAGTTTGGAGTTGCGATGCTTATATGAAAAAGGTTTTCAACTTGATAAGCTCAAACCCAAATCGGAGAAGTGCGTCTTCATAGAATACCCAAAAGAAAACTGTTAGGTACACATTCTATCACAGATCTAAAGGCAAATATTCTTTGCTAAAAATGGATCCTTTCTAGAGAAGGAGTTTCTCTCGAAAGAAGTGAGTGCGAGGAAAGTAGAACTTGATGAGGTAACTGTACCTTCTCCCGAATTGGAAAATAGTTCATCACTGAAATCAGTTCTAGTGATTCCTACACCAATTAGTGAGGAAGCTAATGATGATGATCATGAAACTTCAGATCAAGTTACTCTGAGAACCTCGTGAGGTCTTCCGAGTGCAGTCCGCACTGAGTGGTACCGTAATCCATTTCGAAAGTCATGTTACTAGACCATGATAAACCTACGAACTATGAGGAAGCGATGATGAGCCCAGATTCAGCGAAATGGTGGAGGCCATGAAATCGAGATGGGATCCATGTATGAGAACAAAGTGTGGACTTTGGTGGACTTGCCCGATGATCGGCAAGCCATAGAAAATAAATGGATCTTCAAGAGGAAGACGGACGCTGATAGTAGTGTTACTATCTACAAAGCTCGACTTGTCAAAAAAGGTTTTTGACAAAGTTCAAGGTGTTGAATACAATGAGATTTTCTCACTCGTATCGATGCTTAAAAGTCTGTCCGAATCATGTTAGCAATTGCCACATTTTATGAAATTTGGCAAATGGATGTCAAAACTACATTCCGTAATGGATTTATTAAAGAAGAGTTGTATATGATACAACCAGAAGGTTTTGTTAATCATAAAGGTGCTAACAAAATGTGCAAGCTCCAGCAATCCATCAATGGACTGGTGCAAGCATCTCGGAGTTGGAATATATGCTTTGATGAGTTGATCAAAGCATATGGTTTTATACAGACTTTTGGAAAGTCCTGTATTTACAAGAAAGTGAGTGGGAGCACTACAGCCTTTCTGATAAGTATATGTGAATGACATATTATTAATTGGAAATGATGTAGAATTTTCTGGAAAGCATAAAGGAGTGTTTGAAAGGAGTTTTTCAAAGAAAGACCTCGGTGAAGCTGCTTACATATTGAGCATCAAGATCTATTGAGATAGATCAAGACGCTTGATAAGATTTCCAATGAGTACATACCTTGATAAATTTTTGAAATAGTTCAAAATGGAACAGTCAAAGAAGGAGTTCTTGCCTGTGATGCAAAGGTGTGAAGTTGAGTAAGACTCAAGACCCGACCATGGCAGAAAATAGAAAGAGAATGAAAAGTCATTCCCTATGCCTCAGTCACAGGTTCTATAAAGTATGCTATGCTGTGAACCAGATCTATTGTATACCTTGCTCGGAGTTTGACAAAGGAATACAATTTTGATCTAAGAGTGGATCACTGGACAACGGTCCAGAATATCCTTAGTGAGGACTAAGGACATGTTTCTCGATTATGGAGGTGATAAAAGAGCCCGTCGTAAAAGGTTACAACGATGCAAGCTTTTACACCAATCCAGATGACTGTAAGTCTCAATCTGGATACATATTGAAAGTGGGAGCAATTAGCTAGAGTAGCTCCGTGCAGAGCATTGTGGACATAGAATATTTGCAAAATACACATGGCTCTGAATGTGACAGACCCGTTGACTAAGCTTCTCCCACGAGCAAAACATGATCACACCTTAGTACTCTTTGGGTGTTAATCACATAGCGATGTGAACTAGATTATTGACTCTAGTAAACCCTTTGGGTGTTGGTCACATGATGATGTGAACTATGAGTGTTAATCATATACAGATATGAATATTGGTGTTAAATCACATGGCGATGTGAACTAGATTATTGACTCTAGTGCAAGTGGGAGACTGAAGGAAATATGCCCAAGAGGCAATAATAAAGTTATTATTTATTTCCTTATTTCATGATAAATGTTTATTATTCATGCTAGAATTGTATTAACCAGAAAAATAATACATGTGTGAATACATAGACAAACATAGTGTCACTAGTATGCCTCTACTTGACTAGCTCGTTTATCAAAGATGGTTATGTTTCCTAGCCATGGACAAAAAAGTTGTTATTTGATTAACGGGATCACATCATTAGGAGAATGATGTGATTGACATGACCCATTCCGTTAGCCTAGCACTTGATCGTTTTGTTGGGGAACGTAGTAATTTCAAAAATTTTCCTACGCACATGCAAGATCATGGTGATGCATAGCAACGAGAGGGGAGAGTGTTGTCTACGTACCCTCGTAGACCGAAGCGAAGCGATCTGGCGTAGAGGAAGTAGTCGACGTTCTCCTCGCGATCCGACCGATCCGGCGCCGTTACTCCGGCGCCCGAGTTCTTGACACACGTACAGCTCGATGGCGTCCCTCGTACTCGATCCAGCCAAGTGTCGAGGGAGAGTTCCGTCGACCTGACGGCGTGGTGACGATCTTGATGTTTCACGGCGCAGGCTTCGCCTAAGCTTCATGACGGTATAACCGAGGTGGAATATGGTGGAGGGGGGCACCGCACACGGCTAAGGAACGATCCGTAGATCAACTTGTGTGTCCTAGGGTGCCCCCCTGGCCCCGTATATAAAGGAGCAAGGGGGAAGGGGCTGGCCGGCCAAGGGTGGCGCGCCAAGGGAGTCCTACTCCCTCAGGGAGTAGGATTCCCCCAATCCTAGTTGGACTAGGATTCCGGAGGGAAAGAGAGAGAGGGGGCGGCCCTTCTCCTAGTCCTAGTAGGACTAGGGAAGGGGAGGCTTGAGCCACCTAGGGCTGGCCCCTTCTCCTTTCCACTAAGGCCCATCGAGGCCCATTTACCTCCGGGGTTCCGGTAACCTCCGGTACTCGATAAGAATTCCGCCGCCGGAACCTTTCGAACTCCAAACATAGGCTTCCAATATATCAATCTTTATGTCTCGACCATTTGAGACTCCTCGTCATGTCCGTGATCACATCCGGGACTCGAACTTCTTGGTACATCAAAATACATAAACTCATAATAAGCATCGCCATCGAAACTTTAAGCGTGTGGACCCTACGGTTCGAGAACAATGTAGACATGACCTAGAACTATTCACGGTCAATAACCAACAGCGGGACCTGGATGCCCATATTGGTTCCTACATATTCTACGAAGATCTTTATCGGTCGACCGCATAACAACATCGTTGTTCCCTTTGTCATCGGTATGTTACTTGCCCGAGATTCGATCGTCGGTACAATACCTAGTTCAATCTCGTTACCGGCAAGTCTCTTTACTCGTTCCGTAATACATCATCTCACAACTAACTCATTAGTTGTAGTGCTTGCAAGGCTTGATGATGTGCATTACCGAGAGGGCCAGAGATACCTCTCCGAGCAATCGGAGTGACAAAACCTAATCTCAAAATCGCCAACCCAACATACGCCTTTGGAGACACACTGTAGTACTCCTTTATAATCACCCGATTACGTTGTGACGTTTGGTAGCACCAAAGTGTTCCTCCGTAAGCGGAGTTGCATAATCTCATAGTTACAGGAACATGTATAAGTCATGGATAAAAGCGGTAGCAACATACTAAGCGATCGTGTGCTAAGCTAATGGAATGGGTCATGTCAATCAGATCATTCAACTAATGATGTGACCTTGTTAATCAAATAACAACCCTTTGTTCATGGTTAGGAAACATAACCATCTTTGATTAACAAGCTAGTCTAGTAGAGGCATACTAGTGACACTCTGTTTGTCTATGTATTCACACATGTATTATGTTTCGGTTAATACAATTCTAGCATGAATAATAAACATTTATCATGATATAAGGAAATAAATAATAACTTTATTATTGCCTCTAGGGCATATTTCCTTCAGTCTCCCACTTGCACTAGAGTCAATAATCTAGATCACATCACAATGTGATTAACATCGATAGTTCACATCATCATGCGATTAACACCCATAGTTCACATCGCTATGTGACTAACACCCAAAGGGTTTACTAGATTCAGTAATCTAGTTCACATCGCTATGTGATTAACACCCAAAGAGTACTAAGGTGTGATCATGTTTTGTTTGTGAGAGAGTCTTAGTCAACGGGTTTTTTCACATTCAGATCCGTTATGTATTTTGCAATTTTTCTATGTCTACAATGCTCTTGCGAAGCTACTCTAGCTAATTGCTCCCACTTTCAATATGTATCTAGATCGAGACTTAGAGTCATCGGATCGGTGTCAAAACTTGCATCGGCGTAACCCTTTACTTACGAACCTTTTGTCACTTCCATAATCGAGAAACATATCCTTATTCCACTAAGGATAATTTTGACCGCTGTCGATGATCTACTCCTAGATCACTATTGTACTCCTTGCGAAACTTCGGCAGGGTATACAATAGATCTGGTACACAGCATGGCATACTTTATAGAAACTATGGCCAAGGCATAGTGAATGACTTTCATTCTCTTTCTATCTTCTGCTTTGTGGTCGGGTTTTGAGTCTTACTCAATTTCACACCTTGTAACACAGGCAAGAACTCTTTCTTTGACTGTTTCATTTTGAACTACTTCAAAATCTTGTCAAGGTATGTACTCATTGAAAAAACTTATCAAGCATCTTGATCTATCTCTATAGATCTTGATGCTCAATATGTAAGTAGTTTTACCGAGGTCTTTCTTTGAAAAACTCCTTTCAAACACTTCTTTAGGCTTTGCAGAATAATTCTACATTATTTCCGATCTACAATATGTCATTCACATATACTTATCGAAATCTTTGTAGTGCTCCCACTCACTTTTTAGTAAATACAGGCTTCACCGTAAGTGCATATAAAACTATATGCTTTGATCAATTCATCAAAGCGTATATTCCAACTCGAGATGCTTGCACCAGTCCATAGATGGATCATTGGAGCTTGCACACTTTGTTAGCTCCTTTGGATCGATAAAACCTTCGGTTGCATCATATACAACTCTTCCTCCTAAAACCCATTCAGAATGCAGTTTTACATCCATTTGCCAAATTTCATAAATTGTGGCAATTGCTAACATGATTTGGACAGACTTAAGCATCGCTACAGTTGAGAAAATCTCATTGTAGTCAACATCTTGAACTTTGTCAAAAACCTTTTTCGATAAGTCTAGCTTTGTAGATAGTAACACTACTATCAGCGTCCGTCTTCCTCTTGAAGATCCATTTATTTTCTATGGTTTGCCGATCATCGGGCAAATCCATCAAAGTCCATACTTTGTTCTCATACATGGATCTCATCTCAGATTTCATGGCCTCAAACCATTTTGCGGAATCTGGGCTCATCATTGCTTCCTCATAGTTCGTAGGTTCATCATGATCTAGTAGCATGATTTCCATAACAGGATTACCGTACCACTATGGTGCGTATCTCACTCTGTTTTACCTACGAGGTTCGGTAGTAACTTGATCTGAAGTTACATGATCATCATCATTAACCTCCTCACTAATTGGTATAGTAGTCACAAGAACAGATTTACGTGATGAACTACTTTCAATAAGGGAACAGTACTGATTACCTCATCAAGTTCTACTTTCCTCCCACTCACTTCTTTCGAGAGAAACTCCTTCTCTAGAAAGGATCCATTTTAAGCAACGAATATCTTGCCTTCGGATCTGTGATAGAAGGTGTACCCAACAATTTCCTTTGGGTATTCTATGAAGACGCACTTCTCCGATTTGGGTTCGAGCTTATCGGGATGAAACTTTTTCACATAAGCATCGCAACTCCAAACTTTAAGAAACGACAACTTTGGTTTCTTGCTAAACCACAGTTCATATAGTGTCGTCTCAGCGGTTTAGATGGTGCCCTATTTAACGTGAATGCAGCTGTCTCTAATGCATGATCCCAAAAGCGATATTGGTAAATCGGTAATAAACATCATAGATTGTACTATATCTAATAAAATACGGTTATGACGTTCGGACACACCATTATGATGTGGTGTTCCAGGTGGCATGAATTTGTGAAACTATTCCACATTGTTTTAATTGAAGACCAAACTCGTAACTCAAATATTTGTCTCCGCGATCAGATCGTAGAAATCTTATTTTCTTGTCACGATGATTTTTCCACTTCACTCTGAAATTCTTTGAACCTTTCAACTATTTCAGACTTATGTTTCATCAAGTAGATATACCCATATCTACTCAAATCATCTTGTGAAGGTCAGAAAATAATGATACTTGTTGCGAGCCTTAATATTCATCGGACCACATACATCAGTATGTATGATTTCCAACGAATCTGTTGCTCGCTTCAATGTTCCGGAGAACGGTGTTTTAGTCATCTTGCCCAAGAGGCATGATTCGCAAGCATCAAGTGATTCATAATCAAGTGATTCCAAAATCCCATCAGCATGGAGTTTCTTCATGCGCTTTACACCAATATGACCTAAACGGCAGTGCCACAAATAAGTTGCACTATCATTATTAACTTCGCATCTTTTTGGTTTCAATATTATGAATATGTGTATCACTACGATCGAGATCCAGTGAACCTTTTTCATTGGGTGTGTAACCATATAAGGTTTTATTCATGTAAACAGAATAACAGTTTATTCTCTTACTTAAATGAATAACCGTATTGCAATAAACATGATCAAATCATATTCATGCTCAACGCAAACACCAAATAACATTTATTTAGGTTCAACACTAATCCCGAAAGTATGGAGAGTGTGCGATGATGATCATATCAATCTTGAAACTACTTTCAACACACATCGTCACTTCACCCTTAACTTGTTTACATTTATTACGCAACTCCTGTTTGAGTTACTACTCTTAGCAACCGAACCAGTACCAAATCTTGAGGGTTGCTATAAACACTAGTAAAGTACACATCAATAACATGTATATCAAATATACCTTTGTTCACTATGCCATCCTTCTTATCCGCCAAATACTTGGGGTAGTTCGCTTCGATGACCAGTCCCTTTGCAAGTAGAAGTACTTAGTCTCGTGCTTAGGTCCAGACTTGGGCTTCTTCACGTGAGCGACAACTTGCTTGCCGTTCTTCTTGAAGTTCCCTTCTATCCCTTTGCCCTTTTCTTGAAACTAGTGGTCTTGTTAACCATCAACACTTGATGTTTTTCTTGATTTCTACCTTCATCGATTTTAGCATCACGAAGAGCTTGGGAATCGTTTCATTATCCCTTACATATTATAGTTCATCACGAAGTTCTACTAACTTGGTGATGGTGACTAGAGAATTTCATCAATCACTATCTTATCTGGAAGATTAACTCCCACTTGATTCAAGCGATCGTAGTACCCAGACAATCTGAGTACATGCTCACTAGTTGAGCGATTCTCCTCCATCTTTTAGCTATAGAACTTGTTGGAGACTTCATATCTCTCAACTCGGATATTTGCTTGAAATATTAACTTCAATTCCTGGAACATCTCATATGGTCCATGATGTTCAAAACATCTTTGAAGTCCCGATTCTAAGCCATAAAGCATGGTGCACAAAACTATCAAGTAGTCATCATCTTGAGCTAGCCAAGCGTTCATAACGTGCATACGCTCTGCAATAGGTCCATCACCTAGCGGTGCATTAAGGACATAATTCTTCTGTGCAGCAATGAGGATAAACCTCAAATCACGGATCAAATCCGCATCATTGCTACTAACATTTTTCAACACAATTTTCTCTAGGAACATATCAAAATAAACATATGAAAGCAACAACGCAAGCTATTGATCTTACAACATAATTTGCAAAATACTACGGGACTAAGTTCATGATAAATTTAAGTTCAATTAATCATATTACTTAAGAACTCCCACTTAGATAGACATCTCTCTAGTCATCTAAGTGATCACGTGATCCAAATCAACTAAACCATAACCGATCATCACGTGAAATGGAGTAGTTTTCAATGGTGAACATCTTATGTTGATCATATCTACTATATGATTCACGCTCGACCTTTCGGTCTCCGTGTTCCGAGGCCATATCTGCATATGCTAGGCTCGTCAAGTATAACCCGAGTATTCTGCGTGTGCAAAACTGGCTTGCACCCGTTGTAGATGGACGAGAGCTTATCACACCCGATCATCACGTGGTGTGCAGGCACGACGAACTTTGGCAGCGGTGCATACTCGGGGAGAACACTTCTTGATAATTTAGTGAGAGATCATCTTATAATGCTACCGTCAATCAAAGCAAGATAAGATGCATAAAAGGATAAACATCACATGCAAATCAATATAAGTGATATGATATGGTCATCATCATCTTGTGCTTCGTGATCTTCATCTCCGAGCACCACCATGATCACCATCGTCACCGGTAGCGACACCTTGATCTCCATCGTAGCATCGTTGTCGTCTCGCCAAACTTATGCTTCTCGACTATCGCTACCGCTTAGTGATAAAGTAAAGCATTACGAAGCGATTGCATTGCATACAATAAGCGACAACCATATGGCTCCTGCCGATTGCCGATAACCGGTTACAAAACATGATCATCTCATACAATAAAATATAGCATCACGTCTTGACCATATCACATCACAACATGCCCTGCAAAAACAAGTTAGGCGTCCTCTACTTTGTTGTTGCAAATTTTACGTGGCTGCTACGGGCTTAAGCAAGAACCAATCTCACCCACGCATCAAAACCACAGCGATACTTCGTCAAATAGACTCGTTTTAACCTTCTCAAGGACGGGCGTAGCCACACTCAGTTCAACTAAAGTGAGAGAGACAGACACCCGCCGGTCACCTTTAAGCAGCGAGTGCTCGTGGCGGTGAAACCAGTCTCGCGTAAGCGTCACGCGTAATGTCGGTCCGGGCGCTTCATCTCACAATACCGCTGAACCAAAGTATGACATGCTGGTAGGTAGTATGACTTGTATCGCCCACAACTCACTTGTGTTCTACTCGTGCAAAACATCAAACCATAAAAACCTAGGCTCGGATGCCTTTGTTAGGGAGCGTAGTAATTTCAAAATTTTCCTCGCACATGCAAGATCATGGTGATGCATAGCAACGAGGGGAGAGTGTTGTCTCGTACCCTCGTGAGACCCAAGCGGAAGCGATCTGGCGTAGAGGAAGTAGTCGACGTTCTCCTCGCGATCCGACCGATCCGGCGCCGTTACTCCGGCGCCCCGAGTTCTTGACACACGTACAGCTCGATGGCGTCCCTCGTACTCGATCCAGCCAAGTGTCGAGGAGAGTTCCGTCGACCGACGGCGTGGTGGCGATCTTGATGTTTCACCGGCGCGAGGCTTCGCCTAAGCTTCATGACGGTATAACCGAGGTGGAATATGGTGGAGGGGCACCGCACACGGCTAAGGAGCGATCCGTAGATCAACTTGTGTGTCCTAGGGTGCCCCCTGCCCGTATATAAAGGAGCAAGGGGAGGGGCTGGCCGGCCAAGGGTGGCGCGCCAAGGAGTCCTACTCCCTCTGGGAGTAGGATTCCCCCAATCCTAGTTGGACTAGGATTCCGGAGGGGAAAGAGAGAGGGGGCGGCCCTTCTCCTAGTCCTAGTAGGACTAGGGAAGGGGGGAGGCTGTGACCACCTAGGGCTGGCCCTTCTCCTTTCCACTAAGGCCCATCGAGGCCCATTTACCTCCCGGGGTTCGGTAACCTCCGGTACTCGATAAATTCCGTTTTACCGGAACCTTTCGAACTCCAAACATAGGCTTCAATATATCAATCTTTATGTCTCGACCATTTGAGACTCCTCGTCATGTCCGTGATCACATCCGGGACTCGAACTTCTTGGTACATCAAAATACATAAACTCATAATAAGCATCGCCGAAACTTTAAGCGTGCGGACCCTACGGTTCGAGAACAATGTAGACATGACCTAGAACTATTCACGGTCAATAACCAACAGCGGGACCTGGATGCCCATATTGGTTCCTACATATTCTCGAAGATCTTTATCGGTCGGACCGCATAACAACATATGTTGTTCCCTTTGTCATCGGTATGTTACTTGCCCGAGATTCGATCGTCGGTACAATACCTAGTTCAATCTCGTTACGGCAAGTCTCTTTACTCGTTCCGTAATACATCATCTCACAACTAACTCATTAGTTGTAGTGCTTGCAAGGCTTGATGATGTGCATTACCGAGAGGGCCAGAGATACCTCTCCGACAATCGGAGTGACAAAACCTAATCTCGAAATCGCCAACCCAACATCGCCTTTGGAGACACCTGTAGTACTCCTTTATAATCACCCATTACATTGTGACGTTTGGTAGCACCAAAGTGTTCCTCCGTAAGCGGAGTTGCATAATCTCATAGTTACAGGAACATGTATAAGTCATGGATAAAAGCAGTAGCAACATACTAAGCGATCGTGTGCTAAGCTAATGGAATGGGTCATGTCAATCAGATCATTCAACTAATGATGTGACCTTGTTAATCAAATAACAACCCTTTGTTCATGGTTAGGAAACATAACCATCTTTGATTAACAAGCTAGTCTAGTAGAGGCATACTAGTGACACTCTGTTTGTCTATGTATTCACACATGTATTATGTTTCCGGTTAATACAATTCTAGCATGAATAATAAACATTTATCATGATATAAGGAAATAAATAATAACTTTATTATTGCCTCTAGGGCATATTTCCTTCACGTTTAGTATATTGCTATTGCTTTCTTCATGACTTATACATGTTCCTGTAACTATGAGATTATGCAACTCCCGTTTATCGGAGGAACACTTTGGGTACTACCAAACATCACAACGTAACTAGGTGATTATAAAGGAGTACTACAGGTGTCTCCAAAGGTACATGTTGGGTTGGCGTATTTCGAGATTAGGTTTTGTCACTCCGATTGTCGGAGAGGTATATCTGGGCCCTCTCGGTAATGCACATCACTATAAGCCTTGCAAGCAATGTAGCTAATGAGTTAGTTACGGGATGATGCATTACGTAACGAGTAAAGAGACTTGCCGGTAACAAGATTGAACTAGGTATTGGATACCGATGATCGAATCTCGGGCAAGTAACATACCGATGACAAAGGGAACAACATATGTTGTTATGCAGTTTGACCGATAAAGATCTTCGTAGAATATGTAGGAGACAATATGATCATCCAGGTTCCGCTATTGGTTATTGACCTAGAATAGTTCTAGGTCATGTCTACATAGTTCTCGAACCCGTAGGGTCCGCATGCTTAACGTTACGATGACAGTTATATTATGAGTTTATGAGTTTTGATGTACCGAAGGAGTTCGGAGTCCCGGATGAGATCGGGGACATGACGAGGAGTCTCGAAATGATCGAGACATAAAGATCGATATATTTGACGACTATATTCGGAGTTCGGAAAGGTTCCAGTGATTCGGTATTTTTGAGTACAGGAGAGTTACGGAATTCGCCATGAGTATATGGGCCTTATTGGGCTTTAGGGAAAGAGAGAGGAGAGGTTGGGCGCCCCAAGGCCTAGTCCGGGTGGACTAGGGAGGGCTCGCCTCCTTCCTTCTCTTCTCTTCCCCTTCCTTGACTCCTACTCCTACTACTTGGAAGGGGGGGGGGGAATCCTACTCCCGGTGGGAGTAGGACTCCTTCTTGGTGCGCCTCCTCCTAGGCCGGACAACCCCTCCCTTGCTCCTTTATATACGGGGGCAGGGGCACCCTAGAACACACAAGTTGATCTACGGATCGTTCCTTAGCCGTGTGCGGTGCCCCCTCCACCATATTCCACCTCGGTCATATCGTCGCGGAGTTTAGGCGAAGCCCTGCGCCGGTAGAACATCATCATCGTCACCATGCCGTCATGCTGACGGAACTCATCCTCGACACTTTGCTGGATCGGAGCCCGGGGATCGTCATCGAGCTGAACGTGTGCTGAACTCGGAGGTGCCATACGTTCGGTACTTGGATCGGTTGGATCGTGAAGACATACGACTACATCAACCGTGTTGTCATAACGCTTCCGCTTACGGTCAACGAGGGTATGTGGACAATACTCTCCCCTCTCGTTGCTATGCCATCACCATGATCTTGCTTGTGCGTAGGAATTTTTTTGAAATTACTACGTTCCCCAACATAAGAGCCGAAGACGACGGTCTCAGGCGTGATGGCGAGCATCTAGTCGGTGCCAGGGTTGAGGTAGTGTGGCAGCGTGGTGGTTGGTTGCCTGATTCATGGATGGAGGCTAGCAGACGTGCCAGAGCGTTGTTGGGGAATATATGCCAAACAACCGAGCTTGTGCATGAAGCGCGATGATGGGTTTGTGTGTGCATGTGAATGGCAAGATGGGCCAGTCTCAAAGCTGCAGGGGCCATTACTACCTAGTAAAAAATAAATGTCATTTGGCCTGGGGGGCCACGCCCCCCCTCAGGTTTTTACATAGCTCCGCCTTTGATCACAAACTAGCACCTCTTATTGAAGCTTCCACCAGATTCTTATCATGCTACATCGACACAATACTTTGTATCCAGCAATACCCGAAGGCCGATATGACGAAGGGCAAGATGGTCGTCTTGCGATTTCAGCAACGACTAGAGAAGCTCAGACCGGCGAGGGAAGCATGCACTAGACCACCGGAGCGCTGGTGCAAGCCACCGGCGGGTTGGACTAAACTAAACGTCGATGGAGCATTTCTACAGTCAGAAGGCACAGGGGGCGCAGGTATGGTTCTGCGTGATGAACATGGTGCAGTCATCTTTGCTTCATGCAGATACCTAAGGCAATGTACCAGCGCGCTAGAAGCGGAGGTTGAGGTGATCAGAGAGGGATCGAGCTGACACCGGAGTGGAGCACACTGCAATTTATTCTTGAGTCTGATTGCTCTAAGGCGATAGATATGATCAGGAGCTCAAACAAGGATCGATCGCCATCTGCAGCAACGGGGGGTGAAATAGAAAACTTGTTAGTTGAGATAGGTAGAGAGCATGTGCTATCACATGTGAGTAGAGACCAGAATAATGTAAGTATACCTGGCCATACCTCGGGATGGGCCGAGCCTAGCCAGGCCCGACACAAAAAACCCAGGCCCAGCCCGACCCGATCATCGGGCTTGTTTTCTGGGCCCAAGCCCGACCCGAACACGTAAAATCCCGTCAGGCTTTGGGCTGGCCCGACCCGTCCTTCAAGAAAATGCGATAATGACGAGCCTGGGCCCGGCCCGGCCCGGCCTTCGGGCTCAAAATCTAGGCCCGGGAGCAGCGTCGGGTGATGACCCACAAGTGTAGGGGATCTATCGTAGTCCTTTCAATAAGTAAGAGTCTCGAACCCAACGAGGAGCCGAAGGAAATGACAAGCGGTTTTTAGTAAGGTATTCTCTGCAAGCACTGAAATTATAGGTAACAGATAGTTTTGTGATAAAGTAATTTGTAACGGGTAATAAGCAATGAAAGTAAATAAGGTGCAGCAAGGTGGCCCAATCCTTTTTGTAGCAAAGGGCAAGGCTGGACAAGTTCTTATAATGAGAAAAGCGCTCCCGAGGACACATGGGAATTATTGTCAGGCTAGTTTTCATCACGCTCATATGATTCACGTTCGTTACTTTGATAATTTGATATGTGGGTGGACTGGTGCTTGGGTACTGTCCTTTCTTAGACAAGCATATTACTTATGCTTAACCCCTATTGCAAGCATCCGCAAGTACAAAAGAAGTATTAAGGTAAACCTAACCATAGCATGAAACATATGGATCCAAATCAGCCCCTTATGAAGCAACTAATAAACCAGGGTTTAAGCTTCTGTCACTCTAGAAACCCATCATCTACTTATTACTTCCCAATGCCTTCCTCTAGGCCCAAATAATGGTGAAGTGTCATGTAGTTGACGTTCACATAACACCACTAAAGGAGAGACAACATACATCTCATCAAAATATCGAACGAATACCAAATTCACATGACTACTAATAGCAAGACTTCACCCATGTCCTCAGGAACAAACGTAACTACTCACATAGCATATTCATTTTCATAATAAGAGGGGTATTAATATGCATTAAGGATCTGAACACATGATCTTCCACCAAATAAACCAACTAGCATCAACTACAAGGAGTAATCCGAAGGAAATATGCCTTAGAGGCAATTATAAAGTTATTATTTATTTCCTTATTTCATGATAAATGTTTATTATTCATGCTAGAATTGTATTAATCGGAAACATAATACATGTGTGAATACATAGACAAACATAGTGTCACTAGCTCGTTAATCAAAGATGGTTAAGTTTCCTAACCATAGACATGAGTTGTCATTTGATTAACGGGATCACATCATTAGGAGAATGATGTGATTGACTTGACCCATTCTGTTAGCTTAGCACTTGATCGTTTATTATGTTGCTATTGCTTTCTTCATGACTTATACATGTTCCTATGACTATGAGATTATTTAACTCTCGTTTATCGGAGGAACACTTTGTGTGCTACCAAATGTCACAACGTAACTGGGTGATTATAAAGGTGCTCTACAGGTGTCTCCGGAGGTACTTGTTGAGTTGGCGTATTTCGAGATTAAAATTTGTCACTTCGATTGTCGGAGAGGTATCTCTGGGCCCTCTCGGTAATGTACATCACTATAAGCCTTGCAAGCAATGTGACTAATGAGTTAGTTGCGGGAAGATGCATTACATAATGAGTAAAGAGACCTGCCGGTAACGAGATTGAACTAGGTATTGAGATACCGACGATCGAATCTCGGGCAAGTAACATACCAATCACAAAGGGAACAACATATGCTGTTGTGCGGTTTGACCGATAAAGATCTTTGTAGAATATGTGGGAGCCAATATGAGCATCCAGGTTCCACTATTGGTTATTGACCGAAGACGTGTCTCGGTCATGTATACATAGTTCTCGAACCCGTAGGATCCGCACGCTTAAAGTTCGATGACGGTTATATTATGAGTTTATGTGTTTTGATGTACCGAAGGAGTTCGAAATCCCGGATGAGATCGGGGACATGATGAGGAGTCTCGAAATGGTCGAGACGTAAAGATCGATATATTGGACGACTATATTCGGACATCAGAAAGGTTCCGAGTGATTCGGGTATTTTTCGGAGTACCGGAGAGTTACGGGAATTCGTATTGGGCCTTAATGGGCCATACGGGAAATGAGAGAAAGGCCCCAAAGGGTGGCCGCACCCTGTCATGGTACTAAGACTGGCAGTAGAATAGGGGGGTAGGTATGGAGAGGCAAGATCCTAGCTATGGAGTAGTTGTATACGCAAGGGATTTACGAGTTCGGGCCCTTCTCGGAGGAAGTAACAACCCTACGTCTCGGAGCCCGGAGGCAGTCGACTGGATTATTTGTGTATGAGTTACAGGGGTGCGAACCCCTTACACTGAGGAGGGGGTGGCTTATATAGAGTCTGCCAGACCCCTCCGGCCCTCAGTTATGCGGAGTTTAAAGTACATAAAGGCCTGGCGTTACTGGTAACGCCCTACATAAAGTGCTATCATGGCCATAAAGACTACTTAATAACAGATCGTTTGGGTGCAGAGTGACCCCAGATCTCCTGGTGGTCGAGTGAGTCTTCATGGTCGAGTGTCTTCGAGTCCGTCGAGTGGAATCCTTTCAGTCATTGAAAGGCGTTTCTTCTAGGGATGTCCTTGGGGAGGGTACCTTGGACAGGTCCATGACCCTACCCTAGGTACATGGCTTCATCATTAGCCCCCGAATGGATCGAGGTTTGAGTGAGGAAGGAGTTGAGAATTCTTCCGACCTGTTTTTCGTGCTGCGAGTGTGTCTTACTCTGGACCAATGACTTTTAGTGATGGCATCAACTTCTCTTTCAGTCGCCTTGATCCATTCTTTGTATCTGTCGAGTGAACTTTATGAGCTTGGAGATTTCCGAGCGACGGATCGGAGGAAATCTGCGGTCTGACAAGTTGCTATGCTGTTCGCGGATTTAGCGAGATCCGAATTTCGGGAAGCGCGCGAAGCGGAGGAGGCCGCGGTACTCGGATGGGATAAGGCAAGGACGCCTCGATCCTCGCGCCACCTTTTTCGCCACGTATCGTGCGCGCGACTGTTGCGGGATTTGACAGGATCGTCCGGGCCTACCAGTCAGTCACTTGGAAGAGACTCCATATAAGGCGTCGGACGTGGGTTTTTTTTAACAGTGCGCCCTCATTTTCCCCTCTTTCTTCCTCAGATTCACCTGCTGTGTTCGCCACCATCCTAGTGCTGTTGTTCTGTGTCTGCTTCGCCGGCAACGATGGTGAAAGAGAAGATGACAGCTTTGAAGCGGGCGAAGAAGGCGACGACGAAGGCGAAGGGGAGGGCGACCAGTCGGGGTGGATCCTCATCGCGGGCCGGCCTGCCGCAAGGCTGGATCCAGGGAGACTGGATCCGCTCGACCATCAGCCAGAAGGACCTCGACGACCTGGCCAACGAAGGACTGATCCCCCATGGGTCAGCGAGGCTTCCGGGGAAGGAGTGGCAGCCGTAGCCTCAGGAGGGTGAGTGCGTCCTCTTAGCCACCCACGTTGACCGTGGGTTTTCTCTACCACCGAATCCTTTCTTTCGGGGATTTCTGAACTTCTTTTGGGGCACAACTCCACCACTTCACGCCCAACTCTATTGTCTATCTCGCCTCTTTCGTGTCCTTGTGTGAGAACTTCTTGGGTTGTCGGCCGCACTGGGGCCTTTTCAAACACATATTCACCTGTCGCTCTCAGACGGTGAAAAAGGCTAGTCCGAGTGACGAGAAAACCCAAGTAATCTAGATGTGTGGGGGTCTTGGGGTTCAGATGAGGAGTAAAAGTGCCTTTCTAGTCATGACCCTTCCCGAGTCGGTCCGAGGGTGGTAGTCGACCTGGTTCTACTGCCAGGACCAGCCGACGCCAGGGCAGTCGACTGGACTCCCTCCTTTCTCCATGGATCGAGTGAACAAGCCGTCTTCTCTGAAGGTGGTCCCAGAGGAGAAGGCTCAGGTTAAGGTGTTGGTAGAGCGTGTAGTCCAGCTCATCCGTGACGGGGTGACTGGCATGGATCTTCTGGAGGTTTTCCTTCGACGGCGCGTTTAGCCACTTTAGTATCTAGGCCATCCGATGTGGATGTACTCTGGTACCGAAGACACCACTCGGGTTCACCCGGAGGAGGTCGACGATGCCACTCTGGAGAGGTGGATGACCTCCATCACAGGGAACAAAGATAACCCCCGTGGAGCCAGGAGGATCCCGCCACTCGACCAGTCATACGAACCAGACAAGGTCTGACCACGTATCTCCGACCGTGACTCTGTTTCTTTCATTCTGCTTTGCTACCATTCGGTTGACTGACTTCTGTCTTGTTTGTTGTCTTCCAGATCACTACTGAGATGTATTCGATGCCCAACGGGGTGCAAGAACAGACCGAAGAGGAGGAAGGGAGCGGGGGTGAAAGTCAGGAGGAGTGGGAATCGGATGGCGAGGAGGGTGAAGAAGACGCTAGTTCTGATGAGGAAGAGGAGGAGGAAGTCCAGCCTCCCCGTACTGAAAGACGATCCAAGCTCGTCCATGACCCTACAGTCGAGCGCGACAAAGGAGTCATGCCTGTTGTGCAGTCGACCAAACGTCCTCATACGACCTCTCTGGCGCCGACTAAGAAAGCCCCGAAGCAACCCCGAGTGGCGTCATCAAAACCGACGAAGGCCCTGCCGAAGATGAGGATGGTGATTCCCACTATTTCCGGGTAATGGCCTAACTTGTGTTTTCTTGTTTAACATGGATATACTCTTGGTCGACTCGTTTGCTGACCGACTGATTTCTAAAATTGCAGTGCTGCTACTTCTGAGATCTCAATCAGACATGACGATCAAGAAATGGAGGATGCTGTCACTTCCAACCCTAGTATGATCTTTGTAGTTTCGCTTTCGGTCGACAGGATCTTCTTTTTTAACTTTGAATCTTTTCTGTAGCTCCACCTAATATCATCATTGATCTCCCTAATGATGACGATGAGGAGCCACTGAGGCAGAGGAGGAACAGGAAGACGTCAGCTGGCAAGACTTCTCAGGTTGTATCAGCACCTGAGATGCTAGTTCCGGAAGGGGGCAACGTCACTCGGGCTACCGTATCCTTTGCTATGCCGCTGACGAGTGCTCGCCCTTTGTCGTCGAGTGCTGATCCGCCTTCCATTTTCTCCACCCACCACGTCCCAGAGGACCAAGCAGGTGCTGCTAAAGAAGCTATACGCCAGGCGGGGGTCATGATGGAGCAGGTGAAGGCGATCCGAGACGCTAGCCAAGCAGCTTATGATGCAAGTTCAGCCCTTCAGAGCAATGTCCAGGTTAGTTGATCACCGCCTGTTCTGTTAGGATATGGTACCTGAAAACTTTTCTTTCTGAAGATCTTAGTATTTGTACACCCACTGGGTGTGTCGATTGAATATCTGGATTGGTGGGGGCACGCTGAGTGCACCCACTGGGTGTAGTCCCCGAGACTATGGTGGACTGCTGGCAGTCGACCATAGTCTTTATATCTTGAACTTTTTCTCTTTACTTTCTCCACTCGATCTGGTCGAATGGAATCATGGAACCAGTAGGGGCACGCTGAGTGCACCCACTGGGTGTAGTCCCCGAGACCATGGTCGACTGCTGGCAGTCGACTATGGTCTTAAGAACTTTTTTTAGGTTAACTGCTGGTAGTTAGCCTTTTTGTCTCTTTTGGTCGACTAATCGACTCAAGCCGATAGAACTAGTGGGGGCACGCTGAGTGCACCCACTGGGTGTAGTCCCTGAGACTACAGTTGGATATTTTGATTCAGCTGTAGTCTTAGAAATACTATGATCTTTCTCTTAGTCACTCGGAAGTGACCTATCTTTGACGTCTGTCGATTGATCTTTCGCAGAAATCTTGCGAGCTTGTGGCTCGTTATACTGAGTTGGAGAACAAGCACATCCAGCTCGAACTTGATCTGAAGCTTGTCCAGGAGAACTTCACGAAGGCGAAGGAGGAGGCAAAAGGTATGTTTGGTGAGAACCTTGACGACTGCCCTTATTTCTTGTCCACTCCTGAGTCTGATCTCACTGTGATTTTGCAGATAAACTGAGGGATGCTCTGAAGAAGAAGGACCTTGACCTCGCCGAGGCCCAGAAAGCAGCTTCGGAGAAGATGAAACTCGCAGAAGAAAAGTTGGCTTCAATCAGCAAACTTGAAGAGGAGAATACCAATCTGAAAGCTGCTCTCGATGCAGCCAACAAGGAGGTCAGTCGACTGAAGAATGACAAGATAGCCCTGAGTGACAAGGCTAGTGAACTGGCGGGAAAGAAGAATGATCTAGAGGTTTATCTGGGAGGACTCGCCAAGAAGCTATTCCTCATGCTTGACGGTAATCCCTTGTATCCGACAGGCTTGTAATTATGGACTTACCACATAACTGCTGGCTTATCTTTGGGTTGTGTCTACAGAGTTCTGCCAGAACTTTGAGGAAGAGACTGGTCGGTTGGAGACAAGCCTGGATCCCATCAACTCTCCTGTGAAGGATGAAGCCGCCATGAACGTGCTCCGACTGGAGTCTCGTGTTGATGTTGTGGTCGACTATCTTGCTAGACTGAAGATTGCAACGTCGCGCATCGACTCAACACTCTGGCCGGGGGAAACACTTCAGAATGACCTCGAGTCTCTGATGACTCGACTGAATGAAGTTCCAAGTCAAGTACAAGAATGGAAGAAGTCTTCTGCCAGGTGTGGTGCTGATGTTGCTCTATCTCTGGTCCGTGTTCACTGCAAGGATGCACGAGAGGACAAGCTGGCGTCTCTCAAAGTGGCCAACACCAAGAAGCATGACTTTCGATCTTTCATGGAGACCTTCATTACTGTTGCCACTCGGATTGCAGATGGAATCGACCTGGATGAGTTTGTCGCGCCTTCCAGTCCTCCATAGGAGGAGTAAAAAACTTTTATGCTTGATGCCTTAAATTTGCCTCGGAATGCCGAGTGGTTTTTGTTACCGGTAAACTTTAACTGGCTTGGCGCCTGAGTACTTCTGGATCCGTAGGATGCTATCTGAACTTGGGTTTGCCGTTGAATATGTTTGCTTTTGTCTTTGAACGAACATTGTTCTTCGCTCGGAATATATGCTAGTGCTTGTGATGCACTCTTGCAGGTAGGAATGAAGCACAAATTGCAGTCGACTTGTGTCCTTGCGGATCGGGATGGAGTGCACATTGTATTTGTGGCGTAGCTCGAAAGGAGAAGGTAGCAGTCGACCTGCACCTCGTCCTCCTTGCGGAGCGCACATTGTATTTGTACTTAGCCGAGCGCCAGGCTGCAGCTAAGCCTCCGAGTGGGAGGTTTTCTCTCCACTCGGTAGGATTTTCAGAAACTTAGGCGAGCACCGTGCTGCAGCTAAGCCCCCGAGTGGGAGGTTTGCTCTCCACTAGGTAAGATTTTCAAAAACTTAGGCGAGCACCAGGCTGCAGCTAAGCCCCCGAGTGGGAGGTTTGCTCTCCACTCGGTAGGATTTTCAAAAACTTAGGCGAGCACTGGGCTGCAGCTAAGCCTCCGAGTGGGAGGTTTGCTCTCCACTCGGTAGGATTTTCAAAATCTTAGGAGAGCACTGGGCTGCAGCTAAGCCCCCGAGTGGGAGGTTTGCTCTTTACTTGGTAGGATTTTTGTGACGTACCTCTGAAGGAGAAGGTAACAGTCGACCTGCACCTCGTCCTCCTTGCGGGTCGCACGTTGTATTTGTGGCGTAGCTTGGAAGGAGAAGGTAGCAGTCGACCTGCGCCCCGTCCTCCTTGCGGAACGCACATTGTATTTGTGGCGTAGCTCGGAAGGAGAAGGTAGCAGTCGACCTGCACCTCGTCCTCCTTGCGGAGCGCACATTGTATTTGTGGCGTAGCTCGGAATGAGAAGGTAGCAGTCGACCTGCGCCTCGTCCTCCTTGCGGAGCGCACATTGTATTTGTGGCGTAGCTCGGAAGGAGAAGGTAGCAGTTGACCTGCACCTCGTCCTCCTTGTGGAGCGCACATTGTATTTGTGGCGTAGCTCAGAAGGAGAAGGTAGCAGTCGACCTGCGCCTCGTCCTCCTTGCGGAGTGCACATTGTATTTGTACTTAGGTGAGCGCTGGGCAGCAGCTAAGCCCCCGAGTGGGAGGCTGGCTCACCACTCGGCAGGATTCTGTTAAACTTAGGCGAGTACTTGGACTGCAGCTAAGCCTCCGAGTGGGAGGCTGGCTCACCACTCGGCAGGATTTTGTTAAATTTAGGCGAGTACTTGGGCTGCAGCTAAGCCCCCGAGTGGGAGGCTGGCTCACCACTCGGCGGGATTTGAAAGTACTTAGGCAAAACAGATTCACAGCTAAGCCCCCGAGTGGGAGGCTGGCTCACCGCTCGGCAGGATTTTGTTAAACTTAGGCGAGTACTTGGACTGCAGCTAAGCCCCCAAGTGGGAGGCTGGCTCACCACTCGGTAGAATTTGAAAGTACTTAGGCGAAACAGATTCGCAGCTAAGCCTCCGAGTGAGAGGCTGGCTCACCACTCGGCAAGGATTTTTTTTTACAAACTTAGGCGAAACGGATTCGCAGCTAAGCCACCCACTAGGGGACTGCTCATGTGAACAAAAGTAACAATAATCACTGGGGAAAATTATAACACTCTTGTCTTTGATAAATAAACTACAGAAGTACCTTTATTACATCTCATCCGAGTGAATACTTAAGTATAAAAGGGGCGGAGCAGCTCCGCGTTCCAAGCTCTGGGCTCGTCAATCTGGTGCTCGACATTGTAAAGGCGGTACGCCTTGTTGTGGAAAACTTTGGTGACGATGAAGGGACCTTCCCAAGTAGGAGCAAGCTTGTGTGGCTTCTGCTGGTCCACTCGGAGAACCAAATCTCCTTCTTGGAAGGCTCGACTCTTCACGTTTTTGGCATGGAAGCGACGCAAGTCCTGCTTATAAATGGTCGATCGGATCATGGCTGAAAGAACATGCAGTGCCCCCATGTTTGGTTTTGGTAATTAATGACAATCTCTATGGACTAATGGTTGCCTTGAGTTATATTTGAAGGATTTGTCCATAGGCATTTCTTGAAGTCCATGTGTTGGTTTCAAGGAGTTCATGAGTTGAACAAGGTGCTATTAAGGAATTATTATAAGATTGGTCATGTGAGTGTTGAGCTTATTGCAAGCATGTCTTGAAGAAGAAGATTGTGTGATCATTCATGTTTACCTTCAAGACATCATCCAAATGAAGAGAGTTGGAAAGATTCAGGGTTGATCAAGACTAAGTCAAGAGTGGATCAAGTTGATCAACTCACAAAGCGTAGAAGATGTACCGAGAGGGATCAAGTGATCCCATGATATGGTAAGCATTGTACATTGCACTTTGTGTACTAACCCATGGTCTATGTGAGAGTTCTATGTGGGGTTAGGTACGTGTTCATGAGCTTGCGTCAAGAGGAAGATATCACTCAACCCGTGGAGAGGATGGCATCAAGTGGTGATCGTCATCAAGATTGTCGTGTGCAAGTTCAAGTGGAGCATCATGAAGAGATCAAGTGCTTGAAGCTTTCCATCCATTGTGGTGTAAATGGACTTGTGAAGATGTGCCGAAGAGTGGCTCACCCATAGTGGAGTATGGGGGAGCAATCATCTAGTCTTCATCGAGCCAATGCAATCAAGAAAGGTGGTCCAACTTGAGGGAGTCAAGATTGTCATCATCTAGCTCAAGTGGACCATGTGCAAGGCAAAGGTTTGCCCTTGATAGGTTTTCTCTTTTACCAGTCTCATGGTGGTAGTTGGGAGACCGGGTTATAGGATCGATTACCGTACTATCAAGGGGGGCTCTCGATAAGTAGCTTGGTCGTATCATTCATACAGAGCTCAAACCATTGCATCCTTGCATCATCTTTCTTTGTTCTTGTTTGATTCTCTTTGTGAGTCTTAGAGCTTAATGTCATCTTGATGACGAGCTCGAGTTCATTGAAAGCCGATTTCATATGCATCTTCTTTTGTGTTTTCGGTGTTGGAGGTTTTACCGATCTTAATTGAGAAAGGGTTATCACCATTTTATTTTGGGTATATTCTCAATTGCTATTTCTTGATTTTTTTTTTCTATCAATATTGTGTTTGCTCTTGTCCTTAGCTTTCCAACAAACTTGATTTCGTCGAATTCGGAGATCGTATGCGAAAGTTGTGGCTATTTTGATATTGCCTGTTTTACATAGAGAGGTTGTACCGCCCCATAGAGAGGTTGTACTGGTTGACCAGTACAACCGGTGTTTGTAGCAGTTTTACCGCTCCAGAATTGGTCCGGAGGTTGTACCGGTCATGTACCGCTCTACCACCGGACTAGTTTCTGTTGTGGTGCAGTTGTTGGGCGGTTGTGGGCCGGTTGTACCGCTTACTGCCTGTTACCGGTTGTACCGGTGCTCATAGCGGTTGTACCGCTCGTATGTTATTCTGCACATAACGGGCAGATTCGTGGGGACCTATTTAAGGGGGTCTTCTTCCCCAATGGTTCTCTATCTCTTGAGCTCATTTTTGCCCCCATTGCTGACCTTCTTTGAGCTTGCTAACTCTCAATCCCTCCATGGATTCTTGCTAGTTTTTTAGGGAAAAGAGAGAGGAGATCACCAATCAGTTTCTCCTTTATGTGAGGGGAACCCCTTGGATCAAGATCTTGGAGTTCTTGGTGTTCTCCTTCTTGCTCTTCCTCTCATTTTCCTCCCTAGCATTAGTTGCTTTGGTGGGATTTGGGAGAGAAGGACTTGGGCACTCCGTGTGCCCTTGCCATTGCATTTGGTGCATCGGTTTGAGTTCTTCGAGGTGATACGTGGAAGTGAAGTTTGAGAAGCTTATTACTCTTGGGTGTTTTGGCACCCTAGAGCTTGTTCCTCTTGGGTGCCTTAGCGCCCTAGACGGTTGGTGTTGTTCGGAGCTCAATCATTGTGGTGTAAAGCTCCGGCAAGCGTCGGGGTCTCCAATTAGGTTGTGGAGATCGCCCCGAGCAATTTGACGGGTTTTGGTGACTGCCCCCAAGGGTTGCCAAAGTGTACGGGTTCGGTGACCGCCCCCAAGGGTTGCCATTTGTACGGGTTCGGTGACCGCCCTCAAGGGTCCCTTAGTGCAATCACGACATCTTGCATTGTGCGAGGGCGTGAGGAGATTACGATGGCCCTACTGGCTTCTTGAGGAGCGTTGTGCCTCCACACCGCTCCAAACGGAGATTAGCATCCGCAAGGGTGTGAACTTCGGGATACATCATTGTCTCCACGTGCCTCGGTTATCTCTTACCCGAGCCCTTTACTTATGCACTTTACTTTGTGATAGCCATATTGTTTCTTGTCATATATCTTGCTATCACTCAATTGTTTATCTTGCTTAGCATAAGTTGTTGGTGCACATAGGTGAGCCTAGTTGTTGTAGGTTTTGTGCTTGAAAAATTAACCGCTAGGTTTATTCCCCATTTGTTCAAGCCTAAACCGTAATTATTTTAAAGCGCCTATTCACCCCCCCCTCTAGGCGATATCCACGATCTTTCAATGGCCATCTCTCTTTCTTCTTCCAGAAGGTCGACTGCGTCCTGTCGGGCTTGCTCTGCTTCATCTTCAATGTAGAGTTTGACTCGGGGTGCGTTGTGAAGCAGGTCAGTCGGCAAGACTGCTTCAGTTCCGTAGACCAAGAAGAACGGAGTTCTCCCAGTCGACCGATTAGGTGTGGTCCTTAATCCCCAAAGTACTGACGAAAGTTCATCGACCCATGCACCAGCCGCGTGCTTGAGATCGCGCATCAGTCGGGGTTTCAGCCCTTTGAGAATTAAACCATTTGCTCGTTCTGCCTGTCCATTCGACTAGGGGTGAGCGACTGAAGCATAGTCGACTCGTGTGCCCTGAGATGTGCAAAAGGCTCTGAATTCCTCAGAATCGAACTTCGACCCATTATCAGTGATGATGCTATGTGGAACTCCATATCTGAATATCAACTCCCTGATGAAGCTGACAGCAGTGCCGACATCAAGATTCTTGATGGGTTTACCTTCAATCCACTTAGTGAACTTGTCGACTGCCACCAGCACATGGGTGAAGACGCTTCTGCCTGTTCTCAGTGGTCCAACCATATCCAATCCCCATACAGCGAAAGGCCAGACGAGTGGGATGGTCTTCAAGGCTGAGGCGGGCTTGTGTGGCATATTGGAGTAAAATTGACATCCTTCACACTTGTCGACTATCTCCTTTGCCATTTCATTTGCTCTTGGCCAGTAAAATGCCGCTCGGTATGCTTTAGCCACAATGGTCCGAGAGGACGCATGATGGCCACAGGTCCCCGAGTGGATATCGTCAAGGATTATCACTGGATGCAAAGAGCTTGGTGATCAGATACGTTCTCCACCGTGTGATGCAATGTGATCCCCCTCTGGATGTAATCCCTTAGAGTCTCATTCAACTTTTGCACACAAACCTGCAGCTCTGTCAACCCTGCTGGTCGCTTGCAAGTTCCTTCAAATGTCCTGACAAACACTCGAGCAAGATCTTCCCAAGTGTAAATGCTGGTAGGTGCCAACTGATTCAGCCATGCTCTGGCCGAGCCCTCCAACATAAGAGGTAGGTGTTTCATGGCCACCTCATCATTGCCGCCGCCAATCTGAACAGCCACTCGGTAGTCCTCGAGCCAAGTATCGGGCTTGGACTCACCAGTGAACTTACTAACTCCAGTCGCCAACCTGAAGTTGGGAGGAATCACCGTGGCCCTGATGGCTCTGCTAAAACACTCTAGTCCTGAGACATGAACTCTGCTGCTGGTGGGCACCCTCTCTGTCATGGCCTTCTCAGTGAGCTCTGTTCCGGTCGACCAAAACGTGAACGATAATGGATCTCGCATCAAAGCCTGGTTCTCTGGGGTTGACTGGAACCCTTCGCCCAACACTGTGCTGGCATCTGTCATCTTGCTGTCGAGGGGTGTACGACCCACCTCTTGGGGGAGGAGTGGTCACTCGACGCTGATCATCATGATCTAATCGGTCATCATACTGATCACGCCGACCTCCACGTACCTCACGCCGCGGGGGCGATCTTGGGCTATGGGCCGACTGGACTGTACTCGCAGTGATAGATCTACTGTGAATCCGGTTTCGCGACTGCGATATAGTTGAATTCTGATCTCCTGCTGCCCGGAGCAAATCTCTGATCTGCATCAAGCCTCTGCCAGCCTCTCACTAGGAGGGCTGAATCGACTCTGCTATTCGGGCTGCAGCCGCTAAATTCTGAACCGGAGTTCGATATACCTGAGTCGGTGGTGGAAAGAGTTGACGTTGACTGGAGTCTGGAACTCGTTGCCGTGCGCGCTCATCGAGTGCTCGCTGGAGGTTCTCAAGTCGAGTGCGCTCAGCCAAGTTGGCCAAACGCGCGTCCTACAAGGCATGAGCCTCGGGGGTTTCTCCTACGATAGGAGTATGCAGAGCATCCATGTTCCGGCGGCGAAGATCTTCCCTTTGCAGCGAAGTGAGTGGCTCGGGTTGATACTCCTCGTGGACCTGCGCTGGTTCGCCTCCGCCCTTCCCTCAGTCGGTGCAGGGGAAGCCGGGAGGACTACGCGGCCCATTGACCATTAGGACCTCCGCCGCTGGATCACTACTGTCGCACTCGGATGCAGTCTCTATGGAGCCAGTCGACAGATCGAACATGTTGTAGAGAGATTCATCGGCTCGATCACCGCGACTTGGGGGGTGGCCGATTGGCGGGCCACTGCGTGCCTCTCCCACCACTGAAGCCTCGACCGACCGGAACGCTTGCGCTGGCGGGAGATAGGGAGGGAGGACGACGCAGGGGTCGACCGATACGGGGCCGACGGTTGCCGCAGCAGGACGCCGCGGACACATGCGCAAAAGTGTGTCGCCCCGCAGACTGGAAGCGCGTCGATGTCGAGTGGTGCGTCCTGGAGCCAAGCGGAGTCATCGGCGATGAACGTGAGTGCGCCGAGACGGATCTCGCGGCCCTCGACCAAAACTCCGCCAGAAACCATGATGAAGGTGATCGGAACAATCGCAACTTCTCCAATAAGTCGCTAAGACACCTGCCCCACGGTGGGCGCCAACTGTCGTGGTACTAAGACTGACAATAGAATAGGGGGTAGGTATGGAGAGGCAAGATCCTAGCTATGGAGTAGTTGTATACGCAAGGGATTTACGAGTTCAGGCCCTTCTCGGAGGAAGTAACAGCCCTACGTCTCAGAGCCCGGAGGCAGTCGACTGGATTATATGCGTATGAGTTACATGGGTGCAAACCCCTTACATTGAGGAGGGGGTGGCTTATATAGAGTCTGCCAGACCCCTCTGGCCCTCAGTTATGCGGGGTTTAAAGTACATAAAGGCCTGGCGTTACTGGTAACGCCCTACATAAAGTGCTATCATGGTCGTAAAGACTACTTAATAACAGACCGTTTGGGTGCATAGTGACCCTAGATCTCCTGGTGGTCGAGTGAGTCTTCATGGTCGAGTGTCTTCGAGTCCGTCGAGTGGAATCCTTCCAGGTCGACTGAAAGGCAGTTTCTTCTAGGGATGTCCTTGGGGAGGGTACCTTGGACAGGTCCATGACCCTACCCTAGGTACATGGCTTCATCACACCCCTCCCCATGGACAAGTCCGAATCGGACTAGGGGGGGACGCCCCCTTCCTTCCTTCTCCTTCTCCCTTCCCTTCTACTCCAACAAGGAAAGGAGGAGTCCGACTCCCGGTGGGAGTAGGACTCCCCCCTTGGCACGCCCTCCTCCTAGGCCGGCCGCCTCCCCCCTTGCTCCTTTATATATGAGGGTAGGGGGCACCTCTAGACACAACAATTGATCTTCTAGATCTATTAGCCGTGTGTGGTGCCCCCCTCCACCATAATCCACCTCGATAATATCGTAGCGGTGCTTAGGCGTGGCCCTGCGTCGGTAGAACATCATCATAGTCATCACGCCGTCGTGCTGACGGAACTCTCCCTCAAAGCTCGGCTGGATCGGAATTCGATGGACGTCATCGAGTTGAACGTGTGCTGAACTTGGAGGTGCCGTGCATTCGGTACTTGATTGGTCGGATCGTGAAGATGTATGACTACATCAACCGCGTTGTGCTAACGCTCCCGCTTTTGGTCTACGAGGGTACGTGGACAACACTCTCCCCTCTCATTGCTATGGATCACCATGATCTTGTGTGTGTAGGATTTTTTTAGAAATTACTACGTTCCCCAACAGTGGCATCGGAGCCTGGTTTTATGTGTAGATGTTATATGCACGAGTAGAACACAAGTGAGTTGTGGGAGATACAAGTCATACTGCTTACCAGCATGTGACACTTTGGTTCGGCGGTATTGTTGGATGAAGCGGCCCGGACCGACATTACGTGTACGCTTACGCGAGACTACCGACGTGCTTTGCACATAGGTGGCCGGCGGGTGTCAGGTTCTCCAACTTTAGTTGAACCGAGTGTGGCTACGCACGGTCCTTGAGAAGGTTAAAACATCACTAACTTGACGAACTATCATTGTGGTTTTGATGCGTAGGTAAGAACGGTTCTTGCTCAGCCCGTAGCAGCCACGTAAAACTTGCAACAACAAAGTAGAGGACGTCTAACTTGTTTTTGCAGGGCATGTTGTGATGTGATATGGTCAAGACGTGATGCTATATTTTATTGTATGAGATGATCATGTTTTGTAACCGAGCTATCGGCAACTGGCAGGAGCCATATGGTTGTCACTTTATTGTATACAATGCAAACGCCCTGTAATTGCTTTACTTTATCACTAAGAGGTAGCGATAGTCGTAGAAGCAATAGGTGGCGAAACGACAATGATGCTACGATGAAGATCAAAGTGTCGCGTCAGTGACGATGGTGATCATAATGGTGCTTCGAAGATGGAGATCACAAGCACAAGATAATGATGGCCATATCATATCACTTATATTGATTGCATGCGATGTTTATCCTTTATGCATCTTATTTTGCTTTGATTGACGGTAGCATTATAAGATGATCCCTCAATAAATTTCAAGGTATAAGTGTTCTCCCTGAGTATGTACCATTGCGAAAGTTCTTCGTGCTGAGACACCACGTGATGATCGGGTGTGATAGGCTCTACGTTCAAATACAACGGGTGCAAAACAGTTGCACACGCAGAATACTCAGGTTAAACTTGAGGAGCCTAGCATATACAGATATGGCCTCGGAACACTGAGACCGAAAGGTCGAGCGTGAATCATATAGTAGATATGATCAAAATAGTGATGTCCACCATTGAAAACTACTCCATCTCACATGATGATCGGACATGGTTTAGTTGATTTGGATCACGTTATCACTTAGATGATTAGAGGGATGTCTATATAAGTGGGAGTTCTTAAGTAATATGATTAATTGAGCTTTAATTTATCATGAACTTAGTCCTGATAGTATTTTGCAAATAATTTTGTAGATCAATAGCTCGTGTTGTTGCTTCCCTATGTTTTTATTTTGATATGTTCCTAGAGAAAAACTATGTTGAAAGATGTTAGTAGCAATGATGCGGATTCGATCCGTGATCTGAGGATTGTCCTCATTGTTGCATAGAAGAATTATGTCCTTGATGCACCCCTAGGTGACGGACCTATTGCGGGAGCAGTTGTAGACGTTATGAATGTTTGGCTAGCTCAATATGATGAGTACTAGATAGTTTAGTGCACCATGCTTAACGGCTTAGAATCGGGACTTCAAAGACGTTTTGAACATCATGGACCATATGAGATGTTCCAGGAATTGAAGTTAATATTTCAAGCAAATACCCAAGTTGAGAGATATGAAGTCTCCAACAAGTTCTATAGCTAAAAGATGGAGGAGAATCGCTCAACTAGTGAGCATGTGCTCATATTGTCTAGGTACTACAATCGCTTGAATCAAGTGGGAGTTAATCTTTCAGATAAGATAGTGATTGACAGAGTTCTCTAGTCACAATCACCAAGTTACTAGAACTTCATGTTGAACTATAGTATGCAAGGGATGACAAAAACGATTCCCGAGCTCTTCGTGATGTTGAAATCAACAAAGGTAGAAATCAAGAAAAGAGCATCAAGTGTTGATGATTGACAAGACCACTAGTTTCAAGAAAAGGGCAAAGGGAAAGAAAGGGAACCTCAAATAGAATGACAAGCAAATTGTCACTCCCGTGAAGAAGCCCAAAGCTAGACCAAAGCCTAAAACTGAGTGCTTACACTGCAAAGGAAATGGTCACTGGAAGTGGAAATGCCCCGAATATTTGGTGGATAAGAAAGATGGCAAAGTGAACAAGGGTATATTCGATATACAAGTTATTGATGTGTGCCTTACTAGTGTTTATAGTAGCCCCTGAGTATTTGATACTTGTTCGGTTGCTAAGATTAGTAACTCGAAACAGGAGTTACATAATAAACAGAGACTAGTTGAGGGGAAGTGACGATGAGTGTTGGAAGTAGTTCCAAGATTGATATGATCATCATCACACACTCCCTAGAATTTCGGGATTAGTGTTAAACCTAAATAAATGTTATTTGGCGTTTGCATTGAGCATGAATATGATTTGATCATGTTTATTGCAATACAGTTATTCATTTAAAGTCAGAGAATAATTGTTTTACATGAATAAAACCTTCAACGGTCATACACCCAATGGAAATAGTTTGTTGTATCTCGATCGTAGTGATACATATATTCATAATATTGATGCCAAAAGATGCAAAGTTAATAATGTAGTGCAACTTATCTGTGGCACTGCCGTTTGGGTCATATCGGTGTAAAGCGCATGAAGAAACTCCATAAAGATGGATTTTCAGAATCACTTAGTTATGAATCGTTTGATGCTTGCGAATCGTGCCTTTTTGGGCAAGATGACTAAAACTCCGTTCTCCGGAACACTGGAACGAGCTACTGACTTGTTGGAAATAATACATACCGATGTATGCGGTCCAATGAGTGTTGATGCTCGTGGCAAGTATCGTTATTTTCTGACCTTCACAAATGATTTGAGCAGATATGAGTATATCTACTTAATGAAACACAAGTCTGAAACATTTGAAAAGTTCAAAGTATTTCAGAGTGAAGTGGAGAATCATCGTAACAAGAAAATAAAGTTTCTATGATCTGATCGTAGAGGAGAATATTTGAGTTACGAGTTTGGCCTTCATATAAAACAATATGGAATAGTTTCACAATTCACGCCACCTGGAACACCACAGTGTTATGGTGTGTGCAAACGTCGTAACCGCACTTTATTGGATATTGTGCGATCTATGATGTTTCTTATCGGTTTACCACTATCGTTTTAGGGTTATGCATTAGAGACAGCTGCATTAACTTTAAATAGGGCACCATCAAAATCCGTTGAGATGACGCTTTATGAATTGTGGTTTGGCAAGAAACCAAAGTTATCGTTTCTTAAAGTTTGGAGTTGCGATGCTTATGTGAAAAAAGTTTCAACCTGATAAGCTCGAACCCAAATCGGAGAAGTGCATCTTCATAGAATACCCAAAGGAAATTGTTGGGTACACCTTCTATCACAGATCCGAAGGCAAAACATTCGTTGCTATGAATGGATCCTTTCTAGAGAAGGAGTTTCTCTTGAAAGAAGTGAGTGGGAGGAAAGTAGAACTTGATGAGGTAACTGTACCTGCTCCCTTATTGGAAAGTAGTTCATCACAGAAATCTGTTCCTGTGACTCCTACACCAATTAGTGAGGAAGCTAATGATGATGATCATGTAACTTCAGATCAAGTTACTACCAAACCTCATAGGTCAATCAGAGCAAGATCTGCACCAGAGTGGTACGGTAATCCTGTTCTGGAGGTCATGTTACTTGACCATGACGAACCTACAAACTATGAGGAAGCGATGATGAGCCCAGATTATGCGAAATGGCTTGAGGCCATGAAATCTGAGATGGGATCCATGTATGAGAACAAAATGTGGACTTTGATTGACTTGCCCGATGATCGGCAAGCCATAGAAAATAAATGGATCTTTAAGAGGAAGACGGACGCTGATAGTAGTGTTACTATTACAAAGCTCGACTTGTCACAAAAAGTTCTTCGACAAGTTCAAAGTCTTGAATACGATGAGATTTTCTCACTCGTATCGATGCTTTAGTCTGTCCGAATCATGTTAGCAATTGCCACATTTTATGAAATTTGGCGAATGGATGTCAAAACTACATTCCTTAATGGATTTCTTAAAGAAGAATTGTATATGATGCAACCAGAAGGTTTTGTCAATTTGAAAGGTGCTAACAAAATGTGCAAGCTCCAGCGATCCATCTATGGACTAGTGCAAGCATCTCGGAGTTGGAATATACACTTTGATGAGTTGATCAAAGCATATGGTTTTATACGGACTTGCGATGAAGCCTGTATTTACAAGAAAGTGAGTGGGAGCACTACAGCCTTTCTGATAAATATATGTGAGTGACATATTGTTGGAAAGCATAAAGGAGTGTTTAAAAGGATTTCTTCAAAGAAAGACCTCAGTAAAGCTACTTACATATTAAGCATCAAGATCTATTGAGATAGATCAAGACACTTCATAAGATTTTCAATGAGTACATACCTTGACAATATTTTGAAATAGTTCAAAGTGTAACAGTCAAAGAAAGAGTTCTTGCCTGTGTTGCAAAGGTGTGAAATTGAGTAAGACTCAAATCCCGACCACGACAGAAAATAGAAAGAGAATGAAAGTCATTCCCTATGCCTCAGTCATAGGTTGTATAAAGTATGCCATGCTACGGACCAGAACTATTGTATACCCTGCCATGAGTTTGGCAAAGGAGTACAATAGTGATCTAGGAGTAGATCACTGGACATTTGTCAAGAATATCCTTAGTGAGGACTAAGGAAATGTTTCTCGATTATGGAGGTGATAAAATAGTTCGTTGTAAAAAGTTACATCGGTGCAAGCTTTTACACCGATCCAGATGACTGTAAGTCTCAATCTGGATACATATTGAAACTTGGAGCAATTAGCTAGAGTAGCTCTGTGCAGAGCATTATAGACATAGAATATTTGCAAAATACATATGGATCTGAATGTGTCAGGCCCGTGACTAAACTTCTCTCACAAGCAAAACATGATCGTACCTTAGTACTCTTTGGGTGTTAATCACATAAGCACTGTGAACTAGATTATTGACTCTAGTAAACCCTTTGGGTGTTGATCATATGACGATGTGAACTATGGATATTAATCACATACAGATGTGAATATTGGTGTTAGATCACATGGCGATGTGAACAAGATTATTGACTCTAGTGCAAGTGGGAGACTGAAGGAAATATGCCCTAGAGGCAATAATAAAGTTATTATTTATTTCCTTATTTCATGATAAATGTTTATTATTCATGCTAGAATTGTATTAATCGAAAACATAATACATGTGTGAATACATAGACAAACATAGTGTCACTAGTATGCCTCTACTTGACTAGCTCGTTAATCAAAGATGGTTAAGTTTCCTAACAATAGACATGAGTTGTCATTTGATTAACGGGGTCACATCATTAGGAGAATGATGTGATTGACTTGACCCATTCCGTTAGCTTAGCACTTGATCGTTTAGTATGTTGCTATTGCTTTCTTCATGACTTATTCATGTTCCTATGACTATGAGATTATGCAACTCTCATTTACCGGAGGAACACTTTGTGTGCTACCAAACGTCACAACGTAACTAGGTGATTATAAAGGTGCTCTACAGGTGTCTCCGAAGGTACTTGTTGAGTTGGCGTATTTCGAGATTAGGATTTGTCACTCCGATTGTCGGAGAGGTATCTCTGGGCCCTCTCGGTAATGTACATCACTATAAGCCTTGCAAGCAATGTGACTAATGAGTTAGTTGAGGTATGATGCATTACATAACGAGTAAAGAGACTTGCCGGTAACGAGATTGAACTAGGTATTGAGATACCAACGATCGAATCTCGGGCAAGTAACATACCGATGACAAAGGGAACAACGTATGTTGTTACGCGGTTTGACCGATAAAGATCTTTGTAGAATATGTGGGAGCCAATATGAGCATCCAGGTTCCGCTATTGGTTATTGACCGGAGACGTGTCTTGGTCATGTCTACATAGTTCTCGAACCCGTAGGGTCCGCACGCTTAAAGTTCGATGACAGTTATATTATGAGTTTATGTGTTTTGATGTACCGAAGGACTTCGGAGTCCCGGATGAGATCAGGGGCATGACGAGGAGTCTCGAAATGGTTCAGACGTAAAGATCGATATATTGGACGACTATATTCGGACATCGGAAAGGTTCCGAGTGATTCGGGTATTTTTTGAAGTACCGGAGAGTTACGGTAATTCGTATTGGGCCTTATGGGCCATACGGGAAAGGAGAGAAAGGCCCCAAAGGGTGGCCGCACCCCTCCGCATGGACTAGTCCGAATTGGACTAGGGAGGGGGGCTTACTTCCTTCTCCTTCTCCCTTCCCTTCTCCTACTCCAACAAGGAAAGGAGGTGTCCTACTCCCGATGGGAGTAGGACTCCCCCCTTGGCGCGCCCTCCTCCTAGGCCGGCCGCCTCCCCCCTTGCTCCTTTATATACGGGGGCCGGGGGGCACCTCTAGACACAACAATTGATCCTTGAGATCTATTAGCCGTGTGCAGTGCCCCCCCTCCACCATAATCCACCTCGATAATATCGTAGCGGTGCTTAGGCAAAGCCCTGCGTCGGTAGAACATCATCATCGTCATCATGCCGTCGTGCTGATAAAACTCTCCCTCAAAGCTCGGCTGGATTGGAGTTCGAGGGACGTCATCGAGTTGAACGTGTGCTGAACTTGGAGGTGTCGTGCGTTCGGTACTTGATCGGTCGGATCATGAAGACGTACGACTACATCAACCGCATTGTGCTAACGCTTCCGCTTTTGGCTTACGAGGGTACGTGGACAACACTCTCCCCTCTTGTTGCTATGGATCACCATGATCTTGTGTGTGCATAGGAATTTTTTTGAAATTACTACGTTCCCCAACATAATCAACACTGCTAGCAACCCACAGGTACCCAATCTGAGGTTTGGGTACAAAGATTTGATACAAGAGATGATGTAGGGCGGAACCCTAGGGGCCGATCTTTCACGTTTGGAGAGGATCCTACGGGAAAAAACGAAGAATGCGTGGAAAACACAAGGGAAAACACAGGGATAAATGACAGAATCACTCAACCGACAAGTAATCGATCACACAAGGGCTAGATCACCGAGAGCATAAGGTAACACATGATCCAAAATCAACAAAGGAAGGATACAAGAGTTGCCGTTCTTCTCCGTGAGGAGGTCTTGATTGTCTTCTCCGGATGGAGGCCTTGAATCTGAATGGATCTTCTCCGAAGAGGCACGGTCCCTCACGTGGAGTAGATCCGGTACGGATGAGCTATGATCTATCTCAAGATGAGCTATCACAACGCTAAGTCTCAAAGTGAGGCGGACGAGTCCTATATATAGGCTAGGGGGCGAAGGGGTACATGGACTCAGTCCAACACGCGTGCGCAGGCGCAGGGAAGGCCGGACGTCAGGGCGTCGGGCCAGATGTTTGGTGGATCGCGAGGCGACGGATGTCCGAGATGGCGCAGATGGTTGTTCTGCTCTCTGGATGGGCGACGCCGGATGTCCGCTCAGAGGGGCCGGATGTCCGCGGCTTCGGGAGGCGCTGGATGTCCGGGGCGATCGCCGGATGTCCGGGCTGACGGGGCAAGCTTCTGTGCTCCCTAGATGCCGGTGCTGGATGTCCGGGATTTTAGCCGGATTTCCGGTGGGGGCCGGATGTCCGGGCTGGATGCCGGATGTCCGGTCGCTGTAGTTTCTTCTGCAGGGGGCTGGCCATGTAGATCTCCAGGGGCCGGATGTCCGGGGTCCTGGCCGGATGTCCGGTGCCTGGAGGCTGTTCTTGCCTTCTTTTATTGGTTCTCTTCTTCCATGGACTTGGGGTCTTGACCATCTTCATGTGCATCCTCGGGAGGGTCCTCTTGGTACCTAATCATGCACAACATTCCGGATTGAGGTAGCAGCCATGTTTCGAGAGGATCATATGAGATATCACTAAGGAGAGAAGCCACCTCGGTCTCGAGAGCTCTAGCTCGTGCTCTAGTCATGGGTCCTCTTGGTGCTTGGTGAGACGATGGAAGGTCCATGGGGATGACCAAAGGATGCTCCGCATCATCTCCCCCCCCCTTGGGAAAGATCCGACCTCGGATTGAAATCCTCATCACCATGGTACGGGGAGAGATCGGAGACGTTGAAGATGTCGCTCACGTTGTACTTGTCGCGTGGGAGATCGATCTTGTAAGCGTTGTTGTTGTAGCATGCTAGCACCTTGAAGGGTCCGTCAGCTCGAGGGAGAAGCTTGGACTTGCATTCGTTGGGGAAGCGGTCCTTGCAAAGGTGTAGCCACACGAGGTCTACAATGTTGAATATCATGGGATGCTTGTTGACGTTGAGCTTGGTCGCGAGTCGTTGTACTTGGCGCTCGATGGTGTGCCTTGTATCTTCATGCATCTTCTTGATGTAGCTTGCACGGGCACTTGCGTCGAGGTTGGTGCGCTCTTGTAGAGGGAGAGGTAGAATGTCCAATGGGGACAATGGGTTGAAGCCGTAGACGACCTCGAACGGGGACTTGCAGGTCGTTGAATGTCTTGCACGGTTGTAGGCATACTCGGCGATGGGTAGACACTCCTCCCACTCCTTGATGTTCTTCTTGATCAACAAGCAAAGTAGAGTGGAGAGTGTATGGTTAGTCGCCTCCGTTTGGCCGTCGGTTTGAGGATGGTATGCGGATGAGATCAAGAGCTTGATTCCGAGCTTGGCGCATAGGTTCTTCCAAAAGTAACTCAAGAACTTAACATCGCGGTCGGAGACGATTGTCTTTGGTACTCCATGGAGACGCAAGATTTCCTGACAAAAGAGATTTGCAATGTGTGAAGCATCGTCTATCTTGTTGCAAGGAATGAAATGTGCCATCTTAGAAAATCGGTCCACAACAACAAACACGGAATCCTTGCCATTTTGAGTTCTAGGCAAACCAAGTACAAAATCCATGCTAATGTCTTCCCAAGGTTGATAAGGAATAGGAAGAGGCATGTAAAGACCATGGGATTGAGCTTTAGACTTAGCTTTGCGACATGTAGAGCATCGGGTGGTGAAGCGTGAGACGTCGTGAAACATCTCGGGCCAAAAGTAGTTCTTGGAGAGCGTGGCGAATGTCTTGTCGCGTCCAAAATGTCCCATGAGTCCGCCTCCATGAGCATCTTGCAAAAGGAGCAAACAAAGAGAAGACTCGGGAATGCATAGTTTGTTAGCTCTCATAAGATAACCATCCTTGATGTAATATTGTTCCCAAGATGTATGCGTCAAACATTTAGCATAAGGAGTCACAAAAGATGGATCATTAGCATACAAGTCTTTTATGTGCTCAAAGCCAATAACATTCAACTCAAGTTTAGTGACAAGCGTGCATATGCATGAAAGTGCATCCGCAACTACATTTTCCTTACCCTTAATGTACTTGATCACATAGGGGAAAGATTCAATAAATTCACTCCATTTGGCATGATGCTTGTTCAACTTAGTTTGACCTTTTAAGTACTTAAGTGTTTCATGATCGGTATGGATGACGAACTCATGAGATCTAAGCTAATGTTCCCAAACATGTAGCACACGCACTAAAGCATACAATTCTTTGTCATATATGGGATAGTTAAGTTGAGCACCGGAGAGTTTTTCACTAAAATATGCAATGGCTCATTTTTCTTGCATCAAAACTCCGCCAATTCCGGTACCACTTGCATCACAATGAACCTCAAAAGTTTTGTCAAAATTGGGCAAAGCAAGAATCGGAGCATGAGTAAGCAAAGACTTGAGCTCATCAAAAGCGGTGGATTGCAAAGATCCCCAAACAAAAGGAGCATTCTTCTTACTCAAGGCATGCAAAGTCTTTCACAAAGCGACGATAAAAACCCGCAAGACCAAGAAAACTATGCACTTGTTGCAAATTGGTGGGTTGGGGCCAAGTTTTAATTGCTTCAATTTTAGATTCATCAACATGGACACCCTTGGAAGATACAACAAAACCCAAGAAAACCACTTTGTCAACACCAAATGTGCACTTTTTCATGTTGGCATAAAGACGTTCTCATGAAGGGTTTGCAAAACAGCCCTAACATGATTAAGATGCTCTTTCATGGTTTTGCTAAACACAAGAATATCATCAAAGTAAACCACAACAAAGACTCCAATGTAAGGGCGAAGCACATAATGCATAAGACTCACGAAAGTACCGGGAGCCTCCGATAAACCCATAGGCATAACTAACCACTCATATAAGCCAAATTTGGTTTTGAAAGCAGTTTTCCATTCATCACCCTCTTGTATGCGAATTTGATAATAGCCACTTTTAAGATCAACTTTTGAGAAAAAGTTGGCTCCACTAAGTTCATCAAGCATATCATCTAAGTGAGGAATGGGATGCCTATAGCGAACGGTAATAGCATTTATAGGTCTACAATCGGAACACAAGCGGAAACTTCCATCGGGCTTAGGCACAAGTATAACCGAAACGGCACAAGGGCTTAGGCTTTCACGTACATGACTATTTTCGATTAGTTGTTGTACTTGCCATTGGATCTCCTTAGTTTCTTCCAGGTTGACGCGGTATGGGGCTTTGTTTGGTAGGGGCACTCCGGGGATGAGGTCGATTCGATGCTCAATGCCTCGTAGAGGAGGTAGACCCAGAGGTAGCTCATCGGGGAAAACATCTTAGAATTCCTGCAAAAGAGATTGAAACACTAAAGGTAGCTCGTGAGAGGTGTTTGTCAGGACCCCGACTTAATGCCACATCGATCTAGCATGTAACACCTCATATCACTTTGCGGCCTCACGCACGGCATCCCCACGGGTGTCGCCTTACCTTTGCCCGGGACCGTTTGCGCCTTTTGGCACACGTATATGATAGTGTTGCTAGCATCCATATGATAAGGAGCCCGGGCTGACATGGCTAGTCGTAAACCCAAAGTGGCACAAACTTACAGGGACAGGCATCCATGACCCAGCATCGAACGTGTCGGTCATCAGCGAGTGAATCCAGGCTGTAGCACTGAGCTAGTAGGACTCCGGTGAACCGGGCTATAGCAGGCTAACAGGACTCTGGTATTCATCGCGTGACATTTCCTCGAGGGGACAGACACAGGACCGAAGAAGGACACATGCCGGCCAACCTAAGTGTTCCGGAGCAGCAGCAGCTACCATGGCTCAGTGGAAACACTAGGAGACATTTCCCGGTAAGAGAGGCTACTAAGGATAAACAACTAGATAGTCAGATCCCACACATACCAAGCATTTCAATAACATACACACAATATGCTCGATATGTGCAAATACAACATGGCATCACAACGTGACTCTACAACTCAAGTATTTTATTCAATAGGATCCGAGGAGCGAGATATTACAAACATGGGTCTCACGACCCAACATTCAGAGCATACAAGTCAAAGCACATGCGGAAGCTTAGCATGTCTGAGTATAGACAACTACAAATGAAAAAGGCTGAGAAGCCTGACTAACTACCAGATCCTGCCGAGGGCACAAGATCGTAGCTGAGGTAACAAGCTAAAAGTCAAAGTTCACGCGGAACTACCAGTGAGACTGAAGTCTCTCTGCAAAAACATAAAATAGGCAAACGTGAGTACAAATGTACCCAGCAAGACTTACATCAGAACTAACTACATATGCATCATTATCAACAAAGGGGATCGTGGGATTTAACTGCAGCAAGCCAGCTTTGACTCGGTGGCTATCCTGAACTACGACTGCAAGTAACTCTTTTGAGGTGGCGCACATGAGTCCACATATCCACCATATCAATACACCACTATGGATCCGCTCCCGTCTCCCTACAAGAACGCCATCCATAGCACTCACACTTATCTTGCGTATTTTAGAGTATCCACTTTCACTTGTCTATGAACTGTACAGGCAACCTAGAAGTCCTTTACCGCGGACACGGCTATTCAAATAGATCATATTAACCCTACAGGGGTGTACTTCTTCACACAAGCTCTCGCCACTTACCGCCATGTACACGTCATGTATCTCGGCAACCTTCAAGCGGAAGCCTGGCGAGGGTGTCGGCCACGACCTAACTAACCATACAAGTCTCTCATCCAGGTTTATCGCCTATTCAGGTTCCATCCGCAAGGAGATCCGGCCGGGGTGTCGCTCACGGCCCCAAACGATGTGTGCAGGGTTCCCAAGCCCACCTCGACGGGTGGATCTATGCTTGGTACACCGTGCCACGGTGCCTAGTCTGTCCCAAGCCCATCTGTACCGGGTGCCACTTGGTAGACTACAAACAGTACCTACAAACACCAGAAACTAGTTGCAACTCCTGGACAGAGATCAGGTTGATTAATAAGTCGAGAGAGTCAATTAAGGATCCCAATGTGTGGTAGTAGTTGTTCATGGATCACAAACACAGAACTCAGTTCTTTAGGACGGCTGCAATGAGACAACCCACCATGTACTCCTACATGGCCTCTCACCGCTACCTTTACCAAATCGTGTTCACACACTTAGCTCACACACAGTAGGATATGTTCAGCACCTTTCCAATTCATCCCCGATGAATCAGACCTGACACAACTCTAAGCAATAGCAGGCATGACAAACAAGCATGAATGAGTAGGCACATCAGGGCTCAAACAACTCCTACTCATGCTAGTGGGTTTCATCTATTTACTGTGGCAATGACAGGTCATGCAGAGGAAAGGGGTTCAACTACCACAGCACATAACAGTTGAAACGTTGTTGTCCAAATGCAATAAAAGAGAGCAGGAGCGAGAGAGTGGGATTGTATCGGAATGAACAAGGGTTTTTTGCTTGCCTGGCACTTCTGAAGATAGTATAGTTCTTCATTGGTGTCATTGATCACACCGTCGAAACGCGTCTATCGAGAGGGGGCAATTACCGGCAACTGAGAAAGAAACACAATCAATGCAATGCAACAATATGATGCATGAGTGTGACATGGCAATATGCTGTGGTTTGAGCTAATGCAACTAGCAACCAGATTGAATGAAGTTGGTTTGGATCCAAGATTCAAATTCAAACTCCATATGTGGATATTTAAATGCCATTTATATGATTTGGGCTAAACAGCAGCGATAAGTTGTTCTAACATGCATGAAAATGGTATAGATGGATAGATTAGATTTTTATGATCATTTTTCATATATAATTTATTTCATTTGGAGTTACGGTTGAAATTCTATGAATTTTACAAGTTTTAAACATTTTTTGGAATTTCCTATATAAGAATAAATCCAGTAAATGCTTTATGCGTCAGCATGACGTCACTGTGATGTTAGCAGGTCAACGGGGCGGTCCAGGTCAAACCGACCAGTGGGTCCCGCGTGTCAGTGTTATTAGTCTAACTAATTTTTAGTTAGCCCTAATCCTAACTTAATTAGCAGGCGGGTCCCATTAGTCATGGACCCAGAGGGGTCAAATTGGGCCCACCCGGGGTCAACTTGGTCAGCAGGGTCAAACCCGCCGGCGACTTGACGCCGGCGAGGCCAGTCGTGGCGGCGAGCCTCGGATTTGCGTCTCCGGCGACCAAACGGGCGGCCGAGGCCATCTACGGGGAGCTGGAGCTCACCCGCATCCATCTGTGCAAGCGGCAGGGGCTGAGGTGGCCCGAGATCACCGGAGGCAAGCTCGCGGCGGTGGCCGGAGTTCGAGCCAGCATGGGCGCGGGGCTGCAGCTCGATTTAGAGCGAACGAAGAGCACGGGCAGAGGCTACGGGGCAGCGGGAACTCGACCAGGTGCTCATACGTGGCGTTGGCACACCGTAACGACGACGGCGACATTCGCGACGGCGGCAAGTTTCGGCGGAGGTGGGGAACGGAGCTAGAGTATGAGCGCGAACAGGGGAGGAGGGGGGATTGGTCCGTGAGCTCACAGCGGTTGCAGTATGCGTCTCAGTGGGCTCGGGGAAGATCGGACGACGTCGGGGCATTGCCGGCGATCTCGGAGACCGGAGTTGAAGACGACGGTGGTGGCGGCGTTCCCGGGCACCCGGCGTTGCGTGACTCGGTGGAGAGGACGAGGGATTCTTCGCGGATCTCAGGGGCGTGTCTAGGGGCGTAGGGGAGGCCGGTGGCTATGCGAGCGGTGGACGGCGGTGACAGGCTCCGTTCGGTCGCGGGAGGGAGAGAGGGCAGAGGGGGATAGGGACGGAGGGAGAAGTGGACGTGGCGCCAGGGAGGTGCGTGGCATCTCCAGGGGGGTCGGGGAAGCGAGCAGAGAGGCAGGAGGTGGCAGCGTGTGCGCGCGCGCGGCGGCCACACGCTCTGCCTACTGGCTCGGGGAGGAAGACGACAGGAGGCGCCAGGTGGGCTAGGCCAGCGAGGTGGCCTGCACAGTGCTGGGCCTGTGGGCTGTAGGTAAGCGCCAGGTAAGCTTCCCTCTCTCTCTTTTATTCTGTTTTCTATTTTCTGTAATTGTGTTTGGCTTTAATAAAAATGCCAGGGCATTTCCAAAAATCATGAAACTACTCAATGTCACTGTTTGGAATATTTCCAACAACAAACATTTTAGTTTGTGATTATTTGAGCATTTAAAATATTATTTAGCAATTAAATGCCCAAATGCAAATAACATATGATTTAATTCAGAAATCCAGAATGTCCTAGAAATGTGTGCATCATTTTTGGAAGAAGTTTTAAACCAATCCAAAAATGATGAACTTTTCTGAAGGCATTTTGGGTTCATTGAGAATATTTTTATTTGAACCTAGTTGATTTGATCTGGTGCTAGGGTTTGAGCAATCCCCATTTCAAGTTAAAAAGAAATTTAACATGATGCAACACATGACTAGCTAGCTCAGAGCAGACCAGAACTAGGGATGTGACAACTCACCCCCACTAAGCAAGAATCTTGTCCCGAGATTCTAGACGTAGGGTAAGCAGACAGAAGCGAACACGAAGCTAGCACAATCTTCATGATCTAGGTTGTACTTCATAAGAACGTTGACTCGATCACCATCATTGTCTTGATGTCTTGCTCCGAGAAATTCATCCAACATGACAACGAGAGGAAAGGGAGAATTTTAGAAGAATCGATCTTCTTGAGGTTCGAGCAACATAGGATCATCTCAATGATCACAAGATCAACTCACGGAATGAGACGTAGAAACATCTCTGGAGCTGAGAGGCAAGACATGCATCAGGAGGGACGGAAGAAATAATTTGACGAGGGTTTCAAAGTAGCGAAGAAACAATTACTATGATCCCATAACGGGGCACCTTGGGAGAGGTGACTCGTAGAAATATTCTCTTAAGTGGCAAAAAGAGTTACTTTTGATTCAGAGATCATTGAAACTCTTTATAGCAGCCTAAGGCAAATCATAATGGATCGTTTGAGGGAGCTCAAAAGAATGGCATACTAAAACTAGGATGGATGATGTGGATTACCTTGTTAAAGACAATACAAGGGATGATTTTAGTAACTGGGGAGAAGCTCAACAATAGAGAGTGGGTCCACTGTTTGAAAAGTTATAGCATAACCGAGGTGAAAGATCAAGGATGTCGCCTAGAGGGGGGTGAATAGGCGCTTTAAAATAATTACAGTTTAGGCTTGAACAAATGCGGAATAAACCTAGCGGTTAATTTGTTAAGCACAAAACCTAAAACAACTAGGCTCACCTATGTGCACCAACAACTTATGCTAAGCAAGATAAGCAACTATGTGATAGCAAGATATATGACAAAGAACAATATGGCTATCACAAAGTAAAGTGCATAAGTAAAGGGATCGAGTAAGAGATAACCAAGACACGCGGAGACGACGATGTATCCCGAAGTTCACACCCTTGCAGATGCTAATCTCCGTTTGGAGCGGTGTGGAGGCACAATGCTCCCCAAGAAGCCACTAGGGCCACCGTAATTTCCTCACGCCCTCGCACAATGCAAGATGCTGTGATTCCACTAAGGGACCCTTGAGGGCGGTCACCGAACCCGTACAAATGGCAACCCTTGGGGGCGGTCACCGAACCCGTACACGGGCGGTCACCGGAACCCGTCAAAATGCTCGGGGCGATCTCCACAACCTAATTGGAGACCCCGACGCTTGCCCGGAGCTTTACACCACAATGATTGAGCTCCGAACACCACCAACCGTCTAGGGCGCCCAAGCACCCAAGAGGAACAAGCTCAAGGGCACCAAGCACCCAAGAGTAATGAGCTTCTCAAACTTCACTTCCACGTATCACCGTGGAGAACTCAAACCGATGCACCAAATGCAATGGCAAGGGCACACAGAGTGCCCAAGTCCTTCTCTCCCAAATCCCACCAAAGCAACTAATGCTAGGGAGGAAAATGAGAGGAAGAACAAAAGAAGAACACGAAGAACTCCAAGATCTAGATCCAAAGGGTTCCCCTCACAAAAAGGAGAAAGTGATTGGTAGGAATGTGGATCTAGATCTCATCTCTCTTTTCCCTCAAAAACTAGCAAGAATCCATGAAGGGATTGAGAGTTAGCAAGCTCGAAGAAGGTCAACAATGGTGGAAGAACACGAGCTCAAAGGATAAGGTTCAATGGGGAAGAAGACCCTCTTTTATAGGACCTCCCGAATCCAACCGTTATGTGCTCAGGTCGTGCACAAGCGGTACTACCGCTTGGAGGAGCGGTACTACCGCTTAGCACGCTCAAAACAGCCCAAACGAGAGAGAAAACACGAGTTTTTGGTCCGGGGCGGTACTACCGCTCAGGAGCCGCGGTAGTACCGCTCTAGAGCGGTAGTAAAAAATTACATCCGCTCTAGTCGCGGTAGTACCGCTGCAGCCTTCACCAAAACAGCCACAACTTTTGCAAACGGACTCCAAATTCGATGAAACCAAGTTTGTTGGAAAGCTAGAGACAAGGGCTAACACAATCTTGAAAGAAATATCAATAATAAGCAACTTAGAAAAGGCCCATAATAAAATGGTGAGAACCATTCCTCGGATAAGACCGGTAAAACCTCCAACACCGAAAACATCATAGAAGACACATGCGAACTCCGTTTTCGATGAACTCAAGCTTGTCATCAAGATGACCATAAGCTCTAAGACTCACAAAGAGAATCAAACAATAACTAAGAAACATGATGCAAGGATGCAATGGTTTGAGCTCTCTACGAATGATACGATCAAGCAACTCATCGAGAGCCCCCCTTGATAGTATGGCAATCGATCCTATAACCCGGTCTCCCACAACTACCATGAGACCGGTAAAATAGAAAACCTATCAAGGGAAAACCTTTGCCTTGCACATGGTCCACTTGAGCTAGATGATGACGATCTTCACTCCCTCAAGTTGGACCACCTTTCTTGATTGTGTTGGCTCGATGAAGACTAGATGATTGCTCCCCCATAGTCCACTATGGGTGAGCCACTCTTCGGCTCATCTTCACAAGTCCATTGACACCACAATGGATGGAAAGATTCAAGCACTTGATCTCTTCGTGATGCTCCACTTGAACTTGCACACGGCAATCTTGATGACGATCACCACTTGATGTCATCCTTTCCATGGGTTGTATGATATCTTCCTCTTGATGCAAGCCCATGGATACGTACCTAACCCCACATAGAACTCTCACATAGACCATGGGTTAGTACACAAAGTGCAATGGACAATGCTTACCATACCATGGGATCACTTGATCCCTCTTGGTACATATTCTACTCTTTGTGAGTTAATCAGCTTGATTCACTATTGACTTAGTCTTGATCAAACTTGAATCTTTGAAACTCTCTTCATTTGGATGATGTATTGAAGGTAAACATGAATGATCACACAACCTTCTTCTTCAAGACATGCTTGCAATAAGCTCAACACTCGCATGACCAATCTTTGGATAATTCCTTAATAGCACCTTGGTCAACTCATAAACTCCTTGAAACCAACACATGGACTTCAAGAAAAGCCTATGGACAAATCCTTCAAATATAACTCAAGACAACCATTAGTCCATAGAGATTGTCATCAATTACCAAAACCAAACATGGGGGCACCGCATGTTCTTTCACGAGGAAACTGAGAGCAATCCCATTTATGCCGATGATAACACCTAGCGCTTGTGCGTGCTCTCAAGAATTGAGCATTTCCATATTCATCAAGGTTTTACAAATATCCGTGTCAAGGTCCTGGCAACACAACGTACTACCATGATGAACAGCGATGGACGATGTAGAGGCAAAGGAAGATAACCTTCTCAGATTTCACCTTAGCAGGGCTAAGGGTACAAAATCTGGATGATCGACCGAGAGACATTTGGCACTCCACTTCTAATGTTCTCCTTGATGTGCTAGCGTAACCCATTCATAGATATGGTTTGATATCTAGAACATCAAGTAAAAGGTCGGACTTCGGGAGCACAAAAATCCATAGGGAACAACTACTGGAATAAGTTCTACGAGATCCTTATGGGGAGGTGGCCAACTTCCTCAAACAAGATACTACAATAATAGGTCTTCCGGTTGGGTGTGTTGTCCACGACATCCATTTTACCGGGTTACAGAGAGACCAATATTATAGTTCTTGGGACACATTCCAACCATCATATTTGCCTGAGATTCAGATCTGGTTGATGTTAGAATATTCCAGACTCATCGAGTCTGGGAAGAAAAATGAAAGTTTGTAACACAAATCGACGAGATGGCGTTGCGGGATTCTCAGGGAATGAACTACGATAGCAAGCTCCAAAACATGAGCTTGTTCTGCTACGTACATGTGAACACGTTGTCCCAGACAAGCATGACCACATAGTAGTCTTATAATAAAACGCTACCGAGTTCAGGTGGGGAACCATCATTGCGGATAACGAAGTCCTTGATTAAGCCCGGGTTAGCTCTTAAAAGGAACTCCTTCTCCTTGAACAAATCAATCAGTGGCTTGGTGTGCTAGGAACACATGTAGGATGAAGGTTGCAAGTCTCCAAACCACAGAATACTTCGCACGTATGCATGACTGATTTGGAATGATTCCAAATGAAGCAACACTGACTTTCTCGAACGCACGGCGGCAACTTGCACCAATTGCACATGAATTAGAGGAAGTCACTTCTTTCAGCCAAACATAGGCTTCACGTACAAGACATGAAGATAATGCTTATAAAGTTTCCAATACTAACTGGATGTTCCACAAATCATGGAGAAGATAACAATGTCGCTAACGGGCTCAACAACAATTCATCCAGGTTTCGATATAACTGGAATTCCACAATTATGTGAACAAGGTGATAGTATTGGTCAGACCAAAAGATATAATGGTGTATGCTCGAGGAAACAACCACGAGTAAGACAACATTACGAACATCGTTGGTTCTGAATTGATTTGATGATAGCCCATACTCAAATCAAAGTTTCGGTAAGACAATAGATCCGACAATTGACCACGAGGATCAACCAATGAAGATATCATCTTTCTTCAACACACACACACAAAGATATCCCTTTGGAATGAACTGAGTCGGACAAGCTATTATCTTCCAACTCTCCAAGTTGTTGTTTAGCTTAACCAACTAGCTTAGGGTATCCGACACAGATGCTTGGAGAAAGGGTGGTTTATAGGAAACCAACTTGATCACGAGCTCAACATAGCGGTCAGGTGACAACCTGGTGATACTTCTGAGAAGATAATCGGAAAATCACGAACCACCGATATGCTATTAAGTTTGAGAACAATCTTGCTTTTCAGGGCAAGATGAGATGATCAAATAAGCAAGGGATTGGCATAGCCCTAACTCATTGATCGAAAGGTGCACCGAAAATAAGGACTAGGTAGCACAATCTATCTTAGAATGATGATTCAAGAATCAATACGCTAAGAATGAAATTATTGTCCTTTGACTACCAAGCAACAAGGTTGCTAGGAGTATTGATTTCACACATCACGATTCACTTGTTGGCATTCCGGTTACAATAACACGGAAACCGAGGGATTAACAATGATGGCAAGAAGTATTACTGCGTCAAGAATTCATAAGAGGTGGTGCAATTCTCATGACACTCTTGACATAAAGATGGTAACACTCCAAGGTAGAGCAGAGCAGAAGCTGGATTGGCATTTTGATCTGCGGAATACAATTGCTTTGACCCAATCCTAGATATGGATGAGGTTCTGGAGTTTGTTTCTCCTAGTCATCCTGAATAGAATGGCTTGACGGACCACAAGAATAATAAGCATCGATAACACGAATGCACGATTACTCCTGACTATTAATTGATAGATGAAGATCGGAATATGACTGAAGAGGGACAACTCAAAGGAACATATATCTTTCTGAGTTGTGGATGCATAGATTAGTATGTCGAGCAAAGCTCAACATTTCTTCCGGATAACCCATGCAGAAGGTGGAACTGGCAGATTCACAATATAGAATGGAGAACTCGTCAAGAGCACTCTGGTTGTGATCTTTTGGTTCAAAAGAACTCCTGCCAAGAATGGTTCATGGTATTTGGAAGAACGATATACCACGGACCTCGAGGACTATCGCAAAGGTTAATAATATCCTAAAGGTACGAGCAACACTATCAACACGAGATAAGTAGAGTGAATCTTGGGTCAAGAACCCAGGAGTAGAATACCTACCAAATAAATGGCATCACGGAATGCTGAAAGTGCAACTAATCCCCGGGTGGTTTTGGTAATTAATAACAACATATATATCATTGAACTAATCATTTCTTGAGAATATTTCAGAAAGTTCAGTGATATGGGTATGGCAATGACTGATGATGTGGACCTCTCAAAATGCTAAGGAAAACATTGGCAAAAGCTCAAGACTCCATTTTTGGTTTAGTGATCCAAGATCACATTGAGTCCATAGGAAAGCCGATACTATTAAAAGGGGATGAGGTTATGATGATGATCTGGTTGCTCAAAGTGCTTAGTGATTTATCTCTCAAACTATCAGCAATCTTTCACTCCAACATAAACCCATAAGTAATCTCGGTCCCACCGATTCCAAACTCAGTCACACCGAGATGAACCACCTCAGCCATATACCCAAACCCTAAGAATCTCGGATTTTCCGATTCCAAACTCGGTCATTCCGAAATTGGTGTTGCCAAGCTTCTGTAACCTTCTGTACTCAAATCGGTGTCACCGAGATGAGAAAGTCGGTCCCACCGAGATTGGCAAACCCTAGACTTTGGAAGAATCGGACTAACCGAGATTGTATTTTCGGTCCCACCGAAAATCCCAACGTTCACAAGATTTGAACTTTCGGTCTCACCGAGTTGTCAACTTCGGTCTGACCGAGATTGGTCAAATGTGTGTAACGGTTGGATTTTGTGTGGAGGCTATAAATACCCCTCCACCTCCTCTTCATTCGTGGAGAGAGCCATCAGAAAGAACTACCACTCCTACCTTACATTTCGAGAAGAAAACTACCTACCCTTGTGTTGAGATCAAGTTGCTCCACTCCCACCATATGAAACTTGATTTCTAGCCTTCCCAAGTTGCTTTCCACTCAATCCTTTCTTCCACCACAGCCAAATCAGTGAGGAGAGTTGAGTGTTGGGGAGATTATCATTTGAAGCACAAGAGCAAGGAGTTCATCATCACCAACACCATCTATTACCTTTTGGAGGGTGGTGCCTCCTAGATTGGTTAGGTGTCGCTTGGGAGCCTCCGTCAAGATGTGGAGTTGAACCAAGAAGTTTGTAAGGGCAAGGAGATCGCCTACTTGTGAAGATCTACCCGAGTAAGGCTAGTCCTCCGTGGGCGAGGCCATGATGGCATAGACAAGGTTGCTTCTTCGTGGACCCTTCGTGGGTGGAGCCCTCCGTGGACTCTCGCAGCCGTTACCCTTCGCGGGTTGAAGTCTCCATCAACGTGGATTGACGATAGCACCACCTATCGGAACCACGAGAAAAATCTCCGTGTCTCCAAATTGCGTTTGCTCTTCTCCACCTCTTATTTACTATATGTGCAATTTACTTTCCGCTGCCATAACTCTAGAATTGCATGTGTAGGGTGATACTTGACTTGGTCATCATTGTGAACTTGCTAAAAACCTACTCTAATCAAAAGGCTAAACTTTTAAGTTGTCAAGTAGTCTAATCACCCCCTCTAGACATACTTCCGATCCTACAAGTGGTATCGAGCTTTGGTCTCCATTGGATTGGTTTCCATTGCATTGGACTCCATAAGCTTGGTTTCACAACCTAGGAGAGTATGGCGTCTAGTGAGGGTAATTTCCGAGAGGTCCTTACTTTGATGGTTCAAATTTTGCTAGTTGGAAGCACAAAATGAAAATGCATATTCTTGGACATAACCCCGCCGCATGGGGCATTATTTGTGTTGGCTTGCAAGGTGAGTTCTTGAGGAAGGAAAAGTTCGGATCGCGAAGCTACTGCGGATGAGTTGCGGATGTTACGAACAATGCTCAAGCTTGTGACATTTTCTTCAATGCTTTGTGTCGAGGAGTTCAACAAGATCAGCCGTCTTGAGAATGCAAAAGAGATTTGGGATACTTTGGTGAAATGCACGAAGGTACCGAGTCCGTGAAGGAATCAAAGCTAGATGTTCTTCAAGGTCAGCTTGACAAGTTCAAGATGAAGGAAGGTGAAGGAGTCGCTGAAATGTACTCTAGGCTTGCTCTCATTACCAATGAGATGGCAGGTTTAGGAAGCGAAGAAATGACCGACCGATTCATCATCAAGAAGATTCTCAGAGCTTTGGATGGAAAGTATGACACCGTGTGCACTTTGATCCAAATGATGCCAAACTACAAAGATCTCAAGCCTACTGAAGTCATTGGAAGGATTGTTGCTCATGAGATGACACTTAAAGACAAGGAAGAGCTTCACAACAAGTCAAGTGGTGCTTACAAAGCTGCAGTTGAAGCTCCCACAACCTCAAGTGACAAGCTAGTTTCCAATGAAGAGATAAGCCTAATGGTGAAGAACTTCAACAAATTCTACAAGAGTAGAAGCAAGGAGAGAAGCTCAAAGTCTAGATCATATGATGAAAAGAGATCTTCTAGTCGTGATCGAAACTGCTACAATTGTGGAAGACCGGACACTACTCAAATGAGTGTTCGACTCCCCACAAGAGAAGAGAAGAATCTCCAAGAAGAAGAAGCTCAAGAGAAGAGTCGCCTCGAAAAGAGAGAAGGAGTAGAGATGATCGTTATGAGCGAAGATCCTCTCGGAGAAGCAAGGATTCGGAAAGGAAAGACAAGTCATCAAGGAGCTACACAAGAAGAAAACATCAAGCTCATGTTGGTGAATGGGTTTCGGCTCCGACTCCGACAATCACTCGAAAGAAGCTATCACTCCAACTCCGAATATAGTCAAGATGAAGGTGTTGCGGTCTTGCTCTCGTGTCCTCCAACTCCAACTCCTCGACATATTTGATTCACCAAATGAGGGAATTGGAAGATGCTTCATGGCAAAAGGCCCCAAGGTATCACACCCTGAGTTTATTGACTTTGATAGTGATGAGGATGACTTGCTTGGTGAAGATGAGCTTTTACATGACAAATCTAGCGAGCTTAGTAATGATGAACATGCTAATAGTCTTTATAGTCGAGAAGAGTCGAATGACAATGCTATGAAGGAGATTGAGCGTCTAACTAAAGAACTAAACACTCTTAAGTTAGCTCATGAAACAACTCAAGAGGATCATAGAGAGCTCCTAAGATCTCATGAGAAGCTACGCTTCGAGAAGCTCAATCTAGAGCAAGAACATGAGTTCCTAAAAGCTATCAATGACGATCTTCGAAAGAAGAGTTCTTCATATCTTGCCAAACGACTTCTCTTGTCTAATTTCTTGCCACCTATTAAAACTAAGCATGACAAGCATAAGAAAAATTCTTCATCTAGTAGTAACAATAATCATGCCAAATCAAATGTTGTTACTTCTAGTAATTCTCTTGATTCCACTAACAATGTTTCAAGCCAAGTTTCACTTGAGCAAGAAAATAGTCTATTGAAAGGGATTATAGAGAAAGGTGTCTACAAGAGTCTTGCGGAAGCAAGAGCTTTGAGAAATTGTTCGCAAGCAAGGAAGACACGGAAGAATCAAGGAATTGGTTTTGAGCGAAAGTTCAACGCCGAGGGTGTTGAATGGGAAGAAGGTCAATATCCCACTCCAAAGTTTGTTTCTCAAGAAAAGAAGTATGATCCTACTTCTTCAAATGAGGAACAAGCTCAAGATGACCTTCCACCACAAGACCACAAGCTAAAAGGCAAGGACAAGCTTCAAGAGGAGATTGATGCATTCATTGAAGCACCCAAGGCCATGGTCAAGTGGGTTCCCAAGGCTACTTCAAGTTCTACTTGACAAGCTCAACTACTACCCCAAGGATTCCCATCAAGATGATGTGGATCCCGAAGAAGAAGAACTAGAGAGTTCTTGAGGGTGACTCCGCCAACATACTTCACTCACATTCATTTTGGCAAGAACTTGTGCAATCAACTTCCACATCTTGCACTAGTTCATGGAGTCACAAACCCTCATGTTGGTAAGTTAAGGGACAAGGTAATCATTGCTTTCATGGACATCATCTATTGTGTACTTCAATCTATGTCCATGGATATCCTTGTTTGTTCCTTGTGGGACTAACCCATGTAGGTATTGAAAGTGCCCGAATCCAAAGGATTGCTCCCAACTCTTGGTGATCTTCATCAACATTGAGCATCCACATCTTCAACATCTACATGAAGTCTTCAACGACAACCCAAGGTTAGTTTGACCCTTTGAAAGGGGTTCTCACATCAAGGGGAGCTTTGCTCTAAAGAAATGAGCTAAAGCATCTTTTAATGATGTGAACACATTAATGCTTTATGGAAAAGTGGTAACCCCACTTGTGCTTAAACGATGAGTATGACCTATGATCAAATGTTTCTCATTTGGCTCCTAAGTCAATATGCTCATATATAGATGACCTAGTCATCGCCAAATTGTGTGCTAGAAGCTAGTGTTTTGTTTGTGCATGTTTGACACATATTTCATTTGCTATCTTATTGTGTGAGCATGTTGGATGCATGATTTTATCCATTCGAGGACATCCATTTGTTGCTTTGGTCTTTTGGTTTTCCCTTTTTGACCAAATGGATGGACAAGAATGCCTAAGTTCCTCCCCTAGCTATCTATGCTTACTTGTCTCAAACTCTATTCATGCTTATATCACAAACTTTGAACAAGACTTTTTCGGACAGACCGAGTGAGGAGCACTCGGAGCCACCGATCCGTCAAAAGCCTAACTTCCAAAACCTTCTAAGTACTTTCGGTCAAACCGATATACTCAAATCGGACAGACCGAAATCACTTGGATTGATCTAGGTTTTCACCTCGGTGAAACCGAGTTGCAAATTCGGCGTGACGAAGTGTGTAAAAGCACGCAGATTAACCATCTCGGTCCCACCGGAGTTTTCCAACTCGGTCCCACCGACAGCCGAAGGGTATATATACCCGAGGACAGCGCGCGTTGATTACTTCTTCAAAACGCCTCGCCCTCAAACCCTTCGCTGCCGTCGCCGTGGTCTTTGGATCGTCTCCGCCGTCGCCTGTGCGCCCTCGCCGCGGGTCTCCATCGCCGTCAACGGTCTTTCTCATCGCACCGTTGCCGCCGTAGTGAAGCTCCACCAGATTGGGTGAGTTTCATCCCTCTCGTGCTTCAAACCGCTGATTCAATGCACGATAGGCTTTGCCTAGTTTCTTGCCAAGATTAAAATCTTCCTATCCAGCAGATTAGATCATAGAACAAAATTCGAGTGAAAATTTTAGGGTTAGGTTTCCGCCGAACACATCTCGGTGTGACCGATTCTACATTCTCGGATGACCGATTTGGCCTCTGGTCATTGCCTTCGCACTTTTCGGTTAAACCGAGTTGTGCAAATCGGAAAGACCGAAGTGAGGATTTAGTGAAACCCTAGTGCTCTCGGCCAGACCGAAACCCATTTCGGTCCAACCGAAAGTGGTGTATATGGTCTGTTTAGGCACTTCGGATTCACCGAATTTATAGACTCGGTCAGACCGAAATGTATTCTGTGAAAACCTAAAACTAATGTTTGAACTCATTCTTTTTGCAAAATCCTCTGCAGTTTGTGATAACTCTTCTATTCTGCCTATACCTATTCTTTTCACAGGTTGTCAGTCATGTCTGATGGAAGTGACAGTCAGAACAGGTCTGAATTGCCAGTTGAGATTCCAGAGGCAGCTACAAGTCCTGAAGAAAGCAGTTTTTCAGATGATGGAGAGAGGAGCACTCCAAGTGGATTGCCTCCAGCTGCCACCAGGGCCAGGAAGAAGAGGAACTCTGATGAGGAGGATTCTGACTTTGTTGCAGATGAGGAGATATCTTCAAAGCCAAAAAGGCAAGTGGTTGCCAAGGGCTATCAAGGGAAACAGTCAAAGAAAGGCACCAGCAAGGTGAAGAAATCCACTGTTGCACAGAAGCTCGGCATGGAAGAAGAAACCTCCAGCAAGATCAAGAAAACTTCCAAGAGGAAGAGGCTAGTTCATGAAGAAGCTGATGATGATGACTCAGATGAGGAAGCACCCCAGCCTCCTCAGAAGCAGAAGTTGATGGGAGATGCCATCAGGGCAGGAGCACCCACAAAAGCTAAGCCATCAGCTCAAGCAAAGGCAGCCCAAGCCAAACCAGCTGCCAAGCCAAAGAAGACTGTGAGAAACATACCTGCTTCAGAGAAGAAGAAGGACAATGTGCCACCTGCAGAATCTGATGATGAGGCTCATGTTTTGCTGAAGCTCAGACAGAAATTGCCAGTTCATAATGATGCTCATCCTCGAGCTGAAAATATGAAGGAAAGGAAAGACAAAGGTCTCAGGCTATGGAGGCAAGTTGATCCATATGCCACCAGGAGAAGGACAGCTGTTGACTCTAGATTCCACACTAGAGAGCAACAAGACTTTTATGAGACAGTGCTCATGGATAAGAAGCCAATTGTTCTTGACACGGATATGTAGACCGGGATTACATTGTGATGAAGAGCACAGAGACTATTTCCCACATGTGCATGAAAGCTTCACTGCTTGTGGGATTGCAGAGTTTGTTGGTCAGAAATTGACTGCTTGGAATGATGAGATGATCATGCAGTTCTATGCCACCGCACACTTTTATCCAGATGGTAGAATTGTATGGATGACAGAAGGACAGAGATTCCATTCAACTGTTGAGGAATGGAGAGCGTTGCTGAATGCACCAGTATCAAGGGATGATGATGTTGATGTCTATGGCATTCCGAAGAAAAATCACGAGTCAATGAAGAACATGTACAATGAGGTACCTGACAAGGATGTAGAGATATGGAAGCTTGGATCAGTTTATCATCTTGAGCAGGTCTCCCAACCACTAACACCATTACGAGGCACACTTTGATGCCTAAGTCAGGAGACCACCGCATGATAAGAGGGTATTCTATCAACATGCTGCACATTCTAGATCAGAAGGCACCTTTTAAGGTGATGGACCTGATAGTTGAGACTATCAAGAGGACAGCAGCAGACCAGAAGAGGTCGTGTGGGTTTGCTCCGCATATTCAGATGCTCATTAATGCCAAGTTTGGCACGGACACCTACCTGTTGGATAGACCCCACTTGCCATTGCAGCCTGAACACGAAGATAATGAAGTTGTGATGAATGAGGATGCTCCCACATCTGTCGAAGGACATGCAAAGTCTGAAGCTGCCAAACAAGCTAAAGCTGAAAAGGAAGCAGCAGCAAAGCCCAAGAGCGTTGGAGAACAACTTCTTGAAGCCACTCAGAGAATTGAACTACGCCTGGCCAGCATAGTGCAGTCTCAGGAGAGCCTAGAGAGGATCGTTGAAGATAAGTTCCATGCTCTGGATGTTAAGCTGACTGAAGTGCAGGTCACCGTCAACAAGCTTGAGGCAGACATTGAGGAAGCGAAGAGGGAGAAGGCAGAGCTCATGAAGGAGATGGAAGGTGATATGGTTCAGGATGACTATGAGCAGCCTGCTGCAGTGCCCACAAAGCCCAGATCAGCTGCTATTCTGTGATGCACCCTGTGGCTACTACATCAACACCTCCCACAGCTCCATCGGCCCAAAGACCAGCTCCAGTTTCACTCCTCCAGCTCCACAGACTTCAGCAGAAGCTTTGCAGATGCAGCTATCTCCACTCCATCGACGCAGACAGAGCCGCCAGCAGAGTCCCTAGTGACGATTAGCTCTATACCTTCGAACTTTTGGTAACTTGTTGCCAAAGGGGAGAAATTGTATAGATCATAGGACTTCGAGAGAGAGAGTGCTCGTTTTGCTCTTTCGTTTGCGGTTTTCCTTGAGATACTTTTGAGTTCTTTGAGACATTTCGTGTGTTTGATACTACGTTTGCTCTATCTTGATGAGTGCTTGATCATACTATGCTTAATGTGTGCTTAATGTTTATCATACTCCATTCATATCTTGTATGATCACTTACTCATGTCTTGGTGATTGGGTGCATGTTTCATTCTTATCATTTTGTGCGCTCCACCAAGATGTATGTGACATGGAAGAGTAACCCATGATCCTAATCGATTGTGCATTTGCATTCAAACGCAAATCTTAAATAATGCACAAATTTAGGGGGAGCTCTTGCTTATCACATACTTCTCAAAGCGACGATGTTATTCATTGATTATATCATTTGTCGAGCTTTGATCTATATGTTGTCATCAATTACCAAAAGGGGAGATTGAAAGTGCAACTAATCCCGGGTGGTTTTGGTAATTAATAACAACATATATATCATTGAACTAATCATTTCTTGAGAATATTTGAGAAAGTTCATTGATATGGGTATGGCAATGACTGATGATGTGGACCCCTCAAAATGCTAAGGAAAACATTGGCAAAAGCTCAAGACTCCATTTTTGGTTTAGTGATCCAAGATCACATTGAGTCCATAGGAAAGCCAATACTATTAAAAGGGATGAGGTTATGATGATGATCTGGTTGCTCAAAGTGCTTAGTGATTTATCTCTCAAACTATCGCAATCTTTCACTCCAACATAAACCCATAAGTAATCTCGGTCCCACCGATTCCAAACTCATCACACCGAGATGAACCACCTCAGCCATATACCCAAACCCTAAGAATCTCGGATTTTCCGATTCCAAACTCGGTCATTCGAAATTGGTGTTGCCAAGCTTCAGAACCTACGTACTCAAATCGGTGTCACCGAGATGAGAAAGTCGGTCCCACCGAGATTGGCAAACCCTAGACTTTGGAAGAATCGGACTAACCGAGATTGTATTTTCGGTCCCACGAAAATCCCAACGCTTCAAGATTTGAACTTTCGGTCTCATCGAGTTGTCAACTTCGGTCCGACCGAGATTGGTCAAATGTGTGTAACAGTTGGATTTTGTGTGGAGGCTATAAATACCCTCCACCTCCTCTTCATTCGTGGAGAGAGCCATCGAAAGAACTACCACTCCTACCTTACATTTCGAGAAGAAAACTACCTACCCTTGTGTTGAGATCAAGTTGCTCCACTCCCACCATATGAAACTTGATTTCTAGCCTTCCCAAGTTGCTTTCCACTCAATCCTTTCTTCCACCATAGCCAAATCAGTGAGGAGAGTTGAGTGTTGGGGAGATTATCATTTGAAGCACAAGAGCAAGGAGTTCATCATCACCAACACCATCTATTACCTTTTGGAGGGTGGTGCCTCCTAGATTGGTTAGGTGTCGCTTGGGAGCCTCCGTCAAGATGTGGAGTTGAACCAAGAAGTTTGTAAGGGCAAGGAGATCGCCTACTCGTGAAGATCTACCCGAGTAAGGCTAGTCCTCCGTGGGCGTATGCCATGATGGCATAGACAAGGTTGCTTCTTCGTGGACCCTTCGTGGGTGGAGCCCTCCGTGGACTCTCGCAGCCGTTACCCTCCGTGGGTTGAAGTCTCCATCAACGTGGATTGACGATAGCACCACCTATCGGAACCACGAGAAAAATCTCCGTGTCTCCAAATTGCGTTTGCTCTTCTCCACCTCTTATTTACTATATGTGCAATTTACTTTCCGCTGCCATAACTCTAGAATTGCATGTGTAGGGTGATACTTGACTTGGTCATCATTGTGAACTTGCTAAAAACCTACTCTAATCAAAAGGCTAAACTTTTAAGTTGTCAAGTAGTCTAATCACCCCCCCTCTAGACATACTTCCGATCCTACAAATGCTTTCGAGAATGATGGCCAGAATCATCACACTAGAACACAGAACATGGCTAGATTACTAGATGATCCCCTAAGACACCTAGGGTCATAATAGTAATTCCAACATATATGTCAAGGCAATAAAATACCTCAACTCAACAATTAATGTGATTAATTTGGCCTAAAGGAATATCGAAACCAAAGGGAAAGGATTTTGCAAATGCATCAGATTATTTAGAAACCTGGGATGACTCGGACAGCATAACGGCTGCAAATGCTCAAAAAGATTGGACAAATGCTACAAAGATGGTGGCATAGCCACTCAGAAGCACAATAACAAGGTTCCGAGACCAACGATGAACACACAGGGGTATTAGAAACTGAACTGGGGCTTAAATCCAACAATCTTACAAGTCTACAGATTAGTAACACGTGATCCGGATAGAACGAAGAGAAATCCTAGTTCCTTAACCCCGTAGGAAGGTAAGATGACTCAGATCAGAAGGGCATGAGGTAAAGGAGTAAAAAGAGCCTTATGTTCCATCCCACAATCAATTCCCCTACATATAACTAAAGTATTTCTAGACTCAACTTCGACCAGTTTGGCATGGTAATCCTACAGGCAGTCAAGCTCTGATACCAAAGCTGTCAGGACCCCGACTCAATGCCACATCGATCTAGCATGTAATACCTCATATCACTTTGCGGCCTCACGCACGGTATCCCCACGGGTGTCGCCTTGCCCGGGACCGTTTGCGCCTTTTGACACATGTATATGATAGTGTCGCTAGCATCCATATGATAAGGAGCCCGGGCTGACATGGCTAGTCGTAAACCCAAAGTGGCACAAACTTACAGGGACATGCATCCATGACCCAGCATCGAACGTGTCGGTCATTAGCGAGTGAATCCAGGCTGTAGCACTGAGCTAGCAGGACTCCGGTGAACCGGACTGTAGCGGGCTAACAGGACTCTGGTATTCATCGCGTGACATTTCCCCGAGGGGACAGACACAGGAACGAAGGACACATGCCGGCCAGCCTAAGTGTTCCGGAGCAGCAGCAAGCTACCATGGCTCAGTGGAAACACTAGGAGACATTTCCCGGTAAGAGAGGCTACTAAGGATAAACAACTAGATAGTCAGATCCCACACATACCAAGCATTTCAATAACATACACACAATATGCTCGCTATGTGCAAATACAACATGGCATCACAACATGACTCTACAACTCAAGTATTTTATTCAATAGGCTCCGAGGAGCGAGATATTACAAACATGGGTCTCACGACCCAACATTCAGAGCATACAAGTCAAAGCACATGCGGAAGTTTAACATGTCTGAGTACAGACAACTACAAATGAAAAAGGTTGAGAAGCCTGACTAACTACCAGATCCTGCCGAGGGCACAAGATCGTAGCTGGGGTAACAAGCTAAACGTCGAAGTTCACGCGGAACTACCAGTGAGACTGAAGTCTCTATGCAAAAACATAAAATAGGCAAACGTGAGTACAAATGTACCCAGCAAGACTTACATTAGAACTAACTACATATGCATCATTATCAACAAAGGGGATCGTGGGGTTTAACTGCAGCAAGCCAGCTTTGACTCGGTGGCTATCCTGAACTACGACTGCAAGTAACTCTTTTGAGGTGGTGCACACGAGTCCACATATCCACCTTATCAATACACCACTATGGATCCGCTCCCGTCTCCCTACGAGAACGCCATCCATAGCACTCACACTTATCTTGCGTATTTTAGAGTATCCACTTTCACTTGTCTATGAACTGTACAGGCAACCCAGAAGTCCTTTACCGCGGACACGGCTATTGAATAGATCATATTAACCTGCAGGGTGTACTTCTTCACACACGCTCTCGCCACTTACCGCCATGTACACGTCATGTATCTCGGCAACCTTCAAGCGGAAGCCTGGCGAGGGTGTAGGCCACGACCTGACTAACCATACAAGTCTCTCGTCCAGGTTTATTGCCTATTCGGGTTCCATCCGCAAGGAGATCCGGCCGGGGTGTCGCTCACGGCCCCAAACGATGTGTGCAGGGTTCCCAAGCCCACCTCGACGGGTGGATCTACGCTTGGTACACCATGCCACGGTGCCTAGTCTGTCCCAAGCCCACCTGTACCGGGTGCCACTTGGTAGACTACTAACACTACCTACAAACACCAGAAACTAGTTGCAACTCCTGGACAGAGATCAGGTTGATTAATAAGTCGAGAGAGTCAATTAAGGATCCCAATGTGTGGTAGTAGCTGTTCATGGATCACAAACACAGAACTCAGTTCCTTAGGACGGCTACAATGAGACAACCCACCATGTACTCCTACATGGCCTCTCACCGCTACCTTTACCAAATCGTGTTCACACACTTAGCTCACACACAGTAGGATATGTTCAGCACCTTTCCAATTCATCCCCGATGAATCAGACCTGACACAACTCTAAGCAATAGCAGGCATGACAAACAAGCATGAATGAGTAGGCACATCACGGCTCAAACAACTCCTACTCATGCTAGTGGGTTTCATATATTTACTATGGCAATGACAAGTCATGCAGAGGAAAGGGGTTCAACTACCGCAGCACATAACAGTTGAAATGTTGTTGTCCTAATGCAGTAAAAGAGAGCAGGAGCGAGAGAGTGGGATTGTATCGAAATGAACAAGGGGGTTTTGCTTGCCTGGCACTTCTGAAGATAGTATAGTTCTTCATTGGTGTCATTGATCACATCGTTGAAACGCATCTATCGAGAGGGGGCAATTACCGGCAACTGAGAAAGAAACACAATCAATGCAATGCAACAATATGATGCATGAGTGTGACATGGCAATATGGTGTGGTTTGAGCTAATGCAACTAGCAACCAGATTAAATGAAGTTGGTTTGAATCCAAGATTCAAATTCAAACTCCATATGTGGATATTTAAATGCCATTTATATGATTTGTGCTAGCAGCTATAAGTTGTTCTAACATGCATGAAAATGGTATAGATGGATAGATTGGATTTTCTGATCATTTTTCATATATAATTTATTTCATTTGGAGTTACGGTTGAAATTCTATGAATTTAACAAGTTTTAAACATTTTTGGAATTTCCTATATAAGAATAAATCCATAAATGCTTTATGCGTCGACATGACATCCTTGTGATGTCGGCAGGTCAACAGGCGGTCCAGTCAAACCGACCAGTGGGTCCTGCGTGTCAGTGTTATTAGTCTAACTAATTTTTAGTTAGCCCTAATCCTAACTTAATTAGCAGGCGGGTCCCATTAGTCATGGACCCAGAGGGGTCAAACTGGGCCCACCCCGGGTCAACTTGGTCAGCAGGGTCAAACCCGTCGGCGACTTGACGGCGGCGAGGCCAGTCGTGGCGGCGAGCCTCGGATTTGCGTCTCCGGCGACCAAGCAGGCGACCGAGGCCATCTGAGGCTGGAGCTCACCGCATCCATCTGCAAGCGGCGGGGCTGAGGTGGCCGAGATCGCCGGAGGCAAGCTCGCGGCGGTGGCGGATTCGGGCCAGCACGCGCGGGCTACTGCTTCGATTTAGAGCGAGCGAAGAGCACGGCAGAGGCTACGGGGCAGCGGGAACTCGACCAGGTGCTCATACGTGGCGTTGGCACACCGTAACGACGACGGCGACATTCGCGGCGGCGACAAGTTTCGGCGGAGGTGGGGAACGGAGCTAGAGTATGAGCGCGAGCAGGGGAGGAGGGGGGATTGGTCCGTGAGCTCACAGCGGTTGCAGCACGCGTCTCAGTGGGCTCGGGGAAGATCAGATGACGTCGGGGCATTGCCGGTGATCTCGGAGACCGGAGTTGAAGACGACGGTGGTGGCGGCGTTCCCGGGCACCCGGCGTTGCATGACTCGGTGGAGAGGACGAGGGAGTCTTCGCGGATCTCAGGGGCGTGTCTAGGGGCATAGGGGAGGCCGGTGGCTATGCGAGCGGTGGATGGTGGCGACGGGCTCCGTTCGGTCGCGGGAGGGAGAGAGAGCAGAGGGGGATAGGGACGGAGGGAGAAGTGGACGTGGTGCCAGGGAGGTGTGTGGCATCTCCAGGGGGGTCGGGGAAGCGAGCAGAGAGGCAGGAGGTGGCGGCGTGTGCGCGCGCGCGGCGGCAACATGCTCTGCCTACTGGCTCAGGGAGGAAGACGACAGGAGGCGCCAGGTGGGCTGGGCCAGCGAGCTGGGCTGCACAGTGCTGGGCCTGTGGGCTGTAGGTAAGCGCCAGGTAAGCTTCCCTCTCTCTCTCTCTCTCTCTTTTATTCTATTTTCTATTTTCTGTAATTGTGTTTGGCTTTAATAAAAATGCCAGGGCATTTCCAAAAATCATGAAACTACTCAATGTCACTGTTTGGAATATTTCCAACAACAAACATTTTAGTTTGTGATTATTTGAGCATTTAAAATATTATTTAGCAAATTAATGCCCAAATGCAAATAACATATGATTTAATTCAGAAATCCAGAATGTCCTAGAAATGTGTGCATCATTTTTGGAAGAAGTTTTAAACCAATCCAAAAATGATGAACTTTTCTGAAGGCATTTTGGGTTCATTGAGAATATTTTTATTTGAACCTAGTTGATTTGATCTAGTGCTAGGGTTTGAGCAATCCCCATTTCAAGTTAAAAAGAAATTTAACATGATGCAACACATGACTAGCTAGCTCAGAGCAGACCAGAACTAGGGATGTGACAGTGTTAGTTTTTGGTTCTCCATCCTTGCACACAAGGACAAAGTGCATAACGCTCGATGGGTTCTCACATACTTCTCTCATCTCACTTTTGTGGCAAATAGGACTAGGTTTTTCTCTCTAGGTGAAGAGGCGCTCAAGTTTGGCTTGTGGCTCTCACTCACTTTTGGGTGGATCACTTTCTCAGTCTTCTCTCTATGATGGGTGGCTTTCTTGTCGGCTATCACTTAGCTAGGAGACATAGGTCGTAGCACATATTCCTTCCCTTTCATCTTGAAGTTATAGTGATTGGTACGCCCATTGTGGATGACACCACGGTCGAATTGCCATGGCCTACCAAGAAGGAGGTGGCAAACGGTCATGGGGACCACATCACACTCCAAAGTGTCTTCATAGGCACCAATTTTGAAGGAGACTTGGACCGTATGATCAACTCGTATAGTGCCGGAGTCACTTAGCCATTGAACCTTGTAGGGGTGCGGGTGCTTCCTCTTGACCAATTGAAGCTTGGAGCATAGTTCTTCACTTGCCAAGTTGTGGCAACTACCTCCGTCGATGATGACCTTGACGGACTGTCCATTGATGTCGGCCTTTGTGTGGAAGATGTGGCATCGTTGGTCTTCTTCTTGTTGATGTTGAAGAGTCAAGACCTTGGAGACAACGAGAGCGGGGCTCGAATCCTCATCACAAAAGACTTGATCATCTCATCCTCATTCACGCACCGGTGCATGGCCACTTGCTCAAGAGCTTCCATCTCCTCATCACTCATGGAGTCATATGTGCCATCATCGTTGAGGATCATGGTGCACTTGTTTGTGCATTCATAGGACTTGTGGCCTCGGCCGCCGCAAGTGAAACACTTGAAGGAGCTTGTCTTGACGGTCTCATCGGTCGGAGTAGATGAAGAAGCACGCGGCTTGAAGTTGCTTGTAGTAGCACTACTGGAAAAAGGCCTATAGATAGGATTGACTCTAATGGCGCACCGTGTGTGCAGTGCGCCACTACTATATACTAATGGCGCACCTGTTCCACATACGCCATTAGAGTGGAAGAATCTAATGGCGCACGGCCGACAGAGTGCGCCATTAGTATGAATTTCTTTTTTTTTCCATTTTCCCATACAAACTAATGGCGCATGCAGCAACCAATGCGCCATTACTATATATAACTTCTAATGGCGCACGGGCTAGGATGTGCGCCATTATCATATCCCCTCCATCTCGATCTCGATCCCCCTCCATCTCGATCTCGATCCCCCTCCATCTCGATCTCGATCCCCCTCCATCTCGATCGCACCCGCACCCTCCCCCGCTAGCTCTACCCATCGCAACCCTCCCGCTCCACTTGCCAAGCACCGGCCCGGCCCCCAGCATAACCCGCACATTTTGAACATGTTTTTAATTTTTTTACTATTTTTATAAAAATATTACACTGTTATAATTTAAACAAGTTTGATAAACACAAATAAATATAAAAACAGTATTTAAAATGCATAAAAATATTATGTTATGATTTAAACAAGTTTGAACATATTTAAACACAAATAATATCTCGATCCCCTCCATCTCGATCTCGATCCCCTCCATCTCGATCTCGATCCCCTCCATCTCGATCGCACCCGCACCTCCCGCTAGCTCTACCCATCGCAACCTCCCGCTCCACCGCCAAGCAGCACCGGCCCGGCCCAGCAGCAACCCGCACATTTTGAACATGTTTTAATTTTTTTACTATTTTTATAAAAATATTACACTGTTATAATTTAAACAAGTTTGATAAACACAAATAAATATAAAAACAGTATTTAAAATGCATAAAAATATTACTGTTATGATTTAAACAAGTTTGAACATATTTAAACACAAATAAATATAAAAACACCATTTAAAATGCATACAAAAATATTGGGGATCACAGGAGTCGAACCCGGGACCTCACAGTGGGAGAACTGGCTGTGACCGGTCGAGCTAGTAGAGGACTTGATGTGGATCAGTTCGGGTGGAATATAACTTGTTGGCTCGGCAGAAATATCTAATGGCGCACCGTGTTGGGGTGCGCCATTAGTGTGGATACTTATGGCGCACCGGTGGTTGGTGCGCCATTAGTATTGTGCCTCCATCCATCCATACCCTCCCCGGCCCACCTCTCTCCCTCGCCCTCGATCCCTCTCTCTCCCTCGCCCTCGCCCTCGATCCGCCCGCCTCGCCCGCCCGCCGCCTCGCCGCCCAGCCTTGCCCCGCCGCCTTGCTGCCCGCCGCCTCGCCGCCCGGCCTTGTTGCCCGCCGCCTCGCCGTCAGTCTTGCCCTCTCCTCTCCTCGCCCCTTCCCTTAGGGCTGCTCTGCCCGTCTCTCGGGCGTCCCCATGGGGGTGGCCGACGGCGGCGTTGGATGCCCTCTCTCCTGCTCTGGTTCCCATCCCCTCTCTCCACCTCGATCTGTTTTTTCCTCCCATTGCTGGCCAAGGAGGACAGGACGAGCGGCGGGCGGCGACCAGCAGCACCCTCTCTTCTCCGTTGGTGATTCCTCCCAGTCATGTAACCCTAGCTGTTCGATCTGTTTGGATGTGTTACTCCTGCTATATTGCAAACTTGGAATAATTGTTATGATAGGTCCTTCGTCAATCATGGTGTATGCTTTCTTAGGGAAATCATGGTGAATGTTGATCATGATTTTGTAAGTAATATTTTTGAGAGGTGAATGCTGATCATGATTTTGTTAAGGTGTTAGTGGACTTGCTATGCTTAGGGTGGCACTTTACGATTGCTTGAGGCAGGTTGGTTGGGATAAACCTAATTGGTCCGGCCGTTTAATTAGCGAGTAACAATGTGCGATTATCATCATCCCTTCTCTTTTGTTGTGGATGGAGAAGGCGGCTTCATGGTACCATAAAGTTGTCACTTTTTTTATTCATATAGAAGTCTTCTAGTAGTATCTAGTTAAGTTGGTGAGCAACTACACTTTCAGAGCACAAAGGCCCACACCACACCATACCACCTTTGCCTTGATGCCTTCTAGTACTGCCAGAGTGCTAGTCCAACATAGTAAAATGCACAATATCACAAGGAAATTAGAAGTTACAGATTATCTTTATCGTAAATGTAAAAATACTATTACAAGGAATTTGCATAATACAGTTCAATGATGACCTCAAGCAGAAATCACTAGGAATTGTGCTTCGGATGCATTATGTGCCATTGGTCTTTTTGTAAGCAAAAACAATTGTTAGCTTTTAGATGTTGTGGTGGTTCACTTGGTGGTATATTGTTTTGAATTACACTTGTTAGCTTTTTATAAGCAAAAACATGCCAATGTATTTTCCATACTATGATGGAGGCCTTTTTTGCCTTGTCCACCGAGAGGCCCTTGAGTTTGCGGAATGTCGATTGACTTCCGTTAAGCAAATCGGGCACTCCATATGTCCTATTTTCAGCAAAGGTCATGCTGAAATTTTCCGTGAATTTTAGCATGACTTTGTTAAAATAGGACATATGGGGTACTGCGACTAATGCATGTTTTATGATCTGTTGTAAGGGTACTAATTGGTCTCTTCGCTGCTTATCGAGATGGCGGAAGCAGCCACCGCCGATCTGCGACACATGATCTGAGTTGGATGATTCGAGTTCTTCACTATCATACTTGAGGCTTGATTGGATCCATGACGCTGGTATATAAAATGAGAGATCTCCCTTCACCCATCTCATTATGATATCATTGTTTGCTACATCACTCATTTTCCCAAACTGCAGAGGCTGCCCGACAGGTTTATGAACATCTTGATGGGTGAAGATCCGCCAAATAATGTGAAGTTGCGACAGCGGCAGCAGCGGGTTTCGCAGGTAGTGGGATGTGCGGTTGGCGATCAAGAAGGGCCACATGTACTTGTCTCGTGGGTGGGAGAACTTCTACCGTGCCTCGACCTGCAGCTGGGGTACTTCCTTGTCTTGTGTACGGCAGCGCCAACATGCTCATCGTGAAGGTGTACAACAAGACTATGTGTCGCATGCGATCTGTTGCCGATGATGATGCCGTGCGTTACGCCTCTTCTTATTCCTCTACATTTGGCTTTGTCTCACATCGATTGTTAACGGTCATTGTTGCATTTTGGACGGTAGGAGCAGCAGCGGCGATCATCGCTACAACCAAAGCAGCGGCGACTATGGCTGTAGCGAAGCTGCAGCGATTCTCGGTCAGAAGCGACAAAGAAGCAGCGATTCTGGCACCGGCATAGACAACAAGAAGGATGATCCGGATGGAGTGCGGGAGAAGAGGAGCAGAGTGAGGATGGGCATCGGTGAGGATGACCTAGCTGGTGGTGGTGACCAAGGGCAAGAGATGGTGGTGGTGACCATGGGCAAGAGATGGAGGTGGTGAGGATGACCTAGCGATGGTCGTGCTCGAAGGTGGCCTCGCGATGGTGGTGGTGCTCGACAATGACCACGCACCGGTGGTGGCGCCGGCGATCCCACCCATGGGCAACATGACCACGCCAATTGTGGTAGAAGACTACATCCCACTACCTCCACTGCCTCCACAGCCTCGCCGCTCTAGGCGCATCAGGGAGATGAAGGAGAAGAAGGAGAAGAACTGCCTACTTTGTCAGGTATGTCAGATCTCCTATAGGTTAGCTATCCAAAATGATATATATATACTTAGTTACCTATGTTATCTCTAATATGCTTAGTTTCCTATAGGTTAGCTTCATTTTACCTAAGTTGGCTCTAATATACTAACTTAGAGCTTATATGCTTAGTTTCCTATAGGTTAGCTCCAAAATAACTTATGTTAGCACAAAATGATCAAGTTTACATAATAAGCTTATAGTCTTTTCTTAATCTTCTTCTTTTCCAAAATGACATAGGTTAGCTTCATTTTACCTAAGTTGGCTCTAATATACTAACTTAAAGCTTATATGCTTAGTTTCCTATAGGTTAGCTCCAAAATAACTTATGTTAGCACAAAATGATCAAGTTTACATAATAAGCTTATAGTCTTTTCTTAATCTTCTTCTTTTCCAAAATGACATAGGTTAGCTTCATTTTACCTAAGTTGGCTCTAATATACTAACTTAAAGCTTATATGCTTAGTTTCCTATAGGTTAGCTCCAAAATAACTTATGTTAGCACAAAATGATCAAGTTTACATAATAAGCTTATAGTCTTTTCTTAATCTTCTTCTTTTCCAAAATGACATAGGTTAGCTTCATTTTACCTAAGTTGGCTCTAATATACTAGCTTAGACCTTATATGCTTAGTTTCCTATAGGTTAGCTCCAAAATAACTTATGTTAGCACAAAATGATCAAGTTTACATAATAAGCTTATAGTCTTTTCTTAATCTTCTTCTTTTCCAAAATGACATAGGTTAGCTTCATTTTACCTAAGTTGGCTCTAATATACTAGCTTAGACCTTATATGCTTAGTTTCCTATAGGTTAGCTCCAAAATAACTTATGTTAGCACAAAATGATCAAGTTTACATAATAAGCTTATAGTCTTTTCTTAATCTTCTTCTTTTCCAAAACTCTTCTTATTCTTCTTCTAGTCTTCTTCTTTTCTTCTTCTAACTTCTTGTTTATCATTTTGCAGATTTGATTTAATTGACGGAAACTTGCGTGGATGGGGTGCTTCTTTTCCATTTCTGTTTTTATTTTGTATGAATGTGAAACTTTTGTGAATTGATGGATAACGGTGTTGGATGAACAATGTGAAACTTTTGTAACAGCGGAACTATGTGTTGGCTATATACGTATGTATATATGATGAAACTTGTGTGTTGGATATGATTGCTATATGTATACTTGTTGTACATATATGATTGCTATATGGATGCTTGTTGTACATATATATGTGTTGAATATCTCATATGTGAAATAGTGACATGAGATTAAGAAGAAAAGAATTAAAAAGTTGTTACTAATGGCGACTACAAGTATCTTTACTGTAAGTATAGCAGATACTAGTGGCGCCTTGTGAGCAGTACTAATGGCGCACCGTTGAGTGCGCCATTAGAATCTCAATTCTAATGGCGATGGTGGTGCGCCATTAGAAAGAAATTCTAATGGCGTGATGCCAGTGGCGCACCAGCCATGCGCCATTAGAAGGCAAAACTGGTGCGCCACTAGCATGCCTTTTCCTAGTAGTGTAGGAGGAAGATGACTTGAACTTGACAAAGTTTTCTTGTAACTTGACTTGTTGTCATTGCTTGGTTGATGTAGATGTTGGAGTAGTTGTTGAAGCTTGGTTGTTGGAGAAGTCGTAGGTCTTGGATGAGTACTTGGAGTACTTGAAGTCATCTTGCACTTGACGTTCCGCCTTTGTAGCTTGATGTACGAGCTCAATGAGGTTGGAGTAGGGTTGGAAGTCGGCGATTTTCTTGATGGGATGATTGAGTCCATTCAAGAATCGTGCCATTGTTTGCTCATCATCTTCCGTGACATTGGCTTGCATCATGGCTATCTCCATTTCCTTGTAGTATTCTTCAACACTCTTTGTTCCTTGCTTGAGGAGTTGTAGCTTCTTGAAGAGGTCGCGGTTGTAGTAGGTTGGCACAAAATGTGCTCGCATGACATCCTTCATTTGAGCCCAAGTGGTGATTGGAGGTTCACCTCTTGCTTGTCGGTGCTCAAGGACTTGTTCCCACCATATGAGCACATAGTCTTGGAACTCGAGTGATGCCATAGCGATCTTCTTCTCTTCCTCATAGTTGTGCAAACGAAAGATTTTGTCGACCTTCAATGCCCATGAGAGGTACCCTTCGGGATCATTGCTTCCATTGAACTTGGGCATGGTGAATTTAAGCTTGCCATAGCGTTGCTCTTCATTGTGTTGTTGGCGATGGTGATGATGACACCCTTGACGTGGAGGGTAATCATCCTCATGTTGCTCTTGGCGTGGAGGAAGTCCATGATCAACTTGTGCTTGTTGAACTTGAGGTTGAGGAGGAGCTTGACGAGCTTGTGGAGCTTGACGTTGCACACGCGGTTGATAGTTCCGTTCTTTGATTTCTTCTCGAAGGGCTTCCTCTTGATTGCGCCGTTCGCAATTGCGGTTGGCGACAGCTCGATTTGATTCTTGAAGGGCATGTTGCGCCTCAAGAGCTTGCACTTCTTGTTGTTGTTGTTGAAGACGTTGAGCCTCGGCGTCTTGTTGCTCTTGGTGTAGACGCGCTCGTTCTTCTTCTTGGCGACGAAGACGTTGTCGTTCTTGAGCTTGATCAAAAGCGACTTGGTTTGATTGAGGACGAGGGACTTGCTCATCGACTTGCTCTTGTGAATGCTTGACGTGTAGCGGGTTGCGAGATGCATGACGGTCTTGACGTGCGGCTCGTCGAAGAGTGTTCGATGATGGTGTACTTGAGCCGGAGAAGGAGTCGTCGGAGTGTCGACTTGAGTGGCTCCGTCTTGAGTATGACGATGTAGAAGGAGGTCGGTTCACCAACAAGGTGCGGATCTCGTCCATTCTTGCATCGTTCTCTTGCTTGTGCGCATCGAGCTTGTTGTCGAAGTAGTCTCTTGTACGTTGCTCGGAGAGTCGCAAGTCGGTGGCGAGGTTGTCGATGCGGTCGTTCATTGCTTGTTGCTCTTGATGCAACGCTCGTTGTGCACCGAAGAGGTGGCTCTTGGTGACGTATGATGACATGTCGTCGTCTTGCTCGATGAAGAATGGGTTGGTAGAAGTACTCGGCCTATCCATAATTCCAAGCAAAATGTGAGTGGTAGAAGGAGAAGAACTTATACCAATGTACCTTGACCGATGTTGATGATGAATCAAGTTCACTCAAATGCGGACAATGAAATAGCACTATTGGTACCAATTCTTGTCGGTTCTCACACCTACACAAGTAAAAGCTTATGGTGGAGCTTGGTTAGGATGGTGGCACAAAATTTGATGCAATTGAAAGTGAGATTCAATAATGTTGGAAAAGATTCACAAATTTGCAAATGCAACAAGTAGACCAAGCAAGTAGTGGTACACGGAAAACACACATAAATAGATAAATGGGATTGTGCAAACCAAAAGTGAGCCAAAATGTGGAATCCACGAAAATGCTCTTGTTGCACAATACTAGAGAGACGCTAGTACGATTACACAATAGGCGGATACAGAGCTTGTGCACAACCTACTAGGCAAAAATGCAACGATCTCTATCCCAAGTATGCTATATGTATGGTATTTCGGTGCTATGATCCAAGATGATCTTATATGACAATCTTAATGTAGTATGATGCTATGGTTCTTGCTTATAAGCTCTTTGCTTATGTTTCCTCTTTGCTTAAAAGCTTGCATGGCTCTTTCACTTTTGAGCTCTTTTCTCATGCAAAACTTCACGAACCAAGATAGCAATTGTGTATGCTATGACAACTTTGTGACACACAAGTTGATGCCAAGATATGCACCATGATAGTATGGTATGTATGCTATGGTGTATGATCACTAATGTGCACAAGTTACGTTGTCGACAATACTCAATGGCTAGTCTCGATGGGTAAGCTACGCAAAAGTAAGGCCATGTGGGGTATCAATGCAATTGCAAGGTATGACAAAGATGTCGTCGAAGTTACCGTCCTTGGCGATGTTGAGTAGTTGATGGAGATGAGCGGTGGTGATGGTGATGTCGAATCGTACCTATATAGCCGAAACACAATAGGAGACGGGAACCACAACTCAAAATCTCAAAGACCAAAACGTGTCAAAATTGACATAGGAGGTAGCAGTGCACGGTGGTGGTGCTTGTGGAAAGCGTTGGGGTATGCGGAAGTAAGCGTGGGCACCGGGGAAAAATTGGGCGAAAGTATGCGGAAATGGGCGTGGGGGGCGGAGTTGCTGCTCCCAGGGGCCGGATGTCCGGGCCAGCGGCCGGATGTCCAGGACACCGGATGTCCGGTGGACACGGGGCGGATATCCGGGCTCTGGATCAGGGACGAACACGATGAACTCCACGGGAAAAATCGCAACTCCGGGGAAAAATTTGGTTGAATTGGTGGATGAAAATCGCGGGAGAGATGGGGAAAAGCTAGATCAACTCAATGCAAAGCAGATCCGTGGATCAAATCCAAAAAAACTTCATCACACCAACAAATCACAAAAAAATTTGGGGCTATTTTTGGTGCGGATTTTCGGATTTAGGACGAAAACAACAAAATCAAGCTAGAAAACACGGGGTAGGGGCTCCAAAAACGTGATCAACGTGGCTCATGATACCAAGATGATGTAGGGCGGAACCCTAGGGGCCGATCTTTCACGTTTGGAGAGGATCCTACGGGGAAACACGAAGAACGCGCGGAAAACACAAGGAAAAACACGGGGAAAAACGAGAGAATCACTCAATCGACAAGTAATCGATCACACAAGGGCTAGATCACCGAGAGCATAAGGTAACACATGATCCAAAATCAACAAAGGAAGGATACAAGAGTAGCCGTTCTTCTCTGTGAGGAGGTCTTGATTGTCTTCTCCAGATGGAGGCCTTGAATCCGAATGGATCTTCTCCGAAGAGGCACAGTCCCTCACGTGGAGTAGATCCGGTACGGACGAGCTATGCTCTATCTCAAGATGAGCTATCACAACGCTAAGTCTCAAAGTGAGGAGGAGGAGGAGTCCTATATATAGGCTAGGGGGCGAAGGGGTACATGGACTCAATCCAACACGCGCCCGCAGGCGCTGCGAAGGCTGGACGTCCGGGCGTCGGGCCGGATGTCCGGTGGATCGCGAGGCGCCGGATGTCCGGGCTGAGGAGCATGATGTCCGGGATGGCGCAGATGGTTGTTCTGCTCTCTGGATGGGTGACGCCGGATGTCCGCTCGGAGGGGCCGGATGTCCACGGCTTCGGGAGGCGCCGGATGTCCGGGGTGATCGCCGGATGTCCGGGCTGACGGGGCAAGCTTTTGTGCTCCCTAGACGCCGGTGCCGGATGTCCGGGATTTCGGCCGGATTTCCGGTGGGGGCCGGATGTCCGGTCGCTGTAGTTTCTTCTGCAGGGGGCTGGCCATGTAGATCTCCAGGGGCCGGATGTCCGGGGTCCTGGCCGGATGTCCGGTGCCTGGAGGCTGTTCTTGCCTTCTTCCATTGGTTCTCTTCTTCCATGGACTTGGGGTCTTGACCATCTTCATGTGCATCCTCGGGAGGGTCCTCTTGGTACCTAATCATGCACAACTTTCCGGATTGAGGTAGTAGCCATGTCTCGAGAGGATCATATGAGGTATCACTAAGGAGAGAAGTCACCTCGGTCTCGAGAGCTCTAGCTCGTGCTCTAGTCATGGGTCCTCTTGGTGCTTTGTGAGACAATGGAAGGTCCATGGGGATGACCGAAGGATGCTCCGCATCAAGAGATGAACTAGGGTTTGAGAAGAGATGGTGCCGGTGAAGATGTTGATGGAGATTGACCCCCTCCCGATGAGAGGATCGATGTTGATGACGATGGTGATGATTCCCCCCCCCAGAGGGATGTTTCCCCAGCAAAACAGCTCTGCCGGAGCCCTAGATTGGTTCCGTCAAGGTTCCGCCTCGTGGCGGCGGAGTTTCGTCCCGTAAGCTTGCTTATGTTTTTTCCAGGGTAAAAGACTTCATATAGCAGAAGATGGGCACCGGAGGGCTGCCAGGTGGCCCACGAGGCAGGGGGCGCGCCCAAGGGGGTAGGGCGCGCCCCCACCCTCGTGGATGGTGGGTGACCCCCCTCAGGTATTTCTTCCGCTCAATATTTTTTATTAATTCCCAAAATGACTTTCGTGGAGTTTTAGGACTTTTGGAGTTGTGCAGAATAGGTCTCTAATATTTGCTCCTTTTCCAGCCCAGAATCCCAGCTGCCGGCATTCTCCCTCTTCATGTAAACCTTGTAAAATAAGAGAAAATAGCCATAAGTATTGTGACATAACGTGAAATAACAGCCCACAATGCAACAAATATTGATATAAAAGCATGATGCAAAATGGACGTATCATCGGGCCGGGCCGGGTCGGGCTTTTTCGGGCCGGGCTATTCGGGCCGGGCTGCCCATGGCCAGGACTAAATGTAAGCCATCTTCTTGGGCAGATGGGTCGCTCGGGGCCGCGAACTGCAGTTTGGCTTAGGCATGCGCCAGTTGAGATTGTTGAACTCATTGCTAGGGACTGTATTGATCCCAGTTGATTGAATAAAATTCTTTACCCCGCAAAAAAGCAGTGAAAAAACAAAGCGAACCAAATTTGTCTATACCACCAAAATCCTAGAAATCCAGTTTCTTTAGTTTCAACGTCGACACGGTCTTCAGTTTGTCGATTTTTATGCCCTCCCTTCAGTTTGTCAATTTTTATGCCCTCCCTAAATCCCCATAGTGTATCCTTATCCATGGAATCCAAATACTTCAATTTCCTTGTAGCGACGACAAGTGCAAGAATGTGAGTTTTTCTTCGAGCGTTTTGTCCCCTGCCCCTCGACGACTAGGGCAAAATTTCCTCTCGAGGCTCCACCAGCGCCCCCATGAATTCGCTTCCCCTCTGCCCGCCACTCCGCTGGTCGGTGGTGAGGAGGGGAATCCATGTGTCTTCACTCCAACTAATAATTTAGGTTTGTTTTTTAATCCTCGCAGGTATGGCGCTCAAACGGATGACGGTGCTTCTTATTCGAGTTTGTCTTTCGGGCTCCGATCCTCCTCTAGTTCGCCCATCTGGACTTAGTCGGCGGAACTCTGGTGTGGGTTCGTGTCGTTTCCTTAGGGCGGCAAGGTTAGCGTTTCTCGCCGTACATGCACAACTACGAGATTTGGGGGTTGGTTGGTTGGGATTTTTACCAGCTTCTGGCTATCGGCTTCGAAGTCGGAAGCTGCTATTTAGGGGCTTTTGGCTGCAACCGTGGCTTCCGGCCTTGTGTGTGATAAGGCCGGAAGCCACAGTTGCAGCCAGAAGCCCCTAAATAGCAGCTTCTGGCTTCGACGCCGAAAGCCGGAAGCTGGCAGGAATCCCAACCAAACACCCCCTTTGTGTCACTTGCTTGATATCTACTAGTAAACTTGCACGTGCAATGCACATGTGAAAATGAATAATAGTGTTACAAAAAAAATATTATTTAAATAGTTGCACATTGTTTGTGATATCACTCAAGATGTATTTTTAAAAATGGACAGCTGTGTGGAACTATGTTGTTGCGTAAGGACAATAATATACTTGTTTCGTCCATTCGGGTTGTGATAGGCTGTGAAAGAAGAACATTAAATCTATTAATTAATCCTCCAAACTCCCATTGTCAAACATGCTGAATCATTAGACAAGCTAATCCTATCATGACACTTCTTAATAAAACATGATTTCAATATACAACATAAATTGATCCCAAGAAAAAGATTTGGTTGAAGAATAAATAAGTTCTACTCCCTCCGTCCCACAATGTAAGACGTTTTTTGACACTAGTGTAGTGCCAAAAAACGTCTTACATTATGGGACAGAGGGAGTACAAGTTAGACTCTTCGTATCCCATACCATAGGTTGGTCACTCTTTCCTCATGATGGGATGTAGATTTCTCCCACGCACTCTCGGTAAACTACATGATTAAGATTAAAGGGTAATTTGTGAAATAGGCAAATAAATACATTGCTTAGAAGCTGAAAACAGTATGCAGTTCCATTTAAATCTAAAAGGTTACATAACTGTTTTAGTATGAACAAACTTCAATCAAGAACTATTATTATAATTAAGTGTCAACCACAATAGTGAGAAGAGACCATTATGTTTTCTTGAAAATAGGAGGCCATTGCCCGACTATAGAGAAGTGTAGAGATGTCTTGACCGCAAAGATTAATAAGCTGCAAAACAAAGACAAAACAAGTGCTAGTTGGACCATTCGGTACTGCTATTAAAAAACAGTATAACTCAGCTAGCTACGAGCCCCCACAACATTTTGACGCTCTCAGTCGTTGGATCGCTCGAACGTACGTCCTGGATCAGCTCGGTCGTCCTCAGATCGTTCGCTCGTGGCAAAAGCCGTTTCGCGGGCCGCTGCTCCGCAGAGCGAGCTGCTGTTTCTGTCCGTAATCAGGCCGCAAAGGCCCAGGTCCAGTCGAAGCGCTATGCCCCCCAAGCCCACCTACCCCGCTGCTCGTTTTCTATCCCTCGTTCCATGATGCGCCGCCATTACTTCGTCCGCGATGTGCCGCCATCGTCCTCCGTCCCGCTGCGAGGAAGATTGGCCGCCCTTTTTTGCTTCCTTTTCTAGGTCGGCCACTCCCCCTTCTGTTCTATCCTCTGGCGCGCCCTTTCGTTGGCTGGCTGCAGTGGATGGCCCCCAGATGCTATGGAATCCTCTCCCCACCTCCCTTGGCGCTGCCGTCTGTTCTCTCGCTTCCGCCTGCATGTTTGATCCACTGGTGTGGTTGCAGTTTACGCAGCAACTGCTAATTTTTTCAGGTAGAACGTGTGTACAAGAAGTACATTTTGGTGATTGAATTTTGTGGTGTTTTGATTTCAGAGTTTTTCTCGCCGCAGTCATGGTGTACCTAAGAAGATCTCCTTCAAGGTACAGCCTCTTTATGATGCTCACCCAAGGAACATGCCATCGAGACATTCATCACCTGTCTCACCTCCCAGATCGCATGTTCGTACTCGTGGACATCTCTCCGCGCCATGTACAAAAATCTGTGTGATTTTGCTGATAGTTGTAGTCTCGAGGCGGTAAAGCGTTAACTGATTATGTTTTTGGTTATTATGGCATGAGTGATGCCATCACCGAGATGCTTGAACACTGAAAAATTAACATCATGAGTAATGCGAAGGTTCTCAACAAGGGGGTATATGTTGCTCCGATGCTTTCTTTGTGTCTCATTTGATTTCTTTCAGTCCTAACTGTCGTGGTTCTAAGTCTGACAGTAGAAGTAGGGGTAGGTTAAGGAGAGGCGATGTCCTAGCTATGGAGCAGTTGTGGAGACAAAGGATGTACGAGTTCAGGCCCTTCTCGGAGAAGTAATAGCCCTCGTCTCGGAGCCCCGAGGCGGTCGAGTGGATTATGAGTATGAGTATTACGAATCTGAACCCCTCTATACGTGGAGGGGTGGCTTATATAGAGTGCTCGGGACCCCACCGCCCACGTAATGGAGGAAATAAAGTACATTAAGCTAGGGGGTTCTTGTAGCGCCCTCATAAGGTGCTTTAACTATCATTAAGCCTATTCAATAGCGAACCGTTATGCCATGGAGTGCCTTGACCTTACGGTGGTCGAGTGAGTCTTCATGGTCGAGTGAGTCTTCCATGGTGAGTCCTTCGATCTAGTCGAGTGGATCCCTCTTTGGTCGATGGAAGATGATCTCTTCTATGAGTGTCCTTGGGTAGGGCGTTTAGGTCAGGCCTATGACCCTACCCTAGGTACATGAATCCATCATTAGCCCGAATGGATTGAGGCTTGAGTGAAGGAGGAGTTGGCGTTGTTTCCATCGCTTTTGCATTACAGCTACGTGTTGTCTCGGATCAAGATCTTCTTTGTTGATAACAAGAAACTTTCCTTGATCGACTTGATCCATTCTTGTTCTTTAGTCGAGTGACTTCCTTTGCTATACGAGTAACGGATCGCAGGAGATCTCGCATTTGATGATGATCCGTCGCCGCGGATCTCGCGGATCTGAAATTTGGGGAAGCGAAAACGGAACAAAGCTGCGGCGCTTGGATGGGGCGTAACGAGGCGCCTCGATTTTCGCGCGCTTTCTCCGCCACGTATCGTGCGGTCGGCTGCTCGGGATATGATTGGATTGCTTGGGTCCACTTGTCATCCACTCGGAAGGATGCTATAAATGTAACTCCGGAGGATCGTGCCTGATACCTTGTTCTTCCTCCCGATTCTCTCCGTCTCCGCTCTCCACCTCATTGCTGCTCCTTGCCATCTCTCTCCTTGCGCATTCACCGGCCATGGGCAAAGAGAAGACGGCGATCTTTGAGCGTGCGAAGAAAGCGTCGGTGGTGGAGAAAGCGTCGGCGGCGAGAAAGCGAAGGGAGATCCACGGTCGCGGTGGTTCTTCGTCGAATCCAAGCTGCGAAGGGCTGGGTCGAGGAGGCTGGATCGATCGGCGATCAGGAGAAGGATCTCCTTGATATGGCTGATGACGGATTGATTCCCCACGGAGACGCGAGGCTTCGGTCGAGTGGCAGCCTCAACCGGAAGAGGGTGAGTCGTGCTTTTGGCAACCCATGTCGACCGGGTTTTTCGTTGCCACCGAGTGTCTTCTTTCGAGGTTTTCTGAATTTCTTGAGCCCAGCTCCACCATTTTACTCAAACTCCATCGCATACCTTGCCGCGTTTGTGTCTATGTGCGAAAACTTCTTGGGTTGTCGACGCCTTTGGGGTTTGTTCAAGTACATCTTCACGTGTCGCTCCCGGTGTGAAGAAGGCAAGCCCCAGTGACGAGAAGACCCAAGTAGTCGGATGTGTGGTGGTTTAGGAGTCAGTTGAGGAGCAAAAGCACCTTTCAGCTATGCATTTTCCGGGTCGGTCGGGGTTGGCGATCGACTGGTTCTATTGCGGAACGAGACGACGCCGGGCAATCGACCGCCTCCTGAATTTACCATGAGTCGAGTGAATAAACCCTCCTCCACGAAGGTTGTTCTCAAAGAGGGCTGAAGTGAAGATCTTGATGGACCGAGTGGTGCAGCTGGTTAGGGACGGAGTGGCGGCATGGATCTCTGGAGGTTTTTCTTGAGGCGAATCCAGCCCCTTGAGCCCGAGTCATTGTATGTGGTTGTATTGCGGCACGAAGGCGAGACTCGCGTCCACCGGAGGCGGTCGGCGATGCCGTAGTGGAAAGATGGATGGCTTCAATCACGGAAACAAGGACAATCCTCGCGGATCCCGGAGGATTTCTCCGCTGATCGTGACGGCGTTCGGATAAGGTACACTTGTTACATTTTGTGTTGTATATGCATCGAGTGTGTTTACGTAATTTGGTCGGTGAACTCGCTTCAATACTTCGAGGCCTTCACCGAGCTGTATTCAATGCCCAATGGCGCCAGATTCGGCGAGGAGGGTGAAGCCGGAGGCGAGAGTCAAGAAGAGTGGGACTCGACGCTGCAGAGAGGCGGCGGCGGCGATGATGATGATGATGGCGAGGATGATGATGGCGAGGATGAAGAGGAGGAAATCGCACCACCGCGCTTCGAAAAGCGGTCAAAACTTGTGCACGACCCTTCGGTGAACAGCGGTAAGGGAGTTGCGATCGCCTCATGATCGACCAAACGCCTCGAACCGCTTCACGGTGCCGACCGAGAAAGCGCCAAAGCAAAGCGAAGGTAGTTCCGCCGAGGACAACCAAGCCTCTGCCAAAGATGAAAGTGTCCATCCCCACCATCTCGGGGTAAACATATTGCTTAAATTCTCATGTTCTATATAGATTTTATCTCGATTGAAACTTGAATCGGTCGATGATTCTTCGGATTTTCGGTCTTGCGACTTTCGAAACCTCGGCTAAGGTGACGATCATGAGATGGAAGACGCCGCCACCTCAAATCTTGGTATTATATCCTTAATTCTTGCTCTTAGTCGGTGACTCAAGATTTCGACTTTAACTCTTTTCGAAGCTCAACCGATAACATCATCACTCTCCCGGCGGCGATGATGAGGATGAGGAGCCACCGAGGGCTAGGAGGAGTAGGAAGGCATCTGTGGCGAGAGAAACCCGAGTGCGACGGCGCCGAGACCGTCGTGACGGAAGGGAGGCGGCACTTTCGACATACCGTGACCTTCGCGGTGCAGTGACCGGTGCTCGGCCCACCGCCGAGTCTGCTGGACAACCTTCGATCTTCACCACGCACCGCGCCCCGGAGGACCAAGGCGATCTTTGCTAAGGAGGCGATCCGTCAGCGAGGATCATGATGGAGCGGTGAAGATCGCTCGGGATGCGAGCCAAGCAGCTTATGATGCCAGCTCGCCCTTGAGCAATGTTGGTCGATCGACCACCACATTACTGTTAGGATATGCTATCAAAACTTTTCTTTCGAAATTTATAGCAATAGCGGTCACCTTTGGGTGTGTCGATAAAAACTCCGTGTTAGCGGGGCACGCTGAGTGCACCCGCCGGGTGTAATCCCCAAGGCTAAGGTCATTGCTGGCGATCGGTCTTAAACTTCATAAGTAAATATTGATCATCACTCAATGAAACGAATGTATTTACGAAACCGGTGGGGGCACGCTGAGTGCACCCACCGGTGTAATCCCGAGGCGTGGTCATTGCTGGCGATTGATTACGATCTGAAGAAGCACCGTCGATCATTGATTTTTTTTTTTTTGGGTCGATCGTCGACTGCCTTAAACTTACTAAGAATGGAACTGGTCGATTGGTCGACTCGCTCTTTTTTTTTTGGTCGATCGGGTCGACTATGTGTGAATAAGACCGGTGGGGGCACGAGTGCACCCACCTGGTGTAATCCCGAGACTACGGTTGAATGCTTGCATTCGATTGTAGTCTTAAACGCACAATTCTTCTTGATTCACTCGGAAGTGGATTATCTCGATATTTTTGCAATGACTCTTCGTAGAAATCTTGTGATCTTGCGACGCTATATCGAAGCGGAGCGAAGCATATTCAGCTCGAGTTGGACTTGAAACTAGTGCAAGAGAATCGAAGGCGAAGGAGGAGACCAAAGGTATGTTTGGTGAGATTTGACGACTCTGTCCTCCTCCCACTTGCTTCAAGTTTGACCTTGCTGCAATTCTGTGCAAGGTGAAGGAGGCTCAAAGGAAGAAGGAGCTTGAGCTATGCGAGAAGATCAAGCTTGCGATGAAAAATTGGCCTCGGTTGCCGGGCTCGAGCAGGATAACGCCGATCTGAAGGCTGCTCGGCATTGCCGGCAAGGATCTTTGGCGAATGAAGGCCGACAAGAAGAAACGACCGAAAAGATCCTCAACTGGTGGGAAGAAGAGCGAGTGGAAAGCTTCTTGGGCGGTCTTGCTAAGAAATTGTTCCTTAAGCTCGAAGGTAACCTTCTCCACTCGACCAATCCTCCCAACTGTTATGTTTCCATTATTTGTTTTCTGACTCGGGGTTTTGTCTTTGCGAGTTACGCGCAACCGAAGAAGAAACCAGCCCGGTGAGCGAACCTTGACCTGTCAATTCTCCGGTGAGCGATGAAAGCGCCATGAACATCTTCCATTTCGAGTCAGCGTTCTTCTTTGTTGTGGATTATCTCGCAAGGCGAAGGTGGCTCGTCCGCATCGACTCGACTTTCTGGCCCAATGAGACATTCCAAAACGACCTTGAGTCATTGATGGCTCGATTGAACGCCGTCCTGACCGAGTGCAAGAGTGGAAGAAATCTTGACTCGGTGCGGTGCGGACGTTGCCACAATGTCGGCGCGGGTCCATTGCAAGGAAGCTCAAGAAGATAAGTGGCGGCTCTCGAGTGGCCAACACCAAAAAGCACGACCGGGACCTTCATGGAGACTTTCATCGCTGCTGCCACGCGGATTGCCGGCGGGATTGATCTTGATGAGTTCGTTGCTCCATCCACCCTCCACGGGAGGGTAAAAACTTTCCTTGACCTTAAATTTGCCTCGGTATGCGAGTGGAGTTATAACCGATAAAACTTTAACGGGCTTAGCGCTGAGCACTCTCGGTTATTTTAGGTGTCGACCTAAATTTAGATTGGATGTTTGGAAACGATTGCTCTCGGCTTGAATTGCTCTTTGCAGGTTGACAGCGAAGCGCTTACTGCAGTCGACTTATTCCTTAGGCGAGCACCAAGCTGCAGCTAAGCTTCCGAGTGGAAGTCTGGCTTACCACTCGGTAGGATTGTAATAACTTAGGCGAGCTCTGGGCTGCAGCTAAGCCCCCGAGTGGGAGGTTTGCTCTCCACTCGGTAGGATTCTTTATCTTAGGCGAGCCACAGGCTGCAGCTAAGCCCCAGTGGGAGGTTTGCTCTCCACTCGGTAGGATTCTTTATCTTAGGCGAGCATCTGGGCTGTAGCTAAGCCCCAGTGAGAGGTTTGCTCTTCACTCGGTAGGATTTCTTTATCTTAGGCGGCTGGGCTGCAGCTAAGCCCCAGTGGGAGGTTTGCTCTTCACTCGGTAGGATTTCTTTTATCTTAGGCGAGCGCTGGGCTGCAGCTAAGCCCCCGAGTGGGAGGTTTGCTCTTCACTCGGTAGGATTTCTTTTATCTTAGGCGAGCACTGGGCTGCGGCTAAGCCCCCGAGTGAGAGGTTTGCTCTTCACTCGGTAGGATTTCTGTTGTATTTGTGTCGAAGCTCGGAGAAGAGGGTCGATCGACATGTTGTATTTGTGTGAAGCTCGGAGAAGAGGTCATGATCGGCTGCGCCTCGTTTCCTCCTTGAATATACTTTATACTTAGGCGAGTCCTTGGACTGCAGCTAAGCCTCCAGTGAAAGTCGGCTTACCACTCGGTGGGATTTTTAACAACTTAGGCGAGCACGAGCTGCAGCTAAGCCCCGAGTGGAAGTCGGCTTACCACTCGGTGGGATTTGTAAAAACTTAGGCGAGCCGAGCTGCAGCTAAGCCCCGAGTGGAAGTCGACACCACTCGGTGGGATTTTTAACAACTTAGGCGAGCAGCAGCTGCAGCTAAGCCCCGAGTGGAAGTCGGCTTACCACTCGGTGGGATTTTTAACAACTTAGGCGAGCACCGAGCTGCAGCTAAGCCCCAGTGGAAGTCGACACCACTCGGTGGGATTTGTAAAAACTTAGGCGAGCATCGAGCTGCAGCTAAGCCCCGAGTGGAAGTCGACACCACTCGGTGGGATTTTTAATAACTTAGGCGAGCACCGAGCTGCAGCTAAGCCCCAGTGGAAGTCGACACCACTCGGTGGGATTTTAATAACTTAGGCGAGCAGGCTGCAGCTAAGCCCCGAGTGGAAGTCGGCACCACTCGGTGGGATTTGTAAAAACTTAGGCGAGCAGCGAGCTGCAGCTAAGCCCCAGTGGAAGTCGGCTTACCACTCGGTGGGATTTTAACAACTTAGGCGAGCACCGAGCTGCAGCTAAGCCCCAGTGGAAGTCGGCTTACCACTCGGTGGGATTTTTAACAACTTAGGCGAGCAGCGAGCTGCAGCTAAGCCCCAGTGGAAGTCGACACCACTCGGTGGGATTTGTAAAAACTTAGGCGAGCAGCGAGCTGCAGCTAAGCCCCCAGTGGAAGTCGACACCACTCGGTGGGATTTTAATAACTTAGGCGAGCACCGAGCTGCAGCTAAGCCCCGAGTGGAAGTCGGCTTACCACTCGGTGGGATTTTAATAACTTAGGCGAGCAGCGAGCTGCAGCTAAGCCCCGAGTGGAAGTCGGCTTACCACTCGGTGGGATTCTCAAAAACTTAGGCGAGCACCGAGCTGCAGCTAAGCCCCAGTGGAAGTCGGCTTACCACTCGGTGGGATTTTTAATAACTTAGGCGAGCATCGAGCTGCAGCTAAGCCCCAGTGGAAGTCGGCACCACTCGGTAGGATTTATAAAAAACTTAGGCGAACGGATTCGCGCCTAAGCCACCCATGGGGAAGTGAAAATTTTACTCGACATAAAATAAAAAGTGACAAAAATTATGAAGGCTGTGACACTATTACTTCAAAGCTCGTGAGCTACAAGAGTACTTTATTACAATTCTTCCGAGTGAAAAACCTTAAGTGTAAAAGCAGGCGGAGCAGATCGCATTCAAGCTCGGGGCTCATCGATATCGTGTTCGACATTGTAGAGGCGATATGCCCCATTGTGGAGAACCTTTGTGACGATGAAGGACCTTCCCATGAGGAGCAAGCTTATGTTGCTTCGCTGATCCACCGAAGGACCGGATCTCCTTCTGGAAGGCTCGACCTCTCACATTTACGGCGTCTGGTGGCGCAAGTCTTCTTTGGTAAATGGTCGGCGGATCGAGCCATTTCCTTTCCTCTTCCAGAGGTCATTGCATCTGTGCGCGCTTGCAACTTCGCTTCATTATAAAGTTCAATTAAGTGGAGCATTGTGAAGGAGGTCACTTGGTAAAACTGCTTACGCCCCATAGACTAGGAAAAAGGAGTTCTCCCGGTCGACCGATTGGGCGTGGTCAAGTAAACCCCAAAGCACGAAGGAAGTTCGTCGACCCAAGCTCCGGCCGCATGCTTGAGATCTCGCATCAAGCGGGGCTTGGACCCTTGAGGATCAATCCATTGGCTCGTTCGCGACCATTCATTGTGGATGGGCAAGCGAAGCGTAGTCGACTTCGTATGCCTTGGGAGTTGCGAAATCCTTGAATTCTTCGAGTCAAAATTCGACCCATTGTCCGTGATAATATCATGCGGGACTCCATACCGAGCGTCAACTTTGGATGAAGGAAGCAGCGATACAAACATCAAGTTTTTGATTGGCTTAGCCTCAATCCACTTGGTGAACTTGTCGATTGCTACGATTACATGCGTGAAGCCGCTCCGACCCGTTCGCAAGGGACCGATCATGTCCAACCCCATCTGCGAAAGGCAGACGAGCGGAATGGTCTTCAAGGCGACGCAGCTTGTGTGACATATTGGAGTAGAACGGCATCCTTCGTGACTTGTCCACTATTTCTTTCGCCATCTCATTTGCTCTTGGCGGTAAAACCCAGCTCGGTATGCTTTGGCTACAATGGTCCGAGAGGGCGCATGGTGACCACAGGTCCCAGTGGATATCATTGAGAATGGCTCGACCTTCTTACGGCGTTATGCATTTTGTCCGACTCGTTGGGCTTTCTCTCATATAATCGCTCATTGATAACGGTAAAGGCTTTGGATCGACGGACGATCTGCCGAGCCTCTTCCTCATCTTCGGGAGTTCCTTTCTCGGGATATCGCAATATATGGAATTGTCCAATCGGGAGTGACCACTAAAACCTCCATGACCAAGTCGACCTAACGCGGGACCTCAACTTCGGTCGAGTCCGTGGCACTCTGGGTTGTGGAGCTTCTTACGTGTAGGGATCTTCTTTGGTGACGGAGTGTGTATATGTTCCAAAACACGCCACTCGGAATGGCTTCCCTCTTGGACCCTATCTTCGCCAGATCATCTGCTGCTGATTTTTCGATCGGGGATGTGATGGAGCTCAACCCCTCAAACTTCTTTTCCGGCTTCCTCTTTGCATTGCATTATCCGATCATAGCCGGGCTTCTCCCCCCCTCCTTCATCACTTGATTGACCACTAGATCTGAGTCGCCATAAACCATCGAGTGACGGACGCCGAGTGAGATGGCCATGCGCAATCCATATAAAAGGGCCTCATACTCGCCTCATTGTTGGAGGAATCAAAGTGAATCTGGAGCACATACTTAAGCTTATCTCCTCCGGGGAAACCAGAACAACCCCTGACACTGAACCATTCAAAGCATCTTGGAGCCGTCGAAGAACATGGTCCAATGCTCGAGTGAACTTCGATCGGTTGTTGTTGTTCAATCCACTCGGCAAGGAAATCTGCTATAGCACAGGGACTTAATGGCTTTCTTTGCCTCGAATTTGATATCAAGGGAAGAAGTTCAATCGCCCACTTCGCCACTCGACGGTTGCGTCTCTGTTATGCAAGATCTACGATAAAGGGCGTCGACGATCGTGATGAATGATCGGAGAAATAGTGAGCAACCTTCTTTGTGGTCATGTATATACCATACACAAGCTTCGATAATGAGGTATCTCTGCTTGGATGGAGTCAAAACTTCGGACAAATAATACACCGGCGTTGAACTTTGAAGGCCTTTCCTTCCTCTTCCCGCTCGACCGTAAGCCTGAAGCCCGACAACTTGTCCGATGGCTGCAATATAAAGCAACAGAGGCTCTTTGCTGATTGGAGCAGCAAGCACCGGCTGGGTGGAGAGCGAGCTTTTAGCTCGGCAAGCGCTGCATCGACTTCAGAGTCCACTCGAACTTGTCACCTTCTTCATCGATCGGTAAAGAGGTAATGCCTTTTCACCGAGTCGTGAGATGAATCGACTTAAAGCGGCCAAGCATCCGATAAGCTTCGGGCGTCGTGTATGCAAGACGCAGGCGTTTCATTCGGAGAATAGTGCCGATCTTCTCGGGTTAGCGTCGATTCCTCGTTCGAAGCGAAAACCGAGTAATTTTCCACCGGGAACTCCGAATGTGCACTTTGACGGATTGAGCTTGATATCGTACCTTCGGAGGTTGGCAAATGTTTGGCGAGGTCACGAGCAGGTCGGAACCTTTTCGCGACTTAACGGCGATATCATCCATATCGCTTCCACATTCCGGTGATCGAGTGAGAAGACACTTGAATCATTCGCATAAATGTGGCTCCGGCATTCTTGAGGCGAATGGCATGGTGATATAGCGAAGCACCGAATGGAGTGATGAAAGCTGTTTTATTTCGTCGGGTCCATCTGAGACGGATCGATGATACCGGAATATGCATCTAGAAAGACAACCTCTCACACCCCGCGGTCGAGTCGACAATTTGATCGATGCGGGGAGAGAAAAATGATCCTTCGGCAGGCCCGATTAATGTGCTTAAAATCAATGCACATGCGGGTGAGTCATCCTTCTTGGGGACCATGACAACATTAGCGAGCCACTCGGGTGGTAAATCTCTCGGATAAATCCTGCTGTCAGCAGTCGAGCCACTTCTTCCCCAATAGCCTTTCTCTTACGACGGCGGACCGTCGCGAGATGTTCTTTGACTGGTTTCGCTGACTTGTCGACTCGAAGGCGATGCTCAGCCAGTTCCCTGGGAACACCCGGCATGTCAGCTGGCTTCCATGCAAAGATGTCCCAGTTCTCACGGAGGAACTGGATGAGCGCTTCTTCCTATTTCGAGTCGAGTGTTGTGGATATGTGGGTCGGAGCTGCATTGGGGTCAGTCGGATGAATATGGACGGGTTTCGTCTCACCAGACGACTTGAATGCAGACTCGATGGCTGGCTTCTTAGATCGTAGCAAATCACTTGGATCTGCGTTTTGCATGTACTCGTCGAATTCGACTGCTGACACTTGGGAGTCGGCAATCTTTGAGCCCTTCTGATAGCACTCTTCCGCCTTCTTCCGATCTCCGGTGACAGTGATCACTCCCTTGGGGCCTGGCATCTTCAGTTTGAGGTACACGTAGCATGGTCGGGCCATGAATCGTGCGTAGGCGGGTCTCCCCAAAATGGCATGGTATGCACTCTGAAAATCCACAACCTCAAAGGTCAACTTTTCTTTGCGGAAGTGTTTGGAATCACCAAAACCACGCCCGGGCTATTTGGCCGAGTGAGTTGGCCTTCTTCCTGGTATGACTCGTGGAAACTCATATTCTTTGGCGCTCAATCGGGACATCGGAATGCCCATCCCTTTCAAGGTATCCGCATATAACAAATTCAGCCCACTACCACCATCCATCAGCACTTTTGTCGATCGAGTGCCTTCGACAATGGATCGACCACCAAGGCTTGCCGCCCAGGGGTGGCAATGTGAGTCGGGTGATCAGATTGGTCGAATGTGATGGGTGTCTGGGACCACTTCACATAACTTGGCTTAACTGGGGCAACCATATTCACCTCCCGATTGATGACTTTCAGTCGACTTTTGCTTTCCACATCCGCGAAGATCATCAGAGTGGAGTTGACATGCTGGTATTCCTCCTCCTTGTCCTCTTTGTCTCCGGCCTTGTCGGCTCCTTCTCCTTGTCCTTAGACTGTTTGCCTGGCTTCTTTGGATCGAGTCGACATCGACGCAGTGGTGTGCCGGGTAAATAATGTTGCCCTCTTCATCTTTCTTTGTGTGAATATGGCACGGCATATCCATCACGTCATTTCCTTCTTTATCTTTCACTTTCTTCGGGTTCCAGGATCCTTTGGGTTTCCCCTTGAATTTCCCACAGTGGCGGCGGGCCTCTCCGAGAGCTGCTTGGCTCGGCTTTGCGCTCGCTTCCGATGGAATTGCCCTTCTCCGATGACTTGGCTTGTATTTACCGCTTGAGTCGGTCTTCTTCCTCGCCGTTAGGCGTGTTGCTAGCAATCTCCATCATTCGACTCGGGGTCATGTCCCGGTTCGACCGAACTTCAGACTCAATTCTCTGTTTTTAGCGCCATCTTTGAAGGCACAAAGCGCACGATGGTCGACACATTTTCCACTGAGATTGTGCAAGGTAATCCATCTCTGAATGTACTCTCGGAGAGTTTCATTGGTCTTCTGTACACAAACTTGTAGCTCTGTCAAACCAGCCGGTCGTTTGCAAGTCCCCTCAAAAGTCCTGACGAACACTCGGGACAAATCTTCCCAAGTATATATGCTGCTGTGAGGTAATTGACTCAGCCATGCCCTGGCTGAACCTTCCAACATGAGGGGCAAATGTTTCATGGCCACCTCATCATTCCCACCCCAATCTGAACAGCCACTCGGTAATCCTCGAGCCAAGTTTGAGCTTAGATTCCCAGTGAACTTGTCGACTCTGTTGCCAATCTGAAATTGGGGGATCATCTGCGGCTCGATAGCCTGCTAAAACACTCCGGACCGAGAGACATGCACTCATTGCTGGTGGGTGCATCCCTCTCGGGCCCTCCTCTATGGGCTCTGTTCCGGTCGACCAAGCCTTGCACAATAATGGATCGCGCATCAAAGCCCGGTTCTCTCGGGTCATTGGAACCCTTCGCTCATCTTGAAGCGTAAATCATCATCTTGTCGCCGAGGAGCGTACGACCCTTCCCTCGGAGGGGAAAGGGGCATTCGACGCCTGTCATCTCGGTCGGAACGGTCTCCGAGCTGCTCTCGCCGGTTGTCGCGCCCTTCCCGCCGCGGAGGCGATCTGGGGCTGTGAGCCGATCAGACAAAGTGTTCGCAGCGACGGATCGGTGTGAATCTGTTCTTGCGATTGTGACACGGCGGAGTTACGATCACTGCGCTCGGAGTAAATCTACGATCTGCTGCAAGCCTCTTCGACTTCCGATTGGGGCGGCTGAATAGACTACGCTATCTGAGTTGCGGTTGCTAAATTCTGAATTGGCGGCGGTATACGAGTCGGCGGAAAAGCCGACGCCGACCGATTCGAGGAGTCGCCGCTGCCTTCGTCGAGTGCTCGTGAAGATTCTCAAGCGGCGCGTTCACCACATTGGCCAAACGTGCTTCCTCCAAGGCACGAGCCTCAGGGGTCTCTCCGGCGATAGGAGTATGTAGTGCATCCATGTTCCTACGACGAAGCTCTTCTCTCTGCAGAGAGTCGAGTGTCTCGGGCGGTACTCCTCGTGTTCTTGCACGGGTCACCTCCCGGCTGCCCCACCGCCGTGGCGGCAGGGGGATCGCGAGGGCCGTCGACCATGAGGATCTCCGCATTTGGATCACTGCTATCACACTCGGATGCGCTCTCTCTGAACCGGTCGACAGATCGAGCAGTAGTAGAGGATTCGTCGGGCTCGATAGCCGCGACTTGGCGGTGGTTGTCTGGCGAGCCATCGCGTGCTTCACCCACCGCTGAAGCCTCGACCGACCAGAGCGCTTGCTTGGTGGGAGAGCTGGCGAGCGATCGATAAGGAGTCGACCGATCTGGTCGGCGGTTGCCGCAGCAGAACGCCGGACGCATGCACGAAGTCGTCGCCCGCGGACGGGGGCGCCTCGATGTCAAGAGGTGCCTCCACGGAGCCATCTTGGTCGTCGGCGACGAAAGTGAGAGCACCGAGGCGGATCTCGTGCCCCTTTTAAAACTCCGAAGTCATCATGATGAAGGTACTGAAAATCGCAACTCCTCCACAAATCGCTAAAACACGCCCCACGGTGGGCGCCAACTGTCGTGGTTCTAAGTCCGACAAGAGAAGTAGGGGTAGGTTAAGGAGAGGCGATGTCCTAGCTATGGAGCAGTTGTGGAGACAAAGGATGTCTGAGTTCAGGCCCTTCTCGGAGGAAGTAATAGCCCCACGTCTCGGAGCCCCGAGGCGGTCGAGTGGATTATGAGTATGAGTATTACAGAATCTGAACCCTCTATCGTGGAGGGGTGGCTTATATAGAGTGCGCCGGGACCCCACGGCCCACGTAATGGAGGAAATAAAGTACATTAAGCTAGGGGGTTCTTGTGCGCCCTCATAAAATGCTTTAACTATCATTAAGCCTATTCAATAGCGAACCGTTATGCCATTGGAGTGCCTTCGACCTTCGGTGGTCGAGTGAGTCTTCATGGTCGAGTGAGTCTTCCATGGTCGAGTCCTTCCAGTCTAGTCGAGTGGATCCCTCTTTGGTCGACTGGAAGATGATCTCTTCTATGAGTGTCCTTGGGTAGGACGTTTAGGTCAGGCCTATGACCCTACCCTAGGTACATGAATCCATCACTAACTGAATTTGAAATTTGTATGCCTTATGGTTGTTGCATCCTCTATCTGATGCTTTTGATGGCATTTCTGGATGATCAAGGAGAAAGCGACGAGCCAAGCACCTCCTCCCTCCCTCCCTTGACAAGCCATAAAAACACTCTACCCCCATTGTTAACACATGCTCCATCTTCATGCCCAATTAACGGCTCCCTCCAAACTCTATCATCCATTTGACCAGACTTACTTGACCTGTTGGCATACAGTGCTTTGAACATCGACGTGCCATTCACCTAGGTCGAGAGCGATGCCAAGCTCATTGATAACCTGCAAATGGTGAAGCTGCACTCGCGTAACTATCACAAGCAAGATACATCTGCATTATTTCTTGGTATTCAGTAGTGAGGATGGGTGCTTGAATAAATGCTAGACATGATGTATGTTCTTCCGATGCCAGATGCACAAGGTTGACAAGCTGGTGTCATACAAGAACGAAAACTTAGGCAACGCGGACTAAAGATAGCTGCTCAACTGAATTGTGGAGCTTGGTTTTACTTCTGGTTTATAATGTTAGTTTATTACTTCTTTTCTTTCTACAAAACTGTAATTAGTAATCCATGGTGTGCTCGAGAGATTATTTTATATTTTCTAGGCGAAGGCTCCCTCTCCAAACAAATAATATGTTCAAACTTCAAATTAAAAAGTTAAAAAGTTGTGGAATGGCAGCCTAATTTTCATTAGTATGTAAATATAAATATTTCATCTTGAGTTTTCTGAATTTGTTTCCCCTACATGGTGAAATAATGCATCTTTTTGCTGTTTGACTTTGCATCCGTTCTGAACTAATCCTTGCTTGTCTGATAACATATTGTCAATTCAAAACTTGTGTTGTTTCCTTTCATGTGATGCTCTCTAACCTGTCAGTACCACGCCGAAATAAATCAGTAATGTTATTTACACATTGTTCACTATGTTTCAGTTTCTCTGTTGTGAGTCTTAATATTCTTAGTATTTTGTTGGTCAATGCTAATTTGCCGACGGGCCTAACTACAGTTGGCTGGGGATCCAACATTTACGAGATTCATCTTTTTAGCTCTGCTACTATACTCCTTGCTTCCATATAAAGTTGATTTAATTTCTTTATTTAGGGCAAGGCGTCAATTCAATTGCAACCTATGTATTCAGTACACATTTATAGATTTAAGGGTAGATGCTATTGTTTTAGTTTAGAAGGAAACTGATATTGGTTTTCTTACTAAAAAGTGGGTCATGCTGAGAATGTATTTTTATCATTTCCTTCAAGAGATCAGTTCAATCTAAAGTAACATAAATGCTATTGTTGTTCAATCTGGTTGCAGGTAGCTTGCAAGCTTTTTTCTTCTGCCCAATTTTAGTTGTGGAACACATAGCTCTTGCTTGTGTGAAGACTTGTTGAATCTGTTGTGTGCATCAATAATATCATTTTTCTTCTTCTTATTTGGCAATTGGTAATCTATTTTGATTTTGTATCAAGTGGTTTCATTGATATCATTTCAGTGGGTATCCTTGCATATATATATGTGTGTGTTTTTGTTCATTACAATTGTGAGAGAAAAGGACCAAACAAAGTTGTGCAATATAGTAGTCCAATGAGTGTCGTTCTGCACTAGAAACTTCATCTTGCTAAGAACAATGTGGCATGCCTTCTTATGTTACTCATGTCAGTGCTCATGTTTATCTCTGTGAAGTATCATTGCAATGTTGAAATGTACACCGCTTATATATGCCTCCTTTTATGTGGCGTATTATTGGTATTTTCTATCTAAATAACATCTTGCAGGAGCTGGCTACCTATGGTACCCTATGATACATCGATGGATTTTTATCGGTTGTATGAGTAATGCTATCATTCTGCACATGTTTGGTAACTCTACCAATGGCCATTTATAGTGCAATTTGATTTCTACTGGTTGAAACCTGGCTCAACTGGGTCGGCACGCATAATAGTGGATATCGGGCTTATTAGTTTGGTCTAAATGTACTTAGTAAAGTGGACAATAAGAGGAAATCATATTTATAGCTACCTGTTAATTTACATAATCACCATCTTCATATGAAAACTACAGATTTTGAATGTTCCAAGTCAATTATATTATTCCTTCAACAAAATAGGCGGGCGCGGCAACACGCGCTCTCATGTTCTAGTTGCACCACAAGTGCGTACATGTCTGGAAGCAAGAAAATGGACCTACTTTATTATCAAAATAGAACATGTAAACCAAATTAAAATTGCAGTGATTTTTTTTATAATTATACTTGTTATTCACTGGGCAAAAGCATCAATATGCCAACTTGGAACAGTAACTTGAGCACTATAGATTTCTTTAAGGGCTCAGCATTCTTAAATTTTGACAATATGACAAATATTCTCTCAACTTGTATATATAATGATACGAAGATAATAATTTGGATGCATAGGCTAGCACTTGTAAGAACAACGGTGGCAAAAAAAGGCCAACAAATGCAGGTTTAGAAGAAAAAAACTGCAGACATGCTTCCACTGTAGCACCTCTAGTGGATAAGACATACCTATACTTCTCAAGTTAGGAAATCGTCAAATGAGAAAATGTACTTATTAAATCACCAGTTAATTCTTCATAATCCTGAATTTGCATGTCGATCTTCCTGTATAGGATAATTTTCTTAAAGTTAGATGGAAAACACAACACATACAACATTTTTTTTTCGCGAAAACACATACAACAATTTAAATTGCCCAAATTAGTAAACACACTAATGGGTATAGAAGGAGGTGAAAGTGCATTAGCCTGTATGCTAGTAATGCAACACCTAGGCCGCCCTGGACTTCTTTCTCTAAGATACCTTAAACGAAAAGTTTATTCCACTTTGTGCATAATGATTCTATTTAGGCCGCATGCTAGTGATTTTTTTCGTAAGCATCCTCTAATTTGCAAGAAAAAACTTGCTCCATTTTAAAACCGAAGTGCATATTTTTCCATATCTCATTCCAACTCTTATAGTAAATCACTTCACAAAAAAGAACTCTTTTATTACAGTGACCTATCATTAACTAGTTTTGGAATCTTCGTAGCTATACGATGATAAGTCACCACATGGCTTATGTGTTTTCCTGAGAAGGTTAACACCATTATAAGAAAATGAAGTTGAACTATTAACCATGTTGTAATCCTGACTGTGATACAAGAACTGAGGCAAAAACTATACCTTACAAGCCGAAAAGTTTAATTGCAGTGATCCACCATGCAAACATAACTAACTAGTGGAGCATTTGTTTTTTCCCTCAGAAAATTGAAGTCGTGCAAGATTGTTCGACAAAATAGTCTTATTGTTTTAAGTCAATACGTGTAGCGGTGTAAATACTAGGCAATGGGTGGAGTTTCGTATTTTCTTTACCGGTAGAGTACAGTCCGCCAATGTAAATTGCTAAGTGCAAAGATAGATCGAATTTGGTTAAGTCCACATGTTAGATTGAGTTCAATGTGCCTAATCATGCGTATGTTTAGTGCGGTGCGTTTAGAGAAAACAATGTTTGCTCTTTTATAAGTATAGAGATAAAGGGTTCAACCACTAGATATATGGATCTAGGGCTGGTTCTTAGGGGCACGTGCATGAAGATTTTCCGGCTGTCATCAACAAGGTCAAGCCAGCTTTGGTAGGGTAGCGGCGACAACGACGCGTCGACGGCTCATTCCGGTGACTGTAATGGTTGCTCAATGATTTGGAGATCTCAATGTAATTTTAATTATGTTTGAGATACGTTGTACTTTTGATAAACTTTTATAATACTCTAGTGAATTATGGAAACCTTTCAAGCAACTCGCTTTAATGGTTACTATTCTACAAAATGCATGGTAGAACATCCTCGTGTGCATTCAAATGAACTTTAGTTTGTGCCTGCAAAAATCATCAATTGGTTTACTCTTCTTTTTTGACAAAATCTGATTCTCTTTTGTATATGTTGCATTTATTTTTTTGAGGGGTTGCATTCAAATGGTTCAAATCCAAGTACTCCCTCTGTTCCTAAACATAAGTTGTTTTGGTAGTTCAAACTAAACTACCAAAACAACCATCATAGGGAGTATATTATATTGCGAAAACATTGGTTACACCGACGCCGGAAGTTGTCGCGGTGGCGAGGCCGAAATCTGCCTTCATGGGCTAACAGAAGTTACTCTCTCTGTTACTATATCTAAAGGCTTTTATATTTCTCTACGAAGGGAGTACATGTCTGGTTTCTTTTTGGTTTCCTCCCCATTCGCTCAAGTACCGGAAAACCCATTTGCCCAAAACGAAGCCGTGGCCCAAAGCCCACGAAAGCCCGTATGCCATTACCGGGGCCCCGCACACTCCATCTCCATCCACGTGCCCATCAAGCCACTCGCAACCGTCGGATCCGCCCCTCGAACCCTAGCAAGCGAGATCCCCCCTACTTAATCCGCGCACTCAACCCCGTCACCGCCGCCGCCTCTCCCCATACCCTCGCCGTCTCCTCTCCCACGAAGCGCAGCTCGTCCAGGTAAGCACCGGTCGCTCGAACCCCTCGCCGTTCCCTCCCCCTACCGATCTAAGCCTGAAGAATCTGTGGCTGATTGCGTCCGCGCAGATGGCCTCCGAGGCGGCGAAGGTGCCGGTGCCGGAGTCGGTGAACTTCAAGAGGAAGAGGGGAGAGCAATGGGCCGCCGCGAAGAAGCAGAAGGTCGCCGACGAGAAGAAGAAGGACGCGGAGAACACCAAGGTCATCTACGCCCGCGCCAAGCAGTACGCCGGGGAGTACGAGGCCCAGGTCAGATCGCTGCACATGTCTCGCTCGATCCAATGCCCCTTGCTCGTTCGTGTATGCTGATTAGATCCTCGCTCCGCAAACTTGCTACGCGCGGTTGTACCACTGATTAGGTTTTGCCGCCGTGCCAAGTGGAATTTGGACTGTATCAACTATATGCTTTACGTTTCCTCAGTCGATAGGGAAAGACTGATCGGAGTTTAGCAGTTGTATATGCGAGATTTGTTCATACCTGTCCATTTTTGTTTGCTTTTGTGCCGTGCATTACCGCGAGTCAACTGATATCTATGTAGAGTCGTGTTAGTTTTGGTTAATTCCTTCAGATTCAGTTTGTTTCGCTGTAGTCCAACATTTATACCACTACCACATAGGTCTAATCTAGCTCGATTGATCATTGACATGTTTGTGTTTCTGCCTGGTGGAATGCTAATGTGGGTGTTGTGAGCAGGACAAGGAGCTGGTGCAACTTAAGCGTGAGGCCCGGATGAAGGGTGGGTTCTATGTCAGTCCCGAGGCAAAGCTGCTGTTTGTCGTCCGTATCCGTGGGTAAGGCATCACTTGCCACTTGATCATTGCTATCTGCATTGATTTGGGTTTGTGTGCACATGTTTTGATGCTAATTTTCTGGAACGTTTACTACAGTATCAATGCTATGCACCCAAAGACCAAGAAGATCTTGCAGCTTTTGCGTTTGAGGCAGGTGGGTTGATAAATTATTTGGTCCTGTGAATGCACATGTTGCTTGATACATCTACTTCTGAAAATGATTACTGATGCTCACTGCTAAAATTTACTTCTACAGATTTTTAATGGTGTGTTCCTTAAGGTCAACAAGGCCACCATTAACATGCTGCGTCGGGTTGAGCCATATGTTGCTTACGGGTCTGTTATCTACCTTTCGAGTCTTCATTGAATGCATTCCTGTTGTCTTGTCTCCTAATGTAAAATAAATTATACCTGGTCTTTGGTTGGATGAATTTACCGCTGTTATCTACTGTCTACTATAAGCCATTTTACTGCTTCAGGCTATCTTGTTTAGCCACTTGCAAAGTCTTGTGAAAAGTTTATTCTGAAACCTGAACCATCCTTGCTTTATTCACTCCCAAGCAATTATGTTAGTTTAGCTGGTGATGTTAAATGTTGGTACAAACTATAGGCAATCATTTTTCTCATATGGTAGTGCCATCAACCAAGATTTCAAGTCATCAGTTCAGATGAACTAGAGACTTATTATGATGTTGCATTGTTTCTGACTAGTATATTTCATGATCTGTGTAGGTACCCTAACCTCAAGAGTGTCAGGGAGCTGATCTATAAGAGAGGTTACGGAAAGCTCAACAAGCAAAGGATCCCTCTGGCCAACAACAAAGTCATTGAGGAGGTTTGTTTCTTCAACCATAGGCCCTGTGCCCGTCTATTGTGCATATCCATGCTAAGTTTAATCATTGCCTCTTACCAGGGTTTGGGGAAGCACAACATCATCTGCATTGAGGACCTTGTGCACGAGATCTTGACCGTCGGCCCACACTTCAAGGAGGCGAACAACTTCCTGTGGCCGTTCAAGCTCAAGGCTCCGCTCGGTGGCCTGAAGAAGAAGAGGAACCACTACGTCGAGGGTGGTGACGCTGGTAACCGTGAGAACTACATCAACCAGCTCGTTAGAAGGATGAACTAGGTTGAAGGAGCGCTCCTTGATAATACCCTGTGTTGGAAGGATAGACTTGTTTCACATTAGGAAGTGGATGATGAATATGCATGCGTTTTTGTATTGAGAACTAGACATGTTTGGATGAAATCTCACATTTCCCCTAGAAGTACCGAGTTTTTTAGCTTGTTTTTACTGTGGGTCTCAAACATGCTTTTGGTTTCTGTCCTCTCCTATGTTATTTGGCCAAGTTCCTTGCCATATTTTATAAGGTGTGTTTTGACTTTTCTTGTTTTAATCACTTTAACTGTGGTTTTCACTTAATATATATGAAACAAAGCGGAAGTGCTCTGCAAGGATGTTATCAGTTATGCATGCTCAATACGTGCATTTTTTATCCTCCCTCAGTTCCTTGATATAAGGTGTATAGATTTTGAGGGAAAAAAAATTCTAAAATATAAGCTGTAGATATTTTTTAAGGGATTTGATTACATTTCTTTGTATCAGGCAAGCTCCTCTATTTTCTTATGTCAATTAGTCAGGCTTAATCTCTCCCAAAACTTGTGAATTTTACCTTCATGTGCGTAGTATATTTTGGGAAGGAGGGAGTACCACTTCCAACTTAGGATCCAGTCTTTGGCGCTAATTTCCTCTCTATCCTAGAGGCAATCCTTCTCCTAATTTGCTAGTCAGTTGTACTATAGTTAGTGTGTATACAAGCGCAAAAAGGGGTTTATTGCTGTTCTTGTAAAGCAATCTTCGCCCACCGGTCTGGCCCATCGATGCATGGGAAGAGGAGCTCAGCGACCAGGATGGCTCTTGCGAGACCCCGATCTGGCATTGTAGAGAGACCTGCTGTTTACGCTTCATTCCTGATGCCTCCAAATTCGAAAGGTTCATAACAAGCTGGATTACTTGTTAAATTTCTCCCACCGATAGTTGCATCGAAATTTCATGAAACACAGGCTATGATGCGAACACACAATCTTAACCAATGATACATATCGTGCCATCTGTTTCCTTATTTCTTCCGGCATCTCTGGTACAATTTCACCATTGCTAAAAAACTTCAGCCCCTAGTGTGCTTATATACACAGACACACCTAGGAACTAGACTCAACGGGACAACAACATGACTAGTCGAAGGACTTGAATCTAGACCTACCGCAACTCTCAAGGGGACAACAACATGACTAGTCAAAGGACTTAAACCGAGACCTACCACAACTAACTTCATAATGCACAAGTGAAACACCATATATATTTATATTTACAGTAGTAGTAGTAGCAAAACCTATTCAGTCTTTGACTCTCAGACATGTCAAGCTAGCAAACAACAACTTAAAAATGAGCTTTATCAGGGGAAGATTATTTCCAACAATCTTTGTTACTAGTCATCTCTTGTAAACCCTCGAAGACTTGAATAAGATTCACCACTTGTCGATGCAACTCAATGCTTTCATGAGGACAACCCGACTAGACTAGCTCCCTCGTTACATGCCGGCTGATGACCACACAGGTTCACGTAGAGATAAGGGCTTATTCGACATATTCACGTTTATTGGTTACCATTCAACTACATGCTCCAGCTTGATCTCTTTGTCCAGAGTAATACGGCTCACCATACAGTGGTTTGACCGTGACACACTACAAGTGCAACGGAACCACAGAACCACATGCACTTGGATATGAACACTTGGCATGATGTTGACTAGATCAGCTAGTATGCATGCACATGACTCATTGATTTATCTAACTTCTCACTGATGATGCTTGCGCCTCGCCAACGATATTGTCCTTACCATCTTTGTCTCCATAATGTAACCAAGGGCGACCGAGCCCTTTGAGATGCTAGGGGCCGCCTCCCTGCTGCAAGCATGGATTCAAAACTTAAAACCTTGATGTGATACCAAATATTAATTTTTTTCCCATGGAACGGTCACACAAAATTTCACCAACACACATGAATGCACAACTTTATGTATGCATGACTATGCACATGAAACTATTTAACAAAGCACATGAGATAAGTAGGGGACAACCAATTAATTTCATCATTGGAGATGGAATTACTTATAAAATCTTCCGGCCCTAGCTACTCCACATCAACTTAATTGCTTAGATGAGGAGAACTTCATGGGTATGCAAGCTCAAAGAAACATCAAAACAGCAAGACGGTGTGATTCTCAAAGTATTCAGGCACATCATGTTTGTGCGCCACTTATTGTTTGAAGTTATGTATAGATAAAGTTCGATCGTCGACCTTACGCACATGCCCACTCAGCTAGACTGACAGAATTAAATTCATCTACTATCATGAAGCAGTGACTGCATAATTAATGTCAAGATTGAGGCATTGCAGTTGGTCAAGTGTCAATAACGCTGATGTTGCAAGAAAAATTTAATCTATAGAAGCACATACATCGATGCGCCCACGACGTGCAATAGCGATGGATTAACTACATTCCAACAGCTTTGGTATGCGGCGGCAAGCGCCCTGCATGTGATACGATGAAGACGAAATGACCCTCGGCGGGAGCCATATCAAGTTGACCATCATTTCCGTGTTCTCTGCAGGGTGTGGGGATGCACAACATCTTTTGCATCGAGGACCTTATGCACGAGATCTTGACTGTCGGCCCACACTTCAAGGAGGCGAACATCTTCCTATGGCCATTCAAGCTGAAGGCACCGCTCGGTGGCCTGAAGAAGAAGAGGAACCACTACGTCGAGGGTGGTGATGCTGGCAACCGTGAGAACTACATCAACCAGCTCGTTAGAAGGATGAACTAGGTTGAGTGAGCTCCTTGATAATACCCTGTGTTGGAAGGATAAACTTGCTTCACATTAGGAAGCGGATGATGAATATGCATGCGTTTTTTGTATTCAGAACTAGACATGTTTGGATGAAATCTCACATTTCCTCTAGAGGTTTGAGTCATTAATGCTTTTATTGTGGGTTGCAAACGTGCTTATGTTTTTGTTATCTACCATATACTCCCTCTGTTTCTTTTTAGTTTGCATATAAGATTTGGTCAAAGTCAGACTTTGTAAAATTTGACTAGCTTTGTAGGAAAAGATATCAACATCCACACTATGAAATCAATAATATTAGATGCATGATGAAATTAATTTTCATAACATATAACTTTAGTATTGTAGATGTTAATATTTTTTCTATAAAGTTAGTCAAACTGTACAGAGTTTGACTTTGATCAAATCTTATATGCGGACTAAAAAGAAACAGAGGGAGTATTATTTGGTCTTATACTAGCCCAGCCGCCTTTGCCATATTTGAGCTATAGAATGCAAACTGTAAGTCCTTTGTGCTAATTTCCTCTAAACTGGAGGCTACTGTACTAATTTGCTCTGTATACAGGAGTCAGTTGCACTACTTTTACTGTGTATACAGTTTGTTGCTGCTCCTGCACTACTCTTGGTGTTCTTGCCGAGTTGAGGAGTCAGTGCATCGACAGGGCTCTGGGCACCGCAACCACTTTGTAGCCCACCGGTCTGTCGCATCGATGCATCGGGAAAGGGCATTGGTGCTCACGCAGTGGGAAAGTGATCGACAGTTTAAGCCTCATTCCTGATGCCTCCAAATCCAAAATGTTCATAACAAGCTGGATTCCTTATTGGATTCCTCCCTCCGACTATGGTGCGAACACGCAACTTTAACCAAAGATACATATTGTGCCATCTGTTTCCTTGTTTCTCCCCAGTTGGCATCTCTGGTACAATTTCACCATTGTTAAAAAACTTCACCCCATAGTGTGCTTATATATATACACACACCCCTAGGAACCAAACTCAAGCAGGACAGCAACATGACCAGTCAAAGGACTTAAACCTAGACCTACCGCAACTATCAACAGGACGACAACATGACTTGTCAAAGGACTTCAACCTAGACCTACCGCAACTAACTTCGTCATGATAATGGACCAATCCAAACACCTTATATTTATAGTAGTACTACGTAGTAGCAAAACCCGTTCAATCTTCGACTCTCAAGCATGGCAAGCTAGCAAACAACGACTTCAAAACGGGCTTTATCAGGGTAAAGAGTATTTCCAACAATCTTTGTTACTTGCCATCTCTTGTACTCCCTTGAATCATGACTTGTTTAAGATCCATGACTTGTTGATGCAACTCAATGCATCGATTGGGACAACTCGACTACACTAGCTCCCTCCTTACATACCGGCCGAGACCACACGAGCTCACATAGAGATATGACTTCACTTGACACATCCACCTTTATTGATTACCATTCCACTACATGCTCGAGCTTCATCTCTCGTCGAGACATGCACAATACAATATGCCATGTTTTCTTCACACACATTTTCACCCAGAGTAATACACCTCACTGGACAATGGTATGACTGTGACACGCTTCAACTGCAGCGGAGCCACATATCGACATGCACTTGGATGTGAACACTTGACATGATGTCATCCAGAGTAATACACCCAACTGGATCGTGGTTCAACCTTGATATTCTTCAACTACATTGGAACCACCGAACCACACATCAGAATGCACTTGTATATGAACACTTGACATGACATCGACTGGATGAGTATGCATGACATGACTCCTTGATTTATCCAACTTTCCACTAATGATGCTTGTGCCTCGCTAATGATTTGGTCCTTGCCTCTTTGCCTCGGTAATCTACTGAACGGCGACCGACTAGCTCAAGATGCTAGGGGCCACCTCGCTTGGATTCAAAACCTAAAACTTTGGTACCAAATATTAGGTTTCTCCCATGAAACAGTCACACAAAAATAACAGCAACACACATGAATGCCGAACTTTATGTATGCATGGCTATGCACACAAACTCTATTTAACCAAGCACATGAGATAAGCTGGGGATTGATTTCATCATTGAAGACGGAATTACTTATAAACCCTTCCGTCCCAAGCTACTCCACATTAACTTAGCTGCTTAGAAGAAGAAAATTTCATGGGCGAACAAGTTCAAAGAAACACCAAAACAAAATAACAGTGTGATTCTAAAATTATTCATGCACTTGCTGCCTGTGTGCCACTTATCGTTCCTAGTTACGTATAGATAAAATCTGATCATCTATCTTGTGCACATGCCCACTCAGCTAGGCTGATACAATTAAATTCATGTATCATGAAGAAGCGACTGCATAATTTATCTCAAGATTTGCGGCATTTCTCTTGGTCACGAGTCAAAACTTAACTCTCATGTCACAAGAAAAATGTAAACTCTAGATATACAAAGACTGATGAGTTGGCGAGGTGCAGAACAATGCATTACTAAAGTCTAGCGGCTTTGGTAGGTGGCGGAGAGCATCCTGCAAGTGGTATGGTGAAGACAAAATGACCCTCGACAGGATCCATGACCTTGCCACATCGATCTGTGATCAATGCACTTGAGAGACAGAACAACGATGATCCAAGCGCCAGTGTTGTTCCTCTTCTTTCCTTAAAGCATTCCATGCACCGTAGCAGAAAGGACAAGCACCATAATTCCCTATCTTAGTGAGTTCATTCTAGTTGGTTTGAGTTAGGCTCGGTAGTGCAATATGATAGTAGGATTAAAGTTCTTGATGCATGCTTTAAAAAAAAATCAAAAGTTCTTGTGACATGGTGATGTATCTTATGTAGACCCAAAAGGGTTGAAAGATCTAGCAGTGAAACGAAAGCGAAGGCACACTTGACTATAAAAAATGCTCACCCTTGTTATCAATCCGTTTGTCTACTAAGGGTTCTCATGCTCCTTGGCAACGCAAGCGACCATGTTGCTTAGGAGGTCGGCTCCTCTGCTCGAGTTGTCACTGTACATGTATTGCAATTGTTAAAATCCGCTCCGCATTGTAACTCGATGCTCACTCTTTGTAGCAATGGAGGATTCCAAAGACCTCAGCAATGATGATAGCCTGAAGCGCACTATTGAGGAAGTGGCCACACATAGTCTTACTGGCCGATTTGCATATGTCTCCTACATCCAGAACTAGACATGTTTGCTAGAAATCTCACATCTCCTCTAGAGGTTTCGAGTTATTTAATCTGTTTTACCGGGGTTACAAACATGTCTTTGTTTCTATCCTCCACCATATTATTTGGTCTTATAATAGTTAGCTACTCGTTGGTTTATTACTCCCCATCGCTCCCTATATTGGTGGATGCTTGTGTTCTTTATTACAATAGCCATTTGTGAATTACATGAATGGGAGCCAGGACATGTAAACAGGTTCTTAGAAGAGTTCAAACGGCACTTTGGCTCATTGATGCATGTCAGTTCTTGGGTTCAGAGAAGCTTGTAAAGAAGATGATTTGAGATGATGAATCTCTACACCGCTTCAAAAAGATTAAAGGTTCCTTTTCCTGCCATGGACAACATTTCGTGCAACCTTGTGTACATTTCCCCCTCCCTCTCTCTGTTTTGATTTTCTCCCTCCTATCTTTGGTTTGTTTCATTGGTTTTCCTTTAAAACCATCTAAAATGTCTTGCCCTTTTTTATTGATTTCTTTGGCAAGCGAAGGAATTTTTACCAAATAAGTGTATTGTTGAGGAAATCATTTATTGTCTCGCAAAAAAAGAGGAAATCGTTTATTGGTAGCTACTTGGTTGGCTAGCGAGTACGGGATTAATGGACTAATCAACAAGTTAATTGGCAAGTTAATCCATTAATTCGACGATTTATGAGTTTATCGGCTACTCAGTGACCTTACGCGTAGGCATTAATCGACAAGTTAAGTGGTTAATCGACGAATTCATGAACATGGGAATAAGTGATTACTAAATAAAATTCCAAAATTTATTTAGGTACGTAAATCACGAGCCTGATTTATAAATATTACTTACACAATTGCATCAATATGGACAGGTTAATCAGGGGCATATTTATATCTTGTTCCAACGCACGTTCAATTATCTAGTAGAGTTTAGTTTTGTCTTGTACATGAATCTACCCATCACTTATGTGTTGCAAACCCAACATCATCTCCACTAAGAGACGGCTCAGATGATGTGTTTGTCATGGTGGTAAACTGAAAATTTGTAGTTTGTCTTGTACATGTATGTTTCGAGAACTTGCGAACAAAATTTAGGGAAAAGAATGAGTACATCAGTTGAGCTAGTATTGTTCTTAAATCTTAAATCACGTATCCAAGCTCTATTTTGATCATCTATCGGAAACTAAAGCCTACAAGAAAAATAGCCAGTGTTTTTCCTGCTAGTAATCTTCGAATGTTTGTCCTTAAAGATGACTTTAGTAGTTCCTGCTTTGTGAGCCAACTAACATAGGTAGTTCATGCTTCAAGTATTGTTTTCTCGCTAGATAAGATATGATCTGAAGTGGTCCATATCATCGCTTAACTTGCTATGTTGCTTCAAGTATTATTTTTAAATGTGCCCATAAGCAAGATCACCTATTGTTCACCTCATGTTGCTTATTTGTTTAGTCTTCTTTTCTTGCTAGGTAAGTAGTGTTGCTTCTATTTAGTCTTATTTTCTCGCTAGATAATGGATAATAGGAATGTTGCTATTACTGATTATGAGGAGGAGAAGGAGGAGGAGATGATGTTTGTTTCTTTCCAACATTATATTGTATTTCTTTTAGGAGAGAAAAGATTCCATACAACATATCTATTTTTACCAGAGCTAAATATATCTGAAAAATATTTGGATAGTCACCCTCAAGGGTGTCTTGATACTTTTGGGAATTAGGATGGAATCACACATTTCCAAGCTATATGCGACCATCTTAGATCCAAACAACTTTTGCAAAATTCAAGAGGAGTTAACATTGAAGAGAAAATAGAGATGTTTACATACATGCATTACAGGAATACAAGTCATCGTACATTGACTCATAGATTTCAGCATAGTCCTAAAACAGTGCATATACATATGAATGGATGCTTGAACGTTATCACATCATTGACCTTTGACCTTATGATGCACAATTCACTAGATACTCATTAATTTAGGAATTTCTATCCTCCTAGCATAACACAGATAGTAACCATAGCTCGTGACAGTGCCATTTTGCTCCCAGGTGCAACTGCACCAGTTGTACCTGGGTGAATAGTAAATTGCGAACAATATCAATTTTTTAAATATAAAAACTTTTCCATACAAAAAAACTAGAGTGTTCTCCCTAGATATAAATTTTCATGAAGAGACCGCATTTGTGATGCTTTTGGTAAAAAAAAAGTTAACCCAAATGCTTTTAAAATAACCTTTTTCAAAGTAAAAAAAATGTTCCTGAGCAAAATTTTGCACGGGAGTAGGGCATTCAGACATGCATCTTGTATCTTTTTCTTCCATTTTTTACTGTTATATCAGATTTTACTGTTCATCCTGGTGCATATGCAACTCGGGAGCAGCTCGATGTCCCCATAGCTTGGTACTATTCGGTCTTGAAATCTGCATGGGCTTCCATGTATTTATAGTCAAGTACTCCCTCTGTCCCAAAATAAGCGACTCAACTTTGTACTAACTTTATAAAGTTAGTACAAAGTTGAACTTTGTACTATTTTGGGACGGAGGCTGTGCAAACACCCAAGTTTAGTACAAAGTTAAGTCACTTATTTTGTGAGGGAGGAAGCACTATTTTGTTGACGGAGGCTGTGCAAACACCCAAAGTTTCTAGCTCAGTAAAGTGAAGTTTGATTTCATCTACAAGATAAAGGTCAAGGTGGTTCTCGCCCAAAGAACCTAAAATAACCTTTCAATGTACGACATGCCCGTTAACAGAACCATGTGGAGCGTGCAGTTGTTGTCTAGAAGATGCGATTCCCAATTTTAAAAGTCGGCACGCATTTCCCAATTGATACTCACATGAAAATTCTTATGGCAGCAATTGTATTTCACAACGTAATCCGGAGTCAAAGAGCTGATGAAGAATGGTTATATACATAACAAATGCAAATTGACCCTCTTAAATTGTCTCTCCCTGATGGAAATTACAACATCAATCTTGAGTTTATATATGTTTTGAGTCTAGACTGGTAATAGTAATTAGCAACAGAAGTTATGTTCTCAAATATTTGTTGGGGAACGTAGTAATTTCAAAAAATTTCCTACGCACACGCAAGATCATGGTGATGATATAGCAACGAGAGGGGAGAGTGTTCGTCCACGTACCCTCGTAGACCGTAAGCGGAAGCGTTAGCACAACGCGGTTGATGTAGTCGTACGTCTTCACGATCCGACCGATCCAAGCACCGAACGTAAGGAGCCTCCGAGTTCAGCACACGTTCAACTCGATGGCGATCTCCGCCCTCCGATCCAGCAAAGGCTCGGAGATGAGTTCGTCGACCGACGGCGTGGTGACGATGATGATGTTCTACGGCGCAGGCTTCGCCTAAACTCATGACGATATGACCGAGGTGGAATATGGTGGAAGGGGTACCGCACACGGCTAAGGAACGATCCGTAGATCAACTTGTGTGTCTATGGGTGCCCCCGCCCCGTATATCTGAGGAGCGGGGGGAGGCCGCCGGCCTAAGGGGCGCGCCAAGGGGGGAGTCCTACTCCCACCGGGAGTAGGACTCCCCTTTTCCAAGTTGGAGTAGGAGAGAAGGGGGAAAGAGGAGGAAGAGGGGAAGGAAAGGGGGGGCGCCGGCCCCCTTCCCTTGTCCTATTCGGACTAGGAGGGGGAGGGGCACGCGGCCCCCTCCTTGCTCCTTCCTCTTCTCCCTCTTGGCCCATGGAGGCCCATTAACCCCCCGGGGGGTTCCGGTAACCTCCCGGTATTCCGGTAAAATACCGATTTCACCCGGAACCATTCCGATGTCCAAACAAAGGCTTCCAATATATCAATCTTTATGTCTCGACCATTTCGAGACTCCTCGTCATGTCCGTGATCAAATCCGGGACTCTGAACAAACTTCGGTACATCAAAACTTATAAACTCATAATAAAACTGTCATCGAAACGTTAAGCGTGCGGACCCTACGGGTTCGAGAACTATGTAGACATGACCTAAAACCATTCTCGGTCAATAACCAATAGCGGGACCTGGATGCCCATATTGGTTCCTACATATTCTACGACGATCTTTATCGGTCAAACCGCATAACAACATACTTTGTTCCCTTTGTCATCGGTATGTTACTTGCCCGAGATTTGATCGTCGGTATCCAATACCTAGTTCAATCTCGTTCTTGGCAAGTCTCTTTACTCGTTCCGTAATCGTCATCTCATAACTAACTCATTAGTTACATGCTTGCAAGGCTTAGGTGATGAGTATTACCGAGAGGGCCAGAGATACCTCTCCGACAATCGGAGTGACAAATCCTAATCTCGAATTATGCCAACCCAACATGTACCTTGGAAACACACAGAGAGCACCTTTATAATCACCCAGTTATGTTGTGACGTTTGGTAGCACACAAAGTGTTCTTCCGTAAACGGAGTTGCACAATCTCATAGTTGTAGGAACTTTGTATAAGTCATGAAGAAAGCAATAGCAATACACTAAGCGATCAAGTGCTAGGCTAACGAGAATGGGTCATGTCAATCACATCATTCTCCTAAAGATGTGATCCCATTAATCAAATGACAACACATGTCTATGGTCAGGAAACATAACCATCTTTGATTAATGAGCTAGTCAAGTAGAGGCATACTAGTGACTATGTGTTTGTCTATGTATTCACACATGTATCATGTTTCCGGTTAATACAATTCTAGCATGAATAATAAACATTTATCATGATATGAGGAAATAAATAATAACTTTATTATTGCCTCTAGGGCATATTTCCTTCAGTCTCCCACTTGCACTAGAGTCAATAATCTAGATTACATAGTAATGATTCTAACACCCATGGAGTCTTGGTGCTGATCATGTTTTTCTCATGAGAGAGGCTTAGTCAGCGGTGCGCAACATTCAGATCCGTATGTATCTTGCAAATCTCTATGTCTCCCACTTGGACTTGGTCCCGAATGGAATTGAAGCGTCTCTTGATGTGCTTGGTCCTCTTGTGAAATCTGGATTCCTTTGCCAAGGCAATTGCACCGATATTGTCACGAAGATCTTCATTGGTCCCGACGCACTAGGTATGACACCTAGATCGGAAATGAACTCCTTCATCCAGACTCCTTCATTTCTTTGCTTGAAGCAGCTATGTACTCCGCTTCACATGTAGATCCCGCCACGGCGCTTTGTTTAGAACTGCACCAACTTACAGCTCCACCGTTTAATAAAAACACGTATCCGGTTTGCGATTTAGAATCGTCCGGATCGAGTGTCAAAGCTTACATCGGCGTAACCATTTACGACTAGCTCTTTTCACCTCCATAGGCGAGAAACATATCCTTAGTCCTTTTCGGTATTTCGGGATGTTCTTGACGCTGTCGATGATCCACTCTGGATTACTCTGGTACCTTCCTGCCAAACTTATTGCTAAGCATACGTCAGGTCTGGTACACAGCATTGCATACATGATAGAGCCTATGGCTGAAGCATAGGGAACATTTTTCATTTTCTCTCTATCTTCTGCTGTGGTTGGGCATTGAGTTTGACTCAACTTCACACCTTGTAGCACAGGCAAGAATCCTTTCTTTGCCTGATCCATTTTGAACTTTTTCAAAATTTTGTCAAGGTATGTGCTTTGTGAAAGTCCTATTAAGCGTCTTGATCTATCTCTATAGATCTTGATGTCCAATATGTAAGCAGCTTCCCCGAGGTCTTTCATTGAAAAACTTTTATTCAAGTATCCCTTTATGCTATCCAGAAATTCTATATCATTTCCAATTAATAATATGTCATCAACATATAAATCTAGAAATGCTACTGAGCTCCCACTCACTTTCTTGTAAATCTGAGGCTTCTCCAAAAGTCATATAAAACCATATCTTTGATCACACTATCAAAGCGTTTATTCCAACTCGAGATGCTTGCACCAGTCCATAAATGGAGCGCTGGAGCTTGCACACTTTGTCGACACCTTTTGGATCAACAAAACCTTCCGGCTGCATCATATACAACTCTTCTTATAGAAATCCATTCAAGAATGCAGTCTTGACATCCATTTGCCAAATTTCATAATCATGAAATGCAGCAATAGCCAACATGATTGAGGCAGACTTAAGCATCGCTACGGGTGAGAAAGTCTCATCGTAGTCAACTCCTTGAACTTGTCGAAAACCTTTCGCAACAAGTCGAGCTTTATAAACGATAACATTACCATCGGCGTCGGTCTTCTTCTTAAAGATCCATTTATTCTCAATGGCTTGCCGATCATCGGGCAAGTCAACCAAAGTCCATACTTTGTTTTCATACATGGATCCCATCTCAGATTTCATGGCCTCTAGCCATTTTGCGGAATCTGGGCTCATCATCGCTTCCTCATAGTTCGTAGGTTCGTCATGGTCAAGTAACATGACCTCCAGAATAGGATTACCGTACCACTCTGGTGCGGATCTTACTCTGGTAGACCTACGAGGTTCAGCAGAAACTTGATCTGAAGTTTCATGATCAATATCATTAGCTTCCTCACTAATTGGTGTAGTCGTCACAGGAACCGGTTCTCGTGATGAACTACCTTCCAATAAGGGAGTAGATATAGTTATCTCATCAAGTTCTACTTTCCTCCCATTCACTTCTTTCGAGAGAAACTCCTTCTCTAGAAAGGATCCATTCTTAGCAACGAATGTCTTGCCTTCGGATCTGTGATAGAAGGTGTACCCAACAGTTTCTTTTGGGTATCCTATGAAGACACATTTCTCCGATTTGGGTTCGAGCTTATCTGGTTGAAGTTTCTTCACATAAGCATCACAACCCCAAACTTTAAGAAACGACAACTTTGGTTTCTTGCCAAACCACAGTTCATAAGGCGTCGTCTCAACGGATTTAGATGGTGCCCTATTTAACGTGAATGCGGCCGTCTCTAAAGCATAACCCCAAAACGATAGCGGTAAATTGGTAAGAGACATCATAGATCGCACCATATCAATTAAAGTACGATGACGACGTTCGGACACACCATTTCGTTGTGGTGTTCCGGGTGGTGTGAGTTGCGAAACTATTCCGCATTGTTTCAAATGTAAACCAAACTCGTAACTCAAATATTCTCCTCCACGATCAGATCGTAGAAACTTTATTTTCTTGTTACGATGATTTTCCACTTCACTCTGAAATTCTTTGAACTTTTCAAATGTTTCAGACTTGTGCTTCATTAAGTAGATATACCCATATCTGCTCAAATCATCTGTGAAGGTGAGAAAATAACGATATCCGCCACGAGCCCCAACATTCATCGGACCACATACATCTGTATGTATGATTTCCAACAAATTTGTTGCTCTCTCCATAGTTCGGAGAAGCGGTGTTTTAGTCATCTTGCCCATGAGGCACGGTTCATAAGTACCAAGTGATTCATAATCAAGTGATTCCAGAAGTCCATCAGTATGGAGTTTCTTCATGCGTTTTATACCGATATGACCTAAATGGCAGTGCCACAAATAAGTTGCACTATCATTATCAACTCTGCATCTTTTGGCTTCAACATTATGAATATGTGTATCACTACTATCAAGATTCAATAAAAATAGACAGCTCTTCAAGGGTGCATGATCATAAAAGATATTACTCATATAAATAGAACAACCATTATTCTCTGATTTAAATGAATAACCGTCTCGCATCAAACAAGATCTAGATATAATGTTCATGCTCAACGCTGGCACCAAATAACAATTATTCAGGTCTAAAACTAATCTCGAAGGTAGATGTAGAGATAGCGTGCCGACCACGATCACATCGACTTTGGAACCGTTTCCCACGCGCATCGTCACCTCGTCCTTGGCGGTGCTCGCTTATTCCGTAGTCCTGTTTGAGTTGCAAATATTAGCAATGAACCAGTATCAAATACCAGTGCTACTACGAGCTCTAGTTAGGTACACATCAATAACATGTATATCACATATACCTTTGCTCACTTTGCCATCCTTCTTATCCGCCAAATACTTGGGGCAGTTCCGCTTCGGTGTCGATCGCTTGCAGTAGAAGCACTCAGTTTCAGGCTTAGGTCCAGACTTGGGTTTCTTCTCTTGAGCAGCAACTTGCTTGCCGTTCTTCTTGAAGTTCCCCTTCTTCTTCCCTTTGCCATTCTTCTTGAAACTAGTGGTCTTGTTGACCATCAACACTTGATGCTCCTTCTTGATTTCTACCTCCGCGGCTTTTAGCATCGCGAAGAGCTCGGGAATAGTCTTGTTCATCCCTTGCATATTAAAGTTCATCACGAAGCTCTTGTAGCTTGGTGGCAGTGATTGGAGAATTCATCAATGACACTATCATCGGAAGATTAACTCTCGGTTGAATCAAGTGATTATTATACCCAGACATTACGAGTATGTGTTCACCTTGTGAGAACTATTCTCCTCCATCTTGCAGCTATAGAACTTATTGGAGACTTCATATCTCTCAATCCGGGCATTTGCTTGAAATATTAACTTCAACTCCTAGAACATCTCATATGCTCCATGACGTTCAAAACGTCGTTGAAGACCAGTTCCAAGCCGTAAAGCATGGCACCTTGAACTATAGAGTAGTCATCAGCTTTGCTCGCCAGACGTTCTTAACCGTCGGTTGCATCAAGAAGCAGTTCGGCACCCAGCGGTGCTTCGGGGCGTAACTCTTACAGTGCAGCAATGAGGATAATCCTCGAGTTATGGACCCAGTCCGTGTAATTGCTACCATCATCTTTCAACTTTGCTTTCTCAAGGAACACATTAAAATTCAACGGAACAACAAAGACGAGCCATCTATCTACAAACAAACATAGACAAGCAAGATACTATCAGGTACTAAGTTCATGATAAATTTAAGTTCAATTAATCATATTACTTAAGAACTCCCACTTAGACAGACATCTCTCTAGTCATCTAAGTGATTACGTGATCCAAATCAACTAAACCATAACCGATCATCACGTGAGATGGAGTAGTTTTCAATGGTGAATATCACTATGTTGATCATATCTACTATATGATTCACGCTCGACCTTTCAGTCTATGTGTTCCGAGGCCATATATGTATATGCTAGGCTCGTCAAGTTTAACCTGAGTATTCTGCGTGTGCAAAACTGGCTTGCACCCGTTGTAGATGGACGTAGAGCTTATCACACCCGATCATCACGTGGTGTCTCGGCACGACGAACTTTGGCAACGGTGCATACTCAGGGAGAACACGTCTTGATAATTTTAGTGAGAGATCATCTTAAAATGCTACCGTCAATCAAAGCAAGATAAGATGCATAAAGGATAAACATCACATGCAATCAATATAAGTGATATGATATGGCCATCATCATCTTGTGCTTGTGATCTCCATCTTCGAAGCACCGTCATGATCACCATCGTCACCGGCACGACACCTTGATCTCCATCGTAGCATCGTTATCGTTACGCCATCTATTGCTTCTATGACTATCGCTACCGCTTAGTGATAAAGTAAAGCAATTACTGAGGCGTTGCATTTCATACAATAAGCGACAACCATATGGCTCCTGCCGATTGCCGATAACTTTGGTTACAAAACATGATCATCTCATGCAATAAAATATAGCATCACGTCTTGACCATATCACATCACAACATGCCCTGCAAAAACAAGTTAGGCGTCCTCTACTTTGTTGTTGCAAATTTTACGTGGCTGCTACGGGCTTAGCAAGAACCGTTCTTACCTACGCATCAAAACCACAGCGATAGTTTGTCAAATAGACTCCGTTTTAACCTTCGCAAGGACGGGCGTAGTCACACTCGGTTCAACTAAAGTGAGAGAGACAGACACCCGCCAGCCACCTTTAAGCACGAGTGCTCGTAGCAGTGAAACCAGTCTCGCGTAAGCGTCGCGTAATGTCGGTCCGGGCGCTTCATCTCACAATACCGCTGAACCAAAGTATGACATGCTGGTAGGCGGTATGACTTATATCGTCCACAACTCACTTGTGTTCTACTCGTGCATATAACATCAACGCATAAAACCTAGGCTCGGATGCCCTTTGTTGGGGGCGAGGAATTTCAAAAATTTCCCACGCACACGGAAGATCATGGTGATGATATAGCAACGAGAGGGGAGAGTGTTTGTCCACGTACCCTCGTAGACCGTAAGCGGAAGCGTTAGCACAACGCGGTTGATGTAGTCGTACATCTTCACGATCCGACCGATCCAAGCACCGAACGTATGGAGCCTCCGAGTTCAGCACACGTTCAACTCGATGACGATCTCCGGCCCTCCGATCCAGCAAAGGCTCCGGAGATGAGTTCCGTCAGCATGACGGCGTGGTGACGATGATGATGTTCTACCGGCGCAGGGCTTCGCCTAAACTCCGCGACGATGTGACCGAGGTGGAATATGGTGGAAGGGGGCACCGCACACGGCAAAGGAACGATCCGTAGATCAACTTATGTGTGTATGGGGTGCCCCCCGCCCCCGTATATAAAGGAGCCAGGGGGGAGGAGGCCGCCATCCTAAGGGGGCGCGCCAAGGGGGGAGTCCTACTCCCACCGGGAGTAGGACTCCCCTTTTCCAAGTTGGAGTAGGAGAGAAGGGGGAAAGAGGAGGAAGAGGGGAAGGAAGAGGGGGGACGCCGCCCCCCTTCCATTGTCCTATTCGGACTAGGAGGGGGATGGGCGCGCGGCCCCCTCCTTGCTCCTTCCTCTTCTCCCTCTTGGCCCATGGAGGCCCATTAACCCCCCGGGGGGTTCCGGTAACCTCCCGGTACTCCGGTAAAATACCGATTTCACCCGGAACCATTCCGATGTCCAAACATAGGCTTCCAATATATCAATCCTTATGTCTCGACCATTCCGAGACTCCTCGTCATGTCCGTGATCACATCCGGGACTCCGAACAAACTTCAGTACATCAAAACTTATAAACTCATAATAAAACTGTCATCGAAACGTTAAGCATGCGAACCCTACGGGTTCGAGAACTATGTAGACATGACCTAAAACCATTCTTGGTCAATAACCAATAGCGGGACCTGGATGCCCATATTGGTTCCTACATATTCTACGAAGATCTTTATCGGTCAAACCGCATAACAACATACTTTGTTCCCTTTGTCATCGGTATGTTACTTGCCCGAGATTTGATCGTCGGTATCCAATACCTAGTTCAATCTCATTACCGGCAAGTCTCTTTACTCGTTCCGTGTCGTCATCTCATAACTAACTCATTAGTTATATGCTTGCAAGGCTTAGGTGATGAGTATTACCGAGAGGGCCCAGAGATACCTTTCAGACAATCGGAGTGACAAATCCTAATCTCGAATTATGCCAACCCAACATGTACCTTCGAAACACCAGAGAGCACCTTTATAATCACCCGATTACGTTGTGACATTTGGTAGCACACAAAGTGTTCTTCCGTAAGCGGAGTTGCACAATCTCATAGTTGTAGGAACTTTGTATAAGTCATGAAGAAAGCAATAGCAAAGTACACTAAGCGATCAAGTGCTAGGCTAACAGAATGGGTCATGTCAATCACATCATTCTCCTAATGATGTGATCCCATTAATCAAATGACAACACATGTCTATGGTCGGAAACATAACCATCTTTGATTAATGAGCTAGTCAAGTAGAGGCATACTAGTGACTATGTGTTTGTCTATGTATTCACACATGTATCATGTTTCCGGTTAATACAATTCTAGCATGAATAATAAACATTTATCATGATATGAGGAAATAAATAATAACTTTATTATTGCCTCTAGGGCATATTTCCTTCAATATTAACTTCTATTCCAGCACACGAATGGTTTTATTTATATGCACTTTATTAATTAGTAGCATACATTATACTTTCCAGTGCAGGGTCTATATGGAACCCATGACAACTTTGTGCAATTACCGCTTCTAATTGGTTCTAGTTCTTGCAAGCAATTTGATCCATTAAGGTTCTGAGATGTTTCTTCCAAATAACCTGACAAGATTTTCCATAAGAACTATAAAAAAGAGGGATATTTCAAACAAACCAAATGGATGGTTGTTTGCCAACTTGCCATCACAAGCTTTTGTTTACAACCTATCATGTTGGGCTTTCATGTGCCGATTTCTTACGTTTACGTTGATATTAACTATTATTTGTTGGGACCTTGAATTAATAGCTCTGATTTGTTATTTTTAAGAAAATAGAATAGCTCACATTTGTTATGTTATACATCACGATGTTCATTGTGATGTGAATAAAGATGGTTTCATGGAAGTAGATCAACTAACATCATGTGTTTTATATCAAGTGTTGATCAACAATTTTGTTCAGCAACCAGGTCATACCAAGCTAACTTCCCAGTTTAGTTCACCTTCCTAGTTACAAGTGGATTATTTTCTCTTATCCAAACGTTGGTTTACAACGTGAAAAGATGTCCATTGTAAAATACCGCGGTATCCTCGACGAGCAAGTCAAATACACTAGTATTATTTTTACAGTTGTAACATTTTACATGGCTTCCAAACAAAGCCTTGATGGGGAAAATGTAGCCGATGTCTCTGAATTCATTAGTGACCGCCCAATCGACAATTTGTGAAAAACTTAGTACTCATTGTTCCACAAGCAAAAAGGGATTTGTCGTTTTTCTTGTAGAACATAGTCATGGCATCACAGAGTGTGGGGCGCGTAGTGCTAGGAGTCATAGGCCACTGGCCGAACCCATCGATGCATACGAGAAGGAGCTCATTGACCAACACCCCTATCTGCCGTCAGCATCGGAAGTTAGAGTAAATTGGTAGTGGTTCTTAATTATGTTGTTTAAGCTTCATTCCTAATGCCTCCAAATCCAAAAGGTTCATGACACATTGGTACCTTGTTGGATTTCTCCCACATGTCAGTTGCATCAAAATATTGTGAACAAATGTGACAATGCAGACACACAACTTTAATTGAGGATACAAACAACACCCTCTGTTACATTATTTCTTCCCAACTAACATCTCACAGGTGTAGTTTCACGTTGTTAAAAACCTTGAGCCCCCAATGTGCTTATATATACACAAAACACCTAGGAACCAGACTCGACAAGACAAGAACACGCATAGGGTAAATGACTCAAACCTACCTCCTCGTACGATAGTCGGGCATGATAATACATCAATCCGAAGGCCATATGAACAACAATAGTCGTCCAACTAAAAAAAGCCGGAGGAAATATGTATGGTCTTGACTCTTGAACACATATACGTAGCAAACAACAACTTCAAATCGGACTCCCTTAGGGCAAGCTTATTTCCGATAACCTTTATTACTTGCCACCTCTTGTAATCCCTTGAATCCTGACTTGTTTAAGATTCATGACTTGTCGAGATAACTCAATGCTTGCATAACCGAGACAACCCGAATACTCTAGCTCCTTCGTTACATACCGTTTGATGATCACACAGGCTCACATAGAGATATGACCTCATTCGACATACCCGCCTTCATCAATTACCATTCCACTACTCAAGCTTGATTTCTCGTGGAGACACATATACAACCACAAGACATATTTTTTCCACACGCGTTTTCCCCAGAGTAATACAACTCACTTGATAGTGGTTCGACCATGATACGCTTCAACTGCATTGGAACCACATATCAGAATGCACTTGGATATGAACACTTGACATGACATCGACTAGATGAGCTAGTATGCATGCACATGTCTCCTTGATTTATGTAATTCCACACAAAAAAATCTTGGCACACTCCCACCGATGAGGCTTGCGCCTCACTGATGACATCATTCTTGCCATCTTTGTCTTGTCAATCTATCGAACAGTGACTGACCACCTCAAATGCTTGCAGGGGTTGCCTCTATGCTGGAAGCATGGATTTAAACCTTAAAACCTTCTTGCGATACAAAATATTAGTTTTCTCTCATGGACCGGTCACACCAAAAAATCACCATCACACACAAATGCGCAACTTTATGTATGGATGACTATGCAACACCCTTTATTTAACCAAGCACAATAGATAAGCAGGGGCAATCAATTTATTTCATCATTGATATGGAATTACTTATAAATCTTTTGGCCCCATCTACTCCACATTAGTTTGAGGAAATTTTGTTTTTGCCACTATAGTTTTTGCCAATTTTCTTTATTCCCCTCTAGATTTTGAAATTTCACTTTTGGCACTCTTAGCTTTTGACAATTATCACAGTTTCCATTCCATGGCAAAAGCAAAATAATCTTATTTCACTTTTGCCACTCTTAGCTTTTGAGAATGTACGCGACTAATTTTTTCGATTTTGCCATGAAATGGGAATTTTTTCAATTGTCAAAAGCTAAGAGTGGCAAAAGAGAAATGTCAAAATGTAGAGTGGCATAAGGAAAATTGGCAAAATCTAGAGTGGAAAAAACAAAATTTTCCCCATTAGTTTTGTTGCTTAGAAGAAGAAAACTTCATGGTTATACAAGTTAAAAACAACAGAACAACAAAACAATGTGATTCATAGAGTATTCATGACATGCTCTCTGTGCTGCACTTATTGATCCATAATTATTTATAGATAAAGTCAAATAATCGATATTCTCCACATGCCCACTTAGCTAAGCTAGCAGAGTGACTTTTTGACCTGGACTAGTGCTGGACTGGTGACCTGCCATTTCTTCCTCCCCTCAGTCCCCTGAGTCCCTGACCCACACCATCCGCCTCAACCCCCCCTCTCTCTCTCTCTTGCTCTTCCCCTCCAGTGGCTCGGACCACCAGAGAGGAGGGAGAGGGAGACCCGACCCCTATAGTATGCATAGTAGGTTCCTTCCCGCCTCTAGTGAACCATATTTGTCTTCGGTTTTTCTCCTCGTGGGTTCGGTTGCGGCCATGGTGGCCGGGTAGTAGTCGCTACGCTTGGGATTTCGAACAATGTGAGGCCCTCATCACGGGCTTCTCCCTTTTTTCAACATAGTACAGACGCATGCACCCACATATACGCACATACAGTCACCCCTATAAATGCACACACACACGCTACCCTATAGAACCTCTAAGAGACTGAGCCGACATTTCATCTTGAGATTGATGAAGTCACCATAGGTGCCTTGTTGTTGATGAGAACGCCTCCTCCGACTGAACGCGCATCGCCAGAAAGCCTAAAATAAATCCAGAAAAATGTGAGCACCAAGACTTGAACCCGGATAGGCTGGGAATACCACTATCCTACTAAACATCCAACCACAGGTTGGTTCACCACGGGCTTCCACCTGGTGTGTTGGTATTAGGAAATTTCGCACTATAGATCGGGCAAACATAGCGTTCTCTCCCCCTTTTTTCACCGCATGGAGATGGAAGGAAGGAGGACGATGGATCCGTGCGCTGCCCGCCTGGATATGGCTTTTGATGGGATTTGGAAGTTGGCGTAGTCATTCTTCGATTCTTCTTCAAGCACTACTTGGACCTCAACAAGTGGACCTGCAGATCAAAAGAGTAAGATTGTCCATTGAGGTTCTTTCAACTTCCATGGCGAGGCCCTTTCCTCCTTGCTCATAGATGGCTTAGTTTATGCTAGTATTGGTGGCCCGAGCATCATCGATGAGGTTGCTGGATGCTATAGGACTAGATTGCAATCTATGTTTTACCTTTAGGGTCCTATGTCCACAAATGAATGATGGATGTAATTTTTATTTGTTTAAAGGTCATTCATGTAGTGTTGTATCAATTATGATATAATATATGCCATCTCCTGGTCCCTTCAGGTCCCTTCACTTGTTCAAAAAAAGCTAGGCTGGTATAATTTAATTCATGTACCATGAAGCCATGACTACATGATTAATCTCAAGATTTGCGTGCTCTTGCTCACGAGTCAAAACTTAACTGTAGTGTCTCAAGAAAAATGGTACATTAGAGTCTGATAAATGCATTTCGTAAGCTGATCTTGTTCTACTTTTTGAGTATGACACATTTATTGTAGTTTAATTAAATGCACTCTTGTTGTCCCCCCTCATCTCCTAGTAGAAAAATTGTACTTGGTCTTTGTTTGATGAATTTACCAGTGTGGTATCAATTGTTGTAGCGACCCGACCCAAATGGATCAAGTCTCTGTGCTTAAGTTTCATCTGTGGATCGGTATGCTGACACACACAGTACTCGAGGATTTATAACAGAGTGCAATCACATGTGAAAAATAACATAAATACTATTACCTCAATCCATATAGCGGAACTAACATCAAAATTGTGGAGTCCCAACAACACCAACGACAAAGTTGAGTGTAGACATCATAACCCTAACGTATCACTTACTCGTCGTAAGATTCCTGCAACATGAGACGTTGCAGCCATGTAGGTCAGTACATTGAATGTACTGGCAATTTCACACCATAGAATAATGATGAAAATGTCTATCTCTATATGCATATTTGGCTGGTGGAGGCTCTAAGTTTAATTTTGCGTAAAGCTAATTTTTCCCTACAACAAAGGAATAAATTTTATCTTTACTACCAAGTTTATGCCAATATTGAGAAGGTTCCTCCAACTCAATCTCAAAATTTTTAATAACCCAATACATTAATTAAATAGAGTGATGAGATCAACAAATAAGTCACTTCTAGATACTCAAATTGTCCATAACCGGGGACACAGTTAATCATGATTAGTTTGTACACTCTACAGAGGTTTGCGCACTTTTCCCCACAAGACTCGATCTGCTCCGTTGAATTCCTCACACTGCCTGATGTTTGAGAACCGGATGATCGGGACATAGTCTTTCCGATGAGGTCCCCTTAACCGATAGATAGGCCGGTACACCTACAATCCCCCTACATCTGCTAGCCTATCATGGAAAGGTTTCCCACAACTTACTCAACTATGCCAGAGCCCATAATGGCTTGTGGCTGCACACGGAAGTTTCTAGGCATGAAATATCATATGATCCCTTTGAGCCTGGGTTTCCATAGGGTAATAACACGGGTACTCCGAGATTCCCTTGGGCAAGCACTGGTTTCTCTAGGTGCCCGGGCAAACCACTAGTTTCTCCAGGGTGCCCCAACCATTCCACCTAGATGTGTATTGAAGTTGCCGCCTTAGTTTTTCCCAGTTATTATTACTCTCGCAACTTTCATGAATCTCACATACCAATCCCCGTCTACGAGCATGGCTAAGCAATATATGACATAACAAATAATCCCGGAGTGTTTCAAGGATCATAGGTTCCTACCTCATGAACTACATAGCAATGCCCAATTCCCAATCCTACTCATGCAATCTTTAAGGGTGAAACTAATGCATAGTAAAAACTGGGTATTGAGAAATATGATCAAAGTGTGAACTTGCCTCGTATTGTTGATAAAGGTTCTTCGCACTCATAATTCCAGATAGTTCTACTCGTCACACTCCGATCAATCTATCGTAAGTAATCAATTTTATCCACACATAAGCAGTCACTCAAAGACCCAAAAGAATGCAAAGGAAGATTGCAAAAACTCCAGAAGAACCAAATCAAATTATTTTGCAAGATCAGATACTAATTTCGGTGAAAAAGTGTGGTGATGGCTCAAGATGTTAGATTATGCCTAGGGATTCAATTTGAAAATAGAATCAATTGAAAAAGCGCTACAATTTACAAGATATGATCAAGTGAAGCTTCGAGTTCAAATTTGAATCGTTCAAATTTGAAAAGATCAAAAGTTGAAACTAATGATGCTACTGGATGTAGGAAGTCAATATGAAAATGTAGGAAAAAGAATTACTAGATTGAAAATAATGGATCAAGTAATTCAACATAGCATTGAATCTGCTTAGAATGTTGTGTAACAATCTTTGGTGGACTAGTAGAGTAGCTGGTTAAGATCAAAATTATATGTTGGAAAGATGATACTAATTGTGCGAACGGAAAGATTACTTCAATACGAATCCGATGCAGTTGGGTTCATCGGAAACGAAGGTACGAATAAAAAGATATGATCGAAAGAAATTTGAGTATGAATCTGAACAAATTTCGAAATTTGAAAGTTGCAAAAAGTTTATTTGATAGATTCACTAGATAGGTGGTATCAAGATGAAAATATTGGCGTTGGTCTCGTCTAATTTGGATGAAATAGTAAAAAGTTATGGCTATTTGAAAAATCAAAAAAAGCTATGGCTAAAAGAATTTTAGTATTTAAATGTAAATACATGGACTAATTTATAAATCTACTTATTTTACCGTACACTAGTCTAAAAATAATAAGCTATGAAAGTATTAAAAAAATACGAAGAAAGATACCTTTATAAGATATATAAAAGACGACTTCGGAGAGAGGAGACAACTTCCAAAAGTCCCGCAGGAGAGAAGAAATATATATTTCTTTTGTGAAGCTAGTCAAACTAAAATATTGATTTAACCCGCAGTGAATGATTTTTGGGTTCTATGGTTCTATATTTATATGTCGAAAAGAGGCTTAGGGGTCAAAGGTTAGGCAATGTGGGACTAAACGTAGATGAACAAATAAGAAGGGAGGCAGGCCGGCAGGCCGCGCGCACGCGCAAAGTTTTTTCCCCAATTTTTTTATTATTATTTTCCTGAAATTTCTTTCGTAAATAAATAAATAAATCGTAAACCTTAAAGAAAATAAAAGAGAAAAAAATACGGGCCGGCCTGTCTTCTGTGCTGCGCATGTCGGCGATAGTTCTTTATGGGCCGCACATACTTTTTTTTTGTTTAAACAAAAACGGAAAAGAAAATGGAACAAGAAAAGTAAAATAATTTTTTTTCATAGGGATATTATATATGAAATTTTTCAGAAAAGCAATCCCTACAACATGAACTATTTCTCAGAGTCAACTAAAATGTATAAAAATTCAAATAAACTAAACAGTTCTACTGGTCCAATAAAACCGAATAAAAATCATTTTTAAAATACCAAAATGATTTAAAATTTATTTCTCTCCACTTTTATTCTATAGTAAAATATTCTTCCATATTTTCCAATTATTTATTTTTATGATAAAAATAATTAAAAAAATCAAATAAATAAAAAATCAATAAAATCCAAAATGGCTATTCCAATTGGATTTAAATATTTTTCAAACCATTTTGAATTGGTTCCAACATTCATTTCCCATTTTTATTTCCAATAATTGAAGGAGTCCTATTACCTTCTCTCTTTATTTATTTTTGAAAATATGTTCGGAAAAGAATTTGAAACCCATATGGAGTATTTCCAAAAGTGGCTCAAATGCCATTTTGAATGTGGCCACCTACTTTTCACTCTAATTCAATTTTGAAGAAGTCATGTTATCTTCCCTCATGAAAATCCTTGAGTGGCATGAAGTAGCTGGTTTGAAACTATTTCAAATGGAATTCAAATCATTTTCAAATCCCTTTTCATTTATTTAAATGGAAGAAGTCATATCATCTTCACTCTAGGGTTTTGTTATGAAATGAATATGAATTCATGGAGATCATAAATGCAAGGTGAAAGCTTGGGAAAGTCATTTTATTCCCTCTCATTCAACTTTCAAAAAGTTTAAAATTTCACTCAATTTCCTACAACAAATCACACAAGCAATCAAAGTTATTTATTTAATATAACATTTCAAAATTTAGAATTTTGGGATGTTACAATTGTCTACTATGCCATTTTACTACTTCAGGTGATCTTGTTTAGCCATTCTTGCAATGTCTTGTGAAAATTTTATTACAAAACTAAACCATCCTTAGCTTGATTCACCCCTCCTTGCCATTATATTTGCTTTGCTCACATTGTTACATCTTGGAAAAACCTATAAGAATTCATATCAAAGCACTATAGAGTTGATATGTTGCAGTTTTGCCGACTCGTTTAATTTCATTATTTGTGTAGGTACTGTAACGTCAAGAGTGACAGGAAGATGATCTATAAGAGGGATGATGGAAAGATCAACAAGCAAATGATCAGATTGACCAACAAAAAAAGTCATTCAGGAAGGTTGCTTCTTCAACCATATGCGTCTGAGGCTCTTCCATGGTACAAATCCATACTAAGTTGATTACTGCCATGTCTGCGTTCTTATCAGGACATGGGAAAGCAAAATATCATCTGCATCGAGGACCTTGTGCACAAGATCTTGACTAACAGCCCCATTTCAAGGAGGCGAACAACTTCATGTGTCCATTCAAGCTCAAGGCACCCCTAGGTGGCCAGAAGAAGAGGAACCACTATGTCGAGGGTGGCGACGCTAGTAGAACTACATCAACCGGCTCGATAGAAGGATGAACTAGATTGAATGAGTTCCTTGATAATACCCTATGTTGGAAGGATAAACTTGTTTCACATTAGGAACTGGATGATGAATATGCATACACTTTTTGGATTCAGAACTAGACATGTTTGGATGAAATCTCACATTTCTTGTAGAGGTTTTGAGTTATTTAACTTGTTTTTTACTGTGGATCTCAAACACGCTTTTGGTTTCTGTCCTCTACTATATAATTTGATCTTATAATAGTTGGCTAATTGTTCTGCCTAGCTCATGTGCCCCTTGAGCTAAAGAAACTTGAATCTTCCATCACCTTCAGCCTACTCTCCTGCCCAAGTCCTTTGTACTAATTTGCTATGTATGCAGAAGTCAATTGAGTGCAGACTTTTGTGAACACACTCCTGGGAGCCTGGTATTTCTTTAAATAGAATCAGAAAAAAATTAAAAGTAAAAAAATCCTAAAATTCCATGGAAGCATATTCGTGTTCCGCACGAATATGTGAAATTTCGTTTAAAAATATTGTCATTTGTAGGGTAAAAAAACAAAATTCTGGCGCAACAACATACATAAAGGGCCAATTTTGAAAATACATATATATCTTTTTTCTGTACGCCATGTGTGAAAGTGTAATGTTTTGAAAATTTGCACATACGTAGTATTCATGTGTATGTGTGTTTACAAAAAATATGTGTTGTGGAAATTTGAATTTTGGGAATGAGCTCCCTGTAGCTCAAGCTCCATTGGCAATTTTGGGAGTCAATTGTACTAATTTGCTCTATATACAGGAGTCACTTTTATCACTTTTGCATTTACCAAGAGTCGATTTCTAATCTCATGCACTCCCTTCGTTCATAAATATAAGATGTTTTGAATATTTTGATCTGAACTACATATGGACTGAAATGAGTGAACAAACACAAAACGTGTCTATATACATCCGATTTAGAAAAAAAGATAGAACATCTTGTATTTGTGAACGGAAGGAATATTTTTAGGCCTCTTTGGAAATGGGAAGTAAGAGGACATATATCTCAATTGCTAATACAACCTCCGCCACGATGGTTAATTTCAGAGGAAGGGAGTAGGAAATAATTTTCCTATAGAATTATTAAAATATTCCTGTAAACAAAGTGGAACTGAGGTATTGGAATCCTCGATCGACGATAGACTCCAGCAACTGCGAGCACTGTTTCATAAGTGCGAAAGGGAGTCGAAGCTGCTCTGTGGAGCAAGAGGCAGGGCAACGCGAGTGGCAAACATGGGAATGTGTCCTGCTGTTTAAGCGTCATTCCTAATGCCTCCAAACCCAAAAGGTTCGTAACATATTGGATCCCATATGTTGGATTTCTCTCACGAAATGTTTGCATCAGAATAGTTTGGATCCTAGTTGCATTAGAATAGTAAAACACACGCGATGATGAAAACATGCAGCTTCAACCAATGCTGATACGAACCGTGCCCTTTATTTCTTTATTATTTCTTTTCAATTGACATCTCAAAACTACTCCCTCTAGTGTGCTCATATAAACAGAACACCCATGAACCAGACTCAACGAGACAACGACATAAATAGGGCAAAGAACTCGAACCTACCTACTGGTAGTTCAATTGTTTCGGTAATGATAATGCACCAAACCAAACACCATTAAATAGTTTTTTTAAATGGAGGCAAAAGCTTTGCCTCATTTCATTAATAAAGAAGAAGAGAATTCCCTGGTTAATTACAGAGAACCGGCCAAAAACTGATACAACAAACAAAGGGGCACCACCAGCCAACCTGGCTATCCACACAAGATCCACACATACCGCCGAGAGAGGAGCGTCGTCAAGGCGGACTACAAGTGTCATCGTCATCACTCCGCCGTGAGTCAGCGACTTCGACTTCACCGCAAAACCCCATCGGCGAGGCCCACACCACAACAAACTGCACGAAGTCCGCATCAACCTATGCCAAACAGATGGCCACCAGGAGCAGCGACAAGACATCTCTGACTTTGAAGAAGACTAAGTACAGAAGAAATATGCAGGACTTGCACCGACGAAAACCTCCTCGAAGACCACTGAACACCCGTCATAGTTGCTGCCTAGGCCCTTCTGGGGCAGCTCCGACTCTGAGATGCCACCATGAGACCAAGAGGAAATCAGTCGGACATGCCGGAAAGAGCCGACTATGGAAGCCCTGTCGCGACTCTGCACCACCCCATCCTCGAGCGAAAAATGGACACAACTTGCCACAACACACCTTCCGTAGCTTGCCGCAGCCCAGCCACCACTGCACTGACCACTGTAGACCTTAGCACTGACCAGGATGCCAGGTCCGCGCCACCAACAACCAAGGACTGTCCCTGGGCGCCACCACCATAGCGCCTCCTAGATCCGTGCTTGGGGCAACAGATCCGACGCCCGCGCATCCCCGCGCACGCTCCTACGAGCCGAGCCCCGAAGCCGTGCTCCCTCGCGCCCGCCATGGAACCTCCAGGAGAGCCGGTGCACCTTGCTACCGCTGTCGTGGTTCTAAGACTGACAGTAGAATGGGGGGTAGGTATGGAGAGGCAAGATCCTAGCTATGGAGCAGTTGTACAGACAAGGGATTTACGAGTTCAGGCCCTTCTCGGAGGAAGTAACAGCCCTACGTCTCGGAGCCCAGAGGCGGTCGACTGGATTATGTGTGTATGAGTTACAGGGGTGCGAACCCTTTACACTGAGGAGGGGGGTGGCTTATATAGTGTCTGCCAGACCCCTCCGCCCTCGTTATGCACGAGGTTTAAAGTACATAAAGGATTGGCGTTACTGGTAACGTCCTACATAAAGTGCCATCATGACCATAAAGACTACTTAATTACAGACCGTTTGGATACAGAGTGGCTCTTGATCTCTTGGTGGTCGAGTGAGTCTTCATGGTCGAGTGTCTTCGAGTCCGTCGAGTGGAATCCCTCTTGGTCGACTGGAAGGCAGCTTCTTCTAAAGATGTCCTTGGGGAGGGTACCTTGGACAGGTCCATGACCCTACCCTAGGTACATGACTTCATCATTAGCCCCCGAATGGGTCGAGGTTTGAGTGAGGAAGGAGTTGATAATCTTTCCGACCTGTTTTTGTGTTCTGAGCATGTCTCATCCTGGATCAATGACCTTTTTTAATGATGGTAGCAACTTTTCTTTCAGTCGCCTTGATCCATTCTTTTCTTCTGTCGAGTGAAGTTTTGAACTTGGTGAACTTCCGAGCGACGGATCACAGGAAATCTACCATCTGACAGGTTGATCTGCTGTTAGCGGATTTTGTGGGATCCGAATTTTGGGAAGCGCACAAAGTGGGGCGGACCGCGGTACTCGGATGGGATAAGGCGCCGACGCCTCGATTTCTGCGCCACCTTTTTCGCCACGTATCACGCGTGCGCGACTGTTTCGGGATGTGACAGGACCGCCCGGGCCTACTTGTCAGCCACTCGAAAGCGTCCTTATATAAGGCGCTGGGCGAGGGTTTTTGAACAGTGCCTCCCCATTCTCCTCTCAGCCCTCTTCACCTCCGCCCGCTATGCCTGCTCTCGCCTCCGCTCATCCACTCCTCGCGTGCTTCGCTGGCGACAATGGTGAAGGAGAAGACGGCGGCCTTGGAGCGCGCGAAGAAGGCGATGACGACGGGGAAAGCAAAGGGGAGAGCGACCAGTCGGGGTGGATCTTCATCGAGGTCTCGCCTGCCGCAAGGTTGGGTCCAGGGGGATTGGATCCGCTCGACCATCACCGAGGCGGATCTCAACGACCTGGCCAATGAGGGACTGATCCCTCATGGGTCTGCAAGGCTCCCGGGGACCGAGTGGCAACCGCAGCCGCAGGAGGGTGAGTGCGTTCTCCTAGCCACTCATGTAGATCGTGGATTCTCTCTGCCACCGAGTCTTTTCTTCCGAGGGTTTCTGAACTTCTTTGGGGCGCAACTCCACCATTTCACTCCCAATTCCATTGCCTATCTTGTTGCTTTCGTGTCCATGTGCGAGAACTTCCTGGGTTGTCGACCGCACTGGGGTCTCTTTCAGCACATATTCACCCGTCGCTCACAGACGGTGAAAAAGGCGATTCTGGATGATGAGAGGACTAAGGTTATCCAGATGTGCGGGGGTCTTGGGATTTAGATGAGGAGTAAGAGTACTTTTCCGGCCATGACCCTTCCTGAGTCGGTTAGAGGGTGGCAGTCGACCTGGTTGTACTGCCAAGACGAGTCGACGCCGGGGCAGTCGATTGGTCTCCCTCCATTCTCCATGGACCGAGTGAACAAACCCTCTTCTCTGAAGGTGCTTCCTGAGGAGAAAGCTCAGGTAAAAATGTTGATGGAGCGCGTAGTCCAGCTCGTTCGGGACGGAGTGACGGGTATGGACCTTCTGGAGGTCTTCCTTAGACGGCGCATCCAACCCCTTCAGTACCGAGGCCACCCGATGTGGCTGTACTGTGGTACCGAAGACACCACTCGGGTCCATCCAGAAGCGGTCAGCGACGCCACACTGGAGAGGTGGATGGCCGCCATCACAGGGAATAAGGACAACCCTCGAGGGGCTAGGAGGATCCCATCACTCGACCATACCTACACACCAGACACGGTATGACCACTTATCCCCGATTGTAATCTTGCTTTATTCATTCCGCTTCACTGCAAATTGGTCGATTGACCTTTGTCTTGTTTTGTTGTCTGTCAGGCCACCATTGACTTGTACTCGATGCCCAATGGAGCGCAAGCGCCGACTGAGGAGGAGGAAGGAAGTGGGGGCGAAAGCCCGGAGGAGTGGGATTCAGATGCTGATGACGATGATGAGGGTGATGACTCTGGTGAGGAGGAAGAGGAGGAGGAGGAGGAGGAAGTTGCACCTCCTCGCTTGGAAAGACGCTCGAAGCTCATCCACAATCCCGCGGCTGAGCGTGGTAAGGGGGTCGCGACCGTCGCGCAGTCGACCAAGCGTCCTCGGACGACTTCTCCGGTGCCGACTGAGAAAGCTCCGAAGCAATCTCGAGTGGCGCCGTCGAAGCCGGCGAAGGTCTTGCCGAAGATGAAGATGGTGATCCCCACCATCTTAGGGTAATGGTGTAACTTGAGCTTTCCCGTTTCTCATGAACTTATTCTTGGTCAACTCATGAGCTAATCGACTGACTTCTGGAACTACAGTGCTGCTACTTATGATACCTCGGCCAGGGCTGAAGATCACGAGATGGAAGATGCTGTTACTTCAAAACCTGGTATGACTCTTGTAGTTCCGTCTTCAGTCGATTGGCTTCTTGTCTCTAATTTTGATTCTTTTCTGCAGCTTCATCTAACATCGTTATTGACCTTCCTAACGACGACGAGGAACCACTGAGGCAGAGGAGGAATAGGAAAGCATCTGCTGGCAAGGCGACTCAGGACGTGCCAGCACCCGAGACGTTGGTCGTGGAGGGGGACAATGTCACTCGGCCTACCGTATACTTTGTGGTGCCGTTGACGAGTGCTCGCCCTTCATCGTCGAGTGCTGCTCAACCTTCACTTTTCTCGACCCACCACGTCCCAGAAGACCAAGCCAGTGCTGCTAAAGAAGCAATACGCCAGGCATGGGTCATGATGGAGCAAGTGAAGGCAATCCGAGAAGCCAGCCAGGCAGCTTATGACGCCAGTTCAGCTCTTCAGAGTAATGTTGGTCGATCGGTCACCACTGCTCGTTAGGATATGATATCTGAAAACCTTTCTTTCTAAAAATCCTAGTGTCTGTCATACACCCACTGGGTGCGTCGATTGAAATTCCAAATTAGTGGGGGCACGCTGAGTGCACCCACTGGGTGTAGTCCCCAAGGCTATGGTGGACTGCTGGCAGTCGACCATAGTCTTTATGTCTTAAGCTTTTCCTTACTCGATTAGGTCGAATGGATTCATAGACCGGTGGGGGCACGCTGAGTGCACCCACTGGGTGTAGTCCCCAAGGCTATGGTGGACTGCTGGCAGTCGACCATATTCTTTATGTCTTAAGCTTTTCCTTACTCGATTAGGTCGAATGGATTCATAGACCGGTGGGGGCACGCTGAGTGCACCCACTAGGTGTAGTCCCCAAGGCTATGGTGGACTGCTGGCAGTCGACCATAGTCTTTATGTCTTAAGCTTTTCCTTACTCGATTAGGTCGAATGGATTCATAGACCGGTGGGGGCATGCTGAGTGCACCCACTGGGTGTAGTCCCCAAGGCTATGGTGGACTGCTGGCAGTCGACCATAGTCTTTATGTCTTAAGCTTTTCCTTACTCGATTAGGTCGAATCGATTCATAGACCGGTGGGGGCACGCTGAGTGCACCCACTGGGTGTAGTCTCCGAGACTGTGGTTGACTGCTGGCAGTCGACTACAGTCTGAAGAACACCTCCCGTTTTTTTTGTTGTTTGGTCGACTGGTCGACTCTACGTGATAAAACTAGTGGGGGCATGCTGAGTGCACCCACTAGGTGTAGTCCCCGAGACTATGGTTGAATATTTATATTCGGCCGTAGTCTTAGAAACACTATGATTTTTCCTTAGTCACGCGGAAGTGAATTGTCTTTGACATCTGTCGATTGTTTCTTCGCAGAAATCCTGCGAACTTGCGGCTCGTTACACTGAGTTGGAGAACAAGCACATCCAGCTCGAGCTTGATCTGAAACTAGTCCAAGAGAACTTAACGAAGGCGAAGGAGGAAGCAAAAGGTATGTTTGGTGAGACCCTCGACGACTGCCTTTGCCTCTCGTCCGTTTTAGAGTCTGATCTCACCGTAACTTTGCAGACAAGCTGAGGGATGCCCTGAAGAAGAAAGACCTTGACTGGGCTGAGATGTAGAAAACGGCTTTAGAGAAGACCAAGCTTGTGGATGAGAAGCTGGCTTCAGTCACCAAGCTTGAAGAGGAAAATACCAATCTGAATGCTGCTCTCGATGCGGCCAACAAGGAGGTCAGTCGATTGAAGAGTGACAAGATTGCCCTGACTGACAAGGCCAGTGAGTTGGTGGGAAAGAAGAACGATCTGGAGGCTTATCTGGGAGGACTCGCCAAGAAGCTATTCCTCATGCTTGAAGGTAATCCTTTGCATCAAATAGACATCTTAACTATGATTTCTCCATCCGACTGCCGTCTTGACTCTGGGGTTGTGTTTGCAGAGTTCTGCCAGAACTTTGAAGAGGAGACTAGTCGATTGGAAATAAACCTGGATCCCATCAACTCTCCTGTGAAAGATGAAGTCGCCATGAATGTACGCCGTCTTGAATCTCGCGTTGGTGCTGTTGTCGATTATCTCGCAAGGCTAAAGGTCACAACTTCCCGCATCGACACAACACTCTGGCCAAGAGAAATGCTTCAGAACGACCTCGAGTCTCTGATGACTCGACTGAACGAGGTTCCAAGTCGAGTGTAAGAATGGAAGAAGTCTGCTGCCAGGTGCGGCGCGGATGTTGCTCTGTCTCTGGCTCGTGTTCACTGCAAGGAGGCTCGAGAGGACAAGCTGGCAGCCCTTAGGGTGGCTAATACCAAGAAGCATGATTTCCGATCTTTCATGGAGACCTTCATCGCTGCTGCCACTCGGATTGCAGATGGAATCGATCTGGATGAGTTCATTGCGCCTTCCAGCCCTCCGCAGGAGGGGTGAAAAACTTTTGAGCTTGATACTTTAAATTTGCCTCGGTATGCCGAGTGATTTTTGTAACCGATAAACCTTAACGGGCTTAGCGCCCGAGCACTTTCGGTTCCGGTAGATGTTATCCGAACTTGGATTCGACGTTGAATATGTTTGCATTTGGTTTGAGGTGTCTTTTGCAGGTTAAGGTGGAACGCTTATTGCAATCGACTTGTTCCCCAACACACTTAGGCGAGCACTGGGCTGCAGCTAAGCCTCCGAGTGGGAGGTCTGCTCCTCACTCGGTAGGATTTTCAAAAACTTAGGCGAGCACTGGGCTGCAGCTAAGCCCTCGAGTGGGAGGTCTGCTCCTCACTCGGTAGGATTTTCAAAATCTTAGGCGAGCACTGGGCTGCAGGTAAGCCCTCGAGTGGGAGCTCTGCTCCTCACTCGGTAGGTTTTTCAAAGACTCAGGCGAGCACTGGGCTGCAGCTAAGCCCCCGAGTGGGAGGTCTGCTCTCCACTCGGTAGGATTTTCAAAGACTCAGGCGAGCACTGAGCTGCAGCTAAGCCCCCGAGTGGGAGGTCTGCTCTCCACTCGGTAGGATTTTCAAAAACTTAGGTGAGCGCTGGGCTGCAGCTAAGCCCCCGAGTGGGAGGTCTACTCTCCACCCGGTAGGATTTTCAAAAACTTAGGCGAGCGCTGGGCTGCAGCTAAGCCTCCGAGTGGGAGGTCTGCTCTCCACTCGGTAGGATTTTTGTGGTGTGCCTCTGGAGAAGAGGGCATCAGTCGACCTGTGCCTCGTCCTCCTTGCGGAGAGCACATTGTACTTGTGGCGTAGCTCGGAAGAGGAGGGTAGCAGTCGACCTGCACCTCGTCTACCTTGCAGAGCGCACGTTGTACTTGTGGCGTAGCTCGGAAGAGGAGGGTAGCAGTCGACCTGCACCTCGTCTACCTTGCAGAGCGCACGTTATACTTGTGGCGTAGCTCGGAAGAGGAGGGTGGCAGTCGACCTGCACCTTGTCTACCTTGCAGAGCGCATGTTATACTTGTACTTAGGCGAGCGCTATGCTGCAGCTAAGCCCCCGAGTGGGAGGCTGGCTCCCCACTCGGTAGGATTTTATTGAAACTTAGGCGAGTACTTGGACTGCAGCTAAGCCGCCGAGTGGGAGGCTGGCTCACCACTCGGTAGGATTTTATTGAAACTTAGGCGAGTACTTGGACTGCAGCTAAGCCCCCGAGTGGGAGGTTGGCTCACCACTCGGCAGGATTTAAAGCACTTAGGCGAAACAGATTCGCAGCTAAGCCCCCGAGTGGGAGGCTGGCTCACCACTCGGCAAGGATTTTTTTTACAAACTTAGGCGAAATGGATTCGCTGCTAAGCCACCCACTGAGGGGAAATTTTATTGAACAAATAAAAGCGACAACAATCACTGGGAAAATTATAACACTATTGTCTTGTGAAAAGTGAACTACAGAAGTGCTTTTATTACATTTCCGAGCGGATACTTAAGTGTAAAAGGGACGGAGCAGCTCCGCGTTCCAAGCTCGGGGCTCGTCTATGTTGTGCTCGATGTTATAAAGACGGTACACTCCATTGTGGAGAACCTTGGTGACGATGAAGGGACCTTCCCAAGAAGGAGCAAGCTTGTGTGGTTTCTGCTGATCCACTCGGAGAACCAAATCTCCTTCCTGGAAGGCTCAACTCTTCACGTTTTTTGCGTGGAAGCGACGCAAGTCTTGTTGGTAAATGGTCGATCGGATCAGAGCCATCTCCCTTTCTTCCTCTAGAAGGTCAACTGCATCCTGCCGTGCTTGTTCTGCTTCAACTTCGGTGTAGAGCTCGACTCGAGGAGGATTGTGGAGTAGGTCACTCGGCAAGACCGCTTCAGCTCCGTAGACCAAAAAGAACGGAGTTCTCCTAGTCGACCGGTTAGGCGTGGTCCTTAACCCACAAAGCACTGAGGGAAGTTCGTCGACCCATGCTCCAGCTGCATGCTTGAGATCACGCATCAGTCGGGGTTTCAACCCTTCGAGAATCAAGCCTTTGGCCCGCTCTGCTTGTCCATTCGACTGAGGATGGGTGACTGAAGCATAGTCGACTCGTGTGCCCTGAGATGTGCAGAACGCCCTGAATTCCTCCGAATCGAAGTTTGACCCGTTGTCAGTGATGATGCTGTGCGGGACTCCATATCTGAATATAAATTCTTTGATGAAGCTGACAGCAGTATCGACATCAAGGTTCTTGATGGGTTTAGCCTCGATCCACTTGGTGAACTTGTCGACTGCTACCAGCACATGTGTGAAACCTCTTCTGCCTATTCTCAAGGACCCAACCATATCCAACCCCCATACTGCGAAGGGCCAGACGAGTGGTATGGTCTTTAAAGCTGATGCGGGCTTGTGTGACATATTGGAGTAAAATTGACATCCCTCACACTTGTCGACTATCTCCTTTGCCATTTCATTCGCTCTTGGCGGTAAAATCCGGCTCGGTATGCTTTGGCCACGATGGTCCAAGAGGGCGATGATGGCCACAGTCCCCAGTGGATGTCGTCAAGGATTATTCGACCTTCCTCTGGCGTTATGCATTTCGACCAACTCGATCGCGCTTTCTCAGACAGCTGTCCCTTATCACAAGAAGGCTTTAGATCGGCGGACGATCCGTCGAGCCTCTTCTTAGTCCTCCGGAGCTCTTTCCTCAAGATATACGCGATATACGGGATTGTCCAATCGGGAGTGATCACTAAAGCTTCCATGATCGGTCGACCCTCGCTGGAACTTCAACCTCACCGGATCTGTGATACTCTTGGGCTGCGGAGCTTCTTCGTAAAAGGATCTTCTTTGACTGATGGAGTATGGATATGCTCCAAGAACACATCACTGGGAATGGCTTCTCTCTTGGAACCTATCTTCGCCAAATCATCAGCCGCTTGATTCTTGATCCGGGTATATGGTGGAGCTCTAACCCTTCAATTTCTTTTCAAGCTTCCTCCTGCATTGCGATATCCGGTCATGGCTGGGCTTCTAACGTCCCACTCCATCACCTGATTTACCACCAAATCTGAGTCGCCATAAACCATAAGGCGACGGATGCCGAGTGAAATGGCCATGCGCAACCCATATAAAAGTGCTTCATATTCTGCTTCATTATTGGAGGAATCAAAGTGGATCTGGAGCACATATCTGAGCTTATCTCCTCGGGGGGAAACCAATACTACCCCACTACCGGAACCATTTAACATCTTGGAGCCATCAAAGAACATGGTCCAATGCTCCGAGTGAACTTGAGCCGGCTGCTGTTGTTCAATCCACTCGGCGAGGAAATCTACTATCGCTTGGGACTTAATGGCTTTCTTTGCCTCAAACTTGATATCAAGGGGAAGGAGTTCAATCGCCCATTTTGCCACTCGACGAGTTGCATCTCATTGTCTTGTAATCTCGAAAGTGGGGTGTCACGACGATCGTAATGGAATGATCGAGAAATAATGAGCAACCTTCTTCGTGGTCATGTAGATCCCATACACAAGCTTCGATAATGAGGATATCTTTGCTTCGATGGAGTCAAAACTTCGAAAGACAATACCTCGGGCGCTGAACTTTGAAGGCTTTCCTTCTTCTTCCCGGCCGACCGTAAGTTAATCATCTCGACAACTTGTCCTGTGGCTGCAATGTAAAGCAACAGAGGCTCTTTGCTGATTGGAGCAGCAAGCACCGGCTGGGTGGAGAGCAGAGCTTTTAGCTCGGCAAACGCTGCATCAGCTTCTGTAGTCCACTCGAACTTGTCTGCCTTCTTCATCAGTCGGTAAAGAGGCAATGCCTTTTCACCGAGGCGAGAGATGAATCAACTTAACGCGGCCAAGCATCCAGTAAGTTTCTAGACATCATGCACACGCACAGGGCGTTTCATTCGGAGTATGGTGCCAATTTTTTCTGGGTTAGCGTCGATTCCTCGGTCTGAAACGAGAAAACCGAGTAACTTTCCACCAGGAACTCCGAATGTGCACTTTGATGGATTAAGCTTGATATCATACTTTCGGAGATTGGCAAATGTTTCGGCGAGGTCAGTCAACAAGTCGGAACCCTTTCGTGACTTGACTACGATATCATCCATGTACGCTTCCACATTCCGAGTGATTTGAGTGAGTAAACACATTTGATTCATCCTCATGAATGTGGCTCCGTCATTCTTGAGACCGAATGGCATGGTGGCATAGCAGAAGCACCTGAACGGAGTGATGAAAGCTGTTTTGATCTCATCGGGTCCATACAGACGGATCTGATGGTACCCGGAATAGGCGTCTAAAAAAGACAATCTCTCACATCCCGCAGTCGAGTCGACAATTTGGTCGATGCGAGGGAGAGGAAAATGATCTTTCGGGCAGGCCCGATTGATATGTTTGAAATCAATGCACATGCGAAGTGACTTGTCCTTCTTGGGGACCATGACGACATTGGCGAGCCACTCGGAGTGGTATATCTCTCGGATAAACTCTGCTGCTAGGAGTCGAGCCACCTCTTCGCCAATGGCTTTTCTCTTCTGGACGGCGGACCGTCGAAGATGTTCTTTGATAGGTTTTGCTTTTGAGTCGACTCTAAGGCGATGCTCAGCCAGCCCCCTGGGAACACCCGACATGTCAACAGGCTTCCATGCAAAGATGTCCCAGTTCTCATGGAGGAACTGGATGCTTCTTCCTATTTAGAGTCGAGTGTTGTGGAAATATGAGTCGAAGCTGCGATGGGGTCGGTCGGGTGAATGTGAACGGGCTTCGCCTCACCAGACGACTGAAACGCTGATTCTATGGCAGGCTTCTTGGCCCGCAACAAATCACTTGGATCTGCATTTTTCTTGTATTCCTCTAGCTCTACCACTGTTATCTGGGAATCGGCAATCTTCGAGCCTTTCTGAAAGCACTCTTCTGCCTTCTTCCGATTGCCAGTGATAGTGATCACACCCTTGGGGCTGGGCATCTTCAGTATGAGATACACGTAACATGGTCGAGCCATGACTGTGCATAAGCTGGTCTCCCCAAAATAGCGTGGTAAGCGCTCTGAAAATCCACGACTTCAAATGTCAGCCTCTCTTTGCGGAAATGCTTCGAGTCGCCGAACACCACGTCTAGAGCTATTTGGCCGAGTGACTCAGCCTTCTTTCCACGTATAACTCCATGAAAACTCATGTTGCTGGCACTGAGTCTGGACATCGGAATGCCCATTCCTTTTAGCGTCTCTGCATACAATATGTTTAGTCCACTACCACCATCCATCAGCACCTTCGTCAGTCGAGTGCCTTCAATGACCGGGTCGACCACCAAAGCTTGCCTCCCAGGGGTGGCTATATGAGTCGGATGATCGGACTAGTCGAATGTAATGGGAGTTTGAGACCATCTCAGATAACTTGGTGTCGCCGGGGCGACCATATTTACCTCACGGTTGATAACCTTCAGTCGAATTTTGCTCTCCGCATCAACAAAAATCATCAGGGTGGAATTAACATGAGGGTATCCTCCCTCACTGTCCTCCTTGTCCTCAGCCTTATCCGACTCCTTTTCCTTGTCTTTGGGCTGTTTTCCTTGAAATTGCTGGATTAAGAGCCGACACTGGCGAGTGGTATGTTTCGGGTAGATGAAGTTACCCTCTTCATCTTTCTTCGTGTGGATGTGACACGACATATCCATCATGTCATTTCCTTCCTTATCCTTCACCTTCTTGGGGTTCCAGGATCCTTTGGGCTCCCCCTTGAATTTGCCCTGAGTCACGGACAGAGCTTCTCCAGGAGCCGCTGGCTCGGCTTTCCGCTTCTGCTTCCGACTGGAATTTCCTTTTTCCGACTGACTCGGCTTGTACTTGCCACTCCGGAGTCGATCCTCTTCTTCACCATTGGCGTACTTGGTGGCGATTTCCATCATTCGACTCAGGGTCATATCTCCAGTCCGACCAAACTTCAAACTTAACTCTCGTTCTTGACGCCATCCTTGAAGGCGCAGATCGCCTCGATGATCGTACACGCTCTCCATCAGATGATGCAAAGTGATCCATCTCTGTATGTAATCTCTTAGGGTCTCATTCGACTTCTGTACGCAGACTTGCAGCTCTGTCAATCCAGCTGGTCGCTTGCAAGTCCCCTCGAATGTCCTGACGAACACTCGGGAAATATCTTCCCAAGTGTAAATGCTGCTAGGAGCTAACTGATTCAACCACGCCCTGGCCGAACCTTCCAACATGAGTGGTAAGTGTTTCATGGCCACATCATCATTACCGCCGCCGATCTGTACCGCCACTCGGTAATCCTCAAGCCAGGTTTCAGGCTTGGACTCACCGGTGAACTTACTTACCCCAGTCGCCAACCTGAAGTTGGGGGCTATTACTGCAGCTTTGATGGCTCTGCTAAAACATTCTGGACCTGAAACATGGACTCGGCTGCTAGTGGGCACATCTCTGTCATGGCCACCTCGATGAGCTCTGTTCCGATCTACCAGACCTTGCAAGATGATGGATCTCGCGTCAAAGCCTGGTTCCCTGGGGTCGACCGGAACTCGTCGCCCAGCACTGCGCTGGTGCCTATCATCTTGCTACCGATGAGCGTAAGACCCACACCTTGGGGGAGGAGTGGGCACTCGACGCCGATCATCACGGTCGAATCAGTCATCATATTGGTCACGTTGACCTTCGCGTCCTTCACGCCGCGGAGGCGATCTTGGGCTATGAGCCGACTGAACTGTATTCGCAGTGACGGATCGACTGTGAATCTTGTTGCGTGACTGTGACACAGCTGAATTCTGATCTCCTGCTGCTCGGAGCAAATCCCTGATCTGCATCAAGCCTCTGCCAGCCTCCGACTGAGAGGGCTGAATTGACTCTGCTATACGGGCTGCAGCTGCTAGATTCTAAATCGGGGTTCGATATACCTGAGTTGGTTGCGGAAAGAGTTGACGTCGACTAGAGTCGGGTACTCGTTGCCGCGCGCGTTCATCGAGTGCTCGCTGGAGGTTCTCAAGTCGAGTGCGTTCAGCCAAGTTGGCCAAACGTGCCTCCTCCAAGGCGCGAGCCTCGGGAGTTTCTCCTGCGATGGGAGTATGCAGGGCATCCATGTTCCGGCGACAAAGATCTTCCCTCTACAGGGAAGTGAGCGGCTCGGGCTGATATTCCTCTCGGGCCTGCACGGGGTCGCCTCCACCGTCTATCCCGTCGATGCGGGGAAACCAGGAGGGCTACGAGGACTGTTGACCATCAGAACCTCCGCCGCGGATCATCTTTGTCGCTTTTCGGATCGCTTCTCAGAGCCGGTCGACAGATCGAGCAGCCAGAGAGATTCGTCGGGCTCGATTGCCGCGACTTGGGTGGTGGCCGATTGGCGAGACACTGCGTGTCTCACCCACCGCTGAAGCCTCGACCGACCAGAGCGCTTGCGCTGGCGGGAGACAGGGAGGGAGGACGACACAGGAGTCGACCGATACGGAGTCGACGGTTGTCGCAGGAGAACACCGCGGACACACGCCCGAAAATGCGTCGCATCACGGACGGGGAGCGCGTCGATGTCGAGTGGAGCCTCCGGGAGCCAAGCGGAGTCGTCGGCGATTAAAGTGAGCGCGCCGAGACGGATCTCGTGGCCCTCGACCAAAACTCCGCGAGAAACCATGATGAAAGCAATCGGAACAATTGCAACTTCTCCGAAAATAGCTAAGACACCTGCCCCACGGTGGGCGCCAACTGTCGTGGTTCTAAGACTGACAGTAGAATGGGGGGTAGGTATGGAGAGGCAAGATCCTAGCTATGGAGCAGTTGTACAGACAAGGGATTTACGAGTTCAGGCCCTTCTCGGAGGAAGTAACAGCCCTACGTCTCGGAGCCCGGAGGCGGTCGACTGGATTATGTGTGTATGAGTTACTGTTGGAAATATGCCCTAGAGGCAATAATAAAAGTATTATTATATTTCATTGTTCATGATAATTGTCTTTTGTTCATGCTATAACTGTATTATCCGGAAATCGTAATACACGTGTGAACACATAGACCACAATATGTACCTAGTGAGCCTCTAGTTGACTAGCTCGTTGTGATCAACAGATAGTCATGGTTTCCTGGCTATGGTCATTGGATGTCGTTGATAACGGGATCACATCATTAGGAGAATGATGTGATGGACAAGACCCAATAATAAGCATAGCATAAAAGATCGTGTAGTTCATTTGCTAGAGCTTTGCCAACGTCAAGTATCTCTTCCTTCGACCATGAGATCGTGTAACTCCCGGATACCGTAGGAGTGCCTTGGGTGTATCAAACGTCACAACGAATCGGGTGACTATAAAGGTGCATTACAGGTATCTCGAGAAAGTATCTCGCTGGGTTGACACGGATCGAGGATGGGATTTGTCACTCCGTATGACGGAGAGGTATCTCTGGGCCCACTCGGTAATGCATCATCATAATGAGCTCAAGGTGACCAAGGTGTTGGTCACGGATCATGCATTACGATGCGAGTAAAGTGACTTGCGAACGAGACGGAACAAGGTATTGGGATACCGACGATCGAGTCTCGGGCAAGTAACGTACCGATTGACAAAGGGAATTGCATACAGGGTTTGATCGAATCCTCGACATCGTGGTTCAACCGATGAAATCATCGAGGAGCATGTGGGAGCCAACATGGGTATCCAGACCCCGCTGTTGGTTATTGCCCAAGAGTCTTCTCGGTTATGTCTGCGTGTCTCCCGAACCCGTAGGGTCTACACACTTAAGGTTCGGTGACGCTAGGGTTAGTAGGAAGACTAGTATGTGACTACCGAATGTTGTTCGGAGTCCCGGATGAGATCCCGAACATCACGAGGAGTTTCGGAATGGTCCGGAGGTAAAGAATAATATATAGGAAGTGGTATTTTGGCCATCGGGAAAGTTTCGGGGTCTCGCGGTAATTTACCGGGACCACCGGAAGGGTCCCGGGGGTCCACCGGGTGGGGCCACCCATCCCGGAGGGCCCCATGGGCTGAAGTGGGAGGAACCAGCCCATAGTGGGCTGGTGCGCCTCTAGGCCCACCCTCGCGCCTAGGGTTGAAACCCTAGGGGGGGGGGCGCCCACTTGGCTTGGGGCACTCCACCCTTGGTCCGCCTCCCTTGGAGATTGGATCTCCACGGGCGGCGCCTGTGGGGCCTATATAAAGGGGGGAGGGAGGGCTGCTACACCCATCTCCAAGGCGCAGCCCTCCCTCCCCAACACATCTCCTCCTCCGTAAGCGCTGGCGGCCCTGCTTGAATCTCGCTGCACCAACACCACCACGCCGTCGGCTTTGCCGTTGAGCGAAGCTTCCTCAACCTCTCCTTCCCCTTGCTGGATCAAGAAGGAGGAGACGTCTCCGTCCGTGCACGTGTGTTGAACGCGGAGGTGCTGTCCATTCAGCACTTGGTCATCGGTGATTCAATCACGCCGAGTACGACTCCATCATCACCTTGCAAGCTTCCGCACGCGATCTACAAGTGGTATGTAGATGCAAACTCTCTCCGCTACTCGTTGTTTAGATGAACTCATAGATGGATCTTGGTGAAGTCGAGGAAAAATTTTAATTTTACGTAACGCTCCCCAACAAAGGGCATCATGAGCTAGGTCTATGCGTAGTTCTCTAATGCACGAGTAGAACACAATTTGTTGTGGGCGTGGATCTTGTCAACTTACTTGCCTCTACTAGTCTTTTCTTGCTTCAACGGTATTGTGGGATGAAGCGCCCGGACCAACCTTACGTGACGCTTACGTGAGACCGGCTCCACCGATTGACATGCACTAGTTGCATAAGGTGGTCTGGCGGGTGTCTGCTCTCCCACTTTAGTTGGAGCGATTCGATGAACAGGGCCCTTATGAAGGGTAAATAGAAGTTGACAAAATCACGTTGTGGTGATTCGAGGTAAGAAAACGTTTTGCTAGAACCCAATCGCAGCCATAAAAGATGCAACAACAATTAGAGGACGCCTAACTTGTTTTTGCAGCGATTGATCATGTGATGTGATATGGCCGAAGTTGTGATGAATGATGAATTGTGATGTATGAGATCATGTTCTTGTAATAGGATTCACGACTTGCATGTCGATGAGTATGACAACCGCAGGAGCCATAGGAGTTGTCTTTATTTTTTGTATGACCTGCGTGTCATTGAAGAACGCCATGTAAACTACTTTACTTCATTACTAAACGCGTTAGTCATAGAAGTAGAAGTAGTCGTTAGCGTGACAACTTCATGAAGACACGATGATGGAGATCATGATGATGGAGATCATGGTGTCAAGCCGGTGACAAGATGATCATGGAGCCCCAAGATGGAGATCAATGGAGCTTTATGATATTGGCCATATCATGTCACAACTATATAATTGCATGTGATGTTTATTATGTTTATGCATCTTGTTTACTTAGGACGACGGTAGTAAATAAGATGATCCCTTAAAATTTCAAGAAGTGTTCTCCCTAACTGCACCGCTGCTACAGTTCGTCGCTTCTAAGCACCACGTGATGATCGGGTGTGATGGATTCTTACGCTCACATACAATGGGTGTAAGACGCTTTTTTACAAATGAAAACACTTAGGGTTAACTTGACGAGCCTAGCATGTGCGCACATGGCCTCGAACACGGAGACCAAAAGGTCGAACACGAGTCGTATGGAAGATACGATCAACATGAAGATGTTCACCGACGATGACTAGTCCGTCTCACGTGTTGATCGGGCACGGCTAGTCGACTCAGATCGTAACACTTAGATGACTAGAGGGATGTCTAATCTAAGTGGGAGTTCATAATTTGATTAGAACTTTATTATCATGAACTTAGTCTAAAACCTTTGCAAATATGTCTTGTAGATCAATGGCCAAAGCTAATGTCAACATGAACTTCAACGCGTTCCTAGAGAAAACCAAGTCGAAAGATGATGGCAGAACTATACGGATTTGGGTCCTAACCCGAGGATCATCCTCATAGCTGCCAGAAGCAATATGTCCTAGAAGGACCGCTAGGTGACGCTCCGCCCCAGAACCAAGACGTTATGAATGCTTGGCAAGCTCGGCCGATGATTACTCCCTCGCTCAAGTGCGGCATGCTTTACAACTTAGAACCGGCTCCAAAAGCGTTTTGAGCATCACGGAGCATATGAGATGTTCAAGAGCTGAAACTAGTTTTCCAAGCTCATGCCCGGTCGAGAGATATGATGTCTCCGACAAGTTCTACATTTGTAAGATGGAGGAGAACAGTTCACAAGTGAGCACATCCCGAAGATGTGCGGGTTGCACAACCGTATGACCTGTGAACATTAACCTCCCGGATGAGGCGGTCATTGACAGAATCCTCGATCGCTCCCACCAAGCTACAAGAGCTTTGTGATGAACTACAACATGCAGGGATGGTAAAGACCATTCCTGAAGTGTTCTCGATGCTGAAGTCAGCAGAGGCTGAAATCAAGAAAGAACATCAAGTGTTGATGGTCAATAAGACCACTAAGTTCAAGAAGGGCATGTGTCGTGGATTTGTCACGGCAGATGTCCTGGCGTAAGGACTTAGTCGTGGAGCCATTGCTACGGGTTTACTTGCAGGGGTTAAAGCGGACACAAAGACACAAGGGTTTTATACTAGTTCGGCCCCTTCGATGAAGGTAAAAGCCTACGTCTAGTTGTGATGGAATTGATGTAATCTCGATGGCTAGGGAGCAAACAAGCTTCGCCTAGGCTCGAGTTGTGGTTGTCTGTCTTTGAACCGCCGCCGGTCGCCCCTTATATACACGAAAGTGACGCCTGTCGGTTCAGAGAGTCCCAACCGTTCATACTCGTATCCCGTTGGTATCTCTATTCCTATCTTACAATACAAGTCATACATCAGGCCGGTTTACGGCTACAAGCTCTAAACCGACTATAGGCCTTGGGCCTTTCTCTGATTACACCGCTAACGGAGCTAACCCGGCCCAAGTTGGCCGGTTTACACCTAGTGGTAATATGCCCAACATTAGGCCCCAGATTGATTTGAACTGGTTCATGTCAATCCTTCACAAAGCCTGTATCTTGGACATCTTCCTTTGTTTGGTAAACCGCCACGCCGTTGCCGCTTCGATCATCAGAACCGCATGACGTGCGTTGCTTCGTCATCAGAACCGCATGACGTCATCTTGAAATTTGATCCTTTATAACGCCTTCTTTAATAGCAGTCCTCGGATCCACGCGCTGACCTAGCTTTATGCGCTTATAAATAGGACCAAGGGTCATTCTTTTCCTCCCTTCGCTTCTCTCTTCTTCGTCTTCCTCGCGCCGCTGCCCTTTGAGCTCCGCCATCGCCATCGACTTTCGCTTCATCCTAGGCCATCGTGATCGACCTGAACGCGTTCGTAACACCGCGCCTCTTTCCGCATCTTCTCCATTCCCGTAAGCTTCTTCCCTTCTTAAATCTGTTTTCAGATTTAGATCTGTTTTTAGGGTTCGAGCTTCATACCATGTTCTTCGTGCGCTTTCATCCTTTTAGCTTTGAACCATCTTTGTGAATCTTATTCGCACCAATGATGACTCCTCATTATCCGCTGCACTTTCTCATTTTAATCCCATGGATCTTCTCGATATATATACGCCTTATGGTCCACTTGCATTTCTTCTTTACTTCGCAAATATTTCTGCTTTTACGAAAACCCGCTTGATCCGTAGTAATCATGAGATCTTGTGAAACTTGTTTCTGTAAACTGTCCATGACTTCAATTATCTCCAAGGCCTAGATTAGGCGGTTTAACTCACCATAATAAAAACTGCTAAACCGGCATAGGTACACCATTAGTCCCCTTGTTGAACCGCCAGAACGCATCTGACATTATATCACAATGAACTGATTTACAGAAACTGCCTCCGGTTTATCATAACTTAAATCGATCACTTTGTAACAAGCACGCTCTTAAACCGGATCCTTTTCCTTGTAGATCTTATCATGGCCAAACAGGTGTATGAATGCAACTGGGTTCCTTCCCGCGTCTTCGAGACACAGTTGAATGAACTAGTATCGATTGGCGCTTTAGATGAAAAAAATACAGTCCATTGGAGGGTTCCTGGAGAGGAATGTCCTCCCACACCTCTGGAAGGGGAAGTTGTGGTTTTCGCAGATCACCTGGCTCGGGGCTTCAAACCGCCCGGTTCAAAATTTTACCGGGACGTGTTGGCCAATTTTCAGCTCCGTCCCCAAGACATTGGCCCCAACTCTGTCACCAACCTATGCCACTTCCAAGTGCTATCTAAAGCATATCTGCAAGAGGAACCTTCTGTTGAATTGTTTAGAGATCTCTTCCATCTAAACCGTCATACTGAATTCACCGACGGTCCCAATACAAAATTGGGCGGTATGGCTATCCAGAAAAGGAAGGAGATCACCTATCCCCACGTCAAACTCCATACTCACCCCAAAGAGTGGAATGCGACTTGGTTTTCTTGCAAGGATACTTCTCCCAAGGTGAAAATCCTTTACGGCTTTCGGCCCGAGCTGCTAAGCAACACTCATCCCTTTCCTCAAAGATTAATGCCAAAGAGAGAAGCAACACGCCCCACAACTATCCAAGCTCCGAGCCTTTATGGCCAACGGTTTGACTGGCATTGATCTTGCACGCTGCTGGTTATCTTGGGGCATACTGCCTTTGAGCCGAAATTCCGGTTTAATGTGTCAGTATACCGGCAGCGTCGACGACCCACTCCGACACTCAAAACTTGAACTTTCTGATGATGAAGTTACGGACTCAGTAAGAAGAATGCTGAATGAACCGGAGCATCTTCGCGCCCAAACCGCTTGGCTCCTCATCGCACCACCAACACACCACCGCGGTAAGACTCGTGACAAAGCGGATAAAGTCAAGGCCAAACCGCCAAAACAAAAGTTGTCAAGAAATCAGCCCACAAGAGAAAGACCACCGCTTCATCCGACCCGCCATTGACGATGATGTGGGTAATCCGAACTTGATTCTCTTGGCTTGCTTTTTACACGCCTTATTGATGATGATGCTTGTCGATGACGATTGCCAAGAACGCAGATTTGCCGAGGTAACCATTCTTTCTTCCGATTCAACAAATTTGCCTTCACCAAAATTTCGCCAGCAAGCCGGAAAGTTAACTTTTCTCACCCTCTTGCTTACTTGATCCCAAACTTCTTATGAAGACACAGAACATGAAGTCGCCAGACAACCCGCACAAAGCGTCGTAGTTACCTCTCGCCGGTTTACCAAACAGCCCGGTTCGAAAGCGCCGCACCGAGGTTTCCACCCTTTTATTGCTTTAAATTCCAAAGCGGTTTCTTCGCCAACCTCTTAATCCGTCCGACCGATTATCGTTACTTCCCATTCATCCTCCGCTAATCCTCACCACTCAGCTACCGCCATTGAAAATAGCCGCCGGTAAGTCAATACAGCCATATACTTTTCGATACCTTCAGAATGGATATGCTTTTTCCCGACTTTTGTCTCTTTAGAACCAAACCGAAACCCAGAAGAAGGCCCGCTGGACAAAATAGTTGAAGAGGCTGCCGCTTGGATCATGAGCGAGCGCCGATCTCAAAACGCTGCCTCTCAAGATATTCCCAATGACCTCCGTTCAAGAGGAGGTTATTCTCAAGAGAGGCTCGTGAATACTTCACTCTCGCTGATCCACCCGCCAACTCGTCCGGTTTGAGAAGCCTCATGATCCCCATCAAACAGCCGTGCCCACACAATCCGTCGAGTCGAAGATGATGATGTTGTGATTATCGGTATGGGCCGCCTGAGCCGGGAATCCGCAACTTTAACTCCGCATCTTGTGAAAGAGGACTCTTCCACTTTTAATAAAGGAAAATGGGATGTGGAGCTGGAAACATATGCCGCTTTGAGCGCCCAAGACCTTTATTCTGGATATTTGAACCGGCTTTACAGTAGCCGTGACTATGAAGCTGGCTTGGTGAAATTAATGAGGGACAAGTTTGAGGTAACACTCCTTTCCTTATTACCAGTATATTAGTACTTGTAGCCCCCAAGGGCCGGTTTGTAATCTTGATCAAACCGGGACTTGATTAGTTTCTTAATCCTTTTTGGAATCTTCCCGCATAACCACCAGGGCCGGTTTAACTCTGCATACTTAAACCGGTACTTCAAAAAACTGCTTGACAAAACCGGTACTTCAAATAGTCATTAGCCCCCAAGTGCCAAGTTGAATACTCGTATTGAGCTTGGGACTTTGCCATGTATTAGCAGTAGAAAAATTGAAGGTACATTAGCCCCCAAGTGTCAAGCATATAACTGTGTTGTGTGGTTGAGACTTTGACTTGAATTGCTGGCTGAACGTACTATCAATGCGCAGGCTGAGGTGAAAATCAAGGATGATCGGATTGCCGATTTACAAGCGGCTTTGAAAACCCAGCAGACCGAAACAGAGAAGGCCAAGAAAGAATTAACCAGCGCCTTGACCGCTGCTGAACAGGTGAAGGAAGGCATGAAGAAAGAGCAGGCAGTCTGGGCCACTGAAAAGGCCAATTTGATCAAACGGGCAGAAAATGCTGAAGCTGCCCTTAAACCGTGGTGGATGATCCGACGGTAAAAAGCGGCAAGTACATTCTATGACCGCAGCAATCTTTGGTAAGCTCCTTGTGGATAATTGTGATATGTTGCACCGCTGCATCATTAGTCCGGTTTAGAACTAATCATTTACCGCTTGTAGGCACATGCGCTGGGCACTTAGGAAATGATGTGCGGAAGAAATCAAGGCTGTCTACACTTTAGTTGAGCAGTTATATACCGGAGCCCAGTGCATCATCACCACAATGTCACATAACAATCCAGCGCCTTCCCTGATTCAAGATACCTTGAACCGGCTATCAATGCTTCCTTCCCGGGTTGAAGAGGTGAAGAAGTTTGCTGCACGAACCGGAGCCATCAATGCCTTGATCCGAGCCAAGGCATGGGTACCAGACTTTGATCCCGTGGAAGCAGCTCAAGGCTATCCCGGTGTGAAAGAAGATGGCTCGACTTCAAAGTGAAGAGGACTTACAGGCGATAAACCGTGCAAGACGCCTACCGGCTTGTCAATTGGCGAAGAAGCCGACTTGGAGCATTACCAAGCACAATATAATGATCAAAACAAGCGAGTGTCCGCCCCAACCTTTGAACGGAAAACCTAATCCCTCAATCCGTAAGCATACTTACGCACCCGATATTGAACCGTCTTCTTTGATCCACGAAGAGGCTGTTTTCCAAGCGCTAATGGGAATCGTTGGACCCTTTGTGGATTTCCGGCCAATGGGTAGGGATGAAGAGGCTGAAGCGGCAGAAGATGAAGAGCAGGCTTGAACCGGTAGCCGGGTTAAACATCTGCTGCGGGCGGTTTGCCCAGAAAACAATGATCTCATTTTGGCATTGTGTTGCCTTGTAATAACTTTAGTTAAAACTTTTGTGCTTGACTATGCCTTCGTGCATAAGTTGTAAAACCTTTGCATGATTTCTTTATCCTGCAACCAGAAAAAATCGAACCTTGGCGGTGGTGATACCACCAGCCGGTTTATGGTTTTCAAATAGACATATAAGAATTCCAATAAATATGTGATACAAATACCTGCCGTATCCGGCGTAGCCAAACTTGAAGCGGAGGCCTTTATAAAAACCATGACCGTCTCGGGAGATAATAACTCCCATATAACCATGCTGAATCAGCACAAACCCCTTTGTTATTCCGTGATGATGAACAGGAAGAAGATAAACTGGGCAGAGAAAACTCCGGCGTAAACCGTGTCCTGTCAGTTTGTAACTGACCGTTGAACCGGATAAAAATATTTGTCGGGTTAAAAAACGCAACAACAAAAAATCGGATACCAATTATGTGAAAATATGGCAACAAAGGCAATAACTCTTTGCAAAAGAAAAACTTCATGGAGCTCGTCAGATGGCATTACCATGGTCAGACGCAACCAAGCCCCCCGAAGGCGTAGCGATGGTGCTAGTCGGCCAGGTCCCCAAAAGACTCTTGGCGAGTACGCCGGCCAAGTGGCATGACATTGGTTCGGGTTCGACCAAGCCCCCAAATGACTCTGGCCCTATTGGCCGACCAAGAGGCGTGACCGGTTCAGACGTGACCGTGTCCCCAAATGATCTGGTGGCTTTCGCTTATCAAGAGGTGTTGCATTGGTTCGGACACGACCAAGCCCCCAAGTGATAAATATAAATGTCAAGGGGTAAACCGGAGGCCGCTTTAGAAACAGAAACACTCCATGTAGCCACGCATGATAAGAAAGACAGAGACCCTGCTTTAGCTGAGGCTCCGGTTTTTATTATATCGAAGATAATATATACATTGTCATGATATGTACATAAACTGAGTCGATGACTCAAGTGTAGTAAGGCCGAAGATGAGCTATATTCCACGGCCTGTTGGTCTCCTCCTCTGACGTACGTGAGTCTTGACGCTCTCGAATATCAATCAGATAGTATGATCCGTTTTATAGATTTTTGCTGACCACAAAAGGTCCTTCCCAAGGTGGGGATAACTTGTGCATATCTGTCTGGTCTTGGATGAGACGAAGCACCAAATCTCCTTCTTGAAAGGTTCTGGTTCTAACCCGGCGACTGTGATAACGACGAAGATCTTGCTGGTAAATCGCCGAACGAGCGGCTGCCATATCACGCTCCTCATCCAATAGATCCAAAGCGTCCTGTCGCGCCATCTCGTTGTCCGCTTCAACATAAGCCGCTACACGGGGCGAATCGTGCCGGATATCACTGGGGAGAACTGCCTCCGCTCCGTAGACCATGAAGAAAGGTGTATATCCAGTGGATCGGTTTGGCGTAGTATTGATACTCCATAGCACAGATGGGAGCTCTTCAACCCAGCACCCCGATGTTCTCTGTAATGGAACCAGAAGTCGGGGTTTGATGCCTCGTAAGATTTCTTGATTAGCGCGCTCTGCCTGCCCGTTGGACTGGGGATGTGCCACTAACGACACGTCAAGCCGGATGTGCTCACGTTCACAGAACTCTTTCATAGCCCCCTTGGATAGATTAGTGCCATTGTCAGTAATGATACTGTGTGGAAAGCCAAACCGGAAAATCACCTTTTGATGAAGCGCACATTGCTGTCGCATCACACTTGCCGATGTGCTCGCTCGACCCACTTGGTAAATTTGTCCACTGCCACCAACAGGTGGGTCTTCTTATCCTTGGATCGCTTAAAGGGTCCAACCATATCCAGTCCCCAAGTTGCAAACGGCCATGTTATTGGGATCATCCTCAATTCTTGTGCCGGTACATGAGCACGCCTGGAGAATTTCTGACATCCATCACACCGTTTGACCAAGTCCTCCGCATTAGCATGGGCAGTTAACCAGTAAAATCCGTGACGGAACGCCTTCGCCACCAGGGACTTTGAACCGGCGTGATGTCCTCAATCCCCTTCATGGATTTCTCTTAAAATTTCACAGCCTTCCTCAGGGGAAACACAGCGTTGAAACGCCCCTGATACGCTGCAATGATGCAACTCACCATTAAGAATCGTCATAGATTTGGAGCGCCGGATTATCTGTCTGGCCAGAACCTCATCTTCTGGCAACTCCCCTCGAGTCATATACGCAAGGAAAGGAATCGTCCAATCCGGAATAGCATGTAATGCTGCCACCAACTGAGCCTCCGGATCAGGAATAGCCAAATCCGCTTCACCAGGGAGCTGGACTGATGGGTTGTGTAAGACGTCCAAAAAGACATTAGGCGGGACCGGTTTACGCTGAGAACCCAACCGCTTAAAGCGTCGGCCGCCGTTCTTCGGCGATCCACATGATCCACTTGATAGCCCTTGAAGCAACCTGCGATATTATCCACTTCTCGACGATATGCGGCCATGAGCGGGTCCTTAGAATCCCAAGTGCCAGATACTTGCTGAGCCACCAGGTCCGAGTCACCAAAGCACTTAACCCGCTTAAGTTCATCTCCTTAGCCATCCGGAGACCATGGAGCAAGGCTTGTACTCGGTTGCATTATTAGTACAAGGGAACATTAAACGGAGAACGTAATAAAACTTATCACCTCGTGGGGAAGTTAAAACGACTCCAGCCCCGAGCCTTCCAACCGCTCGATCCGTCGAAATGAATAGTCCAAGACGTGTGATCCGGCTTCTCCTCTGGCGCTTGTAACTCCGTCCCATCATTAATGAAATCGACAAGTGCTTGTGACTTCACCGCTGTGCGTGGTATATACTTTAATCCATGCGCCCAAGCTCGATGGCCCATTTGCAATCGCCGCCGCCTCCGGTTTTGTATGATATCACCCAAAGGAGCCGAACTAACCATCGTGATAGGGTGCCCTTGGAAATATTGCTTCACTTCCGACCGCCATAAAAACACCATAGACGAGCTTACGCCAATGCGGATACCTTTGTTTGGACTCAATGAGCACCTCATCGATATAATAAACCGGCCGTTGAACGGATACTCCTTGCTGCCTCCTTGCGCTCTACCACAATGGCCACGCTTCATCGCTCGAGCATTGGCTGCCACATATAACAACAGCGGTTCCTTGTCAACCGAGCCGCAAGAACAAGCGGGTTGGCCAATTGCCTTTAGATCCTCAAAGGCTTCGCAAATTTGGACTCGCATTTAAATTATCCGTCTTTCTCAAAGATCTCGGTATAAGGGAATGGCCTTCTCCGAGGCGGCCGATAAACCGGCTCAACGCAGCGATCCCGCCCGCTAGACGCTGAACATCATTGATACACCGGTTTAGCCAAGGAAGTGATAGCTTTAATTTTCTCCGGATTAGCCTCAATTCCTCTGTTAGACACGAAACCCCAATAACACTGCCGGAACACCAAAAACACACTTGGCGGATTAAGCATCATCTTATAAATGCGCAAGTTGTCGAAGGTTTCCTTCAAATCTTCCACTAGTGTCTCCTTTTGTCTTGATTTCACCACAATATCATCTACATAAGCATGCACATTGCGGCCGATCTGTGTATGCAAGCAATTTCATACACACCACCGATAAGTAGCTCGGGCACTTTTGAGCCCAAAAGGCATAGATACATAGCAGAAGGCTCCAAAGGGAGTTATAAACGCTGTCTTCTCCTGGTCCTTAACCGCCATTTTGATCTGATGATATCCAGAATACGCATCCAAAAAACTTAAACGCTCACATCCTGCCGTGGCATCGATAATCTGATCAATGCGGGGGAGGGCAAAAGGATCTGTCAGACAAGCTTTGTTGAGATCTGTGTAGTCCACACACATACGCCAGGTGCCATTTTTCTTAAGGACCAGCACCGGATTAGCAAGACACTCTGGATGACACACCTCAATGATAAAACCAGCCGCCAACAGCCTGGCTACTTCCTCTCCAATGGCCTTGCGCCTTTCTTCGTTGAACCGGCGGAGGAACTGTTTCACCGGTTTATACTTGGGATCCACATTAAGTGTGTGCTCAGCGAGTTCCCTCGGGACACCTGGCATGTCAGATGGCTTCCATGCAAAGATATCCCGGTTCTCACGGATGAACTCGATGAGCGTGCTTTCCTATTTGGGATCCAGGTTGGCACTGACAGTGAACTGCTTGGACGAATCGCCTGGCACGAAGTCAACAAGCTTGGTCTCAGCTGCCGATTTAAACTTCAGATCCGATTCATGCTCCGTAGTTGGCTTCTTCAAAGGGGTCATATCTGCCGGATCAACATTGTCTTTATAGAACTTCAACTCTTCCGTGGCACAGACCGCCTCTGCATAAGCTGCGTCGCCTTCCTCGCATTCCAAAGCAACTCGGCGGCTTCCATGCACCGTTATCGTTCCTTTGTAACCCGGCATTTTGAGCTGCAAGTAAATATAACAAGGTCGTGCCATGAATTTAGCATAAGCGGCCGTCCAAACAAGGCATGATACGGACTCGATTTTCACCACTTCAAAAGTTAGCTTTTCGCATCGAATCGTGCTCGTCTCCAAAAGCCACATCCGTGGCTATCTTACTAACAGATAAGCAGATTTGCACGGTACTACGCCATGGAACACCGTATTGGACGGTCTGAGATCCTTGTCTGTGAGACCCATGCGACGGAAAGTTTCATAGTATAATATATTAATACTGCTTCCTCCGTCCATAAGCACCTTAGTGAACTTATAGCCCCCCACCTGAGGGTCTACCACCAATGCCAGCTGACCCGGATTATCAACCCGGGGGGGATGGTCCTCTCTGCTCCACACGATAGGCTGCTCGGACCAGCGTAAATATCGCGGTAAGGCCGGTTCAACAGAGTTTACTGCCCGTTTGTGAAGCTTCCTATCCCGCTTGTCCAAACTGGTTGTGAAAACTTGATACTGCCTACTATTCAACTGCTTTGGTTGGCTCGATGCTTTTCGATTCTGTTGCTGCTGCTGGCCACCCGATTATTCTCGATTATTGTGATTGCCTTGATTAGGCCACGAACGAAGTTCGTCTCGACCCGCCCATGGAAACCGGATCCTGAACCGCCACCTAACCCCTGGTCATACCGGAAAGCATTGGAGTTTTTGAACTCCTGCATAATATAACAGTCTTTCCAGAGATGGCTCGATGGGGACTCCTTCGTCCCGTGCTTGGGACAAGGCTGATTCAACAAGTAATTCAAACGGCTTGTATTAGGATTTGGACCCCGATTCGCCTTGCCTCTGCGCCGCGGGCCTCTGTCCTGCGCATTAGCGTTGGCTACGAAATCCGGGTTGCCATCGGCCTTGCGCTTGCCCCCGTTTCTGTGACCCGCCGGTTTGTACTGCTGCCCCTTGGAGTTGCCGTTCTTCTTTCCCTTCCTCGCTTCATCATCATCGACCGGGATCCTTGGTACCGTCCGAATCGGCATACTTTACCAAAGCGCCATGAGGGTTCCCATATCATTGCGAGAACCGCTTCATGCGTCCCAATTTTAACTTCAAAGGCTCAAACCGGCAGTTGCCTTCTAATGTTAAGATCGCCGAGTCAGCGTTGTTCCGGTCAGAAGAGTGCAGAATCTCAGACACACGGCGTACCCAACGGGTCGTTGACTCCCCTTCTTCCTGGACGCAAGCCGCCAAGTCTACGATGGATTTGGGCTGCTTACACGTATCCTTGAAGTTCTGGATAAACCGGGCCCGTAACTGGGCCCATGAACTGATAGAATTGGGCGGTAAGCTCTTCAACCAAGTACGGGCTGTGCCTTCCAGCATCATGGTGAAGTACTTTGCACATGCGGTCTCATCCACATCTAGCATCTCCATGGCCATCTCATAACTTTCAACCCACGCTTCAGGGGACAGATCTGCGGTGTAATTTGGCACCTTGCGTGGGCCCTTAAAATCCTTAGGCAGACGCACATTGCGTAAAGCGGGGATTAAACAGGGCACCCCCAAAGCGGATGCGACTCCTGGCCCGGCGAAGTTGGTAGGGCGAATCGGCGTGTGCTGATCCGCATCATCCTGTGCTGCTAACTCGGCCTCCCTGCGTGCCCGGGCCCGATCCACCACCTCCTAAGCATCACGAATGCCGCCTATCTGGTGATTGCCTCGGGCCGCTTCACGGTCCCGTGCGTTGCTTGATAGGGCCGGTTCGTCCATACGCCTGCTGTAGCTCCGGCTTGGACGGGGCGTAGAGTGAATCCGATCACGGCTGTATGAATACGCTTCGCTTTGGATCGGTGTCCGAGAAGCTCCTTAACCGGCGTGTCTCAACTACTTGTGGGAATCTCCTTCGATCGATCGCCTCAATCGTGCGGCGGCCGCAACAAGGTTGTCCATAGGGTTAGAATAATGGCACAGGGGTGTCTGCATGCGGCGGAGGAACCACCATGTTCGCTGAAGGCTCCATCAGCGCGGTTGGACCGTCGCTCCGCTCTGGTGCCTCAATCCGGTTTACCTCCCGTGTTGGGGCGGTTATCGGGTCCGGCCCCGGTCCGAAAGAGATTTCTAGGATCAAATCCTGACGGCAGGCACGATCTATACTTCCGCTTCAGCACCTCCTGCGACGCACTCTAGTCAAGAATGAGTTTGTAAGCTTGTGCATCTAAAGCGGCCCGCTCTGCGGCCATACGCTCCTTCTCTGCCGCTAGATCCGCTTTGGCTTGCGTGATCTGCTCTTTTACCTTTGCAATTTCTGCATTATGAGCCTCCTGATCTGCTGGGTTGTCCTCCGCCATAAGCGCTGCTAGTGCATCAAACAGATCTGACAGAACTTGAACTGGCGGGCGCACCGGGCCTCCTGCCCCTGCTGCCGCTACTGAACCGGAAAGCATTGCTGCCGTGGTTGAAGAGTGGTTCACTGCCTACGTACCGGCCATGAATACTCCAACCCGGTTTAACTGGCTTGGGGGGTCCGGAATACTGTCACCGTCGGAACAGCCCCTGATCATATCATCCTGCAACTGGTACAATGACTTGGTCTCTCCTGTTGAAGATTCATCGCCCGTAATAAACGACGCTCTCACTACCGTGTTACGAACGGCGTCGTACTCCCCTCCATGGGTGACTCTAACGAAGACATGCTTCACGGCCGGTTTAACTCTGGGCAGGTCGCGCCGCCGAGCCGTCTCGATGAGGTCGGTCTGAAGTCGGCTCAGCCGAGCTCCCGATCTTGCCAATGAAACGCGTGTATGCGCGCAAGGGGACCGGTATCCATACTCGATTGAATCGCCTCGGGACCCCATCCGGCGTCGCCGATGTAGATCCGCCGCGATGACTCTTGGTCATCCGCCCACGACGTAGCCTTCGAAGTTCTTTGAGCTTGCCCTCCAAGATCGTCAAACCATCGTGCGATAGCCCCACGGTGGGCGCCAAGCGTCGATGGATTTGTCACGGCAGATGTCCCTGGCGTAAGGACTTAGTCGTGGAGCCATCGCTACGGGTTTACTTGCAGGGTTAAAGCGGACACAAAGACACAAGGGTTTTATACTAGTTCGCCCTTCGATGAAGGTAAAAGCCTACGCCTAGTTGTGATGGAATTGATGTAATCTCGATGGCTAGGAGCAAACAAGCTTCGCTTAGGCTCGAGTTGTGGTTGTCTGTCTTTGAACCGCCGCGGGTCGCCCCTTATATACACGAGTGACGCCCGTCGGTTCGTAGAGTCCCAACCGGTTCATACTCGTATCCCGGTTGGTATCTCTCTATTCCTATCTTACAATACAAGTCATACATCAGGCCGGTTTACGGCTACAAGCTCTAAACCGACTATAGGCCTTGGGCCTTTCTCTGATTACACCGCTAACGGAGCTAACCCGGCCCAAGTTGGCCGGTTTACACCTAGTGGTAATATCCCCAACAGCAAGGGTAAGAAGAACTTCAAGAAGGACGGCAAAGATGTTGCCGCGCCCGGTAAGCCTGTTGCCGGGAAGAAGTCAAAGAATGGACCCAAGCCTGAGACTGAGTGCTTTTATTGCAAGGGAAGGGTCCTTCGAAGCGGAACTGCCCCAAATACTTAGCGGATAAGAAGGCCGCAACACCAAAGGTATATTTGATATAAATGTAATTGATGTGTACCTTACCAAGACTCGTAGTAACTCCCGGTATTTGATACGGTGCCGTTGCTCATATTTGTAACTCACAACAGAGCTGCGGAATAAACGGAGGCTGGCGAAGGACGAGGTGACGGCGCGATCGGGAATGGTTCGAGTCGATGTGATCGCCCGGCACACCGCCTCTACATTTACCCACGGGATTAGTTTTGAATCTTAATAATTGTTATTTAGTGCCATGTTTGAGCATGAACATTGTATCGGATCTCGTTTAATACGAGATGGCTACTCATTTAAGTCCGAGAATAATGGTTGTTCGATTTATATGAGAGAGATGTTTTATGGTCATGTCCGATGGTCAATGGTTTATTCTTAATGAATCTCGAGCGTAATATTACACATGTTCATAGTGTGGATGCCAAAAGATGTAAAGTTGATAACGATAGTCCCACATACTTGTGGTAATCGCCGCCTTGGTCACATTGGTGTCAAGCGCATGAAGAAGCTCCATGCTGATGGACTTTAGAGTCTCTTGATTATGAATCGTTTGACACATGCGAACCTTGCCTCTTAGGCAAAATGACCAAGACTCCGTTCTCGGAACAATGGAGCGAGCAACCAACTTGTTGGAAATCATACATACCGATGTGTGCGGTCCAATGAGCGTTGAGGCTCGTGGAGGATATCGTTATGTTCTCACTCTCCGATGACTTGAGTAGATATGGGTATGTCTACTTAATGAAACACAAGTCTGAGACCTTTGAAAAGTTCAAGGAATTTCAGAGTGAGGTGGAGAATCAACGTGACCGAAAGATAAAGTTCCTACGATCAGATCGTGGAGGAGAATACTTAAGTCACGAATTTGGTACACACTTAAGGAAATGTGGAATCGTTTCACAACTCACGCCGCCTAGAACACCTCAGCGAAATGGTGTGTCCGAACGTCGTAATCGCACTCTATTGGATATGGTGCGGTCTATGATGTCTCTTACCGATTTACCGCTATCATTTTGGGGATACGCTCTAGAGACAGCTACATTCACTTTAAATAGGGTACCGTCTAAATCCGTTGAGACGACACCGTATGAATTATGGTTTGGGAAGAAACCTAAGCTGTCGTTTCTAAAAGTTTGGGGATGCGATGCTTATGTCAAGAAACATCAACCTGAAAAGCTCGAACCCAAGTCGGAAAAATGCGATTCATAGGATACCCTAAGGAAACTGTCGGGTATACCTTCTACTTAAGATCGAAGGCAAGATCTTTGTTGCCAAGAACGGATGCTTTACGGAAAAGAGTTTCTCTCAAAAGAAGTAAGTGGGAGGAAAGTAGAACTCGATGAAGTACTACCTCTCGAACGGGAAAGTGGTGCGGCAGCAGAAACCGCTCTGTGATGCCCACACCGATCAAGAGGAAAACAATGATGATGATCAAGGTACTTCGGATCAAGTTACTCTTGAACTTCAGAGGTCCACAAGGACACGCTCACCGAGTGGTACGGCAACCCTGTCCCGGGAAATCATGTTGTTAGACAACGGTGAACCTTCGAACTATGAAGAAGCGATGGCGGGCCCGGATTCCAACAAATGGCTTGAAGCCATGAAATCCGAGATAGAATCCATGTATGAAAACAAAGTATGGACTTTGACAGACTTGCCCGATGATCGGCGAGCGATAGAAAGCAAATGGATTTTTAAGAAGAAGACGGACGCGGATGGTAATGTTACCATCTATAAAGCTCGACTTGTCGCTAAGGGTTATCGACAAGTTCAAGGGATTGACTACGACGAGACATTCTCTCCCGTAGCGAAGCTGAAGTCCGTCCGAATCATGTTAGCAATTGCCGCATATTATGACTATGAGATATGGCAGATGGACGTCAAAACGGCATTCCTTAACGGACATCTTAAGGAAGAGCTGTATATGATGCAGCCGGAAGGTTTTGTCGATCCTCAGAATGCTAACAAAGTATGCAAGCTCCAGCGATCCATTTATGGACTGGTGCAAGCATCTCGGAGTTGGAACATTCGCTTTGATGAGATGATCAAAGCGTTTGGGTTTATGCAGACTTATGGAGAAGCCTGCGTTTACAAGAAAGTGAGTGGGAGCTCTGTAGCATTTCTCCTATTATATGTAGATGACATACTCTTGATGGGAAATGATACGGAACTTCTGGACAGCATTAAGGCCTACTTGAATAAGTGTTTTTCAATGAAGGACCTTGGAGAAGCTGCTTATATATTAGGCATCAAGATCTATAGAGATAGATCGAGATGCCTCATAGGTCTTTCACAAAGCACATACCTTGATAAGATTTTGAAGAGGTTCAAAATGGATCAGTCCAAGAAGGGGTTCTTGCCTATGTTACAAGGTGTGAGATTGAGCTCACTCGACCACCGACCACGCAAAAGATAAAGAAGAGATGAGTGTCATCCCTATGCTTCAGCCATAGGATCTATTATGTATGCCATCTGTGTACTGGACTGATGTAAACCTTGCCGTAAGTTTGGTAGCAAGATACCAAAGTAATCCCGCAAGGAACACTAGACAGCGGTCAAGAATATCCTGAAGTACCGAAAAGGACGAAGGACATGTTTCTCATTTATGGAGGAGACGAAGAGCTCGTCAGAAGGGTTACGCCGACGCTAGCTTCGACTCAGATCCGATGACTCAAGTCACAAACCGGATACGTGTATATGTTGAATGGTGGAGCGAGAGCGGTGCGGTGCAAGCGAGCGTCGTGGCGGTATCTATGTGTGAAGCGGAGTACATGGCAGCCTCGGAGGCAGCGCATGAAGCAATCTGGGTGAAGGAGTTCATCACCGACCTAGGAGTCATACCCAATGCGTCGGGCCGATCAAACTCTTACGTGACAACACCGAGCTATTGCCCTTGCCAAGGAGCCCAGGTTTCACAAGAAGACCGAGCACATCAAGCGCCGCTTCAACTCCATTCGTGAAAATGTTCAAGATGGAGACATAGAGATTTGCAAAGTGCACACGGATCTGAATGTCACAGATCCGCTGACTAAACCTCTCTCGTGCAAAACATGATCAACACCGTAACTCTATGGGTGTTCGATTCATCACAATGTAACTAGATTGGTGACTCTAGTGCAAGTGGGAGACTGTTGGAAATATGCCCTAGAGGCAATAATAAAAGTATTATTATATTTCATTGTTCATGATAATTGTCTTTTGTTCATGCTATAACAGTATTATCCGGAAATCGTAATACACGTGTGAACACATAGACCACAATATGTCCCTAGTGAGCCTCTAGTTGACTAGCTCGTTGTGATCAACAGATAGTCATGGTTTCCTGGCTATGGACATTGGATGTCGTTGATAACGGGATCACATCATTAGGAGAATGATGTGATGGACAAGACCCAATAATAAGCATAGCATAAAAGATCGTGTAGTTCGTTTGCTAGAGCTTTGCCAATGTCAAGTATCTCTTCCTTCGACCATGAGATCGTGTAACTCCCGGATACCGTAGGAGTGCCTTGGGTGTATCAAACGTCACAACGAATCGGGTGACTATAAAGGTGCATTACAGGTATCTCCGAAAGTATCTGTTGGGTTGACACGGATCGAGACGATTTGTCACTCCGTATGACGGAGAGGTATCTCTGGGCCCACTCGGTAATGCATCATCATAATGAGCTCAAGGTGACCAAGGTGTTGGCCACGGGATCATGCATTACGGTATGAGTAAAGTGACTTGCCGTATGCTTGAGGTGAACAAGGTATTGGGATACCGACGATCGAGTCTCGGGCAAGTAACGTACCGATTGACAAAGGGAATTGCATATAGGGTTTGATCGAATCCTCGACATCGTGGTTCAACCGATGAAATCATCGAGGAGCATGTGGGAGCCAACATGGGTATCCAGACCCCGCTGTTGGTTATTGCCCGAGAGTCGTCTCGGTCATGTCTGCGTGTCTCCCGAACCCGTAGGGTCTACACACTTAAGGTTCGGTGACGCTAGGGTTAGTAGGAAGACTAGTATGTGACTACCGAATGTTGTTCGGAGTCCCGGATGAGATCCCGGACGTCACGAGGAGTTTCGGAATGGTCCGGAGGTAAAGAATAATATATAGGAAGTGGTATTTCGGCCATCGGGAAAGTTTCGGTCTCCGTGAATGTCTGGGACCACCGGAAGGGTCCCGTGGGTCCACCGGGTGGGGCCACCCAACCCGGAGGGCCCCATGGGGTGAAGTGGGAGGGGAACCAGCCCATAGTGGGCTGGTGCACCCCTCTAGGCCCACCCCCTGCGCCTAGGGTTGAAACCCTAGGGATGGGGGGCGCCCCACTTGGTTTGGGGGGCACTCCACCCCCTTGGCCGCCGCCCCCCCTTGGAGATTGGATCTCAGGGGGCGGGCGCCTCTAGGGGGCCTATAAGGGGAGGAGGGGCTGCAACACTCATCTCCAAGGCGCAGCTCCTCCCCTTCCCAACACATCTCCTCCTCCGTAAGCGCTTGGCGAAGGCCTGCCGAGATCTTCTGCACCAACACCACCACGCCGTCGTCTTTGCCGCTGAGCGAGCTTCCTCAACCTCTCCTTCCCCTTGCTGGATCAAGAAGGAGGAGACGCCTCCCGTCCGTGCACGTGTGTTGAACGCGGAGGTGCTGTCCATTCAGCACTTGGTCATCGGTGATTCGAATCACGTCGAGTACGACTCCATCATCACCTTGCAAGCTTCCGCACGCGATCTAAAAGTGGTATGTAGATGCAAACTCTCTCCCGTTACTCGTTGCTTAGATGAACTCATAGATGGATCTTGGTGAAGCCGTAGGAAAATTTTTAATTTTCTGCAACGTTCCCCAACAGTTACAGGGGTGCGAACCCATTACACTGAGGAGGGGGTGGCTTATATAGTGTCTGCCAGACCCCTCCGGCCCTTAGTTATGCAGGGTTTAAAGTACATAAAGGATTGGCGTTACTGGTAACGTCCTACATAAAGTGTCATCATGACCATAAAGACTACTTAATTATAGACTGTTTGGATACAGAGTGGCTCTTGATCTCTTGGTGGTCGAGTGAGTCTTCATGGTCGAGTGTCTTCGAGTCCGCCGAGTGGAATCCCTCTTGGTCGACTGGAAGGCAGCTTCTTCTAAAGATGTCCTCGGCGAGGGTACCTTGGACAGGTCCATGACCCTACCCTAGGTACATGACTTCATCAACAGCTGCAATGGCCACATCGGACCTTCACTTCCCTAGAGCGCGACCAACACACATAGACACACCAGGCTCATTAGATCCACCACACACACGACCCTCCTTGCCAGTTCGGAACACCCGCGAGATGCGCCAAAGAAAGAAGCATGGTCGCGCCCTTCGGCGACGACAAGGGAAGGATGGAGTACGGCCGAACGAGGCGGGCGCTGGATGGGGGCGCTCCGATACTGCTCGGGAGCAGGACGGGAGCGAGAGTGTCTATTAAGAGTAAATCTAGCAGACCCCTCAAATCACAGACCTGTAAACTCAGTTTACAGTCCGCTCGCTGTCTCGTATACGGGCCGATAATCTCCGCGAATGATCAGAAATCGTAAATGAAGCTATAAAATTATAATTCAAGACTTCGCGGTAGAAAATAGAACTCGTTCATACTGATCAGCATACATAGTTAATACAAACACTCCAAATTACACTAATTAGATGAGGATAGGCGATGGCCACTGTAACCCTAAAGCCAAAATTAGGCTCACCGGAGCCATCCGGGTTTGGTGGCAACACTGCGGTGGCGGACATCTTCAGTCGTCGTCGTCCTCGCCGGAGATAAGATCGATGTAGATGCCCTCCTGCACCTTCTTTTCGCGGCACCTTGCGTCCTCGCTCTCGAGGAATTCCTTCTCCTTCGCAAGCCCCTGCTCCAGGAGGACATCGTCGAGTATGACAAGGGTTCGCCGACGCTGCTCCTCCTCCTCCTCCTCCTTCTCCCGGGCACTGCGTGACATGATTGTCCGCTCGAAGATGCCCGCCTCGGACGGAGGAAGGAAATCCTCCAGCCCGATGACTCCGCCGCCCCGCAGCACCGGCGACGCATCGAACTCGCACTTCACTGGAGTGAGGAGCGGCCTGCGGGGACTTGCCCCCGGAGGCGAAGCTGCCTGCGATAGAGGAGGAGATCAGCCCATGGCAGAGGTCGTACTCCTCCATCTCGCGGTGGAGGAGTGACTCCGGCGGCTCGAGGCCCCACTTTGTGTACTTCCGGGCTGCGCACTTCCTCGCGCTGTTGGGGAAGACGGTAATTTCAAAAATTTCCTACGATCATGCAAGATCTATCTATGAGGTGCATAACAACGAGAGGGAAGAGTGTGCCCACGTACCCTCGTAGACCGAAAACGGAAGCGTTATGACAATGCGGTTGATGTAGTCGTACGTCTTCACGATCCAACCGATCTTAGCACCGAACGTACGACACCTCTACGATCAGCACACGTTCAGCTCAGGGACATCCCTCATACTCTTGATCCAATTGAGGCCGAGGGAGAGTTTCGTCAGCACGATAGCATGGTGACGGTGATGATGAAGTTGCCGGCGCATGGCTTTGTTGGAAATATGCCCTAGAGGCAATAATAAAATGGTTATTATTATATTTCCTTGTTCATGATAATTGTCTACTGTTCATGCTATAATTGTATTGACTGGAAACCGTAATACATGTGTGAATACATAGACCACAACATGTGCCTAGTGAGCCTCTAGTTGACTAGATCGTTGATCAATAGATGGTCATGGTTTCCTTACCATGGACATTGGATGTCATTGATAATAGGATCACATCATTAGGAGAATGATGTGATGGACAAGACCCAATCCTAAGCATAACACAAGATCATGTAGTTCCTTTGCTAAAAGCTTTTCTAATGTCAAGTATCATTTCCTTAGATCGTGAGATTCTGCAACTCCCGGATACCGTAGGAATGCTTTGGGTGTACCAAACGTCACAACGTAACTGGGTGGCTATAAAGGTACACTACATGCATCTCCAAAAGTGTCTGTTGGGTTGGTATGAATCGAGATTGGGATTTGTCACTCCGTATGACGGAGAGGTATCTCTGGGCCCAGTCGGTAATGCATCATTAGAATGAGCTCAATGTGACTAAGCAGTTAGTCATGGGATCATGCATTACGGAACGAGTAAAGTGACTTGCCGGTAACGAGATTGAACGAGGTATTGGGATACCGACGATCGAATCTCGGGCAAGTAACGTACTGATTGACAAAGGGAATTTTATACGGGATTGGTTGAATCCCCCGACATCGTGGTTTTCATCCGATGAGATCATCATGGAACATGTGGGAGCCAACACGGGTATCCACATCCCGCTGTTGGTTATTGCCCGGAGAGCTGTCTCGGTCATGTCTGCATGATTCCCGAACCCGTAGGGTCTACACACTTAAGGTTCTGCAACGCTAGAATTGTTATGGGAATTAGTACACAGTTACTGAATATTGTTTGGAGTCCCGGATGAGATCCCAGACGTCACGAGGAGTTCTGGAATGGTCCGGAGACAAAGATTTATATATGGGAAGTCCTTATTTGGTCACCGGAAGAGATCGGGGGTATATCGGTATTGTACCGGGACCACCGAAAGGGTTCCAGGGGTCCACCGGTAGAGTCCACCTGCCCTGGAGGGCCCCATGGGCTGAATACGGAGGGGAACTAGCCCCTAAGTGGGCTGGGCGCCACCTCCCTAGGGCCCATGCGCCTAGGGTGGGGGGGGGCCTAAAGGGGGCGCCCCCTTGGCTTGGGGGCAAGCCTCCCCCTCTTGGCCGCCGCCCCCCTCTAGATCCATCTGGAGGGGGCCGGCCCCCTCTCCCTTGCCGCTATAAATAGAGGGGAGGTGGGAGGGCTACCGCACCCTTCCCCTGGCACAGCCCTCTCCCTCCCCAACACCTCCTCCTCCATAGTAGTGCTTGGCGAAGCCCTGCCAGAGAACTGCAAGCTCCTCCACCATGCCGTCGTGCTGCCGGAGCTCTCCCTCAACTTCTCCTCCCACCTTGCTGGATCAAGAAGGAGGAGACGTCCCCGGGCTTTACGTGTGTTGAACGCGGAGGTGTCGTCCGTTCGGCGTTAGGTCGGATCTTCCGCGATTTGAATCGCCGCGAGTACGACTCCCTCTTTCACGTTCTAGTGACGCTTCCGCTTAGCGATCTTCAAAGGTATGAAGATGCTCATCCTCTCTCTCTCTTGTTGCTAGAATCTCCATAGATTGATCTTGGTTATGCGTAGAAAATTTTGAATTATTGCTACGTTCCCCAACAGTGGCATCATGAGCTAGGTCTATTGCATAGATTCTATGCACGAGTAGAACACAAGTAGTTGTGGGCATTGGTTTGTTCAATATGCTTACCGTTGCTAGTCTTATATTTATTTGGCGGCATCATGGGATGAAGCGGCCCGGACCGACCTTACACGTATGCTTACGTGAGACAGGATCCACCGACTGACATGCACTTGTTGCATAAGGTGGCTAGCGGGTGCCAGTCTCTCCCACTTTATTCGGATCGGATTCGATGAAAAGGGTCCTTATGAAGGGTAAATAGCAATTGGCATATCACCGTTGTGGCTTTTGCGTAGGTAAGAATAGTTCTTGCTAGAAACCCATAGCAGCCATGCAAAACATGCAACAACAATTAGAGGACGTCTAACTTGTTTTTGCAGGGTATGCTATGTGATGTGATATGGCCAAAAGAATGTGATGAATGATATATGTGATGTATGAGATTGATCATGTTCTTGTAATAGGAATCACGATTTGCATGTCGATGAGTATGAAAACCGGCAGGAGCCATAGGAGTTGTCTTAATTTATTGTATGACCTGCGTGTTATTGAATAACGCCATGTAATTACTTTACTTTATTGCTAAACCGTTGGCCATAGTAGTAGAAGTAATAGTTGGCGAGACAACTTCATGAAGACACGGTGATGGATATCATGATGATGGAGATCATGGTGTCATGCTGGTGACGAAGGTGATCATGCCGTGCCTCAAGATGGAGATCAAAGGCGCAAGATGATATTGGCCATATCATGTCACTTTATGATTTGCATGTGATGTTTGTCATGTTTACATCTTATTTGCTTAGAAAGACGGTAGCATAAATAAGATGATCCCTCATAAAAAATTTCAAGAAAGTGTTCCCCCTAACTGTGCACCATTGTGAAAGTTTGTTGTCTCGAAGCACCACGTGATGATTGGGTGTGATAGGTTCTAACGTTCACATACAGCGGGTGTAAGCCAGATTTACACATGCAAAACACTTAGGTTGACTTGACGAGCCTAGCATGTACAGACATGGCCTCGGAACACAAGAGACCGAAAGGTCGAACATGAGTCATATAGTAGATACGATCAACATGAAGATGTTCACCGATGATGACTAGTCCGTCTCACGTGATGATCGAACACGGCCTAGTTGACTCGGATCATGTATCACTTAGATGACTAGAGGGATGTCTATCTGAGTGGGAGTTCATTAAATAATTTGATTAAATGAACTTAATTATCATGAACATAGTCTAAAATCTTTGCAATATGTCTTGTAGATCAAATGGCCCACGCTAATGTTGCCCTCAACTTCAACGCGTTCCTAGAGAAAACCAAGCTGAAAGACCATGGTAGCAACTATACGGACTGGGTCCAGAACTTGAGGATCATCCTCATAGCTGCCAAGAAAGCATATGTCCTAGAAGCACCGTTAGGTGAAGCACCCATTTTCCCAGCAACTCAAGATGTTATGAACGCCTGGCAGTCGCATAGTGATGATTACTCCCTGGTTCAGTACGGCATGCTTTACAGCTTAGAACCGGGGCTCCAAAAGAATTTTGAGCAGCATCGAGCATATGAGATGTTCCAAGAGCTGAAAAATGGTTTTCCAAGCTCATGCCCGGGTCGAGAGATATGAAGTCTCCGACAAGTTCTACAGTTGTAAGATGGAGGAAAACAGGTCTGTTAGTGAGCATATACTCACTATGTCTGCGTTACACAACCGTTTGTCTTAGTTGGGAGTTAATCTCCCAGATGACTCGGTCATTGACAGAATCCTCCAGTCGCTCCCACCTAGCTACAAGAGCTTTGTGATGAACTACAATATGCAGGGGATGGAGAGTTCCATTCCTGAGCTGTATTCAATGCTGAAATCTGCGGAGGTGGAAATCAAAAAGGAACATCAAGTGTTGATGGTGAATAAGACCACTAGTTTCAAGAAACGCAAGGGTAAAAAAAATTCAAGAAGGACGACAAGGGAGTTGCCGCGCCCGGTAAATCAGTTGCCGGGAAGAAGCCAAACAATGGATCCAAGCCCGAGACTCGGTGCTTTTATTGCAAGGGAAATGGTCACTAGAAGCGGAACTGCCCTAAGTACTTACCGGACAAGAAGGCCGATGACACCAAAGGTATATGTGATATACATGTTATTGATGTGTACCTTACCAGTACTCGTAGTAGCTCCTGGGTATTTGATACCGGTGCGGCTGCTCATATTTGTAACTCAAAACAGGAGCTGCGGAATAAGCGGAGATTGGCAAAGGACGAGGTGATGATGCGCGTCGGGAATGGTTCCAAGGTCGATGTGATCGCCGTCGGCATGCTACCTCTACATTTACCTATGGGATTAGTTTTAAACCTCAATAATTGTTATTTAGTGCTAGCTTTGAGCATGAACATTGTATCTGGATCTCGTTTAATGCGAGATGGCTACTCATTTAAATCCGAGAATAATGGTTGTTCTATTTATTTGAGAGATATGTTTTATGGTCATGCCCCGCTGGTCAATGGTTTATTCTTATTGAATCTCGAACGTGATGTTACACATATTCATAGCGTGAATACCAAAACATGTAAGGTTAATAATGATAGTCCCACATACTTGTGGCACTGCTGCCTTGCTCACATTGGTGTCAAACGCATGAAGAAGCTCCATGCAGATGGACTTTTGGAGTCTCTTGATTATGAATCATTTGACACGTGCGAACCATGCCTCATGGGCAAGATGACCAAGACTCCATTCTCCGAAACAATGGAGCGAGCAACCAACTTGTTGGAAATCATACATACTGATGTGTGCGGTCCAATGAGCGTTGAGGCTTGCAGTGTCTATCGTTATGTTATCACCCTCACTGATGACTTAAGTAGATATGGGTATGTCTACTTAATGAAACACAAGTCCGAGACCTTTGAAAAGTTCAAGGAATTTCAGAGTGAGGTGGAGAATCAACATGACAAAAAAATAAAGTTCTTACGATCAGATCATGGAGGAGAATATTTAAGTCACGAGTTTGGTACGCATTTAAGAAAATGTGGAATTGTTTCACAACTCACGCCGCCTGGAACACCTCAGCGTAATGGAGTGTCTGAACATTGTAATCACACTCTATTGGATATGGTGCGATCTATGATGTCTCTTACCGATTTTCCGCTATCATTTTGGGGTTATGCTTTAGAGATAGCCACGTTCACTTTAAATAGGGAACCGTCTAAATCCGTTGAGACGACACCGTATGAATTATGGTTTGGGAAGAAACCTAAACTGTCGTTTCTAAAAGTTTGGGGATGCGATGCTTATGTCAAGAAACTTCAACCTGAAAAGCTGAACCCAAGTCGGAAAAATGCGTCCTCATAGGATGCCCTAAGGAAACCATTGGGTATACCTTCTACCTCAGATCTGAAGGCAAGATCTTTGTTGCCAAGAACGGGTCCTTTCTGGAGAAAGAGTTTCTCTCAAAAGAAGTAAGTGGGAGGAAAGTAGAACTTGATGAAGTACTGCCTCTTGAACCGGAAAGTAGCGCCTCTTAGGAAGATGTTTCTGTGGTGCCTGCACCGACTAGAGAGGAAGTTAATGATGATGATCAAGGTACTTCGGATCAACTTGCTACTGAACTTCGTAGGTCCACAAGGGCACGTTCCGCACCAGAGTGGTACGGCAACCCTGTCCTGGAAATCATGTTGTTAGACAATGGTGAACCTTCGAACTATGAAGAAGTGATGGCGGGCCTAGATTCCAACAAATGGGTTAAAGCCATGAAATTTGAGATAGGATCCACGTATGAAAACAAAGTATGGACTTTGACAAACTTGCTCGATGATCGGCGAGCCATAGAAAACAAATGGATCTTTAAGAAGAAGACTGACGCGGATGGTAATGTGACCATCTATAAAGCTCGGCTTGTCGCTAAGGGTTATCGACAGGTTCAAGGGGTTGATTACGATGAGACCTTCTCACCCGTAGCGAAGCTGAAGTCTGTCCAAATCATGTTAGCAATTTTCGCATTCTATGATTATGAGATATGGCAAATGGACGTCAAAACGACATTCCTTAACGGTTTCCTTGAGGAAGAATTATATATGATACAGCCGAAAGGTTTTGTCGATCCTAAGAATGCTAACAAGGTGTGCAAGCTCCAGCGCTCCATCTATGGGCTGGTGCAAGCATCTCAGAGTTGGAACATTCACTTTGATGAAATGATCAAAGCGTTTGGGTTTATGCAAACTTATGGAGACGCATGCGTTTACAAGAAAGTGAGTGGGAGCTCTGTAGCATTTCTCATATTATATGTGGATGACATACTATTGATGGGAAATGATATAGAACTTTTGGAAAGCATAAAGGCCTACTTGAATAAGTGTTTTTCAATGAAGGACCTAGGAGAAGATGCTTACATATTAGGCATCAAGATCTATAGAGATAGATCGAGACACCTTATCGGTCTTTCACAAAGCACATACCTTGATAAGATATTGAAGAAGTTCAATATGGATCAGTCCAAGAAGGGGTTCTTACCTGTATTGCAAGGTGTGATATTGAGCATGGCTGAATGCCCGACAACGGCAGAAGATAGAGAAAATATGAGTGTCATCCCCTATGCCTTAGCCATAGGGTCTATTATGTATGCCATGCTGTGTACCAGACCTGATGTGAACCTTGCCGTAAGTTTGGTGGGAAGGTACCAAAGTAATCCCGGCATGGAACATCGGGCGGTGGTCAAGAATATCCGAAGCACCGAAAAGGACTAAGGATATGTTTCTCGCTTAAGGAGGTGATGAAGTGCTCGTCAGAAGGGTTACGCCGATGCTAGCTTCGACACAGTTCTGGATGACTCCAAGTCACAAACCGGATACGTGTATATTTTGAATGGTGGGGCAGTCAGCTAGTGCAGTTGCAAGCAAAGCGTCGTGGAGGGATCTACAGGCGAAGCGGAGTACATGGCAGCCTCGGAGGCAGCACATGAAGCAATATGGATGAAGGAGTTTAGTACCGACCTAGGAGTTATTCCCAATGCGTCGGGACCGATGACTCTCTTCTGTGACAACACTGGTGCTATTACCCTTGCCAAGGAGCCCAGGTTTCACAAGAAGACCAGGCATATCAAGTGTCGCTTCAACTCCATTCATAAAAATGTTCATGATGGAGACATAGATATTTGTAAAGTGCATACAAATCTGAATGTCGCAGATCCATTGACTAAACCTCTTCCATGAGCAAAACATGATCAACACCAGGACTCTATGGGTGTTCGATTCATCACAATGTAACTAGATTATTGACTCTAGTGCAAGTGGGAGACTGCTGGAAATATGCCCTAGAGGCAATAATAAAATGGTTATTCTTATATTTCCTTGTTCATGATAATTGTCCAGTGTTCATGTTATAATTGTATTGACCGAAAACCGTAATACATGTGTGAATACATAGACCACAACATGTCCCTAGTGAGCCTCTAGTTGACTAGCTCGTTGATCAATAGATGGTCATGATTTCCTGACCATGGACATTGGATGTCATTGATAACGGGATCACATCATTAGGAGAATGATGTGATGGACAAGACCCAATCCTAAGCATAGCACAAGATCGTGTAGTTCATTTGCTAAAAGCTTTTCTAATGTCAAGTATCATTTCCTTCGACCATGAGATTGTGCAACTCCCGGATATCGTAGGAATGCTTTGGGTGTACCAAACATCACAACGTAACTGGGTGGCTATAAAGGTACACTACAGGCATCTCTGAAAGTGTCTATTGGGTTGGCACGAATCGAGACTTGGATTTGTCACTCCGTATGACGGAGAGGTATCTCTGGGCCCACTCGGTAATGCATCATCATAATGAGCTCAATGTGACTAAGCAGTTAGTCATGGGATCATGCATTACAGAACGAGTAAAGTGACTTGCCGGTAACGAGATTGAAGGAGGTATTGGGATACCGACGACCGAATATCGGGCAAGTAATGTACTGATTGACAAAGGGAATTGTATACGGGATTGGTTGAATCCCTGACATCGTGGTTCATCCGATGAGATCATCGTGGAACATGTGGGAGCCAACATGGGTACCCAGATCCCACTATTGGTTATTGGACGGAGAGCTATCTCGGTCATGTCTGCATGATTCCCGAACTCGTAGGATCTACACACTTAAGGTTTGGTGACGCTAGAGTTGTTATGGGAATTAGTATGCAGTTACCGAATGTTGTTTGGAGTCTCGGATGAGATCCCGATGTCACAAGGAGTTCCGGAATGGTCCGGAGACAAAGATTTATATATGGGAAGTCCTTATTTGGTCACTGGAAGAGTTCAGGGGTATATCGATATTGTACCGGGACCACCGAAAGGGTTCCGGGGGTCCACCGGGAGGGTCCACCTGCCCCGGAGGGCCCCATGGGCTGAATACGGAGGGGAACCAGCCCCTAAGTGGGCTGGGTGCCACCCCCTAGGGCCCATGCGCCTAGGGTTGGGAGGGCGGAACCCTAAAGGGGGCGCCCCCCTTGGCTTGGGGGGCAAGCCTCCCCCCCTTGGCCGCCCCCGCTCTAGATCCATCTGGAGGGGGCCGCCCCTTCTCCCTTGCCCCTATAAATAGAGGGGAGGTGGGAGGGCTGCCGCACCCTTCCCCTGGCGCAGCCCTCTCCCACCCCAACACCTCCTCCATAATAGTGCTTGGCGAAGCCCTACCGGAGAACTGCAAGCTCCTCCACCAAGCCGTCGTGCTGCTGGAGCTCTCCCTCAACTTCTCCTCTCCCCTTGCTGGATCAAGAAGGAGGAGATGTCCCCGGGCTGTATGTGGATCTTCCGCGATTTGAATCGCCGCGAGTACGACTCCCTCATCCGCGTTCTAGTGACTCTTCCGCTTAGCGATCTTCAAAGGTATGAAGATGCCCATCCTCTCTCTCTCTCTTGTTGCTAGAATCTTCATAGATTGATCTTGGTGATGCGTAGAAAACTTTGAATTATTGCTACGTTCCCAAATAGGCTTCGCATAAGCACTACGATGATATGACCGAGGTGTGTAACTGTGGAGGGGGGCACCGCACACGGCTAAACAATGTCAACTTGTGTCTATGGGGTGCCCTCTCCTTCGTATATAAAGGAGGGGAGGAGGAGAGGGCCGGCCTAGGAGGAGGCGCGCCCAAGGGAGGAGGATTCCTACTCCTAGTAGGAGTAGGTTTCCTCCTTTCCTAGTCCTACTAGGAAAAGGGAGGAAAGAGGAGCAAGAGAGAAGGAAGGAGGGGCCCGCCCCCCAATCCCTAAACCAATTCGGTTTGGGCCATGTGGATCAATACTGACTTAGACTGTCCGGGGATCTGCACCATGGGGGTCGTGCAACAATTTTCATACCTGCATCACTGGTCTTGCTCCTTCATTATTGTTTTCTTGGTCTGGATCTTTGGCTGAAAGAGCTGGGTCATATTGCTTCTTCGTATGACCATAGGTACTATCGGTGCAATTTTTCGGTAATTGTAGTTTATCCTCATTTTTTTTGATAAGGTAATCCATTAAATGACAGGTTCAAGACCTCTCAAATTCTGATCGTTGGGAAATGATCATCGGAAACCCTTGCAAGAAATCGGCAAATAAATCAGTAGCCACCAGAACGGTCTTTACAACTCAGATCTGGGACATTACTGAAATAACTCAATCACGACTCAGGACGGCCGAAAACAGCTCAGAACATGAGACCGGGTCGATAAGAAGAAGGTGGCAGCTCCCTAAAATAGCCAAAAAGCAGCTATAGGGCAACTATCACAAAAAGAAACTCAACAGTTGTACGAGACGGCCGAAAAGTAGCTCAGACTCGTGATAGTCGTTGAAGAGAGAAACAAAAATAGGCATCCACCCCGTATAGCTAGAAACAGCTCAGATCGCAGGCGTGGTGCCGTCATTGGAAAAAAGGAACAAGGGCTCATCAGGATCATTTTCCAGGTTCACGGGTACTTGTATTGAGCTCATTGATGTCATCAATCTTCATAATCCTTTGTCACACTGTGGTGTATACTGGCTTTCTTCTCCTAATCATCCTCACGTGGTTATCAGATCCTCATCCGAGTGACTTGCAAGATCTTGATGGTACACTCATTGCATATATATGAGGGCTTGACTCCGAGACAGACGTGTATTCTGACTGATTCTTGATTCTGACCAAAATGGATCTGATTCTTGGGATTCACTGCCGTATGCTGTCAATTCACCGTGTACTACCTTGTACCAATGTCTTACTAAGGAATATTTGCTGACTTGTGCTCGAAACTTTCATCGGCCAACTTGCTGAAGAAGATTGGGTATCGTGCTTCAGAAGCTTACCCCCTTAAATACTTTGCTGGGGAAAAGACTCAGTACCTTATGCTGGAAGCTTTTGCGGTTTCTTACTGAAGAAGACGGGGTACCTTGCACGGGAAATCATCCACGTATCATACCGAGGAAGATAGATGAATCTTGGCTTGGAAGATTCTCGGGTATCTTGCGAGGGAAAAGTGGGTTGCTTACACCAGAAGCTTCTTATTGCGATATGCGGACCGATTTCCACATATACATACCATCTTAACATTTCTGATGTTGATTTCTTGTATGAAACAGGGTTTTACTGGACTATCCCCCTTTCTGAGTATATGCCATATTTTTGCTTGCTTCCAGGTACATCATGCGTCAAAATCATCCTCACGAAAAATTAAACTTGTATCTGAGCCATACCTTTGATAATATTCTGTCAACCTTGCACACAATTTATCTTCTTGCTGATTTGATCATTTTGTTGTGATGAGTGCACGGTAATGCAAACTTGATACTGACGGTCCATCTAGGATTTCTTTTGCATTCAGACGAGATATTCCAATTTTTATTGCAGTCTGCTGATAACTCCATTTTGTTTAGCTGAATTTCCAAATATATGCATTTCTTGCTGACTCTTCGGGTCCGGTGTCGGTTGACGAGCAACTTAAATAGGGGAAAAAATTTGTAACACCGAAGGCCCAAAGAAAGGAACAACGGAAACGATTAAAACAAAAGCACACAAGCATACTACTAATATAATTAATCAAGCAATCATCACATATTACTGCTACTCACACAATAATATGCATGCACACCTAAGCACACAAATCTCACGGAAACTCCGGTATTGCGGTCTAATATGCTGTGGTGATGTGCACCAGGATGAATAAATGTGTGGCAGAATCGGTGTAAATAGCGTTACACCAAGTGCTAGCTTAGCCAGATAGCAACCTGGACTAGCTCGGAGGCGAGGACGTACTTGGTAACCATGCAGTGGGACACGAAGGTCGCAACCACATCATTATCAAGCAGACGGAAAAAGATCCATACTCGTCCAAGAATTAGGATAGCGGGGAAAACTGAGGCTGCTGACATTGCTCTTTCTTGATAACTAAGATCATTAAGGGTTGCCAACATGACAAAATAAAAGAACGATCCAGGATGGAAGCATGTCCATCACCGAAATGATAGGCGGGACTGAAAGAAAGACATCGGTGCGATACCTGAGCACCATTTTGCAAACAGTGTCGGGATCACTTGGCATCACTCTACTGGGACAGAATTGACACCAAACACCGAAAGAAAAAGGAACAGGAGAAATGCAAAGGTTGAGCTGTAGTGGATCCGAACTGATGCCAGCTACACTCACCATATAAACCATTATCACAAATACTAAGGCTATATGCATGCTATGCGACAAACAAATGCAGCAATCAAGTGCAACAAACCAACTGGGGTCTATACTACCGCTTTCTAACGTTCGCGCGGTCTAGGGCGTCGTACAACCAGACCTGCTCTGATACCAATCCTGTGGCACCCCGGCTCAGAGAAAACCAGAACGCCCCGTATTCCAGCCCAGAGATCAAGGAGAAGTCTTCTGGAATACGGCACTGCTTAGCATAGAACAAACCAACTCTTTATTATTACACGGATATGAATACAAGGTTGCCAATATTACAATGAATAACATCGGTACGGCGACACTACGCCATCCTCAGTTGCTCTATACAAGTAGCAGAACAACTCGAAGCAGCGGAATAACTCTAGTAGCGGAACAATGAAGACGGTGGTGAACTCCACTCCACAGGGACTCTGGCTGGAACGCTTATCCTAGGTCGCACGAACGGAAACCACGACAAGCAAGCAATCAAATCCGGCATGACCTGCAAACTGGCATGACACGCTAGGTTAGTACATTGAATGTACTTGGAAGCTCACAATAACCAGAAGCATTCAAGACAAACAACAGCATGGCAATTACAGGTTAAACAGGAATTATTATGATATCATCAGAACAACATGGCATGACCAACATAAACATGATACAGCTACAACAACATGAACATATTAATCCAACAATACTAGCATGCAACATAATGTCACCATATGCACCACTTATTCTGCTCGGTTACCTCGTAACCAACACATGCATCACTTACCAACCTCGGACATCACACGATCATCTCAGGATCAAATCAAGCTTGGCATAAACAATACCGTAGCGATCATTAAATAACCACAAGGAGCTTGATCTTTACCCACGACTCGTACAACATCACGAATATACAGCAACTCGGTATCCTCGATACCATTGTGATCCTTACAGCGATCAAAACCACGACCAACATTGGGTCCCAAACCATGATCCTTTCGGCGATCACAACCCGACCAATACATGGCCCCTGATCCTTACGGCGATCACCAACCGGCCAACACATGGCCAACTTATGTCACTGTTATTAAGCACATTATTCTTATTACTGTTGACTCACGGTGTGACCTTCCCTCGACCTGGGCCCTTATCCGCGAGCGCGGCTATCGATAGATTAATATACACTCTGCAGAGGTTGCACTGTACCCACACTACGGAACCCATGGCTTCGCACTCCCATTCGGGTGGACCAGCAGCGTTTCGACAAAACCGATCTACTGCCATGACACTCTCCCGGCCACTCCAACTCACTCCTCACTGAGCTAAGTCATGGGTGGCCCCGTGCCTACCTCTAGACACAACGACCACCGTCGTGGCCCGTCCCACACTAGGACAAGGATCCAAAAACTAACTCAACAACGGGCACACAAGGCTATGCTCCGCCTACCTGATTAGGGTAGCATGCGCCCATAACCTTCCCTCGTTGGAGGCACCGGTGAGAGGCATAACAATAGACCCAGTTAGGACCGTCCCATACCAGAAGCGTGGTCAGACTTTGGTCAAGATCGATTCAGCGGCACCATGACTCAGCCAACAATTGTTCAAGTTCAATTTAATCCGGATAACTTGAATGCAAATATGCTGAGCCATGATAAAATACAAGAACATGATATCAACATCACCATGAGAGTATCACATAACTTTCCACCATATCAACAATAAATCATATCCACTAGGCATCGCATACTGACTAGCATGACCATCTCCAACATCAACATGTACTACTAACCAGCATAATCATATGAAAGGTAATACTAGCAGGTATAACATGATCACAGAGTATAAGACAACATAGCACAAAAGTGAACATGCAAATTTGAACATCACCGAAACAACGATAACCATCTTTTCAACAAGCAAATATTTAATAAAGATTCAAGTTGAAAACCATGGCTACTGCATGACTATCATGCAAGTGGGTATTGTGGCTTGCCTGGGGATGAAGAGGGCACCAGGAAGAAGTGCGGTGAAGCCGCGGAAAGAATCGCCAAAAAACGTTCTCTCTCGGAGGGGGCTGAATAAGGGCAAGGGCATAATGGTCATTTTCGCAGTGTCAAACTTTAGTGAAAGCATTACCAACAGAACGGGCTCGACGAAACAACGAAGTGAGCGTTGGATTCACCTCAAACGGAGTTACGGATAAAAAGATATAAGGGTTTTACTGCCAGGGACCTATTTATAATGAAAAGATTTCCAAACCGGGGCCTGGATAGAAAAACAGAAAACGCATTTGACGAAATACATCTCCACTTACGCTGACGTGGCGGCGACTGGTCAAAAGGGCGAGAGGCGGGGCTGGCTCGTGTGGCTGACAGGTGGGGTCGCGGGGTCCACGCAGGAGGTCAACGCCTTCGTCTTCTTCCTCCTCTTCCTGGCCTGACCGAAGCAGAGGCAGGGGCGCTGCCGGCGCCGGCCCCGATGACTCCTGCCACCTCCGGCCAAACAGAGGCCACCGGCGAGCTCGGCGTGGACTGCCGCATCCATCCCCGCGCAGAGGAGACGCCGGAGAGGAGCGGTGTGGCCACACCGAAGGGGGGACAGAACCGGCTCCGGCGGCGGCGATCTTCGGGGACGACGGCCACAGAGGATCTGGCGATGGGATGAGAGGGCAGGGAGGGTCTTTGAGGACTGGGTGGAGCTCTGGTGGTGGTAGAAGGAGGAGAGGGAGCTCGACTTGGCCGAATTCGCGAGGATGGCCGCGGCGGCCATGGCAGCGATGGGAGGGCAGGAGAGCTCCAGGAGCTCGGGCTAGTGGCTAAGCGGGGCTAGAGGAGAGCGGGGAGGCTGCTGGTGAGCTCGGGAGGGCTCGGGGATGGCTTAAATAGCCGCGGGCGAGGAAAGCCGAGCTGGCACCACCGACGACGCGTGGCTGACGCCACGGATGCGTGCCCGCGCGCATGGGCTCGGGGGCAAACGACGGCGAGGGCACAGGGGAGAACTCTCACGGGGAAGAGGAGGCCAAGGGGGCGCAGGGAGGATGCGGTCGAGGAGGGAGACGATGGCCGGAGCACTGTGCTCTCGTGGGCGCTCGGCAGTTTGCGTCGGTGAGCTAGCTTCCGGAGGGGGAAAGGGGTCCAGGGTGAAGAGGACGACGATGCTGAGCTGGTAGACACCTGGGGACAAGCCAGAACCGGCCGGAGCGACGCTGCTGTTGCCAACAGTGGCGAGACCACCATTTTGGCTGGCTGCACTCGTGGTCACCACTGGCATGGCGCGCTCTGGAGGTTTAACTGAGGTTAAACCATGTCTAATACGTAGTCCTTCGAAGTTTGGTTTCTACTGAGGTGGTAACTTGGTGAAAGAGGCTCTGGGTAAATAGTTAGTGAGCTCTGAAGTTTACTGCAGTAAACTTTACCAGCTCAGTGTGATCAACAGGGATTTACTTGAAGCCAAATAAGTTGTCTGTGGTGTTTAGTATAGGAAGTACTATGATCCTGGAGAGTTTTAGGGTAAAAGAATCAAGTTTTACTGTAGTTGCTTCACAACTGCATACTTGGTCCAGAAATGAAGATCATGATGGTACACTCACATGGAGTGTCCACTTGAGCTCAAATTGGTCAAGGCTTAGTCATTTGGTCATATAATGATGATGTAAAAAGATCATACTAAATGGACAAGCCAAAATAGCACTTGCTTCACAAACATCTCTGCTGACCAGAAACTTGAAATAATTATGGTGGTCAAATGGCTCAATTAAATGATTCCAAAATAGGTGGAGAGATGTTTTATGGGTATAAGAATTATCTGGTAATTTATCAGGATTTTTGAATCAATATAAAATATACTTGCTTCACAACCTTAAAATATTGCCAGAAACAAAGATTTGCTCCTGTTCTCACATAGATGATTTGATGGGGCTGCAAATGGGTGGAAGGGATTATTATGAGTACATTAAGGAGTTTGAAAAAGTTCAACTCATTTGAGTACTCCCAGCTAGTACTTCCTTCACGAAGCTTTCTGTTTGGCAGAAACTTTGAAAAATCACTAAGGAAGATTGGCTAGGAAAATAAATTTGAACTTGTGCATGAGGCAATTATTTGGACATATAAATATGCCCAAAAAGGTTGGGAGTCAATAGGAGAAATATAAATGACACTGCCTTCACAAATGCCATTCAGGGCAAAATAGGAAGTGAATTATTGGAGGATTATTTCTGAGCATGAAAATGAAAAGTTTTGCCATATTTGATCAATATATGACCCAAAAAATTTATGAGAATTATTTGGGAATTTTTGGAGTGAGGGAAATATAGGTTGCTTCACAACCTAGGGCAATTTGAGTTATTCCTTTAATGAAAAGGAATATTCCCAATAAAAAGAATATTGGGATTTGGGCTAGGATGGAAATGACAGGGTCTAGGGAAAGATTTGGGAAAGGCAAGCCACTCTGGAAGCAAAGAAGAGGGCATCTTCTTCAGTTTCCAGACCACAAAGCCACGGAAAAAGAAAACTCAGGCAAAAACCTCGGAAAAACAAAAGAAAAAGAAAGGGCCAAAAATCAGGTTGTCACAGATTGTGACTCAGAGTCATTTAGATTGGTGTAAAAGCTTGCATCGACATAACTTTTTACGACGAGCTCTTTTATCACCTCCATAATCGAGAAATATTTCCTTAGTCCTCACTAAGGATAATCTTGACCGCTGTCGAGTGATCTACTCCTAGATCAAAATTGTACTCCCTTGCCAATATCAGGGCAGAGTACACAAAAGGTCTGGTACACAGCACATCATACTTTATAGAACCTATGCCTGTGGCATAGGGAATGACTTTCATTCTCTTTCTATTTTCTGTCGTGGTCGGGCTTTGAGTCTTTACTCAACTTTACACCTTGTAATACAGGCAAGAACCCTTTCTTTGACTGATCCATTTTGAACTTCTTCAAAACTTTACCAAGGTATGTGCTTTGTGAAAGTCCAATTAAGCGTCTTGATCTAGATCTTGATGCCCAATATGTAAGCAGCTTCACCGAGGTCTTTCATTGGAAAAACTATTATTCAAATATCCCTTTGTGCTATCCAGAAATTCTATATCATTTCCAATCAACAATATGTCATCCACATATAATATTAGAAATGAAACAGAGCTCCCAGTCACTTTCTTGTAAATACATGCTTCACTGCAAGTCTGCATAAGATTATATGCTTTGATCAACTCATCAAGGAGTATATTCCAACTCCGAGATGCTTCCACCAGTCCATAGATGGATCGCTAGAGCTTGCACACTTTGTTAGTACCTTTAGGATTGACAAAAATTTCTGGTTGCATCATATACAACTCTTCTTTAAGAAATATCCATTTAAGGAATTTAGTTTTGACATCCATTTGCCAAATTTCATAAAATATGGTAACTGCTAACATGATTCGGACGGATTTAAGCATCGCTACAGTTGAGAAAATCTCATTGTAGTCAACACATTGAACTTGTTGAAAACCTTTTGCGACAAGTCGAGCTTTGTAGATAGTAACACTACTATCAGTGTTCGTCTTCCTCTTGAAGATCCATTTATATTCTATGGCTTGCCGATCATCGGGCAAGTCCACCAAAGTCCACACTTTGTTCTCATACATGGATCCCAACTCAGATTTCGTGGCCTCAAGCCATTTCGCGGAATCTGGGCTCATCATCGCTTCCTCATAGTTCGTAGGTTCATCATGATCTAGTAACATGACTTCCAGAATAGGATTACCGTACCATTCTGGTGCGGACCATACTCTGGAAGACCTACGAGGTTCTGTAGTAACTTGATCTGAAGTTTTATGATCATCATCATTAGCTTCCTCACTAATTGGTGTAGGAATCGTTGGAACTGATTTCTGTGATGAACTATTTTCCAATTTGGGAGACGCTACAATTACCTCATCAAGTTCTACTTTCCTCCCACTCAGTTCTTTCGAGAGAAACTCCTTCTCTAGAAAGGATCCATTTTTAGAAACGATCTTGCCTTCGGATCTGTGATAGAAGGTGTACCCAGCAGTTTCCTTTGGGTATCCTATGAAGATGCTTTTCTTCGATTTGGGTTCGAGCTTATTAGGTTGAAGCTTTTTCAAATAAGCATCGCAGCCCCAAACTTTAAGAAACGACAACTTTGGTTTCTTGCCAAACTATAGTTCCATAAGGCGTCGTCTCAACGGATTTCGATGGTGCCCTGTTTAACGTGAATGTAGCTGTCTCTAATGCATAACCCCAAAACGATAGTGGTAACCTGGTAAGAGACATCATAGATCGCACCATATCCAATAAAGTGCAGTTACGATGTTCGGGCACACCATTACACTATGGTGTTCCATGTGGCGTGAGCTGTGAAACTATTCCACATTGTTTTAAATGAAGGCCAAACTCGTAACTCAAATATTCTCCTCTACGATTAGATTGTAGAAACTTTATTTTCTTGTTACGATGATTCTCCACTTCACTCTGAAATTCCTTGAACTTTTCAAATGTTTCAGGCTTGTGTTTCATTAAGTAGATATACCCATATATGCTCGAATCATCTATGAAGGTCAGAAAATAACGATACCTGCCACGAGCATCAACACTCATTGGACTGCATACATCAGTATGTATTATTTCCAATAAGTCACTAGCTCGTTCCATTGTTCCGGAGAACGGAGTTTTAGTCATCTTGCCCATAAGGCACGGTTCCCAAGCATCAAATGATTCATAATCAAGTGATTCCAAAAATCCATCTTGATGGAGTTTCTTCATGCGCTTTATACCGATATGACCCAAACAACAGTGCCACAAATATGTTATACTATCATTATCAACTTTGCATCTTTTGGCATCAATATTGTGAATATGTGTATTACGACGATCTAGATTCAATAAACCATCAACATTGGGTGTATGACCATAGAAGGTTTTATTCATGTAAACAGAATAACAATTTATTCTCTGTCTTTAGATGAATAATCATATCACAATAAACATGATCTAATCATATTTATGCTCAATGCAAACACCAAATAACATTTATTTAGGTTCAACACTAATCTCGAAAGTATAGGCAGTGTGCGATGATAATGATATCAATCTTGAAACCACTTCCAACACACATCGTCACTTCACCCTCAACTAGTCTCTGTTTATTCTGTAACTCCTGTTTCGATTTACAAATCTTAGCGACTGAACAAGTATCAAATACCCAGGGGCTACTATAAACACTAGTAAGGTACACATCAATAATCTGTATATCAAATATACCCTTGTTCACTTTGCCATCCTTCTTATCCACCAAATATTCAGGGTATTTCCGCTTCTAGTGACCATTTCCTTTTGCAGTAGAAGAACTCAGTTTCAGGCTTTAGTCTAGCTTTGGGCTTCTTCACGGAAGTGACAACTTGCTTGCCATTCTACTTGAAGTTCCCTTTCTTTCCCCTTGCCCTTTTCTTGAAACTAGTGGTCTTGTCAATCATCAACACTTGATTCTCTTTCTTGATTTCTACCTTCGTCGATTTCAGCATCACGAAGAGCTCGGGAATCATTTTCATCATCCCTTGCATACTATAGTTCATCACGAAGTTCAAGTAACTTGGTGATGGGGACTAGAGAACTCTGCCAATCACTATCTTATCTGGAAGATTAACTCCCACTTGATTCAAGCGATTGTAGTACCCAGACAATCTGAGCACATGCTCACTGCCTAAGCTATTCTCCTCCATCTTTTAGCTATAGAGCTTGTTGGAGACTTCATATCTCTCAACTCGGGTATTTTCTTGAAATATTAACTTCAACTCCTGGAACATCTCATATGGTCCATGACGTTCAAAACGTCTTTGAAGTCCCGATTCTAAGCCGTTAAGCATGGTGCACTAAACTATCAAGTAGTCATCATATTGAGCTAGCCAAACGCTCACAACGTCAGATCCGCTCCCGCAATAGGTTTGTCACCTAGCGGTGCATCAAGGACATAATTCTTACAGGCAAAGAATGAGGATAAACCTCCGATCATGGACCGAGTCCGCATCATTGCTAATATCATCTTTCAACTTAGTTTTCTCTAGGAACACATATAAAAACATAGGGAAGCAATAACGTGAGCTATTGATCTACACCATAATTTGCAAAATATTATCAGGACTAAGTTCATGATAAATTATAGGTCAACTAATTACTTATGAACTCCCACTTAGATAGACATCCCTCTAGTCATCTAAATGATCACGTGCTCCAAATCAACTAAACCATGTCCGATCATCACGTGAGATGGAGTAGTTTTCAATAGTGAACATCACTATGTTGATCATATCTACTATATGATTCACGCTCGACCTTTCGGTCTCAGTGTTCCGAGGCCATATGTGCATATGCTAGGCTCGTCAAGTTTAACCCAACTATTCTGCGTGTGCAAAACCAACTTGCATCCGTTGTATGTGAACGTAGAGCCTATCACACCCGATCATCACGTGGTGTCTCAGCATGAAGAACTGTAGCAATGGTGCATACTCAGGGAGAACACTTGTACCTTGAAATTTAGTAAGGGATCATCTTATAATGCTACTACCGTACTAAGCAAAATAAGATGCATAAAGGATAAACATCACATGCAATCTAAATATGTGACATGATATGGCCATCATCATCTTGTGCTCATCATCTCCATCACCGAAGCATCGTAATGATCTCCAACGTCACCGGCGTGACACCTTGATCTCCATCGTAGCATCGTTGTCGTCTCGCCACCTATTGTTACTACGACTATTGCTACCGCTTAGTGATAAAGTAAAACAATTACATGGAGATTGCATTGCATATAATAAAGCGACAACCATATGGCTCCTGCCAGTTGCCGATAACTTTGTTACAAAACATGATCATCTCATACAACAATTTATATCACATCATGCTTGACCATATCACATCACAACAAGCCTTGCAAAAAACAAGTTAGACGTCCTCTACTTTGTTGTCGCAAGTTTTACGTGGCAGCTACGGGCTTCTAGCAAGAACTGTTCTTACCTACGCATCAAAACCACAACAATTTTTCGTCAAGTGTGTTGTTTTAACCTTCAACAAGGATTGGGTGTAGCCACACTCGATTCAACTAAAATTGGAGAAACAGACACTCACCAGCCACCTATGTGCGAAGCACGTCGGTGGAACCAGTCTCACATAAGCGTACGCGTAATGTCAGTCTAAGCCTCTTCATCCAACAGTACCACTGAATCAAAGTATGACATGCTGGTAAGCAGTATGAATAGTATCGCCCACAACTCTTTGTGTTCTACTCGTGCATATAACATCTACGCATAAACCTGGCTCGGATGCCACTGTTGGGGAACACAGTAATTTCAAAAATTTCCTATGACCACGCAAGATCTATCTATGAGGTGCATAGCAACGAGAGGGGAGAGTGTGTCCACGTACCCTCGTAGACCAAAAACGGAAGCGTTATGACAATGCGGTTGATGTAGTCGTACGTCTTCACGATTCCACCGATCTTAGCACCAAACGTATGGTACCTCCGCGATCAACACACGTTTAGCTCGGGGACGTTCCTCGTACTCATGATCCAGTTGAGGCCGAGGGAGAGTTTCGTCAGCACGATGGCGTGGTGATGGTGATGATGAAGTTACCGGCGCAGGGCTTCGCCTAAGCACTACGACGATATGGCCGAGGTGTGTAACTGTGGAGGGGGGGGGGCACCGCACACGGCTAAACAATGTCAACTTGTGTCTATGCCGTGCCCCCTTCCTCGTATATAAAGGAGGGGAGGAGGAGAGGGCCAACCTAGGAGGAGGCACACCCAAGGGAGAAGGATTCCTACTCCTAGTAGGAGTAGGTTTCCTCCTTTCCTAGTCCTACTAGGAAAAGGGAGGAAAGAGGAGGAAGAGAGAAGGAAGGAGGGGGCCGGCCCCCCAAGCCCTAAACCAATTCGGTTTGGGCCTAGGGGGGCGTGCCCCACATCTTGCTTGCTGCCCACTTTCTCCACTAGGGCCCAATAAGGCCCATATACTCCCGGGGTCCGGTAACCTCCCGGTACTCCAAAAAAATACTCGATACACATTGGAACCCTTCCGGTGTCTGAATATAACCTTCCAATATATCAATCTTTGTGTCTCGACCATTTAGAGACTCCTCGTCATGTCTGTGATCTCATACGGGACTCCGAACAACTTTCGGTACATCAAAACACATAAAATCATAATACCAATCGTCATCGAACGTTAAGCTTGCGGACCCTAGGGGTTCGAGAACTATGTAGACATGACCGAGAATCACTTCCGGTCAATAACCAATAGCAGAACCTGGATACTCGTATTGGTTCCTACATATTCAACGAAGATCTTTATCGGTCAAACCGCATAACAACATACATTGTTCCCTTTGTCATCGGTATGTTACTTGCTCGAGATTCGATCATCGGTATCTCAATACCTAGTTCAATCTCGTTACCGGCAAGTCTCTTTACTCGTTCCGTAATACTTCATCCGCAACTAACTCATTAGTCACAATGCTTGCAAGGCTTATAGTGATGAGTATTACCGAGAGGGTCCAAAGATACCTCTCTGATACACGGAGTGACAAATCCTAATCTCGATCTATGCCAACCCAACAAACACCTTTGGAGACACCTGTAGAGCACCTTTATAATCACCCTTTTACGTTGTGACGTTTGGTAGCACACAAAGTGTTCATCCGGTATTCGGGAGTTGCATAATCTCATAGTCTAAGGAACTTGTATAAGTCATGAAGAAAGCACTAGCAATGAAACTAACACGATCATAATGCTAAGCTAACGAATGGGTCATGTCGATCACACCATTCTCCTAATGATGTGATCCCGTTCTTCAAATGACAACACATGTCTATGGTTAGGAAACATAACCATCTTTGATTAATGAGCTAGTCAAGTAGAGGCATACTAGGGACTATAAGTTTTGTCTATGGATTCACACATGTACCAAGTTTCCGGTTAATACAATTCTAACATGAATAACAAACATTTATCATGAATTAAGGAAATAAATAATAACTTTATTATTTCCTCTAGGGCATATTTCCTTCACGCGCCGTTCGAACAGACATAACACTAGCACTCGGGGTCATCCTACCCGCCGGATCTATGGCCAGAGCTCCACATGGTGGTGTTCGGCGGCGGGATGGGATCGTCGACAGCGTTCAGTTGGAGGTGGGATTGGGGAATCGCGGGGAAACATGGCGGGGTGGGGGAATAGGATTGGGGAATCATGGGAAACCCATACATATACCGGTTCGGGGCGGTTTACGGGTCAAGGGTATATCTGAGCTTCTTTCAGCGTAAAATTGGGTTGAACCCATATACTTGCCGGATTTTCGCGGGTTCGTGCTAGTTGAGGGGTCTTCGAGAGGTTCTCTAAGAACATTATAATACCATTAAATAGTAGTACTAGCAGAACCTACTTGGCCTCAACTCCCAAACATGGCAATCAACGACTTCGGATTGGACTTCGTCAGGGCAAACATAAAATTAAAGTGCCTTTGAAAATCAAGGTATTTATGTGGTTTGTGCATAAGGGAGTAATTTTGACAAAGGATAATTTGGCCAAGCGTAGTTGGGAAGGAACTAAAAGATGTTCCTTTTGTGATCAAGATGAAATAATAGAACATATTTTTATCCAATACCCAGTTGCTAAGTTATGGTAAAGAACAATTCAGGTTGCTTTTAACGTTAGTCCACCCAGCACGATATCGCATTTAATTGGGACTTGGTTAACTGGGATAGAGCCTAAGACTGCGGCACACATTTTAGTTGTAGTGTGTGCATTACTTTGGGCCATATGGAACTGTCGAAATGATGTTGCCTTTAACAGACAAACTATCACAACTTTTTTGCAGGTCATCTTCAGGGCATCTACTTGGATACATATGTGGTATTTACTCAGCCATGTGGACCACATGAAGCATATGGATATTGGATTTTTTTTCAAAACTATCACATTTTTTATAGCAAATTCGGAAACTATATCACCTAAAGCAAAAAATAATAATAGAACTATGACCCCGTCGGCCTCGCGTGGCCCAAAGACGGTGTCTTCGGTCAGGTGTTGGCCGAAAAGGGCTCTTTAGCCACGTATTGGCCGAAGTGATCCGTAGCTGGGCCAAAGAGGACTCTTTGGTTAGTACTAGGCCGAAGAGTCCCTGGGACCCACCTTTTCGCGTTAACGGGAGGCCGAAGTTGCATGGGTGCGCTCTTTGGCTTATTTTAGGCCAAAATGTTTTTTTTAGTTTTGAATTATTATTGTTGTGCAACCATTGCCCATCTTAGGCATAGTAAAAATATATTTTCGCGCAACCCTTTCCCTCAAAATTTTCTCGCCAACTCTTTCCCTCCATATGTTCCCGCCACCCATTTCCCGCCAACCCTTTCCGGTCGTATGTTCCCGCCACCGGTTTCCCGCCAACCCTTTACCGCCATATGTTCCCGCCATACCGCAGTCGTTCTTTCCCGCCATTTTGTCCTCTCTACCTGTAAAACCCCCTTCACATGAAGGTGGGCAAGTAGTCTAGTTTAGTGTAGTCAAGATATCCGATTATCCTTTCGATCGTAGTTTTCACCATGAGATGAGCAAATGTCTTCTGAGGCTAGCCACCGATTTTAGGATGAACATATTACAAACTAAAACATAGTCCAGACATATTACAAATTAAAACATAGTCCAGACATATTACAAATTAAAATATAGTCCAACGTATTACAAATTAAAACATAGTCCAGACATATTACAAATTAAAACATAGTCCAAATATTACAAAACAAAACATAGTCCAACATATTAATATTTAAAATATATTCCAACATATTACAAATTAAAACATATACCAGACATATTACGACACATTATATAGCTTGTGAGTTCTTGCTACTGATGACCCACAAGTATAGGGGATCTATCGTAGTCCTTTCGATAAGTAAGAGTGTCGAACCCAACGAGGAGCAGAAGGAAATGAAAAGCAATTTTCAGTAAGGTATTCTCTGCAAGTACTGAAATTATTGGTAACAGATAGTTTTGTGATAAGGTAATTCGTAATGGGTGACAAGTAAAAAAAGTAAACAAGGTGCAGCAAGGTGGCCCAATCCTTTTTGTAGCAAAGGACAAGCCTGTACAAACTCTTATATAAAGGAAAGCGCTCCCAAGGACACATGGGAATTATCGTCAAGCTAGTTTTCATCATGCTCATATGATTCACGTTCGTTACTTTGATAATTTGATATGTGGGCGGACCGGTGCTTGGGTACTGCCCTTCCTTGGACAAGCATCCCACTTATGATTAACACCTCTCGCAAGCATCCGCAACTACGAAAGAAGATTTAAGGTAAACCTAACCATAGCATGAAACATATGGATCCAAATCAGCCCCTTACGAAGCAACACATAAACTAGGGTTTAAGCTTCTGTCACTCTAGCAACCCATCATCTACTTATTACTTCCCAATGCCTTCCTCTAGGCCCAAACAATGGTGAAGTGTCATGTAGTCGACATTCACATAACACCACTAGAGGAGAGACAACATACATCTCACCAAAATATCGAACGAATACCAAATTCACATGACTACTTATAGCAAGACTTCTCCCATGTCCTCAGGAACAAATGTAACTACTCACAAATCATATTTATGTTCATAATCAGAGGGTTATTAATATGCATTCAGGATCTGAACATATAATCTTCCACCGAATAAACCAACTAGCATCAATTACAAGGAGTAATCAACACTACTAGCAACCCACAGGTACCAATCTGATGTTTTGAGACAAAGATCGGATACAAGAGATGAACTAGGGTTTGAGAGGAGATGGTGCTAGTGAAGATGTTGGAGATTGATCCCCTCCTGATGAGAGGATCGATGGCGATGACGATGGTGACGATTTCCCCCTCCTGGAGGGATGTTTCCCCGGCAGAACAGCTCCTCCGGAGTCCTAGATTAGTTCCGCCAAGGTTCCGCCTCGAGACGACGACGCTTCGTCCCGAAAGCTTCCTTATGATTTTTTCCAGGGCGAAAGACTTCGTATAGAAAAAGATGGGCACCGGAGGCCTGCTAGGGGGCCCACGAGATAGGGGGGCGCGCCCAGGGGGGTAGGGCGCGCCCCCACCCTCGTGGACAGGGTGTGGGCCCCCTCTGTTGATTCTTTCACCAGTATTTATTAATTCCAAAACGTGCCTCCGTGAAGTTTCATGACTTTTGGAGTTGTGCAGAATAGGTCTCTAATATTTGTTCCTTTTCCAGCCCAGAATTCCAGCTGCCGGCATTCTCCCTCTTCATGTAAACCTTGTAAAATAAAAGATAAAAGGCATAAGTATTGTGACATAATGTGTAATAACAACCCATAATGCAATAAATATCAATATCAAAGCATGATGCAAAACGGACGTATCAACTCCCCCAAGCTTAGACCTCGCTTGTCCTCAAGCGGAAGCCGAAATCAAAAAATATGTCCACATGTTTTAGAGACGGAGGTGTCGATAAAATAAAATACGGACATGAGGGCATCGTAACAGTCTATTCACAGTGTCAAGTATGAATCAGAAACTTCACTGAATACTAACAAACTATAATCTCGGTCATTGAAGCAATTACAATTTATCATAACATCGGAAAGAGTCAATATATGAGCTTTTCAGCAAGTCCACATACTCAACTATCATTTAGTCTTTCACAATTGCTAACACTCATGCAATACTTATGGGTATGGAGTTTTAATCGGACACAGAGAAAGATAGGGGCTTATAGTGTTGCCTCCCAACTTTTTACCTCAAGGGTAATGTCAACAATAATAGTTTATGATAACTTACATCCAATTGGATATATATATATATATATATCAGGATCTTTCCAACACAATGTGCTTGCCAAAGGATAAAATGTAAAAAGGAAAGGTGAAGATCACCATGACTCTTGCATAAGGCATAAGACAAAAATAAAAGATAGGCCCTTCGCAGAGGGAAGCAGAGGTTGTCATGTGCTTTTATGGTTGGATGCAAAATATCTTAGTGCGAAAGAACGTCACTTTATATTGCCTTTATTAGAAGTCTGACGCTTTTATTACTTCCATATCACAAGATCATATAGAGCTTATTTTCTCCACACTAATAAATCATATATATTTAAAGAGCAATTTTTATTGCTTGTAACAGTGACAACTTACTTGAAGGGTCTTACTCAATCCATAGGTAAATATGGTGGACTCTCATGGCAAAGTGGTTTAAGGATATTTGGAAGCACAAGTAGTATCTCTACTTGGTGCAAAGAATTTGGCTAGCATGAGGGGGAAAGGCAAGCTCAACATGTTGGATGATCCATGGCAATATACTTTATTTCGGATATAAGAAAACATAACCCATTACGTTGTGTTCCTTGTCCAACATCAACTTTTTAGCATGTCATATTTTAATGAGTGCTCACAATCATAAAAGATGTCCAAGATAGTATATATGTGAGAACCTCTCTTTCTTTATTACTTCCTATTAATTGCAACGATGACCAAAACTATGTTTGTCAACTCTCAACAACTTTTATTCACCATACTCTTTATATGTGAAGTCATTATTCTCCATAAGATCAATATGATCTCATTAATTCTTTTTATTCTCTCCTTTTTCTCTAATTCCCTCATGATCATAACAAGATAATCAAGCCCTTGACTCAACACTAATCTTTATTATATATATGGCTCACGGACTCGATTACATAGAAGGATCATAAAGCAAAACTCAAAACTAAATCATACTAAAACTTTATTCTAATAGATCAGGATATTACCAAAAGGATCGAACTAAGAAAAATGATAAAGATAGGAGTGTGATGGTGATACGATACCGGGCCACCTCCCCCAAGCTTGGCAGTTGCCAAGGGGAGTGCCCATACCCATGTATTTATGTCTCTTTCTTCGGAGGTGGTGATGGTAGAGTTGTTGATGATGTAGGCTTGTCGTTCATCTTCCAAGGAATAGGCTCACCATCATAAAAGGATGATCGAGTCTCCGGGATCGTCAAATTTGCAACCAAACTCATCCTCTTGAATCTATATTCATACTCGCAGTTTTGGTTTTGCAGGTCATAGATCTGGGCCAGGAGGTGCTCGATTTTCTCGTGAAGCTTGAAGATGGTCTCCCCAATGTTCTTGACATCTAGCTTGTGGTTGTTGATGAACTCTATGATCATTATGTGGTTGGCATCGAGTCCGCGTTCCACCATCACCTGGCACTCGAAAACTTGTTGCTCCATTGCTTCGAGCCTTGTCTCCGTGCTTTCGGTCCTCCTTGGTCCCTCAACTTCGCGGATGTGCAGCAACCCCTCACGCATCTCAATGGTTTGAGGATGTTGCAGCACTTCCGCGAGGTAGGGGTCGATGACCTTCTCGAAGAATTTGTCCTTGGGGGCGCTTGGAGACGTCATGGTGATATACATCTGTCAGAAAAACAGCTCGAAACAAAGACAAAGGATATTTGCATGATATGGTGGTCAAAACCTTCGGGAGATTATATAATGAATTTTTACCAACCAAAATAAGTATCATGCAAGAAAACGGAGGCCGGAGAGCACACGAGGTGCCCACGAAGTAGGGGGTGCGCCCAGGGGGGTGGGGCGCGCCCTCCACCCTCGTGGATGCCTCGTGTCCTTCCCGGACTACTTCTTATTTTCCTATTTTCTTAAATATTATAAAAACAAAGAAAAATTGCTATTAGAACTGTTTTGGAGTCGGTTTACTTACCGTAACACATACATATTCCTTTTTGGAGTCTGAAACGTTCTGGAAAGTGTCCCTTATGTATTCCTCCGGGATTACCGTTTCAATAACATTGGTTTCAACATTTATGGGATTACCTAAGATATAATGTTTGATCCTTTGACCGTACACCACCTTCGCGTTTGTGCCTTCGAAGTTGTTGATTTTTATGGCACCGGAACGATAGACCTCCTCGATAACATAAGGGCCTTCCCATTTAGAGAGAAGTTTTCCTGCAAAAAATCTTAAACGAGAGTTGTATAGCAAAACATAATCACCTACATTAAACTCACGCTTTTGTATCCTTTTGTCATGCCATCTTTTGACTTTTTCTTTAAACAGTTTGGCATTCTCATAGGCTTGAGTTCTCCATTCATCAAGTGAGCTAATGTCAAATAGCCTCTTCTCACTGGCAAGCTTGAAATCATAATTGAGCTCTTTAATGGCCCAATACGCCTTATGTTCTAGTTCGAGAGGTAAGTGACAAGCTTTTCCATAAACCATTTTATAAGGAGACATACCCATATGATTTTTATATGCAGTTCTATAGGCACATAATGCATCATCAAGTTTCTTGGACCAATTCTTTCTAGATCTATTAACAGTCTTTTGCAAAATTAATTTGAGCTCTCTATTACTTAGTTCTACTTGGCCACTAGACTGTGGGTGATATGGAGATGCAATTCTATGATTAACATCATATTTAGCAAGCATTTTACGGAAAGCACCATGAATAAAATGTGAACCACCATCAGTCATTAAGTATCTAGGGACTCCAAACCTCAGAAAAATAACTTCTTTGAGCATCTTAATAGAGGTGTTATAACCAGCACTACTAGTTGGAATAGCTTCTACCCACTTAGTAATGTAATCAACAACAACTAAAATACGTGTATACCCATTAGAGGAAGGAAAAGGTCCCATATAATCAAAGCCCCAAACATCAAATGGTTCAATAACAAGTGAATAATTCATAGGCATTTCTTGACGTCTACTAATATTGCCGATTCTTTGACATTCATCACAAGACAAGACAAACTTACATGCATCTTTGAAGAGAGTAGGCCAATAAAAACCGGATTGCAATACCTTATGTGCAGTTCTATCTCCAGCGTGGTGTCGTCCATAAGCCTCGAAGTGACACTTGCGTAGGATCTGTTCCTATTCATGCTCAGGTACACAACGTCTAATTACACCATCTACTCCTTCTTTATAAAGGTGTGGGTCATCCCAGAAGTAATGTCTTAAATCATAGAAAAACTTTTTCTTTTGCTAGTATGTGAAACTAGGTGGTATAAATTTGGCAACAATGTAATTAGCATAATCAGCATACCATGGAGCAGTACAAGAAGAATTTAGGTCAGCTAATTGTTCATCAGGAAATCTATCATCAATAGGTAGTGGGTCATCAAGAACATTTTTCTAACCTAGACAAGTTGTCTGCAATGGGGTTCTCAGCTCCCTTTCTATCAATAATATGCAAATCAAATTTTTGTAGTAAGAGAACCCATCTAATTAGTCTAGGTTTAGCATCTTTCTTTTCACAAGGTCTGAACTTATCACAAGCAAATACAACTGCTAAAAATTCTTTTTCAGTAGTACCATAATTTCTCTGGGCACTGTCTAGAGTTTTACTAGCATATTGGATAACATTTAGTTTCTTATCAACTCTTTGTCCTAGAACAGCACCTACAGCATAATCACTAGCATCACACATAATTTCAAAGGGTAAATTCCAATCAGCTGGCTGAACAATAGGTGTAGAAATCAAAGCTTTCTTAAGATTTCAAATGCTTCTTCACAATCATCATCAAAGACAAAAGGAATATCTTTTTCTAAGAGGTTAGTCAGAGGCCTAGAAATTCTAGAGAAGTCTTTAATGAACCTCCTATAAAAACCGGCATGACCAAGGAAACTTCTTATACCTTTAATGTCCTTGGGACATGGCATCTTTTCAATAGCGTCAACTTTAGCTTTATCAACCTCAATACCTCTTTCAGAAATTTTATGCCCCAAGACAATACATTCATTAACCATAAAGTGGCACTTCTCCCAATTCAAGATAAGATTAGTTTCTTCGCATCTCTGCAAAACTCGATCACGGTTGCTCAAGCAATCATCAAAAGAAGTTCCATATATGGAAAAATCATCCATGAAAACCTCAACAATAGTAATACCTCCCTTCATGGATTGATCCCACAAAAAATTCATCTTTATCATTAGGAACAATAGTAATACCTCCCTTCTTAGGGACACAATGGACAGGACTTACCCACTGACTATCAGCAATGGGATAAATTATACCTGCCTCCAGAAGCTTTAGTATTTCTTTTCTTACCACTTCTTTCATCTTAGGATTTAACAGTCGTTGGTGATCAACAACCGGTTTAGCGTCTTTCTCCAATTTTATCTTGTGTTGGCATAGAGTGGGACTAATGCCCTTAAGATCATCAAGAGTATATCCAATAGCAGCACGATGCTTCTTCAGAGTTTTCAATAATTTTTCCTCTTCCTGCTCTGAAAGGTTAGCACTAATAATAACAGGACATGTCTTCTTTTCATCAAGATAAGGATATTTAAGAGTATCAGGTAATGGTTTAAGCTCTAACACGGGATCACCCTTGGGTGGTGGAGGATCCCCTAGGATTTCAACAGGCAAGTTGTGTTTCAAAATGGGTCCCTATTTAAAGAATACTTCATCTATTTCCCTTCTTTCATTCATAAACATATCATTTTCATGGTCTAGCAAATATTGTTCTAAAGGATCGTTAGGAGGCATGGCAACAGAAGCAAGACCAATAATTTCATCCTTACTAGGCATTTCTTTATCATGGGGTTGTCTACGAAATTTAGCAAAGTTAAAGTCATGAGACATATCCCCTACCCCAATCGTAACAATATCCTTTTCGCAATCTATCCTAGCATTAAGAGTATTCAAGAAGGGTCTACCAAATATAATTGGACAAAAATCATCTTGTGGGGAACCAAGAACAAGAAAATCAGCAGGATATTTAACTTTCCCACACAAGACTTCAACATCTCTAACAATCCCAATTGGCGAAATAGTATCTCTATTGGCAAGCTTAATTGTAATATCAATGCCTTCTAACTCAGCAGGTGCAATATCATGCATAATTTCTTCGTATAAAGAATGAGGTATTGCACTCGCACTAGCACCCATATCACATAAGCCATGATAGCAATGATCTCCTATTTTAACGGAAATAACAGGCATGCCTACAATAGGTCTATGTTTATTTTTAGTATCGGGTCTAGCAATTCTAGCAGCTTCATCACAAAAGTAAATAACATGCCCATCGATATTATCGGCCAAGAGATCTTTAACCATAGCAATACTAGGTTCAACTTTAATTTTCTCAGGGGGTGTAGGTGTTCTAGTATTACTCTTACGAACCACAGTTGAAGCTTTAGCATGATCCTTTATTCTAACAGGGAAATGTGGTTTCTCAATATAAGCGGTAGGAACAATAGGACAAACAATAAGTGATAGTCTTTTCTTCAACTTTAATAGGTTCAACTACTTTTACTTCAATGGGAGGATGATATTTAAACCACTTCTCCTTAGGGAGATCAACATGAGTAGCAAATGATTCACAGAAAGAAGCTACTATCTCAGAGTCAAGTCCATATTTAGTGCTAAATTCACAAAAAACATCGGTATCCATAAAAGATTTAACATAATCAAACTTAGGTGTCATACCTGACTCCTTACCTTCATCGAGATCCTAATATTCAGAGTTGCGTTTAATTATTTCCAACAAATCCCATCTGAATTCAATAGTCTTCATCATAAAAGAACCAGTACAAAAAGTATCGAGCATGGAGCGATTGTTGAGAGAGAGCCGAGCATAATTTTTTTGAATAATAATTTCTCTTGAGAGCTCATGATTGGGGCATGAATATAACATCGACTTAAACCTCCCCCAAGCTTGAGCGATGCTTTCTCCTTCGCGAGGCCAAAAAATTATATATATAATTACGATCACGATGAACCTGATGCATAGGATAAAACTTCTGATGAAATTCCAATTTCAATCGGTTGTAGTTCCATGATCCCATATCATCACATAGTCTAAACCATGTCAATGCCTATCCCTTCAAAGATAAAGGGAAGACCTTCTTCTTGATAACATCCTCGGGCATACCTGCAAGCTTAAATAATCCACAAACTTCATCCACATAGATTAGGTGCAAATCGGGATGCAATGTTCCATCTCCTGTAAAGGGATTAGCTAGCAGTTTCTCTATCATATCCGAAGGAATTTAAAAGTAAACATTTTCAGTAGATTCAGTAGCTAAGGGGCAACTCTTTGCTCTACTGGTCGGGGTGAAGATACCCCCAACATGCCCCTCAAAGGATTACTTTCCATAGTAACAAGTGACAGTAAATTTCAGCACACTATATAAATTTTTCCTTACCAATTTCCACTTACCAAAGGCGCTTCACTCCCCGACAATGGCGCCAGAAAAGAGCCTTGATGACCCACAAGTATAGGCGATCTATCGTAGTCCTTTTGATAAGTAAGAGTGTCGAACCCAACGAGGAGCAGAAGGAAATGACAAGCGGTTTTTCGTAAGGTATTCTCTGCAAGCACTGAAATTATTGGTAACAGATAGTTTTGTGGTAAGGTAATTCGTAACAGCTGACAAGTAACAAAAGTAAACAAGGTGCAGCAAGGTGGCCCAATCCTTTTTGTAGCAAAGGACAAGCCTGGACAAACTCTTATATAAAGGAAAGTGCTCCTGAGGACACATGGGAATTATCGTCAAGCTAGTTTTCAGCATGCTCATATGATTCGCGTTCGTTACTTTGATAATTTGATATGTGGGTGGACCGGTGCTTGGGTACTGCCCTTCCTTGGACAAGCATCCCACTTATGATTAACACCTCTCGCAAGCATCCACAACTACGAAAGAAGAATTAAGGTAAACCTAACCATAGCTTGAAACATATGGATCCAAATTAGCCCCTTATGAAGCAACGCATAAACTAGGGTTTAAGCTTCTATCACTCTAGCAACCGATCATCTACTTATTACTTCCCAATGCCTTCCTCTAGTCCCAAACAATGGTGAAGTGTCATGTAGTTGACGTTCACATAACACCACTAGAGGAGAGACAACATACATCTCATCAAAATATCGAACGAATACCAAATTCACATGACTACTTATAGCAAGAATTGTCCCATGTCCTCAGGAACAAACGTAACTACTCACAAATTATATTCATGTTCATAATCAGAGGGGTATTAATATGCATTAAGGATCTGAACATATACTTCCATCGAATAAACCAACTATCATCAACTACAAGGAGTAATCAACACTACTAGCAACCCACACGTACCAATCTGAGGTTTTGAGACAAAGATCGGATACAAGAGATGAACTAGGGTTTGAGAGGAGATGGTGTTGTTGAAGATGTTGATGGAGATTGACCCCCTCCCGATGAGAGGATCGATGGCGATGATGATGGTGACGATTTACCCCTCCCGGAGGGATGTTTCCCCGGCAGAACAGCTCCTCCGGAGCCCTAGATTGGTTCCGTCAAGGTTCCGCCTCGAGACGGCGACGCTTCATCCCGAAAGCTTCCTTATGATTTTTTCCAGGGCAAAAGACTTCGTATAGCAAAAGATGGGCATCGGAGGCCTGCCAGGGGGCCCACGAGACAGAGGGCACGCCCAGGGGGTAGGGCGCACCCCCACCCTCATGGTCAAGGTCTGGGCTGAGGGAGTCCTGGATTAGGGGGTATCCGGACAGCCGGACTGTATACAACGTCCGGACTATTGAAGCGTGAAGATACAAGACTCAAGACTTGGGCCCGTGTCCGGATGGGACTCTCCTTGGCGTGAAGGCAAACTTGGCGATTCGGATATTGTGTTTCCTTTCTTGTAACCGACTCCATGTAAACCCTAGCCCTCTCCGGTGTCTATATAAACCGGAGAGGTTGGTCCTTAGAAGGCCGATCACAATTACAATCATACCATCATAGGCTAGCTCTTAGGGTTTAGCCTCTACAATCTCGTGGTAGATCTACTCTTGTACTACCCATATCATCAATATTAATCAAGCAGGAAGTAGGGTTTTACCTCCATCGAGAGGGCCCGAACCTGGGTAAACATCTGTGTCCCTTGCTTCCTGTTACCATCAGCCTTGACGCATGATCGGGACCCCTACCGAGATCCGCCGGTTTTGACACCGACATTGGTGCTTTCATTGAGAGTTCCTCTGTGTCGTCGCTACAGAGCTTGATGGCGCCTCCAATCATCAACAACATGGTCCAGGGTGAGACTTTTCTCCCCGGACAGATTTTCATGTACGGCGGCTTCGCACTGCGGGCCAAGTCGCTTGGCCATCTGGAGCAGATCGACAGCTATGCCCCCGGCCACCAGGTCAGGTTTGGAAACTTGAACTACATGACGGATATTCGTGGAGACTTGATCATTGACGGATTCGAGCCTGCGCCTGGAGTTCCGAATAGTCACGATGATCACAGCTTAGACCTACTGTCCGACGATGCTCGAGATATCACCCTGGCAGAAGCCTCAGATCTAAATCCGGGGCAGGTTGCGTTGCCCAAGGACGGAGGGCTGGACCCCGCCCTGCAGGCCGTACCCTCATCGGCGATGGAGCCGAACACATGCCTCACTTTTGAGGAAGCCTGTGACTTTGGACCCCTGGACTCCCATCCGGTTGTTGGTTCCGGTCCGCAGACCCTTGAGCCAGCCGAGCCAGGCTGGGCTCCGATAATGGAGTTCACCGTTGCGGACATCTTTTAGCACTCACCCTTTGGTGCCATGCTGAACTCATTAAAGTCTCTCTCTTTGTCAGGAGACTCTCGGCCTAACTATGTCCGGCTCGAGTGGGAAGCAGGCGACGACGGAATTCGTTGCCCACCCACCACCCACTTCATTGCCATGATCGATGACTTAACCGACGAGCTTGACTTCGACTCCGAAGACATCGACGGTATGGACGACGATGCAGGAGAATCACAGGAGCCACCACTCACAGGGCGGTGGATGGACACCTCCTCATATGATATATATGGTGGACACTCCGAAGGAAACCAATGACGACGAGGCAACAGAGGATAACCCCTCAGGAAGAAAAGTAAAGCATGGGCATCGTCGGTGCCACTCCAAGCCTCGCCACAGCAATACCGGCCCTGAAGACAAAAGCAATCCGGATGGCGCTGAAGAGGAATACAACCCTGACCAGCCCGCCTTCGAGCAGGCCAAACAGGAAGATGAGCAGGTCATCCCAGAAGAACAGGCGACGAACGGATATCCGGAGGAGGACAATTACATGCCCCCCTCCAAAGACGAGATTAGCCTCGGCGACGACAAGTTCGGCGTGCCTGAGGATCTCGTGGAGCAGGAGCACTTCAAGCGTCGGCTTATAGCCACTACGAGGGGCCTGAAGAAGAACCAGCAGCAACTCCAAGTTGATCAAGACCTGCTCACAGACAAATGGACGGAAGTCCTGGCAGCAGAGGAATATGGACTCGAGCGCCAAACGGCTAACCGGCCACCGCGTGGCCGGGATAAAACGGGATACCAGCCTGCACCCCCACGCCGATACACTACGGCCCAGGGCAACAGGCAAGACCTGCAAGATATCCTGGAAAACAAAGCAGGACAACCAAGATCGATCTACGGATCGCGGGGACGCGCCCCAACGCGCGATGATGATCGTCGTGCCGAATACATCATCAACAAATCCGGCCGGGCCGAACATAGCAACCCAGACAAATTCGAGTTGCGTAACCACATAGCCCGGCACAGAGGCGTCGCACACCCCCTGTGCTTCACTGACGAAGTGATGGATCATGAATTCCCAGAAGGGTTCAAACCCGTAAACATCGAATCATACGATGGCACGACAGACCCCACAGTATGGATCGAAGATTTCCTTCTCCACATTCACATGGCACGCGGAGACGATCTACACGCCATCAAGTATCTTCCCCTTAAGCTCAAAGGACCAGCCCGGCATTGGCTAAATAGCCTGCCAGCAAATTCCATTGGCAGTTGGGAAAACCTGGAAGACACATTCCTCGACAACTTCTAGGCACATATGTGCAACTACCGGACGCTGATGACCTGAGCCACATTACTCAACAGCCCGAAGAGCCAGCCAGGAAATTCTAGACTCGGTTCTTAACTAAAAAGAACCAAATAGTTGACTGTCCGGATGCCGAAGCCCTGGCGGCTTTTAAGCATAATATCCGTGACGAATGGCTTGCCCGACACCTCGGCCAGGAAAAACCCAAGTCCATGGCAGCTCTCACAACACGAATGACCCGCTTTTGCGCGGGCGAGGACAGCTGGTTGGCTCGCAGTAGCACCACGCCACATTCTGGCACTTCGGACGGCCGCGATACTAACGGCAAGCCACGACGCAACAGACATAATAGATGGAGCAATGGTGACAGCACTGAAGACACAGCAGTCAACGTCGGATTCAGCGGATCTAAGTCCGGTCAGCGGAAAAAGCCGTTCAAAAGAAATAATCAGGTATCGTCCAGTCTGGACCGCATACTGGAGCGCTCGTGTCAAATTCATGGCACACCGGACAAACCAGTCAACCACACTAATAGGGACTGATGGGTGTTCAAACAGGCCAGCAAAATAAACGCCAAAAACAAGGACAAGGGGCTACATAGTGACGATGACGAAGAGCCCCGGCGTCCGAACACGGGGGGTCAAAAGAAATCCCCCCCAGGTGAAAACGGTCAATATGATCTACGCCACTCGCATCCCCAAGCAGGAATGGAAGCGAGCACTACGGGACGTCTAAGCAATGGAGCCAGTCGCCCCCAAATTCAACCCATGGTCAGCCTGTCCGGTCACCTTTGATCGTAGGGATCATCCTACTAGCATCCATCACGGCGGCTCTACCATATTGGTCTTAGACCCAATCATCGACGGATTCCACCTCACGCGAGTCCTTATGGACAGCGGCAGTAGCCTGAACCTGCTTTATCAGGACACAGTGCACAAAATAGGCATTGATCCTTCAAGTATCAAGCCCACCAAAACCACCTTTAAAGGTGTAATTCCTGGAGTAGAGGCCCGCTGTACGGGCTCTATAACATGGGAAGTGGTCTTCGGATCCCCAAACAACTTCCAGAGCGAAGAGTTAATCTACGATATCGTCCCTTTCCGCAGTGGTTACCACGCACTGCTCGGACGAACCACATTCGCTAGATTCAATGTGTTACCACATTATGCATACCTCAAGCTCAAGATGCCAGGACCTTGTGGGGTCATCACTGTTAATGGAAATATGGACCGCTCCCTTCGAACAAAAGAGCATACGGCAGCCCTCGCGGCAGAAGTACAATGCAGCCCACTCCGACAAACCAATCCGGCAACAACTTCGAGCTCTGTCAAAATAGTCCGGAGCACCCCGCAACAGGATCATCAAGCATGCCAAGAGCGCGACTAGCAGTCCGGGCTCCGCTCAAGCCCCATCGAAGTAGCATTCGTGCCACGCGTACACAATTACACACTCAAGATAGCATGGGCACGGGCGGAGGCACATCAACGACTCAGTCAATAGTGGGGGTAACCGCCAAATACCTTCATAATCTTTCCCTCTTACCTTTCAGGACATCGCTTCAGTGCAGCATCCTCAGAAGAGCCGAATTACCGAACTTACATGGGAGGGACATCCAAGGAGGCAACAGACGTTGTACACAGAAGGAAATACCCAGGTGGAATCCGTTTACGATCATTATACCTGCTTTATCTATCTGTACAAAACCCGCCCCTGGATAGGACATGTCAAATAGTCCTATTTATCTCCGCTTAATGCATCCACTGTAAACATACGCTTAAACGTATTATCCGTCAATGGGAGATCATATATAGCATCAGCTTATTATTCTTATTTGAGCATTTTTCCTCGTATAAATGTTTCTTTGATATTGCCTCCGTACACTTTGGTACGGTCAGTTTGCCAGGGGCTCCTCATGGTGCCCCATAATATGGCAAGAAAAGTCCGAACACTTTCAACAGTGCGGCACCCCGAGCTTATAACACTATATGCATCAGCTCCGAATCATGTCTTGGGTCTATAGTTGGGATAGCCTGGCTCCCTTGTTTTGGTGCCTTACGTTCCGTTACATCGGCTAAGGTAGCGCAGGGAGAACTACTGCGATTGTATCCCGGTTCTTCCGGACGAGCACCTCAGTAGAGAAAGCCGAAAACTGACCGGCATGATGTGGCGAGAGCTGGTCGCTGTTCGAGAGGTCTTAAAATCCTTAAAGATTTTCCGCTTTAGGCGATAAATCGGCTTCGTCCGATCTAGGCGTGTATAGCGCCCCAATTCGGCCTTCCGGATTCTAGGGGCTTCGCCGAAATTTAAAATTGTAGACTTCTATGGCTAAGTGAAAGTTATAAAGCCGCATAGTCCGATTGCCTTGTTCGCTGCGCCGGACACCTCCTTAAGGGACCAAACATTTGGATAAAGAGTGTCCGGGTTTTCCAACGAACACCTCAGTACTAGTTATGTGGGGGCGGAAGCCAATGATTGGCCTACTTTCATAATTTTATAAACAGCCGCACAGAAGGTAATATTTTAAATAACAAAAACGCTACATGGCGCAAGTAACTTCGTCTTTAAATTACAAACATGACAGAAGTGAATTCATTCAAAAATGGCGTCCTTGGTACATTCATCAGCCATGAGACGAGCACCCTTCATAACGCCATCATAGTACATCTCGGGATGATGATGCGCCTTGTCCTCCGGCGGCCCGTCCTTGACCAGCTTCTCCGCATCTAGCTTGCCCCAATGCACCTTGACGCGGGCAAAAGCCCGGCGGGCACCCTCGATGCAAACGGATCGTTTGATCACTTCAAGCCGCAGACAGGCATCCACCATCCGCTTGATCAGGCCAAAGTAGCTACTGGGCAGGAGCTCACCAGGCCACATCCGGACTATGAAACCTTTCATAGCCAGTTCGACTGCCCTGTGGAGTTCGACCAACTGCTTTAGTTGGTCACTCAGAGGCATTGAATGTTCGGCCCCCACATACTGGGACCAGAACAGCTTCTCCGTTGAGCTCCCCTCCTGGGCACGGTAGAACTCCGCAGCATCTGATACGCTGCGTGGCAGATCTGCGAATGCCCCTGGAGAGGTCCGAATTCGAGTAAGTAAAAGAAACGCCTCCTCCACATGTTTGCTTTGCATAAAGAACTTCTTACCCGCTGCTATCTTTTCGGCCTCCTGGATCTCCCGATGTGCCTTTTCAGCTTCGGCCTTGGCGTCTTTCAAACTCACAAGGGCCTTCGCAAGCTCGGCCAATTTCATCTTCAGATCATGCTCCACGGACTCGTACTTCTTGCCGAGGTCCTGGAGCTCTTGTTGTACCTCGCCCACCCTAGCACTCTGCTTTTCACGCTCCTTGCATTCCAAGGCTGCTTTGTCTTCGGCCTCGGACAGCGCTTTCTTTAGGGACGCCACTTCAGCGGTGGCCCCTGCTACACAGTCATGACGCTTCGGCGTTAGACTAGCTACTTTTGCCTATCTTTACATACATGCAAGCGGGGAATCACTTACCTTTATTCTCCTCGAGCTGCCTCTTCATGAGGTCGAGCTCTCCCTGCGCTTGCTCCAGGTACCGCTTTAGTTCGGCAACCTCGGCGGTGCGGGCAGCAGCAGCAAGTAGCACAGGCTGCTTATTCAAACGAATACTTATTATTAGACTCCTGCGGATTATAATTGACCCTCCGTTTGGCTTTTCTTTCTGAACACCAAACAGAGTATTAGGGGCTACTACCTATCGGGTGGTAATCTTACACATATTTATTACTTACCTCAAAGCCTGTCAGGAGGCTGGTGCAAGCTTCGGTTAGTCCGCTCTTGGCGGACAAAACCTTCCGAATCACCGTACTCATAAGAGTACAGTGCTCTTCATCCATGGAAGCGCCGCGAAGCGCTTCCAGTAGACTATCCGGCGCCTCGGGCGCAGCGGAAGTTCTCGATGTAGACGGCTCGCCCTCCCTAGCGAGGGGCTGTCTGCCTGAGTTCGGAACCATTGAAGGTTCCGGGGCAGTGTTCGGCTGAGAGCCCGGCCTGCCATGGCTCTCATCGACACGATCCGCGGGGATCTTGAACCCCGCATGTCCGACATCTGGGACCCCACCTCGGGGCGTCTCCAGAGTCACCTCCCCCCGCTCTGGGAGCCTTCGGGACAACACCTCCGTGTCATCCGCGGGCTGAGGAGTAGTGGCTGTCGGAAGCAAATTCATCTCCGAATCGCTCAGGGACCCGGAGGAAGATACCTCGGGGTGAGCCCTGGCCGGACTGCACATATGTTCGGCGCTAAACAAACGCTATAGAGTGAAATTATGATGGAGTGTAGACATTACGATCGCACTGGGGGCTTCCCCCTGGGCAGCCACCCCTCCTCGCTGTGAGCGGCCGTGGCAGAGTAGTCCGGAAGGGTCACCTTCCCCTTCTTGGACGCCCCAGCCTCCCCTTCCGGGGTGGATTTTCTCTTCTTCTCCCCCCTAGTATGGGGAGGCAGAATTTCTTCTTGATTCCCCCCGCCTCCGCGGGAGGAATCCGTCTCGTCATCGTCAAACGACAGGGGTATGACGGCCTTGCGCCGAGGGCCTTTTCCGGCCCCCTGGTCTGCCTCCCCGGGCCCCTCATCCTTTCTGGATGGGCGTCTTCTTCTTCTTCCTCCTCCTCCCCTTCGTGGGAGGAGTGTGCCTCGTCATCTTCGGACGGGGCTTCTAGCGTAACCTTACGCCGGAGACCCTTTCGGGCCCCCGAGGCCTTCTTTTCGGCCTTCTTCTCTGGCACCTTGTATGGTGCCGGGATCAGCATCTCCGTCAGGAGAGCATCAGCTGGGTCTTCCGGCAGTGGAGCCGGACAGTGAACCTGCTCCGCCGTTTCCACATAATCCTGAACAGGTGTGCATGACTACTTAAGGCACTCCCATGAAAATATTAGGAAGAACCGAATCCGGTGGTAGTCTGAGAACTCACCTGACTAGGAGCCCGCGGTCCTCGGATGAGGGAGGAGGTACTTCGGAGGCCTTGAACAACACCTTCCATGCGCCTTTGTGCGTCATGTCGTAGAGCTTCCGGGCGTCGGTGTTGGCGGGGCGAACTCCCACAGATTGATTGCCCGCCTTTGGCATGGCAGAATCCGGCGAACGAGCATGACCTGGATCACGTTGACAAGCTTGATGTTCTTGTCCTTCATGCTCTTGATGCAGGTCTGGAGTCCGGTCAGCTCCGTAGGTTCGCCCCAGGACAGGCCCTTCTTCTCCCAGGAGGTGAGCCGCATGGGGGCTCCATAACGGAAGTCAGGGGCCGCCGCCCAGTTGGCACCGTGCGGCTCGGTGATGTAGAACCACCCCGATTGCCACCCTTTTACGGTCTCCGCGAAGGAGCCGTCCAGCCAGGTGACATTAGGCATCTTGCCCACCATGGCTCCTCCACACTCCGCTTGCTGGCCGCTTACAATCTTCGGCTTCACGCAGAAGGTTTGCAGCCACAGGCCAAAGTGAGGCCGGATGCGGAGGAAGGCCTCGCATACGACAATGAATGTCGAGATGTTGAGGACGAAATTTGGGGCTAGATCATGGAAATCTAGCCCGTAGTAGAACATAAGCCCGCGGACGAAGGGATGAAGTGGAAATCCCAGTCCACGGACGAAGTGGGCAACAAACACGACCCTCTCATGGGGTCCTGGGGTCAGAATGTCCTGCCCGGCATCCGGTAGCCGGTGCGCTATGTCAACGGCCAAGTATCTGGCCGCCCGAAGATTGGTGGCATGCCTCTCCTTGACGGTGGAAGCCACCCACTTGCCTCCTGCTCCGGACGTGTTTAGTTGTGCGGAAAAGACTTGGGCTTGGGCGCTGGAGCTCGAGGGGGTAGGAGTGGGCAAGGGAGAAAGAAGGCGTGGGTAAAAATGACAAAGTCTTATCTCTTTATAGAGGCGACGAAAGCGATCCGCCTCCCCACTTGCCCATTGGAAACCGCTTGCTCCCCAAGTGCCACGATTGATGGCATGGTGGGATTACCCATACCCGTATTGATGAGAATCCCGTGATAAGGGGACACGATCTTTGCCTTGACAGGACGTGTCAAAGAAACCGCCTCGCAATATGCACTGTGGCAGGTTGTGGAAAAACGGTTCGAATAATAATCTGACCGTAATAACATGGCACGTCGCCTAAAAAGTTGTCAGCATATTGCATTCGTGAAGTATCATTCTCTCTACGGTGGCATGTGAAGATCATCTTGTGGATCCGGACACGATTCAAGTGTTCGATAATTACTTTGGAGTATTCGGAGGAGGAACCTGCCTTGCAATGCCGAAGACAATACTACGCGCCGTACTCATCGTCATTGAGGCCTGGTTCAGGGGCTACTGAGGGAGTCCTGGATTAGGGGGTATCCGGACAGCCGGACTGTGTACAACGTCCGGACTATTGAAGCGTGAAGATACAAGACTCAAGACTTCGACCCGTGTCCGGATGGGACTCTCCTTGGCATGGAAGGCAAGCTTGGCGATCCAGATATTGTGTTTCCTTTCTTGTAACCGACTCCATGTAAACCCTAGCCCTCTTCGGTGTCTGTATAAACCGGAGAGGTTGGTCCTTAGAAGGCCGATCACATTACAATCATACCATCGTAGGCTAGCTCTTAGGGTTTAGCCTCTACGATCTCATGGTAGATCTACTCTTGTACTACCCATATCATCAATATTAATCAAGCAGGAAGTAGGGTTCTACCTCCATTGAGAGGGCCCGAACCTGGGTAAACATCTGTGTCCCTTGCTTCCTGTTACCATCAGCCTTGACGCACAGATCGGGACCCCCTACCCGAGATCCACCGGTTTTGACATCGACATGGGCCCCCTCTGGTTGATTCTTTCGCCAGTATTTTTTATTAATTCCAAAACGTGCCTCCATGAAGTTTAAGGACTTTTGGAGTTGTGCAGAATATGTCTCTAATATTTGCTCCTTTTCCAGCCCAGAATTCTTGCTGCCGACATTCTCCCTCTTCATGTAAACCTTGTAAAATAAAAGAGAAAAGGCATAAGTATTGTGACATAATGTGTAATAACAGCTCATAATGCAATAAATATCAATATCAAAGCATGATGCAAAATGGACGTATCAGCTACCTCTTGAGCTTGCGTTGGGTTTTCCCTTGAAGAGGAAAGGGTGATGCAGCAAAGTAGCGTAAGTATTTCCCTCAGTTTGGGAACCAAGGTATCAATCCGGTAGGAGACAACACACAAATCACCGAACAGCTGCACAAATAATCAACAACTTGCACCCTGTGTTTTGATTTTCGGCCAAAAAAACAATTTTCGGCTGAATTTCGTCCATCTCGCCTGGGCCCGGTAAATGTCTGTGCCAGCCAAAATTTTCGACCCAGTTTGAACTGTTTCTTGGCCCAACCCAACTGCTGGGGCCTCCCCTCGGTCTGCCTAAGTTTAACAGCAGCGAACTGAACACCCGAACCCTAAACAACTCACGACCCCCCTGCTCCTCCCGTCTGTGCGGCGGCGGCGCTCCGCGCAGATCCTGCCTGCCTCCCCGCTTGAGCCTGTCGCTCCTGCCCCAATCGCGTCTTCCTGACGGCAAGACTCCGTTTTGCTGACCTCTGCTGGCTGCGGGCTCCAGCTGAATCCATTGGCGATTCCTCCTCACCTCTGCAGCACCTCTCGTTGTCCTTTCAATCTTTTCTTTTGGACCTAAAAGAGATTTTGGATTGATGCAGAGCTTTTAATCCCCAAAGCTAGTTCGGTAAACATTTATTTGCATACTCCTCAGTGTTGTTCAACTGCTATACTTTTCCTATGCTTGTTTACAATTTTTGGCCGAATTTCGGCCAAATTTTCGTCAATTTTTATTTAAAATTCAAATTTTGGTTTTATAATTTCGTCCGAGATTTTACCGAGATTTTTAAAATAGTCGAATTTCGGCCATCTCGTTTGGGGGCGGAAAAAACGCAAACCGAAAGTCAAAACGCAGCTTGCACCCAACGCGATAAAGGGGTTGTCAATCCCTTCACGGTCACTTGCAAAAGTGAGATCTAATAGAGATAGATAAACGGTAAAGTAAATATTTTTGGTATTTTTGGTTTATAGATCGGAAAGTAAAAGATTGCAAAATAGTAGATCGGAAACTAGTAAGAACTACATCAACCAGCTCATTAGAAGGATGAACTAGGTTGATGAGCTCCTTGATAATACCTTGTGTTGGAAGGATAAACTTGTTTCACATTAGGAAGCGGATGATGAATATGCATGCTTTTTTTGTATTCAGAACTAGACGTGTTTGGATGAAATCACACATTTCCCGTAGAGGTTTTGAGCCATTTAACTTATTTTTATCGTGGATCTCAAACTTGGTTTGGATTCTGCCTCTACCATATTATTTGGTCTTATAGTTGGATGATCATCCTGCCCAACTCCCCATGCCCCTTGAGCTAAAGAAACGTAAATCTTCCATCACTTTCAGCCTACTCTCCTAAGTCCTTTGTACTAATTTGCTCTGCATGTAGGAGTCAGTTCTACTAATTTGCTTTGTATACATGAGTCATTTTTTATCCCTCTTCCTATGTATACAAGTGCCAACTTCTAATATCGTGTATTTCTTAGGGCTCTCTAGATATAGGAAATAAGATGGCATCTATTGCAATTCCTAATAGAAAATAATTTTACTATAAAATTCCTAGAAAATTCATGTAAACCTAAGTGGAACTGAGGTGTATTCAATTCCATTAGTAATCCTCGGTCGAAAAAGCACTATATCACAAGTGCGAAAGGGATATGAAGTTGTTCTTGTAGAGGATAGACAGGGCAGCACGAGTGCAGGTTAGATCATGATGGTGCTTGTGACACCTCTATACAGCGTCAGCGCCGGAACACAACCACAAGTTCGAGTAGAAAGTAGTTCTACTGTTTATGCTTAGTTCCTAATGCCTCCAAATCCAAAAGTTTCATAACACATTGGATCCCATATGTTGGATTTCTCCCATGAGTCAGTTGCATCAGAATAGCAAAGCGCACACGATGATGAGAACATGAAACTTCAACCAATGCTAATAGAACCATGGCCTTCATTTCTTTATTTCTCCCCAATTGACATCTCAAAACTCCTGCCCCTAGTGTGCTTATATATAGAGAACACACATGAACCAAACTCAATGAGACAACAACATGAAAAGGGAAAAGGATTCCAACCTACCTACTCACACGCCAATTGATTTTGTAGTGATAATGCACCAAACCAAACACCATTTAAACAATAGTACTAGCAAAACCTATTCGGTGTCAAATCTCGACACATGGTTTGTATGTGATGTTGTACATTGTAACCCAAGGTACCATGCCCACAACAACAACCATCATCAAACGACACATTGCCCCAATCCTAGCCAAAGAGTCGACGAGGCTACCACCTCCAGCAAGAACTCTAGTAGCATCCATGGACACCCATGCAACACCTCCAATGAAGGGACGACGTTGTGGCGCTGATGCTGCCTAGCCAGCAAGCCGACCTATGGTTTCCCTTGGTGCCCAAGAAGGACACAAACATGGCCAAGCTGATGCCCCCAAGGAAGACACACACGCAGGCGGCGACAGTGGCGTTGTCGTCTGCAACAGCCTCCGCCACACAAGGATTTCACTTGGCCCAGTTCGAACCCCAAGAAGGCCGTCAAAGCAGTACCATTCAGGGGAGGAACAAAGCCGTCTACTTGGAACCCACCACGATGAGGGAGACGCTGGTGGCTGCCACCTCACCAGCCCGCACCTCCACCACCTAGCCTTCCTAGAAGCAGCTGTGAGGCTACCGTGCCGCCGCCTGAAACCCGCACCCCTAGCACGCCTGATCTGGAGCCCATCCAGAGCCCCATCGCGCATGTGTGCCTCTACAAGGCAACCACCACGCAGCCCGCCAGAGCCCGTCACGCAACATGGAACACCTCTGCTCCGCTAGCAATGACGCACAAGCTATCACCTCAAAACTGTCACCACCCCGCTCCTGAACGACTAGATCTGCCACTCCATGAACACCAGTGAAGGGCCCCGCCGCCACCTTCCCAGAGCCAGCACGAACTTCTTCAACAGCCTCTACAGTGGTGGCGATATGGGGGGGAGGGAAGGGCGGAATGATGGGAGGGGGCGTTGCATACTGCCCAACTTGACTACACTACCTCCCTTGTTACACACTGACCGATGATCATATGGGATCATGTAGAGATATAGCCTCACCGAACATACTCACTTTTGCTAGCTACACTCCACTGCATGCTTGAGATTGATATCTCTTCGAGACACATCGGCAATCACATGCCATGTTTCTTCGCACATGTTTTCGACGGGTAATACACCTGATTTTGTAGTGATTCCACCGTGACACGCTTCAACTGCAAGGGAACTACAAATTGACATGCACTTGATTATGAACACTTGCCACAATGTCGTATGGATGAGCTATTGTGCACGCATATGACTCAATGATTTATCTAACTCCACACGAATACAATGTTAATATGCTCCTGCCGATGAATAGTCCTTCCCATCTTTATCTTGTCAATCTATCAAATGCCCTCCTCGAGATGCTAGAGGTTGCCTCCGTGTTGCAAGCGTTGATTCAAACTGTAAACCTTTATGTGATACGAAATATTAGGTTTCTCCCATGGACCGGTCACACCAAAATATCACCAACACACGTGAATGCACAACTTTATGTATGCATGACTATGCGCACAAACTCTATTTAACCAAGCACATAGATAAGAATGGGATAAAGAATTGATTTCATCACCACAGATGAAATTACTTAAGAATCTTCCGACACCAGCTACTACACATTAGCTTAGCCGCTAAGAAGAAGAAGAAAAGTTAATGGGTGTACAAGTTAAAAGAAATACCGAAACAACAAAATGGTGTGAGTCTTAGAGTAGTCACGCTCACTCAGCCAATGCTACCCGAATTTAATTCATGTATCATGAAGCAATGACTGCATAATTTATTTCAAGATTCACGACGTTACTCTTTGTCATGTGTCAAAACTTAACTCTCGTGTCACAAGAAAAATGTAAACTATAGAAATAAAAACATTGATGCATCGGTGGGGTGCAACAACAATGAAACTACTATGGTCTAGTCGCTATAGTAGGCAGTAGTGAGCACCCTACACCTAACACGGAGAAGACAAACTAGTCCTAGACGAGGGCCATGGCTTCGCCACATCGATTTTGCGATCGATACACCTGAGAGGTAGAGCGATGATGATCCAAGTACCAGTGTTGTGTCCTCTTTTTTCTTCAAATCATTCCATGCACCATACTGAAAAGGACATGCAACAGAATTCGCTAGCTTAGCTACTTCATTCCAATTGGTCCTCCCCAAGCCACCCGCCTGTTCGACACCTAATGTTGACAAGCCATCAGCTGGTCGATGAGGTAGAGCGGCCGAAGAGCGAGAGGGGGAATTTCCTGGCAAGGAGCTTGCCGGTGCTGAGCTTGCCGACAACTGGAGTCTTGATCTTCAATACTTACTTTGTACTTCTCAGTGACCTGCCGGGAGGTCTTCCTCACGGTCTTGGTCACCCAAGTCTTGAGTCTTGGGTAGGCTGTCCTCCGGCAAGCCCTTGCCTTCCGGAGGGCTACAACTGCATGTTGACAAGTCTGGGTACTAAAGGACCCCTGATTTAGTACACCGACATTTCTTTCGATTCTTCATAATTCCGTTTTTAGCCCTCCAGAAAAAGGAAAGTATCTCTCCCTGATTGCTTGTATCTCTACTTGTGGTGAAAAAGAAGGAAATTATCTCTCTCCCGATTTCGTGTGTCTCTCCCTTTCCCGGTCTAAATGATTTACTTTCCGTCAATCAACGAATTAGCCAAGGATAATTTCATCCTAAATTTTCTATAATTATGTGCTTTGGTCACCGCACTGGAAATAATACACCTTACGCAAATAAATGGAGGGAGTATGTTAGAGTTTCCATTGCTAATTGATGGAGAGATGCCACATCGTATTTCAAGTTGCAGCTTTCCACCTAAATCAAATTAATTTAAAAATTGTCTAGCATGTTCAATGGACATGAGCTGATGCTATTTGAACCCAACTTGCATGCACAACAAATGTTGCATGATTTAAGGTCTTGAGTCAAAAGCTATGGAAGTTTTCATGCAAGATGTGGGATAATTACTTGCTGTGTGAGGCTTCATAAGTTTTCATGCAAGATAGATTACTCCGATAGTGCACAACGTTGGTCTCATGAAGTAATGCTTCATTTGAGCCGTGTTCACACATAACTAGGTGCCTCTACCATAAGTATTCCTTAAATGTTCCTTGTAAGCTGGGGATGAGATTTCTTACTTCCGAGTTTAATTTGCAGACAACCGGTGATATTGGTACCAGCACTAGTTTATGTTGAGTGTTGGCTCTTTTGTGTTTATTGAAGGGTTTGTGCTTCATCAATATTATTATCTTCGTCGTCCTTTCTAGTGATTCTCTCTAGGTTTACAAGTTTTATGGCTTGGGCTGCGTCTTTGTAAACCAAGCTACTCGACAAATATTAGTTGTTGTTGCTCTTCATTTGTTCTGTACGGTGAAAGATTGTCCTGAAAACGTCCCACATCAAACAATCTTTCACGGTACACCTAGTGAAGGTTGTAATGTATGCTAATATGCTATCGACTTTTTTTTCTATCGACCTCTAATTTGTATGCTGCTGACAATCTAAAACCTTTTCTCTATGACCCATACGCACGTGTGGGTGGTGATGGATATTGTCACAGACGTGTTTGTGTGGTGATGAAAAATTCAATGCGCACGCTAATTCTGGTGGGAAATTAGTACGAATCTTCCTTGCCCGTGTAAATGCCCCCGACCTGTGCGCTTGCCCGTGGTGGGTGCAAGGTATCACCGGAGACAGATAAGTAGACTCATCGACGAATGCCTGCCGGTGACCCCAACCTCCTGTCTTTAGCTTCCCGTTTTCGGCAATTGCGACGAGCGACGTCCTCTGTCGTCGCCATCAGTTTCTCGGATGAGTTTCGTTCGACTCGGTCATGGTCAAGCCAATCGGCAGCTTCCTGATCTGACCTCCACTCCACGCACGCACAGTACCGGTGCATGCATCCCTTGCGTTCTTTTCTCTGTTTCACGATCACAACGAGCCTTCGTAGCCTGCTTCTGTAGCTACTATAGTAGTGGGAAGATCGACATCGACAACACTGCTTTAGTAATAACATCGGCACGAGCAGATAGGTACTCCCGCGGCGCAATTTCCTTGGTCGCCACGCGTCGCACAGAGTTAGCAGCCATTTCTATACCCTACCATGCGATGCGACGCGATGCATGAATCTGCACATCCATATGTCCCTCTCCATGTTCTCAGTTTCTACTTACTGTAGTGTGGCAGTATTATTTCTTTGCGCGCACACGTGCTGGGCAAACTTGCCTATCTGCCATCCTTTTTCTCTACCTACCCTTCCCCTCTTCGTCCGTGGTGTGTGGACATGCAGGTTCGCCGTCGAGGCTCTCTTGAATAAATTGTGTTTTGCTTTTGCATGTGTGGCGATCGCTGATTAGACGCCGACTACTTACTAAACGCGGCGCCCATCGCATGGCTTGCACGCACAAACCTTCCCCTTCTGGAGGATAATCGTAATTAATCCTGAGCGCATCTTGGTGCCGGCCCGGAACTCAAAACAATCCGGAGATCAGATCACGGCAGACGGCGCTCTCTCGACGTGGTGATACCAATTATCTTTTGGCGACTGAAGATCCCAATGTACACTGCCTGGTGCGCGTCTCGCTCGTTTGCGCGTTCAGATTGGCCGGACGGCTAGTGTGCAGCCGTGCAGATCGACGCGTCCGTCCGCCCGTCGAATCGTGGGGATTTTACTCGTACGTGGTACGTGATGTCCGCGAAAGGAACAGGCAACCAACGGACGGACCGACCACCATGCTACGGCCGGATTGAGGTCAAGTGACAATGTTGTGAGCATATGACCTCTGAACAGTAGTGTAACGTGCGGGCGGTTTAAGGGTCGGCGTTAAAGATGCCCTATGCACTACTAGATTTGAAAACTCATAATGTTCCATAAGCATTACGCATCATCTTGCCTTCACTTTGATCATCTTAGATATGAACAACCGGTTAAACTAAATCTAGTCATGATTCGCTTAGAGCCAGAGGGAATTCACTAGTGGGTTTGGATGCTGCCCACGCATGCCTTACCAAATCACGCGCGGCCAAAATATTGGCGGACCTTTTAGCCGCCGTCGACGTTGGTGTAAAAATGAGCAGGTGAAATTGCATCTGCCCGGGCGAGCCAAAACTATCAAACCAATGGGAACCAGAGTACCCTGGGCCGGCGGACCTGTGCCTTGATAGTGGCGCCCGGCAACGGTGTCGCGCTGATTTACACCATGAAGAAAAAGACCATTCGATAAGCCATGCCACACTGGCTTGCTCCGCGAAGGATTATTGCTTGCTTGGCGGGGCTCGGGCCCCCGGCAAGCGCTCGCCGGAGAGTCGCCCGACAAGCACCATCTCCCGGTAAGTGTTTCCTTCCCCGTGAAGGAAACCGGAGAATATGCCCATCAGAGACATTAAATGCACACTACCGAGCTACAATTATTGGCGTCGGCAGCCGGAATGGGACAAGGTGTGTCCACTTTTTGACTTCACACCGGCATGGAGTTCCTCTCTGTGGTCAACTACAGGAGCCGGAGAGGCGGCACCAACCTATTGCATGGCTACAAGGGCGTCCTATAGCAACCTACTCGGCATGGGCATGGAAGGCATGCCCCATTGCGTCGGGCCGGTATGGACGGCCCTCCTCTGTTTGTGCTGGCTATGCGGCAACCCCCGCCATGAAAAGGAGAGGTCCGGAGACAATATAAATAGAGGACTACAACATAGCAAAGAGCTCAGACTCATTCGCAACATATGACATACATTGTTACCAGTTCGCCTAGAACATAGCAATATCATACATAACAGGAGTAGGGTATTACACCTCGATTATGGCCCGAACTTGGATAACTCCGGCGTGCTTTATCCCCGACCAAATTCACGAAAAGGTTGTTCGCACACATCCCATGTCTGGTTCCTAGACGTCGACAAAAACATTGGTGCGCAACCAAAAGGCTGCCCACGCTCTGATCAACCCGCGCTTCCAGTGGTGGGCAGGTCCAAGACATGGCCGGAAACACAGAAATAGACCCACTCAACGACGCATGGCGCTGACCCCAACCTCTGGTCTTTGCCCTTCCGTTTTCGGACAGTCGCCCTCCGTCGTCGCTTTCAGTTTTTCGGATGAGTTCGTCCCAGCCGGTCAAGGTCAGCCAGTCAGGCATCAGCAGCTTCCTGATCTGATCCCAAGTAATGGTACGCATCCCTCGTGTTCTTTTTTCTATTCCACAACGAGCCCTCGCAACGTGCGTAGAAGCTTCTTGCATGTCAGGATTGTAGCTAACACCGATACCGTCACCAGTTATATCTCGTGTGCATCAGCAAATAACATCGACAGGGATCGATCTGTGTAGAGAAAGAGAGCACTCGCACATCCGCTATCAGCTCGGTTGTTTATTACTCCTGCGGCGGAATTAGCAGCCATAATATACCCCCACCATGCGATGCATGAATCTGCATATCTATCCATACGTACGTTCATAGATAGATATAGACATGGCCAGCTGGTGTGTGGACAAGTAGCTCGCCGCCGACTCATCTCGTTTTGCGTGTGTGGCGAACTGGCGAACTCGGAATGGACACAGACTAAACGCGGCGCATCGCATCGCATGGCTTGCACGCACAAACCTTCCCCCTTTGGAGGATAATCGTAGTTAATCCCCGAACGCATCTTGGTGCCGGCCCGGGACTCGCAGCAATCCAGAGATCAGATCACGGCAGACGGCACTCTCGATCTACCGTGGCAAGTAATATCGGACCCAATGCCCTAGTGCGCGTACCGCTCGTTTGCGGGTTCAGATTGGCCGGGCGGCTAAGGTGCAGCCGTGCAGATGGACGCGTCCGCCCGTCCGCCCGTCGAATCGTGGGGATTTTCCTCGTACGAGTACGTCGTACGTGATATGCCCGCGAAAGGAACAGGTAACCAACGGACGGACGGACGGCCGGCTGCTGTGCCTTGTGGCCGGTGCATGCACACCGGCCAAAGCCTGGCGTCACCGTCGATTTGTGGCTGCCACTACTGTAGTGATCGGCACAATACATGCAGTGACAGAGATTGCGTGGCTGCTACTACTGTGCATCACTATAGCGATCGAGGCTTGGGGGATCGACCGATGGAGACGGGCCAATGTACTTTTGCGTATCTGGGTGTCCATGATGGTCCCATCAGTACGTTAATTACCATCTTAATGAAGGATACAAATTTCCAATACTGGCTAGGCCGGTGCATTAAAGCGGAGGTGCCCCGCCACCATTGACAGGGAGCTTACTGCAAGATACAGCACTACAGCAGAGTGCCAGTTTTGCAGCGCTTCACGTGATGCACGCCAAACAAATTAGCTAGATTTAGCTACTAGGAGAGTACTACTCCATAGAAACTACTGTAGAAGAATTAAACAGAATCACCATCACATTACATTAGCCAGGCTAGCAAGCTACTCTAGAGCCGAGAAGAACCAAAGAACTCGAGCGGATTATCTGATTGCCTCCGTACGTCGCTAGTAGATCGATAGATCCATGGATGGATCGGTACTAGAAGAAGCTCGAGCTAGCTGTAGACGGTGACGAGGCGGCGGAAGCACCTGGTGCAAGAGTACTTGCGCTTGTTCTTGAGGCACAGCGGGAGGCACAGGATGCGCCGCTCGCTCTCCACGTCGGTCGCCACCACTGGGCCGCCGCAGGACGGGCAAGCACCGGGCGCCTTGCCCGTGCCCACCACCCGCTCCACCTTCGTCCCGCAGATCATCTTCACTGCTCCGCCGACCCCCATTGTTGCCATCCAGGATCCCCTCGGCCGCAAGAAACGAAACGAGAGGAGGAAGAAGGGGGGATCGGAGGAGAGAGGTGGGATTTTGGCTTTGGAAAGTCTGGGGATTTTGAGTGGCCGGTGCCGGGGATGGCATGGCAGGGCCTATATATAGCGGAGGGCGCGAGGGCGCAGGGGCAGGGCCGTGCGCGGACCGCTGCGCCTGCGGCGTGCGGCAGCGACAGGCTTGGGGTTGGTGCCCGTTTGGGTTTTTACCTGCTCGCCTACGTCAGGGTGGGCAACCCACGGGCGGCCTCTTAACCCATGTGCGGCCCTCCAGTCCTAGTAGAGGAGTACACGCTACAGTAGCAGCTGCTAAATAACCCCTAAAAAAGTTGTCTAAAAAAAAGTAGCAGCTGCTAGCAGCACTGATTTAAATTTCTGGACAAACCGCTAGTGTATCTCGTTTGAAAATAATGCACTAGTCATGAGTAGTGAGAAATGGACAAAATATGCACGTGCCAGGCACCAGTAGTTCAAGATTACTGCATTTATATAATTCGAAATTATCATGTCTACATCTGTTTTTTTAAGAAACATATTAACAACGGCTGTTCTGCCAAAAAAATATCTACCGGCTGCCCAAAAAACAATACACCTTATGCGTCCATTGAACAAACGTCCGTCCCACGTGGTGACTGCTGACGTGTCTCTGTCCGGCGATTCCGGGGGCGATCGCGATCTGCCGCGGCGCCACCTAGGGTTTCTCGTCGTCGTCACCGTCTAGAACCCGGATCCGATCGAGTTCTTCTGTTCTGCATCCCTGTCGATCCACCATAAGCCTTCTACGTGTTTCTCCTAGGGCGCGCGGTCGTAAAACACCTAAACCCTAGGCGGAGTCAAGGGGGTTTGTGGACGCGGAAGGGGAGCGATGGAAGGGGTAGCGGGGCTGATGAGGGGTTTGAAGCTCTCGGATGAGGAGAAGAAGGGAGTCAGGATTAGGTTTTCGGGGAAGGAGGCTGGGAAGAGTGCGGCGGCGCAGGCGATGGGCAAGGTGTTGTCGGAGAAGCTGGCGCATCCGGATGCAATCAGTCTAACGCTGGGGAAGATCTGGTGCCCGATCAAGGGGACGGACTGCAAGGAGATCGGGGTCAACCAATTCCTGTTCACGTTCAATCAAGAGACGGGAAAGAGAAAGGCGTTGGATAATGGCCCATGGATGTTCGATAAGGATTTGGTGGTGGCGGAAGATTATGACTCCTGTAAAAGGCCGGAAGATTATCAGTTCAATAAGATCCCGATTTGGGTTAGGGTTTTTGATATACCACCAGTCATGATGAATATGGAGTCTGCTGAAGATATCGGTAATCTGATCGGCCGGTTTGAGGAAGCAGACACGGGTGCTGATGGGAGTGCTATAGGAAAATACCTAAGGATCAAATTCCGTATGAGCATTGATAAACCGATCATGAGAGGGTTCACGTTGTATGAGGGGTCAGAGGGAGAAGATATGCATGACAAGAAAATGGTGGCTGTAGGAGGGGAGGAGGGGGAGGAGAATGGAGGGTGGTGCAGATTTGCATATGAATATCTACCTGATTTCTGCTACACTTGCGGTGTCATTGGTCATGGTGAAAAGTACTGCTCGGTCAAGCTAGCGAAGGGAGAACAACAGCAATTTGGGAGGTGGCTTCGAGCGGACCTGGGGCAGCGGAGGAGTTTTGGTGACGATGGGGTGTGGAGGAGGGGTAGTCGGTGTTGGGGAACGTAGCAGAAATTCAAAATTTTCCTACGTGTCACCAAGATCTATCTATGGAGAAACCAGAACGAGTAGAAAGAGAGTGCATCTACATACCCTTGTAGATCGCTAAGCGAAGCGTTCAAGTGAGCAGGGTTGATGGAGTCGTACTCGTCGTGATTCAAATCACCGATGATCAAGTGCGAACGCACGACACCTCGCGTTCAACACACGTACAGCCCGACGATGTCTCCCACGCCTTGATCCGGCAAGGAGAGAGGAGAGGTTGAGAAGACTCCATCCAGCAGCAACGCGGCGTGGTGGTGGTGGATGAGTGTGGCAATCCAGCGAGGCCGCTAAGCACCACGGGAGAGGAGGAGTACTTGGGAGAAAGAGAGGGCTGCAACCAAAGGCGAGATCGAATCACGTGTATTCTGTGTGTCCCATGGGCAGCCCTATGCCTCACTATTTATAGGGGAGAGGGGCTGCGCCCCTTTAGGGTTTCCCACCCCAAGGGGTGCGGCCAGCCTCAGATGGCATCTGGGGTGGCGGCGAGGAGGGAGGAGAGGGGGCGAGGAGCATGGGCCTTAGGGCCCATCTCGCCTAGGGTTTGCCCCTCCCACTCTCCCTGCGCCTTGGGCCCCTTGTGGGGCGCACCAGCCCACCAGGGCTGGTTCCTGCCACACATGGCCCACGCAGCCCTCTGGGGTAGGTGGCCCCACTTGGTGGACCCAGGACCCTCCGGTGGTCCCGTATGTACAAATAAAACCCGAAACTTTTCGGTGACCAAAACAGGACTTCCCATATATAAATCTTTACCTCCGGACCATTCCGGAACTCCTCGTGACGTCAGGGATCTCATCCGGACTCGAACAACATTCGGTAACCACATACAAGCTTCCTTTATAACCCTAGCGTCGCCGAACCTTAAGTGTGTAGACCCTACGGGTTCGGGAGACATGTAGACATGACCGAGATGTTCTCCGGTCAATAACCAACAGCGGGATCTGGATACCCATGTTGGCTCCCACATGTTCCACGATGATCTCATCGGATGAACCACGATGTCAAGGACTCAGTCGATCCCGTATACAATTCCCTTTGTCTAGCGGTATTTCACTTGCCCGAGATTCGATCGTCGGTATACCGATACCTTGTTCAATCTCGTTACGGCAAGTCTCTTTACTCGTTCCGTAACACATCATCCGTGATCAACCCCTTGGTCACATTGTGCACATTATGATGATGTCCTACCGAGTGGGCCCAGAGATACCTCTCCGTTTACGGAGTGACAAATCGATCTCGATCCGTGTCAACCCAGCAGACACTTTCAAAGATACCGTAGTGCACCTTTATAGTCACCCGATTCGTTGTGACGTTTGATACACCCAAAGCACTCTTACGATGATCCGGAGTTTACGATCTCATGGTCTAAGGAAGAGATACTTGACATTGGAAAAGCTCTAGCAAGCGAACTACGATCTTTGTGCTATGCTTAGGATTGGGTCTTGTCCATCACATCATTCTCCTAATGATGTGATCCGTTATCAACGACATCCAATGTCCATAGCAGAAACCATGACTATCTGTTGATCACAACGAGCTAGTCAACTAGAGGCTCACTAGGGACATATTGTGGTCTATGTATTCACACGTGTATTATGATTTCCGGATAATACGGTTATAGCATGAATAAAGAGAATTATCATGAACAAGGAAATATAATAATACTTTTATTATTGCCTCTAGGGCATATTTCCAACAGTCTCCCACTTGCACTAGAGTCAATAATCTAGTTCACATCGCCATGTGATTAACATTGACAGTCACATCGCCATGTGACCAACATCATCAAATGAGTTACGGGGTTTGATCATGTTTTGCTTGTGAGAGAGGTTTTAGTCAACGGTGCGAACCTTACAGATCCGTGTGTGCTTTGCAAATTTCTAGGTCATATTGTAAATCTGCTTCCACGCTCCACTTGGAGCTATTCCAAATAGTTGCTCCACTATCGCATCCGGTTTGCTACTCGAGTCATTCGGATAGGTGTTAAAGCTTGCATCGGCGTAACCCTTTATGCGAACTCTTTATCACCTCCATAATCGAGAAACATGTCCTTATTTACTCCAAGGACAATTTTGACGCTGTCCAATGATCCATTCTGGATCATTCTTGTACTCCTTAGTGACTCATGGCAAGGCACACTTCGGTCGGTACACAACATAGCATACTATAGAGCCTACGTGCGAAGCATAGGGGCGACATTCGTCCTTTCTCTCTATTCTGCCGTGGTTGAGCTTTTAAGTCTTAACTTCATACCTTTCATCTCGAGCAAGAACTTCTTCTTTGGTGATCCATCTTGAACTCCTTCAAGATCATGTCAAAATGCGTGCTCATTTGAAAGTACTATTAAGCATTTTGATCTATCTTATAGATCTTGATGCTTATTATTCAAATAACCTAATTCAGGTTTTCCATTGAAAACACCTTTCAAATAACCCTATATGCTTTCGGAAATTCTACATCATTTCGATCAACAATATGTCAACAACATATACTCATCGAAATTCTATAGTGCTCCCACTCACTTCTTTGGAAATACAAGTTTCTCATAAACTTTGTATAAACCTAAAATCTTTGATCATCTTATCAAAGTGCACATTCCAACTCGAGATGCTTACTCCGGTCCTTAGAAGAATCATTTGGAGCCAAAGCATACCTTTTAGCATCCTTAGGATCGACAAAAACATTTCTGATTGTATCACATACAACCTTTCCTTACGAAAACTAGTAAGGAAACTCATTTTGACATCCATCTGCCAGATTTCATAAATGCAGCTAATGCTAACATGATTCCGACGGACTTAAGCATCGCTACGGATGAGAAAATCTCATCGTAGTCAACTCTTTGAACTTGTGAAAAACTCTTCGCCACAAGTCGAGCTTCATAGACGGTGACATTACCGTCCACGTCCGTCTTCTTCTTAAAGATCCATTTATCTCAATGGCTTGCGATCATCGGGCAAGTCCACCAAAGTCCATGCTTTGTTACGATACATGGATCCTATCTCGGATTTCATGGCTTCTAGCCATTTGTCGGAATTTGGGCCCACTATTGCTTCTCCATAGCTCGAGGTTCATTGTTGTCTAGCAACATGACCTTCAAGACAGGATTCTTGTACCACTCTTAAGCAAAGACACATCCTTGTCACCCCACGAGTACGGTAGTGACTTGATCCAAGTTTCATGATCACTATCATAAGCTTCTACTTCAATTGGTGTAGGTGCCACAGAACAACTTCACGTGCCTGCTACACACTAGTTGTAGTGACGGTTCAATAACCATATCAAGTCTCCACCATCCTCCCACTCAACTTTTGAGACAAACTTTTCCTCGAGAAAGGACCCGATTCAAGAAACAATCCCTATTGCTTCGGATCTGAATTAGGAGGTATGCCCAACTGTTTTGGGTGTCCTATGAAGATGCATTTTATCCGCTTTGGGTTCGAGCTTATCAACTTTGAAACTTTTTCACATAAGCGCGCAGCCCCAAACCTTTAAGAAATGACAGCTTAGGTTTCTCTAAACCATAGTTCATACGGTGTCATCTCAACGGAATTACGTGGTGCCCTAATTAAAGTGAATGTGGTTGTCTCTAATGCCTAACCCATGAACAATAGTGGTAATTCGACAAGAGACATCATGGCACGCACCATATCCAATAGGGTGCAACTATGATGTTCGGACACACCATCAAACTATGGTGTTCCAGGCGGTATTAATTGTGAAACAATTTCCACAATGTCTTAATTGCGTGCCAAACTCGTAACTCAGATACTCATCTTTATGATCATATCATAGACATTTCATCCTCTTGTCACGATGATCTTCAACTTCACTCTGAAATTACTTGAACCATTCAATAATTCAGACTTGTGTTTCATCAAGTAAATATACTCTACATCTACTCGAATCATCTGTGAAGTAAGAACATAACGATGTTCATTGCATGCCTCAGCAGTCATTGGACTGCACACATCAAAATGTGTTACTTCCAACAAGTTGCTATCTTGTTCCATTTTATTGAAAAACGAGGCTTTTTAGTCATCTTGCCCATGTGGTATGATTTGCATATCTCAAGTGATTCAAAATCAAGTGAGTCCAAACGATCCATCTGCATGGAGTTTCTTCATGCGTATACACCAATAGACATGGTTCGCATGTCTCAAACTTTTCAAAAACGAGTGAGTCCAAAGATCCATCAACATGGAGCTTCTTCATGCGTTTTATACCAATATGACTTACATGGCAATGCCACAAGTAAGTGGTACTATCATTACTATCTTATATCTTTTGGCATGAAAATGTGTATCACCACAATCGAGATTTAATAAACCATTCGTTTCAGGTGCAAGACCATTGAAGGTATTATTCAAATAAACAGAGTAACCATTATTCTCTTTAAATGAATAACCGTATTGCGATAGACATAATCCAATCATGTCTATGCTCAACGCAAACACCAAATCTCGATGGTAGAGGGAGCGTGCGATGCTTGATCACATCAACCTTGGAAATACTTCCAACACATATCGTCAGCTCACCTTTAGCTAGTCTCCGTTTATTCCTAGCTCTTTTATTTGAGTTACTAACACTTAGCAGCCGAACCGTATCTAATACCCTGGTGCTACTAGGAGTACTAGTAAAGTACACATTAACATAATGTATATCCAATATACTTCTATCGACCTTGCCAGCCTTTCTCATCTACCAAGTATCTAGGGTAATTCCGCTCCAGTGGTTGTTCCCCTTATTACAAAAGCACTTAGTCTCGGGCTTGGGTTCAACCTTGGGTTTCTTCACTAGAGCAGCAGCTGATTTGCCGTTTCATGAAGTATCCCTTCTTGCCCTTGCCCTTCTAGAAACTAGTGGTTTCACCAACCATCAACAATTGATGCTTCTTCTTGATTTCTACTTTCGCGGTGTCAAACATCGTGAATACCTCAAGGATCATCATATCTATCCCTGATATGTTATAGTTCATCACGAAGCTCTAGGAGCTTGGTGGCAATGACTTTGGAGAAACATCACTATCTCATCTGGAAGATCAACTCCCACTCGATACAAGTGATTGTTGCACTCAGACAATCTGAGCACAAGCTCAACGATTGAGCATTTCTACCTTAGTTTGCAGGCTAAGAAAATCGTCGGAGGTCTCATACCTCTTGACGTGGGCACGAGCCTGAAATCTCAATTTCAGCCCTCGAAACATCTCATATGTTCGCGACATTTCGAAAACGTCTTTGGTGCCTCAACTCTAAAACCGTTTATCTGAACTATCATGTAGTTATCAAAACGTGTATGTCCGATGTTCGCAACATCCACAGGCGACGTTTGGGGTTCAAAGACACCGTGGCGGTGCATTAAGGACATAAGCTTTCTACTGTTCGCATACTCGCTACTGTCAACTTTCAACTATATTTTCTCTAGGATCATATCTAAACAGTGGAACTAAAGCGCGAGCTTATGACATAATTTGCAAAGATCTTTTGACTATGTCAGGATAATTAAGTTCATCTTATGAACTCCCACTCAGATAGACATCCCTCTGGTCATCTAAGTAATTACATGATCCAAGTCAACTAGCCCGTGTCCGATCATCACGTGAGACGGACTAGTCATCATCGGTGAACATCTTCATGTTGATCGTATCTTCCATACGACTCATGCTCGACCTTTCGGTCTCCGTGTTCCGAGGCCATGTCTGTACATGCTAGGCTCGTCAAGTCCCTAAGTGTTTTCGCTGTGTAAAACTGTCTTATACCCGTTGTATGTGAGCGTAAGAATCCATCACACCCGATCATCACGTGGTGCTTAGAAGCGATTTAACTGTAGCAACGGTGCACGATTAGGGGAGAACACTTCTTGAAATTTTGTAAGGATCATCTTATTTACTACCGTCGTCCTAAGTAAACAAGATGCATAAACATGATAAACATCACATGCAATCAAATAGTGACATGATATGGCCAATATCATTTTGCTCCTTTGATCTCCATCTTGAGGCTCCATGATCATCATCGTCACCGGCATGACACCATGATCTCCATCATCATGATCTCCATCATCGTGTCTCCATGAAGTTGTCTCGCCAACTTATTACTTCTACTACTATGGCTACCGGTTAGCAATAAAGTAAAGTAATTACATGGCGTTGTTAAATGACACGCAGGTCATACAATAAATCACGACAACTCCTATGGCTCCTGCCGGTTGTCATACTCATCGACATGCAAGTTGTGATTCCTATTACAAGAACATGATCAATCTCATACATCACATATCATTCATCACATTCTTCTTGGCCATATCACATCACATAGCATACCCTGCAAAAACAAGTTAGACATCCTCTAATTGTTGTTTGCATGTTTTACGTGGCTGCTATGGGTTTCTAGCAAACGTTTCTTACCTCGCAAAACCACAGCGTGATATGCCAATTGCTATTTACCCTTCATAAGGACCCTTTTCATCGAATCGTTCCGACTAAAGTGGGAGGCGGCACCGCTAGCCACCTTATGCACGAAGTGCATGTCAATCAGTGGAACTGTCTCACGAAGAATGCGTGTAAGGTCGGTCCGGCCGCTTCATCCCACAATACCGTCGAAACAAGATTGGACTAGTAACGGTAAGCATATTGAACAACATCAACGCCCACAACTACTTTGTGTTCTACTCGTGCAAAGAATCTACGCAATAGACCTAGCTCATGATGCCCTTTGTTGGGGAGCGTGGCGAAATTCAAAATTTTCCTACGTGTCACCAAGATCTATCTATGGAGAAACCAGCAACGAGTAGAAAGAGAGTGCATCTACATACCCTTGTAGATCGCTAAGCGAAAGCATTCAAGTGAGCGGGGTTGATGGAGTCGTACTCGTCGTGATTCAAATCACCGATGATCAAGTGCGAGCATACGGCACCTCCGCGTTCAACACACGTACAGCCGGCGATGTCTCCCACGCCTTGAACCAGCAAGGAGAGAGGGAGAGGTTGAGAAGACTCCATCCGAGAGCAGCACTGTGGCGTGGTGGTGGTGGATGAGTGTGGCAATCCAGCAGGGCTTCGCTAAGCACCACGGGAGAGGAGGAGTACTTGGGAGAGAGGAGAGGGCTGCAACCAAAGGCAGAGATCGAATCACGTGTATTCTGTGTGTCCCATGGGCAGCCCTATGCCTCACTATTTATAGGGGGAGAGGGGGGCTGCGCCCCCTTTAGGGTTTCCCACCCCCAAGGGGTGCGGCCAGCCTCCAGATGGCATCTGGGGTGGCGGCCAGGAGGGGGAGGAGAGGGAGGCGCAGGGAGCATGGGCCTTAGGGCCCATCTGCCCTAGGGTTTGCCCCCTCCCACTCTCCCCTGCGCCTTGGGCCCCTTGGGGCGCACCAGCCCACACAGGGCTGGTTCCTGCCACACATGGCCCATGCAGCCCTCTGGGGTAGGTGGCCCCACTTGGTGGACCCAGGGACCCTCCCGGTGGTCCCGATGCGATCGATAAAACCCGAAACTTTTCGGTGACCAAAACAGGACTTCCCATATATAAATCTTTACCTCCGGACCATTCCGAACTCCTCGTGACGTCCGGGATCTCATCAGGGACTCGAACAACATTCGGTAACCACATACAAGCTTCCTTTATAACCCTAAGCGTCATCGAACCTTAAGTGTGTAGACCCTACGGGTTTGGGAGACATGTAGACATGACCGAGGCGTTCTCCGGTCAATAACCAACAGCGGGATCTGGATACCCATGTTGGCTCCCACATGTTCCACGATGATCTCATCGGATGAACCACGATGTCAAGGACTCATCGATCCGTATACAATTCCCTTTGTCTAGCGGTATTTCACTTGCCCGAGATTCGATCGTCGGTATACCAATACCTTGTTCAATCTCGTTACGGCAAGTCTCTTTACTCGTTCCTTAACACATCATCCGTGATCAACCCCTTGGTCACATTGTGCACATTATGATGATGTCCTACCGAGTGGGCCCAGAGATACCTCTCCGTTTACGGAGTGACAAATCGATCTTGATCCGTGTCAACCCAGCAGACACTTTCAAAGATACCGTAGTGCACCTTTATAGTCACCCGGTTACATTGTGACGTTTGATACACCCAAAGCACTCTTACGGTATCCGGGAGTTACACGATCTCATGGTCTAAGGAAGAGATACTTGACATTGGAAAAGCTCTAGCAAGCGAACTACGATCTTTGTGCTATGCTTAGGATTGGGTCTTGTCCATCACATCATTCTCCTAATGATGTGATCCCGTTATCAACGACATCCAATGTCCATAGCAGAAACCATGACTATCTGTTGATCAACGAGCTAGTCAACTAGAGGCTCACTAGGGACATATTGTGGTCTATGTATTCACACGTGTATTACGATTTCCGGATAATACAGTTATAGCATGAATAAAAGACAATTATCATGAACAAGGAAATATAATAATACTTTTATTATTGCCTCTAGGGCATATTTCCAACAGTCGGAGCTCACGAAGAGGGGGGCCTATGGTTCTAGTAGGTCAGGGGGTCGGGGGGAGCGGCAATGATAGTCTCTCCTGGCGAAAGAGTGACACGTTATCTGAAGAGGAGGGGAGGGAGACGACGGAGAAAGGGGAAGAGGTTACTAGTCCCTAGAAGATTATGGGGGCACCGAAGAAAGGAGGAAGGCCGTCTAAGCTTGATTTTGTGGAGGGGGCTCTGGCACAGAGGGCGGTTGAGGCGGGGAAAGGCAGTGTGAAGGAAGCACCTCAAACTTCAGTTACCAGAGATACCACCACTGTTCTGTCGGGGGAGAATCAAGTACGCCATCTGTTGGAGAAGGAGGAGGGTAGCACGGCTGATCCGTCTAAGGATGGGAAGGAGAAGAACCCGGAGAGCAGAAAATATAAAAAGAAGGGGAGGGATAAGGTGAGAGAAGATTGTGACTCTGCAAGGGAACCGGTCCTTGGTCAGAAAAGAGGGGGGACAGAAGGGGAGGAGGAGATGAGTGGCAAGAGGAGTAGAGTCGAAGGAGGGGCAGGAGTGCAGGGAGAGCAGCAACATGTTCGGTATGAAGAGGCAAACAAGACTATATCAGCCGGGCTGCTAGAGCAGCCCCGCCGAGAGCAATGAAAATAGTTGGATGGAACTGCCGGGGACTGGGGAACGGCCCGGCAGTTCGCAGCCTCCTTGACTTGGGGAGGGAGGAGGATCCCGATGTGGTGTTTTTGGCGGAGACAAAAATGACGGAGAAAGAGTTAGAGAGATTTAGGTGGACACTCTGGCTGCCCCATATGGTGGTTTGGAGTGCGGAGGGAAGGAGTAGGGGGTGGCTCTCTTCTCGAAGAGGGGAGTAAACGTGTCGTTGCCGTCGTTTGGGCAGAGGCATATTGATGTGGATGTGGTGGAGGATGATGGTAGGGTGTGGAGGCTGACGGGGGTGTACGGAGAATCAGCAACAGAGAGGAAAGTGGATACATGGAGAGTGATGAAGCTGCTAGCTCAACAACACCAAACGGGACGACCGTGGCTTTGCTTGAGGGACTTCAACGAAATCCTTTCGTCCGATGAAAAGATCGGAGGTGCTATTCGGCCACAATGCCACATGGACTGGTTTAGAGAAGCTTTGGAGGCTTGCGAGCTATGTGATATTAGTTTTGAGGGAGATAAATACACTTGGAGGAATCACAGTAGGGAGATTGATACGTACATTTGCGAGCGCCTGGATAGGGCTACGGCAAACTCCACCTGGTGTGAATGGTTCCCAGACTTCACTGTGATCAATGCAGGCCCGCGGCATTCGGACCATAGATCCGTTATTGTGTCCACGGTGGGGGAGAATAGAAGAGGTGATGTGGGTGGAGACCGTGGCTTCCGCTTTCAGGCATGGTGGTTGAAGGAGGACGGATGTAGTGCAGAAGTTCAAGGGCATGGGAGCAAGGGTGCATGGATGGAAGAGGTGATGTTGCTGCGACGATGAAGAATGTAGCGGGTAGGATGGAAAAGTGGAGTAAGGAGGTGGCGGGGGAGCTGGAGGGGCGCCTTAGAGCTGCACGGAGGAAGCTGGAATGCTGCATGAGAGCCCCGGTCTCCGAGGAGAAGATTAGAGAAGAGGCTAGACTTAGGTGTGTGGTGGAGGATTTAGAGGAGAAGAAGAACACTAAAGCTAAGCAGCTATCACATGTTACTTGGCTGAAGGATGGGAATATATGTACGCGATATTTTATGGCGGTGGCGTCGGCAAGGAAGAAAGCAAATAGGATTAAGATGCTGAGGAACGATGATGGGTCGGAGGTGAAGGCGGGAGATTTGCATCCCATCAGCCTATGCAATGTAGTCTATAAGCTTTCCTCGAAAGTGATTGCCAATAGGCTCAAACTTGTGCTCCCGGATATTATTTCAGACAACCAAAGTGCCTTTGTTCCTGGGCGCCTCATCACCGTTAATGTGCTGATCACATATGAGCTCTCGCATGTTTTGTTAAATAAGAGGAAAGGAGGTGAAGGTATTGCGGCAGTGTAGGCGGATATGAGCAAAGCCTATGATCACATGGAGTGGGATTTTTTGCGGGCTATGCTCCTCAAGCTTGGGTTCCGTATAAGCTGGGTTGATTTGGTGATGAAATGTGTAACTACTGTCCGGTACCAAATAAAGATCAATGGCGAGTTAACTCAGCAGTTCACCCTCACTCGGGGTCTATGCCAGGGAGATCCGTCATCACCGTATCTCTTCGTCATTTGCGCTGAAGGTTTGTCAGCCCTGCTTCATGATGCTGAAGCTAATGGACGGATCGGTGGTGTCAAGATTTGTCTAGCTGCACCAGTGGTTTCGCATCTCTTGTTCGCAGATGACTCAGTTCTTTTGCTTAAGGCGAAGAGGGAGGAGGCTGAGGCTTTGAGAGGGGTTTTGGATCTCTATGAGAGTTGTTCGGGACAATGTATAAACTTGGAGAAGTCTGCGGTCATGTTTAGTCCGAACACTAGGACACTTGAAAGGCGAGGTGTGAAGTATGCTTTGCAGATCCATAGTGAGAACTGGAATGAAAAATACCTCGGCCTGGCAGTCCATGTAGGGAAATCGAGAAAGAAGGCGTTTGCCTTTGTGAAGAATGCGATATCGAGGAAGGTTTATGGATTAAAGGAGAGGCTCATCGCGAAGACAGGGAAGGAAACGCTGGTCATGTCGGTGGCTCAGGCTATACCCACCTTCGCTATGTCCTGCTTCTACCTGACAAAGACTTTTTGTGATGACCTTAGCTCCTTGATTGGGAACTACTGGTGGAATCAGCAAGACAAGGAACACACGACACACTGGATTGGATGGAATAAACTGACGTTGCCAAAGGCCCGGGGAGGGCTTGGCTTCCGGGATATGCATGCGTTCAATGTGGCTATGCTGTCCCGTCAGTCTTGGAGGTTGATACAACACCCAGACTCGCTTTGCGCAAAGATCTTGAAGGCCAAGTACTACCCAGATGGCCGGCTTCTTGAGGCCCAACCCGCTGCGGGCATTTCCTGCGCTTGGCGAAGCTTGCTTCATGGAGCACAACTAGTCCGAGAGGGCTGCATTTGGAGGATTGGAGATGGTGCAGATGTTAACATATGGACGGATCCTTGGATTCCTCGGCCATGGTCAAGAACCGTGATCACACCTCGCGGACAATGCCTCCTACATCGTGTTAGTGAGCTTATTGATCCATATCCAGCCTCATGGGATGAGCAGTTGGTACGGGATACTTTTTGGCCTGATGATGTGGCACACATTCTCCGTATCCCTCTCAGAGATGGTGCCCAAGACTTCATGGCGTGGCAGTATGATACTAAAGGAGCCCACTCGGTGAAGAGTGCTTATAAGCTATATGTTCAGCTTGAGAAAACATGGAAGGGCGGAGGTGCTGGAGCGAGCTTCACGGTTCCTGGAAATCTGAATAGTACAATGGACGACTCCTGGAAGAGAATTTGGAAACTGCCTTGCCCAAGGAACATACAAATATTCGCGTGGAGGCTTAAACATGAATCCCTTGCGCTACGCACTACGGTTGCACGAAGGGGGATTCCCATTGAAGATACAAAATGCTTACTCTGTACCAGAGGGGAGGAGGATGGGGCTCACCTTTTCATCAAATGTAAGTTTACAAAGGAGGTTTGGCGGGATCTTGCCCTGGAAAAGGAAAGGATTGAACTAGAAAAGATTGAGGGTGTGCATGCAATGTTTGACTACATTTGGGGGCTGCATGAAAATAAAAGGTTGCACATACTTACCTTCTGGTGGCTATGGTGGGCAAACAGAAATAAGGCGAGGGAGGGTGAGCTACCTCTTGTTGGGGAACGTAGTAATTTCAAAAATTTTCCTACGCACACGCAAGATCATGGTGATGTATAGCAACGAGAGGGGAGAGTGTTGTCTACGTACCCTCGTGAGACGAAGCGAAGCGATCACAGCGTAGAGGAAGTAGTCGACGTTCTCCTCGCGATCCGACCGATCCGGCGCCGTTACTCCGGCGCCCGAGTTCTTGACACACGTACAGCTCGATGGCGTCCCTCGTACTCGATCCAGCCGAGTGTCGAGGAGAGTTCCGTCGACCGACGGCGTGGTGACGATCTTGATGTTTCACGGCGCGAGGCTTCGCCTAAGCTTCGCGACGGTATAACCGAGGTGGAATATGGTGGAGGGGCACCGACACGGCTAAGGAACGATCTCACGATCAACTTGTGTCTTCAAGGTGCCCCCTGCCCCGTATATAAAGGAGCCAGGGGAGGGGCCGGCCGGCCAAGCTTGGCGCGCCAGGGAGTCCTACTCCTCTCGGGAGTAGGATTCCCCCAATCCTAGTCCAACTAGGATTCCCGGAGGAAAGAGAGAGAGGGGCGGCCCCTTCTCCTAGTCCTAGTAGGACTAGGGAAGGGGGGGCGTGACCAGCCTTGGGCTGCCCTCCTCCTTTCCACTAAGGCCCATCGAGGCCCATTTACCTCCCGGGGTTCCAGTAACCTCCGGTACTCGGTAAATTCCGTTTACCGGAACCATTCGAACTCCAAACATAGGCTTCAATATATCAATCTTTATGTCTCGACCATTCCGAGACTCCTCGTCATGTCCGTGATCACATCCGGGACTCGAACTCCTTGGTACATCAAAATACATAAACTCATAATAAGCATCGCATCGTAACCTTAAGCGTGCGGACCCTACGGTTCGAGAACAATGTAGACATGACCTAGAACTATTCACGGTCAATAACCAACAGCGGGACCTGGATGCCCATATTGGTTCCTACATATTCTACGAAGATCTTTATCGGTCGAGACCGCATAACAACATCGTTGTTCCCTTTGTCATCGGTATGTTACTTGTCCGAGATTCGATCGTCGGTATCCAATACCTAGTTCAATCTCGTTATCGCAAGTCTCTTTACTCGTTCCGTAATACATCATCTCACAACTAGCTCATTAGTTGTAGTGCTTGCAAGGCTTGATGATGTGCATTACCGAGAGGGCCCAGAGATACCTCTCCGACAATCGGAGTGACAAAACCTAATCTCGAAACGCCAACCCAACATCGCCTTTGGAGACACTGTAGTACTCCTTTATAATCACCCGATTACGTTGTGACGTTTGGTAGCACCAAAGTGTTCCTCCGTATGGCGGAGTTGCATAATCTCATAGTTACAGGAACATGTATATGTCATGGATAAAAGCGGTAGCAACATACTAAGCGATCGTGTGCTAAGCTAAGGGAATGGGTCATGTCAATCAGATCATTCTACTAATGATGTGACCTTGTTAATCAAATAACAACTCCTTGTTCATGGTGGAAACATGACCATCTTTGATCAACAAGCTAGTCTAGTAGAGGCATACTAGTGACATGTTGTTTTGTCTATGCATTCACACATGTATCATGTTTCGGTTAATACAATTCTAGCATGAATGATAAACATTTATCATGAAATAAGGAAATAAATAATAACTTTATTATTGCCTCTAGGGCATATTTCCTTGATCTCCCACTTGCACTAGAGTCAATAATCTAGATTACATAGTAATGATTCTAACACCCATGGAGTCTTGGTGCTGATCATGTTTTGCTCGTGGAAGAGGCTTAGTCAATGGGTCGCAACATTCAGATCCGTATGTATCTTGCATATCTCTATGTCTCGATCGGACTAAGTCCGGATGGAATTGAAGCGTCTCTTGATGTGCTTGGTCCTCTTGTGAAATCTGGATTCCTTCGCTAAGGCAATAGCTCGATATTGTCACGAAGATTTTCATTGGACCCGATGCACTAGGTATGACACCTAGATCGGATATGAACTCCTTCATCCGACTCCTTCATTAGCTGCTTCGAAGCTGCTATGTATTCCGCTTCACATGTAGATCCCGCCACGACGCTTTGTTTAGAACCGCACCAACCGACAGCTCCTCCGTTTAGTGTAAATACGTATCCGGTCTGCGATTTAGAATCGTCGGATCGGTGTCAAAGCTTGCATCAACGTAACCGTTTACGATGAGCTCTTTGTCACCTCCATATCTGAGAAACATATCCTTAGTCCTTTTCGGTATTCGGGATGTTCTTGACGCTGTCGATGATCCACTCTGGATTACTTTGGTACCTCCTGCTAGGCTTATAGCAAGGCACACATCAGTGCAGTACACAGCATTGCATACATGATAGAGCCTATGGCTGAAGCATAGGAACATCTTTCATTTTCTCTCTATCTTCTGCGGTGGTCGGGCATTGAGTCGACTCAACTTCACACCTTGTAACACAGGCAAGAACCCTTTCTTTGCTTGATCCATTTTGAACTTCTTCAAAACTTTGTCAAGGTATGTGCTTTGTGAAAGTCAATTAAGCGTCTTGATCTATCTCTATAGATCTTAATGCCCAATATGTAAGCAGCTTCACGAGGTCTTTCATTGAAAAACTCTTATTCAAGTATCCCTTTATGCTATCCAGAAATTCTATATCATTTCCGATCAGCAATATGTCATCCACATATAATATCGTAAATGCTCTGAGCTCCCACTCACTTTCTTGTAAATCTGAGGCTTCTCCAAAAGTCTGTACAAACCCAAATGCTTTGATCACACTATCAAAGCGTTTATTCCAACTCCGAGATGCTTGCACCAGTCCATAAATGGATCATTGGAGCTTGCACACTTTGTTAGCTCCTTTGGATCGATAAAACCTTCGGTTGCATCATATACAACTCTTCTTCGTAAATCCATTCAGAATGCAGTCTTTACATCCATTTGCCAAATTTCATAATCATAAAATCGGCAATTGCTAACATGATTCGGACGGACTTAAGCATCGCTTCACGGGTGAGAAGGTCTCATCGTAGTCAATCCCTTGAACTTGTCGAAACCCTTTGCGACAAGTCGAGCTTTATAGACGATAACATTACCGTCGTCGTCGGTCTTCTTCTTGAAGATCCACTTGTTTTCTATTGCTTGCCTACCCTCGGGCAAGTCAACCAAAGTCCATACTTTGTTTTCATACATGGATCCCATCTCGATTTCATGGCCTCAAGCCATTTTGCGAATCTGGGCTCACCATCGCTTCTTCATAGTTCGTAGGTTCATCATGATCTAGTAGCATGACTTCGTAAGCAGGATTACCGTACCACTCAGTGCGGACTGTACTCTGGTTGATCTACGAGGTTCTGTAGTAACTTGATCTGAAGTTTCATGATCAACATCATCAACTTCCTCACTACTTGGCGCAGGTGTCTCAGAAACTGGTTTCTGCGACGAGCTACTTTCAAGTAAGGGAGAAGGTACTATTACCTCATCAAGTTCCACTTTCCTCCCACTCACTTCTTTCGAGAGAAACTCCTTCTCTAGAAAGGATCCATTCTTAGCAACGAATGTCTTGCCTTCAGATCTGTGATAGAAGGTGTACCCAACTGTTTCCTTTGGATATCCTATGAAGACACATTTCTCCGACTTGGGTTCGAGCTTATCAGGTTGAAGCTTTTTCACATAAGCATCGCATCCCCAAACTTTAAGAAACGACAACTTTGGTTTCTTGCTAAACCACAGTTCATAAGGTGTCGTCTCAACGGATTTCGACGGTGTTCTATTCAGTGTGAATGCGGCCGTCTCTAGAGCATAACCCCAAAACGATAGCGGTAAATCTGTAAGAGACATCATAGATCGTACCATATCTAGTAAAGTACGATTCGACGTTCGGACACACCATTCTGTTGTGGTGTTCGGGTGGCGTGAGTTGCTGAAACTATTCCGCATTGTTTCAAATGTAGACCAAACTCGTAACTCAAATATTCACCTCCACGATCGGATCGTAGAAACTTAATTTTCTTGTTACGATGATTTTCAACTTCACTCTGAAATTCTTTGAACTTTTCAAACGTTTCAGACTTATGTTTCATTAAGTAGATATACCCATATCGCTTAAGTCATCTGTGAAGGTGAGAAAATAACGATATCCGCCACGAGCCTCAACATTCATCGGACCACATACATCTGTATGTATGATTTCCAACAAATCTGTTGCTCTCTCCATAGTACCGAGAAGCGGTGTTCTAGTCATCTTGCCCATGAGGCACGGTTCATAAGTGCCAAGTGATTCATAATCAAGTGACTCCAAAAGTCCATCGGCATGGAGTTTCTTCATGCGCTTTACACCGATATGACCTAAGCGGCAAGTGCCACAAATAAGTTGCACTTTCGTTATCAACTCTGCATCTTTTGGTTTCAACATTATGAATATGTGTATCACTACTATCGAGATTCATCAAAATAGACCATTCCTCAAGGGTGCATGACCATAAAAGATATTACTCATATAAATAGAACAACCATTATTCTCGATTTAAATGAATAACCGTCTCGCATCAAACAAGATCCAGATATAATGTTCATGCTCAACGCAGCACCAAATAACAATTATTTAGGTCTAAAACTAATCCGAAGGTAGATGTAGAGGTAGCGTGCCGACCGCGATCACATCGACTTTGGAACCATTTCCCACGCGCATCGTCACCTCGTCCTTTGCGGTGTTAAGCAATCCGTAGTCCTGTTTGAGTTGCAAATATTAGCAATGTAACCAGTATCAAATACCAGTGCTCTGCGAGCTCTAGTAAGGTACACATCAATAACATGTATATCACATATACCTTTGTTCACCTTGCCATCCTTCTTATCCGCCAAATACTTGGGGCAATTCCGCTTCAAATGACCGATCGCTTGCGGTAGAAGCACTCGGTTTCAGGTTTAGGGCCGGACTTGGGTTTCTTCTCTGACGAGCAACAACTTGCTTGCTGTTCTTCTTGAGATTCCTTCTTCTTCCTTTGCCTTTCTTCTTGAAACTAGTGGTCTTATTGACCATCAACACTTGATGCTCCTTTTTGATTTCTACCTCCGCAGCCTTTAGCATTGCGAAGAGCTCGGTATAGTCTTTATTAACCCTTGCATATTATAGTTCATCACGAAGCCTTTGTAGCTTGGTGGCGGTGATTGAAGAATTACATCAATGACACAATCATCCGGAAGATTAACTCCCAATTGCGTCAAGTGATTGTAGTACCCGGACATTACGAGTATATGCTCACTAATGAACTATTCTCCTCCATCTTGCAGCTATAGAACTTATTGGAGACTTCATATCTCTCAATCCGGGCATTACTGTTGGAATATTAACTTCAACTCTGGAACATCTCATATGCTCCATGACGTTCAAAACGTCGTTGAAGTCCCGGTTCTAAGCCGTAAAGCATGGCACACTCGAACTATAGAGTAGTCATCGCTTTGCTCGCAGACGTTCATAACATCTGCAGTTGCATTAGCAAGAGAGTCTGCACCTAGCGGTGCATCCGGGCGTAACTCTTACAGGCAGCAATGAGGATGATCCTCGTTACGGACCCGATCCGTGTAATTGCTACCATCATCTTTCAACTTTGCTTTCTCAAGGAACGCATTAAAATTCAACGGAACAACAAGACGAGCCATCTATCTACAATCAAACATAAACAAGCAAGATACTATCGGTACTAAGTTCATGATAAATTTAAGTTCAATTAATCATATTACTTAAGAACTCCCACTTAGAAAGACATCTCTCTAGTCATCCAAGTGATCACGTGATCCAAATCAACTAAACCATAACCGATCATCACGTGAAATGGAGTAGTTTTCAATGGTGAACATCTTATGTTGATCATATCTACTATATGATTCACGCTCGACCTTTCGGTCTCCGTGTTCGAGGCCATATCTGCATATGCTAGGCTCGTCAAGTATAACCCGAGTATTCTCTGCGTGCAAAACTGGCTTGCACCCGTTGTAGATGGACGAGAGCTTATCACACCCGATCATCACGTGGTGTGCAGGCACGACGAACTTTGGCAACGGTGCATACCGGGAGAACACTTCTTGATAATTTAGTGAGAGATCATCTTATAATGCTACCGTCGATCAAAGCAAGATAAGATGCATAAAAGGATAAACATCACATGCAAATCAATATAAGTGATATGATATGGTCATCATCATCTTGTGCTTCATGATCTCCATCTTGCAGCACCACCATGATCACCATCGCCACCGCGCGACACCTTGATCTCCATCGTAGCATCGTTGTCGTCTCGCCAAACTTATGCTTCTACGACTATCGCTACCGCTTAGTGATAAAGTAAAGCATTACGAAGCGATTGCATTGCATACAATAAGCGACAACCATATGGCTCCACGCCGATTGCCGATAACCGGTTACAAAACATGATCATCTCATACAATAAAATATAGCATCACGTCTTGACCATATCACATCACAACATGCCCTGCAAAAACAAGTTAGGCGTCCTCTACTTTGTTGTTGCAAATTTTACGTGGTTGCTACGGGCTTAAGCAAGAACCAGTCTCACCCACGCATCAAAACCACAGCGATACTTCGTCAAATAGACTCGTTTAACCTTCTCAAGGACCGGGCGTAGCCACACTCGGTTCAACTAAAGTGAGAGAGACAGACACCCACCGGTCACCTTTAAGCAACGAGTGCTCGTGGCGGTGAAACCAGTCTCGCGTAAGCGTCTGGCGTAATGTCGGTCCGGGCGCTTCATCTCACAATACCGCTGAACCAAAGTATGACATGCTGGTAGGTAGTATGACTTGTATCGCCCACAACTCACTTGTGTTCTACTCGTGCAAAACATCAAACCATAGAAAAAACCTAGGCTCGGATGCCTTTGTTGGGGAGCGTAGTAATTTCAAAAATTTTCCTACGCACACGCAAGATCATGGTGATGTATAGCAGCGAGAGGGGAGAGTGTTGTCTACGTACCCTCGTGAGACCAAGCGAAGCGATCTGGCGTAGAGGAAGTAGTCGACGTTCTCCTCGCGATCCGACCGATCCGGCGCCGTTACTCCGGCGCCCGAGTTCTTGACACGTACAGCTCGATGGCGTCCCTCGTACTCGATCCAGCCGAGTGTCGAGGAGAGTTCCGTCAAGACGACGGCGTGGTGACGATCTTGATGTTTCACCGGCGCAGGCTTCGCCTAAGCTTCATGACGGTATAACCGAGGTGGAATATGGTGGAGGGGGGCGACACGGCTAAGGAGCGATCTCACGATCAACTTGTGTCTTCAAGGTGCCCCCTGCCCCGTATATAAAGGAGCCAGGGGAGGGGCGGCCGGCCAAGCTTGGCGCGCCAAGGAGTCCTACTCCCTCGGGAGTAGGATTCCCCAATCCTAGTCCAACTAGGATTCCTGAGAGAAAGAGAGAGAGAGGGCGGCCCCTTCTCCTAGTCCTAGTAGGACTAGGGAAGGGGAGGCTGTGCCAGCCTTGGGCTGCCCTCCTCCTTTCCACTAAGGCCCATCGAGGCCCATTTACCTCCGGGGTTCCAGTAACCTCCGGTACTCCAGTAAATTCTGCCGCCGGAACCATTCGAACTCCAAACATAGGCTTCCAATATATCAATCTTTATGTCTCGACCATTCCGAGACTCCTCGTCATGTCCGTGATCACATCCGGACTCGAACTCCTTGGTACATCAAAATACATAAACTCATAATAAGCATCATCGTAACCTTAGCGTGCGGACCCTACGGTTCGAGAACAATGTAGACATGACCTAGAACTATTCACGGTCAATAACCAACAGCGGGACCTGGATGCCCATATTGGTTCCTACATATTCTACGAAGATCTTTATCGGTCAGACCGCACAACAACATACGTTGTTCCCTTTGTCATCGGTATGTTACTTGTCCGAGATTCGATCGTCGGTATCCAATACCTAGTTCAATCTCGTTACCGGCAAGTCTCTTTACTCGTTCCGTAATACATCATCTCACAACTAGCTCATTAGTTGTAGTGCTTGCAAGGCTTCAGTGATGTGCATTACCGAGAGGGCCCAGAGATACCTCTCCGACAATCGGAGTGACAAAACCTAATCTCGAAATCGCCAACCCAACATCGCCTTTGGAGACACCTGTAGTACTCCTTTATAATCACCCGATTCGTTGTGACGTTTGGTAGCACCAAAGTGTTCCTCCGTAAACGGAGTTGCATAATCTCATAGTTACAGGAACATGTATATGTCATGGATAAAAGCAGTAGCAACATACTAAACGATCGTGTGCTAAGCTAAGGGAATGGGTCATGTCAATCAGATCATTCTACTAATGATGTGACCTTGTTAATCAAATAACAACTCCTTGTTCATGGTCAGGAAACATGACCATCTTTGATCAACAAGCTAGTCTAGTAGAGGCATACTAGTGACATGTTGTTTTGTCTATGCATTCACACATGTATCATGTTTCCGGTTAATACAATTCTAGCATGAATGATAAACATTTATCATGAAATAAGGAAATAAATAATAACTTTATTATTGCCTCTAGGGCATATTTCCTTCACCTCTCCCACCGGCGGAAGTGGCAAGAAGAACAAGAGGCAGTGTCCTCGAGTACGTGGAGATCTTCTCCTCCAAGGGCCAAGGGCCGAAACCTGAAAAGTGGCGACCACCTAATGCAGACGTCTACAAGATCAATGTGGATGACTCGATCGTTCCGGGACAGCAGCACTCAGGATGGGGCATTGCAGCAAGGGTGGCGGATGGCTCTCTGGTGCACGCGCGAGCGGGACGACAGAGCACACCGCAGATGCTTTTGCAGCTGAGGTTGCCGCCATGGCTCATGCAATCTCAACCGCAGCTGAGCTAGGCATGATCAGGGTGGAGTTTGAAACAGACTCTCAACTGCTGGCTGAAGCCCTGGATGTGCGCAAGGTGGATTCTTCGGCATATGCGGTCGCTCTTGAGGACATGAAATACCAACTTAAGTTATGGTTCTCCTTTTTTTCCATCCCTGTCTGTAGACGAACGGCGAACTTTGTGGCACATGAACTTGCCAATATTGGACGTCTTTGTGAACCTGACCAATGCTTGGTCTGGGAGTCCGATATACCCGCCCGTGTGGGCGAATGTGTTGTGGGCGATATGCCTCACCACAGTTAAGTAATGAAGCAATGCTTTCCCTCAAAAAAACAATACACCTTATATATACTACTGCAGGTAGTGCCATGTACTCCATGTCGAATTCTCTTTTAATTCATTACTCCACTTTCAATGTAACTCTAGATCTGTTGAACGGAAAACCCACAAAAAAAGTAGTCTCCATAACTTTTTGTTGTTGGAAGTAGCCTCCACGCTTCAATCATGTGAAGTTTTTACCGTCCTTCTTAGATATACAAATTATTTAGTCTAAACGGTAGGGTTTCGTCAGCCTACAAGGCATAGATTGAGTTCAACACATACATACAAAAAACAGAACCATGAAAAAATACAATAAAGTACATATATAGATGACATCGATGATACCTCATATGTGTAGTGTTAATTTCACGATACCCCGACAAAAAAGCTCCTATGTTGCATATTTTTATGTTTAACGGGAGGTCAAACCTATCGGGATAGAGATTGTATCAACTGAAAATTGAATATCCAAGGAAACATATTTCAATGGCATTCATGTTAGATTCTCTTAGTTTAGTTCTCCACTTAACTATACTAAAAATTTATTTGTTGAACACTAATGGGTGAACCACGTAAAGGAAAAATGCGTAACCCTCCACACCTTAATTTGGTTCATAAGATTTGAAAACATCAGAATAGGAAAACATAGAAATTTGATGTCATGTCATGCCATGTTGAATCCTACATAAACTAAAAGCACATAAACATGTAATAGATGATGTTATGTTGCGCTAGTGACAAGCTAGTGTTTTCTAGGATTAGATGTATGCCATGATTGACGTCGAAGTAAAATGGTTTTATTAAGTAAGACTCAGTGAATGAAAAGAGCAAATTATTTATGGCAAGATTTATTTGGCAATGGGATGAAGATACAAAGAAATATCATTTAATGAAGATCAAGGGGGTTTGAGGAATTTGAACCTTGAACTTATGAACAAAGCTTTGATGGCTAAGTGGTTTTGGAAACTAAAAACTAAAATGGGTTATGGGAAAATATCATTTTGAATAAATATATCCAAATTTAAGGCCTATCTGGGCTTAAACCAAAAGTGGGGAACTCCCACTTTTTGTCCAACTTGATGAAAATCAAAGACATCTTCTACCAACACAATAAGAAGATAGTGGGTAACATAAAAACACAAGGTTTTGGGAGGATTGGTGGGTTGGTGATAAACCTGTGAAAATATCCATGCTAGATTATACAATTTGAGCTTAGATTAAAATATTTATGTGGACGATGCCTTACAAAAAGGACGGGAGTGTATAAAATCTAGACGGGCCTGCCGGGTGGTACGTTGGCTCTCTAGGGTAGTCTTAGGCTGACTGTGAGGCTGAAATGTCTGATAATTAAGATTCCATAAAATGGATGTTAACTATGGATGGAGTATTCACTTTCAAATCTCTTTATAGACATTTAGTTATGGCAGAAAGTGGATTCCCATAGAAGTTTATGTGAAGATTAAAATTTCTTCGGAGGAAGGCATTTTTCTTCTAAAGCTGCCACCATTTAATTTTGGGTTGCAACTAAAACTGTCTGAAAATGTGTTTGCTTGCAATCCCCCTCCCAGGGTACATTCAACAGTTAGTATATTTCCAAAATAAATACTATGGAAAATTTCATTTGAAATTATGTGGGTAGTGGATTACATGAATGGATTATATAATCATATAAAACTATTGATCCAAAGTTTTCGAACAAACGACAATCCATCGTAGACGTCATGAATCTATTGATGACAAGAGGCTTGGGAAAGCTTGAACCCAAGTCCTACAATGATGGATATAAGCGCAATCGAAATTTCCGAGGGGTTACACATTTGTGTATAAATAAGACTGTTCATAGTTTCTTGAAGTTCGATCTCCCTCCCCAGATGAACCATACAATCAACATGAACTAGAATAGAAGAGATTGCCCCACACATGAGTAAATATTTAGTATACCATATTAATCCTACACATAATAAACCAAGCCTAAACTATGAAGAATGCACAAGGTGCAAATAGTTTCTGATTAAAGATTGAACTAGCTCACATGTTCTCCTCCCCCACGAGCAACTCCTAGGTAGCTACGGTTTACCCGCCTCCCACCAGCGCTGCCGCCGGTATGCCTCGTCTCCTATAACCTTAGGGTTATGAATGCGCAGTGGATACCGACCCTTGCTGGCTGGAGAGCTCATGCTTCATTTGAGCCTTTTTAGCCCGTTTATGGTTTGTGTCATGCTTAGTAAGGCAAGACGACACCAGCTCCCTGAGGATGGAATATGTTTCTCCCCACCTAGTCTCTGCCCCGGTGGTGCGTCCCACGACACATATGGCGTGCGTAGGTGTGTCTCTAGAAAATTTCACGGGATTCTATCGGTGCTTGTCTTCGATGGATCTGCGTGGATCCGGTCATCGTTCGTATGTGTCCATGTGTCTGCAATTTGGGTCCTTCCGATTTACACTTCACTCCATCGGCGGCGGTTGATGTACTAGTGTGCTGGTCTTTTGGGTCCTTAGCACGACGACTTCTCAACTGTTTACCACAACAAGATTTGTCTAACTCCACTGAGGGAGGGGCGATGACGACGGCTCGTCTTTCGGCTCGCTTCAGTGCTTGTACTCGTCGCTAGGTAGTCTGCGGATATGGATGCTATTTTGGTTACTTCCTATGTTGTTTGTACTGCCATAATGTTTGACGAATAAATTGAAAGTTTTTTTGAAAAATAAAAAATCCTACACATAATAAATTACACACCTCCTTTTGCTTTGAAACAAAATATTTGTACGGTCGAAAAAGCATTATGATTTTACGGCCAGTCCTTGAATTCTCCTTTTCTTTTAACCCATGAGTTCCATTTCCTCGGAGACTCCGGTTAGATTTTCACCTCTCGTACCGCAGGAGTACTGCAACCTACGGGTGTGGCTGCACGCGGGCCTCGTCCCTGATGAGGCGACGGGACCGGGCGCAGTATGGGTAAGGCAGATCTCGCCGGTTGGCCGTTGCAGGTCATGAGGAGACCACTTTGGACGGCCGTCCTCGGAGCGGTGCGCATCATTTTGGCTGGCGTCGGTACGCGACGCGCCGGTTTGTTACAGTGCCTTGTCTCGTCTGGTCTCTCCCCGGCTCCCCCCTAGTGCCGACATGTACGTGACACGGCCACAGCCTACGCACCGCATGTGATTTGGACGTACGGCCTTGCACCGTGTAGCGCGTGACATGCCATCGCTCTCTTCTCTCTCTCTCGCAAAATACTCGGTATGCACGCACGCAACATTTCGAAAATGCTGGAGCAAACAACAACCAGATCTGGGAAGGAATCCCCATCCCTCCCGCGTCGCCCCGCGTGCGACGGGGAGGGCGACCACGTCGCCGCCGCCAGAGGCCTCCTCCACCCCGCTCCTCCTCCCTCGCCGCCGCCACGAAGTGCGGCCAGCAAACTTCGGCGGCGCCGCGGCGGCGGGCGTCTTCTCCTCACGCGGTGGCCCGTGCGGGACGGGCGGCCACGGCAGATGCGGCGCTGGCGGCGGCCTTGCGGCGCGGCGGTTCTCCGCCGCATCTCGGCGGCAGAGCGTGGGTCGTGTGTCGGGCGACGCGGTGGTGGGGAAGCATGGCCGTGGAGGCGGCTCGCCCTCGTCTTCGATCTGGATCGGGCGGGAGGTGCTCAGTGGCGGTGCGGCTGGAGCTGGCGCGGCGCCGGGGACACCCGGTGCGGTGGTGCGGAGCGGGAGAGTCGCGGAGCGAGGCGAGGAGGAAGCGGGCGGCGGCCCGGCTGGGTGCCATGGCGTTTTGGCCGTGGTGGCGTGTGCGCTCGCTCCTCATTCGCAGCTTGAGGTGCTGCTGATGTAGGGGCTGCGGTGAAGCTTGGTGGTTGGCGTTGGAGAGTGCAAGGCGCAGCAGGAACGGCTCCAATGATCTCCACGCTTCTGGGTGGATCAGATCTGCGGGCCTCCATAGGGATGTGTGTGTTTGGCGAAGCCTTGACCCGACTTTGTCGGTCTGCTGCCGACGGCGGCGCCAAGCGTCGTTCCCTCCTTGGAGGCGCTGTGGAACTCATCTTCTTCTATGTGGGGCTCGGGCTCTCCGGGTGAAAACCTAAGCTCCAGATTTTCCGGAGCGGGCGACGGCGACGTCTTCGTTGTTTCCCTCTTGGGGGCGTTGCTTGGGAGAGTTAGCTTGTACTTGGTGCGTTTGGTTCTCTCCTGCGTCAGGTTTGGTGGATGCCGGGGCAGCGGCCCCGGACGGCTGATGAACGCCGAGGCGGCGGCCTCGGAAAGTGATGTGCGGTGCGGCTCCATGTGGCGGGCGGCGGCTCGGCCTTCACTTGGGTGGCAATCCTGGGCCACTTGGGTGGCAGGCTTGTCGGTCCGGTCGACGCGTTCCAGAGGGGGCGGTCTGACTTTGCGTCGGGGCGGCGGCCCCGGATGTGGTGCGACGTTCGTGGTCTGCGAGCGGTTGCCCTGAGCAGCGTGGGCTGCGGGCAGCTGGGTTGCGCGGCGTTGCTGCTCGAGCGGAGCGGTGGTACGTCGGGGCGGCGGCCCCGGAAGGTGGTGTCGGTTGATTGCGCTGGGTGCGACGGAGCGGTGGATGTCGGGGCGGCGGCCCCGAGAAAATCACTGTGGCGTCTAGACTTCTGTGGCAACGATGATGGCGGGAGCGATGTCGGCGACGCGGTAATGGTTGCGATAGTCGGCTCTTCTCCGGCGTCTCCACGGTATTGTCTCGGTTTGTTTGTTTGTGTGGAGTCGGCTGCGCGGCGAGGCCCCGTGGTATCGATGACTGGTTGCAGGTGGCCTTTCGGCGATCTTCCGTGGCGCCAGCCGTGCCTGGTTTCGTTCTTCTGAGTTCTCCGTCAGAATCGGAGCTGCATTGTCTGTCCACAGGTCGACATGTCGTCGAGGAGGGTGGGCTTTGCCCTGTGTGTTTCGGTCTATGGGAGTGGGCTCGGCCCTTGTTGTTCCGGTTTTTGCCCGGTTTTCCGTAATTAACTGGGCAATTCTCTTCTGCCTTAATTAATAGATGAGGCAATCTTTTCCTCCGTTTCGAAAAAAAAATGCCGGAGCACACCGAAATCCATTCACAATTTCACACCAAGGACTTCTCGCGAAAACAAAATCACACCAAGGCGCTCTAGGTCCAACAGTGCTACACTTACGGACGCAGTTTATAGAAACATGCGTGGCCTGACGTAGTCGGATAGGAGAAAATTAGAGAAAGAGCCGACACAACATCTTTAGATTGACAAACGCCTCACGAATTAATCTGTGGTTGGATGGTTAGAGGGACAGTGGTACCCCAACCCATCAGGGTTCAAATCCTGATGCTTGCATTATTTCTGGATTTATTTCAATATTTCCGGCGATGTGTTTTTAGTGGGAGGAGACGTTCCCGTCGACGACGAGGCGCCTATGGTGACTTCGTAAATTTCAAGATGACATGCCGGCTCAGTCTTTCGGAGGTGCTTAGACCTCTTCGAATGCAAAGGTGCTTAGATGAGGTGCTAAGTGCATTAAATACCTTAGCAACTCATCTCCCCAATGCATAGGTGCTTAACTTGTTGTTGCTAAGCACACTTTATTTAATGAGTTAGCACCTAAAGTCTTTCAAGCATTGGTCAAGTTGTTTTATTTAAGTGATTTGCCTAGGTTCTCGCGCTTGGCATTGGTTCTTCCTGGGGTCATCAAAACGCTCTCTTTCCTCATTAAATGTTGTGCCATGTCATTTTTTCGCTTATGTGGCATGCTTAGCACCTGTCCACCGTGGAGCACGGGGAAGGGCCTTATAGGGATAGGATGTGCATGTATGCGTTCATAGGGATGAGTGTATGCGCATATATATGAGTGCTTGTGTCGGTACTGATGTTTAAAAAAAAGATTGACAAACGCCTCGTAGTCAAGGAGAACGTTTCCTTTTACTAAGCGAATATTATCGAAAAGTTTAAAATGAATTCAGAAAAATACGAACTCTCATGAGTTGATTTCATTACAAGAACCCAACCATCTGAGCTACGCTCAATTCCGGGGAGTTAATGTTTAAGGGACAGAACTATACAAGTGGCATGTTACGGCGTAGGAGTAACGTCAACACATATGTTTAATTTATGTTGTATCAATGCTCTCTATGGTGCCATATGAAACTTGTTAGAGCGGGGATCCCTCGCTTATGACTACCATTTTTGTTAGTCTTTAGGGCATGTCCAACACTGGAAATGGTGGTGTTGACGCTGTCGTCGTCCCACAGTGTTATCAGAGTCCATCTTCATCATGGAGTCATCCTCGTTGTCGGAGAACTCGGACGAGCTGGCCGGCATGCCGGCCTCAATCCGCCTGACAGGACGGCTCTGCCAGGCGGCCACAAGGGAGGACGTCTCGTGCTTCATCTTCGTGGAAAGGCTCTCCCACATAGCGTCGATGCCTGCAATCATGGCGGATTTGGTGCAAGGGAGGAGGATGTGGAGCGGCTTGTGTTGTGGCGTGGCGTCCAATAATGCTTTTTTTTTTACCTGATTCTCATTTAAAATGCCCCTTTGGTATTCATTTTAACTTGTTACTAATACCAGAGTCGTGAAAGTTGATTATTGAAGAAGTGTAGGGTAGGAATTGGTACTACTTGTGTTATTCTCCTTCTGACTTGCAAACGATGCACCAGACACATTATCCACAAATCTACGTAATTTTCAACAACAACAAAAAAAGGGTGCCATTTTTCTTCGGTCTCTTCCACCCCACAAAGTCAATTTTCCTTCCGCCGTGCGATTTGACGATGAATCAGACGGTTCGGGCTAGCAGCTCAACCAAGAGATGAGAGAGATCTCTTGCGTGTCATACATTGCATCTTGCCGTTTCAGCAGCAAATTAAGCTGCGCGGGCACCACAAGACAGAAGAAACGCAGGCAAAAAGGATAGCTCATACTGGCCGTGATGTTGAGGTATGCCCTTACATAATCACAAGCGACTAACTTGCTCAGGAATGGCGTTTATTTGGACTTTTCGTTCCACGGTTCTTTGCACATGGAACGGTTTGTAATCAGCGACTAGACAAGGCTGCATGATTTGCAGTCTAAATGCGAGGGGACGTACGAGATGTTACGCAAACAAGCTGGTTGTTAGTGTAAGTGCGACGGGACATTGAAATGTTTAAGCAGACGATCTGGTAGTTCTTCCCACTTGTGCGAGTATCTTCTTCACCGGCACAGTATATTCACCGGAATGTGCAGGGCAACAGGCACCATTCTTACAGGGACGCCAGGAAACTGGAGAGGACTTAGCCAGGTTGGTTCATGAAGAGATCAGTGGTGGCTTTGGCCGAGCATATTCCCTTAGTGAAGCTAAGACGAGATGTTAATCATAGTTGTAGCAGCTACCGGATCCTAACAAATCCAAATTACACTTGTTATCACCTAGACTGTCGCAACAGACCCGTACATTATTAGAACTGATTTGGGACTGCAAAGATCTAGCTAATTTCCATTTCAGGGTAAGTGCAAGCAGGAACATCGGATCAGAATCTTCCTTCGGTTCTTGCCACACGCCTTTCTCATCGAGAAGCTTCAAGAGCCACGCTTACACAGCAGGTTCTTATTTAAGCCTGAGTCGTGGATTTCTATACCAGAGAGTTTTATGGCCCGAGAGACTCCTTCTGAAGTTACACCTATCCTGGACGTTGATCTCGAGCTAAAATTTTCAACACATCCCATATCTAAAAGTTGTCACCATTCAATTACTAGTGTTAGACTCATCGTGTTGGCCCTTTTTGCTCTCCTCTTAGACTTCCATACTGCTGATGTACGTGGTTACCTCACACTATCACACATCTCCACAATAGTTCAAGCATTGGTTCTCCTACATATGAAAGCTAGTTATTTATAAACCGGGTGTAAGTGAGACTTCATTGTTTCACCAAACTCCTTGTGCCTGCCTTTTCATTTTATTTTCTACGATCTCAGTCTTTTAGGGAACATGGAGTGTAGTAGCTATTAAGGAACTAACATCTCTAAGGTGCATTAGGGCATCTTCATGGAGCCTCAGGCTTGGCTCCATCTTGGTTGTGAGAATGACCATGGCATGAGAATACGGTCATGGGCTTAAAAACAATTTTTCATGTCCCCAAGTCTTTCTTTGTCTATTGCTTCCACTATGTTTCTTCTTCCTTCGATACACTAAGATTGTGTAGCCACCAAGTAGCGCCGCAAACCATTTCCAAATACAGTCCCCCGTAACCTTTTTCATTTGTATGCACCAATACCTCCCAAAGTCCTGTAAAATGTAGATACTGGAAGCTTCCTTAATGGAACACATCCCATTTTCATAGAAATCATATATTTACCTACAGACATTAGGTTACATATGTGTGGTAAATCAATAATGTATGGAGCATGGTCCAATTCAAAGATGAAAACCTTCATGGGACTTTGATCCTCGATTATGCTTTGAAGGTTCATCATGCCCAGATTATCCAACACGCTCTACCTTTAATTGTGTTGCCTAAATACCCTAATGCCATGATTTGCAACCCTTGCCACTCCAGGAAGAAATTCCCCTCTGTAACATGACATTCTTAACGAGGCATATCACAATAGCAAGGCACATGGAAATAACACTCCAGATAGGACCAGTGACGTTGTCGTGACAGTTGGCTCACTTGCTTTCATGTATCACAAGAATCTCAATGAGCGAGCTTCAGTTTTGAGGACTCACTTGACGAAGGATACAACTGATAAGGGGAGAATAGTAGCTAAACGTCATTTTTATTGCCAAGTTTATCGATTAATGTCTACATTATCTTTGGTTTTCGTGGTGATTTTTCTTATTTTAGCAAATCACCGGCTAAATATAAGGAATCTACTTGCCATTTTTCCTTGGTTATTGGCCAATCTCAAGCTCCATTATGATTTATAGTCCCGCAAGTTGCAAGCTTCCACATGATGTGTTTAATTCATTGTCTATGAGGAAGCTCATATTTTCGAACTTGCTTTTGTTCTGCAATTGTATCTTGCGAGTACCACCATATTCATGAAATTATTCTTTTTTGGTATGTTTAGTAAAATTCCCAATACCTATTTAAATTATCAAAGAATTATGCATGCTAATATATGCTTGATCTCTCACACAGGGATGTGTTTTGTGTTGTAGCTAAACCTATGAAGTGAATTACATGTGGAGGGATGCATTGTTAAGTGGCACGGGCAACCCAACCTTCAAATCAGCATGCCTAGAATACATTTTTTAATGTGAAAAAAGAATACTTGTTTCTAAGCGAAGACTGAATCACTTTCAAGTCTTAGTTAATATTTGACATTCTTTACTTTGAGTTGTTGTTGTACATATGCCATTGAGACTACTATTGTTAGCCAAAATACTAAACCCAAAATTAGCCCTAATATGCAAAAGTTTAATCTGATATGCTTGATGTAACTAAGGGGGCATGGGTTCAAGGAGAATGCCCCCTCTAGTGTATTCAGCCTCAGACCGTCACAAACCTCATCCCATCTTGGTTGTGAAATGAGTAAATGTCCATGGTGTGAAAATATGGTTTATCCTGTCCCCATGTGTCCGTCTGTCCGTCTCTGTGGGCAATTGAGAATAATTTCCCTCTTATGATGGACAGACAGAAAAATAGACACACCAAACTTGTGTATAAATCAAAAATAATAATTCAAACGAAGACTATAGCAACTGACCCGAAAATTATTAGACCTGATTTGGGACCGCAAAGATCTAGCTAATTTCCCTTTCAGGGTAAGTGCAACTAGGAACACCGGAGCTCGACATGTGTGCGTGTGATTAATCCCGCAAAGATTCTTTTGAGGATCAGAATATTCCTTTGGTTCTAGCCACATGCCTTTCTCATTGAGAAGCTTCAAGAGACATTTACACATCAGGTTGGATTCCTATACCAAACTTATTTTTGGCACGACTGATTCCATCTGACGTTGGATGGATCTGGGAGGTGGATCTCCAACTGAAATTTCCAACGCATCCCATTTCTAAAAGTTGTCCTCATTCGACTAGTAGTGTGAGACTCATCGTGTTGGTTGTTTTTCTCTCCTAATAGACTTCCATATCGACATTGTACATGGTTGCCTCACACTATCACAAATCAATTGTAATTCAAGTATTGGTTCTGTTACATGTGAAAGCTAGTTATTTTATAGACGGGTGTAAGTGCATACTTCATTGCTTCATCTAACTTCATAAGGTGCATTAGAACATCTTCATGCAGCCTGAGGTTTGGCTCCATCTTGGTTGTCAAAATGGACATGGTGTGACAATACGACCATAGGCTTAAAACCAAAATTACCATGTCCCCAAGACTTTATCTGTCTATTGCTTCCCCTCTGTTTCTCATGTACACATTTCTTCTTCCTTCGACGCACTAAGATTGTGTAGTCACCAAGTAGCGTCGCGAACCATTTCCAAATACAGTCCCCCGAAACCTATTTCATTTAAAAGCAGCAATACTTCCAAAAGTCTTGTAAATGGAGCATGGTCAAGTTCAAAGTTGAAAACCTTCATGGGGTTGCTGATCCTCAATTATGCTTTGAAGGTTCATCATGCCGAGATTATCCATCACGCTCGACCTTTAATTGTGTTGCCTAAATAGCCTAATGCCATGATTTGCAACCCTTGCCACTCCAGGAAGAAATTTCCATTTGTAACATAACGTTCTTAACCAAGCAACTCATAATAGCACGTCACACGAAAATAACACTCCAAAACGGTATGACCATTGTAGTTGCAGCTACAGTTGGTTGGTTTCCTGCTCCTCTAATCCCCAAATGGTTAGTGAAACAAGGGTCTCAAAGGAAACCAGGGATCCTCTCACTAAAATGGCACTATTTTATGGTATGAGACGTTGTATCTCTAATCCTAATGTCTCAGTTGGTAGAATAGTCTCCATGATTTTTTTGTCTGGTTAATTTTCATTCGGTTTATTTTTGTATCACCTCCCACCACCTCTCCCACGTTATTTTTCTTATTCTTCTTCGCACTTAAAACCGGATCGTGTTTGATACTCCTTCCATTTATTCGTGCTTGCTTTGACATGTGTCGATTCAATTCAATCATGTAAATATTTGGTAATTACGAATTCAGAATAATACCATATACATGAGATCACCTTCGAAATAGATCACCCCCTCTTTGATTTATTTCTCCCACCGATCCCCTTCCATACTTAGTTCCACTAGGGGAAAACACAACCGTCGAAGCCACGCCCTCACGTGATCACGTATTACGATGAGAAAATTCCTTATATTGTTTTCCTATTTAAATGTATTTATCTACTCCTAATGGAGCAGTTGAGAGTCTCCGTTTCAGGGTTTTTTTCGTCCCACCTCCCACCTTTGTTGGTTTTTTGTCCTCCTTTCACCACTATTTGTTTTATTCATCTTTCCCCTTGCATGCAACAAAAAAACCTAGCCAATGAGGCTCCCCTCGATCATCCCCTCGCACGTAATCCTCAAACACATTGTCCCATGGAGCCTCCAACGTCCGACCTACCCATCGCAGTCCTCCCTCCATGTGCTGCCGCCCACCGCGCCGGCCACCACCACCTCCCTCCCAAGCCGGCTGCCACAACCCCCACCCCTAGCAGCCATGTATAGTGGAGCGGCGACCACACGGCTGACCTAGGTGGGTCTCGGCCTCCCTCCTCCCTTCGTCCAAGGCCAGGAGCTCCCCTCCCCGACCCAATCTGACGGAGACAGGGCCAGCCCTTGCCACTCCCATGGTCGCTGTGGCCAGATCCAGTTGGGTGAGCCACCATAGAGTCTCCATCAACGAGGCAGCAGCAGCCTGATAGAAGATGGGTGCCCGATTGTCGTCCAGCAGCTCGCCGTTTTCTTGATCTGATGCATGATTCTACCTGGATAGAGAGCGGTGGGTCCGAGACATGGCGGCTTCACCTTCATAGGTGGCTTTCTGATCAACCTCCTCTGAGTGGTGGCGGCGTGGCCAGGTCAGAGCTTGATATATTCCAAGTTTAATCACCTTCCAAAAAAATTCATGAACTCACTCATGTTTGTACATTCTGTAAATAATTATGGAGATATCATTACTAAAAGATTTCATAAGGAGTGCATATGGCCTGACGTTCCTTGTGCGTATCGTGAGGATCTGGGAGCATCAGAGTTATACTACATTGTACTATAGTATGAACTTTTTCAGGGTTGATCGAAAGGTACTAAATAAATTCTTCTTTACACGTGCATCACTATCAGCCAAAAATAATAGAATATGGATCTATCAATTTACTTGCACAGGGAGCAATAGCAGAAGGTATTATTCCAGTAGACAAGGTGAGAAAGTTCAAGAACGGTATTGAAGAAGGGATGGTCTACATGATCCAGCGCTATTTGATTGCGAGAGCAAAAGAAAAGTACATGGCCGCAAATCATTCTTCCTGGCTTTCTTTTTACTACTTTTGTGCAACCCATGCATTCTGACCTTGTTGGCTTCCCCTCATTGCTCATAAGATATCGCTTATCGTTAGCGTCTCGGTCAACTGGGGATTAGATATTAATCGAAAATCAGTCGATTAATCAATTTTGTCGGTCGCCTATTAATCAGTCATTTTTTGCAAATCCTAGGTTCCCAACACTAAAATATGCTATATTCAACACCAAACAATATTGGACAGAAGTGTTACCTTGATTCCTAGCCTTTGAACCCTCGTATAATGACAAAAAAAATAGGACAACTTTACATATTTTGTAACCAGGTCCACAAAACGCAAATAAATATAGTTTTTGCAAACATAGTGCTATGAATAGGCCTGATTTATCGGTAGATTCCCAATAAATTGCTTGTCATAGTGATAAATCGTCCCAAACGATAAACGCTGAAGATAAGACATAATCTTATCGGTCACCCCAAGAGTAGCGATAAATCGGACGATAAATTGCTTAATCGGATTTTTTGAATAGTGCTCATAATGCACTTCCGTTCTCTAAACTTGAAAAATGAATGGGATTAAATGTACTCATGTCAGATTGGTTAATGTAAATCTTTACTTGTAAAATTATTATCTTCGGGAAGTTTTTGCTTCCTTACTTTGAAACTACATTATTTGCCCTACTCTGAAACTACATTATCTGCTTGAATTTGCAGATCTCATTGGTTTAATTGCTAGTGTTACAAACCATCCGCCTCCTACTGGCAATGCCTGAGAACAATGGCACCAAATCTTCATCACAGATGGATATTTCGTATTCTTGCTACATTTGTCACAACATGCACTTTTTATAACTAATAGAACCCATAGAATCCAATGATTGCGGAAACTATGCAGGAAGCACGCAAATGTTATATTTTGGGGCGCTTTGTAGAGTCTTTTGATGCATTTTGATATGGCATAACATCAATCGTCCTGGAAGAAAATTATTTTGCCCATCGTTATCTCATGACAGAGAAGTACCTACACTTATTTATTTCCAACATGGACCAGAAGACTGAATGTGTATCATCTATAGGAAACAATACCGCACTTATTTATTTCCAACACGGACATGTTGTTTTCTTAATGGTAAGCAAACACCTTATGACCTTTACTACGTAATTGCAGGAAATATCTTATGGTAGCAACAAATCTGCCATTAAAGTCTCTATTTTCTTTCTTATTTCAATTTCTGGTGCATTGCTGGCCCCACAAATACTTTGTACTATGTGCAACAGTGTATCTTTATAGTCTACTTTTCATCATGTAAAATTAGTTAGCCTTCGGCCATGGAGACACTCTCTTCATTTCCAACAACATATTTTAATAGTAGGGTGGAATTCATATCGCTTTTAGGCCAAGAATTATATTTTTCATATGGCTTATACTTGCCTCCATGTTTCTCTCTCATATTTGGCCTAATGTATTTTCTCAGGTACTGAATAAATCGGTAGTGAGCTTAGTGCCAGAAAATAATAGTCTTAAGGGTTGTAGGGTGGACCGGTGGAGCATCATAAGAAAGGTTTTTTGTTTCTACACATTCGCATGATATGGTCTTTCCTTCGTATGATTTATTTCGTAATGTTAATTTACTACTGAATATTCACTGGACCCATGCTGCACAACAAATACACACAGAAAAATAGGTTCAAGTTTCTGAACTGAACTACCAATCTTTGTCTTAGTAAACAATTTCCCAAGAATTGCAATTTTCCTGTTCCTGTTAGATCTATATAAAATTGTAGCATGTTGTTCCAACCATTTTTGGTGGAACTCATTGTTCTGAACTGAATTCTATAGAGTCTGCAATCTGAACGAACATGTCAAGTTCGATTGTTCGATGCAATAATTTAGCTGGCAAGTATTTGAAGGGACTCTTCCATTCTTAGTTCACTGAAATATTGTTTTTATAGGAAATTTCTGCAATGTTAGTATATTTGTAGCTCAGGCTGAGTAGCAATCCATGCGCCACCGCAAGGATAAGAGTGAGATTTAATTAATTATATTTGCGAGATTTGGGTTTCCCATTTTGTTTCCGTGGTCATCTGACATGTTTCATCACTTGCATTTCCTTCTATGGTTGTCTGATTATTGTACTTTGGGATGTAATGTGCACTTCTGGTTGTTACTATAAATTGATCATGTCTTGATAAGTCTTTCAAATTCTTGACATCTGCACTAATGGCCTAAACCTGCATGCCATGCTCCCTCGGAGTATCTTTTATTGTACAATTTTCAAGTGCCACCTTCCAAAAAAATTGTTGTATAATTGATAGGTTTGGCACGTCTTGGCCCTGTTCAACGGCCACCACACAGGTCACCGTAGTTGTTCTCCCCCCATGACCCCACCCATTCCCCTGGACAAGTGTCATATTCACGTGCTCCTCTCCATTTCCCCCCGCTATGCAATATTCACCATCCAGTATCGAAAGTTGTCATGCACGGTCTTCGCCGCCTCCTACAAAATGTCGCGCTCGCCACCTCCAGGAAGGATGACGCTGCTGTTGTGCAAGGTAGCCGATCTCTTCCTTTATTGTTTTTCGTACTGATGTCATAAATTGATGCAGGTGATGTTGATGGAGGAGATTTTGCTTTATGTGAATGTGAGGCAATGTCTGATGATACAATGCACCTTTCTTATTTGATTTGTTCTGTTATTTTGTCGCGCAGTTTTTTCTAATGTTACATGTTGTTCTTATAGCTTTACATCCACAAGTATGTGTTCATGGAAGGTGACAACTCATCCTTGATCTTTCTTGCTCGTGCAAATATTGGTTGTTCAGACAAGCCTCGTCATGGGTTGTTCCAGCTATTCAAGCTATGGGCATCTATGAAGGTATCACTCAAACTAATTCGTTAAAATTTGTAGTACTTGTAGTGTTCATGATCAATGACTGATTCAGGTAACCGATAAAATGATCTATATTTTTTTATTGATACTATTTGGCATTCTTATGTTTCTTTGGTTATTTGTATTTATCTTTCGTGGTTGGTTATTATATTTTACTGATACGTAAATTAGGGCGATGCCAATGGGGATAACACACTCCTATAGTTGGACTTCTAACACATCACGTTTTAAATTACTTAATTTATGCATTAGAGAATGTTACTTATCTGAATGTGAATTTAGCCCACCAATGTGGTTCATTCAGCATGGATGCTACACTTCATCTTTTTCTTGCTGCCTATAAGCTTCGCCAAGAAAGGATTAAGAGAGAATCTGTATTGACGATGATAGATTGATTGGCTAAGTATTACTTTTAGTACTATTATGTTCTTGAATATGAACTTTCAAGATATTTAGTTAAACCATAAAATAATCATAAACATTTTATTTATAATAGGGAATGAGTTCTTCTGCCTTCCCCAGGCATTGATATTTACAGTTCAAGCTACAACTAATTTCTATCATGAAATAGGTAGAAAGTCGGATAAACTGATTTGTAAGCTAAAGATTGGTTGGTCTAATGTTTGTTCCCAAAACTGAAGCAATTGAAACTATACGAGTACCATTTCCACTTTTCTAGTATGCCGATGATTTTTGTCATGATTGGGATTTAGTAACTTGTGCCTTGTAGGATAGGATATCTTAGTCTAAAACGTCAGTTATTGCCATGCTACTCAAACATCCATCCAACTATAGATTGTTGTCATGATTGGAGATGAATACTGACATGAGCATTTGTTGAGGCCTATCACCAACATGGTTGTGTAGGAGTTGCTTTCTGGGGGCTTTCTCATCTACAAGGGCTTTACCATTGTTGGCAAAGTCTCCACTGGATCGCCAATGTCTATCCTGAATTTCTTTGGTGCCGATAATTTCGAGAGACACCAATGGCACTTAGATGGATCCTTTACTTTGTTGTGAAGATGATGATACGCATAAGATAGATGAGGGATGGTAAGAAAATGATGAGCACCTGATGGTGATATGCTTGTTGGTCTGAACGAGCATATATTATGTCAGTATGTTCTTGGAGATTTCATATCCCTGTTCTGATGCTTTGTTTTGGACCTTACTCTTTCTTCTGTTCTTGAGTAATGTAAGTGGTGCTTGATTGACTTTTTGATGTGGCGAGAATCCTATATACAAGCTTCCGATAGTTCACTATGTATGCTTGTTTGATGATTCTATAATGACCTATGTTAAAAGTGCTACATGTGAGGAGCACAATGTTGCTAATTTTCTTTTTTATGTTCTCTTGTCCCCCCCTCTCTATGATCTGTAAGGACACAAAGGATAAGGTGTGACAGTTTTGTAAGGTTAGTAGGCGGCACGTAAAACACACACATTCTTGAAAAAAAGAATGGGACACGTTCGTCGATGACAACATGATCATATAATTATATCTATACATAAAGTACTACATTTATGTCTAAATCTCTACAAAGGGGAGTTGGTTGCGCCGCCTACACCTGCTTTTTCCTCCCATGCCCCATTTCTTCTTTAGTTTTCTGTTTGTTTTAGTAATCTCAATTGATGGCGCACAAAAAAAATCAATGCAAATTGAGCAAGTTGAAATAATCTAACCCAAATCATAATTTACCAAAACCACATCATGAATTAACTCAACCAATTCAAATCTTATCAAAGTTTCAACTAATTCGAAACTTTTCGTGCTTTACATTAAATCAAAACTTTTCTTGCCTTCTACTACTCATACCCCAGCCAAATTAAATCTTGCCAAATAAAAAATATGATGTATGTATTTATTATCAATCTCTAACTTTTTGAGTATTATTAAATCTCTATTATCCATACTATTCCCCATAGTTAAAGGAAGTCCATATGTCGTGTTAGTTCGATTCGCTTCGTAAAACCACCGATCAATCTAAGGAAAAAATTCACACCCTCGCTCGATCCCCCCTCATGCAAAAAATGAGTTAAAAACCAAAGGGGAGAAGTGGAAACCCACGCATGCCGATTGCACCTTCGATTCCTCGAGCAGCCTCTCTGGACGGGAAAGTGATGCCGGTGAGCAGGGCATGGTCGACGGTGGCCGTCATAGTTTTTTTAGGGGAAGCGAGGAATTCTTGACCGCACAACCAAAGAAGTAGAATCTCTGATCAAGGTTGAACACACAATATTTGCGAGGGAATTTACCGACACACTCGAAATAAAGCAACTCGACTGGAATTTCGACATAGCTAGACGACAACATTTATTTCCGTATGGTATTCCAAGGAACATAAATGGGTAAATTTATATATTTCATTATCATAACATTCGAATTACAAGCATTTATGTTTATCACTATATTCAAGATATTATTAATTTAGGAAATTGCAGGGATGTGTCTAGGGGAGAGAGTGAGAGGCTGGGTGTGGTGAGAGAGTAGCTGAGGTCAGAATAAGGCTGGGCGAGTAAGCTCAAAAAGCTGGATAGACAACATTCCCACCGTGCGAGAATTTCTTAAGTGCATATGTAATAGATTTTATTTGAACAATCGCTCTGTATGTATAAATAATCGAACTGCCTTTCGAATCAATTTACATTGCAAGTGAAGGGGACTTCAATTATTACCCAATTGTGCCCATGCTATACTTTCTCTACATGTGAAATTTAACATACTTTATGTTTATATAACTTCAGCAAAATATTTCAAAAGCCCGTGGCAACGCATGGGCATTCTACTAGTGTGTGTAAAGTTTCAATATCCAAAACTACTCATACATTCACTACTAGCGAAAACCTTATACATGGAATCTTACCAGTAGCGCTTGTTAAAATGAGGTGCTACTACTACTTAGTAGTAGTGCGTGGGCTCAAAGGGTGCTATTGCTATCCACGTAGCAGTCGCGCGTGGTCTCAAAGAGCTACTACTATAATTGCCACGTCGTTGCCGCTAGACTAGGTACAGTAGCAGCTTCCTTACAGAAACCGCGCTAGTGCTAACAAAATAGTAGTAGCGTGTTTTTAGGCTAGGGCGGTACAGCTAAGTTTGAACTTAGCCACATGGCAGGCCCCACTTAGTAGTAGCACGTCTAACAAAAGGGCGCTACTAGAAAGTATTTAGCCGTAGCGCATCTAACTTAAGCGCGCTACTGCTAAAGCGCAGCCACCACTTTTTCCTCTCCCCTCCCCTTCCCCCACCCGATCTTCCTTTCACTTTCCCATAGCTCCCACCTCCTCTCAACCTCACTTTGCTTCTTACTCACTACTTCTCCCCCCATTACTCTCTTTCTTCTACCTTCCTTTCTCTCTCTTTATTGCTCCTAGCTAACTACACCACCTCCATTAATGCAACTCCTTTCTCTTTTCCCTCTCCTCCACTAGTTAAAGTCATCTCCTTCCCCAACTAGTTAGGTAGATATACCCATTTAATGAAGTGACCTATGTACCAATGATGCAAAGGAGGAGTTTGGCTCGACCCCTATGAGGATGGTCGTTTGATGGCGCACCTGCTCATGACTGATTTCATGGATGGCTATACTCGGTGGATAATTGATGATGATAATGAGGAGGAGGACGCCGACAGGGCAGGCAATGACGACACTGGGCAAGACGAATAGATGATAAATAATGGTGGCGGAGAAGGGGCCAGACATGGCAGTAGCGAAGGGTCCGGACATGGCAGTGGAGAAGAGGCCGACGGACATGGCAGAAGAGGCCGGACATGGCGGCTGAGAAAACGTGGACACGTCGCAGACTTCGTCGCTACTAAGTTCAATCGTGTGGGACCATCATGTGCGAGAACTGCTTCACAATGAGAAGAGTACTGACAGAGCTGCTTCTAGAGAGGAGGCCAAGCTGGAACAATTGCTGGTAAACTTGAACACTACATTTTATGATGGTTGCAATCCCGAGGTGACTCGCTTGAGTTGCACGCTCGAACTTCTGAAGATGAAGGCTAAAAACAAATGGACCGATACTAGCCTCGATAAGCTTCTCAAGTACCTAAAGGATATTCTTTCTGCTGGGAATCTATGTCCTACTAGTGTGGATGAGGCCAATAAGATCGTGTGCCCTCTTGATCTGCCGCACGTTAGATACCATGCATGCATCAACGATTGCATAATTTATCAGAAGGAGCACATTGAAAAAACCAATTGTTCGTTGTGCAATACTTCTCGATACAAGAAGGCCGAAAAGAAATCTCCCCAGAAAGTTGTATTGTACTTACCGATCATTCCCCGTTTCGTAGTTTGTAGATCCCAAGGAAGCAAAGCTCATGCATTGGCATGCGGACAGGAAAAATCCCAATGATGGAGATGATCCGAAGCTGAGACACCTCACGGATGCAAGCCAGTGGAGAGCGCTCAACGGCGAATATCGATATTTTGCATGTGATGCAAGGAACATCGTGCTTGGCGCGTGTACCGATGACTTGAATCCGTTTGGCAACCAGAACACCAACCATAGCACATGGCCCATGTTTGTATGGATGTACAACATCCCCCCTAGTTGTGCATGAAGCCGAAGTACATAGACATGTGCATGCTGATCCAAGGGAGGAAACAACCAGGAAATAATATTAATCTGAATCTGGGGCTACTTCAAGAGGAGTTAGACACGTTATGGAAAACACCGGCCAAGACATGGGATGCCAGTCAAGGCAAGCATTTCAATATGAGAGTCACGCTGATCACGACGGTGCATGACTATCTCGGTTATGGATATGTCGCAGGCCAAGTGTGCCACGAATATTGCGGATGCACGCGGTGCATGGATGTGAAGGAAATATGCCCTAGAGGGAATAAGAAAGTTATTATTTATTTCCTTATTTCATGATAAATGTTTATTATTCATGCTATAATTGTATTAACCGGAAACATAATACATGTGTGAATACATAGACAAACATAGTGTCACTAGTATGCCTCTACTTGACTAGCTCGTGAATCAAAGATGGTTAAGTTTCCTAGCCATGGACATGAGTTGTCATTTGATTAACGGTGTCACATCATTAGGACAATGATGTGATTGACTTGACCCATTCCATTAGCCTAGCACTTGATCGTTTAGTATGTTGCTATTGCTTTCTTCATGACTTATACATGTTCCTGTAACTATGAGATTATGCAACTCCCGTTTACCGGAGGAACACTTTGGGTACTATCAAACGTCACAACATAACTAGGTGATTATAAAGGAGTACTACAGGTGTCTCCAAAGGTACATGTTGGGTTGGCGTATTTCGAGATTAGATTTTGTCACTCCGATTGTCGGAGAGGTATCTCTGGGCCCTCTCGGTAATGCACATCACTATAAGCCTTGCAAGCAATGTAGCTAATGAGTTAGTTATGGAATGATGCATTACGTAACGAGTAAAGAGACTTGCTGGTAACGAGATTGAACTAGTTATTGGATACCGACGATTGAATCTCGGGCAAGTAACATACCGATGACAAAGGGAACAACGTATGTTGTTATGCGGTCTGACCGATAAAGATCTTCGTAGAATATGTAGGAGCCAATATGGGCATCCAGGTTCCGCTATTGGTTATTGACCGAGAATAGTTCTAGGTCATGTCTAGATAGTTCCCGAACCCGTAGGGTCCGCACGCTTAAGGTTTCGATGACAGTTATATTATGAGTTTATGAGTTTTGATGTACCGAAGGAGTTCGGAGTCCCGGATGAGATCGGGGACATGACAAGGAGTCTCGAAATTGTCGAGACATAAAGATCGATATATTGGACGACTATATTCGGAGTTCGGAAAGGTTCCGAGTGATTCGGGTATTTTTCGGAGTACCGAAGAGTTACGGGAATTCGCCGGGGAGAAGTATTGGGCCTTATTGGGCCATACGGGAAAGAGAGAGGGGCTGCCTAGGGCAGGCTGCGCGCCCCCCGATGGCCTAGTCCGAATTGGACTAGGGGGAGGGGCCGCACCCCCTCCTTCCTTCCCTTCTCTCTTCCCCTTCCTTGTCTCCTACACCTACTACTTGGAAGGACTCCTAGTTGGACTAGGAAAGGGGGAACCCTACTCCCGGTGGGAGTAGGACTCCCCTAGGGCGCGCCATAGAGAGGGCCGGCCCTCCCCTCCTCCACTCCTTTATATACGGGGGCAGGGGCACCCCATAGACACACAAGTTGATCTACGGATCGTTTCTTAGCCGTGTGCGGTGCCCCCTCCACCATATTCCACCTCGGTCATATCGTTGCGGTGCTTAGGCGAAGCCCTGCGTCGGTAGAGCATCATCATCGTCACCACGCCGTCGTGCTGACGGAACTCATCCTCGACGCTTTGCTGGATTAGAGCCCGGGGATCGTCATCGAGTTGAACGTGTGCAGAACTCGGAGGTGCCGTACGTTCGGTGCTTGGATCGGTAGGATCGTGAAGACGTACGACTACATCAACCGCGTTGTCATAATGCTTCCGCTTACGGTCTACGAGGGTACGTGGACAATACTCTCCCCTCTCGTTGCTATGCCATCACCATGATCTTGCGTGTGCGTAGGAATTTTTTTGAAATTACTACGTTCCCCAACAGTGGCATCCGAGCCTAGGTTTTATGCGTTGATGTTATATGCACGAGTAGAACACAAGTGAGTTGTGGGCGATACAAGTCATACTGCCTACCAGCATGCCATACTTTGGTTCAGCGGTATTGTTGGATGAAGCGGCCCAGACCGACATTACGCGTACGCTTACGTGAGACTGGTTTTACCGCCGTGCTTTGCACACAGGTGACTAGCGGGTGTCTGTTTCTCCAACTTTAGTTGAACCGAGTGTGGCTACGCTCGGTCCTTGCGAAGGTTAAAACAGCACCAACTTGACAAACTATCGTTGTGGTTTTCATGCGTAGGTAAGAACGGTTCTTGCTCAGCCCGTAGCAGCCACGTAAAACTTGCAACAACAAAGTAGAGGACGTCTAACTTGTTTTTGCAGGGCATGTTGTGATGTGATATGGTCAAGACATGATAAGATATAAGTTGTTGTATGAGATGATCATGTTTTGTTGAAGTTATCGGCAACTGGCAGAAGCCATATGGTTGTCTCTTTGTTGCATAAAGATGCAAGTGCCAAATAATTGCTTTACTTTATCGCTATGCGATAGCAATAGTTGCAAGAGCAATAGTTGGCGAGACGACCATGTGACGACACATTGATATAGATCAAGATGATGAAGATCATGGTGTCGTGCCGGTGACGATAGAGATCATGACAGTACTTTGGAGATGGAGATCAAAGGCACAAGTGTTGGGGAATGTAGTAATTTCAAAAATTTCCTACACACACGCAAGATCATGGTGATGCATAGCAACGAGAGGGGAGAGTGTTGTCCACGTACCCTCGTAGACCGTAAGCGGAAGCATTATGACAACGCGGTTGATGTAGTCGTACGTCTTCACGATCCAACCGATCCAAGCACCGAACATACGGCACCTCCGAGTTCAGCACACGTTCAGCTCGATGACGATCCCCGGACTCCGATCCAGCAGGGTGTCGGGGATGAGTTCGTCGACCGACGGCGTGGTGACGATGATGATGTTCTACCGACGCAGGGCTTCGCCTAAGCACTGCAACGATATGACCGAGGTGGAATATGGTGGAGGGGGCACCGCACACGGCTAAGGAACGATCACGATGATCAACTTGTGTGTCTATGGGGTGCCCCCCCCGCCCCCGTATATAAAGGAGCAAGGGGGAGGCCGGCCGGCCCTTGGAGGGCACGCCAAGGAGGAGGAATCCTCCTCCTAGTAGGAGTAGGACTCCTCCTTTCCTACTCCTACTAGGAGGGGGAAGGAAGGGAGAGGGGAAGGAAGGGGGCGCCGCCTCCTAGTCCATTCGGACCAGAGGGGAGGGGCGTGGCCCATGCTGGCCGCCCCTCTCTCCTTTCCCCTAAGGCCCATAAGGCCCATTACTCTCCCGGGGGGGTTCCGGTAACCCCTCCGGCACTTCGGTTTTCTCCGAAATCACCCGGAACACTTCCGGTGTCCGAATATAGTCGTCCAATATATCAATCTTTATGTCTCGACCATTTCGAGACTCCTCGTCATGTCCGTGATCACATCCGGGACTCCGCATAAACTTTGGTACATCAAAACTTATAAACTCATAATAAAACTGTCATCGTAACGTTAAGCGTGCGGACCCTACGGGTTCGAGAACTATGTAAACATGACCTAGAACTATTCTCAGTCAATAACCAATAGCGGAACCTGGATGCCCATATTGGTTCCTACATATTCTACGAAGATCTTTATCGGTCAAACCGCATAACAACATATGTTGTTCCCTTTGTCATCGGTATGTTACTTGCCCGAGATTTGATCGTCAGTATCCAATACCTAGTTCAATCTCGTTACCGGCAAGTCTCTTTACTCATTACATAATGCATCATCCCGTAACCAACTCATTGGTCACATTGCTTGCAAGGCTTATAGTGATGTGCATTACCGAGAGGGCCCAGAGATACCTCTCCGATAATCGGAGTGACAAAACCTAATCTCAAAATACGCCAACTCAACATGTACCTTCGGAGACACCTGTAGTACTCCTTTATAATCACCCGATTCACGTTGTGATGTTTGGTAGTACCCAAAGTGTTCCTCCGGTAAACGGGAGTTGCATAATTCTTATAGTTACAGGAACATGTATAAGTCATGAAGAAAGCAATAGCAGTATACTAAGCGATCAAGTGCTAGGCTAACGGAATGGGTCATGTCAATCACATCATTCTCCTAATGATGTGATCCCGTTAATCAAATGACAACTCATGTCTATGGCTAGGAAACTTAACCATCTTTGATTCAACGAGCTAGTCAAGTAGAGGCATACTAGTGACACTATGTTTGTCTATGTATTCACACATGTATTATGTTTCCGGTTAATACAATTCTAGCATGAATAATAAACATTTATCATGATATAAGGAAAAAAATAATAACTTTATTATTGCCTCTACGGCATATTTCCTTCGGTCTCCCACTTGCACTAGAGTCGATAATCTAGTTCACATCGCCATGTGATTTAACACCAATATTCATATCTGTATATGATTAACACCCATAGTTCACATCGTCATGTGACCAACACCCAAAGGGTTTACTAGAGTCAATAATCTAGTTCACATCGCTATGTGATTAACACCCAAAGAGTATTAAGGTGTGATCATGTTTTGCTCATGAGAGAAGCTTAGTCAACGGGTCTGTCACATTTAGAGCCATTTGTATTTTGCAAATATTCTATGTCTACAATGCTCTGCATGGAGCTACTCTAGCTAATTGCTCCCACTTTCAATATGTATCCAGATTAAGACTTACAGTCATCTAGATCAGTGCCAAAACTTGTATCGACGTAACCTTTTACGACGAACCTTTTGTCACCTCCATAATTGAGAAACGTATCCTTATTCCACTAAGGATAATTTTGACCAATGTCCAGTGATCTACTCCTAGATCACTATTGTACTCCCTTGCCAAACCAGAGCAGAGTATACAATAGGTCTGGTCCATAGCATGGCATACTTTTATAAAACCTATGACTGAAGCATAGGGAATGACTTTCATTCTCTTTCTATTTTCTGCTGTGGTCGGGATTTGAGTCTTACTCAGTTTCATACCTTTGCAACACAGGCAAGAACTCTTTCTTTGACCGTTCCATTTTGAACTACTTCAAAATCTTGTAAAGGTATGTACTCATTGAAAATCTTGTCAAGCGTCTCGATCTATCTCAATAGATCTTGATGCTCAATATGTAAGTAGCTTTACTGAGGTCTTTATTTTAAAGAACTCCTTTCAAAACACTCCTTTATGCTTTGCAGAATAATTCTACATTATTTCCGATCAACAATATGTCATTCACATATACTTATCAGAAATGCTGTAGTGCTCCCATTCACTTTCTTGTAAATACAGGCTTCACCGCAAGTCTGTATAAAACTATATGCTTTGATCAACTTATCAAAGCGTATGTTCCAACTCTGAGATGCTTGCACCAGGCCATAGATGGATCGCTGGAGCTTGCACATTTTGTTAACACCTTTAGGATCGACAAAACCTTCTAGTTGCCTCATATACAACTCTTCTTTAATAAATTCATTAAGGAATGCAGTCTTGTTTATCCATTTGCCAGATTTCATAAAATGCGGCAATTGCTAACATTATTCGGACAGACTTAAGCATAGATAAAAGTGAGAAACTCTCATCATAGCCAACACTTTGAACTTGTCGAAAACCTTTTGCGACAATTCTAGCTTTGTAGATAGTAACAATACTATCAGCGTCCGTCTTCCTCTTAAAAATCCATTTAATTAACATGGTTTGCTGATCATCGAGCAAGTCAATCAAAGTCCATACTTTGTTCTTATACATGGATCATATCTCAGATTTTATGGCCTCAAGCCATTTCGCGGAATCTGGGATCATCATCGCTTCCTCATAGTTCGTAGGTTCATCATGGTCTAGTAACATGACTTCCAGAACAGGATTACCGTACCACTCTGGTGCGGACCGTACTCTGGAAGACCTACGAGGTTCTGTAGTAACTTGATCTGAAGTTTCATGATCATCATCATTAGCTTCCTCACTAATTGGTGTAGAAATCACTTTGGAACTGATTTGGTGATGAACAATTTTCCAATTCGGGAGAAGGTACGATTACCTCATCAAGTTCTACTTTTCTCCCACTCACTTCTTTCGAGAGAAACTCCTTCTCTAGAAAGGATCCATTTTAGCAACGAATATCTTGCCTTCGGATCTGTGATAGAAGGTGTACCCAACAATTTCCTTTGGGTATTCTATGAAGACGCACTTCTCCGATTTGGGTTCGAGCTTATCAGGATGAAACTTTTTCACATAAGCATCGCAGCCCCAAACTTTAAGAAACGACAACTTGGGTTTCTTGCTAAACCACAGTTCATATGGTGTCGTCTCAACGGATTTAGATGGTGCCCTTTTAACGTGAATGCAGCTGTCTCTAATGCATAACCCAAAAACAATAATGGTAAATCAGTAAGAGACATCATAGATCGCACTAATCCAATAAAGTGCAGTTACGATGTTTGGACACACCATAACGTTGTGGTGTTCCAGGTGGCGTGAGCTATGAAACTATTCCACATTGTTTTAATTGAAGACATAACTCGTAACTCAAATATTCATCCCCGCGATCAGATCGCAGAAACTTTATTTTCTTGTTACGATGATTTTTTCACTTCACTCTGAAATTCTTTGAACCTTTCAACTATTTCAGACTTATGTTTCATCAAGTAGATATACCCATATCTGCTCAAATCATCTTGTGAAGGTCAGAAAATAACGATACTTGCCACGAGCATCAACACTCATTGGATCGCATACATCGGTATGTATTATTTCCAATAAGTCAGTAGCTTGTTCCATTGTTCCGGAGAACAGAGTTTTAGTCATCTTGCACAAAAGTCACGGTTCGCAAGCATCAAATGATTCATAACCAAGTGATTCCGAAAATCCATCTTTATGGAGTTTCTTCATGCGCTTTACACCGATATGACCAAAACGGCAGTGCCACAAATAAGTTGCACTATCATTGTTAACTTTGCATCTTTTGGCATCAATATTATGAATATGTGCATCACTACGATCGAGAGCCAACAAACTATTTTCGTTGGGTGTATGACCATTGAAGGTTTTATTCATTTAAATAGAACAACAATTATTCTCTGATTTTAAATGAATAACCGTATTGCAAAACATGATCAAATCATATTCATGCTCAACGCAAATGCCAAATAACATTTATTTAGGTTTAACACTAATCCCGAAAGTATAGGGAGTGTGCGATGATGATCATATCAATCTTGGAACTACTTCCAACACTCATCGTCACTTCCTCTTCAACTAGTCTTTCTTTATTCTGTAACTCTTGTTTCGAGTTACTAATCTTAGCAACCGAACAAGTATCAAATACTCAGGGGCTACTATAAACACAAGTAAAGCACACATCAATAACCTGTATATCAAATATACCCTTGTTCACTTTGCCATCCTTCTTATCCACCAAATATTGAGGCATTTCCGCTTCGGTGACCATTTCCTTTGCGATGTAAGCACTCGGTTTCAGGCTTTGGTCCAGCTTTGGTCTTCTTCACGGGAGTGACAACTTGTTTGGCATTCTACTTGAAGTTTCCTTTCTTTCCTTTGCCCTTTTCTTGAAACCAGTGGTCTTGTCAATCATCAACACTTGATGCTCTTTCTTGATTTCTACCTTCGTTGATTTCAACATCACGAAGAGCTCGGAATCGTTTTCGTCATCCCTTGCATACTATAGTTCATCACGAAGTTCTAGTAACTTAGTGATGGTGACTAGAGAATTTCATCAATCACTATCTTATCCGGAAGATTAACTCCCACTTGATTCAAGCGATTGAAGTACCTGACAATCGAGCACATGCTCACTAGTTGAGCGATTCTCCTCCATCTTTTAGCTATAGAACTTGTTGGAGACTTCATATCTCCCAACTCGGGTATTTGCTTGAAATATTAACTTCAATTCCTGGAACATCTCATATGGTCCGTCACGTTCAAAACGTCTTTGAAGTCCCGATTCAAAGCCGTTTAAGCATGGTGCACTAAACTATCAAGTAGTCATCATATTGAGCTAGCCAAACGTTCATAACATCTGCATCTGCTCCTGCAATAGGTCTGTTATCTAGCGGTGCATTAAGGACATAATTCTTCTGTGCAGCAATGAGGATAAACCTCAGATCGCGGATCCAATCCGCATCATTGCTACTAACATTTTTCAACACAATTTTCTCTAGGAACATATCAAAATAAACATATGCAAGCAACAACGCAAGCTATTGATCTTACAACATAATTTGCAAAATACTACCAGGACTAAGTTCATGATAAATTTAAGTTCAATTAATCATATTACTTAAGAACTCCCACTTAAACAAACATCTCTCTAGTCATCTAAGTGATCACGTGATCCAAATCAACTAAACCATAACCGATCATCACGTGAGATGGAGTAGTTTTCAATGGTGAACATCACTATGTTGATCATATCTACTATATGATTCACGCTTGACCTTTCGGTCTACGTGCTCCGAGGCCATATCTGCATATGCTAGGCTCGTCAAGTTTAACCTGAGTATTCTGCGTGTGCAAAACTGGCTTGCACCCGTTGTAGATGGACGTAGAGCTTGTCACACCCGATCATCACATGGTGTCTGGGCACGACGAACTTTGGCAACGGTGCATACTCAGGGAGAACACTTCTTGATAATTTTTAGTGAGAGATCATCTTAAAATGATACCGTCAATCAAAGCAAGATAAGATGCATAAAGGATAAACATCACATGCAATCAATATAAGTGATATGATATGGCCATCATCATCTTGTGCTTGTGATCTCCATCTCCGAAGCACCGTCGTGATCACCATCATCACCCGCGCGACACCTTGATCTCCATCCTAGCATCGTTGTCATCTCGCCAACTATTGCTTCTACGACTATCGCTACCGCTTTGTGATAAAGTAAAGCATTACAGGGCGATTGCATTGCATACAATAAAGCGACAACCATATGGCTCCTGCCAGTTGTCGATAACTTCGGTTACAAAACATGATCATCTCATACAATAAAATATAGCATCACGTCTTGACCATATCACATCACAACATGCCCTACAAAATAAAGTTAGATGTCCTCTACTTTGTTGTTGCAAATTTTACGTGGCTGCTACGGGCTGAGCAAAAACCGTTCTTACCTACGCATCAAAACCACAACGATAGTTCATCAAGCTAGTGTTGTTTTAATCTTCGCAAGGACCGGGCGTAGCCACACTCGGTTCAACTAAAGTTTGAGAAACTGACACCCGCCAGCCACCTGTGTGCAAAGCACGTCGGTAGAACCAGTCTCGCGTAAGCGTACGCGTAATGTCGGTCCGGGCCGCTTCATCCAACAATACCGCTGAACCAAAGTATGACATGCTGGTAAGCACTATGACTTGTATCGCCCACAACTCACTTGTGTTCTACTCGTGCATATGACATCTACGCATAAAACCAGGCTCGGATACCACTGTTGGGGAATGTAGTAATTTCAAAAATTTCCTACGCACACGCAAGATCATGGTGATGCATAGCAACGAGAGGGGAGAGTTGTAACGCCCCGGATCCGATGCGCCAGGTGTCCGTCAGTTATTCGCCGTCGTTGCCATGTCATGTGCTTGCGTGTTGCATTTTGCCATGTCATCATTTGCATTTTATCATGTCATCATGTGCATTTCATTTTGCATACATGTTCGTCTCATGCATCCGAGCCTTTTCCCCGTTGTCCGTTTTGCAATCCGGCGCTCCTATGTCATCCGGCGTCCCCTCTTCTCTCTTTTCGTGTGCGGGTGTTAAACTTTCTCGAAATGGCCCGAGGTTTGTCAAGCGGTCTTGGTATAGCACCGGTAGACCGCCTGTCAAGTTTCGTGCCATTTGGAGCTCGTTTGGTACTCCAACGGTTAGCAAGATGGTAAGTAAAGCCCTCTTTGTTGCAGCCCAACACCCTTCCAAAGTGGCCCAAAACCCACCAAACTCCCCTCCATGCTCTCGGTCGTTCGATCACGATCGCGTGGCCGAAAACCGCACCTCATTTGTACTCTCCTAGCTCCCTCTACCTATAAATATAGCCCCTCCCCCGAAATTCACGGATGATCCCCCGAAACCCTAGATATTTTTTCCCCTCCGCGCGTGCCGGACATGTCCGCCTTGCCGGACATCATCCGCGCCGCCGCCCACTCCGGAGCCGCCACGTGGGCCACCGCCTACTACCGCCGCCGGCCCATGGGACTGAGCTGGGCTGGGCCAGTGGCGGCTTGTACGCCGCCGCCCGTCCGGTCACACTTGCCATATCCGCGCCTCGGCGGCGTTTGCCTCCGGCCCCCGCCGCGCCGCGCCCGCTCCCGCTGGCAGCGCCGCGCCGCCTTGCCCGCCCGGCGCCCTCGGCCGTGCTCCCGCGCCACCTCCGCCGCCGCCGCCTCGGCCGTGGCGCCTTATGCCGCCGCGCCGCCCATTGCCGTCGCCGCCGCCTGGCCTCGGCCGCCTCGCCTCGCCGCCGGATCTGGCCAGATCCGGCCGGGCGCCTCCTCCGGCGAACTCCTCCAACCTCCCCGGCCCCGTCCCCGATGATTCCGGCCGCCGGCGCCGCGGATCCGGCGAGATCCGCCGTGCCTCGGTTTCCGTGCCAGCGCAGAGGTTGACCCCGATATATCTCTAAGTCCTAGATTTCCGTAATTTTCGTGCATTTTCATCGCATCACATCTCCGCACCCGTGGCTCCGTTTTGGGCGTATAATATGTCAATTTGTTCGCCTCGAAGAGTACATCATTTCATTCCATTGCATCATTTGCATTTGAGCTCATCTTGATTCCCGAAATTCTGTTGGAAGATGGCTTCAGATCGTTAGTTTCAGAATCTTATCAGCTCGAGCTCTTTTGTCATTTTTGCCATGATTTGTGTGTGCATCCTTTGAGTATGAGATCTACATGAATGTTGGACTAGGCCATGCCATCTTTCCAGAGGTGTTGACCATGTATTTTTGTGAGTTGTGTGCTGAGTGTATCAAGCTTGTAAAGTAGGGTAGTTGCTGTTGCTGTTTTGCTAGACAGATTCTGTTATAATTTGATGCCATGTTAACATGCTTCTAGTAATCATTCTATGCATAATCTGGAGATGCGCTATAAACATGTTTTGATATACATGTCATGCTCTATTCATTCATGCCCTTGGTTGCATTTATAGCCTGCTGGAACATGTTCATATCTTGCTCTAAAGTTGCTTGAAAATGTTTCCTGACAGATTGTTTGCATGAGATTCAATATTCACGAGGTCGTTGTAGTTGATCCGTGTATGCTATGACCTTGCTCTTGCCATGCTTAGCTTCATAATCATGCCTTCTTACTGTTGGTTGCCTTGCCATGCCATGTATTGCTCTGTAGTGAGTGGTTCGAGCTCACGAACATGCCATGTTGAATCTGTTTTTGCCATGTCCTGATATTTCACTAAGTCTGAAATCTGTAATAAAACTTGGTATGTTTACATGGGTGCCATCATTTCTTAGAGTCCTTTTTGGCTTATGGTCAGTAAGGGACTATTGATATATGCCTTGAGTAGAATCATGTCATGCCTTGCTTTGCTATTATAAGTTCCTGTAGCATGTTGTTTGCTTGCTCTAAACATGCCTTCCTGATGTTAATTCCTGGTATGTTAGTATTTTCACTAAGTCTGTGAACCTGATATTTTGAGCACTTTCTCCATGCTTGTTTGAACATGTTATGATGTGATTTAGCCGTAGCTCAGTGTTCCTCTTTTGTTAAGCATCTCCTGTAGTTCGCTGCCATATGCTTTGTTTTTATGTTGGGGTGCTGTAGCATAGTTTCGTGTTGCGTGCTAAGTAGCATCGGGCTGTTAAACGCAGATTTGCGTCATTCTTGTTTTGCTTGTCATTTGCAAACCGTGCATCCGTTTCCGGTGATCTTTATATCGATTTCAACCGAAATCATCTCATCTTTCAGCGGCATACTTGGTTTGCCAAGTTGATGCCAGTTCATCATTTTCCTTCCGGAGCATACATATGCATTGCATATCACATCTCGCATCGCATGTCATGTATTGCATCATATTGCTTGTGCATTGTTCCTTGTTTGATTGTGGTTCCGTTGCTTGTGTTCTTGCTTTGGGTAGAGCCGGAGGCGAGTACGTGAACGAGGAACCTGTTGAGAACGCCTACGAGGATCCACCTTCGACAACTCTCGAGAACCTTGCGAGCAAGATGACCATACCCTCGAAATCACTACTATCTTTGCTATGCTAGTTTGCTCGCTCTTTTGCTATGCCAATGCTACGATGCCTACCTTTTGCTTGTCAGCCTCCCAAATTGCCATGTCAAACCTCTAACCTTTGACACCATTCCTAGCAAACCGTTGTTTGGCTATGTTACCGCTTTGCTCAGCCCTCTTATAGCGTTGTTAGTTGCGGTGAAGATGAAGTTTGTTTCTTGTTGGAACATGGAGATGTTGTTCCTTGTTGGGACATGTTTACTTGTTGGGATATCACAATATCTCTTATATATTATTAATGCATCTATATACTTGGTAAAGGGTGGAAGGCTCGGCCTTATGCAGTGTTTTGTTCCACTCTTGCCGCCCTAGTTTCCGTCATACCGTGTTATGTTCCCGAATTTTGCGTCCCTTACGCGGTCGGGTGATTTATGGGACCCCCGACAGTTCGCTTTGAATAAAACTTGTCCAAGAAGGCCCAACATTGCCTTTTACCATTTGCCTCACCACCACCTATTTTTCCCTTGGGAGTCGCTCTCTCGAGGGTCATCTTTATTTTAGCCCCCCCGGGCCAATGCTTGTCTAAGTGTTGGTCCAAACTAGAGCCACTTGCAGCGCCACCTCGGGAAACTTGAGGGCTGGTTCTAGTTATGCGTAGTGCTCATCCGGTCGTGGCTCGAGGCGAGATCTGTGCGGCTACTATCGGGATGTCGGCACGCCGGGAGGCTTTGCTGGTCTTGTTTTACCATTGTCGAAATGTCTTGATGTACCGGATTCCGAGCCCGATCGGAGTGTCTCGGGTGAAGGTCTATTCTTCGATGATCGCGAGAGCTTGTCATGGGCTAAGTTGGGACACCCTGCAGGTATAAACTTTCGAGAGCCGTGCCAGCGGTTATGTGGCAGATGGGAATTTGTTAATGTCGGTTGTAGAAAACCTGAAGTTGACCTTAATTAAAATACATCAACCGTGTGTGTTACCGTGATGGTCTCTTTCGCGGAGTCCGGAAGTGAACACGATGTTGGAGTTATGCTTGACGAGGTTGCTATAGGATCACTTCTTGATCATACTTTTGCCGACCGTGCTTTGCCTTCTCTTCTCGCTCCCATTTGCGTATGTTAGCCTCCGTATATGCTAGTAAACTGCAGCTCCACCTCATGCCTTTACCTTACCCTTAAGCTTAAATAGTCTTGATCTCGCGGGTGTGAGATTGCTGAGTCCTCGTGACTCACGGATACTTCCCAAACCAGTTTGCGGTGCCTATGCTACCGAGCAGGTGATTTAACCAAGCTCAAGGAGGAGCTTGATGAAGATCGTGTCCTTTGTGTTGTTTTGTTCTAGTTGATCAGTAGTGGAGCCCAGTTGGGGTCGATCGGGGTCCTTTGTCGCATTTGGGGTTCTTCTTTTATTTTGGTTCCGTAGTCGGACCTTGATTGTATCTGGATGATGTAATGTTTTATTCATGTAATTGTGTGAAGTGGCGATTGTAAGCCAACTATGTATCTTTTCCCTTTATGTAATACTTGGGTTGTGTGAAGATTACCTCACTTGCGACATTGCTTTCAATGCGGTTATGCCTCTAAGTCGTGCTTCGACACGTGGGAGATATAGCCGCATCGAGGGCGTTACAAGTTGGTAATCAGAGCCTTCCCCGACCTTAGGAGCCCCACCGCTTGATCGCTTTTAGTGGCGAGTTGTGTCTAAAAAATGTTTTGAGTCATTTAGGATTATATATATCGGAGAGTTAGGAATTCTTTTTACTCCCGGTCCTTCGACCTTCGGTGAGGTATCTGACGAGAGTTTTGACTCTTCTCTTCTTAAATTTCACTAAAAAAATTTTAGGATCACGCTGGTATCTTGGAATCGTTCGATGGTTTTATGATGACAACATTGTCTTGGTTGCCTCGACATTTAGGGGTTGTGGCGGTGTCCCGGGAGTTGAGCTCCGAGGTGTTGTCGTCATAATTTTATCGTTGCGATTCGGAATACCCGAGTTTAGTACGCCGACATCGAAAATCTCTTTTATGCAGTTGTTGGTGAGATAACCCGCTAACCTTGATCTTGAGGTGAGTACGGGAGTATTGCCATGACTCGTATAACGGATGCTTTTGAAGGTTGAGGTAGGCGATTTCGAAGGTTTCTTGGTTATGTGTTGACGGATGGATACAATTTGGATGTAGGGATTGTTAGTTTGTGTGAGATATATTGCTCCCTGTATCCCCAACACCGATTGCATAACCGGAAAGTTTGGGAGTTTTATAGGTGGGAATTCAAGTAGCTCTTAGGATATCTTTCCGACGGATGTATGATATGAAATTGGGGTTCGACGTCTAGTGGTCCGCCTATTCACGGTTGGTTTTCTGATGGTCTCGTTGTGTCTTAAAGAGTCCTTGGCTATGCCGACTCGGGGACACTTCGTATGTCATGTGCACTGCCTTGTACATGATGGTGCTGTACGATTGAGCCCGTGTAGGCCCCACCACGAAAACTTCGGACGAAATCTCTATCATATGTTTGTTCCGGCTTATTCGGCAAGCCAGTCCTTTGTTTTTGTTTTATTTGTGGTATTTGAGTTGCTTCGAAGTCAAATGTTGAATCCATACCTTTCCTAAACGGTGTTCTCATACTCCGATGTGAATACCAATCCTTTTTGATCATCGAGGTTGCCATGTTAATTCCTTTCCAACCGGTGTGTTTCTCTTCTAGTGGATCCGATCCCTTCAACATTAGCAAGACCAATTATTATTTCTTCTCAACGGTGTTTGTTTCGTTCATCCCAAGTTGTCTTTGTTTTTTTCCCGCCCTCCCACCCTTTTTCTTCAAGGACACAGTTTTCTTAATCAAGTATCCATTTATTCATGTGAAGTCTCTTCATTCTTTTCAATCAATGTTCTTATCTGGTGATTTCCCATGAAGGTGCTCAACAGTTTCACGTTCATCATCCTTCATTGTTGTTTCTTCTCCGGTGGATCCTATTCAAGCTTTCGATATTCATCATTTTTTCCTCGTTCCAAATGCTTTTCATACCGGTGCACCTCTTAATCTTTCACTTCTCGCTATTTGTTATTCCGGAGTGCTCAAGATATCTCGAAGATTCGTGTTTCCACTCTGCATTCGTTCAAGCTCTTCGAGATTATTATCTCATTCAAGCCATTTAATTCTACCGGTGCAATCTCTATTTCAAGCAATCCTTCAACGGTGTTTCTTTTGAGTGGGCCCTAACCCACAGGTCTTTTCCCAGGATCTTACCTGACTCTTCTAATTATTCCAGAGCCATTCTCAAATTCTTTTCAGAGTTTGACGTAAGAATGAGTTATCATCAGTCAAATGCTTTTCTCCAAGATCTTTCAAATTATTTTTCATAGTTGGCTTAACCTCTTCGCTTTTGATTCTTCCAGTGTGCCTCAATAATTCTTGGTGGTGTTTCTCGTTGTCATTCTCATCATTTGAAGACCGAAGAAGAGTTTCTCTTTAATCTTGCTCTATTCTCTTCAAGATTCATGGTGCTAGCTTGTTGCCATCCTCTCATAATTGTTTTCGATTGTGAGAATCTTTTTCACCCATCCGGAGCATTTTAGGAGTCTTTTCAGTTCCATTTTATGAAGCCCATCATCTCAGTATTATTCATTCAAGCTTTCAGCTCTCGTTCTCCAAATCATACCGGTGCATCATTCAAGTATTCTCTAATCAGCTAGTGATCTATTCGTTCATTTGTATCTAAATCCTCAAATATCTTCATTCGTTTTCCAATTCTTTCCGTGAATTGTGCCTTTGCTACTCTCTTTTCAATTCTTACGGTGGTTCTTTCAAGATCTCTCTTCCTTGTTCATCATATCAATTCATTTGTTGTTCCAATCCTACCGGTGGTTCGTTGAAGACCTTCTCAAGTTTTGATATATCTCTCTTTATCCTTTTTCGATGGGAATAAGTAGTATGCCAAATCCGTTGCTTGTCATCAATTTAAATTGGTGAAGGATAAGCATAACATAATTCTTATTCTTGTCCATCCAAGTAATTAATTCTTTATGCCAGAGACCCTTAAAATTCTCGGTTTCAGTTGTTTCATCTTTTTTTTCCGGAGTTCCAACTTTTCCGCATTATCTCGTCGCGAAGCTCCATCTAAATCATTGCAAGGATTCACCTTGTGTTTTCAATTTCTCTTTCTTTTCATTCCTTTTATTACCGGAGTTCTTCATGGAGGTTCTACATGGTGCTTCATCAAGGATTCTCTTCATTCTTCAATTGTTCTTCAAGATTTCTCTTGAAGTTATGATCCCCCAAGCTTTACTCTAAATAAACAGGGTGCCCAACACATGTTTTGTTTTGAGGAGTTCAAGCATTCTTCATCTTGCATTCCGAAGTGCAATTCCTTCTATCTTATCTTTTGAGATGGTGTTATGTCACTCTTGACAATTTCCTTCTTGTTTCATGATTCATATTGTTGTCAAGAATGAGGTATTTTAAACCCACCAGTTTCTTCACTGGAGTTATCTTGGGTTATATTTCACCTAAAGCTTTCCCTAAGGATTGTTGCTATTTATGGTGCTATAAATGATCCAAGCTCTTCATTTGTCCTCCCGTGAAATAAGTTTCTCGTCCCCTTGTTGATATCAATCCAAGCAATTGTTTTCGTTGGTGGCAGAAGTTTGCATTTTCTTCTCCGTCCCTTTATCCGAATGATCTATCTTCTATTTTTCTTCCGGAGGCATTGTGATGTTGCTCTCTTCACTCATCATCTCGAATTGTGAGGATCGTGTTCTTTCCTTGCTTACCCATTTAACCGGAGTGCTGTTTGTAATGTTTCTTACCCCTTGTGCCATTCTTTCAATTCCGGAGGCAGTGTGTTGTTGATTTCATCAAGTATCCTCTCATCTTGTCAAGTTCATGTTCAATTCCTTCCATTTACAGCCGGAGTGCTGCCCAAATTATGTCATTCTTCCCCTCTCATCTTGTTTTAACCGGAGTGGTTTCGAATTCTATCTTGTCCATTAAACTCTTGATTCATGTCCTTGCAACCTTCAAATTCTCGTAATACTACTTGTTCCTCTTTTCTAACGGATTGTTTGCAATCTCGTTCATCTCTATTGTACTCTTTCTTTTAAATTGCTCAACCTCTCAAGGTTCGTGGTTTCACTCGTTCGTCAAAGAAGCAACTTAGTTTTACCTCTTCTCTTTCTTTTCCGTTTTCCCTCCGGTGCCATTCTAGATCTCGGGACGAGATCCTCTCGTAGTGGTGGAGTGTTGTAACGCCCCGGATCCGATGCGCCAGGTGTCCGTCAGTTATTCGCCGTCGTTGCCATGTCATGTGCTTGCGTGTTGCATTTTGCCATGTCATCATTTGCATTTTATCATGTCATCATGTGCATTTCATTTTGCATACATGTTCGTCTCATGCATCCGAGCCTTTTCCCCGTTGTCCGTTTTGCAATCCGGCGCTCCTATGTCATCCGGCGTCCCCTCTTCTCTCTTTTCGTGTGCGGGTGTTAAACTTTCTCGGAATGGCCGAGGTTTGTCAAGCGGTCTTGGTATAGCACCGTGAACCGCTTTGTCAAGTTTCGTGCCATTTGGAGCTCGTTTGGTACTCAACGGTTAGCCGGTATAGCAGTAAAGCCCTCTTTGTTGCAGCCCAACACCCTTCCAAAGTGGCCCAAAACCCACCAAACTCCCTCCATGCTCTCGGTCGTTCGATCACGATCGCGTGGCAAAACCGCACCTCATTTGGACTCTCCTAGCTCCTCTACCTATAAATATAGCCCTCCCGAAATTCACGGATGATCCCCGAAACCCTAGATATTTTTTCCTCCTCGCCTTGCCGGACATGTCGCGCCTTGCCGGACATGTCGCCGCCCGCGTCCGTCCACTCCGGAGCCGCCACGTGGCCACCGCCTACCACCGCCGCCCGGCCTGGGACCAGCTGAGGCCCTTGTACTGGCCACGCCGCGCCGCCCGGTCCGGCCACATTGCATTGCCATCCACGCCTCGCCGGCGTTTTCTCCGGCCCCCGCCGCGCGCGACTCCCTGCTGGCAGCGCCACCGCCAGCCCGCCCGGCGCCCCTCGGCCGTGCCCGCCGCGCCACCTCCGCCGCCGCCGCCTCGGCCGCGGCGCGCCCATGCCGCCGCCGCCATGCATGCATTGCCGTCGCCATTCGGCCGGCCTCCTCCGCGCCTCCGCCGCAGCGGATCGGCGAGATCCGGCCGGGCTCCTCCGGCGAACTCCTCCAACCTCCGGCCCGTCCCGATGATTCCGCCGCGGCGCCACGGATCCGGCGAGATCCGCCGTGCCTCGGTTTCCGTGCCAGGGCAGAGGTTGACCCCGATATATCTCTAAGTCCCAGATTTCCGTAATTTTCGTGCATTTTCATCGCATCACATCTCCGCACCCGTGGCTCCGTTTTGGGCGTATAATATGTCAATTTGTTCGTCTCGAAGAGTACATCATTTCATTCCATTGCATCATTTGCATTTGAGCTCATCTTGATTCCCGAAATGCTGTTGGAAGATGGCTTCAGATCGTTAGTTTCAGAATCTTATCAGCTCGAGCTCTTTTGTCATTTTTGCCATGATTTGTGTGTGCATCCTTTGAGTATGAGATCTACATGAATGTTGGACTAGGCCATGCCATCTTTCCAGAGGTGTTGACCATGTATTTTTGTGAGTTGTGTGCTGAGTGTATCAAGCTTGTAAAGTAGGGTAGTTGCTGTTGCTGTTTTGCTAGACAGATTCTGTTATAATTTGATGCCATGTTAACATGCTTCTAGTAATCATTCTATGCATAATCTGGAGATGCGCTATAAACATGTTTTGATATACATGTCATGCTCTATTCATTCATGCCCTTGGTTGCATTTATAGCCTGCTGGAACATGTTCATATCTTGCTCTAAAGTTGCTTGAAAATGTTTCCTGACAGATTGTTTGCATGAGATTCAATATTCACGAGGTCGTTGTAGTTGATCCGTGTATGCTATGACCTTGCTCTTGCCATGCTTAGCTTCATAATCATGCCTTCTTACTGTTGGTTTCCTTGCCATGCCATGTATTGCTCTGTAGTGAGTGGTTCGAGCTCACGAACATGCCATGTTGAATCTGTTTTTGCCATGTCCTGATATTTCACTAAGTCTGAAATCTGTAATAAAACTTGCTATGTTTACATGGGTGCCATCATTTCTTAGAGTCCTTTTTGGCTTATGGTCAGTAAGGGACTATTGATATATGCCTTGAGTAGAATCATGTCATGCCTTGCTTTGCTATTATAAGTTCCTGTAGCATGTTGTTTGCTTGCTCTAAACATGCCTTCTGATGTTAATTCCTGGTATGTTAGTATTTTCACTAAGTCTGTGAACCTGATATTTTGAGCACTTTCTCCATGCTTGTTTGAACATGTTATGATGTGATTTAGCCGTAGCTCAGTGTTCCTCTTTTGTTAAGCATCTCCTGTAGTTCGCTGCCATATGCTTTGTTTTTATGTTGGGGTGCTGTAGCATAGTTTCGTGTTGCGTGCTAAGTAGCATCGGGCTGTTAAGCGCAGATTTGCGTCATTCTTGTTTTGCTTGTCATTTGCAAACCGTGCATCCGTTTCGGTGATCTTTATATCGATTTCAACCGAAATCATCTCATCTTTCAGCGGCATACTTGGTTTGCCAAGTTGATGCCAGTTCATCATTTTCCTTCGGAGCATACATATGCATTGCATATCACATCTCGCATCGCATGTCATGTATTGCATCATATTGCTTGTGCATTGTTCCTTGTTTGATTGTGGTTCCGTTGCTTGTGTTCTTGCTTTGGGTAGAGCCGGAGGCGAGTGCGTGAGCGAGGAACCTGTTGAGAACGCCACGAGGATCCAGCCTTCGACAACTCGAGAACCTTGCGAGCAAGATGACCATACCCTCGAAATCACTACTATCTTTGCTATGCTAGTTTGCTCGCTCTTTTGCTATGCCAATGCTACGATGCCTACCTTTTGCTTGTCAGCCTCCCAAATTGCCATGTCAAACCTCTAACCTTTGACACCATTCCTAGCAAACCGTTGTTTGGCTATGTTACCGCTTTGCTCAGCCCTCTTATAGCGTTGTTAGTTGCGGTGAAGATGAAGTTTGTTCCTTGTTGGAACATGGAGATGTTGTTCCTTGTTGGGACATGTTTACTTGTTGGGATATCACAATATCTCTTATATATTATTAATGCATCTATATACTTGGTAAAGGGTGGAAGGCTCGGCCTTATGCACAGTGTTTTGTTCCACTCTTGCGCCCTAGTTTCCGTCATACCGGTGTTATGTTCCCGGATTTTGCGTCCCTTACTGCGGTCGGGTGATTTATAGGACCCCCGACGGTTCGCTTTGAATAAAACTTGTCCAGCAAGGCCCAACATTGCCTTTTACCATTTGCCTCACCACCACCTATTTTTCCCTTGGGAGTCGCTCTCTCGAGGTCATCTTTATTTTAGCCCCGGGCCAATGCTTGTCTAAGTGTTGGTCCAAACTAGAAACCACTTGCGGCGCCACCTCGGGAAACTTGAGGGCTGGTTCTAGTTATGCGTAGTGCTCATCCGGTCGTGGCTCGAGGCGAGATCTGCGGCTACTATCGGGATGTCGGCACGCCGGGAGGCTTTGCTGGTCTTGTTTTACCATTGTCGAAATGTCTTGATGTACCGGGATTCCGAGCCTGATCGGAGTGTCTCGGGTGAAGGTCTATTCGCCGATGATCGCGAGAGCTTGTCATGGGCTAAGTTGGGACACCCTGCGAGGTATAAACTTTCGAGAGCCGTGCCCGCGGTTATGTGGCAGATGGGAATTTGTTAATGTCGGTTGTAGAAAACCTGAAGTTGACCTTAATTAAAATACATCAACCGTGTGTGTTACCGTGATGGTCTCTTTCCGTGAGTCCGGAAGTGAACACTGATGTTGGAGTTATGCTTGGACGCAGTTGCTATAGGATCACTTCTTGATCATACTTTTGCCGACCGTGCTTTGCCTTCTCTTCTCGCTCCCATTTGCGTATGTTAGCCTCCGTATATGCTAGTCGCTTGCTGCAGCTCCACCTCATGCCTTTACCTTACCCTTAAGCTTAAATAGTCTTGATCTCGCGGGTGTGAGATTGCTGAGTCCTCGTGACTCACCAGATACTTCCCAAACCAGTTTGCAGGTGCCTATGCTACCGAACAGGTGACGCAACCAAGCTCAAGGAGGAGCTTGATGAAGATCGTGTCCTTTGTGTTGTTTTGTTCTAGTTGATCAGTAGTGGAGCCCAGTTGGGGTCGATCGGGGTCCTTTGTCGCATTTGGGGTTCTTCTTTTATTTTGGTTCCGTAGTCGGACCTTGATTGTATCTGGATGATGTAATGTTTTATTCATGTAATTGTGTGAAGTGGCGATTGTAAGCCAACTATGTATCTTTTCCCTTTATGTAATACTTGGGTTGTGTGAAGATTACCTCACTTGCGACATTGCTTTCAATGCGGTTATGCCTCTAAGTCGTGCTTCGACACGTGGGAGATATAGCCGCATCGAGGGCGTTACAAGAGTGTTGTCCACGTACCCTCGTAGACCGTAAGCGGAAGCGTTATGACAACGCGGTTGATGTAGTCGTACGTCTTCACGATCCGACCGATCCAAGCACCGAACGTACGGCACCTCCGAGTTCAGCACGCGTTCAGCTCGATGACGATCCCCGGACTCCGATCCAGCAGGGTGTCGGGGATGAGTTCCGTCGACCGACGGCGTGGTGGCGATGATGATGTTCTACCGCGCAGGCTTCGCCTAAGCACCGCAAGCGATATGACCGAGGTGGAATATGGTGGAGGGGGCACCGCACACGGCTAAGAGCGATCACGATGATCAACTTGTGTGTCTATGGGGTGCCCCCGCCCGTATATAAAGGAGCAAGGGGGAGGCGGCCGGCCCTTGGAGGGCATGCCAGGAGGAGGAATCCTCCTCCTAGTAGGAGTAGGACTCCTCCTTTCCTACTCCTACTAGGAGGGGAAGGAAGGGAGAGGGGAAGGAAAGGGCGCTGCCCCCTCCTAGTCAATTCGGACCCGGAGGGGGAGGGCGCGGCCTATCTTGGCCGCCCTCTCTCCTTTCCCCTAAGGCCCATAAGGCCCATTACTCTCCCGGGGGGTTCAGTAACCCCTCCGGCGCCGGTTTTCTCGAAATCACCGGAACACTTCCGGTGTTGAATATAGTCGTCAATATATCAATCTTTATGTCTCGACCATTTCGAGACTCCTCGTCATGCCCGTGATCACATCCGGGACTCCGAACAAACTTCGGTACATCAAAACTTATAAACTCGTAATAAAACTGTCATCATAACGTTAAGCGTGCGGACCCTACGGGTTCGAGAACTACGGGTTATTCTCGGTCAATAACCAATAGCGGAACCTGGATGCCCACATTGGTTCCTACATATTCTACGAAGATCTTTATCGGTCAAACCGCATAACAACATACGTTGTTCCCTTTGTCATCGGTATGTTACTTGCCCGAGATTTGATCGTCAGTATCCAATACCTAGTTCAATCTCGTTACGGCAAGTCTCTTTACTCGTTACGTAATGCATCATCCGTAACCAACTCATTGGTCACATTGCTTGCAAGGCTTATAGTGATGTGCATTCGAGAGGGCCAGAGATACCTCTCCGAGCAATCGGAGTGACAAAACCTAATCTCGAAATCGCCAACTCAACATGTATCTTGGAGACACCTGTAGTACTCCTTTATAATCACCCGATTACGTTGTGACGTTTGGTAGTACCAAAGTGTTCCTCCGTAAGCAGGAGTTGCATAATCTCATAGTTACGAGGAACATGTATAAGTCATGAAGAAAGCAATAGCAGTATACTAAACGATCAAGTGCTAGGCTAACGGAATGGGTCATGTCAATCACATCATTCTCCTAATGATGTGATCCCGTTAATCAAATGACAACTCATGCCTATGGCTAGGAAACTTAACCATCTTTGATTCAATGAGCTAGTCAAGTAGAGGCATACTAGTGACACTATGTTTGTCTATGTATTCACACATGTATTATGTTTCCGGTTAATACAATTCTAGCATGAATAATAAACATTTATCATGATATAAGGAAATAAATAATAACTTTATTATTGCCTCTAGGGCATATTTCCTTCAGCAAGATGATCATGGCCATATCATGTCACATATTTTGATTGCATATGATGTTTATCTGTTATACATCTTATTCTGTTTTGTTTGACGGTAGCATTTTAAGATTATCTCTCACTAATTATCAAGAAGTGTTCTCCCTGAGTATGCACCGTTGCGAAAGTTCTTCGTGCTGAGACACCACGTGATGATCGGGTGTGATAGGCTCTACGTTCAAATACAACGGGTGCAAAACAGTTGCACACGCGGAATACTCAGGTTAAACTTGACAAGCCTATATGGCCTCGGAACACGGAGACCGAAAGGTCGAGCGTGAATCATATAGTAGATATGATCAACATAGTGATGTTAACCATTGAAAACTACTCCATCTCACGTGATGATCGGACATGGTTTAGTTGATTTGGATCACGTGATCACTTAGATGACTAGAGAGATGTCTGTCTAAGTGGGAGTTCTTAAGTAATATGATTAATTGAACTTAAATTTATCATGAACTTAGTCCTGATAGTATTTTGGAAATAATGTTGTAGATCAATAGCTCACGTTGTTGCTTTCATATGTTTATTTTGATATGTTCCTAGAGAAAATTGTGTTGAAAGATGTTAGTAGCAATGATGCGGATTGGATCCGTGATCGAGGTTTATCCTCATTCTTTGCCTGAAGAATTATGTCCTTAATGCACGCTAGGTGCAGACCTATTGCGAGGAGCGGATCGGGCGTTATGAGCGTTTGGCTAGCTCAATATGATGACTACTTGATAGTTTTGTGCACCTTGCTTAACGGCTTAGAATCGGGACTTCAAAGGCGTTTTGAGCGTCATGGACCATATGAGATGTTCAGAGTTGAAGTTAATATTTCTAGCAAATACCGAGTTGAGAGATATGAAGTCTCAAACAAGTTCTAAAGCTAAAAGATGGAGGAGAATCGCTCAACTAGTGAGCATGTGCTCAGATTATGCAGGTACTTCAATCGCTTGAATCAAGTGGGAGTTAATCTTCGAGATAAGATAGTGATTGATAGAATTCTCTAGTCACCATCACTAAGTTACTAGAACTTCGTGATGAACTATAGTATGCAAGGGATGACGAAAACGATTCCCAAGCTCTTCATGATATTGAAATCGACAAAGGTAGAAATCAAGAAAGAGCATCAAGTGTTGATGATTGACAAGACCACTAGTTTCAAGAAAAGGGCAAATTGAAAGAAAGGGAACTTCAAGTGGAAAGACAAGCAAGTTGTCACTCCTGCGAAGAAGCCCAAAGCTGGACCATAGCACAAACCGAGTGCTTACACTGCAAAGGAAATGGTCCTTTGAAGCGGAAATGCCTGAACATTTGGTGGATAAGAAGGATGGCAAAGTGAACAAAGGTATATTTGATATGCGGGTTCTTGATATGTGCCTTACTAGTGTTTATAGTAGCCCCGAGTATTTGATACTTGTTAGGTTGCTAAGATTAGTAACTTCGAAGCAGGAGTTCTGAGAATAAGCAGAGACTAGTTGAAGGGAAGTGACGATGAGTGTTGGAAGTAGTTCCAAGATTGATATGATCATCATCACAGTCCTAAACTTTCGGGATAAGGGTTAAACCTAAATAAATGTTATTTAGCGTTTGCGTTGAGCATGAATATGATTTGATCATGTTTATTGCAATACGGTTATTCATTTAAAGTCAGAGAATAATTGTTGTTCTGTTTACATGAATAACTTCAATGGTCATACACCCAATGAAAATAGTTTATTGGATCTCGATCGTAGTGATACACATATTCATAATATTGATGCCAAAAGATGCAAAGTTAATAATGATAGTGCAACTTATTTGTGGCACTGCCGTTTGGGTCATATCGGTGTAAAGCGCATGAAGAAACTCCATAAAGATGGGTTTTGGAATCACTTGGTTATGAATCATTTGATGCTTGCGAACCGTGCCTTTTGGGCAAGATCACTAAAACTCCGTTCTTCGGAACAATGGAACGAGCAACAAACTTGTTGGAAACAATACATACTGATGTATGCAGACCAATGAGTATTGATGCTCGTGGCAAGTATCGTTATTTTCTGACCTTCACAAGATGATTTGAGCAGATATGGGTATATCTACTTGATGAAACATAAGTCTGAAATAGTTGAAAGGTTCAAAGAATTTCAGAGTGAAGTGGAAAAATCATCGTACCAAGAAAATAAAGTTTCTGCGATCTGATCGCGGAGCCGAATTTTTGAGTTATGAGTTTGGTCTTCAATTAAAACAATGTGAAATAGTTTCACAGCTCACGCCACCGGGAACACCACAACATTATGGTGTGTCCGAACGTCGTAACCGCACTTTATTGGATATGGTGCGATCTATGATGTCTCTTATCGATTTACCATTATTGTTTTGGGGTTATGCATTAGAGACAGCTGCATTCACGTTTAATAGGGCACCATCTAAATCCACTGAGACGACACCATATGAACTGTGGTTTAGCAAGAAACCCAAGTTGTCGTTTCTTAAAGTTTGGGGCTGCGATGCTTATGTGAAAAGTTTCATCCTGATAAGCTCAAACCCGAATCGGAGAAATGTGTCTTCATAGAATACCCAAAGGAAACTATTGGGTACACCTTCTATCACAGATCCGAAGGCAAGTTATTCGTTGCTAAGATGGATCCTTTCTAGAGAAGAAGTTTCTCTCGAAAGAAGTGAGTGGGAGGAAAGTAGAACTTGATGAGGTAATTGTACCTTCTCCCTTATTTGAAAGTAGTTCATCATAGAAATCAGTTCCAGTGATTCCTACACCAATTAGTGAGGAAGCTAATGATGATGATCATAAAACTTCATCAAGTTGCTACCAAACCTCGTAGGTCTTCCAGAGTAAGATCCGCACCAGAGTGGTACGGTAATCCTGTTCTGAAAGTCATGTTACTAGACCATGATAAACCTACGAACTATGAGGAAGCAATGATGAGCCCAGATTCATAAAATGGCTGGAGGCCATGAAATCGAGATAGGATCCATGTATGAGAACAAAGTGTGGACTTTGGTGGACTTGCCCGATGATCGGCAAACCATAGAAAATAAATGGATCTTCAAGAAGAAGACGGACACTGATAGTAGTGTTACTATCTACTAAGCTCGACTTGTTGTGAAATGTTTTCAACAAGTTTAAGGTGTTGAATACGATGAGATTTTCTCACTCATATCGAAGCTTAAGTCTGTCTGAATCATGTTAGCAATTGCCAGATTTTATGAAATCTGGCAAATGGATGTCAAAACTGCATTCCTTAATGGATTTATTAAAGAAGAGTTGTATATGATGCAACCAGAAAGTTTCTGCCAATCCTAAAGATGCTAACAAAGTGTGCAAGCTCCAGCAATCCATCAATGGACTGGTGCAAGCATCTCGGAGTTGGAATATATGCTTTGATGAGTTGATCAAAGCATATGGTTTAATACAAACTTTTGGAAAGGCCTGTATTTACAAGAAAGTGAGTGGGAGCACTGCAGCATTTCTGATAAGTATATGTGAATGACATATTGTTGATCGGAAATAATGTAGAATTATTCTACAAAGCATAATGGAGTGTTTTAAAGAGGTTCTTTAAAAGAAAGACCTCAGTAAAAGCTACTTACATATTGAGCATCAATATCTATTGAGATAGATCAAGACGCTTGATAAGATTTTCAATGAGTACATACCTTGGCAAGATTTTGAAATAGTTCAAGATGGAACAGTCAAAGAAAGAGTTCTTGCACGTGTTGCAAAGGTGTGAAATTGAGTAAGACTCAAATCCGACCACGGCGAGAAAATAGAAAAGAGAATGAAAGTCATTCCCTATGCCTCAGTCATAGGTTCTATAAAGTATGCTATGTTATGTACCAGACCTATTGTATACCTTGCTCTGAATTTGGCAAGGGAGTACAATAGTGATCTAGGAGTAGATCACTGGACATTGGTCAAGAATATCCTTAGTGAGGACTAAGGAAATATTTCTCGATTATGGAGGTGATAAAAGAGCCCATCGTAAAGAGTTACATCGGTGCAAGCTTTCACACCAATCCAGATGACTCTAAGTCTCAATCTGGATACATATTGAAAGTGGGAGCAATTAGCTAAAGTAGCTCCGTGCAAAGCATTATGGACATAGAATATTTGCAAAATACATATGGCTCTGAATATGACAGACCCGTTGACTAAGATTCTCTCACGAGCAAAACATGATCACACCTTAGTACTCTTTGGGTGTTAATCACATAGTGATGTGAACTAGATTATTGACTCTAGTAAACCCTTTGGGTGTTGGTCACACGAAGATGTGAACTATGGGTGTTAATCATATACAGATATGAATATTGGTGTTAAATCACATGGCGATTTGAACTAGATTATTGACTCTAGTGCAAGTGGGAGACTGAAGGAAATATGCCCTAGAGGCAATAATAAGGTTATTATTTTTTTCCTTATTTCATGATAAATGTTTATTATTCATGCTATAATTGTATTAACCGGAAACATAATACATGTGTGAATACATAGACAAACATAGTGTCACTAGTATGCCTATACTTGACTAGCTCGTGAATCAAAGATGGTTAAGTTTCCTAGCCATGGACATGAGTTGTCATTTGATTAACGGGGTCACATCATTAGGAGAATGATGTGATTGACTTGACCCATTCCATTAGCCTAGCACTTGATCGTTTAGTATGTTGATATTGCTTTCTTCATGACTTATACATGTTCCTGTAACTATGAGATTATGCAACTCCCGTTTACCGGAGGAACACTTTGGGTACTACCAAACATCACAACGTAACTGGGTGATTATAAAGGAGTACTACAGGTGTCTCCAAAGGTACATGTTGGGTTGGCGTATTTCGAGATTAGGTTTTGTCACTCCGGTTGTCGAAGAGGTATCTCTGGGCCCTCTCGGTAATGCACATCACTATAAGCCTTGCAATCAATGTAGCTAATGAGTTAGTTATGGAATGATGCATTACATAACGAGTAAAGAGACTTGCTGGTAACGAGATTGAACTAGGTATTGGATACCGACGATCGAATCTCGGGCAAGTAACATACCGATGACAAAGGGAACAACGTATATTGTTATGCGGTTTGACCGATAAAGATCTTCGTAGAATATGTAGGAGCCAATATGGGCATCCGGGTTCATCTATTGGTTATTGACCGAGAATAGTTCTTGGTCATGTCTACATAGTTCTCGAACTCGTAGGGTCCGCACGCTTAAGGTTTCGATGACTGTTATATTATGAGTTTATGAGTTTTGATGTATCGAAGGAGTTCGGAGTCCCGGATGAGATCGGGGACATGACGAGGAGTCTCTAAATGGTCGAGATGTAAAGATCGATATATTGGACGACTATATTCGGAGTTCGGAAAGGTTCCGAGTGATTAGGGTATTTTTGGAGTCTGGGAGAGTTACGGGAATTCGCCGGGGAGAAGTATTGGGCCTTATTGGGCCATACGGGAAAGAGAGAGGGGCTGCCTAGGGCAGGCTGCGCGCCCCCCATGGCCTAGTCCGAATTGGACTAGGGGAGGGGCCGCACCCCCTCCTTCCTTCCTTTCTCTCTTCCCCTTCCTTGTCTCCTACTCCTACTACTTGGAAGGACTCCTAGTTGGACTAGGAAAGGGGGAATCCTACTCCCGGTGGGAGTAGGACTCCCCAAGGGCGCGCCATAGAGAGGGCCGGCCCTCCCCTCCTCCACTCCTTTATATACGGGGGCAGGGGCACCCCATAGACACACAAGTTGATCTACGGATCATTCCTTAGCCGTGTGCGGTGCCCCCCTCCACCATATTCCACCTCGGTCATATCGTTGCGGTGCTTAGGCGAAGCCTGCGTCGATGAGAGCATCATCATCGTCCTGCCGTCGTCTTGTGGAACTCATCCCGATGCTTTCTGGATCGGGCCGGGGATCGTCATCGAGCTGAGCGTGTGTAGAACTCAGAGGTGCCGTACGTTCGGTGCTTGGATCGGTCGGATCGTGAAGACGTACGACTACATCAACCACGTTGTCATAACGCTTCCGCCACGGTCTCACGAGTGCGTGGACAATACTCTCCCATCTCGTTGCTATGCCATCACCATGATCTTGCGTGTGCGTAGGAAATTTTTTGAAATTACTTCGTTCCCCAAGAGGATGATACGACATCTCAGCAGCTAACGTCAATGAAAGAAGGTGGGTCTGGGAAAATCGTGTACATGGGGCTTCGAAGATGGCTCGAGAAGGACGACCCGTGGAGAAACCATGGAGATATGATGTCGACTACCTCAATAGTACGACTAGTTGGCACTTCAACCCATGCGGCTACTCCATGGTGGTGGAAGCGAAGAATTTTGTTTTCAACTCTGAGTATATAACCACGAGAAGGTTCGATGATACCTACAAAGGGCGGACACCGGTGGTGCTTGACTGGGCAATTGGAAATGGTATTCAATGGTGAGGCTGAGCATCGAGGACCTCCACGTAAGCAGAGCGGTGCCAAAATCGATGAGTTGTTGAAAACTGGGAAAAGTGTCCCGCGTCGAGAAAGATGATGAAAAAGGCACCGGAGCCGTTGCTGAAGGTACGGAAGACGAGGTCTGTTTTCTGGGACTTGGAATACTGGCACAAACTTGACACGCCTCATTGCCTTAATCAAATGCATATCTGTAAGAATGTCCTTGAGAGCTTGCTTGCGACACTAATGAACATGTCGGGTAAGACCAAGGATGGGATGAAGGCAAGAAGAAACTTGCAAGATTTGAATATCAGGGTAGATCTGCACATGCCGCCCCATAAAAATTCAGAGGAGACAGAGACAAAGATGGAGGCGCGGGAGAAGAAGGGCAAAAAAGTGAAGGAATAGGATTATTGCCCCTATTCTTGCTTCAGCTTAAGTCCGACTAAGATCGATCAATTCCTCAAGTGCCTTACCAGAATCAAAGTTAGTTCGGGTTACTATGGGAAGATAAGCAGATTTCTAGACACGGAGAAGAAAAGGTTCAGCGGGATGAAGTCCCATGACTGTCATGTGACGATGACGGAAATACTACCTGTTGCCCTTAGAGGGATAATGGACAAGCACATCCGTGACTCACTTTCTGGTCTTTGCAACTTTTTCAACATCATCTCTCGTAAGTCGATTAGTGTGAAGCAGCTCCGAAGGCTACCGGAAGAGGTTGTTGTGATACTAAATGAGCTTGAGATGTACTCCCCGCCCGAGTTCTTTGACGTCATGGTGCATCTATGTGTCCATATTGTGGACGACATAATAGACCTGGGGCCGTCATTCCTGCACAACATGGCACCGTTTGAGAGGATGAATGGGGTCAAAAAATTTGTTCGTAACATGTCCCGTCCGGATGGAAGCATCTTCCAGGGATATCTGTTACAAGAGTGCATCTCTTTTTGTGAGAATTATCTATATGGTGGTGACCGACCTAGTGTTGGTTTGCCCGTTAAGAAGCACTTTGGGAGGCTTGAAGGAGAAGGTCACTCCAACTGCCGCAGGGAACTGCATGTGGGTTACTCGGATCGATGCGACGACTTTGGTATAGCAAACTTAGTAGTGCTACATCAGCTAGACGTGGTAGATCGTTTCGTGACACTGCACAAAGAAACCACCACAAAGAAGTATCATGACCATGGGCTATGCAGGATGGACGTCGAAGTTACTAGAGAGCACAACTCAACTTTCTTGCATTGGTTCAAAGAGCATATTATTTCTAATCCCCCACAAGAGGGTTCTAAGGACGGATTGCTCATATACGCCTTAGCATATGGCCCCGCGGCCAACCTCACGATCTATCAGGCATACGATATCAACGGATACACGCTCTACACGGAGGTCAAAAATACGAACAATGATTTTCAAAACTCAATGGTGACGATGGAATGCATGACTGGAGACAACGGTGCAACTGAGAGATTCTATGGAAGTGGACGAGAGCACACCAATAACCACACATCAGCAAGCAGATATGAAAACCACCACCCTGTCTTCGCAATTACCAGCGTATGTAGTGCTGGGTGAGAGCGGCGGACGAAGCAAGGAAGGGGGTCCAATAGTGGCTGATGTAATCGCCCCCGTACAACAAAGAATGGATGAGGAAATGGACGAGGATGACCCTCTTCGTTTCCTCAATACCGGCGCCTATGACGACGACTTACATATGATGAGTCCGCCATATGACGACTCGGGCTATTAGCATGCTAATGAGAAGATGGATGATGTGCCCGGGAAGGAACGTCCTAGCAGGGTTAATTGCAAGAAGTCTCTCTTCATGCAATCCTCACAGGACACGCCTGAAGATGCCGTCTCAATGTAGGCTCAACTAGCCGAGGGTCGTATAGTGCTTAGCCCGACAATACTGGGGCAGGGGTTAAGGAAGGGCCTGGAAGGCCAGCCCAAGAAAAAGGAGAGGAAGACACCAGCGAAGAAAGGCTCTGTTGCCTACAAACAAGCTAGAGCACATAGCAGCCAGATGACTGATTTTGAAGAGCGTGTACCCGTCAAAGGTGCGGCCATGTTCCATGTCACGGGCAAGCCGATGCTACTGCTGAAGGCCATATTAGGGGATCTCAGGACACTGCACGACCATGTGCTGTCGACTAAGATAAGCCTACTAGCCTCGAAGTATCCAGGATATCCGACATATGCGGATCGTGCGCCTAAGGGGAAGTGCTACATCGACACACGGCCCGCGGAGGTGTTCTTCCTACGGTTTGAGCATATCTTTGAGATGTTTCTGACAAGGTGGCTCGATTGTACAATCGTCCGCCTTTTTGCGCTACATATGAGCTCCGTCATGAAGAGAGAACAAGTCTCGCAAATCTGTGTGGAAAATCCATACTACATGCACGAGTCCTTCTTGAGTCTCGGCGACTTTGAGCATAAAACAGCTAGGGAGTACCTCGAAAACTTCATGATACAGAATAAGGACCTGGAAATTGCCCTCCTGCCTTATCATCCAATGTAAGTCAGTGCCGGACAACCCATTCATACATTTCAGTCATTCCTTCTCGCTCCTATGGAGAATAATTTGAGGTGTTTTTCCCTACAGCAACGGGCACGCTATCCTTATAGTTCTTTACCCGTGAGTCTCCCAGGACGTGTATTTTGACCCTACCAGAAACTACGAGAAGAAGGACTACACCCACGTAGTGAATATTCTAGTTCATGCTCTCCAAGGCTTCAGCTTGAGGGGTGGCCACCTGCAGGTCAAGAAACAAAGGAACCGCAAGACAGGTTTCTCGCATAAAACTAACTTATGCTGCATCCATGTCCCGAAACCAAGCAGGAACGATGGATTCTACCTCCTCCATCTCATGATGGAGTTCAGAAGGGATCACCAAAAGCTTCACATGACAACCAGAAGCGATGATCATATCCGAAAGTGGGTAGAATCTCAAGGAGAAGCGGATTATAAACTTAGAGATGGGTTCTTTCGCATCCAAAGGGACATTGCGACGATCATCATGAAAGAAGTCATCGAAGAGAAGGGGATGTTCCACCATGGCCCTATATTGCGAGCGGACGTCCGAACTCACATAGGCATGCAACGACAGGACCTTACGCCGTTCAAAAAGCTAGGGTGCATCCTCGATGATACGGAAGGAGGGAACTTCTAGTGATTTACGATGCCGATGATGATGATATGTGTCGGTTGAACTTGTGTACTTTCTATAGCGATGAAACTTTGTGATGTCCACGGTCTCTGCTGAATTTGTGTAATGCTACTTTGTTAGTTAGGGTACGATGACCTGCGTACCTATAGTTAATTAGTTTGCGTACGATGAAACTGTGTTGCTTATTTATGTTTACTATATGTTGCATCTCTATTTGGTAACCCTTTCTTTTTTTTTGTTTCTCAAGTATATTTTTTTGCATATGATTGTACATTCTCTTGATGAAGATGCATTTCTAACAGGTACCTAGATCCTTGATGGCGAAGAAGCAGTGCTATGTCGTGTACATAGCGACGGTTCCGGGAGTGTACGACGAGTGACCCGAGTGTTAGGCGCAAGTGGACCGGTTCTTGGGCGCCACCCATAAAGGATTTAAAAGCACACAAGAAGCAGCAGCTAGTTACTTGAGGTTCATGCTAGCGCGAAAGAAGACTCATAACCTCCGCCTCATGTACTGCACAGTTCCGCTCTCACTCATAATGATAGCTCTTCTCGTGTATAGCATTGTAGATGGATGGCGATGTAGTTGCAAGTATTTCGAGACTTGTATCGCTATTTCGAGATGATGACGAGAGACCACTTTGTGTTTGATGATGATTATGATGATGACATGATTTGATGAGACTATTTGTATATGTATGCTATGATTACATTTGTATGTCTATGATATGCTAGAGATTATTGTATAAAGCCTGTACAGATACAAAAGAAATATGAAAGAAAAAAACTAGAAACTAATAAAACTAGCAGTAGTGAGGGAATGAAGTTAGCAGCCGCGTGCTCTTAGCAGTAGCACTGCTTATGGTAAAGCGCTACATCTATCAGCACCAGCGCGTTTCGATGAAGCCTGCTACTGCTATCCATGTATAGCAGTAGCACGGTTCAACCCGCGATACTGCGACAAGTTAGCTGTAGCGCCGGATTAGTATCGCGGGGCCCCGCGTTACTGATACACCTTAGACCCACGCTACTGCTAGGCTTTTCCCTAGAAGTGATTGTTTTCGGATGGCGTAGCAAGGCGTGCCTTTACTTCCAACTCCTTAGGATACTAGACGTGTCAATGGCCTCTACCTCCAATAAAAATTTCTAGCATGTCACATTTCCCAGAGACATCATGTGGACAATTTGTCACCAAGCGCATACAAAGTGATAGTTAAAAGTGGATGCTTCATTGTCTCCTCATGGGCGCGGAAGTAACATTTTTGAGATACCCCTCTAATTTCTCTTAAGTAGATAACCTTAAGTAGATAATCATGTTAAAAATAACACTCTGACAAAAGTACCCCAGTAAAACATTGTTTTAATATACTTTTCATTTTCCATAAATATTTGTTTTGAATTGGAGCATAGAATGCATCAACAATGTACACATTGGTTTGTTAGAAAAAGACTACCTGCACAAATTCTTTCTATAAAATGGAGTTCTTGGACTGCAAAACTGGTGGGCACGAATCCAATGTAACACAGATGTTTCTCAGCCAGCAACTTCTGTTCAATAAGGCCTCCTTGGGCCGCAAAACTGGTGGGCATGAATCCAACACCTAGTGAAGCAAGGATATTGGTGTTTGAGTGAGATATTGCCCATCCATTCGTCCTTTCAAAATCTCACTTGAAGAATGATCCGTAATCCAATAGTTATAAGAATAGAGATAAATTCACTGGATTAGACCAGCCTGAAAGTGAGAGTCACTATGCTACTGCTCAACTTGTGTAAGCGTTTTACAACCCAGATAATAATTCAGAACCCTTGCTGCTATGTCTTCCTCATTGGGAAGCTTGAAGAGCCACAGTCCTATCTTTTAACGCAATTCGTGAATTCATCACTACTAGGGAAAAGCCTAGCAGCAGCGCGGGTTTTAGGCCTATCAGTAGCCCGAGGACCGGCGCTACTAATAAGGCGCTACAACTAACGTATAGCAGTAGCGTCTGTCGTCCCATGCTACTGCTATAAATGAATAGTTGTATGCGCTTTAGAAAGGCGCTCTTGATATTAGCGCAGCATTGTTTCTGAGGAAGCGCTCTTTGGTAAGGCGGCGCCTTGCTAAATTTCCCCCCTCGCTACTACTAGTTTTATTAGTTTTTTCCCTCCATATTTGTTTTGTATTTGAATAGGCTTTATACAATAATCTTTAGCATATCATACACATACAAATATAATCGTAGCATATACATACAATTAGTCTCATTGAATCATGTCATCATCATAATCGTCATCCAACACAAAGTGGTCTCTCGTCATCATCTCGAAAATAGCGATACAAGTCTCGATTACTTGCAAATACATCGTCATCCATCTAAACAATGATATACGCGAGAAGAGCTATCACTTTGAGTACATGAGTTTGTATCCCTCTCTCGCATTAGCATGAACCTAAACTAACTACTGCTTGTGGCTCAGAAACCGGAAACTGGTACAGCTGGGCCTAACACTCCGGCCACTCATCGTAAATATAATCCTGGCGTAGCACTTCTTCGCCATCTATGATCTATGCACCTGCATCGTCACATGAGTCGATGATATGCAACATATATAGTTGAGCAACAAAAAGAGATAGACTTGGCAAAAATAGAAACACCATATCATAAGCATAAATAACAAAGTTCATCGTACCCAAAATGCCCTAACTAGAGTGATTTTCGCTAGTCGAGGAGGAGGACGGTTTAATTACATCACAAATAGTGATTTTCGCTAGCCAATGCCTCAGACAGCGAGTCGCTTTTGGCCGCAATCCTGTGCTGCCCTCTCTGCAAAAGGCACAAGGATCGCTTACAAATATGACTAACGTGTGCAGTCGAATTGATCAGAAACTAAAATTACCAGCAGTCTCATGAACTCCGTAATGACCGGTTTTGTCTCGTAAACCTTCTTTCTTTGGGTCCCAGCGGTGTCGGGCCTCGAGGGCGTCACGCTCTGCGGGGCGGTGAACTCCGCCAAAGGGTGCAGGATGCTCGGACTCGCGGCTTCCGCGTCCTCCTTGGCCCATTTGGACCTCTTTCCGCCGTAACCACGGCTTCCAAGGTGGTGGCTCCCAATGTTCCTCTCTTGAAGCCCCTTCATGTACTTAGACTTTTTTTTGGCACCTTCGGCCTCGCAAGGCTCCGTGAAAATTTGAAACTGCTCTTCCGTGATTGTCGGATTATCCTTTACAATCTCGGAGTAGGGTTCCTTCTTGTCGATGATCTTTGCTTTCACTCGATTTTTCCAGGCTGCCAACGCGTCGCTAAACTTGGTCATGGATTGTTTGTTTATCTTCTTCATTGCCGGGTCCTCATCTGGATCTTCATAATCCTTCTCATTCCGGCCCGGGAACAAAAATATCTGGTGAAACTTCTTTAGGAGGGAGCGCCTCATATTTTCTATCTTCTGTAGTTTCTCATCGTTGATGGTGGCGGTTGTCCGTACGATGTAGCCTATTTGATTGTCGTAGCACGAGCGCACTTCCTCGGGTGCCCTTGGCTCAAAATTGCCATCGTCCACCTCCGTGACCACCAGTCTAGTAGTCCTGAGTTTGTTAGGAAGTCGTTGCCTCTTTGCTTTCGGTTCTACACTGGCTCCTCTCCCCGAGGCAGCGCCGGTCTCAGTCTCAGCGCCGGTCTCGATGCCGGTCTGAGTCTCAGCGCCGGTCTCAGTCTCAGCACCCGTCTGCGTGTCGGTCTCAGTCCCCGATGCCACCGGTGGGCCCAGCAACAACATCTGTTGATCGTCGGCAAGGCTAAAAAATTCGTTTGCCGCCCGGTAGACGTCGTCGCAATCACCAGAACCCTGTCCTTCATCGTTGCTAGCCATGTTTCCTATGATTAAATCTAGTCAATTAATTCTAGACCTAATATAATGAATAATGACATAAAAAAGGCCTATTGTTTTGCAGGAACGTTGACTCCTTCCTGATGCAGCCAATCCCGGGCACTCGATATGTCCTAGTTTGTAGCACAAGTCATGCCGACATTCACGGAAAATTTTGGCATGACCTTTGCTAAAAAAAGTGGACAAATCGAGAACCTGAAATTTGCCGCAACAGAAATGAATCAACATTCTAGCAAAACATAGGCCACTCAGCTTCATTCCCTGGAAACAACAAAGCCACTTGGGCACAATCGAACCACTTCAATGAAAAGATATAACATGAGCAAACACTATTGAGGAATTTGCATATAACATGCCACTTCAATGAAAAGATATAATCAACAATAATGGAATATGCAAATGAACATCAATGACATCTATCATATAAAAACAATCTTGTTTTTTGTTTACATAGCAACAATTAGTTTGACCAAGTTTTTGAAAAGAAAAACAATTCTGTTTTTTGTTTATAGCTAAATGACATAGCTACTGTTTTTTATTTATAGCTAAATACTTTTGTTTTTTGTCTAAAGCTAAAAGTCTAGGAACTCCATTTTCTCTAACCCTTCCAACCTCACCAAAATTTCCACAACAAGACCTTAGTACCTACACCCAACTTCTTCAAAAATATTCAGGTCCATAGTCCAAATAATTCAAATTTCATTTGAATGAAATTTGGAACAAATTCAGGTCCGTAGTCCAAATATTTTTTTATAGCTAAGTGTTTTTTGTTTATAGCCTCTGTTAATTTAAATCTAAATGCTACTATCATTTATATACCCTCTATTAGTTTAAAGCCAAATGGAATTACTGCTTAGGCATTTTCATAAAAATTGCCCTAGCTAATTTCCTAAAAAAATTACTAATCATTTTTCCTAAATTCTATAAAATGCCTACTGCACTAAAAAAATCTAGGGTTCATATGGACACCTAGGGTTCATATGAACATCAACACAGTATCAACATATATATGAATTGCCCTAGCAAAGAGAGAGAGAGAGGAGGGTACGGGACAGGAGAGGCAGAGCCTTACGGTCGGCGGCGAGGACAGGCTCTGGCTCGGGCGGCGGCGGTGAGCTCGAGGGAGGCGACGGTGAGGTCGACGACAGCCTCGGGCGGCGGCTGTGAGGTCGAGGGCGGCCTCAGGCGGCGGCGGTGTGGTCGAAGGCGGCGGGACGGCGGCGATGTGGTCTAAGGCGGCCTCGGGCGGTGGCGGTGTGGTCGAAGGCGGCAGGGCGACGACGGCGATGGAGCAGTTGGAGGACAGGGGGGAGAAGAGAGGGGGGAAGGACTTAGCGAAATTTTGAGCCCAGGCTGCCGGGATTTGAGTCAAACTAGCAGTAGCGCGTTTTGCCGACACGCGCTATAGCTAAGAATGCTATAGCGTGTTCCAAAGAAATGCGCTACAACTATTCCTTTCGGTTTTATTTTCCTTTCTCTTTGGTTTTCTTTCCATTTTCTTTTTTCTTTTCTCCTTTTTCTATTTCTTTCATTTTCATTTACTTTTCTACTTATTTTTCTATTTATTTTCTTTTTCATAGCAGTAGCGCTCTATAGCATAAATGCGCTGCTACAAAGTTTTTAGCGATGGCGTGTACAGGATAACGCTACTACTATTCCTAGCCTACGGCATTAGTGAGGAATTTTAGTAGTAGCACTTTTACGTGAAGGCGCTCATTGCTAAAACAATGGTTGTAGCGTGGTTTTGCAACAAGCGCTACTACTAAGTAGCGCGAGCGCCGAGTTTTGACCAACGCTACTGCTATACCTCTGTGTATAATGTTTTCCCTAGTAGTGCATGTACCTCTTGGTTTTCTAGTGCGACCAAGTGCTTGTGCCATCATACTTGTAACTTCCATGGAACTCCAACAAAATTTTCCAATGCATCCCATTTCCTAGTGGCAGACTCATCATGTTGGCCATTTTGCTATCCTCTTAGGGTTCCATACTGCAAGTGCACGTGCCTCGCACTATCACACGTCACTATTGTGGTTTCAAGCACGCTATTGTTACACGAGGAAGCCAGTTATTTATAGAGGTGACTGGTGAGTCTGTTCATGAACGTCTGCATTCGCAGTGTGTTTCTCAAAATTTATCTGCGAGATGCTTCCTTTTAATCTATTTTTTTGCGAGTGTAGTTTCTAACGGGTCCTGCAACACTACAAGAAATATGTCAACTAGTGACCTTCTGTCAGTGACCCTGGAAGAATTGGTCATGGTTCTATGACCATTTGAGACCAATTGGTCTAAAGCTGTTCGGGGGGCTCCAAACGCTAAACCATTGCGACCATTTTGGTCAGGAAGGTCATAATTTTCTTACATGAAATGGTCATAAAGCAAACAGTGCTGGTCCGCTGCCTTATTTCTAGTTGTTAACGACCAATATAGATGGTCATAGCCTTGTAGATTGTGGTGGGTTGTGAAGACTAGGCGCCATCTCATCAGTTTTGCCTATGTGTCATGTCCATGTGTCAAGTTTTGCCCTAGGTTCTGAAGCAACCTATATTTCTGTTATTCCAAAAATTCCCAAACAATTCTCATAAATTGTTTGGATCATATCTTCATCAAATATGTCAAAAACATTCCTTTCCGAGTTCAAAAATAACTCAACAATATTCATTTTCCTATTCTGTTCAGAGCAGCACTTGTGAAGGAAGTACCACCTTGGCATGTCCAAATGGTATCCATTTTCTACAGTGCTTTCCTATGCCCAAATAACCATCCTCCACCAAATGCCATCTCAATCCATTCATTATTTTGAGCCCAGCTTCAACATTCGTATTTATGTCCAGTGTGGTACTTTGCAAAGCAAGTACCACCTAGGCTCCTCCTTCGAGATGACAATTTGTGAAGGCGGTCTTCTTAATGGCGATCATCCTCGGCCAAAACTCACGCCCATTAGCCATGTGCATTTCTGCATCGCAAATCAAACACTTGGCTGCTTATTCATGTTTGAGCATCGATCGGTCTCCTCGTGAGAATCTTATGTTGTGATTTTCTTCCTAGCACCTACCTGGGGAGTGCCCAAACCAATAGACATGACTAGGCCGCCCAGAACACATGGCAACGCCACGGTCACGCGGTGACCACTCGGCGGACATGCGAGCTTACGCGCTCTAGAGTTTGGGCCCTCGGCCACCATCCAAACCTCGATGTCTCGCCATCAAACCATGTATTTCTGATTAAATAGATACTTATGTACCTAGAAATGATTTTTGGAAAAAATAAAGAGCAAACTACGAGGTAGCTGCAGTTCAAATTTGACCCGCTTCTTACTGAATCGGCGGGAATTTGTCTTTTTCACCAGAGGTGGGTCGAAACTTTTGACACCCAAGAATTTTGTCAATTGTGCATTAAATATGGCCTAGTATTTTATAAAATTTATTAGGTCCAATTTTGCAACAAATATATGGTAGGTCCTTCACAAAAAAAAACTAATTTCGGTCATTCGGAAAATGGAAAATGAATTTTCCATGTAAAGAAAATAAAAACTCCCTTAGGAAACATTGTTTGGGATTTCAAGATGCACCCTTGTGCACAATATGAGATCATTTGAACAAACTATGCCATGAATATGGCCATAAGATTGATCATTTGGCTTGAAAGCCATGAATCTTCACGCATGATAGCTCATTTCTGGGAACACTTTTTTAAAATAATTTCCGTATTACAGGTTTATTATTTTTCCTGGAAACTTGGTCACATATAATAACACAATGCGAAGGTTTTATAATTTTTTTGATTTTTTTGAATTGTTTATGCATGTTTCAAAATGCAGTCAAAACGGCGGGCTTGACCGTTCCTAACTAGTGGTTGAATCTTGGATTTTTTTTGGCGTTTCTATGATTAATAGATACTTATGTACCTAGAAATGATTTTTAAAAAAAATAAAGAGCAAACTATGAGGCAGCTGCAGTTCAAATTTGACCTGTTTCCTACTGAATCGGCAGAAATTTGTCTTTTTCACCAGAGGTGGGTCAAAACTTTTGACACCTAATCATGTGGTCAATTGTGCATTAAATATGGCCTAGTATTTTAGAAAATTGTTTTGGTCCAATTTTACAACAAATATATGGTAGGTCCTTCACAAAAAATACTCATTTTGGGCACTCGAAAAATGAAAAAGTGATTTTTCTTCCAAATAAAATGAAAACTCCCTTAGGCAACATTGTTTACAATTCCAATATGCACCCTTGTGAACAATATGAGATCATCTGAACAAACTATGCCATGAATGTGGCCATAAGATTGAGCATCCGGGTTGAAAGTTGTGCATCTTCACACTTGATAGCTCGTTTCTGAGAACACTTTTTTAAAATAATTACTGTATTAAAAGTTTATTATTTTTCCTGGTAACTTGGTCACATGTAATGACCCAATGTGAAGGTTTTCCAATTTTTTGATTTTTTTGAAGTTTTTATACTGTTTCAAAATGCGATCAAACGGTGGTAATGACCGTTCCTAGCTAGTGTTGGATTTTTTGTATTTCTATGATTAAATAGATACTTATGTACCTAAAAATAATTTTTGTAAAAAATAAAGAGCAAACTATGAGGCAGCTTCAGTTCAAATTTGACCCGTTTCCTGCTGAATCGGCGAAAATTTGTTGTTTTAACCAGAGGTGGATCAAAACTTTAGACACCCAACCATTTGGTCAATTGTATATTAAATATGGATTAGTATTTTATAAAATTGATGTAATCCAATTTTGCAACAAATATTTGGTAGGTTCTTCACAAAAAACCCCCATTTTTGCCACTCGGAAATGATTTAAAATAGCTAGAAAGATCAGAAATGCATACAAATTGGTCCTTATCCATAAAATGTGGTCTAAGTCTAGTGAAAATTTGTATGGTGCCCTTTTGCAAAATATTTTTGATAGCTGCTTCACAAAATCCCTCTATTTTTAATACTTGAAGACTATTTTAAATCACCGATTTTTCGAACCAATGAGAACTCTTCGCACGGATCGATGACATGGCGCCCATCCATCCATCCATCCATCCATCTCTCCACCCACATCCATCCATCCATCTATCTACAGAAAAAAGAAAAGAAAAAGATCCCATCCCACAGCCCCAAACCCTAGCTCAGATCCCCCATCGCACCCCTCCTCCCTCGTCCCCATCTCCTCGCCGCCGCTGCCACCTCCTCCCCGTCCCCTGCACCACTCCTCGCCGCCAACCTCGCCGCCGCCACCTCCTCCCCGTCCCCTGCACCACTCCCTGATCCCTCCTCCGGCCCCATCCCCGGCCATCCCCACTTCCGCCACCCCTCCGTCCCAGTCGCTGCTCTCTCTCGGTTAAGTGAGATGGGATCCACTCCCGCAGCCGCCGCTCCACCCTCATCGTCGACGACCCATGCCGCTGCCACACACCACCGCGCCCTCCCCTCACCCTGGCCCCATGTTGGGTAGTGCGAGGCGGCGCTTCCAGACCGTGATGGCCGCAGCCTTGCCCACTCTGATCTGGATCCATGGTACACTCCTTCCTCCCTCTGGATCGATGGCCGCAGCCTCGCCGATGGATCCAGCGCCTGCCGGTGACGAGGGCCGCCAGATCCGCGACCTGGGAGGCTCCTCCTGTAGGATACGGGAGCAGCACGCCGCACCCTGCAGTCGCCGAACTAGTGCACTCCTTCTAGTCTCCATAGCCACTTTTTTGCCTCGGCTGCTTGCTCTGCTCTCTGCGCGATGGAGCTAGGCCTCACGCTCCAGCTAGCCGCGCCGCCGGCGCGCCTCCCCCCGGGTATGTTGCATCGCCGTGCGTGCTAGTAAGGAGCAAAGTCTGGGCGGGGAGGTGCGAGAGTAGGAGGGCTGGGGCTGTGTCGATGAGTGGGGTGTGAGCTACGCGGTGGTTGAAGATGGGGAGGTGGACGAGGGGGAGGAGATGGTGAGGCCGCGGCTGGAGCTCATCGAGAAGCTGGACCGGTGCCTGGCGCTGCTGGACGAGTACGAGTCGGAGGAGATGGGGGCGGCGCTCTGCGCCAACCACCGCAGTGGTGAGCCTTCTTCTTCTTCTTTGTGGTTTGCTTTGTTTGTAGTACGTACCTAGCTGGACTTCATTCAGCACTCCCTGGCCAAGTAGATTATTTCAGCGGTTAGTGTTTCTGAAGCGTCAAATGCGACCAATAGCATTCTTGGTTCAGTAAAATTCAGGAATCTGTCATTGTGCAGCATAAGTAAATGACAGTTCAGAGGAAAAGTGCCTCCTGCAAAGGAATTTTTACAAGATTCTGGGAGAATTTAGATGAAACAACTCATTTGCTTTATAATTTCTAAATGACAATTGCCATGTTATAATACTGTGAGTCTGTGCTGTGTGTCTCCATAGGTTATGTTGCTGTGTTGGGGAAGCCAAATGTCGGCAAGAGCACCCTGATAAACTTAATCGTTGGTCAGTAGCTTTTGATCGTAACCGATAAACCACAAACCACACGCCAATGCATCCTCGGTATATGTTCTGAACCAGAATACCAGGTACAACCTTCTTGTCTCCAAAGCACCAGGTTGATCTTGATTGCTGAACATGGGAGATGTATCTTCTTTTGCATATCAATTACATAGCAGTACTATGTAACAATCTATGTACTGTTATTTTTAGGTTAGCTTGAAGTGATTGGTAGGCCTTCATTAACAAGCGAGCTTCTTTAAATTTCCATTGTTATTTGCACTATATTCCACGCATGCCTCATTTGAATTTGTGATCGTATCCATAGACCAGTGAATTTATTGCACTATTTGCTTGTTGTGAAGTATCCAGTATTTGTTACATTATGTCTGTAAGTACTAAAATTGAGAATGGCAAGCTAAATTCTTCAACTGAACTGCTCTTTCATTGTACCACGAAATCAAAAATACTGAAGTTTTGCTATGTATAACATTGCTACATGTGCAGGCCCGGCTTGTGGGGATGGTCGGCGGCAAGGCGGAGCGGAACACGGACGTGTCCTTCGCGCTCGACGACAGCACCGGCCGTATCGACTTCATCAGTGGTGAGCGCATCTCGGCAAACAGCTTTCTTTTTTACTTCAGTTCCAGATGTATTTTAGGGGTACATTCTTAGACTTTTGTTTGGATTCCATTGCTGGATGTTGACTGGATGTGGGATTTGCCTACTGTTGCAACTTTAATCTTCACTACTAGATAGATATACTGTTGATTGTTGGTATGACAGTACTAGATTTGCCTACTGTTGGATGTTTATGATTGTCCGGTACTTAAAATGTTTGAATTGGGGTCAATGTAATCACTGGCTGCATCCTGTTTGTTTGACCGGAGATGCTAATAGGAAAAGCATGTGCTGTTGCTTTTTCTTATCTTCCGCACACAAGTATGCTCTTTGATTATTTGTCTAGTGATTGCCTGGAGCATCTATCTTCCCATCTTTCGGAGTGGAGAAACTCTGCATTTCATATACAATCTGAATGAAATGTTTAGGACTTGTCGAAGTGGATTTCTCTGATACTGTATACTGTACTAAAGAAACATCATATGCGCTCCTGAAACGTACTACATTCTTAACTGCTCCATGTTCCCATTTAAGCTAAACAGAGGTGCACATAGTTGCCTAATTTAAATTTCAACAATGGTTTGTTGTGTATGCTTACATGTATAATAAACCTGGTGCCATGCTTCTTTCATGTAGCTGATAGTAACTTGCAAAAAAAAGTGATTCCCAAGGATGATTAATTCTGCTTGCTTGCTTCAAAGTTTTCAAATAACTAGTTAATTAGTAGCACGGATACTGGATTATTATTTGATCAACATTCTTGAGTAGTTTGCTTATAAAGTTTCCTAGTTATTCAGAACCAACTGCAATGACATGTGTGTACATCTTTCTTTAAATGTCAGGCTGACATGGAAAAAGTTATGGAACAAGGGGTGCCAGAAGGTGGAGAACCAAAGAATGTTGCTGCTGTTGTTGCTGACATTATCACTAAAGAATGTCCCTCCAGCACATTCCTTCAAAATGTTGGCCTTGATTCAAGCTCCAAGAAGAAGTTCAACAGATCTGCAGTTACTTTGGATGCTCATGTACAAGAACTAGAGTACAAGCTTGAGAATGAGAGGCGAGCCACTGAGTTGATGCAAGAGGAGCTTGCTGAGGTCAAGAAGAAATTAGAGGAGACCGAAGCTACACGTGCCGCAGAGTATTAGTTGTTACTGTAAAGAGTTGAGGCAACCGATGCTAGGGCTGCAGCAAGTGATGCTAGATTTGCGTGTCTCATGGATCTGTTCGAAGGTAAATTAGTTACTACAGCATGGTTGATGTTGGCTTTGGGACTTTTGATGCTGAGTTATTTGGACCTGGGGTTGATGAGTTTCTTTGGCTGTGTTACTGGCTATGTTATTTTGGTTGGTGCATCTTATGAACTTGTGGTGTAATGATACTGTTGGGCCTAAGTTAATGAAATCTTGGAGAATTGTATTATTATTATCATTTTATTCTCCTGTATTGGTTGACTTCCAAACTGTGCAATGAATTTTTTAGCTACTATTGGTTATTGGCTGGACCGAAAATACTAAATTGTATGAGTGGGCTGGCTCGTCTCAAGGCCCAATGTAGTTTTTTTATAGAAAAAAGATTCAATATTTTTTTTTTGGGTAGAGAGAAGGGATGGCCCAACTAATGGTAGATTGAGTAAATGGACTGCACATTGCTTGATCCCAAGAACTAACATTAATAGGCTATGGCCCAAAAGTAAATGTAAAATGGGCTAAATTATTGGGCTCGGCCCATTAAAACAACTGATTTGGATTGATCCTACATGGCATCCATGTCATCAATTTTGCCACATCATTGCCACATTGGTTCAGCCACATCAGATCCTACGTGGCCTAGGCTCATTAGTAATGACCATAATTTTGGTCAAAGATTTAGCGACCAAAATTTTGGACAAGGGTGGCTATGACAAAAATTTCAAAAAAGGTCACATTTGTTCGTTCTTGACGGCTGAAAGTGCAACTAATCCCCGGGTGGTTTTGGTAATTAATAACAACATATATATCATTGAACTAATAGTTTCTTGAGAATCATTTCAGAAATTTCAGTGATATGGGTATGGCAAGGACTAAAGAAGTGGACCCCTCAAAATGCTAAGGCAAGCATTGGCAAAAGCTCAAGACTCCATTTTTGTTTTAGTGATCCAAGATCACATTGAGTCTATAGGAAAGCCAATACTATTAAAAGGGGATGAGGTTATGTTAATGATCTGGTTGCTCAAAGTGCTTAGTGATACATCTCCTAAACTATCGGCAACTTTCACTTCCATAATACACTCATAAGTAATCTCGGTCCCACCGATTTCCTAAACTTCACCACACCGAGATGAACCACCTCACCATATAGCCAAACCCTAGAAATCTCGGATTTTCCGATTCGAACTCGGTCTCACCGAAACTTGAGTTGCCAAGCTTCAGAACATACGTCATCAAATCGGTGTCACCGAGATGATGAAGTCGGTCCCACCGAGATTGGCAAGCTCTTGTCTTTGGACGAATCGGACTCACCGAGTTTGTATTTTCGGTCCCATGAAAATCCCAACGTTCACATGTTTTGAACTTTCGGTCTCACCGAGTTGTCAACTTCGGTCCGACCGAGATTGGTCAAATATGTGTAGCAGTTGGATTTTGTGTGGAGGCTATAAATACCCTCCACCCCTCTTCATTAGTGGAGAGAGCCATCGAAAGAACTACCACTCCTACCTTACATTTACGAGAAGAAAACTACCTACCCTTGTGTTGAGATCAAGTTGCTCCACTCCCACCATATGAAGCTTGATCTCTAGCCTTCCCAAGTTGCTTTCCACTCAATCCTTTCTTCCACCACAGCCATATCGGTGAGGAGAGTTGAGTGTTGGGGAGATTATCATTTGAAGCACAAGAGCAAGGAGTTCATCATCATCAACACCATCTATTACCTTTTGGAGGTGGTGCCTCCTAGATTGGTTAGGTGTCGCTTGGGAGCCTCCGTCGAGATGTGGAGTTGAACCAAGAAGTTTGTAAGGGCAAGGAGATCGCCTACTTCGTGAAGATCTACCCCGAGTAAGGCTAGCCCTCCGTGGGCGTGAGGCCATGATGGCATAGACAAGGTTGCTTCTTCGTGGACCCTTCGTGGGTGGAGCCCTCCGTGGACTCTCATGGTAGTTACCCTCCGTGGGTTGAAGTCTCCATCAACGTGGATTGACGATAGCACCACCTATTGGAACCACGAGAAAAATCTCCGTGTCTCCACATTGCGTTTACTCTTCTCCACCTCTCTTTACTACATGTGCAATTTACTTTCCGCTGCCTATACTCTAGAATTGCATGTGTAGGGTGATGCTTGACTTGATCATCATTGTGAATCTGCCAAAAACTTGTCTTTATCAAAAGGCACAATTTTTATATTGTCAAGTAGTCTAATCACCCCCCCTCTAGACATACTTTCGATCCTACAAGTGGTATCAGAGCTTTGGTCTCCATTGTATTGGTTTCCATTGCATTGGATTCCATAAGCTTGGTTTCACAACCTAGGAGAGTATGGCGTCTAGTGAGGGTAATTTTAAGAGAGGTCCTTACTTTGATGGTACAAACTTTGCTAGTTGGAAGCATAAAATGAAAATGCATATTCTTGGCCATAACCCAGCCGCATGGGGCATTATTTGTGTTGGTATGCAAGGTGACTTCTTCGGGAAGGAAAAGTTCGGATCGTGAAGCTACAACGGATGAATTGCGGATGTTGCAAAACAATGCTCAAGCTTGTGACATTCTCTTGATTGCCTTGTGTCGAGGAGTTCAACAAAATCAGCCGTCTTGAGAATGCAAAAGAGATTTGGGATACTTTGGTTGAAATGCACGAAGGTACCGAGTCCGTAAAGGAATCAAAGCTAGATGTTCTTCAAGGTCGACTTGACAAGTTCAAGATGAAGGAAGGTGAAGGAGTCGCTGAAATGTACTCTAGGCTTGCTCTCATCACAAATGAGATTGCCGGCTTAGGAAGCGAAGAAATGAGTGACCGATTCATTATCAAGAAGATTCTCAGAGCTTTGGATGGAAAGTATGACACCGTGTGCACTTTGATCCAAATGATGCCAAACTACAAGAATCTCAAGCCAACCGAAGTCATTGGAAGAATTGTTGCTCATGAGATGACACTTAAAGATAAGGAAGAGCTTCACAACAAGTCAAGTGGTGCTTACAAAGCTACATGTGATGCTCCCACAACCTCAAGTGACAAGTTAGTTTCCAATTAAGAGATAAGCCTAATGGTGAAGAACTTCAACAAATTCTACAAGAGTAGAAGCAAAGAGAGAAGCTCAAAGTCTAGATCATATGATGAAAAGAGATGTTCTAGCCGTGATCGAAACTGCTACAATTGTGGAAGACCCGGACACTACTCAAATGAGTGTTCGGCTCCCCACAAGAGAAGAGAAGAATCTCCAAGAAGAAGAAGCTCAAGAGATGAGTCACCTCGAAAAGAGAGAAGGAGTAGAGATGATCGTTATGAACGAAGACCCTCTCGGAGAAGCAAGGATTCGGAGAGGAAAGACAAGTCATCAAGGAGCTACACAAGAAGAAAACATCAAGCTCATGTAGGTGAATGGGTCTCCGGCTCCAACTCCGACAATCAATCCGAGAGAAGCTATCACTCCAACTCCGACTACAGTCAAGATGAAGGTGTTGCCGGTCTTGCTCTCGTGTCCTCCAACTCCAACTACTACGACTTATTTGATTCACCAAATGAGGGAATTGGAAGATGCTTCATGGCTAAAGGCCCCAAGGTATCACACCCTGAATTCATTGACTTTGATAGTGATGAGGATGACTTGCTTGGTGAAGATGAGCTCTTACATGATAAATCCAATGAACCTAGTAATGATGAACATGCTAGTAGTCTTTACAGTCAAGAAGAGTCGAATGACAATGCTATGAAGGAGATTGAGCGTCTAACTAAAGAACTAAACACTCTTAAGTTAGCTCATGAAACAACTCAATAAGATCATAGAGAGCTCCTAAGATCTCATGAGAAGCTACACTTCGAGAAGCTCAATCTAGAGCAAGAACATGAGTTTCTAAAAGCAATCAATGACGATCTTCGAAAGAAGAGTTCTTCATATCTTGCCAAACGACTTCTCTTGTCTAATTTCTTGCCACCTATTAAAACTAAGCATGACAAGCATAAGAAAAATTCTTCATCTAGTAGTAACAATAACCATGCTAAATCCAATGTTGTTGCTTCTAGTAGTTCTCTTGATTCCACTAACAATGTTTCAAGCCAAGTTACACTTGAGCAAGAAAATAGTTTATTGAAAGGGATTATAGAAAGGTGTCTACAAGAGCCTTGCGGAAGCAAGAACTTTGAGGAAATTGTTACAAGCAAGGAAGGCACCGGAAGAATCAAGGAATTGGTTTTGAGCGAAAGTTCAACGCCGAGGGTGTTGAATGGGAAGAAGGTCAATATCCTACTCCACAGTTTATTCCTCAAAAGGAGAAGTACAATCCTACTTCTTCCAATGTGGAACAAGCTCAAGATGATCTTCCACCACAAGACCACAAGCTAAAAGGCAAGGACAAGCTTCAAGAGGAGATTGATGCATTCATTGAAGCACCTAAAGCCATGGTCAAGTGGGTTCCCAAGGAAACGTCAAGTTCTACTTCGTCAAGCTCAACTACAACCCCAAGGATTCCCATCAAGATGATGTGGATCCCGAAGAAGAAGAACTAGAGAGTTCTTGAGGGTGACTCCGCCAACATACTTCACTCACATTCATTTTGGCAAGAACTTGTGCAATCAACTTCCACATTATGCACTAGTTCATGGAGTCACAAACCCTCTTGTTGGTAAGTCAAGGGACGAGGTAATCATTGCTTTCATGGACATCATCTATTGTGAACTTCAATCTATGTCCATGGATATCCTTGTTTGTTCCTTGTGGGACTAACCCATGTAGGTATTGAAAGTGCCGAATCCAAAGGATTGCTCCCAACTCTTGATGACCTTCATCAACATTGAGCATCCACATCTTCAACATCTACATGAAGTCTTCTCGACAACCCAAGGTTAGTTTGACCCTTTAAAAGGGGTTCTCACATCTAGGGGGAGCTTTGCTCTAAAGAATTGAGCTAAAGCATCTTCAAATGATGTGAACACATCAATGCTTTATGTAAAAGTGGTAACCCCACTTGTGCTTAAACGATGAGTATGACCTATGATCAAATGTTCTCATTTGGCTCCTAAGTCAATATACTCATATATAGATGACCTAGTCATCGACAAATTGTGTGATAGTAGCTAGAGTTTTGATTGTGCATGTTTGACACATATTTCATTTGCTATCTTATTGTGTGAGCATGTTGGATGCATGATTTTATCCATTCGAGGACATCCATTTGTTGCTTTGGTCTTTTTGATTTTTCTGACCAAATGGATGGACAAGAATGCCTAAGTTCCTTCCCTAGCTATCTATGCTTTCTTGTCTCAAATTCTATTCATGCTTACATCACAAACTTTGAACAAGTCATTTTCGGACCCTCCGAGTGAGGAGCACTTTGAGCCACCGATCCGTCAAAGGCTAAACTTCCAAAACCTTCTAAGTGATTTGGTCGGACCAACTCACTCAAATTCGGTCAAACCGAAAACATTTAGATTGATCTAGGTTTTCACCTCGGTGAAACCGAGTTGTGATTTTCGGCGTGATCGAAGTGCATAACGCCTGCGAGTTATCCATCTCGGTGCCACCGAAGTTTTACAACTCGGTCCCACCGTGACAAAGGGTATATATACTTGAGGGCGCGCGTTGATTTCTACTTCAAGCGTTTAGCCCCGCGCCCTTTTTGCCGTCGCCTTGGTCTCCGGATCGTCTCCGTAAATGCTTTGTGCGCCCTCGCCGCAGTCTCCGTCGCCGTCAGCGGACATCTTCTCGCGCCGTTGCCGCCGTAGAGGAACTCCACCAAGTTAGGGTGAGTTTGATCCCACTCGTGCTCCCATCTCCGATTCAATGCACGTTTGGTTTGCCTATAATCTTGCCACGATTGAAATCTTCACGAACACTAGATTAGTTCTTTTGAACGAGATTCGAGTAAAAGTTTTAGGGTTAGGTTTCCGCTGAACACATCTCGGTGAGACCGATTTTACATTTTCGGTATGACCGATTTGGCCTATGGCCATTGCCTTTGCACCTTCGGTCCAACGAGTTGTGCAAATCGGTGAGACCGAAATGAGGATTTAGTGAAACCCTAGTGTTTTCGGCGGGATCGAAACCCACTTCGGTCCAACCGAAAGTGGTGTGAATGCTTTGTTTGAACACTTGGATTCACGAATTTTAAACTCGGTCGACCGAAATGTCTTCGTGAAAACCTAATACTAGAATTTGAACTCATTTGTTTGCAAAAACTTGCAGTTTGTGATAACTCTTCTACTCGCCTACACCTTTTCTATTCACAGGTTGTCGGCCATGTCGGATGCAGTGACAGCAGAACAGTCGAGTCACCTATAGCAGATATTCGAGGCGGGCACTAGTCCCGACCCAAGACTCATCGATGATGGTGAGAGGAGTACACCAAGTGGTTTGCCTCCTGCAGCCACCAGGGCCAGAAAGAAGAGGAACTCAGATGAGGAAGACTCAGATTTTGTGGTTGAGGAAGAAGTCACATCAAAGCCCAAGAGGAAAGTTGTTGCCAAAGAGCCACAAGGTCAGCAAACCAAGAAGGGCACCAGGAAAGTCAAGCAGTCCACTGTTGCTAAGAAGCTAAGTTTGGAAGAGGAAACTACGAGCAAAGTGAAGAAAACTTCCAAGAGGAAGAGGTTAGTGCATGATGATGCAGCAGAGGTAGATGAGGATGAGGAAGCACCCAGCCTCCTCGAAGCCTAAGCTCATGGGTGATGCCATCGAGGCAGGAGCTACTTCAAAGTCAAGCAATCTGCTCCGTCAAGGCAGCTCCAAAGAAAGCTCTTGCCAAGCCCAAGAAAACAGTCAGAACATTCCAGCATCGAGAAAAGAACAAAGATGATGTGCCACCACCGTGTCGGATGATGATGCACCGTTTCTTTGAAACTTCGTCCAAAAGCGCCACTTCACAATGATGCTCATCCTCAAGTGAGAACATGAAGGAAAGGAAAGATAGAGGTCTCGGGCTATGGAGACAAGCTGATCCATATGCCGTGAGGAGAAGAACTGCCGTTGATCCCAGATTTCACACCGAGAGCAAAGCAGGACTTCTATGAGACTGTCTTGATGGACAAGAAGCCCATAGTGGCGGACACAGATTTGTTATTTGGAAATACATTGACAATGAAGAGCCTGAGACTTCTTTCCACATGTGCTTGAGAGCTTCACTTTGCATGTGGTGTTGCAGACTTTGTAGGTCGAAGTTGACCAGTTGGAATGATGAGATGATTATGCAATTCTATGCCTGACTCATTTCTATCCGGATGGAAAGATCACATGGATGTTGAAGGCCAAAGATTCTCTTCATTTGTAGAAGAATGGGCAGAACTTCGCATGCTCCGGTGCCAAGAGAGGATGATGTTGATGTGTATGGTATTCCCAAGAAGAACCATGAATCCATGAAGAATATGTACAAAGAGGTTCCAGCTAAGGATGTGGGAATCTGGAAGCTCGGCTCAGTGTATTATCTCCAGGCAGGTCTTCCTACCACAAATACTATTCTAAGGCATACCTTGATGCCCAAGTCTGGAGATCATCGCATGATCAGAGGATACTCTATCAACATGCTGCATATACTTGATGAGAAAGCACCTTTCAAGGTGATGGACTTGATAGTTGAAACCATCAAGAGGACTGCAGCTGACCAGAAAAGGTCGTGTGGATTTGCCCCGCATATTCAGATGCTTATCAATGCCAAGTTTGGCACGGGCACATTCTTGTTGGATAGAGAACACTTACCACTACAGCCTGAGCATGAGGATAATGTTGTTGTGGTGGATGAGGAGGATCCAACGTCAGTTGAAGGTCAAGCAAAGATTGAAGCTGCCAAGAAAGCCAAAGCTGAGAAGGAAGCAGCAGCAGCAGCAGCTAAACCAAAGAGTGTTGGAGAACAGCTACTTGAAGCTACCCAAAGGATTGAGCAATGCAGCGGCATTATGCAGTCTCGGGAGAGCCTAGAGAGGATTGTTGAAGACAGGATCCATGCTCTGGATGTGAAGTCGATGAAGTGCAAATAATCAACAAGCTTGAGGCAGATATTGAGGAAGCAAAGAGGAGAAGGAAGAGCTTATCGTGAGATGCAGGATGACCTAGTCCAGATGCTTATCAGCAGATGCTCCGGTTCCCACAGACCCGATCATTGCTATTCCGATGGATCGACACGGGACTACTGACTTCAAAGACCTCCCACAGCTCCATCGGTTGCTCCGGCTCGGCTCAAGTGACCACTCCTCCAAAGACAGACATCGGTGAAGTCTTCACAGATCTTGCCATATCAACTCCAACATCAACCCAGACAAGAGCCGCCAGCAGAGTCCCCAGTGACGCTTAGCTCTATGCCTTTTCGAACTTTTTGGTAACTTGTTGCCAAAGGGGGAGAAATTGTATAGACCATAGGACTTCGAGAGAGAGAGTGCTTTTGTCTTTGCGCTTTTGCTCTTTCGTTCATTTGCGGTCTTTTTGAGATACTTTTGGTTTTCGAGACATTCCGTGTGTTTGATACTACGTTTCATCCTATCTCAATGAGTGCTTGGTCGTACTATGCTTTAATGTGTGCTTAATGCTTATCATATGCTATTCCTATCTTGTATGATCATTTACTCATGTCTTGGTGATTGGGTGCATGCTATTCATTCTTATCATTTTGTGCGCTCCACCAAGATGTATGTGACATGGAAGAGTGACCCATGATCCTAATCGATTGTGCATTTGCATTCAAACGCAAATCTTAAATAATGCACAAATTTAGGGGGAGCTCTTGCTTATCACATACTTCTCAAAGCGACGATATTATTCATTGATTATATCCTTTGTCGAAGCTTTGATCTATATGTTGTCATCAATTACCAAAAAGGGGGAGATTGAAAGTGCAACTAATCCCCGGGTGGTTTTGGTAATTAATAACAACATATATATCATTGAACTAATAGTTTCTTGAGAATCATTTGAGAAAGTTCATTGATATGGGTATGGCAAGGACTAAAGAAGTGGACCCCTCAAAATGCTAAGGCAAGCATTGGCAAAAGCTCAAGACTCCATTTTTGGTTTAGTGATCCAAGATCACATTGAGTCTATAGGAAAGCCAATACTATTAAAAGGGATGAGGTTATGTTAATGATCGGTTGCTCAAAGTGCTTATTGATACATCTCCTAAACTATCAAGAACTTTCACTTCCATAATACACTCATAAGTAATCTCGGTCCCACCGATTTCCTAAACTCACCACACCGAGATGAACCACCTCGACCATATAGCCAAACCCTAGAAATCTCGGATTTTCGATTACGAACTCGGTCTCACGAAACTTGAGTTGCCAAGCTTCAGATGACATACATCATCAAATCGGTGTCACCGAGATGATGAAGTCGGTCCCACCGAGATTGGCAAGCTCTTGTCTTTGGACGAATCGGACTCACCGAGTTTGTATTTTGGTCCCACTGAAAATCCCAACGTTCACATGTTTTGAACTTTCGGTCTCACCGAGTTGTCAACTTCGGTCCGACCGAGATTGGTCAAATATGTGTAGCAGTTGGATTTTGTGTGGAGGCTATAAATACCCTCCACCCCTCTTCATTCGTGGAGAGAGCCATCATAAAGAACTACCACTCCTACCTTACATTTCGAGAAGAAAACTACCTACCCTTGTGTTGAGATCAAGTTGCTCCACTCCCACCATATGAAGCTTGATCTCTAGCCTTCCCAAGTTGCTTTCCACTCAATCCTTTCTTCCACCACAGCCATATCGGTGAGGAGAGTTGAGTGTTGGGGAGATTATCATTTGAAGCACAAGAGCAAGGAGTTCATCATCATCAACACCATCTATTACCTTTTGGAGGTGGTGCCTCCTAGATTGGTTAGGTGTCGCTTGGGAGCCTCCGTCGAGATGTGGAGTTGAACCAAGAAGTTTGTAAGGGCAAGGAGATCGCCTACTTCGTGAAGATCTACCCGAGTAAGGCTAGCCTCCGTGGGCGTGAGCCATGATGGCATAGACAAGGTTGCTTCTTCGTGGACCCTTCGTGGGTGGAGCCCTCCGTGGACTCTCGCAGCCGTTACCCTCCGTGGGTTGAAGTCTCCATCAACGTGGATTGACGATAGCACCACCTATCGGAACCACGAGAAAAATCTCCGTGTCTCCACATTGCGTTTGCTCTTCTCCACCTCTCTTTACTACATGTGCAATTTACTTTCCGCTGCCTATACTCTAGAATTGCCTGTGTAGGGTGATGCTTGACTTGATCATCATTGTGAATCTGCCAAAAACTTGTCTTTATCAAAAGGCACAATTTTTATATTGTCAAGTAGTCTAATCACCCCCCCTCTAGACATACTTTCGATCCTACAACGGCCCACTGTTGACCTTCCAACTTTGGTCAAAAAAAGGTCAATAAACGAAAGCAATGACAAAATAACGACCAAAATGGGGAGTCATAATTGACCGTATTTCTTGTAGTGTAGGTGTGCACTTGTGCTGGTGGTGGTGCTGCTTGGGCTGCTACTGCTCATTCTTGTGCTGCTAACAAAATTGAATATAATCATTCTTGTTGGATCGTGCAGACATGTATGTGCTGCTAATTCTTGTCTTGCTAACACATTCTTGTCTTGCTCATTCTTATGATGCTTAATTTGTTGATTGCCTAATTTTATTCATCGTCTCGAGAATAAATTCATTTGATTGCTGCTACATCTCGATTAAATATCATAATGCTACTTGTCTAGGTTTTGTTCAATTAGGTGACTATATATCTCTTGTTAAAATTGTGGTCTTGATCTTTTGTTTAAACACGAGACATCATGCATAACTAGCTCTTCTTTTCGATCTAAACACGAGACCTCTTTTGTTCTATATTCAGATCGATGATGGCCACAGTGTTGTTTCTTTGTGCTTGACAAACTGAGACTTCTTTTTATTGTAATATTGAAGTTGTTTGGTTACGGCCTCAAAGCAGAAGATACCTCTAATTTTGGTGGCCTTTATGTTCATTCTTTACTGAGCTCGGGCCTATTTTTTGGAGTGTGAAGCCATGAAGCCAAGTGTGAAGTGTGAAGCCAAGTGTGAAGCGAAGACTTAGCAAAGAGTTTTGGTTACATGACTTAGCAAAGAGTTTTTGGTTCTGAAGTGTGAAGCCGAGTGTAAATTGTAATAGAAAATAAATGATTGTAGTGTTAATGTAGTGTTAATGAATTATATCTGTTCTGTCCTATTTGAAATAATGATTATGTATGTTGAAAAGATGTGAAATGGAAACTTGACCAGTGGGACCCAGTTATGAATATAATCTAAGCAATTTTGAAATTTCTGACATGTGTGACTGATGTATGGCATTATGACTAGTGGGATCAACGCCAAAATATAATTATTGAAATAGAAAATAAATGATTGTAAGAAGGCCAAGGCCAAAAAATAAAGAAGCTAAAATATTGGGCTTGGCCCATGTAGCCCACAAGAATTAACTTGGAAAAAAGCTTGAATTGTTGGGCTAGGCCCATGTAGAAAACCGAATCGGACCGGGCTGATTCTTGTGCCACATCGACTTGCCTTATTTGGATGCCTCGTGGTGCAGGGAGGTTGCTAGTGACCAAAAGCGTCCTGAGAGACATATTTTGGTCATAGCGTCTCGACCATTCGGAAGAAAGGTCGCTATAGTCAGTTAACGACGGCCAGCTTTTGACCTTATATTTTTGGTCACAAAAAGGTCACAAATTGAAAACAATGACCATTCAGTGACCAATAGTGGTGGTCACAAGTTGATATATTTCTTGTAGTGCAAGTATAGTTGTTGTTAGGGCATCTCCAACGCAGGCGCTAAGGCCGGGCGCTAGGGTCAGAATCCTGGTAGTTTTCGTCAGATCCCGTCCGATTCCAGGAAATAGGCTAGCATCAATGTCGCACTGGGCGCTAGTCCAATTGCTCGTTCTTTTTTCATGTCAATAGCGCCTGTACTTGGCACCTAGCGTTGGAAACAGGGGCACTAGGCCAGACGCCAGGAAGAAAAACATTTTTTATTACAGCCTAAGCGTCTAATTAGGCGCCTTGCAGTGTAGATGTCCTTAAGAAGACGGCACGGAGTGGCATGAACTTAATTTCTTCGTAAAGAATAATGACCCTGACCAAACTAAGCAAGTTTGAGTGATAGGGTTCGAACATGCAACTTGGGCAGTGGCACAGACCGACCTTTTCCATAATTTTAGTACACAAATCTTCAATGTCTGTGTAAATTTCAGGCGACCTACGCTTCCGGTGGTGGGTACTACAACGCAGAAATAGATCCAACGGCGCGTGGCGGTGCGAACCAACCTGTGGTTGAGATGGTTAGGTGGACAGTGGTATCCCAACCCACCAGGGTTCAAATCCTGGTGCTCGCATTATTCCTCGATTTATTTCAGGATTTCCGGCTATGCGCTTTCAGTGGGAGGAGACGTTCCCGTCTATGACGAGGCGCCTACTGTGGGTTCGTAAATCTTAAAATGATATGCCGGCTCAGTCTCTCGGAGATGCTCATAGGGGTAGGCTGTGCGTGTGTGTGTTCATAGGGGCGAGTGTATGCGCGTGTATATGAGCGCTTGTGTCTGTACTGATGCTAAAAAAAAACGACGCGTGGCGGTGACTCCAACCTACGGTCTTGGCCTTTCCGTTTTCGGCAGTTGCAACCCGAGCGACGTCTTGTGTCGTCGCTATCAGTTTTTCGGATGAGTTAGTTGCGCTCGGTCAAGGTCAAGCCAATCAGCAGCTTCATGATAAGGTCTCCACGCACGTAGTACTCATCCCTCGCCTTTTTGTCTGCTTCACAACGAGCTTTGTGTGTGCGTGGAAGCTTCTTGCCTGTCCTGGAGCCTGTGTCTACTATCGATATCAACAACACCACTATATACTGTAGTAACATCTCTCGTGGACATGAGCAGATAACAGCGACATGGATTTGGGTACAAACGCACGAACTAGCAGCCCGAACGGTCGTCTGTTACTCGTGCGGCGCAATTTCCTAGCGTGCGCGTCGGCCGGAATCAGCAGCCATGCCCTACTACGGGATGCATGAATCTGCATATTAATACATTTCTATCCATGTTCTCATTTTCTAATTGAAGCATGGAGATTTAGCTTGTTCTATTTTATTTCTTGCGTACACACGTGCCGGGCGGGCAAAGTTGAACGGGCCTCTACCTTCCTTCTTCGCTACTACTCCCTCCGTCCGGAAAAATTTGTCCTTCAAATAAATGTACCTAGGCATGCGAGGAACGTGGAGTGAGGAACGTGGAGTGGGCAGAGAGGGAGTAGTTAGCCTAGGCATGCGAGGTGGATGCGGCTCGACCGCTTGTACATATGATGTAAACTTGTGACTTTGGGAAGCTTTTTCTCCTCCTCCTTTAATGAATGATACGCACACTCGTGCGTATTCGAAAAAAAAATGTACCTAGCAAACTTGTCCTGCAAATAAATGTACCTAGCATTAAGTTAGTGCTAGATACGCCCATTTGAGAAACAAGGTTGGAACAAGTTTTTTCGGACGGGGGGAGTAGTTACTTTGCCTGCCCTTCCCTTCCCCTCTAGACTTGTCGTTGAGATCTCTCTTGGATAAATCGTGTTTTCCATGTGCCGTGATCCCTGATTAGACACCGAATAAATGCGCCGCGCATGGCTTGCACGCACAAATTAACCTTCCCCTTTTGGCAACTGATGATGAATTGTCATGACAGACTCCGGTTAAAAAGTGAACACTGAAGAGAAGGATCTGGCTCATTTGCGCGTTCAGTTTGGACGCCGACGGCCGGCTAGTGTGCGCGAAAGGAACAGGTAACCAACGGACGGACGGGCCGCTCGCCGGCCGGCTGTTTCTGCGTGCCGTGGCTTGTGGGAGCATTCCATTAGCTGTTGGCACTGCCAGCCAAAACCTCTGGGTGTGGGGGTCACCATCGATCTGTGGGGACGGAGATTCTGTGGCTGCTATACTGTTTATCAGTACAAGTTACTGTAACCTTCGCAAAAAAGGAAAGAAAACAGCGCAGGTTGAACAGCCTTGATCGAGACGAGTCAATGTACTTTTTTTTCTTTTGGACAAACAGAGGGGAGTGGGCCGTGACTGCATTTTATCACTCGATCGCCATTATGGTCGGTCCCAGCCGTGCGTTAATTACACCATCTTACTTAATCTAGAAGGATTATATCTCAAAAAAACTTAATCAAGAAGGATTACTCAAAAGAAAACTTAATCAGGACGGAGGAGCTGGCGCGTTCCAGATTTCCATTACTGGCCTGCGCATTAACGCGGAGGTGCCCCGCCACCATTGACAGAGAGGTTGCTGCAAGTCACAGCAGAGTGCCAGTTTTGCAGCCCTTCACGTGATGCACGCCCACCAAATAAGCTAATACTAGTAGATATAGAAGAATTAACTCAGAATCACCATTACATTACATTAGCCAGGCTAGCAAGGTACTCTAGGGCCGTAACCACGGCCAACTAAAAAGAACCAAAGAACTCCGCACGCCAGTTGATCGATGGACGGATGGATCGGCAGGAAGAGAGGCTTGAGGAGCTACTAGCTGTAGACGGTGACGAGGCGGCGGAAGCACCGGGTGCAGGAGTACTTGCGCTTGCTCTTGAGGCACAGCGGGAGGCAGAGGATGCGCCGCTCGCTCTCCACGTCGGTGGACACCACGGGGCCGCCGCAGGACGGGCAAGCGCCGGGCGCCTTGCCCGTGCCCACCACCCGCTCCTCCTTCGCCCCGATGATCATCTTCACCGCTCCGCCCACGCCCATTGCTGCCATCGATGGACGATACCCTCGGTCGCGCCAGAGGAAGAAGATGGAGATTGGAGGGAGGTGGGATCTTGGCTTTCGAAAAGTCTGGGGATTTTTGTGGCCGGTGACGGGGAAGGCATATATAGCGGAGGGGACGAGGGCGCAGGCGGGAAGCAGGGGCAGGACCGCGCGCGGCAGCGACCCGTTTGGGTTTCGCTTTTACCGGCTCGCGTACGTCTCGATGGATATGCGACCCACGGGAGGCCCATGTGCGGCTCCCCAGTGGAGGAGTACACGCTACAGTAGCAGGGCTTTCCTATTTTTTTTTTAGCGGCGCTAGTGTGCATTACATTCTTTATTAAAAGAATCATATTACTACACAAACAGTTTGGTACAGTACATTACTATATGTGTTTATTTGTTGACTAATAAACATTAAAGTTTATGCATGCGTGTGCCCATCTTGCTTTCGTACGCATCCATGATAAGATAAAGTTTTTGGCCTTTTGGGCTAGACGATGAACGCGATGAGGCCTACGGTTGAAGACATCTTAGTTTGGATATAGTTGTTCTCCCGCCTGTCTCCATATGCCCATGCCCCAGCAAGTCATTTGTACTCCCTCCGTTCCTAAATATAAGTCTTTGTAGAGATTTCATTATAGACTACATACGGAGCAAAATGGGTGAATCTATACTCTAAAATGCATCTACATACATCCGTATGTGGTCTACAGTGAAATCTCTAAAAAGACTTATATTTAGGAACGGAGGGAGTATATGTTGCCTACAAACAATACTAGAAAATTCACGTGCCAAATTTACATAGTTCAAAATTATTATATGTTATCTATGTTTTTCTTCTTTGCGAGATACATATTTACATTGACCATTTTGATTTTTGCCAAAAAGAATCGACCGGCTGACTCTTCCCTAAATCAAGTCACTGCTTATAAATACTCCCCCATGTAATGCCATGTATGTACTCCATGTTGAATTCTCTTTTAGTTCATCACTCCACTTCAATGTAACTCTAGATCGGTTTAAAAAGAAAGAAAAAAATGTTGTGCCCATTTTATTTTTTTGCTGGAATAGCCTCCACGCTTTAATCACGTGAAGTTTCCACTATCCTTTCCTTAGATGCACAAATTAATTAAGGGAATCGTTTCCATACGGCGCGCCGGCGGAACGTTCGGCCGGTCGCGTGCGAGAAGCGCGATTCTTTTTGATCAAACTACGACCCGTTCGCCCACGTGCCCACGTCAGTTGCCAGCGCAGCCCATGTGGCCCATCACCGCTGGCCCACCACCGCTTGCTCATCCTTTCTATCCTTATCCCGTACGGAGGCTCTCCTCCACTCATTCACTTCCTTTCCTCATCCCCTACCTTCAGTTATTGCCAATAGCTAGCACCCAAATCAAAACACCAGATAAATCACCAATGCAGAGACGAACAGGGGATGCAATTAGGGGGCCGAGCTTTTTCCATGACTTGATGCTACCGGCGGCGGCCGGACTTGCAAGCCCCGGGTTGGTGGAGCTGCAACCTCGGCGACAAGGAGCTGCATCCGGCGGTGATTTTTGCTGGAAGTAGTCTTTTTTTTTGCTACAATCGACACATATTTTTGATGATGATTTTTATTTTTGCTGGAACCACCATTAATTTTTGCTGGAGCTGCCTTTTTTTTGTTGCTACAATCAAGTGGTAGCATTTTTGCTGCCGAGATTTTTTGCTCGAACCAGTGATTTATTTTTGCTGGAAACATCTTTGCTTCCACCGTAGTTTGCTTTTGCTGGAACCAGTATTTTTCAAAGGATCCAATGGGTGGTGATGCAGAGCAACCTTGGGGTAATTTTGTTGCAAGCGTTGGCGGCGAGCATCGGCGGCGAGCCTCGACGGCAAGCATTTTTTGCTACCACCGTAGTCTTTTCTTGCTACCGCCATAGGTTGTTTTTGTTGCGAGCGTTGACTGCAAGCATTAGGCGAGCATCGACGGCGGCAAGATTATTTTGCTGCATCCGTCTTTTGAATTTGCTACTATCGGTGAGGAATTTTGCTACATCCATCATGGTGGAGGTGCGACCCGCGACGGCGGCGGTGATGAATTTGCTACAACTATCGTTCTCTTTTCCTACGACCGGCGTTTTTTTTCTGATACATCCATGAACGGCGTTGAATCTTGGCTGTTGCTGACGCAACCCCGGGCAGTGAGCTTCGACGGTGAGGGGGCGGCGATGGCGCATCAGGGTGCTGCAACCATGGATCTCGCCGGCGAGCTGCTGCCATCTTCACCGGAGATGCCACCGCGGGTGGACGCGGCTACATGCATGGAGCCGGCGAGAAGTGTAGGCGGCGACCGGCGGCGAGGGGGGCAACCGGCGGCGAGGGCGGCGACCGGCGGTGAGGAAAGACGGAGGCGAGGCGGTCAGTGCGTGCGGGGCGACGCTCCTTTTCCTCTCGTTTTTCCTGTGTAGTGGTCAACGATGAGGAGGAGTGGGACAGATCTGACTTTTTTTTATTTGTGAGGACAAATCTGACGGCTGTACGTACGGATCAAACGGTTTCGGCCGGCGCGCCGGCGCCTATAAGTGCCCATTAATTAATGTAGACGGTAAGGTTTCGTCACCCTACAAGTCACTGATTGAGTTCGGCACATCAATACGACAAAGACAAACAGAACCACGAAAACATTCTGATCATGCACATATATAAATATCGAGCATACCCAATACATGCAATGTTATTTCCATGACCCCTCAACGGAAAAGCAAGGTACCCAGATTGTATCATTTGATCTTATCTTAAACAAAATGTCAAACTTTCCGAGCTACGCTATTCTTCATCGGCGCCGGTTGTATTCTGTTGTGCTGGTTCTATGGAGCCTTAACATGGCGACTGTTCGACTGTCTACCAGAACAAGTTTTGCCCGGCTCCGGCGAGGTAGGGCGATGACGACGGCACGTCTTCAACTTGTTTCAGTGCTTGCAGTCGTTGTTAGGTGCTCTAGGATCTCGATTTAATTTTTATTATTTCTAATGTACGTTGTACTGTCATGATTGAAAATGAATAGATTAAAACTTTTCTCGTGAAAAAAGAAGGTCAAACCTATCGGGTTCCAGATTGTATCATTGGAAAATAGGATATCCGAAAAAAACATACTACAATGATGTGCATGTCAAATTCTCTTAGTTTAGTTCTCCACTTAACTACAACTCAAGATTTAATTGTTGAACATTAATGGGTAAAGAATACGTGAAGGTAAAAAAATGCCTAGCCCTCCACATTTTAATTTGGTTCATAAGTTTTGAAGATACCGAAATAGGAAAAGGGTAGAAATTTGATGTCATGTCATGTTGAAAAGCTAGCATTCTTCTACTGGACTAGACGTATACCATGATTCACCGAAATGAAAGAATTTTGTTAAGGTAGACTCTATGAAAAGGAAAATCCATTGATATCATATAGAAAGTAGATCACATGGAAAACTCATATGGATTATATAATCATATAAAACCATTGATCCAGCCATACATAATTAATCTTATACATGCAATAAATTACCAGACCTCCTTTTCCTTAAAAGGAGATAGTTCCACGATCAAATATTTTCCATGGACTCGCTTTTTTAGGAAAACGTTTCCAGACGATGCGCCAGTGGAAGCGTTCCACCAGACGTGCGCGGGCCCTAAAATCGCTATCAATCGTGTGAGTGGCGATGGGAGCGGCTGTGGATTCTCTGCCTTGCTGTGGCAAAGGCAGAGAGGAACAGTGTCTCTACCTTTCCCCAACTTTTGGTCGTTGGATCGAGAACGGACCGTTCAGATCTAGCGCAACAGGACTACTAAAACAGTGATATGAACAGTACATGCGCTACAGTGTTGTATGAACAGTTCACTCGCTACAGCGATTCGCTCGATCTGGACTGCCAGCTTTTGATCCAATGGCTCTCCCGGCTAAGGTAGAGGTGGCCTTGCTGAAGGGAAGTCAGAGGATCTGCGCCCGATGGGAGCACCCGTTAGAAGAAAAAGAGGTGATGAGAGCACTGCTTCCAATCGTTCTTTGCCCTCATCTTCTTCTTCCCCACGGCACAGGCGCTGGGGGCACCCGCACCACCAGGCACCAACCCCCGCCCGCACCACTAGCACACACGTCTCCGGCCGCGACCCCGGCACCCTCCGCCATGTGCGCACCCCCGATGAGAGCCACAGCCGCAATCCTTTTTCACCTCCTTGTTCCTCCTCCACACCTTCTTCTCCTCCTCAGGGAGCACACCACCTTTGCTCAGTTTTTTTGCTGGAGGTGGCTGGAGTGGGAGCTGGAAGCAGCATCTTTTTGCTATAACTGGCCATCATCGGAGTTGGAACCATCACTGTTATGTTGGAACCGGCTGGAGCGGGAGCTGAAAATGGCATTTAATTTTGTTGCAACCGTCTACAAGAAAAGCTTCAACCGGCGGCCAAAAACATTTCAACCATAGACGACCGAAGCCATGGACGATGATGAAAAGTTGCAACCAGCTTCGTTGTTTGCTACAACCGACTTATTTTTTGCTATAAACATAGGATGGCCGTGGGGCACTGACCACGGTAGGTGAGGACCGGCGGCGCAGCTTCAGGCAACAACCGGCGTTGTGGTTTTTTGCTACATGCTACAACCAGCATTGCAAATTGCTACTCTACTGCGTCCCATGCGGCTACAACAGACATCGTGGTTTGCTACAAACACATACTGTGAAATGCTATAACCGGCAATGATATTTGTACAAGATGTTGCGGTCGTTGATGGCCGTGCACGGGGACGAGGAGGACGACGACGCCACGACAGCTGTGAGGCTGTGGATGAGGATTTTGCATGCTGGACCCGGCGAGCATTCTTGCTACAAGCTCCATGGATCGGGTTTTTTCGAGCGTGAGGAGAAGGTTGTGTGAGGGCGGTGAGCCTGGGGTGTGCGGCGACGCTTCGAACTCGATCGCCTCGCGGGGATTACGGCGGGGGTCGACGTTGCTCGCTGCAGCCTCCTCCTCTTTCGCTCCGATGCGCGGCGCTGCGATCTTTTCAGGAAGACGATGAAGAAAAGGACGAAGCGAGGAGGCTCATCCAACAGCTAGCAATATAGGAATTGTACCGTCTAGGTGGACCGGCGGAATTATTAGGATGGTGGGCCGGCACAGAGTGCTGCCCTTTCTTTATCCCATGACATCCTTATCCTCAGAGACTCTGGTTGGACCTCACCTCTTGTACCCGTATAGTAGTACAACCTAGGCGCGTGGTTTGCACTTTGCAGCACGCTGGCGTCGTCGGCCTTGATGAGGCGACGGGACCGGGCGCAGCATGGGAGGCAGATCTGGGCGTTGCCCATTGCAGGTCCCTGAGAGGAGACCACTTTGGACGACCCTCCTCAGAACGGTGCACAACTGGGCCTCCTCCCCGGCACGCGACGTGCCGGTTTGTTACAGCGCCTTGTCTTGTCTGGTCCCTCGGACTCTCCCCTAGTGCCGGCATGTACGTGACACGGCCACAGCCTACGCACCGGACGTGATGTACATGTACGGCCTTGCACCGTGCAGGGCGTGACATGCCAACGCTATCTTCTCTCTCGTGGCCTCTCTCATAGAAAAATGCACACGGTATGCTCATGCAACATTTCGGAAATACCAAAACCCTTTTACACGAGGGCGCTCTAGGTTTAAAGGTGCTAGCCATGTTAATTAGGACTTTCCTTTCTCCCCGTAGAAGAAAGAAAGCGGCCTAGCCGCACGGGCGACAAGCTCTCCAACGCCGTTCCCGGCGGCTCCCCTCCGGACTCCGGTTACGACCTTTTGGTCGCTGGTGAGGGGGTTCGCTCGATCTCACATGCGAACGTGTGCAGCTATAGGTTTAGGGTCGTGTTAATTTTAGGTATTGGTCGTCTCACGTCTTGGCTTCAGCTACGGTGACGGCGGCGCATAATAAAGAAGCTCTAGATCTTTCTCTGATGAGGCGTCTTGCTCTATGGTCGATGAGGGATTTGGGAACGAGTTTGTTCGAGCGGTGATTGTGTGGCGGCGGCGTAATCCATGTGGTTGAATTGTGTCCCTGGGCTTCGCCGTTCCAACGACGTTTGCTTCGGCGGCGGCATGGAGGTTGGGAGGTAATTCAGGAGCGAATACAGATGGTGGTTTGCGTTGGCGGCATTTAAAAGATGGTGGATTGTGTGTTGGGTTAATGGTTGGTGGCTAACAGGTATGGTTTTCTCCTTTGAGATCTTCATTGGGGGGAGGGGGTGGGTGCCAGATCTGGAGTTTGATGGTGTATCCGGAATGCTGCCCCGGTCAGATTCTTTCAACGGCAGTGGCTTTGTCTTTGGTAAGCTATTTTTGAAGGCTCGAAAAGCTACATATCATGCCATAACTTCTTAGGCCACATGCATCAATCGGATCGCAAATTGATGCCTCCCGCGTGATTTTTGTCAGATAGTCGGCGCACGACACTCTCTAGGGTGGCGTTGGTGTCGGTTGTTGCAGTTGTGTTTGGTGTCTTGCAGTGGGATGCATGAATGGCGGCATGCAGCGGCGTTCCTCTTCTTCGATCGCGTCGAATGAAGTTGACGACACTAGGATCAAGCGGACACTGGGAAGAACCCCGACCGATGTGCCACAAAGCCTCAGTCTCATTGCTTGCGGTGGTCAAGTTCATCGGCTCGAAAAGCATCCTTGTGTGCAAAGGTTCTCCTTCGAATATCTTGGCATGACGGTAGTTCCCCTCTTTCTTCAATGTTGCCTCGGCGGCGGAGGAGGATGATGGTGGGCGAAGTTTTGGTGTGGCACAAGATTTTGCCATGGTGAAATCTAGTTTTAATTCTTGCGAAGTCTTTGGCGCAATATTGCAAGACATCTTGTATGTCTCTTGTGATGACCACATGCGTACTCTTTGTAATACGTTTACGTAATGAATATATGTGTGGTTATTTCAAAAAAGAAAAACTATTTCTTTCCAGTAATGCCTCTTTTTTTACCTTCACATAGAAAATGCCCTTTTGGGGTTCATATTAAAATATTAAAGTCTTTTTTTGCAGGGGGGAAATATTAAGGTCGTGGAGCTTATTATATATTGAAGAAGTGTTGGATACGAATTGCTACTAGTACTTCTATATATTATTCTCCTTATGACTTACAAATTATGCACGGGGCATTTGTCCACAAATCTATGCGCCCCGTTTTTCTTCAATTTCTTTCGATCCCCGAAAGTCCATTTCCCCTCCACCGCGCGATTTGACATTGAATCAGACGGTTCGCGCTAGCAGCTGAAATGAGAGACGAGAGAGATGTCTTGCGTGCCACACGCAGCATCTTGCCGTTTCAGCAGCACATTAAGCTGCGGAGGCACAAGAAACAAGAAACGTACGCATAATCACGAGCGACTACACTTGCTAAGAATATGATTTCTTGTAGACTTTTCGTTCCACGGTTCTTTTGCAGATTGGAGCGGCATGTGATTAGCGACTAGACAATATAATGCTGCATGATTTGCCGTTTAATGCGACGGGACGTACGAAATGTTACGCAGGCAAGCTGGTTGTTAGTGTAAGTGCAACGGGACATTGAAATGTTTAAGCAAACGAGCTACAACTCCTACACTTGTGCGAGTATATTTTTCCCGGCACGGTATATTCACAGGAATATGCAGGGTGACAGGCACCATTCTTACAGGGAGCCTGGGAAACTGAGGAGGACGTAGCCAGCTAGTTAACAAGAGATCAGTGGCAACTATGGCGGAGCATATTCCCCTAGTGAAGCTAAGACAAGATGTTAATCATACTTGTACTAGGAGCTAGTGGACCCTAACAAATCTAAATTATAGTACCTGTTATCACCTAGTAGAACTGTAGCAACCGACCCATACATTATTACAACTGTAGCTAATGTCCATTTCAGGGTAAGCACAAGCAGGAACGCCGGTGCGCGGCATGTGCGTATGATTGAGCTGTGATGTGATTTCATGCTGTGAAGCGACTTGAACGGTTGGCAGCTTATCACATGAGAGCAGCAGTCGCCATCTCCGGAAAAGTAAATTTCTGATACCCTAGAGCCCAAATATGTTCTTTGTAACTTATACTCCGCATCTCCGACGCCGATCCTCAAACCGCTCCCATCTGTCCATACCGCGGAAGCCATCCAACGTGGGTCTGTATTGTTCCGCGGCGCAGTCTAGATATACTTTCTCCCGTAAACTGAAGACAAACGTGGAGGGCTTTGCAGGCGCTCGGACAACACGCTTGCCCGCTTCTGACTGTCCTGACCCACCCAAACCCCCTCCTCCCTCGTGCGCGCTCCCTTCCCGCCCAGCTGCCCGCATTCATGCCGCTGTAGAGCGCGCCACTCCACATTGAAGACGGCTCAAGGCGGACGCGACCTCTCATTGCCTCCACCATTGAAGCTGCGCACCGGCCGAGGGCGCCGCCCGCTGCACGCCCGGTTGAACACGCCCCCTCGCCGCATTGAAACGCCTCAATTAAACCCGCGTGGAAGCCCAGAAACCTACTCCGGCCGAATTAAACACAACGTCGGGCAAGTTTGTCCTGTCTTCCTGCTATTTAAAAGACGCCAGACGCCGTGCAAGAATCGCACCACTCCGTCGCTCCCCGTCTCCTCCTTTCACCATTTTCTCCACCCTGTCGATGGAATCCAACGAGCAGGAAGAGCAGTTCTCCGGCATAAAAGCCGGTTGGGTGGCCTGTGGGTACGAGCGAGGCTGCTTGCTGCTCCACCTCCCTCGCCTAGCTCGGCGGAGCAAGTTTCTGCCCCAAGCCGGAGCGTGGTTCAGCAACTCGTTGCTCCAAGCCGGCTCGCGAAGGAGTGGCGAATTGCTCCCGGCCAACATGTGGGGAAGGGAGGAGGGGGGCATGGCGGCACGAGCATCATGGCTTCCGTGGACGACGTTGTGTCATACCGCCCCTCCCATGCATGTGGTCGCGCCATCGGACGTCAACGTGCGCGTAACCGCACCTTGCTGACAGAGAAAGAAGTCAGTTGCACGGACATCGATGTGATGGCGGCCAACACGTCCGTGCCCGCCGCCATCATCGAGGAGATGTAGAACACGGGAGGCCGCCGTTGCTTGAGTCCCATGAAGGCCATCACCGAGGCGACGCCGGCGTACAAGGTCGTAGACTTGTTTTATCTTAGTTTGGTATCATTTTTAGTTTAAAATATGTCCAAAATATAAACGTTTCATCCGGTTAGTATAAAATCCGTCGTGTTTATATATATGAAATCCGGCCGTGTTTGCACGAATTTCATCCAGTTTGTGAAAACGAGTTTGAAATGTATGCGGGCAGCGTTGGATGCCCGCCTCCCCCGCAGGGTCCATGGACAGATGCAAGAGGAAATTTGCTAGTCGTCGTTGAAGATGCCCTTAGGCGATCGAGCATTCATTTTTATCGGCCTACAAACCTCAAGTTCTTAGACCCCAATGAAATCAATGGGATACTTAGTCCTACCACAAAGAATCTCAAGATGTTAAACAATGCCTGTAGGTCCGCCAGTTAACGCTGAACCTCATCACTTCCGGGTCTTCCGGCCCGTCAACGGTCATCGAGTCATCACTAATGACAACCTTATTATGGGCCAGCTCTCATCAGTAGTAAGCCATTTTGACTCCTCTGCGGTATGACATTCGGAAGTAGTATTTTAGAGCCGAAATGTTTATCCGGAATGAGGTTCTTGCCATATGGCTTTCTCATTGAGAAGCTTCAAGGGCCACTTCCACACTAGGCTCATGTCGTTTAACCTCTAGTCTCGGATTCCTATGCCATTTTGCTCTCTTATCCGACAGAGTCCTTCTGACATCAGATGTATCCTGGAGGTTGATCTCGAACCAAAATTTCCAACGCATCCCATTTCTAAAAGTTGTCCTTCAACTATTCGTGTCGGACTCATCATGATGGCCACTTTTGCTCTCCTCTTAGACTTCCACACTGGAACTGTATGTGATTGCCTCACACTACCACACATCTCTATTGTAGTTCAAGCATTGGTTCCGCTACATGTGAAAGCTAGTTATTTATAAACCGTGTGTAAATGCAGACTTCATTGCTTCACCAAACCTCATGTGCTAGATGCTGCATTTTTCTTTCATTTTTTGCAAGCTTAGTCATTTATAGGACAGAAACTGTAGTTGTTGTTAAGGAACTAACATGTCCAAGGTACATTAAGGCATCTTCAATTTATGCAGCCTCATGCTTGGTTTGATCTTGGTTGTGAAAATATCCATGGTGTGAGATTACGGCCACGGGCTTAAAAAAATCAGCATATGCCCTGAGTCTTTCTCTATCTATTTCTTCCCCTCTCTTTCTCATGTGCATGTTCCTTCTTCCTTCGATGCACTAGGGTTACGTAGTCACCAAGTAGCATGGTGAACCATTTCCAAAAACAGTAACACATGGAGCGTAAGCAAGTTCAAAGATGAAAACCTTCATGGGGCTGCTGATCTTTGATTTTTTTATTGAACAACGAGCCTCCTCATCTATTTTCATTAACGAAACCACCAATAGTTTTACATCATCAAAAAATAAAAGAACAAAGAAAATGCTGATCTTGGATTATACTTTGCAGGTTTAGTGCGCCCAGACTATCCATCACACTCTAGGTTTAATTGTGTTGCCTTATAGCCCAATGCCATGATTTGCAACCCTTGCTGCTCCAGGAAGAAATTCCCCTATGTAACATATTGTTCTTAACCCGGCAGGTCACAATAGCAGGCTTATGAATATAACCCTCTCGAGTCCTACTCCTACCCCTGTTTTCCCTGCTTCCTCCAAAACGATAGGACCACTGAGGCACTGACGTTGCAGTGTAAGTTGGTTAGTTTGCTATCATGTATCACAAGATTCTAAAGGAGCGAGCTTCAGTGTTAAAGAACCACTCGTCGAAGGATACAACTGATGTAGGAGAGAATAGTAGCTAAATTGCATTTGCATTGGCAAGATTATCCGTTCATGTATGTGTGTTCTGTTGGAAGGTTTTTACTCTTCGCCTTTAGTGACAATTTTCGTTGTTTCAGTAAATCATCGGGCTAATGTCTTAAAACTACAAGGATTCTACATGCCATTTGTGCTTGATTATTGACCAGTCTCACGCTCCATTATGTAACCAATGGATATATTCTGAATTCTTATGATTTACAGTCTGGCAAGTTGCGGGCCTCTCCATGTTGTGTTTCTCTGTCTATAAGAAAGTCATATTTATTAACTTGTTGCTCTGCCACTAGTAGAAAACAGGGTTTTGGTCCAAGCAGGGAAAGCCCATTAATCCCGGTTCACTCACGATCCGGGACCCATGGGGGCATAGATCCCGGTTCGTGAGGCCAGGGGGCCGGCCGGGCCTCGTGGGGCATTGGTCCCGATTCGTCTGGCCCTTTTGGTCCCGGTTCCAGGCATGAGCCGGGACCAATGGGCCTCGCTCCTAGCCCACCATCATTGATCCCGGTTGGTGGCTTGAACCGGGACCAAAGGTTGTCCTTTAGTCCCGGTTCCAGCCATGAATCGGGACCAATGAGATGCCTATATATACCCTTTGGCCGCGAGTAGAGCAGTGGAGTGCTCTGCTTTTTTTGGGAGAGGTGTGTCAGAGGTGTGTTGTGCTCTAGCTCACCTCCTATGCACATGAGGTGTTCGATAAAATGTCCAAGCCACACTTAAGCTTTCTCCTCTCGAAGCTCCTTGTCCAAACTCCATTTTTATCAAGATTTGTCTAGGTTAGGCTGTTTGTCATGTCCCGTCCCGTCCTCACCGCTGTCGATCGCCCGCGCCGATCTCGTCGCCGGTACCACCGTGGTGAGCCTCTTGTTCTTATCTTCTTTCTAAAAAAAGTTCTTACTTGTATGATTTAGATCGATACTTGTGTAGTTTTCTTACTTATTATTATTTGTTATTATATAGTGCGATGATTTTGATATCCACCTCCGTCGGCCCTCGTCCTCTCTATGATTCGGGTTTGGTATATATATTATCTTTTATAAATATTTGTTTCATTTAGTGTTTATGACAATTATGCCGAGCAATGTGACATAGTTTTTCTTATCTAGGAGGTATGTGAACCGGAAATTCCAACCGACCCTGTTGTCGAGAGGTTAAAGTTAGTTGAAGAAGAAAACAATTACTTGAAGGAAACATTGAAGAAAATTGAGAAGGAGGAGATGATATTGGAGTTGCATGTTGTGGATGTCGTCGATGATCACAAGATCAAGATGGATGCAATGCGCTTGAAGATTAGAAAAACTAGAAAGTATGTCATTCATACTGAGGCTTGGTATCATTATGCCGTTGGATCAATTGTTACCTTAGTTACGATTGTGATCGCATTTGTTGTTGCATTAAAATGTTTTAAATAGTTTCAATGTATGGTTTAATTAGATGCTCTGGAGAGCTATATGTTGTTCAACGAGAATTATGTACATATTTTGGTTTTAATGTGTTGATGAACTTTTATTAATTTGGTCACTTTTGTATTCATGATGTTCTGTAATGGTTTTTGACACACTTAATTATATATAATGCACGCAGATGAACCGACAATGGATGTACGGTGACAGACGCACCTCCGAGTACATTAAGGGCGTGCATAATTTTCTCGAAGTGGACGAGGCAAACAAGCAGAATGATTTTGTGTGTTGTCAATGCCCTATATGTGGAAATACGAAGTCTTACTCTGACCGGAAAATCCTTCACGGCCACCTGCTTTATAAGGGTTTCATGTCACACTATAATGTTTGGACCAAGCACGGAGAAACAGGGGTTATGATGGAAGACATCGAAGAAGAAAAGGATGATGACAACTATGTGTCCCTCGACCCTCGACGCTGCTTGCTGCAGCCTCCTCCTCTTTCACTCCGATGAGTGGCGTTGTGATCTTTTTAGGAAGATGATGAAGAAAAGGACGAAGCGAGGAGTCACATCCGACAGCTAGCAATATAAGAATTGTACCGTCTTAGGAGGGCCGGGCGAATTATTAGGCCGGTGCGCCGGCACCTAGTACTGTCTTTTTTTACCCGATGACATCCTTCTCCTCAAAGGACTCTTGGTTGGACCTCACCTCTTCTACCTGTATGGTAGTACAACCTAGGCGCCTGGTTTGCACTTTGCAGCACGCTGGCGTCGTCGGCCTTGATGAGGTGACGGGACCGGGCGCAGCATGGGAGGCAGATCTGGGCGTTGCCCGTTGCAGGTCCCTGAGGAGACCACTTTGGACGGCCCTCCTCGGAGCGGTGCACAGCACAACTGGGCCTCCTCCCCGGTACGCGACGTGCCGGTTGGTTACAGCGCCTTGTCTTGCCTGGTCCCTCGGACCCTCCCCTAGTGCCGGCATGTACGTGACACAGGCCGCAGCCTACGAACCGGATGTGACGTACATGTATACATGCCAACGCTATCTTCTCTCTCGTGGCCGCTCTCATAAAAAATGCACACGGCATGCTCATGCAACATTTCGGAAATACCAAAACCCTTTTACACTAGGGCGCTCTAGGTCCAAAGGTGCTAGCCGAGTTATAGTTTAGGGTCGCGTTAATTTCAGGTTTTGATCGTCTCACGTCTTGGCTTCGACGGTCACGGTGAAGCATAATAAAGAAGCTCCAGATCTTTCTCTGATGAGGCTTCTTGCTCTATGGTCAATGAGGGATTTGGGAACTAGTTTGTTCAAGCGGTGATTGCTTGACGGCGGTGTAATCCATGTGGTGAAATTGTGTCCCCGGGCTTCGCCGTTCCAGCGACACTTGCTTCAGCGTCGGCATGAAGGTTGGGAGGTAATCCAGGAGTGAATGCAGATGGTGGTTTGCATCAGCAGCATTTAAAAGTTGGTGGATTGTGTGTTGGGTTCATGGTTAGTGGCTGACATGTATGGTTTTCTCCTTCGAGATCTTCATTGGGGGAAGCGGGTGGGTGCCAGATCTGGAGTTTGATGGTGTATCCGGGATGTTGCCCCGGTCAGATTTTTTTCAACGACAATGGCTTTGTCTTTGGTAAGCTATTTTTGGAGGCCCAAAAAGCTACATATCAGGCCATAACTTCTTAGGCCGCATGCATCAATCGGATCGCAAATTGATGCCTCCCGCGTGATTTGTGTCTGATAGTCGGCGCACGACACTCTCTAGGGTGGCGTTGGTGTCGGTTGTCCTGGTTGCAGTTGTATTTGATGTCTTGCAGTGGGGTGCATGGATGGCGGCCTGCAGCGGCATTCCTCTTCTTCGATCACATCGAAAGAAGTTGACGACACTGGGAAGAACCCCGGCCGATGTGCCACAAAGCCTCGGTCTCGTTTGTTGCGGTGGTCCAGTTCATCGGCTCGAAAAGCATCCTTGTGTGCAAAAGTGCTCCTCCAAAGATCTTGGCGTGATGGCAGTTCCCCTCTTTCTTCAATGTTGCCTCGGCGGCGGAGGAGGACGATGGTGGGCGAAGATTTGGTGCGGCACAAGATTTTGCCGTGGTGAAATTCTAGTTTTAATTCTTGCGAAGTCTTTGGTGCAATATTGCAAGAAATCTATATACTCCCTCCGTTTCTTTTTAGTCTGCATATAAGGTTTGGTCAAAGTCAAGCTTTGCATAGTTTGACTAACTTTATATTAAAAAATATCAACATTCACAATATGAAATCAACATTTTCAAATGCACCATGAAATGTATTTTCATATTATATAGTTTAAGTATTGTAGATGTTCATATTTTTAAATATATATTTGGTCAAACTTTGTGTAGTTTGACTTTGACCAAAACTTATAAGCGAAGTAAAAAGGAATGGAGGGAGTACGTCTCTAGTGATGACCACATGTGTACTCTTTGTAATACGTTTGTCTAATCAATATATGTGTGGTTATTTCAAAAAAGAAAAACTATTTCTTTCCGGTAATGCCTCTTTTTTACCTTCACATAGAAAATTCCCCTTTGGTGTTCATATTCAAATATTAAAGTCTTTTTTTGCGGGGGAAAATATTAAAGTTGTGGAGCTTATTATTGAAGAAGTGTTGGATACGAATTGCTACTACTTCTATATATTTTATTCTCCTTATGACTTACAAATTATGCACGGGGCACTTGTCCACAAATCTATGCGCCCCGTTTTTCTTCAATTTCTTCCTATCCCCAAAAGTCCATTTTTCCCTCCGCCGCGCGATTTGACACTGAATCAGACGGTTCGTGCTAGCAGCTGAAATGAGAGACGAGATAGATGCCTTGCGTGCCACACGCGGCATCTTGCCGTTTCAGCAGCAAATTAAGCTGCGGAGGCACAAGAAAGAAGAAACGCACGCAAAAAGGATAGCTCATACTGGTTGCGATGTTGAGGTATGCGCTTGCATAATCACGAGCGCCTACACTTGCTCAGGAATGGCGTTCTTGTAGACTTTTCGTGCAGATTGGGGCGGCATGTGATTAGCGACTAGACAATGTAATGCTGCATGATTTGCAGTCTAAATGTGACGGGACGCACGAAATGTTACGCATACAAGCTGGTTGTTAGTGTAAGTGCGACGGGACACTGAAATGTTTAAGCAAACGAGCTACTACTCTTACACTTGTGCGAGTATATTCTTTCCCGGCACGGTATATTCACAGGAATATGCAGGGTGACAGGCACCATTCTTACAGGGAGAGCCTGGGAAACTGGGGAGGACGTAGCCAGCTGGTTAAGAAGAGACCAGTGGCAACTATAGCGGAAGCATATCCCCTAGTGAAGCTAAGACAAGATGTTAATCATGCTTGTAGCAGCTAGCGGACCCTAACAAATCCAAATTATAGTACACCTAGCACTGTAGCAACCGACCCATACATTATTACAACTGATCTGGGACCGTAGGGAGCTAGCTAATTTCCATTTCAGGGTAGGCACAAGCAGGAACACCGGTGCACGGCATGTGTGTATGATTGAGGTGCGATGTGATTGCATGTTTTGGAGCGGCTTGAACGGTTGGCAGCTGCCGGTACATTGTCTGTTTATCACATGGTAGCAGCAGTCACCATCTCGGGAGAAGTAAATTTCTGATACCCTAAAGCCCAAATATGTTCTTAGTAATTTACTCCCTCGGGCCAGTATTCATTTTTGTCGGCGTACAAAGCTCAAGCTCTTAGGCACCCCTATGAAATAAATGGGATACTAAGTCCTACCACAAAGAATTTCAAGATATTAAACAATGCATATAGGTCCGCCCGTTAGCGCTGAATCTCATCCCTCTCGGGTCGTCGGACCCGTCAACAGTCACCAAATCATCACTGATGAAAACCTTATGTGCCAACCCTCATCAGCTAGCGGTAAGCCATTTTGACCCGTCGAGGCTAAAGCATTATGTGGTAGTAGTGTTTTAAAACCGAAATGTGTATTCGGAATGAGGTTCTTGCCACATGACTTTCTCATTGAGAAGCTTCAAGAGCTACTTACACAATAGGCCTCTGGTCCGACAGAGTCCTTCAGATGTCAGGCGTATCCTGGAGGTTGATCTCCAACGGAAATTTCCAAGGTATCCCATTTCTATAAGTTGTTCCCATTCAACTACTAGTGCCGGACTCATCGTGATGGCCACTTTTGCTCTTCTCTTAGACTTCCATACTGGAACTGTATGTGATTGCCCCACACTACTACACATCTCTATTGTAGTTCAAGCATTGGTTCTGCTACATGTGAAAGCTAGTTATTTATAGACCAGGTGTAAGTGCATACTTCATTGCTTCACCAACCTTCATGTGCCAGATGCTGCCTTTTTTATTTTATTTTTTGCGAGCTTAGTCGTTTATGGGACATAGGGTGTATTTGTTGTTAACGAACTAACATCTCTAAGGTGCATTAAGGCATCTTCAATTTATGCAGCCTCACGCTTGGCTCCATCTTGGTTGTGAAAATGGCCATGGTGTGAGAATACGTCCATGGGCTTAAAAATAAAATCAGCATGTCCCCGAGTCTTTCTCTGTCTATTTCTTCCCCTCTCTTTTTCATGTGCATGTTCCTTCTTCCTTAGATGCACTAGGATTACATGGTCACCAAGTAGCATGGCGAACCATTTCCGAAATCAATAACGCAGGGAGCGTAGGCAAGTTCAAAGATGAAAACCTTCATGGGGTTGTTGATCTTTGATTTTGATTTTTCTTAACAACGAGCCTCCTCACCTATTTTCATTAAAGAAACCACCAATTGTTTTACATCGTCGAAAAAATAAAGGAACAAAGAAAATGCTGATCTTCGATTATACTTTGAAGGTTCAGCGTGCCTAGACTATCCATCACGCTCTACCTTTAATTGTGTTGCCTAAATAGCCCAATGCCATGATTTGCAACCCTTGCCGCTCCAGGAAGAAATTCCCCTCTGTAACTTAACGTCTTAACCCGGCAGGTCACAATACCAGTCTTATGGAAATAACCCTCCTGAGTCATACTCCTTCCCCTGTTTTCCCTGCTTCCTCCAAAACGATAGGACCACTAAGGCACTGCATTGCAGTGTAAGTTCGTTGGTTTGCTATCACGTACCACAAGATTCTAGAGGAGCAAGCTTCAGTGCTGAAGAACCACTTGTTGAAGGATACAACTGATGGAGGGTAGAACAGTAGCTAAATGCCATTTGCATTGGCAAGATTATCGGTTCATGTTCTGTTGGAAGGTTTGTTATCTTCCGCTTCAGTGACGATTTTCCTTATTTTAGTAAAAAAAAAATTACAAATCTTATTTTAGTAAATCATTAGGCTAATATCTTAAAACTACAAGATTCTACATGCCACTTGTGCTTGATTATTGACCAATCTCACGCTCCATTATGTAATCAGTGGATATTTTTTAATTCTTACAATTTATGGTCCCACAAAACTGCAGGCTTCTCTATGTTGTGTTTCTGTCTCTTTGAGGAAGTTCATGTTTATGAACTTTCTTTTGTTCTGCATGTGTATCTTGTGAGTACGACCTTACTCGTGAAATTATTATTTTTGGTATGTTTAGTACGATGTGCAATACCTATTTAAATTATCAAAAAATTAAGTGTTACATTCATGGTCTCCAACAAAGGGGTGTGTTCTATGTCGTAGCTAAAGCTATGAAACGAGACCACATGGAGGTACTAGTAAGTGGCAAGGCAGCCGAACCTTCACATCAGTATGCCTAGAATACTTGTTTTCCAAATTTGCTTGAGAAAATATTGAAATTTGCTTGCACATTGATTCTAGACGCCGCAGCAGAGCACGCCATTGCTTTGAATTCGTTATGATACTGTATGTATTGGCTTCTTTAACTCCAATAGAAATTTCCAATGCATTCCATTTCTAAAAGATGTCCTCATTCAAGTATCGGCACCTCACACATCGTGCTGGAAATTTTTACTCTCCTCTCCATAATGCCATTATGTGTGATTGCCTCACACCTCACACACATCTACCACAACTCTACTGTAGTTACCTCAAAGAAAAACACATCTACCATGGTTTCGAGCATTGCTGTTGTTACATGAGGAAGGTAGTTATTTATAGAACGGGCGCAAGTGCATACTTCATTGCTTCGCCAAACTCCACATGTCAGCTGCTACCTTCTGGTCTCTTTCTTATGAGTGTAACTCTTTTTTAGAAGAGTGTGGTTATTGTCAAGAGGAACCAACATCGCTAAGGTGCATTAGGGCATCTCCTATGTATGCAGCCTCAGACCATCACAAGCCTGGTCCCCTGTTGGTTATGAAAATAAGTAAATGACCATGGTGTGGAAATATGGTTTATCATGTCCCCAAATGTCTCTCTGTCTCTGTTACTAAATTGAGATTAATTTTCATCTTATGCTGGCCAGACGGAAAAATAGACATTGCACCAAACATGTGTGTAAACCAACAAAATATTCGAACCCAAAGATTCTAGAATTGCCAATTCATTGTTGAGAATAACCCTCCTAAATAAACAAAATAATTCCTTGGGGCTGATTATGGGTGACCACTTATTAATTTTAATTTCACATCTTTACTATATACCATGAGTATATTGTCACCAAGTAATGCAGAAAAAAATTCCAAATGCAGGCCTGTGATACCTTTTCTCCGGCAATAGCTTGATGTGTTCGGTGCATCAGGGTCCGGTGGTTTTCCAGGCGGTACGGTTCAGTTCTTGGTCGGTAATCTAGGCCGCCTCTTGTTGTGCTTGGTTGAGTGGGTGCCGTTCTCGACACCCTCTCAGATGTCATTTTCTCTTTTGACTTGCCTGCATGGGGATTTCCTCACCACTTTGCATCCGTTCAAATTTTTGGGCTTAAAACTGGGCAAAAGCCTGTTTTGACCACATGGAACTATGCATTATTGAGTGCCACAGGCAGCCAAGCCTTCAAAACGGCATGCCTAGAATACTTATTGGGGGAGCACTAGCCATCAGACTACTGCTATGTTGTATTCTATCAGACTAGTCGGTGACCCTAGGATTAAAACAATGCTATTCGTCGGATCTAGTAGGAAAAAGTCAGGCGTTAAGTTGTCTCTTTCCTCTATTAATTGCGTGTTGTATTCTAGCATGTCCTCTCCTGCCGCTAACCTCTCTTTCCACTAATTATGCGCTGAGTATGTTAATTGATCCTTCCCCGGTCAAGGAAGCATGAGCATTGACACTGGATATTTGCTTCCAGCTTCCTTTCTAATATTTGCTTCCAAACCTATATCCTAGTGACAAATATTTTGTGACGGAAGCATTGTTCCATCGACTAGAGAATTCATCCAACCAAACAGTTATTTGTTTCCTTCAGATAAAAAAAGCATTTTTCTGACTTGTTTCAAAAGTATCAACCTGGTGCTTCCATCAACTATAAAATTGCTTCCAACCAAATACTCCCTCTGTCCCAGAAAAAATGTCTCAACTTTAGTACAACTTTGTACTAAAATTAGTACAAAGTTGAGACATCTATTTTGAGACGGAGGGAGTAGTAATGAAATTGCAAAGAAAAAAATCTCTTAGTATAAAGAAAATTTTGCTTCGCAAAGGAATCGCGTGGAAGCACACCTTGAATGATGACGCATTGTTAGAAAAATATATATTTCCGCTTGTTTCAAAAGCATCAGTCTCGTGCTTCCATCAACCATAAAATTGCTTCCAACCAAATGGTAATAAAATCGCATGTGGCACGATATTTTTCAAATAAAGAAAAATTTTGGTTCGCAAAGGAATCACGTGGAAGCACAACATGAATGATGATGCATTGTTAGAAAAAAAACATATTTCCGCTTGTTTCAAAAGCATCAGTCTCGTGCTTCCATCAACTATAAAATTGCTTTCAACCAAATACTAATAAAATTGCATGTGACACAATGTTTTTGAAATAAAGGAAATTTTGCTTCGCAAATAAATCACATGGGAGCACAACATGAATGATGACGTATTGTTAAAAAAAACATATTTCTACTTGTTTCAAAAGCAGCAATCTCGTGCTTCCATCACTTATAAAATTTCTTACAACCAATTAGTAATTGCAATTGATACAATCTTGTTGTATAATGAAAAAAATTGCTTCTTTCAGGTGGAAGCACAATGAATGATGAAATTAATCCTGTCGGAGTAATGATTTGAAACACAAATCATGGTTCCTAATCTGTAGTGTTCCCATCTATGCTCCATCCAACCATGTCCGGCCTAGTCTTGACGACCTTCATTTCTCCCACAAATCTACGGTTATCAACCTCGGCGAGTGTCGACGCCATTGAGGGGCCAACAATCTTGACATGTGGCCACCGAGTGTGTGACATGCTAGTTTGCTTCCAAATTGGTCTCACGTTGCTAACGGGTGGCATGGCATGTTCTTCCACTGTTGACGACCCTGCTGAAATTAAAAAATGACTTGTTTGAATTGAATTCAAACACAAGGCCTACAAAACATTACGAAGCATGCAAATGAAGCAAGTTGAACACAGTGTAGAAGCGCGTGTATGAAACATATGAAGCAAACTATACACGGTCAAGAACTACAGTTTTTTACTTTTTTGAACATTTGGTCAAGAACTACAGCTATGTATGTACGAAGGGAATTGTATGTCGGGTAGAAGCAATATAGTACTACCCATGGAAAATTGAAAGCATATACTCATACAATCTCAAAATAGTACCTGCATGGACGCAACCAATTCGGCAAAAAGGAACATCCAAAAGGGATCTATGCTGATTCTTATGGCTTCTGATCCTCCTGGCATGTAGTGATCCCTCCGGGAGCATGGTTAGGCAACCACACCTGCGGCCACCTTGGTTGGAGATGAGCACATCTGCATGTACGGAGGAATGCTCCGGTGCGGTGGATGAGACGGAAGTGGCCGTGCTGCTCGACGATGATGAGATGCAGGTGCGTGCAAGGCCGAGGGAGAAGAGGATCTGGGAGGTGCGTGGACTGGCGGGGAGTGGACTCGGGAGAGATATGGGGAGAGTAATTAGGGAGAAGTTACTTGCGGGGATTGTGGGTAGTTAGTTCCTGACGGGGGATTTCCTTTTTTAAAACAATATATGGAGCACAAGATCTCTATTAAATCGACGGCTCGATTCGTCTGATGTTGGCCTCCTATCAGCCTACTGATAGTGTTTCCCATACTTGTTTCTAATTGAAAACCAAATCGCCTTTAATTCTTAGTTAATGATCACATTCTTTAATGTGAGTTCTTATTGTATTTGCCATCGAGACTACTCTTATTAGCCATAATCTGCAAAAGTTTAATCCGAGGTACTTTATGCAATTAAGCTGGCATGCTTTTTGTTGTGTTCATTTAATGTGCATTGAAATGAGAGGCATCCTCCTCCTAAATAAACAAAATAATTCCTTGGGTTCGATCATGGATGATGGCTTATTCATTTTAATTCCATATCTTTGCTATATACCATGAATATACAGCCCCCTACGCCTTTATCTATTGAATGCACTAAAGTGTCTCTAAAAGTCCTAACAAAATGCAGGTACTGGGTTTGATCATATAATTGTGTTGCCTAAATAGCCTAATACCATGATATGCAACCCTTGCCGCTCTAGGAAGAGATTCCGCGTGTAAAATAACGTTCTTAACCAGGCAGGTCACAATAGCACGGCACATGAAAATAACCCTCCGATTCCTACCCATGTTGTCTCTGCTTCCTCCAATACAATTGGACAACTGACGTTGCAAAGTCAGTTGGTTGGTTTGATGTCATGTATCACAAGATTCTTAATGGGTGAGCTTCAGTGTCGAAGACCCACTCGTCGCAGGATACAACTAATGGATGGGAGAATAGTAGCTAAATGTCATTTACACTGGCAAGTTTACCGGTTCATGTCTGTATGTTCTGTTTTTTTTAGAAATGGAGGAGGACCCCGGCCTCTGCATCTGGACGATGCGTGTAGCCATTTTATTAATTATTATTAGTTATTCACACAAGACCTTACAAAGTCATACAACAGTAAGACTAAAGCCACTGTCTAGGCAACATGTGTCGCTACTCCTATCCAGTTGATGAAGCGATGCTGATAGTCTGGGCCTAATATCAAACAAACCTCGTAGCCAAACCTAAACATCTAAGACCTGAGGTCCCAACCAGGACGTCTGCCGGGTATGGGGTACCTACCAGTCCGGCGCACTCCTCAACCAGGACGCCTGCCGGGTATGAGGCCGCCGCAGCCATCTGCCACCAATCCATCTTCAGAGCTGTACTGTTGCATCTATCGTGCCAGGTCTCTCTGCCATCGACGTCACCATGACGCCAGACAGCGTCGTCCTCCTGCGCGAGTCCATCCTCGCACTTCAAACGCAGAATCTGCATTGCGCCACGCCGTCGAGATCCGTCGCCATCAATGTGTAGGATGAAGCACCGCTCCACCAAAGAAGTCGTCCGATGGTCCCGCGAGATTGAGTGCACCTCCAAGAATGCCGCCCCCAAGGGGGTAACGACACACGATTGCCGCCAACATCCGATCAGCTGATCTAGGGTTTCCCCCGGAGGTATTGAGTGGAGCTGGTGAAAGATCGAGGATGTCGCCTAGGAGGGGGGATGAATAGGCGCTTTAAAATAATTACGGTTTAGGCTTGAACAAAAGTGGAATAAACCTAGCGGTTAATTTGTCAAGCACAAAACTTAAAACAACTAGGCTCACCTATGTGCACCAACAATTTATGCTAAGCAAGATAAGCAACTATGTGATAGCAAGATATATGACAAAGAACAATATGGAATCACAAAGTAAAGTGCATAAGTAAAGGGCTCGGGTAAGAGATAACCGAGGCCCGCGGAGACGACGATGTATCCCGAAGTTCACACCCTTGCGGATGCTAATCTCCGTTTGAAGCGGTGTGGAGGCACAATGCTCCCCAAGAAGCCACTAGGGCCACCGTAATCTCCTCACGCCCTCGCACAATGCAAGATGCCGTGATTCCACTAAGGGACCCTTGAGGGCGGTCACCAAACCCGTACAAATGGCGACTCTTGGGGGTGGTCACCGAACCTGTACACTTTGGCAACCCTTGGGGGCGGTCGCCGGTACCCGTCAAATTGCTCGGGGCGATCTCCACAACCTAATTGGAGACCCCGACTCTTTCCCGGAGCTTTACACCACAATGATTAAGCTCCGAACAACACCGACCGTCTAGGGCGCCAAGGCACCCCAAGAGTAACAAGCTCTAGGGTGTCCAAACACCCAAGAGTAATAAGCTTCTCAACTTGTAACTTCCACGTAGCACGTGGAGAACTCAAACCGATGCACCAAATGCAATGGCAAGGGCACACGGAGTGCCCAAATCCTTCTCTCTCAAATCCCACCGAAGCAACTAATGCTAGGGAGGAAGATGAGAGGAAGAACAAGAAGGAGAACACCAAGAACTCCAAGATCTAGATCCAATGGGTTCCCCTCACGTAGAGGAGAAAGTGATTGGTGGAAATGTGGATCTAGATCTCCTCTCTCTTTTCCCTCAAAAACTAGCAAGAACCCATGGAGGGATTGACAGTTAGCAAGCTCGAAGAAGGTCAACAATAGGGGAAGAACACGAGCTCAAAGGATGAGGTTCAATGGGGAAGAAGACCCCCTTTTATAGGTGGGGGAAATTCCAACCATTATGCTCACAGCCCGCACAGAGCGGTACTACCGCTCCAAGGAGCGGTACTACCGCTAGGGCGGTAGTACCCCTTTGAAAAACAACAGAGAGGAGGCAAAAGGCCAGTAGAACCGCCGGAGCGGTACTACCGCTCGTCCTCACGGTACTACCGCCAGGGATCACGGTACTACCGCAAAGGGTAGCGGTACTACTGCTTGCGAGCGGTACTAAAAAAATACATCCGTGCCTACCACCGCTAGACCTATGACGAGTTTTTGGTCCGGAGTGGTACTACCGCTGTAGTAGCCGCCGTAGTACTGCTCTGGCGCGGTAGTAAAAAATTACATCCACTCCTGTCTGCGGTAGTACCGCTACAGCCTTTTCAGATCACCAAAACTGCCACAACTTTTGCAAACGGACTCCAAATTCGATGAAACCAAGTTTGTTGGAAAGCTAACGACATGGGCTAGCAAAATCTTGATAGAAATATCAATAAGAAGCAAATGAGAAAAGTCCCAAAAGAAAATAGTGAGAACCCTTCCTCGGATAAGACCGGTAAAACCTCCAACACCAAAAACATCATAGAAGACGCATGCAAACTCCGTTTTCGATGAACTCAAGCTTGTCATCAAGATGACCATAAGCTCTAAGACTCACAAAGAGAACCAAACATGAACCAAGAAACATGATGCAAGGATGCAATGGTTTGAGCTCTCTACTAGCGATACGATCAAGCTACCAACTTGAGAGCCCCCCTTGATAGTACGGCAAACGATCCTATAACCCGGTCTCCCAACTACCACCATGAGACCGGTAAAATAGAAAACCTACCAAGGGAAAAACCTTTGCCTTGCACATGGTCCACTTGAGCTAGATGATGACGATCTTGACTCCCTCAAGTTGGACCACCTTTCTTGATTGCGTTGGCTCGATGAAGACTAGATGATTGCTCCCCCATAGTCCACTATGGGTGAGCCACTCTTCGGCTCATCTTCACAAGTCCATTGTCACCACAATGGGCGGCAAGCTTCAAGAACTTGATCTCTTCGTGATGCATCACTTGAACTTGCACACCGCATCCTAACCCCACAAAGAACTCTCACGAAGACCATGGGTTAGTACACAAAGTGTAATTGACAATGCTTACCATACCATGGGATCACTTGATCCCTCTCGGTACATCTTCTACGCTTTGTGGGTTGATCAACTTGATTCACTCTTTGACTTAGTCTTGATCAACCTCTCACAAGACCAATCTTTTAGGTAATTCCTTGAATAGCACCTTGGTCGACACAAACTCTCCTTGAAACCAACACATGTACTCCAAGAAAAGCCTATGGACAAAACCTTCAAATATAACTCAAGGCAACCATTAGTCCATAGAGATTGTCATCAATAACCAAAACCAAACATGGGGGCACCACATGTTCTTTCAGCTGGGAACTTCACCTCGATGATGCCTTCATGAAGGAAACGATGATAAGGGCATTGTCATCACCGGCTCCGGCCATCGACCAAAGACCAGGTTTTCACCCGGATCCGTCCCAAGTAATCCACCCGACAACCTCTGCACCGTCTCGACCGCCTTCAAAGCCCCAGATCTAGCCTCCTAGATCTGGCGACCAACCGCAACAGCAGTGCCATCGTAGGAGCCCTGGCGCACCGACCACTGCCTGAGTGTGCCACCACTGGAGCCTAGGAGGAGGGCTCCCACCCCGCCTCGCCAAGTCGCGAGAGCCACTGAGATGGATCCCGCGTGCTCGTCACCGTCTCTGATCCGAACCAATCCGTAGATCAAATCGCCGTCACAAATCCGCATTGGACAGGGACTACACCATGCCATGCTGCCGCGGGAAGCCCTAGCTTCACCGGCTGCCACCATCCAGGGCCACCGCCCCGGGATCCAGACAGAACATCACCGCTGCCACCGGCCACGTTCCGCCGCCGCCGACCGGCCAAGCCGCCGGCCACTGCGACCTCCGCCGCCATGACCATGCAAGCCTACCGAGCAGCCGGCACCACCAGATCTTGCACGAAGCCCGCTGCTCTGCCGCCTCCTCCCATCACCACGCCACTACTGCGCCATCGCCGAAAACGGCCGCGCCACCTCGACTCAGATCGGGGAGGAGGGCCCCTGCGCCACGGATGACCCGCCTCACCCAATGCAACGCGGAAGGGAAGGGGGCCTCCGCTGCCGCCGTCAGCCGCCCGGGGCTTCGCTCGACGACCTCCTCCAGCGGCGGCGGAGGGGAGGGAGATGGTTGAGCCCGGCGGCGGTGGGGGTTAGGGTCCCTCCCGAGCCGCCCTAGCGGGGAGCAACGGGGGGTCGCGTATCTCCATGTATGTTCTGTTGGAAGGTTTGTTTTGTTATCTTTGGCTTCATTGACCATTTTACGTATTCTAGTAAATCATGGGAGTAATACCTTTTTTCGAGAGTACGCCTTCAAACTACAAGGATTCTACCTCTGTACTTGGTTATTGACCTGTTCCCATTTAGTTTCAAATAAAAAAGAAAAAGGGAACAATTGTCGTCATCCCGTTCCCTTCATGATATGAAAGGTTCCATTTTTTTCCTGTGCCACTCTAATCCCCGTATGGTTAATGAAACTAGGGGTCTTCTTTTTCCTCAAGAAACCCAGGGATCCTCTAACTAAAAAGGACACTGTTTTCTGAGGATTCCGTATCTGAAAAGACACCTATTTGGAAGGATACCTTGCTGGGCAAGATCTCAATTAGGTGCAACAGCGAAGTATGTATTGAATTGTTAAACATAATTTCATCGGAATCACACAATTGCATAGGTCTTGGGTCAAGTAAACCCCGTTATATTTTAGTAGGGGCCAGTTAGGGCCTCGCCTCGTTGTGTGGAATAAATTTCTCACACATCTGGAGCTCATTCTGCTGTCAAATGAACCAGATGAGTTTCCGTGCAACTTGCATCAAAATGATAGGTTTTCTGTGAAGTTCTTATATGAGGCGATTGCCCACAGTGATGTTATTGTTGATAATAAAAATATATTGAACCTCAAAATAACTCTTTGAGTGAAGATGTTCATCTAGTTACTAAACAGAGGTATGATTTTGTCTAGAGATAATCTGTTCTACTACAATTGTCAACGTAGCAACATCCGTGTCATTTTCCAACCCGACGAGTACATATCAAACACTCAAATTTTTAGTGTAAGTTTCCTCATGCTATGTAAGCCATAGTCCAAGTAACTTCAAATCCTTGAGGAAAAGACACTGCATGACGGCAGAGGAATGTGCTTCCAATTCCTTATGATACTTGACGTGTCAATAGTCTCTAACTCTAACTGAAATTTCCAATACATCTCATTTCTAAAAGATGTCCCCACTCAAGTATCGGCGTTGCACTCATTGCTGGACATTTGTGTGCTCCTCTTAGACTTCTCCATACTGACATTATGTGTGACTGCCTCACACTGTCACACGCCTCTACTGTAGTTACCTCAAAAAAAGAAGTACCTCTACCATAGTTTCGAGCATTGCTTCCGCTACAGGAGGAAGGTAGTTATTTATAGATTGGGTGTGAGTGCAAACTTCATTGCTTCACCAAACTCCACACGCCAGCTGCTGCCTTTTATTTTCCTTGTTACCAGTGTGCTATTGTTTTTGTTTGTTTGCAGAGAAGGTGTAGTTATTGCCGAGGAATTAACATATATAAGGTGCATTAGGGCATCTCCAATGTATGCATCATTAGGCCATCACAAGCCTGGTAGTATGAAAATACGACCACCTTGACTCTGAAAGTAAGTAACTGGCCATGGTATGAAAATACAGCCACGTTTTTCCTTACAATATTCCGATGCACTATGGTTTATGTATGCCCTAGGCGAAACGGCGTTGGTTACAAAATGAAACACAATACACAGCTAGCCTTTGTGAATCTAGATTAATTTCCATCTTGGATGTCCAGTCAGAAAAATAGACACGCCACCAAACTTGTGTATGAATCAACAAAATATTCTAACCCAGAAATAGTAGAAATTGACACTGACCCTCCTAAATAAGCAAATTAATTCCTTCGGTTTGATTATGTATGATTGCTTATTCATTTTAATTTCACGGCATGGAGAAGAAGAACTTGGCGCAAGGGTTTGGATGGAGATGCTTGGAGTCGCCGGAACGAGCATCGGTGTCCATGGAGCACCATTTTTTGAGAAGGGATTTTGAGAGGATGGAGAAGACATATGCAGGAGATGTTACGGGAATGGAAGAGGAGGTGGAGGTGCACAATATGATGGCATCAGTTTTGGAAACAGTGGAGACTTAATGGGCATTAGAGGGGAGGGTGCGAGTGACTGTACGTTCCAGCTTCTGTGTGCGTGTACGTGTATGTGCGAGTTGAGGAAGGAGAAACGCTCGGGCTGGCAGTGGGAGAAGAACCAAGTCTACATAATTTCATATTTGGAAACGGTAGAAATTAAAGGGAATTAAGAGAAGGAGTTTCCATATGGCTGAATGTTTCCTCTCTTATGTGTAGGTGTAGGTGGTCATTTCTATTATGTAGATTGGAAACCTACGGAACGAGAGGAGGCTCTGGCTCGGGTAAGAGAGATAGCCCAGGTCGGCAAGGCCCATGAGGAAGGAGGGGAGGAGGAAGTTAAGAGTGGAAAAAAATAGATGTGCCATGTGACTTCAGAAAGAAAACAAAAACAATGGGATGAATCCATGGAAGAGAAGAGAGATGTACAGATGCATGTATTGGTAGATTTGTCTCGGAAACATTGTACGCGTGGATGGAAGTATGAGTAAGATATGTGAACAATTCAAATAGTAGAACGTATCTAATGGTCCGATGGAATTTGGCCGAGAAAAGGAAAAGAAATTGATTTCCGTTTTAGGAAATCTAGAGAAGGAAAAGAAGCTCGAGCAATCTAACGAATTTCAGGAACCCAAAGAAAATTCAAGTCGCATATTAAAATACGCTTAAGATGAGAAAATAAAGTTCAGCTAAAAGAAAAGAACAAAGCTCAAATTTAATTTAGGATGGCGTTAATTCAAACTATAACTTTGAAATTTTAAAAACTCAATTTAAGCCTTTGTTAACCAAAAAAATCAAACGAAATTTTCTGGCCCTACTTTTTGGAAAAATTTAAACACTCCAAACATCAGAATGTTACAACATGCCTACATTAAATTGATAAATTAAAGCTATTGTGTATGCCTCTAGGTTGTGATTGCTACATGATGAATATTATCCAACACAAATATCCATCGTTGATCCAATGCCTAGGCTTTTCTCATAATTATCTTTTTCGCTAAGGTATCATTGTTGTTGCTGTTACAATCACTGCAAATTGCTTTTGTTACCGCTCCTATTACTATTGCTATTGTGCTACTAAACACTTTGCTATAGAAATATAATTTCCTGGGCGCAACTGCTAAGACTCATAAATATTCTTTGGCTCCCCTTGTGCTGAATCAATAATTTTGGGTGAAATATTACCCTCGAAGACTGTCATGATCCCTTATACTTTTGGTTATCAGTAGTAGACTAGTCAAGGGTGTCCATGTCGCCGGAATGGAGATCCGCCGGCGCCGGTCGTAGACTTGTTTTATCTTAGTCTGGTATCGTATTTAGTTAAAAATATGTCCAAAATGTAAATGTTTTCATCCAGCTTTTATGAAATACGTCATGTTTAGATGAAATCTGGCATGTTTATATGAAATCTAGCCGTGTTTGCATGAATTTCATCTGGTTTGTTGAAAAAGAGTTTGAAATGTATGCGAGCAGTGTTGGATGGCGGCTTCCTGCATTCGCATCTGTGGACTGATCCCCTTGTCCGCGGGCGAATGCAGACGAAAATTTGCAGGTCGCCGTTGGAGATGCCCTTAGGAGCATTCATTTTTATGGGCCTACAAACCTCAAGTTCTTAGACCCCAATGAAATCAATGGGATACTTGGTCCTACCAGAAAGAATTTCAAGATATTAAACAATGCCTATAGGTTCGCCCGTTAGCGTTGAATCTCATCGCTTTTGGGTCGTCCGACCCATCAAACTGTCACCAAGTCATCACTGATGAAAACCTTATTATGGGCTAGCTCTCATCAGCAGTAAGCCATTTTGACCCATCCGCGCTACAACATTTAGTAGTAGTATTTTAGAGCCGAAATGTTTATCCAGAATGAGGTTCTTTCCATATGGCTTTCTCATTGAGAAGCTTCAAGATCCACTTACATAGTAGGCTCCTGTCATTTAACATTCATTCTCGGATTCATGTACCATTTAGCACTCTTATCCCACAGAGTTCTTTTGACATCGGACGTATCATGGAGGATGATCTCCAAAAATTTCCAACGCATCCCATTTCTAAAAGTTGTCCCCATTCAACTACTAGTGTCGGGCACATCGTGATGGCCACTTATGCTCTCCTCTTATACTTCCATACTGTATGTGATTGCCTCACACTACCACACATCTCTATTGTAGTTCAAGCATTGGTTCTGCTACATGTGAAAGCTAGTTATTTATAAACCATGTGTAAGTGCAGACTTCATTGCTTCACCAAAATTCATGTGTTGGATGCTACCTTTTTATTTTATCTTTTGCAAGCTTAGTCATTATGGGACATAGAGTGTAGTTGTTGTTAAGGAACTAACATCTCTAAGGTGCATTAAGGCATCTTCAATTTATGCAGCCTCATGCTTGGCTCCATCTTGGTTGCGAAAATGTCCATGGTGTGAGAATATGGCCACGGGCTTAAAAAAATCAGCATGTCCTGGAGTCTTTCTCTGTCTATTTCTTCCCCTCTCTTTCTCATGTGCATGTTCCTTCTTCCTTCTATGCACTAAGATTACATAGTCAACAAGTTCAAAGATCATTTCAAAAAATGTTTGTTAAATCAAAAAATGTTCATGAATTTCAAAAATTGTTCCACCAATTTCCAAAAAAAATGTTCGTCGATTCCAGAAATGTCCGCCTATTCAAGATAGAAGATTTAGAAAATGTTGACAGTTTTTTAGAAAATGTTTGCAAATAGAATAAAATGTTCATTTATTCAAAAAATGCCCATGATTTTAGAAATTGTTCAAAAATCTGTAAACATGTTCACGAGTTTAAAAATGTTCATGGTTTTCATAAATTTTTCACGATTTCATGAAAATGAGAGTGGTAGTTTATCTCAGTGATGCAGCAAAATGTGGTCATGGCTGTCGGAGATTATGATTTTTATTTCTCGCGTTGCAATGCACGGACCATTTTGCTAGTTATGAAAAAGTTATGCGTGCTAATACATGCATGGTCTCCCACACAGGGGTGTGTTCTGCGTCGTAGCTAAAGCTGTGAAGTGAGACCAGATGGAGGTACTATTAAGTGGTACGGTAACTAAACCTTCAAATCAGTGTGCCTAGAATACTTGTTTCCCAAAAAAATATTGAGAAAATATCCAAATTTGCTTGAGCATTGATTCTAGAAGGCGCGGGAAGGTACGTTGTTGCTTCGAATTTGTTATGATATTGTACGTATTAGTGGCCTTTAAATCCAGCAGAAAATTCCAATGCATCCCATTTGTAAAAGATGTCCCCACTCAAGTATCGGCACCTCACTCATCGTGCTAGACATTTTGCTCTCCTCTCTGTAATGCCATTATGTTTGATTGTCTCACACCTCACACACATCTACCACAGCTCTACTGTAGTTACCGCAAAGAAAAACACCTCTTCCATGGTTTCTAGCATTGTTGTCGTTACGTCAGTAAGGTAGTTATTTAGACTGGGCGCAAGTGCAGGCTTCATTGCTTCACCAAACTCCACATGCTAGTTGCTGCCTTCAAGTCTCTTTCTTATGAATTTAACTTTTTTTAGAAGAGTGTGGTCATCATCAAAAGGAACTAACATTGCTAACGTGCATTAGGGCATCTCCAATGTATGCCGCCTCAGACCGTCACAAGCCTGGTCCCCATGTTTGTATGAAAATGAGTAAATGACCATGGTGCAAAAATATGGTTTATCATGCCCCAAATGTCTCTCCGTATCTGTCACTAAATTGAGATTAATTTTCATCTTACGATGGCCAGACAGAAAATAGACACGGCATCAAACATGTGTATAAACCAAGAAAATATTGAAACCCAAAGATTGTAGAATTGCCAATCCATTGTTGAGATTGACCCTTCTAAATAAACAAAATAATTTCTTGGGATTGATTATGGATGACCACTTATTCATTTTAATTTCACATCTTTACTATATACCATGAATATACTGTCACCAAGTAGCGTAGATTTTTTTTTCCAAATATAGGCCCTGTGATACCATTTCTCCCGCAATAGCTTGGTGTGTTCGGTGCATCAGGGTCCGGTGGTTTCCCAAGCGGCGTGGTTTAGTTTCTGGCCGGTAATCTAGGTCGCCTCTTGTTAGGTATGACAACTCCTGTTTTCATGCTCGGTCGAGTGGGTGCCGTTCTCGCCACGCTCTCGGATGTCGTTTTTCTCTGTTGGCCTACTTGTATGGTGGTTTGACTGTTTGGGCTTAAAGCTGGGTGAAAGCCTGTTTTGACCACATGGAAGTATGCATTACTAACTACCATAGGCAGTTGAACCTTCAAATCTGTATGCCTAGAATACTTGTTTCTAACTGAAGACCAAATCACTTTTAGTTCTTAGTTAATGATCAAATTCTTTAGTGTGAGTTCTTATTGTATAGTCCATCGAGAATACTCTTATTAGCCATAATCTACAAAAGTTCAATCCAGGGTGCTCTATGCAATTAAGGATGCATGCTTTTCATTGTGATTGTTTAATGTGCGTTGAAATGAGAGACATCCTCGTGGACAACCTATTTCCCGAAAAGAGATCATTCTGATAAACCTTTGTTAGTTTGAGTATTACTCTTTGACCAGGTAGATGTTCTTCGCTCTGAACAGATTAGTGAAATGAGACAAAAGATATGTTATTGTTTGGGTCACAAAATTGAGGATTTGTTCCTTATTTTGACTTGAAGGACCTAATCCCCATATGGTTAATGAAATCAGGGTTCCTCTTTTTTCTCAAGGAAAACCGGAGATCCTCTAACTAAAAGGACACTATTTTCCGAAATGAGACGGTGTATGTGTCGTACAGTTTCAACATCCAAATTTACTTGCTTAATGATTACAATCTAAACATGAAGGTGCTGCTTTGCTTCCAATTCCTTATGATACTAGACACGTTAGCGGCCTCTAACTCTAACTGAAATTTCCAATACATCCCATTTCCAAAAGACGTTCTCATTCAAGTATCGGTGACATACTCATCGTGATGGACAATTTTTGCTCTCCTCTTAGACTTCTCCATGCCTCACACTATCACACACCTCTATACCACTATACCACCTCTACTATAGTCACCTCAAAAGGGAAAACACCTCTATTATAGTTGCGGGCATTGCTTCAGCTACATGAGGAAGGTAGTTATTTATAGACTAGGTGTGAGCACATACTTCATTGCTTCACCAAACTCCACATGCCACCTACTTTATTTATTTCTTATACAAGAGTAGCTATTGTTTTGTTTTTGCGAAAAGAGTGTAGTTATCATCAAGGGGAACTAACACCTCTAAGTTACATTAGGACATCCCAATGTATATGCGACATTAGACCGTCACAAGCCTGGTCCGCCATGTTGCTTGTGAAATGTGTAAATGGCCATGGTGTGAGAATACGGTCACTGGCTTTGTACCAAAATATTTTGATGCACTATGTTTTATGGATGCCCTTGCAGATTTACATGTTATCAACCATAGTCCAAATGACAATGGTGTTGGTTAAAGAGGGGGCGATACACATCTAGACTTTGTGAAGTGGGATTAATTTCTGTCTTGGGATGGTCTGGCAGAAGAATATATACAGCAGTATGACACCAAACATGTGGATAAATCAACAAAACATTCGAAACCAAATATTGTAGAATTGCCAATTCATTATTGAGGCTGACCCTCCTAAATAAAAATAATAATTCCTTGGGTTTGACCATGGATGATGGCTTATATTCATTTTAATTCCACATATTTACTATATACCATGAATATATAGCCCCCGACACCTTTTTCAATTAATGCAAATACTGGAAGGTAACACAACCTTTTTTATATATCATGTATGGAGTATCATATAATTTTATTGTCTAAATAGCCTAATGAAGGAAATATGCCCTAGAGGCAATAATAAAGTTATTATTTATTTCCTTATTTCATGATAAATGTTTATTATTCATGCTAGAATTGTATTAAACCGAAACATAATACATGTCTGAATACATAGACAAATATAGTGTCACTAGTATGCCTCTACTTGACTAGCTTGTTGATCAAAGATGGTTATGTTTCCTAACCATAGACATGAGTTGTCATTTGATTAACGGGATCATATCATTAGGAGAATGATGTGATTGACATGACCCATTCCGTTAGCCTAGCACTTGATCGTTTAGTATGTTGCTATTGCTATCTTCATGACTTATACATGTTCCTGTAACTATGAGATTATGCAACTCCCGTTTGCCGGAGGAACACTTTGGGTACTACAAACGTCACAACGTAACCGGGTGATTATAAAGGAGTACTACAGGTGTCTCCAAACGTACATGTTGGGTTGGCGTATTTCGAGATTAGGTTTTGTCACTCCGATTGTCGGAGAGGTATCTCTGGGCCCTCTCGGTAATGCACATCACTATAAGCCTTGCAAGCAATGTAGCTAATGAGTTAGTTACGGAATGATGCATTACGTAACGAGTAAAGAGACTTGCCAGTAACAAGATTGAACTAGGTATTGGATACCGACGATCGAATCTCGGGCAAGTAACATACCGATGACAAAGGGAACAAAGTATGTTGTTATGCGGTTTGACCGATTAAGATCTTCGTAGAATATGTAGGAGCCAATATGGGCATCCAGGTTCCACTATTGGTTATTGACCAAGAATAGTTCTAGGTCATGTCTACATAGTTCTCGAACCCATAGGGTCCGCACGCTTAAGGTTTCGATGACAGTTATATTATGAGTTTATGAGTTTTGACGCATCAAGGAGTTCGAGTCCCGGATGAGATCAGGGACATGACGAGGAGTCTTGAAATGGTCAGACATAAAGATCGATATATTGACGACTATATTCGAGTTCAGAAAGGTTCCGAGTGATTCGGTATTTTTCGAGTCTGGGAGAGTTACGGAATTCGCCGGGAGTATATGGGCCTTATTGGGCCATATGGGAATAGAGGAGAGAGGCCAAAGGAAGGAGGCTGCGCCCCTCTGGTCCGGGTGGACAAGGGCGCAGCGCCTTTCCTTCTTCCTCTCCCTCTTTCCCTTCTCCTACTCCAACAAGGAGGTGGAATCCTACTAGGACTAGGGAGTCCTAGTAGGACTCCACACTTGGCGCGCCTCCTAGGGCCGGCCTCCTCCCCTTGCTCCTTTATATACGAGGCGAGGGGCACCCCATGACACACAAGTTGATCTACGGATCGTTCCTTAGCCATGTGCGGTGCCTCCTTCCACCATATTCCACCTCGGTCATATCGTCATGAGTTTAGGCGAAGCCTGCGCCGTAGAGCATCATCATCGCCACCACGCCGTCGTCTCGACGGAACTCATCCCCGACACTTTGCTGGATCGGAGTCCGGGGATCGTCATCGAGCTGAACGTGTGCTGAACTCGGAGGTGCCGTACGTTCGGTGCTTGGATCGGTCGGATCGTGAAGACGTACGACTACATCAACCGCGTTGTGATAACGCTTCCGCTTACGGTCTACGAGGGTACGTGGACAATACTCTTCCCTCTCGTTGCTATACCATCACCATGATCTTGCGTGTGCGTAGGAAATTTTTTGAAATTACTACGTTCCCCAACAGTGGCATCCGAGCCCGGTTTTATGCGTAGATGTCATATGCACGAGTAGAACACAAGTGAGTTGTGGGCGATACAAGTCATACTGCTTACCAGCGTGTCATACTTTGGTTCGGCGGTATTGTGAGATGAAGCGGCCCGGACCGACATTACGCGTACGCTTACGCGAGACTGGTTTCACCGTTACGAGCACTCGTGCTTAAAGGTGGCTGGCAGGTGTTTGTCTCTCTCACTTTAGCTGAATCGAGTGTGGCTACGCCCGGTCCTTGCAAAGGTTAAAACAGCACCAACTTGACGAACTATCGTTGTGGTTTTGATGCGTAGGTAAGAACGGTTCTTGCTAAGCCCGTAGCAGCCACGTAAAATTTGCAACAACAAAGTAGAGGACGTCTAACTTGTTTTTGCAGGGCATGTTGTGATGTGATATGGTCAAGACGTGATGCTATATTTTATTGTATGAGATGATCATGTTTTGTAACCGAAGTTATCGGCAACTGGCAGGAGCCATATGGTTGTCGCTTTATTGTATGAAATGCAAACGCCCTGCAATTGCTTTACTTTATCACTAAGCGGTAGCGATAGTCGTAGAAGCAATAGATGGCATAACGACAACGATGCTACGATGGAGATCAAGGTGTCGCGCCGGTGATGATGGTGATCATGACGGTGCTTCGGAGATGGAGATCACAAGCACAAGATGATGATGGCCATATCATATCACTTATATCGATTGCATGTGATGTTTATCCTTTATGCATCTTATCTTGCTTTGATTGATGGTAGCATTTTAAGATGATCTCTCACTAAATTATCAAGAAGTGTTCTCCTTGAGTATGCATCGTTGCGAAAGTTCTTCGTGCTGAGACACCACATGATGATCGAGTGTGATAGGCTCTACGTTCAAATACAACAGGTGCAAAACAGTTGCACACACGGAATACTCAGGTTAAACTTGACGAGCCTAGCATATAACAAATATGGCCTCGGAACACGGAGACCGAAAGGTCGAGCGTGAATCATATAGTAGATATGATCAACATATTGATGTTCACCGTTGAAACTACTCCATCTCACGTGACGATCGGACATGGTGTAGTTGATATGGATCACGTAATCACTTAGAGGATTAGAGGGATGTCTATCTAAGTGGGAGTTCTTAAGTAATATGATTAATTGAACTTAAATTTATCATGAACTTAGTCCTGGTAGTATTTTGCAAATTATGTTGTAGATCAATAGTTTGCGTTGTTGCTTTCATATGTTTATTTTTATCCTAGAGAAAATTGTGTTGAGAGATGTTAGTAGCAATGATGCGGATTGGATCCATGATCTGAGGTTTATACTCATTGCTGCACAGAAGAATTATGTCCTTAATGCACCGCTAGGTGACAGACCTATTGCAGGGAGCGGATGAGGCGTTATGAACGTTTGGCTAGCTCAATATGATGACTACTTGATAGTTTAGTGCACCATGCTTAACGGCTTAGAATCGGGACTTCAAAGGCGTTTTGAAGCGTCATGGACCATATGAGATGATCCAGAATTGAAGTTAATATTTCAAGCAAATACCGAGTTGAGAGATATGAAGTCTCCAGCAAGTTCTATAGCTAAAAGATGGAGGAGAATCGCTCAACTAGTGAGCATGTGCTCAGATTGTGCAGGTACTTCAATCGCTTGAATCAAGTGGGAGTTAATCTTCCGAGATAAGATAGTGATTGATGAATTCTCTAGTCACCATCACGAAGTTACTAGAACTTCGTGATGAACTATAGTATGCAAAGGATGACGAAAACGATTCCCGAGCTCTTCGTGATGTTGAAATCGACGAAGGTAGAAATCAAGAAAGAGCATCAAGTGTTGATGATTGACAAGACCACTAGTTTCAAGAAAAGGGCAAAGGGAAAGAAAGGGAAACTTCAAGTAGAATGGCAAACAAGTTGTCACTCCTGTGAAGAAGACCAAAGCTGGACCAAAGCCTGAAACTTAGTGCTTACACTGCAAAGGAAATGGTCACTGGAAGCGGAAATGCCCTAAATATTTGGTGGATAAGAAGGATGGCAAAGTGAACAAGGGTATATTTGATACACAGGTGTTTGATGTGTGCCTTACTAGTGTTTATAGTATCCCCTGAGTATTTGATACTTGTTTGGTTGCTAAGATTAGTAACTCGAAACAGGAGTTACAGAATAAACAAAGACTAGTTGAAGGGGAAGTGACGATGAGTGTTGGAAGTAGTTCCAAGATTTATATGATCATCATCGCACACTCCCTACACTTTCGGGATTAGTGTTAAACCTAAATAAGTGTTATTTGGCGTTTGCGTTGAGCATGAATATGATTTGATCATGTTTATTGCAATACGGTTATTCATTTAAAATCAGAGAATAATTGTTGTTCTGTTTACATGAATAAAACCTTCATTGGTCATATACCCAATGAAAATAGTTTGTTGGATCTCGATCATAGTGATACACATATTCATAATATTGATGCCAAAAGATGCAAAGTTAATAATGATAGTGCAACTTATTTGTGGCACTACCGTTTGGGTCATATCGGTGTAAAGCGCATGAAGAAACTCCATAAAGATGGATTTTCGGAATCACTTGGTTATGAATCATTTGATGCTTGCGAACCGTGCCTTTTGGGCAAGATGACTAAAACTCCGTTTTTCGGAACAATAGAACGAGCTACTAACTTGTTGGAAATAATACATACTGATGTATGCAGACCAATGAGTATGAAGGCTCGTGGCAAGTATCGTTATTTTCTAACCTTCACAGATGATTTGAGCAGATATGCGTATATCTACTTGATGAAACATAAGTCTGAAATAGTTGAAAAGTTCAAAGAATTTCAGAGTAAAATGGAGAATCATCGTAACAAGAAAATAAAGTTTCTACGATCTGATCGTGGAGAAAGAATATTTGAGTTATGAGTTTGGCCTTCATATAAAACAATGTGGAATAGTTTCACAGATCACGCCACCTGGAACACCACAATGTAATGGTGTGTCCGAACGTCGTAATCGTACTTTACTAGATATGGTGCGATCTATGATGTCTCTTATCAGTTTAGCACTATCGTTTTGGGGTTATGCATTAGAGATAGCTGCATTCATGTTTAATAGGGCACCATCTAAAATCCGTTGAGACGACACCGTATGAACTATGGTTTAGTAGTAAACCTAAGCTGTCGTTTCTTAAAGTTTGGAGTTGCGATTCTTATATGAAAAAGGTTTTCAACCTGATAATCTCAAACCCAAATCGGAAAGGTGCGTCTTCATAGAATACCCAAAAGAGACTGTTGGGTACACCTTCTATCACAGATCTGAGGGCAAGTTTTTGGTTGCTAAATTCGGATCCTTTCTAGAGAAGGAGTGTCTCTCGAAAGAAGTGAGTGGGAGGAAAGTAGAACTTGATGAGGTAACTGTACCTGCTCCCTTATTGGAAAGTAATTCATCACAAGAACCGGTTCATGTGACAACTACACCAATTAGTGAGGAAGCTAATGATATTGATCATGAAACTTCAGATCAAGTTTCTACTGAACCTCGTAGGTCTAGCAGAGTAAGATCCGCACCAGAGTGGTACAGTAATCCTATTCTGGAAGTCATGTTACTTGACCATGACAAACCTACGAACTACGAGGAAGCGATGATGAGCCCAGATTGGCCATGAAATCTGAGATGGGATCCATGTATGAGAACAAAGTATGGACTTTGGTTGACTTGCCCGATGATCGGCAAGCCATTGAGAATAAATGGATCTTTAAGAAGAAGACTGACGCTGATGGTAATGTAACTATCTACAAAGCTCGACTTGTCGCAAAAAGGTTTTTGACAAGTTCAACGTGTTGACTACAATGAGATTTTCTCAACTGTAGTGATGCTTAAGTCTGTCCGAATCATGTTAGCAATTGCCACATTTTATGAAATCTGGCAAATGGATGTCAAAACTGCATTCCTTAATGGTTTTCTTAAAGAAGAGTTGTATATGATGCAACCAAAAGGTTTTGTCAATCCTAAAGGTACTAACAAAATGTGCAAGCTCCAGCGATCCATCTATGGACTGGTGCAAGCATCTCAGAGTTGGAATATATGCCTTGATAAGTTGATCAAAGCATATAGTTTTGTACAGACTTACGGTGAAGCCTGTATTTACAAGAAAGTGAGTGGGAGCACTACAACATTTCTGATAAGTATATGTGAATGACATATTATTGATCGGAAATAATGTAGAATTATTCTGCAAAGCATAAAGGAGTGTTTGAAAGGAGTTCTTTAAAAGAAAGACCTCAGTAAAGCTACTTATACATTGAGCATCAAGATCTATTGAGATAGATCAAGACGCTTGATAAGATTTTCAATGAGTACATACCTTGATAAATTTTTGAAATAGTTCAAAATGGAACAGTCAAAGAAGGAGTTCTTGCCTGTGATGCAAAGGTGTGAAGTTGAGTAAGACTCAAGACCCGACCATGGCAGAAAATAGAAAGAGAATGAAAAGTCATTCCTGAAGGAAATATGCCCTAGAGGCAATAATAAAGTTATTATTTATTTCCTTATTTCATGATAAATGTTTATCATTCATGCTAGAATTGTATTAACCGGAAACATGATACATGTGTGAATGCATAGACAAAACAATATGTCACTAGTATGCCTCTACTAGACTAGCTTGTTAATCAAAGATGGTCATGTTTCCAGACCATGAACAAAGAGTTGTTATTTGATTAACAAGGTCACATCATTAGTAGAATGATCTGATTGACATGACCCATTCCATTAGCTTAGCACACGATCGTTTAGTATGTTGCTCTTGCTTTTATCCATGACTTATACATGTTCTGTAACTATGAGATTATGCAACTCCGTTTACGGAGGAACACTTTGGTGCTACCAAACGTCACAACGAATCGGGTGATTATAAAGGAGTACTACAGGTGTCTCCAAAGGCAGATGTTGGGTTGGCGTATTTCGAGATTAGGTTTTGTCACTCCGATTGTCGGAGAGGTATCTCTGGCCCTCTCGGTAATGCACATCATTGAAGCCTTGCAAGCACTACAACTAATGAGTTAGTTGTGAGATGATGTATTACGGAACGAGTAAAGAGACTTGCGTAACGAGATTGAACTAGGTATTGGATACCGACGATCGAATCTCGGGCAAGTAACATACCGATGACAAAGGAACAACGTATGTTGTTATGCGGTCCGACCGATAAAGATCTTCGTAGAATATGTAGGAACCAATATGGGCATCCAGGTCCCGCTGTTGGTTATTGACCGTGAATAGTTCTAGGTCATGTCTACATTGTTCTCGAACCGTAGGGTCCGTGCACGCTTAAAGTTTCGATGGATGGTTATTATGAGTTTATGTATTTTGATGTACCGAAGAAGTTCGGAGTCCCGGATGTGATCACGGACATGACGAGGAGTCTCGAAATGGTCGAGACATAAAGATTGATATATTGGAAGCCTATGTTTGGAGTTCGGAAAGGTTCCGGGCGAAAACGGGAATTTACCGGAGTACCGGGAGGTTACCGGAACCCCCCGGGAGGTAAATGGGCCTCGATGGGCCTTAGTGGATAGGAGAAGGGGCCGGCCCCCCTCTCTCTCTTTCCCCCCTCCGGGAATCCTAGTCCAACTAGGATTGGGGGGGGGAATCCTACTCCCAGAGGGAGTAGGACTCCCTTGGCGCGCCACCCTTGGCCGGCCAGCCCCCTCCCCCTTGCTCCTTGATATACGGGGGCAGGGGGGCACCCTAGGACACACAAGTTGATCTACGGATCGTTCCTTAGCCGTGTGCGGTGCCCCCCTCCACCATATTCCACCTCAGTTATACCGTCGCGTAGCTTAGGCGAAGCCCTGCGCCGGTAAAACATCAAGATCGTCACCACGCCGTCGGTCTTGGAACTCTCCTCGACACTCGGCTGGATCGAGTACGAGGGACGCCATCGAGCTGACGTGTGTCAAGAACTCGGGGCGCCGAGTGCTTGGCGCCGGATCGGTCGGATCGCGAGGAGAACGTACGACTACTTCCTCTACGTTGTGATCGCTTCCGCTTCGGGTCTACAAGGGTATGTAGACAACACTCTCCCCTCTCGTTGCTATACATCACCATGATCTTGAGTGTGCGTAGGAAAAATTTTGAAATTACTACGTTCCCCAACAGTGGCATCCGAGCCTAGGTTTTCTCTATGGTTTGATGTTTTGCACGAGTAGAACACAAGTGAGTTGTGGGCGATACAAGTCATACTTCCTACCAGCATGTCATACTTTGGTTCAGCGGTATTGTGAGATGAAGCGGCCTGGACCGACATTACGCCAGACGCTTACGCGAGACTGGTTTCACCGCTGCGAGCACTCGTTGCTTAAAGGTGGTGGTGGGTGCTGCTCTCTCACCTTAGTTGAACCGAGTGTGGCTACGCCCGGTCCTTGAGAAGGTTAAACGAGTCTATTTGACGAAGTATCGTTGTGGTTTTGATGTGTAGGTGAGACCGGTTCTTGCTTAAGCCCGTAGCAGCCACGTAAAATTTGCAACAACAAAGTAGAGGACGCCTAACTTGTTTTTGCAGGGCATGTTGTGATGTGATATGGTCAAGACGTGATGCTATATTTTATTGTATGAGATGATCATGTTTTGTAACCGGTTATCGGCAATCGGCTGGAGCCATATGGTTGTCGCTTTATTGTATGCAATGCATCGCTTCGTAATGCTTTACTTTATCACTAAGCGGTAGCGATAGTCGTAGAAGCATAAGTTTGGCGAGACGACAACGATGCTACGATGGAGATCAAGGTGTCACGCCGGTGACGATGGTGATCATGGTGGTGCTGCAAGATGGAGATCGTGAAGCACAAGATGATGATGACCATATCATATCACTTATATTGATTTGCATGTGATGTTTATCCTTTTATGCATCTTATCTTGCTTTGATTGACGGTAGCATTATAAGATGATCTCTCACTAAATTATCAAGGAGTGTTCTCCCCGAGTATGCACCGTTGCCAAAGTTCGTCGTGCCCAGACACCACGTGATGATCGGGTGTGATAAGCTCTACGTCCATCTACAACGGGTGCAAGCCAGTTTTGCACACGCAGAATACTCGGGTTATACTTGACGAGCCTAGCATATGCGAGATATGGCCTCGGAACACGGAGACCGAAAGGTCGAGCGTGAATCATATAGTAGATATGATCAACATAAGATGTTCACCATTGAAAACTACTCCATTTCACGTGATGATCGGTTATGGTTTAGTTGATTTGGATCACGTGATCACTTAGATGACTAGAGATGTTTTTCTAAGTGGGAGTTCTTAAGTAATATGATTAATCGAACTTAAATTTATCATGAACTTAGTACCGATAGTATCTTGCTTGTTTATGTTTGATTGTAGATAGATGGCTCGTCTTTGTTGTTCCGTTGAATTTTAATGCGTTCCTTGAGAAAGCAAAGTTGAAAGATGATGGTAGCAATTACACGGATCGGGTCCGTAACTTTGAGGATTATCCTCATTGCTGCACGTAAGAGTTACGTCTGGATGCACCGCTAGGTGCCGTGCCCTTCTTTGGAGCAACACGGATGTTGTGAACGTCTGGCGAGCAAAGTCGATGACTACTCTATAGTTCGAGTGTGCCATGCTTTACGGCTTAGAACCGAACTTCAACGACGTTTTGAACGTCATGGAGCATATGAGATGTTCCAGAGTTGAAGTTAATATTCCAAAGTAATGCCCGGATTGAGAGATATGAAGTCTCCAATAAGTTCTATAGCTGCAAGATGGAGGAGAATAGTTACGTTAGTGAGCATATACTCGTAATGTCCGGGTACTACAATCACTTGACACAATTGGGAGTTAATCTTCCGGATGATTGTGTCATTGATGTAATTCTCCAATCACGCCACCAAGCTACAAAGGCTTCGTGATGAACTATAATATGCAAGGGTTAGTTAAGACTATACCGAGCTCTTCGCAATGCTAAAGGCTGCGGAGGTAGAAATCAAGAAGGAGCATCAAGTGTTGATGGTCAACAAGACCACTAGTTTCAAGAAGAAAGGCAAAGGGAAGAAGAAGGAACTTCAAGAAGAACAGCAAGCAAGTTGTTGCTCAGAGAAGAAACCCAAGTCTGGCCCTAAACCTCAAATCGAGTGCTTCTACCGCAAGCGATCGTCTTTGAAGCGGAACTGCCCCAAGTATTTGGCGGATAAGAAGGATGGCAAGGTGAACAAAGGTATATGTGATATACATGTTATTGATGTGTACCTTACTAGAGCTCGTAGTAGCACTGGTATTTGATATCGGTTCATTGCTAATATTTGCAACTCAAACAGGACTACTGATTGCGAACTCGCAAAGGACGAGGTGACGATCGCGCGTGGGAAATGGTTCCAAAGTCGATGTGATCGCGGTCGGCACGCTACCTCTACATCTACCTTCGGGATTAGTTTTAGACCTAAATAATTGTTATTTGGTGCTGCGTTAAGCATGAACATTATATCTGGATCTTGTTTGATGCGAGACGGTTATTCATTTAAATCGAGAATAATGGTTGTTCTATTTATATGAGTAATATCTTTTATGGTCATGCACCCTTGAGGAATGGTCTATTTTGATGAATCTCGATAGTAGTGATACACATATTCATAATGTAGAAACCAAAAGATGCAGAGTTGATACGAAAGTGCAACTTATTTGTGGTACTCGCCGTTTAGGTCATATCGGTGTAAAGCGCATGAAGAAACTCCATCTTGATGGACTTTTGGAGTCACTTGATTATGAATCACTTGGCACTTGCGAACCGTGCCTCATGGGCAAGATGACTAGAACACCGTTCTCCGAGATTGTGGAGAGAGCAACAGATTTGTTGGAAATCATACATACTGGATGTATGTGGTCCGATGAATGTTGAGGCTCGTGGCGGATATCGTTATTTTCTCACCTTCACAGATGACTTAAGCGGATATGTGTATATCTACTTAATGAAACATAAGTCTGAAACGTTTGAAAAGTTCAAAGAATTTCAGAGTGAAGTTGAAAATCATCGTAACAAGAAAATTAAGTTTCTACGATCGATCGTGGAGGTGAATATTTGAGTTACGAGTTTGGTCTACATTTGAAACAATGCGGAATAGTTTCGCAACTCACGCCACCGGAACACCACAACGTAATGGTGTGTCCGAACGTCGAATCGTACTTTCTTGGATATAGTACGATCTATGATGTCTCTTACTGATTTACCGCTATCGTTTTGGGGTTATGCTCTAGAGGCGGCCGCATTCACACCTGAATAGAACACCGTCGAAATCCGTTGAGACGACACCTTATGAACTATGGTTTAGCAAGAAACCAAAGTTGTCGTTTCTTAAAGTTTGGGGATGCGATGCTTATGTGAAAAAGCTTCAACCCGATAAGCTCGAACCCAAATCGAGAAATGTGTCTTCATAGGATACCCAAAGGAGACAGTTGGGTACACCTTCTATCACAGATCCGAAGGCAAGACATTCGTTGCTAAGAATGGATCCTTTCTAGAGAAGGAGTTTCTCTCGAAAGAAGTGAGTGGGAGGAAAGTGGAACTTGATGAGGTAATAGTACCTTCTCCCTTACTTGAAAGTAGTTAAATCGCAGAAACCAGTTTCGAGACACCTACACCAAGTAGTGAGGAAGTTGATGATGTTGATCATGAAACTTCAGATCAAGTTACTCGAGAACCTCGTAGATCAACCAGAATAAGATCCGCACTGAGTGGTGCGGTAATCCTGTTCGAAATCATGCTACTAGATCATGATGAACCTACGAACTATGAAGAAGCGATGGTGAGCCCAGATTCGCAAAATGGCTTGAGGCCATGAAATCGAGATGGGATCCATGTATGAAAACAAAGTATGGACTTTGGTTGACTTGCCCGAGGGTAGGCAAGCAATAGAAAACAAGTGGATCTTCAAGAAGAAGACCGACGCCGACGGTAATGTTATCGTCTATAAAGCTCGACTTGTCGCAAAGGGTTTTCGGCAAGTTCAAGGGATTGACTACGATGAGACCTTCTCACCCGTAGCGATGCTTAAGTCCGTCCGAATCATGTTAGCAATTGCCGCATTTTATGATTATGAAATTTGGCAAATGGATGTAAAGACGCATTCTGAATGGATTTACGGAAGAAGAGTTGTATATGATGCAACCGAAGGTTTTATCGATCCAAAGGAGCTAACAAAGTGTGCAAGCTCCAATGATCCATCTATGGACTGGTGCAAGCATCTCGAGTTGGAATAAACGCTTTGATAGTGTGATCAAAGCATTTGGGTTTGTCTGAGACTTTTGGAGAAGCCTCAGATTTACAAGAAAGTGAGTGGGAGCTCTGTAGCATTTTCGATATTATATGTAGATGACATATTGCTGATCGGAAATGATATAGAATTCTGGATAGCATAAAGGGATACTTGAACAAGAGTTTTTCAATGAAAGACCTCGGTGAAGCTGCTTACATATTGGGCATTAAGATCTATAGAGATAGATCAAGACGCTTAATTGGACTTTCACAAAGCACATACCTTGACAAGATTTTGAAGAAGTTCAAAATGGATCAAGCAAAGAAAGGGTTCTTGCCTGTGTTGCAAGGTGTGAAGTTGAGTAAGACTCAATGCCCGACCACTGCAGAAGATAGAGAGAAAATGAAAGATGTTCCCTATGCTTCAGCCATAGGCTCTATCATGTATGCAATCTTGTGTACGGACCGATGTGTGCCTTGCTATAAGCCTAGCAGGGAGGTACCAAAGTAATCCAGGAGTGGATCACTGGACAGCGGTCAAGAACATCCTGAAATACCTGAAAAGGACTAAGGATATGTTTCTCGTATATGGAGGTGACAAAGAGCTCATCGTAAACGGTTACGTTGATGCAAGCTTTGACACTGATCCGGACGATTCTAAATCGCAGACCGGATCGATTTACACTAAACGGAGGAGCTGTCGGTTGGTGCAGTTCTAAACAAAGCGTCAGGCGGGATCTACATGTGAAGCGGAATACATAGCAGCTTCGGAAGCAGCTAATGAAGGAGTGCGGATGAAGGAGTTCATATCCGATCTAGGTGTCATACCTAGTGCATCGGGTCCAATGAAAATCTTCGTGACAATATCGAGCAATTGCCTTAGCGAAGGAATCCAGATTTCACAAGAGGACCAAACACATCAAGAGATGCTTCAATTCCATCCGGGACTTAGTCGGTGGGAGACATAGAGATTTGCAAGATACATACGGATCTGAATGTTGCGCACCGTTGACTAAGCCTCTTCCACGAGCAAAACATGATCAGCACCAAGACTCCATGGGTGTTAGAATCATTACTATGTAATCTAGATTATTGACTCTAGTGCAAGTGGGAGGCTGAAGGAAATATGCCCTAGAGGCAATAATAAAGTTATTATTTATTTCCTTATTTCATGATAAATGTTTATCATTCATGCTAGAATTGTATTAACCGGAAACATGATACATGTGTGAATGCATAGACAAAACAATATGTCACTAGTATGCCTCTACTAGACTAGCTTGTTAATCAAAGATGGTCATGTTTCCGCACCATGAACAAAGAGTTGTTATTTGATTAACAAGGTCACATCATTAGTAGAATGATCGATTGACATGACCCATTCCATTAGCTTAGCACACGATCGTTTAGTATGTTGCTACTGCTTTTATCCATGACTTATACATGTTCCTGTAACTATGAGATTATGCAACTCCGTTTACGGAGGAACACTTTGGTGCTACCAAACGTCACAACGAATCGGGTGATTATAAAGGAGTACTACAGGTGTCTCCAAAGGCAGATGTTGGGTTGGCGATTTCGAGATTAGGTTTTGTCACTCCGATTGTCGGAGAGGTATCTCTGGCCCTCTCGGTAATGCACATCATGAAGCCTTGCAAGCACTACAACTAATGAGTTAGTTGTGAGATGATGTATTACGGAACGAGTAAAGAGACTTGCGTAACGAGATTGAACTAGGTATTGGATACCGACGATCGAATCTCGGGCAAGTAACATACCGATGACAAAGGAACAACGATGTTGTTATGCGGTCGACCGATAAAGATCTTCGTAGAATATGTAGGAACCAATATGGGCATCCAGGTCCCACTGTTGGTTATTGACCGTGAATAGTTCTAGGTCATGTCTACATTGTTCTCGAACCGTAGGGTCCGCACGCTTAAAGTTTCGATGATGGTTATTATGAGTTTATGTATTTTGATGTACCGAAGAAGTTCGAGTCCGGATGTGATCACGGACATGACGAGGAGTCTCGAAATGGTCGAGACATAAAGATTGATATATTGGAAGCCTATGTTTGGAGTTCGGAAGGTTCCGGCGAAAACGGAATTTATCGAGTACCGGAGGTTACGGAACCCCCGGAGGTAAATGGGCCTCGATGGGCCTTAGTGGATAGGAGAAGGGCCGGCCCCTCTCTCTCTTTTCCCCCTCCGGGAATCCTAGTCCAACTAGGATTGGGGAATCCTACTCAGAGGGAGTAGGACTCCTTGGCGCCGCCCCTTGGCCGGCCAGCCCCTCCCCTTGCTCCTTGATATACAAGGGGGGGGCACCCTAGGACACACAAGTTGATCTACGGATCGTTCCTTAGCCGTGCGGTGCCCCCTCCACCATATTCCACCTCGGTTATACCGTCGCGTAGCTTAAGCGAAGCCTCTCACGATAAAACATCAAGATCGCCACCACGCCGTCGGCCGACGGAACTCTCCTCGACACTCGGCTGGATCGAGTACGAGGGACGCCATCGAGCTGTACGTGTGTCAAGAACTCGGGCGCCGAGTAACGGCGCCGGATCGGTCGGATCGCGAGGAGAACGTCGACTACTTCCTCTACGTTGTGATCGCTTCCGCTTCGGGTCTACAAGGGTATGTAGACAACACTCTCCCCTCTCGTTGCTATACATCACCATGATCTTGAGTGTGCGTAGGAAATTTTTTGAAATTACTACGTTCCCCAACAATTCCCTATGCCTCAGTCATGGGTTCTATAAAGTATGCTATGCTATGTACCAGACCTATTGTATACCTTGCTCTTTATTTGGCAAGGGAGTACAATAGCGATCTAGGAGTAGATCACTGGACATTGGTCAAAATTATCCTTAGTGGAATAAGGATATGTTTCTCAATTATGGAGGTGACAAAAGGTTCGTCGTAAAAGGTTACGTCGATACAAGTTTTGGCACTGATCCAGATGACTCTAAGTCTTAATCTGGATACATATTGAAAGTGGGAGCAATTAGCAAGAGTAGCTCCGTGCAGAGCATTGTAGACATAGAATATTTTCACAATACATACGGCTCTGAATATGACAGACCTATTGACTAAGCTTCTCTCATGAGCAAAACATGATCACACCTTAGTACTCTTTGGGTGTTAATCACATAGAGATGTGAACTAGATTATTGACTCTAGTAAACCTTTTGGGTGTTGGTCACATGACGATGTGAACTATGGGTGTTAATCATATACATATATGAATATTGGTGTTAAATCACATGGCGATGTGAACTAGATTATTGACTCTAGTGCAAGTGGGAGACTGAAGGAAATATGCCCTATAGGCAATAATAAAGTTATTATTTATTTCCTTATTTCATGATAAATGTTTATTATTCATGCTAGAATTGTATTAAACGGAAACATAATACATGTCTGAATACATAGACAAATATAGTGTCACTAGTATGCCTCTACTTGACTAGCTTGTTGATCAAAGATGGTTATGTTTCCTAACCATAGACATGAGTTGTCATTTGATTAACGGGATCACATCATTAGGAGAATGATGTGATTGACATGACCCATTCCGTTAGCCTAGCACTTGATCGTTTAGTATGTTGTTATTGCTTTCTTCATGACTTATACATGTTCCTGTAACTATGAGATTATGCAACTCTCGTTTGCCGGAGGAATACTTTGGGTACTACCAAACGTCACAACGTAACCGGGTGATTATAAAGGAGTACTACAGGTGTCTCCAAAGGTACATGTTGGGTTGGCGTATTTCGAGATTAGGTTTTGTCACTCCGATTGTCGGAGAGGTATCTTTGGGCCCTCTCGGTAATGGACTCACTATAAGCCTTGCAAGCAATGTAGCTAATGAGTTAGTTACGGAATGATGCATTACGTAACGAGTAAAGAGACTTGCCGGTAACGAGATTGAACTAGGTATTGGATACCGACGATCGAATCTCGGGCAAGTAACATACCGATGACAAAGGGAACAAAGTATGTTGTTATGCGGTTTGACCGATTAAGATCTTCGTAGAATATGTAGGAGCCAATATGGGCATCCAGGTTCCGCTATTGGTTATTGACCAAGAATAGTTCTAGGTCATGTCTACATAGTTCTCGAACCCATAGGGTCCGCACGCTTAAGGTTTCGATGATGCTTATATTATGAGTTTATGAGTTTTAATGTACCGAAGGAGTTCGGAGTCCCGGATGAGATCGGGGACATGACGAGGAGTCTTGAAATGGTCGAGACGTAAAGATCGATATATTGGAGGACTATATTCGGAGTTCGGAAAGGTTCCGAGTGATTCGGGTATTTTTCGGAGTACCGGAGAGTTACGGGAATTCGCCGGGGAGTATATGGGCCTTATTGGGCCATACGGGAATAGAGGAGAGAGGCCAAAAGGAAGGAGGCCTGCGTCCCCCCTCTGGTCCGAATTGAACAAGGGGCGCAGCGCCCCTTTCCTTCTTCCTCTCCCACTCTTTCCCCTTCTCCTACTCCAACAAGGTAGGTGGAATCCTACTAGGACTAGGGAGTCCTAGTAGGACTCCACACTTGGCGCGCCCCCTCCTAGGGCCGGCCTCCTCCCCCCTTGCTCCTTTATATACGGGGGCAGGGGGGCACCCCGTGACACACAAGTTGATCTACGGATCGTTCCTTAGCCATGTGCGGTGCCCCCTTCCACCATATTCCACCTCGGTCATATCGTCATGAGTTTAGGCGAAGCCTGCGCGATAGAGCATCATCATCGCCACCACGCCGTCGTCTTGGAACTCATCCCGACACTTTGCTGGATCGGAGTCCGGGATCGCCATCGAGCTGAAGCGTGTGCTGAACTCGGAGGTGCCGACGTTCGGTACTTGGATCGGTCGGATCGTGAAGACGCACGACTACATCAACCGCGTTGTGATAACGCTTCGCCACGGTCTCACGAGGGTGCGTGGACAATACTCTCCCTCTCGTTGCTATGCCATCACCATGATCTTGCGTGTGCGTAGGAAATTTTTTGAAATTACTACGTTCCCCAACACCTAATACCCTTGCCACTCCAAGAAGAGATTCCGCCTGTAACGTAATGTTCTTAACCAGGCAGGTCACAATAGCATGATACCAGATACGGTGCAGCCCGGTCAACCGCCTCCCAAATCAGTGGCTCTGGCTAGTGACGGCTTCCTCATCTTCGTCTCCAGATACGGTGGCTACGGGATTGCTCAACCTATGGCCGGAGCGAAATCTCTGCCCGGCTTGCCGGTGCTAGCAGCGTCGGCGTCTAGGGATGTCAATTCCTTCTTGGAGGCACTGTCAAGGCCCTCGGCTGAGCCCCTCCTCGAGCACAGGGGAAACTCTAGGTCCTCCGGACCGGATGGCGATGGCGTCTCGGCATCGTCTTCCTTCTTGAAGGCGCTATCTTGCTCGCTCGTGGTGCCCTTGGTTCTTGGTTTTCGCGATGTTGGTATTCTCGCTAGTTTGGCTTTGCCGCTTTTGGTTCAGGCTTGGTGGGTCTAGCTGTGTTCTATCCTTGTTCGGGCCGAGCATCCCTTGTCTTCCTACTCCGGGCACCATGTTCACGCCTGCCTGCGTTCGTGTCATGTGATGTATCCCCTCTGTACTCATTCTATTCCTTCTAACAATGCAATGATACGCAAGCTTTGTGTATTCGCGAAAAAAACAACAGCACGACACATGAAAATAACCCTCTAAGTCCTTCCCTTGTTTTCCCTGCTTCCTCCAAAACAATTGGACACTGACGTTGCAGAGTTAGTTGGTTGGTTTGATATCATGTATCACAAGACTCCTAATGGGTGAGCTTCAGTATCGAAGACCACTCATCGCAGGATATAGCTAATGGATGGGAGAATAGTAATGTCATTTACACTGGCAAGTTTATCGATCATGTCTGTATGTTCTGCTGGAAGGTTTGTTTTGTTATCTTTGGCTTCAGTGACCATTTTCCATATTTTAGTAAATCATGGGGGTAATACCTTTTTTTTAGAGTACGCCTTGAAACTACAAGGATTCTACCTCTGTACTTGATTATTGACATGTTGCCATTTAGTTTCAAATAAAAAAGAAAAAGGGAACAATTGTTGTCATCCCGTTCCCTTTTTTCATGTGCCACTTTAATCCCCGTATGGTTAATGAAACTAGGGGTCTTCTTTTTCCTCAAGAAACTCGGGGATCCTCTAACTAAAAAGGACACTGTTTTCTGAGGATTTCGTATCTGAAAAGACACCTATCTCCAGATAGCACGACAGCAGACGAGTGTGCTTCCAATTCCTTATGATACTTGACGTGTCAATAGTCTCTAACTCTAACTGGAATTTCCAAATCCCATTTCTAAAAGATGTCCCCACTCAAGTATCGGCGTTGCACTCATTGTGCTGGACACAGGTTGTGCTCTCCTCTTAGACTTCTCCATACTGACATTATGTGTGACTGCCTCACACTGTCACACGCCTCTACTGTAGTTACCTCAAAAAGAGAAGTACCTCTACCATAGTTTCGAGCATTGCTTCCGCTACAGGAGGAAGGTAGTTATTTATAGATTGGGTGTGAGTGCAGACTTCATTGCTTCACCAAACTCCACATGCCAGCTGCTGCCTTTTATTTTCCTTGTGTACCAGTGTGGCTATTGTTTTTGCTTGTTTGCAGAGAAGGTGTAGTTATTGCCGAGGAATTAACATATATAAGGTGCATTAGGGCATCTCCAATGTAGTATGCAGCATTAGGCCATCACAAGCCTGGTAGTATGAAAATACGACCACCTTGACTCTGAAAATAAGTAACTGAACATGGTATGAAAATACGGCCACGTTTTTCCTTAGAATATTCCGATGCACTATGGTTTATGTATGCCCTAGGCCAAATGGCGTTGGTTACAAAATGAAACACAATACACAGCTAGCCTTTGTGAATCTAGATTAATTTCCATCATGGATGTCCAGTCAGAAAAAGAGACACGCCACCAAAACATGTGTATAAATCAACAAAATACTCTAACCCAGAGATAGTAGAAATTGACACTGACCCTCCTAAATAAGCAAATTAATTCCTTCGGTTTGATTATGTATGATTGCTTATTCATTTTAATTTCACATCTTTACTATATACCATGAATATATATTCTCACCAAGTAACACAGAAAACAGTCTGCAAATACAGGCCCACATACCTTTTTCTCTTAAATGTAGTAAGTTCTCCAAAAGTCCTAACAAAATGTAGATACTGAAAGGAAACACAACCCTTTTTATATATCATATAATCAAAACAATAAGGATACAACTCCAGGAGAGCCCCATGAAAGCAACAACCTATGGACACTAAGTTACATATGTGTTGCAAATCAATAACCCGCAGAGCGTTGGCAAGTTCGAAGATGAAAACTTTCATGGGGATGCTGATCTTCGATTATACCCTGAAGGTTCAGCATGCCCCAGATTATCCATCATGCTCTACCTACAATTGTGTTGCCTAAATAGCCTAGTGCCGTGATTTGCAACCCTTGCCGCTGCAGGAAGAAATTCCCATTGTAACGTAACGTTCTCAACAAGGCAGGTCACAATCACACGGCGGATGCAAAAATCCTCTGCTCTGTTGTTCAGGCCTACCCCTGTTTCCCTTGCTTCCTACCGAACGGTCGGACCACTGGCCTTGCAGTTTCAATTGACTGGCCGTTGCTACCATGTGTCGGAACGATTCTCAAAGGGTGAGCTTCAGTGTTGAAGACCCACTCATCGAAAGATACGACTGATGGAGGGGAGAACAGCAGATAGAGGTACTTCAGCGTCTCTGCTAGGAAGAAGGTCTGCATCTTGTCGTCCTTTTCACCACTATTCACCTGAGATTGAAACATTGCAGTAAGTTTTGTGTAGTGTAAGGCAGGTGTTTTCAGTGGGGAAATTCGAGGATGGAAGGTGCCACTAAAAACTTACATCTCTTAGTCCTACATATCCAGATGCTATGCGGGAGTTCTTCTCAAATGCCTGGAATATGTCCCATCCCCAATCTTGGTATGTTTTGTTCCCTGTAAGGCGCCACAGGTACATAAGTGATTCCACAGTCTCTGGTCTCAGGATATTCCATGACGTGCCCACGTTCATATCCTATGGAGTTGGAAAGTACCATTAGTTGATGACATTGTTTTTAATAAAAGAGTTGATGCCATGGTACTGGATTGCTAGAAAGAAGATAAGGGCCCGCACACTACCTGTTCAGCGTGGAAATAATAATTCTCTCCAGCCAACTTTGTGGGAGTTGTTTGGTAGAAGTTATAACAGGTCCGAGCAAGCTGTAAAGAGAATAGGAAAAGGAAATCAGATGGACAAATAGAACAAAACCATATGCAATAATTAGAAATATTGGATACGGAAATGAGATTCCTTAAGAGGATTTACCTCTTCTGCCAGATTCATAATTTGTTTAGCTTTTTCAGGCCCATAACCAGAGGCTCCAAGTGCCAGCATACCAGGGGCGAAGCATGCAAGTTCATCCATCTGTGTCGGTCACAAGCTGAACCAGTCAGAACTTTAGAGAGACAATGACAGATAAGCTTTAGAAAGCATCCTGCTGACAATCAGCAGAATGGAGATTCTTTACCTTGTGAGACAACGAGCCACCACTTTTCTCGCAGATATATGTGTAATTAGAGGGTGTAGTTTGCCTGGTCAAGCTTATTAAACCTTCCATTGATGTCTCCCACATTTGTCTGAGTTAAGCATCGCATATGGAAATGTTAATCACGTTACAAAGCAGAATAAATGGACTTTTCACTAAAAAATGATGAAAAGGAATATGATGAATTGTGAAGTCAGGCCTGCACCTGTAATGTTTTACGCTCTCGGTTTTATTCCCCTGAATCCAGACCTTGAGCAAGTACTCGTAGAAGCTGAAACGCGCATGCAAATATGAGTTCTTTTTGTCTTTTGGAGTCATATCAACCGAATATGTGATAAAAAAATTTATCCTTGGTCCAATAAGATAGATAAAACTTGCTTAACAATTTGCACAAAATATTACATAGTTGAATGGCAAAAATAGAGCACCACTATTTGAGGAAGAATATAACTTGGTTCAAATAGTAGGACAAATAGCATTACCTATCTCCCATAGCACCGAATGTTATTGTTGAGTATGATGCTTGCCCTGACTGAGGATTTATGTAGATAGGAAGTAAGCCATCACTTGGATATATCTTCTGAAGCTGTCGGATGACATTTTCTGCCTAGAATCATATTTTGGCAACAAACATAAGAGATCAATACTGAAAAAAAGGGGCAAAAAAAGAAGACATATAGGATGGATTTGAATGTATAAACATGCCAGACATACATGGGAATTTTACTAGCAAAAAATAGCAGTAGATTGGCACTACGAATCCAACAAGAAAACTTCCCACTCTTGCTTGTGCCTGGTAGCTATGTTTTGCACAAAACTAGCTACAACACTTGGTAACAAGAATTGTCCCAGCAAATTACATAAAATTGATACGATGAATGAAATACTAACCTTCAGCTGATACTTAGGATCTCCGGTTCTCTGGGACAAAGCTATAAATTCAAGTTGCTCTGTTCCAGAATCCGCAAGGATACTATCACCCTGCAGAAATAATAAAGCATATGATTCATTGTCCATTACAGAAAACAAAATAGGTTCAGGTGAAATCTATCATAAAAAAAGACAATATTTGATAGTGATTCTCAATGGTAAGTTGCACCGCAGAGATCAACGCTCAGTAGCATGTTAATGACTTGTGTATTTGTGCATTGAAGCTTGAGATGGATTTCTAGGCCTTGGTATAAAATTGAAGCTTACTGGTATGCTGGTAAATAAACATGATTGTAATATTCATGTGTTTGGAAGGAACTTGCAGCGGCAGTAGGTACTTAATGGAAAGGGACATTTACATTTGTGCCCCTGACTCGAACCCACTACTCAGATTTGCCCCTAATTTCGAAGCATGCTCAAATTTGCCCCTCTGCCGTTAGGTGCACTTATAGAAATGCCCTTCCGTGCCGTTACCGTCCGGTCAAAGGGCTTTGACCGTTAACTGGACATTCGCTGGACATTTTGCCCCTGACTCCATGCGTCACTTACAGGTGGGTCCCACACTATAAAAAAATAAATGGAAAAAACACTTTCTCTCACTCCTCTCACACACTTACATGTGGGACCCAACAAAAAAAGAAAAAGAAAAAAAATATATCTTAAAAGTTCTAGGCATAGGCCCACCTGTCATTGTTTTAATATTTTTTGAAACGTTATTCATTGGATTATTAGAATGGGGGGACCACTGGTCAGTGTCTGAAATACGTTAATAAGAACTAATAGGATTAAGCCTAATCTAACTATCAAGGCCGGACCTACCGGTCAGTCACACATTGTACTCCGGCGAGTGTGTGAGCACGCCGGCGTACTACTGGATGGCTCAGGAACACGCTAGGAGGGGGAGTGTGAGGTGCGAGCATGCCGGCGTGGTCAGGAATCACAGCAGCAAGCTGCACGACGTTCAATGACCCAGGCCACGTTAACTGCTTGCGGCGGCAAGCGGCGGCGAGCGGCGGCGCTAGGCGGGGGTGCGGCTGTTCGCGGGGCGACGACTCGGGGCGAGGGATCTAGCAGGCATAGAAGCATCAATATTTGACTAGGAAGCGGACAGAGAGCATCGGGGTGGCCTAGACGAGGAGATCGAGGCGCGGCGGCGCGACATCGGAGGCGGAGAAGATGAAGGCCGATCCAATGATTTACGACACCCCCATCGATTTCCTCCATACGGGAGGCTCTATAGGGATATAAGAAGGTAATGGGCATGCTTTCTAAGCTTGGGATCGACTCTTGCTGCGAAAATGATGAACTACGCCGGCGGCAAGCTGTGGACATTCTTGTTTTTTGAGAGAACAACAGAGCTAGCAGGTGCGCCGCCCCTCGATGGACCACCTGATTCACGGTGCTGCCGCGGTAGCGACTACTATTGCCTCCGCCACCTTGGTGCTCAACCGCAGGTGTGCCGCCCTATGTTTTTAAGGCGTCCGTAAGGCGTCGCCTAGGCGTCAGGGCGCCCTCCAGGCTCAAGGCGTCGGCCTTGCCTTAGACAGTTGCGTAAGGCGTCCGCCTTAGGCTGTAAGGCGTCTGAAGCGTCCGCCTTAGCGCCGCCTTGCACGCCTCAGACCAAATCGGACGCCTTAGCTTGTCAGGCAGGGAAACGGAGATTGCAGACGGGAAAACTGACCTTGGCGGGAACACAGGCGCGGGAAACATTGGTTCAGGTGCGACCAGTCATGAGAAGGGGAAAGAGAGAGTGAATCAACGCGAGAGGTCTCTCCTGTCTCCTCTCTGGACCATTGACGGAGGCTTCCTCCTCAGATCTGCGGCAGCCGCCAGCCTCCTCCCTCCGGCCACAGTTCCTCCCCCTCCTCTCCGGCTGCAGCTCCTCCCCATCCTCCTCTGGCGCAACCCTCTTCCAGCAGATCAGCACCACATCAAAGTATGAATCCCGCCCTCTCTTCTCCCCCCTTCCCCCCCTCTCCTCTTTCTTCCATCCAGCAGTGTAGCTTGCCATGCTTGCCTGTTCTGTACTTCTGTTATGCACAGCTCCTCTACTAACTGTTAGGTGCTGCCTCTCTTATGCACAGCAGTGTAGCTAGATGTGCTTGCCTTCTCCTTCTCATCTGCATCTGTTTCTTCCCAGATCTGCTTCTCCACCCACAAGGCAGCAGCCCCACCACTGCTTCTCTCCTTCCCCATGCTTGATCTGGCTGCTCTAGTGATTTGGCTCTTCTCTCTTTTTCTTTGACAGTAGCCAGGTGTACCTGCTCTGATGGATCTAGCCAATGATCCTAGGAGAAGAGCTACATCAGATGATCCAGCCTGGAAGTATGGGTTCTGGCCAGATTTAGAGAGGAAAGATTTACTCCAGTGTACATTGTGTGGCAAGATAGTCCATGGTGGAGTGAGAAGGCTAAAGCAACACTTTTCTGGGGGTTCCAGTGATGCGGATAAGTGTCCCGAGGCATCCATGGAGATTAGGATAGAGATGCACAATTCCTTAAACACTAGAAAGTTTAAAGCTATGGAGCGATATATTGATGAGGAGGATGAAGCTGAACTTCAAAGGCGCCGTTCTGTCATATACACATGATGATTTGAGGCCTATGCTTTGGTAACAGTTTATATGTTAACGTTAGTTGTTAAATCTCCTAATTGGTTGCCATCTATTATATATTTATGTACAATTTATTAAGTTAATGCTAGTTGCTAACTCTCCTAATTAGCTGCCATATATTATATATGCACGTGTCTAAGGCGTCGCCTCGCCTTACGCTTTAGCGCTTAGGCGGTGAGGCGCCCCGCCAGCGCCTCGCCTCGCCTTACCGCCTTAAAAACCTCGCCGGCGATGGATATCATCGGCCGAGCCACACAAGACTCAAGTGGCCCACGGGTCAGGGAGAGAGAGAGGGGGATTGTGTGAGAGAGTCTTCTTTTTCTTTTTCTTTTTTTGTTTGGCCCCACATGTAAGTGTGTGAGAGAGAGGTGGTGAGAGAAAGAGTTTTTCCCATTTATTTTTGTCGAGTGGGTCCCACCTGTAAGTGACACATGGAGTCAGGGGCAAAATGTCCAGTTAACAGTTAAAGCCCTTTGACCAGACGGTAACAGCACAGAAGGGCATTTCTATAAGTGCACCTAACGGTAGAAGGGCAAATTTGAGCATACTTCGAAATTAGGGGCAAATCTGAGTAGTGGGTTCGAGTTAGGGGCACAAATGTAAATGTCCCCAATGGAAAATAGAGCATCAGTTACTCACGTTGGTCCATCCAAAATTATGAGCTCGGCCATGAGCTAAGTTGATTGAATTATAAGGGATACCAGATGTTGTATCCCAGGCAGGTAACAATCGATCAGCAATATCCTTCGCCTTTTCGAGAAATACTTTGTCATCCGACATATCATATGCACTGAGGAGACCTCCAACAACCCTAAATAAGAATAGATAACAGAAGCTTAGAGAGTTAAGCTAGTAAATAATAACGTGATATGGCTACATGGCAATATGGCATAGACCTATACAGCCCTCTGCAAGAATACTACAACAAAGATAAACCTTGTAATGCAACCTTATGGTCGTTTCAAAAACGCTTGCATCATAATCCTTGTCAAAGCTTAATGACTCTGCCACCCAGCTATTATCATGAAATGGACACAAGTCAGATCCGGAGTATGACATAAATCACAACAAAGTATTCAAATGGCTGCAAGGAATACTATGATGTGAGACGACATAAAAGAAACGGAGACACTAAAGATCTAATACATTAATAAAATATTAGTCTATTATTGCATGGATAGAACAGATGAAAGCCATGAAACCAATAGACTGCCCAACAAAAAGATAGTCAAGAAGACCCTTTGGATTATCCTGTAACATAGAGGGAATATATGGACATATGAATGGAAAAAATACATAAATGCCCAATAAGCCTTGTAATAGCCATGCGCCTAGACAAGCCCCCTTTGGCCACCCCTGAGGGCCATGAGAACTATGGAATTGCTAAAATCATATCCTACAAATTGATTTAGTCCAATGCATATCTTTACATTAGGAAGTTAAAGGTAACATAGCCTAATTAGTTAGATGCATATCTTTATGCTCCAGTGGACCAGATAGAATATGTCTTTAAAAGATTGGTAGCTTTAGATATCCTTTTTGGGTGGCCAGCTATACAAGCAGTGTTGTTATTCTTGGCACCTCCTTATGGTGTGCCTTCCATCAACAGGCCGACAAGCCACTGGATACCAAGGCCATCCAATTTGAGTATATAATGAGCTTACTTTCCAAATTAGGGAATTCATATCTATACATCATGTAATATAAAAGGAGATGACAGCACAGCTTCATGTACAGAACTGAACTTTCATAAAAGCAAACTAAAATCAAATGCTAATTTCGGTAATGGATGAAATGAAAGAACCAGCTGCAGCATTTTGAAATCTTTGCATGGTTCAATACAAGGGAACTCACTCTCTGGCCTTCTGAAACTCATCTCGTAGGCCCATTATATACAGTGTATCTAGAGAGTCCACAAGGGTTGCCCCAAGACCGCCAAAGCTATTAACACCATTCTTTGATTGAGGCTGAAAAGGTGAAGAACGAAAACATTGTAGAGTTTTTCGAGACAAATTGAAAATGAAAACAAATTATAGAGCAGAATACTAAGCATACCTGAAGCTCATCCATTCCCCATGCATACTTTACATAGGAATTCCAGGCATGGAGCATAGCCTCCTTAACCTTTTCCCTCCTTTCATTATTAATAGGATCAATCTCTACAAGATCTTTTCTGGGAATTTCAGTTGCTGGATTTTCTTCCAGTAGAATACCAGCCTTCCTTAACTACAGAGACAGAAAATGCGCTAAATTTTCAAAAGGAAAAGGAATAATATTGATTAAAAGGAAGAAATAAAGTAAACCAGTATGGAAGTTACAAAAATTGCAATAGTACATACCTGACCATGCAACTGATTTATTTCATTTTGTAATCGGGAAATCTCAGACTGCAACACAAGAAAACAGAAATTAGATTAACACAGTAAATAAGGTTGAAAAACAACCAATGAATAATGAAATATAAAATGACACTCGATGCCTTTCTTCAAAAAAAAAAGAGAAGCTGAACTGCATGTCTACAGAGTACAGATGGTACCAATTAAATGAAGCGGCAAGAACACATTTATCAAGTGCATCCCAAAACCTCATCATTATTCATTCACATTTAGCAGCCGTAGTTATCAGTGGCAGAGCTACAACAAATAAGATGGGCGGGCCAAAAATATTTTTGATTCTAAACCGTACAATTAAGTAGGCATTAGTCAGTGTCTGAGGCGAGGCGAGTCGACGGTGCTGGATGGATGCATGCAGAGGAGACATGCACTGCTACTTTGGTTAGTTCTCCTACTGGATTGGTTACATGTACAAATTTCTTATTTCCCCCGGGAGTTGGGCTGGCCACGGCCTGGTTTTGCCCTCACGTAGCTCCGCCAGTGGTAGCTATCATGCCAACAAGCACAATTCAACTTGGCCACATGCTGCTTTTGGATAGCACTAATTATAGTGATGCTCAGGTTCTTAAGCTTTACATTTGAGATTTGACAAGGAACTCAAGTGATATAGAAATGTAAGAGGTATATGCATATTTCAGAAAGATAAGGAATAGTTGAATTAAATCAAATAATATGTCACTGTACAGCCATACACACACGCAACTCCCAACTATACCTACTGATCACAGTAACAGTGGCAATGAACTACAACAATCTAATGCCACACTATACCTTGCCATCCGTGATGACGTCAAATACATGAGCCGTTACCAAAATTTCTTGACTGAATACTATACCTTCATTCACTCTCACACAAGAAGGGCACTACAAAATTAGAGAAAAGACCAAATAAATAGCATTTCTAACTAGCAGATGGGATATCAACCTTACATCCAATTCAGATTTCACTCATCCGATTACTGAGAACTGGATCAACTTAACTAGCATATCTAACAAACGATAAATAGTACAGCTCACGTGTCACATACTCGCATCCACCAAATTATTTAATTACTCATAACAAGTCCCAATGAACATTAGTATCTCACCAAGCTTAAACCAATATGAGTCTCTACATGACTAATTGACTATACTAACATAATAGGGCAATCACAGTTACAGCCGCTCCTTAGAATACAACAGCTATTCGAACAGTTCCACTACAAACCACAATCATAAAGTTGCATGTGCCATGTAAAATAATGTTCTAACTAGTACTCCCTCCGCCCGGAAATACTTGTCATCAAAATGAATAAAAGGGGATGTATCTAGACGTATATTAGTTCTAGATACATCTCTTTTTATCCATTTTGATGACAAGTATTTGCGGACGGAGGGAGTATTCAGTTCTCCAAATCTACACCATGTAGTAATTGAGAAACATGGCAAGGTCTTGATTATTCCCCCGAATTAACTAAAACAGTTAAGGTCTTCCCGCCTGAGAAAAATCTAAGCTGCTAAAGTACCTCACTGTACCCATATTCATCCCACTAATTCTAGGATTGGAAAGAAAAGACGCACAATTCTTCGCCAAATTTACAGTCAAAGCTGGAAAGAATTCTAAGCTAATACCAATAATCGTTACACACGTATAGTTGAGCTGTAGCCTAGTGGTCCCTCATAAGATCCACTCGCTCAAAAGATCAAATCTCAGACAAAAGCGTCAAGATTCAAACGGAACGCCAGATCCTCGGCACAATCTCTCCCAAATGAACCCCAGATAGGCAGACGCAGCATAAGCCTAAACCCATTTATCCCGACGGCTCTAGCCACAAGTCGTCGTCGCTACACCCAGATCCAGCGCCCAACCAGCGCCGCGACGAATTCGAAGCTACTTGGCCGCAACAACCAAATTCAATCAGATCCCCACGGTTCCGACCCGGATCAGGGGGGAATTCTCCGGGGGCGAGACGGGGGGGACGCACCTCGTGCTCGCTGACGAGCGATTGGCGGTCCCAGAAGGCGAAGGTGGCGGCGACGAAGACGAAGAAGAGGAGCGCGAGGCGCTTGGGCCGCTTGAGGTAGTAGGCGGGGTTGAGGTACCGCCACGCCCCCGACGAGGAGGAGGACGAAGACCGGCGAGCCATGGCGGCGGCCGCCTAGGGAGCTCCGGCGAGAAGGTCGCGGGGACCGAAGCTCGTCGCCGTCTCCCTCCGGTGACGTCGCCGGGGACGCGCGCGTGTGCGTGCGGTCGGTCGTGCTGTCCCCGCGTGGATGTGTGTGCTTCAGTGTTTTCTCTGTCCGTCAGTGTTTGACAGTTCGAGGGTCTCGGCAGTCATCGCTAAATGTGGGCCCGACTCTACTTCCGGTAAATAACCACTTCAGAGGTAAACAGTACCACGATTTGAAAGCGAAAAACTTTAAAAACTCCAAAAAAAAAATTATGCAAGATGCTCCTATGCGTGAACTCCGTGCAAAAGTTTTTTGAACTTTTTTGTGCAAGATGCTCCTGTGCGTGAACTCCGTGCATAGAAGCGTCTTGCACCACAAAAAAAAATGATTTTTAACTCTTTTCCCTTTCAAATCGTGGAATTGTTCATGCCCGGGCTCATCTGAATCCGGACACCAAATCACCGCTCTCAGTAGCGAATACCATGCCTTCGTCTCTTCTTTATGAACGTACACTCAATCCTATAAAACACAGGTACACACTCTCTACCTTTATGAACATCTTCGAGATACTAACTCAGGGCAACATCTTGAAATTGACAAAGTCGCCACATGCCCTTATAGTCGGCGGAAACATCACCTCCCACTGAACGAACGTCGTCGGAGAGCCTAAAATAGAGACAGGAAAATGCCCTTCTACTTGGGGACAAAATTCGCTGTGAAATCCATGGCTCTTTGCAGGTCTCTAGAGTGGATGAATATGTTGTGGTCACGGGAATGTGACTGTAAAACGATCTTTTTCTTAGAGAAACTGCATACTATAATGTAACAACTGACAGAGTATAAGTACAAATATATACATAATCTACCAAATAGACCGAGAAAAAACCATAGTCAAGAACTTTACAAAAATGACCTCAATAAAATGGTTAAAACAAAATGACCATTTGTGGTCCCTGCAAACTATCGATCCTACGGCTGCCGCCAACTCCCAGCATTGTTGTGACACACGCCGAGGGAGGAGGCAAGCCTCCAACAGCCCTAGATCCATGCCATCACCATCACCTTTTTGTGGCTTTGAGAGTTGATGAATAGGCTCGCTCCTTACAACAAGGCGCATGTCGATGTGGCATGTCGGTTGATGATCGTCCCCATGCTAATCCAGATCTAACTTCGCCGCTTCCCACCGTCAGAGACGAGAAGAACGCCGGGATCGCTCCCCATGGACCACCAATCTTGCTCCAGAGCTAACATCTTTTTCCAGCTGTCATTGTGTGTAACATATTAGAGTAATTCCCTACCTAAATAATAGCTAATAACTAATATTTTTATTTTGCATCATCATGCCATAATTTCAATGTGCATTATTCTCAATTGCATCACAAAAATGTCAAACACACAAAACCTAATTATTTTACCATTTTATTTTATTGGGCTGTGATCTACACCATTTTCCCCTTTCAATGTTTTAGAATGAGATAGAACCCCAAACTTTGAACATGGCCTTTCCACAATATATGTGAGCACCAAAATTATTTCACAAATTTTGAGCAAGCCTATCAACTAGACATAATTCAAACCACCATTATGCCATTTCTACAATTTATTTTCAAAACAAACATCAAACCTTGTCCATAAACCCTAATTATTTTTTGGAGCTTTGAAATATTCCAGAGAGAGACCACATTAAAAAAATCAAATCTTTTGGAGTTCATTTGAACCTCCAAATAGTTGTAAACAACCATAATTCTACATTCTGTAAAAAGAAAATAAGAAAACGAGAGGAGGTGTACCTGGGCCGGCTTACCCGACCTGTTCATCCTCCTTTTGTCATCTCCCTTGTCATCTTCTCCACAAAAAAAGAGAGAGGCATACCCACCTTGCCCAAATTCTTAGCCCTAACCTCTTCATCCGTCCGTTGCCGCTAGGTAAGCGACGGCACCACCATAACCGTAACCTGCGAGTGAACCTAACCACCACCCTCGTCATGGCATGCACCTATAAGTAGCCAATGTCCTCCTCGACTCTGGTGAAGTTGTCCAGAAGAACCGCGAAATCGTCTATGATGTCTACACACGTGGATTTGCCCCAAGACCCCTTGCATGTGCTACATTACTCCTCAATGTCTTCTTTTGGTCGTCAGCGTCGCTCCTCCGATTTCCAATGACCTTGACCACCTTTGGTCAAACCTTGTGCACCATCGTGTTTGCGGTATAACTCCGGCCAAAATCCCTCCCTTCTCATTCTTTTCTCCTACCATAGTGGTGTGCGCCATGAGGGTTATAGGTAGTCGTGTCGGCGAGATGATTGCCGCAAATCAAGACTTTCTATGAGCTGTCTAAGCTCATGGGTTTGCTCGGAAGGTCTTGTAGATGCCTTAGCATGCCTTAGATCGGTTAACTACGAGCTCTTGCACACTGTTGCACGAACACTAAGCTCATCGTCGGCGTGGATTCCGTCGTTGTAACGTCGCGTGTGTTTGAAAGAATTGAGATGGACCTAGAGGGGGCTGAATAGGTACAATTACAAATTTTAATTACTACCTATCAATTTTAGGCAATTATGTGGAATATAGAAGTGAACCTACCAATTGCAAAGGTGATTCTAGCGGTAGCAATAAACGACAACTAGAGAGATGCAAGCAAGCATAATATGATATAAGTAAAGATAAAGAGACAAATAACCACAAGTAAAGAGTTGGGATTAGGGATAGCCGAAACTCCGGAGACACGGATGTATCCTGATGTTTACTTCATTGGAGGAAAGCTAGTCACCGTTGGAGGAGAAGATGTTACCACAGAGGCACACCAACACCACGAAGGCTCACCCTATTTTCCCCTTGAGATATCACCATGAAGGCAACTCTCAACCACTAGTGGTTGACCTTGAGGCGGTCTCCAAACCTTCACAAACTTTCTGGGGTAATCACAATGGATGATTCCTCTATGAAGAGCTCCTACCGCCAATGAGTCCAAATTATGTGATTATTTTGTTAGTATTTTTGTGCATACTCAGTAGGCTTTGTGGGATTTTACCGCGTTCGCGCACTTCTTTTTGCCATTTTCCTCAGATAATGCTTCTCCGAACTATATATTATTATTTGGAAGAAATACCAGAAAATGGTAGTGGAATCACATAATTAAAGTGATAATCACCTACCATAAAAGAAGGAAGCAAATTTGGTGACGAAACAATTGTCGCGGGATCTCCAGGGCAAAAGACGGTGTTCCATACGACCGCGCTCGCCCGTATGAGTAGTTGTATGGAGTGCCATCGTCGTCGCTTGGTCAACTATATTAACCTAGTGAAGGCAGATTGTACATCAGACGCTGGGAGACACCAGAAACTCATCCAGAAGCAGGAACCCTAGCCGCCACAGTAATCCGGAGAGAGGAAATGGCAAGAGGGAGGCTGTCGCCTCCACCATCTTCACCAAGAAGGCTCCAACATCATCCCCACTGTCATCATCATCATTCACCTTTCCCTCACTGTAATCTCAAGAACACTAAACTAGGATTACTTGTGTGTTACATGTGTGATTCATTCACGTCCTCTATGTATGGTGTTAAGATGATTGTTGCCTTCATGAGTGAGTACTTCCCTTAGTTCTTGGGAATATGGATGAACCCTAGTGTGTAGTAGATTGTTGATATTAGGATTTAATATCCTCTTTGCATGTTCATGTTAATAGTCTTCTTGACGTTGGATAAGTCGACCATCCAATGTATGCCAATTTTGGACGAAAGGTTATTACTGTTGGCGGACCATGCTCATGTATTGCGTGAAAGTTGAAAAAGTTCAAGAACACTAAAGTATGAAACAATTGCTTGGCCAATACCGGGGTTGTACATGATGAAATATTTTGTGTGATGAATATGGAGCATAGCCATACCATATGATTTTGTAGGGATAACTTTCTTTGGCCATGTTATTTTGAGAAGACACGATTGCTTTATTAGTATGCTTGAAGTATTATTGTTTTTATGTTAATATTAAACTTTTGTTTTGAATCTTATGGATTTGAACATTCATATCACCATAAAAAATATTACATTGAAAAAATGTTTTAGGTAGCATTCCACGTCAAAAAATTTGTTTTTATCATTTACCTACTCGAGGACGAGCAAGAATTAAGCTTGGGGATGCTTGGTATGTCTCCAATGTATCTATAATTTTTTATTGTTCCATGCTATTATACTATCTATCTTGGATGTTTTATATGCATTTATATGCTATTTTATATTATTTTTGGGACTAACCTATTAACCTAGAGCTTAGTGCCAGTTTTAGTTTTTTCCCTTGTTTTTGAGTTTTACAGAAAAGGAATATCAAACAGAGTCCAAACAGAATAAAACTTTTGCGATGATTTTTCTTGGACCAGAGACATCCACGGAGCTTGGAGAGGGGGTCAGAAGATCTCCGAGGAGACCACAAGCCTGTTAGGCGCACCCCGGGGGGGTGAGGGCTTGTGGGTCCCTCAGGAGTCCCCTAACCCTAATTCTTGCACTATAAATTCCCAAATATTCCTAAACTGCCAGAAGCGTCCACGAAAATAATTTTCTGTCGCCGCAAGCTTCTGTTCTCGTGAGACCCCGTCTTGGGGCCTTTTCTGGCGATCTACCAGAGGGGGATTCGATCACGGAGGGCTTCTACATCAACCGTATTGCCCTACCGATGATGTGTGAGTAGTTTACCACAGACCTACGCGTCCATAGCTAGTAGCTAGATGGCTTCTTCTCTCTCTTTTATCTTCAATACAATGTTCTCCTCGATGTTCCTGGAGATCTATTCAATGTAATACTTTTTGCGATGTGTTTGTTGAGATCCAATGAATTGTGAGTTTATGATTAGATTATCTATGAATAGTATTTGAGTCTTCTCTGAACTCTTTTATGCATGATTAAGATATCTTTCTATTTCTCTTCGAACTATCGATTTGGTTTGGCCAACTAGATTGGTTTTTCTTGCAATGGGGGAGGTGCTTAGTTTTGGGTTCAATCTTGTGGTGTCCTCACCCAGTAACAAAAGGGGTAGCGAGGCACGTACTGTATTGTTGCCATCAAGGATAAAAGATGGGGTTTACATCATACTGCTTGACTTTATCCCTCTACATCATGTCATCTTGCTTAAGGCGTTACTTCGTTCTTATGAACTTAATACTCTAGATGGATAACGGTCAATGTGTGGAGTAATAGTAGTAGATGCAGGCAGGAGATGGTCTACTTATCACGGACGTGATGCCTATATTCATGATCATTGCCTTGGATATCATCATAATTATTGGCTTTTCTATCAATTGCTCAACAATAATTTGTTTACCCACCATATGCTTTCTTCAAGAGAGATGCCTCTAGTGAAACCAATGGCCTTCGGGTCTATTTTCCATCATATATTTTCAGATCTATAAAACGAAAAACCCAAAAATACCTTGCTCCAATTTATTTACTTTTACTTTGTTTTACGTTTTTGTAATCTTTTATATCCATCTCTATCATATTTCATCCTTGCAAGTGGCCGTGAAGGGATTAACAACCCCTTTATCGCGTCGTGTGCAAGTGTTTGATTGTTTGTGCAGGTGTATAGATTGGAGACTTGCTTGTACCTCCTACTGGATTTATACCTTGGTTCTCAAACTGAGGGAAATACCTATCTCTACTTTGCTACATCACCCTTTCCTCTTCAAGGTAAAAACCAACGCAAGCTCAAGAAGTAGCAATGTGGTATAGCCTTTGTCATTATAATGAGTTTATGTATGAGGTGGTTATATGTTGTAATGTTAAGTGGCCTGATACGTCTCCAACATATCTATAATTTTTGATTGTTCCATGCTGTTATATTATCATTCTTGGATGTTTTACAATCATTTTATAGTCATTTTATATCATTTTTTGGTACTAACTATTGACATAGTGCCCAGTGCCAGTTGTTGTTTTCTACATGTTTTTTACATCGCAGGAAATCAATATCAAACGGAGTCCAAATGCAACGCAACTCCTGGAGGATTTTTTTGGGCCAGAAGAAAGCCAATGGGCCAAGGAAGCACCTGAGGGGCTGCTCGAGGTGGCGGCACCCACCAGAGCATGCCGGGAGGCCAGCGCGCCTACGGTGGGTTGTGCCCACCTCGGGTGCCCCCTGAACCGCCTCTTTGCTCTATAAATACCCAAATATTCCAGAAACCCCGGGGGAGTCGACGAAATATTGATCCAGCCGCCACAGAGTCCAGAACCACCAAGATCCAATCTAGACACTGTCATGGAGGGGTTCACCACTTCCATTGGTGCCTCTCCTATGATGCGTGAGTAGTTCTTTGTAGACCTACGGGTCCGTAGTTAGTAGCTAGATGGCTTCCTCTCTCTCTCTCTCTCTCTCTCTCGATTATCAATACAATGGTCTCTTGGAGATCCATATGATGTAAGTCTTTTGGCAGTGTGTTTGTTGGGATCCGATGAACTTTGAGTTTATGATTAGATTTATGTTTTTATCCATGAAAGTTATTTGAGTCTTCTTTGATCTCTTATATGCATGATTGCTTATAGCCTCGTATTTCTTCTTCGATATTTGGGATTTGTTTGGCCAACTCGATCTATTTATCTTGCAATGGGAAGAGGTGCTTTGTAGTGGGTTCGATCTTACCGTGCTTGATCCTAGTGACAGAAAGGGAACCGACACGTATCTATTGTTGCTACTAAGGATAACAAATGAGATCTATATCTGCCGCAATAGATAAACGGATCTCGTCTACATCATGTCATCGTTCTTAATGCATCACTCCATTTTCTCATGAACTTAATACACTACATGCATGTTGGATTGCGGTCGATATGTGGAGTAATAGTAGTAGATGCAGGCAGGAGCCGGTCTACTAATCTTGGACGTGATGCCTATATAATGATCATTGCCTGGATATCGTCATGATTATTTGAAGTTCTATCAATTTCCCAACAGTAATTGTTTTCCCCACCGTTTGCTATTTTTCTCGAGAGAAGCCCCCCGGGTCTCTTTTCATCATATTTGCCTTTGCGATCTATTTTCTCTTGCATTTATTTTCAGATCTATTAAACCAAAAATACAAAAATACCTTGCTACAATTTATTTGTTCCGCGGTCTATTTATCCTATCTACCACTTTTTACATCACGTTTTTGCCTATCTTGAGGCGTCGTACCCGGAAGGGATTGACAACCCCTTTAACACGTCGGGTTGCAAGTATTTATTATTTGTGTGCAAGTGCTATTTACGTGGTGTGAGGAGGTTCTCCTACTGGTTCGATAACCTTGGTCTCATCACTGAGGGAAATACCTACCGTCACTATACTTCATCATCCCTTCCTCTTTGGGGAAATACCGACGTAGTTCTAGCAGACACCATGGCCTGCGCGTCATGACATGATGGCAGGAGCCACGAGATTGCCACCTTAACGTAAATATCGTAGAAATAGGTTATAGGTGACGGTGGCAAGACATACACGAAGGATCCCGATGAGGATAAGGTGTACCAAGACACATGATGGGGAGCTATAATTTCCTGCCGTAGCAGAATTTCAGTTTTTGGTGCCACAACAACGTTTTCTGAAACGGTCGCCATGACAACTTCTCCTAAGATTGCCGCCACGGCAACATTTTTTCTGAAATGGTTTCCACGGCAACAGAATATTGGCCATCACGTCACTTAAACTGAAGACTGAAGATGATCATGGAGTACTCCCGGCGCCCAGGGCTATACCATATCATGCTATTATGAATTGTCTGGTATGTTCATCGCTTTGTTGTTTGCACCCTTTGATTGCGCAGTAGTCAATTATTAGCGTGATCTCTCACAGTAAATATCAATTTAAAAGGCGCTCTTCCCAGTGTTGCAACAATATATAACACGTAGCGTTCCGGAGTGCGTCATGTCCACATGAGTACAAAAGGGACATGAGGTGTAAGACGGAGATGGTCAGACCATGTATGCAGATAGCACTCGGTTGTCTTTGTTGGTGCAATATTTGCCCTCTTGTGTTTTGGAGATTATTGACAGAAACAGGCATGGACTGATTTGTTTGCTAGTGCACAATAGAGAGAAATAGTCCATGCAGAACCGAAGAGAATGCTGTCTCCGATGTAAAGTTCGAGGAACTTCACCGAAGAATATCTGCGATGCAGAGAAGTATGAGCTACATTTGTTAAAGATATGTAGGCGAGAATTTGGATGTGAAGGAGTTAACCCCTCGAAAGCTTATTGTTGTGTGAAGCAATTGGTTTGGAGTTTCCGTCTGAAGAAAAATGACTGCAGCGAATGGAAGTCGAAGACTTAGTGAAGATGTAGTATTCATTTAGTTGTTCTTCTTTCATTTATTTGAGTCACAGGACCTCCATACTATTAAGAGGGGTATAGGTTCTCGAAGCTTAGATCCGCTATGATGCTTAGCCCAAACCTATGAGAGACTGAGAGAAATCTCTTTGAGTTTCGAATGATTACCTACCAGTAGTAGACGTTGTTCTTCGCGCTGCAGGAGATATCTTTCTGACTGAGGAGTTAGCATTACTTGCTCCGCAAGTAATATTACCGTTGTGATCAATTTCCGATCGTTGGACTCGTGACGTTCGGACATTGGCTGCACTTGATGTCCAATTTGGTCTTTTCCCTTCAGGGAAGGCTGCGGCTATAAATAGCCACCCGCTCCAACATTGTCCATTGGCTGCTCCGCTTAAGATTTTCGAGAAGATTGATTGAGCATCCCCTCTCCGAGTGATTTGAGTTTAAGATCCACTGAGAGAACAAACCAGAGCCCAAACTTAGACAGTGGTTGAGAATCACACTAGTTCTGAGTTAGAGTTCTTGTACCTATTACTCTTGAGAGCTACGCACTCTCTAGACCGATAGGTTTTGGCTTGAGTGTTGAAGAGTTGTTGTCTTCACCGAGATAGAGCTTCAGCAACCAAGAGTCATTGTGGTTTGAGAAGTTCGTCCAAAGGTTTGGAGATCACCTACAAGTATCACTACAAAAAAGACACAACTATGATATTTTGGGTCGAACGATTTTTTCTCTCTCATGCTTATGACACTTCTATGAAGATAATTGTGACAAAACCCGGTATCATCATATATGTGGTGGGCTCCTACTTCTATGACAAAAAATCATGACATAAAATGGGCTTTTCGTCCTGGGCGGGCCGGGGACGCAGCTGCATGACCTTCTTTGGGTCGTCCATGACGGAAAAAATCATGGTAGAAGCGAGGGCGAGGAAAATATCGGGGAGTTCCCGGTTACGGTGGGTGGTCGGGGCTGAGCGATGCATGGAGGGATTGCATGTTTCTCTTGTACACGTACGCGCGTGGGTGCGAGGCGTTGGGCTCTAACTGAACCCGAGCGAGGCATTTGCCTACTGAACCCGAGCGATTGCACTGGCTACGTATTACTAAACCCGAGCGATCGATCGATCCCTGGCTGTTAACTGAACCCGATCAAGTGATTCCTTTACTACTGCTGCTAACTGAAGTCGATCGAACCTGCTACCTCTTGATGAACAGTGAGTGTTGTTGGGGGTTGGATGAACAGTTCCCGGTGGGGGTTGGATGAACAGGACACCGTGGTAGTAGAGGTCGTTGCCGCTGGATGAACAGGACCCTGATCGAGCCGATTGGGGGTGGATGAACAGGACCCCGTGGAGGGCTGGTTGAACAGTAGGCGGTGGAGGGCTAGATGAATAGTATCCCGTGGAGGGCTGGTGAATAGTAGCCGGTGGAGACTGGATGAACAGGAGCCCGTGGATGAACAGTAGCTGGTGGAGGCGGGAGGGAGACGTCGTGGATGAACAGTCGCAGGTGGAGGCTCAAGGAGGTCGGCTATGAATGAAGAGTAGCCCGTGAAGGCTGGAGCGAGGCAGTAGACAGGGGATGAATAGTAGCCCATGGAGTCCCGTTTTCCGGTACGCCACACCCCTCCCGATGAACAGGATTCCCCGTTTCGACCGTAGTAGGTCGAAGAGAAGTCTGTTTCCTCCATTTTGCGGTACACCACACCCCTCTCGATCAACAGGACCCCGTTTTGACCGTAGGAGGTCGAAGAGGAGTCCGTTTCCTCCGTTTTGCGGTACGCCAGACCCCTCCCGGTGAACACGATCCCTTTTCGACTGTAGGTGGTCAAACAGAATGTTGTTTCCTCCGTTCTGCGTACGCCAGGCCTCATTTCGGCTATTCCGTCCAAGCCGGTTAGCTCCCAAGGAACAGGACACATTCCGTTGCCTCCTGATGAACACAACGCGGTTTCTCCGTTCCGACCCAGCTGGTTGGCTGCCGATGAATAGGACGCCGTCGCTACTCCCCGCTGCCTCTCCATGTACATGAGCCCTGGCCATACGTATGCGTGCGTAGGCGTTCGAGACCCCGCCCGTATGTACGTACGTGGCCGTATTTACTTTCTTACACCCTGGTTGTACATACGTGTACACGATATAGATGGGATTGCGTGACATGCTACGTCCGCGCCTCTACTACGACACATGCCATTCCTTACTCGTCCACGGTTCATCGCTGCAGCCTGTAGACAGACCGATCGACCAGTATGTATGTACACATTCGCGACCAGACAGACAACCCTACGTATGGTTCGACCGGGTGGGTCCCAGCTGTCAGGGAGGTAAGGAGGCACTTCCTTGCGTGTGAAGATATAGCTAGTGGGTCCCAACTGTCAGGGGAAGAATCATATTTTTTGCCCGTAATGTGGACGCACTTCCTTGCGTGTGAAGATGTAGCTGGTGGGTCCTAGCAGTCAGGGGGAAACATTTTTTCCGCAAAATATGGTGGCCCGTCTGGTGGGTCCCTGCTGTCAGGTGGAGGAATCATTATTTTGCGCGTAATAAGGAGGCACTTCCTTGCTGTGACCGTGGACCCAGTTGTCAGCCTCTCCACGTACAGTACTCTTCCGATGGAAGTCGTTCCTTGACCTCATTGACCATGCTGCGCTGAGAGCACCAAGGTGGTGGACGATGGTGAGGCCTAGGAAGGGGACAACGCAGAGCCGGGGAAGACGCGACAGTGGATGCCCACATGGAGAGGAGTACGAGGGTTGACTGGTTCGGCTGCGGTGTGAGGCTGTCGTCGCCGCAGAATAACAAGGGTAGTGGGTGAGTAGAGGGATGGCCTGGACAGAGGTTAGAGTAGGGTGGGGTGGTCAGGCCTGCACGGCAGCAGAGCCGGCCACGAGAGGCAGGAGCAGGCGGCACGGCTGGCGCTGGTTTGGGCGGCTGGAGCAAGAAGACTGTGACGCTCCCGATTCAATCATACACGCAAATGTGTACGATCAAGATCAGGGACTCACGGGAAGATATCACAACACAACTCTAGACACAAATTAAAATAATACAAGCTTTATATTACAAGCCAGGGGCCTCGAGGGCTCGAATACATAGCTCGATACACAAGAGTCAGCGGAAGCAACAATATCTGAGTACAGACATAAGTTAAACAAGGATGCCTTAAGAAGGCTAGCACAAAAGCAACAATGATCTAAGAGGCAAGGCCTCCTGCCTGGGACCTCCTAACTACTCATGGACGTTGGCGGTCTTCACGTAGTAGCATCCATCGGTGGTGGCATCTGGCTCCAAGGATCCATCATCTGGTTGCATCAGCCGGAAAGAAGAAAGAAGGGGGAAACGGGGTAACAAAGCAACCGTGAGTACTCATCCAAAGTACTCGCAAGCATCAGATCTATACTATGTATGCATTGGTATCAAATGGAAGGGTTGTATCTGTGGACTGAACTGCAGAATGCCAGAATAGAGGGGGAAGGCCTAGCCTATCAAAGACTAGCATCTTCAAGCAGCTCCAAGCATCTTACAACATGTAGAAGAGTAAAGAGTAGCATTTTAATATTTAACAAGCATGTTGTAGCACCAACGCCCAGAGATCCTTCCTCGATTCCCTGCGAGAAAGCAATCCCAGAGCCACACATCCATCTCATATCTCAAGTATCCATTTCTAGTTATATAAGATAAGGATATAAGTCTGAACGTCCATTACCGCGGACACGGTATTCGAAATCTTCCCTGCAGGGGTGCACCACGTTACCCAACATGCTCGATCACTGTGGCCGGACACACCTCTCTGGGGTCAATGCCCGGCCTCGGAAGATCAACACGTCGCAGCCCTACCTAGGCTCAGCAGAGAGGTCCCCGTCGGTCTACCTCCTAAGCACTCCGGGGTCTGGGCCCATCGCCCATTGCACTCCGGGTCGTTGCGAGCACGGCGGACCAGGCTCCACCACTACAGGATGGTGCCGGCCCAGCCATGCCGCATTGCTGAACTGGACGTCTGATAAAGCTTCGTCTGATACTGCGACGTCGAGGCCCATATCTATTCTTGCATGGTGGTTAGTGCGTAAAGTCTAGAGACCAACTCAGAACAAATACCCAAACCTGTTAGTGCATTGGGGGCTCGCGGAGACGAGCAGAGACTCACGATACTGTGACCTCGTTGCCCCGTCTCATGGACTTACGACAAGGGCCCAGACTACCCGGCCGTGCCACGTGGAATACTCGCGGGTGCTCAACGGGCCTGCCCGACTTTCACATCAACTGGCGGGTACCGCTCAGGGCCGACCCGACTTCAACAATGGTCTCAAGTAAATCAAGGTAACCGTGTGACCAAACATCAAGGGGAAAACCCGAGGAATCACCCCCGGTGGATTCCACTCAATGTAACCATCAAGGTGAACGTAAGAGGGACCACCCTCGAGGTTCACACTTGAGGTGTTGCACGACAGAGCCGTATCGGGAATGGTGAACGAGGAACCACCCTCGTTGACCACGGCCGAAGAGCTACACTACAGAATTATCATCAGGAGTGCGTTATGAGGGATCACCCTCGGCACTCGATAGTAGCTTTGCAGAGTCGAGCAACTAAAGGGGCGTGATGTGATGTGAGGTGTCAGGCTATTGTCATCGATCACGTTGATCGAGTCGTCGAAGATGAAGCAGGGGCAACAAGGACAAGTGGGGGTCACTGATGGATCACTAACCAACCTATACTAAGCGGTTTAGGATAGCGGTGGCAACAATAGCAGGTACAAAAGCAGGCTATGCATCAGAATAGGAGCAAACAATAACAGTAGCAAAATCTAATGCAAGCATGAGAGTATAGAATGGGCGATACCGGGATGATCAAAGGGGGGGCTTGCCTGCCCAGGCGAGAAGGAGGGGGTCGTCGTCGAAGCAGTCGATCACCGGGGCATCAACAACGGTCTCGGGGTCTACCGGAGAGAAGAGGGGGAAGAAATTGTAAATACATAGCAAGCAAGTGCATAACAGGACAACTAGCAGAGCTAGACGTGTTCTAACGCGGTGCTATACGTTACCGGTGAAGGGGATAACATCCAAGAATGCTTTCCCGAAGTTTGGCATTTTCGGACAGACAAAATGAAGGGGGAAAGTTCCATGTTCTCTATGATAGGGGCACGTGACACATGAACGGAGAGCATATTCGGATTCGTCTCGTTGTTCTGAGCAACTTTCATGTATAAAACTTTTTCATCCGAGTTACGGATTATTTTCTATGATTTTTCAAAGATTTAAAAATTTTCCTGAATTTATTATTAATTGTAAATAAATAGCTAAAATGCTATGGCACCGAAATTTGTGTACACAGAGGTGTACCGGAGGGTGACATGCGGGTCCATGGGGGTCCTAGTTGACCAGTCAATGTTTGACTGGTCAACAGGGGGTGGGCCCCCCTGTCATTGACTGTTCTAACTAACTACAGATTTAACTAACTAATATAGTTCATTAGGTTAATTAAGATTAATTAGTTAAGTTAATTTAGCGTTTAACTAATTAATTAAATATTTAAATATATATTTTTTACAATTTTTTTTAAAGTAAACAGGGGCGTGGGGCCCGTTGTCATAGGCCCCAGGTGTTAGCAGGCTGCTGGTTGAGGCGGAGCACCACAGGGCGCGAGCACACCGCATGGGCGACACCAGGTGTGGTGTAGCCTGAAGAGCAATAATCTTGGCCGTGAGGCGAGGCATGGGCGGGTCGACGAGACGGCCATGGCGGGGTTGGCGAGGACGGCGCAGCACGCCAAACAATGCAGGCGCTGGCGCTAGGCAGAGCAACAAGTGGAGCAGCGGCCGGAGACAAGGCCAGGGGCGGGATCACGGCAGACGGTGCGGGGAGGCAACAGAAGCAGCAGGGGGGCGGCAATGGCAGCGGCCACCTACGACGATAGAGACGAGGAGGAAGGAGGGGGAATCGCGGGGCTCACAGTGAGCATAGGGGGTGTGATGGGCTCGGGGACACGAGGTAGCAAGCGACGGGCGACGATATCGAGGGCGCCGGCGTCGGGTGGCGGCAACTTGGGGCGCCGGTGTCCAGGCGGCGGGGCGCGGCTCGATCCGGCGGCTTCGAGGTCGATGACGGGCGAGGCGACGGCGGCGGCGATCTGGCGGTGCCGAGGACGCGCGCCGGCATCGAGGAGTGGGGTGGCGCGGTCGCCGGGGAGAGGCGGCGGGGTCGGCGATGGCGGTCTACTCGGGCGTCGGGGTCGAGGGGCGAGCGCCCCCGATCCAAAACGTGGGGAGGGAGTGGGAAACGTGGGGGAGTGGGGGTGAGTGGGGATCGAGAGAGATTAGGGTCCGGGAGTGGGGTTAGGTGTAGGTAGGTTGTGGGCCGGCCTGGCGGCCTGTTGGGCCAGTTGGCCATCTGGGTCAAGGCCCAGCAGGGAGGGGGGGCTTTTTCCTTTTTTACATTTTTAAATCTGTTTTCAAATTTTAGCTAATGTTTCTGAAAGCACATTTGCTCCCTGGGTGGTTTTGGTAATTAATGACAACATACTTTGTGGTTGGACTAATGCTTTTATCAAGTACGTTTCAGGAAGGTCAATCACTTTGGCATGGCAAAAGGACTGGAGAGGTGGACCCCTCAAGATGCTAAGGCAAGCATTGGCAAAAGCTCAAGACTCCATTTTTGGTTTAGTGATCCAAGATCACATTGAGTCTATAGGAAAGCCAATACTATTAAAAGGGGATGAGGTTATGTTAATGATCTGGTTGCTCAAAGTGCTTAGTGATACATCTCCCAAACCATCAACAATCTTTCACTCCAACATACACTCATAAGTAATCTCGGTCCCACCGATTTCCTAAACTCACCACACCGAGATGAACCACCTCGACCACAAAGCCAAACCCTAGAAATTTCGGATTTTCCGATTCCAAACTCGGTCTCACGAAACTAGTGTTGCCAAGCTTCAGAACATACGTCATCAAATCGGTGTCACCGAGATGATAAAGTCGGTCCCACCGAGATTGGCAAACCCTAGTCTTTGGAAGAATCGGACTCACCGAGATTGTATTTTCGGTCCCACGAAAATCCCAACGTTCACAAGATTTGAACTTTCGGTCTCACCGAGTTGTCAACTTCGGTCGACCGATATTGGTCAAATGTGTGTAACAGTTGGATTTTGTGTGGAGGCTATAAATACCCTCCACCTCCTCTTCATTCGTGGAGAGAGCCATCGAAAGAACTACCACTCCTACCTTACATTTCGAGAAGAAAACTACCTACCCTTGTGTTGAGATCAAGTTGCTCCACTCCCACCATATGAAACTTGATTTCTAGCCTTCCCAAGTTGCTTTCCACTCAATCCTTTCTTCCACCACAGCCAAATCGGTGAGGAGAGTTGAGTGTTGGGGAGATTATCATTTGAAGCACAAGAGCAAGGAGTTCATCATCATCAACACCATCTATTACCTTTTGGAGGTGGTGCCTCCTAGATTGGTTAGGTGTCGCTTGGGAGCCTCCGTCGAGATGTGGAGTTGAACCAAGAAGTTTGTAAGGGCAAGGAGATCGCCTACTGTGAAGATCTACCCGAGTAAGGCTAGTCCTCCGTGGGCGTATGCCATGATGGCATAGACAAGGTTGCTTCTTCGTGGACCCTTCGTGGGTGGAGCCCTCCGTGGACTCTCGCAGCCGTTACCCTCCATGGGTTGAAGTCTCCATCAACGTGGATTGACGATAGCACCACCTATCGGAACCACGAGAAAAATCTCCGTGTCCAAATTGCGTTTGATCTTCTCCACCTCTCTTTACTTCATGTGCAATTTACTTTCCGCTGCCCATACTCTAGAATTGCATGTGTAGTAAGCTACTTGACTTGTGTGATATGCTAAATCTGCCAAAAACTTGTCTTTGTCAAAAGGCATAATTTTTTATCTTGTCGAGTAGTCTAATCACCCCCCCCCCTCTAGACACTCTCACCTTCAACGATCCTACAATTGGTATCAGAGCATTGGTCTCCATTGCTTTGGTTTGCACACCATTGGAGGAAGATGGGCGTGTCACGTTTGGGAGTGTTAGCCATAGAGTGCCTATTCTTGATGGAGTGTCCTATAACTCGTGGAGGATTGAAATGCTTATTATCTTTAAGATGTATAACTTATGCAAATATGTTGAATCCCCATATGTGCCTCCATTTGACCCCTTGCACCCTACCATGGATGAAGAGCTTGATTTGCTTCGTAACCTTAGAACTGTAAATCTTATCATTAGAGGTTTGCCCGATAACTTGCTTAAGCTTGTCACAAACTTTGAGTGCGCCTATGCTATATGGAAGTTCTTGGAAGAACTTTATCCGGACTACTCTTTGAGAGGTCTTGATGAAATTCTATACAAGACTATTGAATTTGATATGATGCGCCCCAATGATTCCAACTTTGATAAATGCTTCTTTGAGCTTCGTGATCTTATGAAAAAGAAGGGTGATCCCGGTCTTATCAATGTTCGAATTAGAAATGCTCTTGTGTTGCATTCTGATGATTATTGTCACATTGACAAAACTAATGCAAGCTGTTGTCAAATTGACCTAGGAGTTGATGATGAACAATCTATGGGTCAATATGATGATGAGCATGAGCATGATGACGATTACTCGATTAGGACATCGAGCTAGACAAGATCATGAAGAGTCTCAATCTTATGGCGAATCGAGAAACTACATATCCGGTGGAAAAGAGTGGATTCTTGATAGTGGATGCACCGATCACATGACCGGAGGCGAAGACATGTTTGAGAGCTTGCAAAGAACGATGGTCCACGCAAGTATGTGACTTTTGGAGACAACTCCAAGGGTAAGGTACTTGGCCTTGGTAAGGTGGCCATATCTCATGACAGCTCTATTCAAAATGTCATGCTTGTTGAATCACTTGGATACAATTTACTTTCCGTGTCTAGATTAGTGACTTTGGATTCAATGTGCTATTCACCAAAGTAGATTGCCAAGTCTTTCGTCGTGACAATCATAACATGGTTTTTACCGACATCCGTAGAGGTGATCTATATATTGTTGATTTCACTAAGAAAGCTCAACCTAGAACTTGCTTCATTGCTAAATCTGCTAAAGGTTGGTTATGGCATAGAAGGCTTGGACATGTTGGTATCGTAATCTAGACAAGCTAATCAAAGGTGATCATATTCTTGGTGTTAAAGATGTTCTCTTTGACAAAGATAGACTTTGTAGTGCTTGTCGAGGCAGGAAAACAAGTAGGTGGAAGTCATCCGTGAAGAACATCATGACCACAAGGAGACCGCTTGAGCTTCTTCATATGGATCTCTTGGTCCCAATGCTTACAAAAGCCTTGGTGGTAACTCCTTTGGTCTAGTTATAGTTGATGATTATTCAGATTTACGTGGGTATTTTCCTTGATGACAAATCGCAGGTTCAGAGAATCTTCAAAACCTTTGCGAAAGGCCCAAAATCAATTTGAGGTGAAGATCAAGAAAGTTCGGAGTGACAATGGAGCGGAGTTCAAGAACGCCCATGTGGACTCTTTTCTCGATGAGGAAGGGATTCTACATGAGTTCTCGACTACGTACACACCTCAACAAAATGGAGTTGTTGAGAGGAAGAACCGAGCAGCTCATAGAGATGGCGAGAACGATGCTTGCGAATACAAGACAGAAGCACTTTTGGGGAGAAGCCGTCGAGACGACTTGTCATGCCATCAACATGCTTTATCTTCATAAGCTTCTCGGCAAGACTTCATACGAGCTCCTCACGGTAACAAACCCCAAGTGGGATACTTTCGTGTCTTTGGTTCAAAATGCTATATCCTTGATAAGCATCGTCGGTCTAAATTTGCTCCTAAAACTCATGAAGGCTTTTCCTCGGTTATGGATCAAACTCCCACACCTACCGTGTCTACAATAATTTCACCGAAAGGTTGAAGAGGCGGTAGATGTGAAGTTTGATGAATCTAATGGCTCATAAGTAGAGCAAATGCCTATTGATGTAGGAGACAAGGACCCATCGGAAGCCATTCAAGATTTATCTATTGGAAAGATCCGTCCCATGGAAGTGAAGGAGAGTACCTCATCTACATATGTGGAGCCCCTACCTCACGGCAAGGTGAACCTCAAGGCAACATGGAGGCTTCCACAAGTGGAACTCACCAAGATGAGGAAGTGCAACAAGAAGATCCACCACAACCTCCTTCTCCACCACCTCAAGACAACACCAACAACAATGAAGAAGAAGAGGAAGATGAGGATGATGAGGAAGCTCAGCCGACCACAACAAAAGCTATCTCGAGTTCAAGCAAGAGTCAAGAAGAATCATCCGTGGAACAAATGATGAATGACATCGACTCCGGGAGAATTACTCGCTCTAAAACTCGCTTAGCTAACTTTTGTGAGCATTACTCATTTATCTCTAGTCTTGAACCTATGAAGGTAGAAGAAGCACTTGAAGACCTGGATTGGGTGAACGCTATGCACGAAGAGCTACACAATTTCGAGAGGAACAATGTATGGACTTTGGTAGAGAAGCCCAATGATGATCAAAACGTCATTGGAACCAAATGGGTGTTTTGAACAAGCAAGATGAAGATGGACAAGTCATCCGCAACAAGGCTCGTTTAAGTAGCTCAAGGTTACACACAAGTCGAAGGTATGGACTATGGTGAGACCTATGCCCCCGTTGCTAGACTTGAGTCCATTCGCATTCTTCTTGCTTATGCCAACCACCATGATATTACTCTCTATCAAATGGACATTAAAAGTGCTTTCCTAAATGGTGAAATTGAGGAGGAAGTATTTGTGAAACAACCTCCCGGATTTGTGAATCCTAAAAAGCCTAATCATGTTTACAAATTGCACAAAGCTCTTTATGGTCTTAAACAAGCCCCTAGAGCTTGGTACAAATGCTTAACTAGCTTCCTTCTTGAAAAAGGATTTGAGATTGGAAAAATAGACTCAACACTATTCACGAAAAGGGTTGATGGTGAACTATTTGTGTGCCAAATATATGTTGATGATATTATCTTTGGTTCAACTAACCCTCATTTTAGCGAGAAGTTTGGAAAGCTCATGTCGGAGAAGTATGAGATGTCCATGATGAGTGAACTCAAATTCTTCCTTGGGTTGCAAATCAAGCAATCTAAGGAGGGTACCTTTGTCTCACAAACAAAGTATACCAAGGATCTCTTCAAAAAGTTCAACATGCAAGAAAGCAAAGGTATGAGAACCCCCATGCCTACTAGTGGACATAATGACTTGACAAAAGATGGAGAACCTGTTGATCAAAAGGTTTACCGATCCATGATTGGTTCTCTACTATATCTCTGTGCTTCTCGTCCTGACATAATGTTGAGTGTATGCATGTGTGCTCGATATCAAGCAACCCCTAAAGAATGTCATCTTAAAGCTGTTAAAAGAATTGTGAGATACTTGATACACACACCAAACTTTGGCATTTGGTATCCTAAGAGGGCCTCTTTCGATCTTGTTGGCTATTCCGACTCGGACTATGCCGGAGACAGGGTTGATAGAAAGTCAACTTCGGGTACGTGTCAATTCCTCGGTCGATCCCTTGTATCTTGGTCCTCCAAGAAACAAAATTGATATCATTATCTCTTGCCAAGCAGAATATATTGCTGCTGGTTCATGTTGTGCTCAGTTGCTATGGATGACACAAACGCTTAAGGATTATGGGATACATGCAAGACATGTTCCTTTGCTTTGTGACAATGAGAGTGCGATTAAGATTGGAGACAATCCCGTGCAACACTCTCGAACGAAACATATTGAAGTTCGTCACCATTTTATTCGTGATCACATTGCAAAGGGTGACATCAATCTTAAGCATGTTCGAACTGACAAACAACTTGCTGATATCTTTACAAAACCCCTTGATGAGAAAGTGTTTTGTCGCTTAAGGAGTGAGTTGAACATCATTGATGCTTCAAACTTGGAGTGAAAACTCCATTGATGCATGCAAGGCATGAGCCTACTTGACTAATCCTTGATATTTCTCTTATGATGATGATCATATGTCTTGGACACATTTGCCTCCTTGTATTGCATCTAACTCCTTGTAGGTACTTGGATGATCTACATTCCACAAGATTACCACACACTCAAATCATGAGTAATCTTGTCATTGACCAAGTATCTAGCTCTTTGGGATGTTGAGTTCAAGGAACAAAAATTCCACATATCCTTTCTGACACCTTATACATCTAGTATTTCACTCTTGTCATCTTGGATATTCTTGAGTATTTCCTTGCTTGCCTAACCCATGTAGGAAGATGAACTACACAATTGGAAATGATGCTCCGACTTTACATTCTATGAGCACCTACATCAAGTTCACCTACATGAGCAAAGCAACAACAAGCCCAAGGTATGTTCTTCACATCTTTAAGAAGCTTTGCTCAAAGTCATGAGTACAAGCAGCTTCATAAGATGTGATCACATCAAATGCTTAATCGAAAAATGGCAACCCCATTTTGAGCTTAAACGATGAGTATGACCTATGATCAGATGTTCTCATTTGACTCCTAAGTCAAAATACTCAAACATAGGTGACCTAGTCGCCGACCCCTATCTAGATGAAGTACATATGTTTTTGCAGTCTTTCTAGTTGCTCTTATGTTTTCTCATTATGTTTTAATTAAAAAAAAACTTCATCTAGCAATCATTTTCATTTTATTTATTCTTCTGTCTTTGTGAATATCCTTTTGGCTCTGATCAATTCCTTGAAAATCATTTACAAATTCATTGCAAATCCTTTGAAACATTCCTTGCAAAGTAAGTTGAATTATTTCTGTATTTCCTTGGAATTAAACTCGGCGTCACCGACTTAAAAATTTCGGTCTGACTGAACAAGGATCTGCCCTAAGTCCCAGACTTTCGGACCCACCGATCCATCTCACTTCGGTGTCACCGATTTTCTTTCAGGATATCATTTTCTGCAGCTTCACTCAATGATTTACTTTGCATATTTCTTATTGCCCAGCTGTGATTCCTAAGGATCCCACTTCTTTCCTTTCATCTTTCCTGACCTTCCTAGTCGGCTGTCCTTTTCGGCACTTGATGTCAAAGGGGGAGAAGATTTAGGGGGAGATAGGGGGAGATAAGGGGAGAAGAGAAGATTTAAAGGGAGAAGAAAAGTAATCTTATCTTAAGGGGGAGAGAGTCACATCAAAGCTTTGCCGTTCCACATTGGATATTACATTTGGCATCATTCTTTTGATTTTGCTTTCATTGCTTTCACAATTGATTTCCTATGGAAAGCAAAATCTCTCAGAGTTCATTGAAAAATCATTTAGTTTTGGGAGACATGTTTGCTGATTCAAGCCTGTGCTCAATATGAGACACTCCTTATACATGTCATCCCTGGCTTGGTACTCTTGATGTTCTTGATGTTGGTTGAAGAAATACTCTTGTGTTATCTAACCTTGTTTTCCCAAGTTTATTTCTTCAGGTACAATGCCAAGGAACCTCAAGGTAAGTATATGCATCTTGCAGAATGTGCATGATGGTGACTTGCTTGTGAATACTTGTTTGCAAGAAATCACCATGCACATATGCATTATCACTCACTTCTTTTCATCTGCTCTGATGCATATAGCCAAGCTGCATGTAGCACATCTTGCTTTTCTCTCTAGTGTGCTTGTGGTAGTCCAAAACCATAATCTATGAAAATCTTGCACACTGTAGGGGAGCACATGTACTACATGTTTGTCAAAGCTTTCATGATAATTCTGTCTTTCTTTCGATAGCTTTGATGTCTTGTTTTGTGTGTTGCCATCAATTACCAAAAGGGGAGATTGAAAGCACATTTGCTCCTGGGTGGTTTTGGTAATTAATGACAACATACTTTGTGGTTGGACTAATGCTTTTATCAAGTACGTTTCGGGAAGGTCAATCACTTTGGCATGGCAAAAGGATGGAGAGGTGGACCCTCAAGATGCTAAGGCAAGCATTGACAAAAGCTCAAGACTCCATTTTGGTTTAGTGATCCAAGATCACATTGAGTCTATAGGAAAGCCAATACTATTAAAAGGGATGAGGTTATGTTAATGATCTGGTTGCTCAAAGTGCTTAGTGATACATCTCCCAAACCATCGACAATCTTTCACTCCAACATACACTCATAAGTAATCTCGGTCCCACCGATTTCCTAAACTCAGTCACACCGAGATGAACCACCTCGCCACAAAGCCAAACCCTAGAAATTTGGATTTTCGATTCCAAACTCGGTCTCACGAAACTAGTGTTGCCAAGCTTCAGAATAACATACGTCATCAAATCGGTGTCACCGAGATGATAAAGTCGGTCCCACCGAGATTGGCAAACCCTAGTCTTTGGAAGAATCGGACTCACCGAGATTGTATTTTGGTCCCACCGAAAATCCCAACGTTCTAAGATTTGAACTTTCGGTCTCACCGAGTTGTCAACTTCGGTCCGACCGATATTGGTCAAATGTGTGTAACAGTTGGATTTTATGTGGAGGCTATAAATACCCTCCACCTCCTCTTCATTCGTGGAGAGAGCCATCGAAAGAACTACCACTCCTACCTTACATTTCGAGAAGAAAACTACCTACCCTTGTGTTGAGATCAAGTTGCTCCACTCCCACCATATGAAACTTGATTTCTAGCCTTCCCAAGTTGCTTTCCACTCAATCCTTTCTTCCACCACAGCCAAATCGGTGAGGAGAGTTGAGTGTTGGGGAGATTATCATTTGAAGCACAAGAGCAAGGAGTTCATCATCATCAACACCATCTATTACCTTTTGGAGGTGGTGCCTCCTAGATTAGTTAGGTGTCGCTTGGGAGCCTCCGTCGAGATGTGGAGTTGAACCAAGAAGTTTGTAAGGGCAAGGAGATCGCCTACTTGTGAAGATCTACCCCGAGTAAGGCTAGTCCTCCGTGGGCGTATGCCATGATGGCATAGACAAGGTTGCTTCTTCGTGGACCCTTCGTGGGTGGAGCCCTCCGTGGACTCTCATGGCCGTTACCCTCCGTGGGTTGAAGTCTCCATCAGCGTGGATTGACGATAGCACCACCTATCGGAACCACGAGAAAAATCTCCGTGTCTCCAAATTGCGTTTGATCTTCTCCACCTCTCTTTACTTCATGTGCAATTTACTTTCCGCTACCCATACTCTAGAATTGCATGTGTAGTAAGCTACTTGACTTGTGTGATATGCTAAATCTGCCAAAAACTTGTCTTTGTCAAAAGGCATAATTTTTTATCTTGTCGAGTAGTCTAATCACCCCCCCTCTAGACACTCTCACCTTCAACGATCCTACAATTGGTATCAGAGCATTGGTCTCCATTGCTTTGGTTTGCACACCATTGGAGGAAGATGGACGTGTCTACGTTTGGGAGTGTTAGCCATAGAGTGCCTATTCTTGATGGAGTGTCCTATAACTCGTGGAGGATTGAAATGCTTATTATCTTTAAGATGTATAACTTGCGCAAATATGTCGAATCCCCATATGTGCCTCCATTTGACCCCTTGCACCCTACCATGGATGAAGAGCTTGATTTGCTTCGTAACCTTAGAACTGTAAATCTTATCATTAGAGGTTTGCCCGATAACTTGCTTAAGCTTGTCACAAACTTTGAGTGCGCCTATGCTATATGGAAGTTCTTGGAAGAACTTTATCCGGACTACTCTTTGAGAGGTCTTGATGAAATTCTATACAAGACTATTGAATTTGATATGATGCTTTAATGATTCCAACTTTGATAAATGCTTCTTTGAGCTTCATGATCTTATGAAAAGAAGGGTGATCCCGGTCTTATCAATGTTGAATTAGAAATGCTCTTGTGTTGCATTTCGATGATTATTGTCACATTGACAAAACTAATGCAAGCTGTTGTCAAATTGACCTAGGAGTTGATGATGAACAATCTATGGGTCAATATGATGATGAGCATGAGCATGATGACGATTACTCGATTAGGACATCGAGCTAGACAAGATCATGAAGAGTCTCAATCTTATGGCGAATCGAGAAACTACATATCCGGTGGAAAAGAGTGGATTCTTGATAGTGGATGCACCGATCACATGACCGGAGACGAAGACATGTTTCGAGAGCTTGCAAAGAACGATGGTCCACGCAAGTATGTGACTTTTGGAGACAACTCCAAGGGTAAGGTACTTGGCCTTGGTAAGGTGGCCATATCTCATGACAGCTCTATTCAAAATGTCATGCTTGTTGAATCACTTGGATACAATTTACTTTCCGTGTCTAGATTAGCTGAGTTTGGATTCAATGTGCTATTCACCAAAGTAGATTGCCAAGTCTTTCGTCGTGACAATCATAACATGGTTTTTACCGGCATCCGTAGAGGTGATCTATATATTGTTGATTTCACTAAGAAAGCTCAACCTAGAACTTGCTTCATTGCTAAATCTGCTAAAGGTTGGTTATGGCATAGAAGGCTTGGACATGTTGGTATGCGTAATCTAGACAAGCTAATCAAAGGTGATCATATTCTTGGTGTTAAAGATGTTCTCTTTGACAGAGATAGACTTTGTAGTGCTTGTCAGGCAGGAAAACAAGTAGGTGGAAGTCATCCCGTGAAGAACATCATGACCACAAGGAGACCGCTTGAGCTTCTTCATATGGATCTCTTCGGTCCCAATGCTTACAAAAGCCTTGGTGGTAACTCCTTTGGTGAACATCATGACCACACTTTGAACATTTTATTTTGCATGTTTGAGAAATTTGAATTTTGGACTTTAATTTGAATTTGAATAGGGATTTGGATAAAGTGAGGATCAGCAACAGTAATGTGATGACATGGCACATTTAACGGGGGATTACTGTAGCTTAATTATCAGGGCGTCACAATTCTCCTCCACTACAAGAAATCTTGTCCCGAGATTCAAGGGGTGGAGTAAGGGGGGAAAGACTCGGGAAGGACGGAACTCAACACATAGAGGCTTAATAGATAGGTACATGAGAGCTATCTCATTGAACGTGGCATAGAGGTATCTCTCGAGTTGAAATTCAAGAAAGCCCCCGAGGGCAAGGTAAGAAGGTGCAATAAGAAGCTTCAAGCGGGTACGCAATCGTTCGCTGCCTGAAACAGAGGGTGGACGGGGTCAGAGCAATGGGAATAAGTATCGCGCCTGATACTAGAACAGATCACAAGGAAGGTGGCTCGCGAATTACATAGAAGCTAAGCGCGAGGAACAATTTTTGGAAAACAGGGATGTATAGGAGAGTCAGATTTTGATCCTGTGGAACTGTAGGTTATGGGCCCACCACGTGGGTTAAAAATAGGAAGGGCACTAACATTTTGCACGGTCATGATAGCAACGCGTGTCAGAGGATAGCTTGTCAGTTAAGTTGGCAACAACATTGGTACCAAGGGCGAGGGACGAAGAGAATCATTTTCCTGCTCGTTAAGACGAGGCAGACCAATAGGCAAAGTTCTCGTCCATCATTGGCTACCGGAATGTCATCAACAATAGTAACAAGGTCTTACTGACAGAGTTTATACACCGAGGTGTTTACATAAGCAGGGAATTATCACTGCTCAGATATGTTAGGTTACAAGAAAGGTTAAACAAAGCAATGGAGACATGAATCAATTACTGGTGTTCTCGAGTGTCTAACAACTCAGAACCCATGGAAAATATGAATCGACAAGAATAATAGTTGATGAAAAACTCATAGGAACTTATGTAGTTCCGTGATATTCTCGAGATACCAGAGGGTAACACTCGAAGGTGGATCAAAGTAGAGTCTTGACAGGTGAAATGATCTGAAGAAGACAAGTACTTTAACTCCTCCTAGAAATGCAATCAAAGGATAACAGTCATGGTCGGAACCATGGTTGCCAAGGACCAAGCATAAATACAATATGAACTCATCACAAGGGGGGTTATTATTACAAGAAACTTCCATGGTAAGTTCCACATAGGGTCCATGGGCATGAACACAAAGGTTTAAGGACTCCCACTTCTCTAATGCACAACTTTCCATTCACCTCTCACGTTCGAAGAAGTGGTAGAATTGAAAATTTATCCGAAGAAACACCAGTATATATAACTCGCATAATCTTCGGGTTCACACAGATTTAGATAAGACAAAGATTCAACCCATCGGGGCATTTGAGTAACATATACCACAAACTTCACGAGTAAAAAAAAACTCAATCCTGAGAGTAGAGCATGGTTGAGGAAGCAGAAGATACAATTTACCAAAGGCATTATGTATCCGAGGAAAAGCTCACAAGGTTACTGTATATGAAGGACGCTGTTGGATAGAACCCCACAAAGGTTCTAGTGGTTCACAAGGGATCTGATGTGAGCATCAGTACTCAACCAAAAGTAGAAAGAATGCAAGGATATCAGATTATAGAAGCAACTGACTAGTTAGGAGTTCAAATGCAAAGGAATTACGATTTCCAAAATCAAGGGATCAGAAGCAAACGCTCTAATCAAGAATGGATAAGTTGAATAGACTTAGGACACAACCGATGGCAATCTGATTGGCCGTGAACCAACTCATGTTCAGGAAGACGTTTGAGCCGGAATGATAATTTATAAGGACCAACTGATGATTGTGACTACTCACAAACATATCAAATCAAAAGACTCAAAGTAATAATGAGAAAGGACGTCAATGGATACAACTAGGCATATGGGATTAATCAGAGTGTAGGCATGTAAGACCTTATAGAGCAATAGGCGACAGAGGTCCTCGAAAGCTCGGATTGTATTACAAAGTATCTTATGAAGCATAAGAATAACTAGGGATGAATGGACACTCGATAAGAGCGAGTAATTATACGTAGGGATATTCATGCAGCAAGGTACTGCAGGACAGTAAGCATAAAAAATTCTCGGAACATCAAAGAATATTTCAGGACATCTTGTAATAACAAGAGCAACTGGGGATGAAGGTATGAACGACAACATAGGTAGTTATGCATAAGGATTTATCGGTGGTAGGGATTGTAACAGCGAAGGGCAAAAGGGTCTCGGTAAAACATCGGAGAGCATCTTCAGAATCTTCTAGTGCACCAAGCAATCATCTGGAGTGAGGGGCTCTCCGGGAGAAAGTATTTACGAGAACCTAGAGTTAGAGTTAACAAAACCATTTAACCCTAACAGGAGAGAGATCATAGTCCCAGAGTATAGTCGAGGAGTAAAATATCCTAATACCACCCAATGGCGACGTGGGCCCGTAAGCCGCACAACCATGTTAGTAAATTAGTTTTTTTTCAAAGACTAGACTCAACTTTGGCCAAGGAGTTAGAAAGGGGGATCCTACAGGTAGTCGGCTCTGATACCAACTTGTGATACCCCCGATTCAATCGTACACTAATCATACACGCAAATGTGTACGATCAAGATCAGGGACTCACAGGAAGATATCACAACACAACTCTAGATACAAATTAAAATAATACAAGCTTTATATTACAAGCCAGGGGCCTCGAGGGCTCGAATACATAGCTCGATACACAAGAGTCAGCGGAAGCAACAATATCTGAGTACAGAAATAAGTTAAACAAGGATGCCTTAAGAAGGCTAGCACAAAAGCAACAATGATTGAAGAGGCAAGGCCTCCTGCCTAGGACCTCCTAACTACTCCTGGACGTCGGCGGTCTTCATGTAGTAGCATCCATCGGCGGTGGCATCTGGCTCCAAGGATCCATCATCTGGTTGCATCAACCGGAAAGAAGAAAGAAGGGGGAAAGGGGTAGCAAAGCAACCATGAGTACTCATCCAAAGTACTCACAAGCATCAGATCTATACTATGTATGCATTGGTATCAAATGGAAGGGTTGTATCTATGGACTGAATTGCAGAATGCCAGAATAGAGGGGGAAGGCCTAGCCTATCAAAGACTAGCATCTTCAAGCAGCTCCAAGCATCTTGCAACATGTAGAAGAGTAAAGAGTAGCATTTTAATATTTAACAAGCATGTTGTAGCACCAACGCCAAGAGATCCTTCCTTGACTCCCTACGAGAAAGCAATCCCGGAGCCACACATCCATCTCATATCTCAAGTATCCATTTCTAGTTATATAAGATCAGGATATAAGTCTGAACATCCATTACCGCAGACACGATATTCGAATATATATCTTCCCTGCAGGGGTGCACCACGTTACCCAACACGCTCAATCACTGTGGCCAGACACACCTCTCTAGGGTCAATGCCTGGCCTCGGAAGATCAACACGTCACAGCCCTACCTAGGCACAGCAGAGAGGTCCCCGCCGGTCTACCTCCTAAGCACTCCAGGGTCTGGGCCCATCGCCCGTTGCACTCCGGGTTGTTGCGAGCAGGGCGGACCATGCTCCACCACTACAGGATGGTGCCGGCCCAGCCATGCCGCACTGCTGAACTGGACGTCTGACAATGCTTTGGCTGATACTGCGATGTCGAGGCCCATATCTATTCTCGCGTGGTGGTTAGTGCGTAAAGGTCAGAGGCCAACTCAGAACAAATACTCAAACCTGTTAGTGCATTGGGGGCTCGCGGAGATGAGCAGAGACTCACGATACTGTGACCCCGTCGCCCCGTCTCGTGGACTTACGGCAAGGGCCTAGACTACCCGGTCGTGCCACGTGGAATACTCACGGGTGCTCAATGGGCCCGCCCGACTTTCACATCAACTGGCGGGTACCCCTCAGGGTCGACCCGACTTCAACAATGGTCTCAAGTAAGTCAAGGTAACCGTGTGACCAAACATCAAGGGGAAAACCCGAGGAATCACCCCCGGTGGATTCCACTCAATGTAACCATCAAGGTGAACATAAGAGGGACCACCCTCGAGGTTCACACTTGAGGTGTTGCACGACAGAGCCGTATCAGGAATGGTGAACGAGGAACCACCCTCGTTGACCACGACCGAATAGCTACACTACATAATTATCATCAGGAGTGCGTTATGAGGGATCACCCTCGGCACTTGATAGTAGCTCTGCAGAGTCGAGCAACTAAAGGGGCGTGACGCGTGATGTGATGTGAGGTGTCAGGATCTGGTCATCGATCATGTTGATCGAGTCGTCGAAGATGAAGCAGGGGCAACAAGGACAAGTGGGGGTCACTGATGGATCACTAACCAACCTATACTAAGCAGTTTAGGATAAGCAGGTAGGCAACAATAGCATGTACAAAAGAAGGCTATGCATCAGAATAGGAGCAAACAATAACAGTAGCAAAATCTAATGCAAGCATGAGAGTATAGAATGGGCGATATTGGGATGATCAAAGGGGGGGTTTGCCTGGTTGCTCAGGCGAGAAGGAGTGGGTCATCGTCGAAGCAGTCGATCACCGGGGCATCAGCAACGGTCTCGGGGTCCACTGGAGAGAAGAGGGGAAAGAAACAGTAAATACATAGCAAGCAAGTGCATAACAGGACAACGGACAGAGCTAGACGTGTTCTAACACGATGCTACACATTATCGGTGAAGGGGATAACATCCAAGAATGCTTTCCCAAAGTTTGGCATTTTCGGACAGACGAAATGAAGGGGAAAAGTTCCATGTTCACTATGATAGGGGCACGTGACAGATGAACGGAGAGCGTATTCGGATTCGTCTCAACTTTCTGAGCAACTTTTATGTATAAAACTTTTTCATCCGAGTTACGGATTATTTTCTATGATTTTTCAAAGATTTAAACAATTTCCTGAATTTATTATTAATTCGAAATAAATAGGTAAAATGCTATGTGCACCCAGATCTGTGTACACAGAGGTGTACCAGAGGGTGACATGCGGGTCCAGGGGGGTCCTAGTTGACAAGTCAACGTTTGACTGGTCAACAGGGGGTGGGCCCCCCTGTCATTGACTGTTCTAACTAACTACAGATTTAACTAACTAATATAGTTCATTAGGTTAATTAAGATTAATTAATTAAGTTAATTAAGAGTTTAACTAATTAATTAATTATTTTATATATATATATATATATATATATATATATATATATATATATATATATATATTACACATTTTTAAGTAAGCAGGCGTGGGGCCCGTTGTCATAAACCACTAGCGCTTAACAGGCCTTGAGTTGGCGAGCCTCTGGGAGTCTTGACAGACACCGCATGGGCGCATGCCCAAGGTGTGGCCGTGCCCTGTGAGAGCGACCGATCTTGGTGGCAAGGCGAGGTTGAGGCGGTCGAGCGAGGACGGCCACGACGCGCCAAGCAGCAGACAGGCGCTGGCGCTAAGCGAGCGACAAGTGGCGGCGGCAAGACATGGCCCGGGGATCACGGCAGACAGCAGTGGCGAGGAAGCAGCGAGGGCGGCGGCAAGCGGCCACCTACCACAGCGAGCGAGGAGGAGGAATCGGCGGGGCTCCTGGCGGGCGTAGGGGGTGTGATGGGCTCGGGAGACGAGGTATGTTTAAGAGCGGCGGTGTCACTGGCCGGCGTCGGGTGGCGGCGACTTAGGCGTCGGTGTCTGGTGGCGGGCGCGGCTCGATCCGGCAGCCTGGGTCGATGATGGGGCGGCGAGGCGGTGATGCGAGGCAAGACGGGGCCTTCGCCGGCGTCGAGGAGTGGGGTGGCGCGGTCGCCGGGGAGAGGCGGCGGGGTCGGCGATGGCGGTCGACGCGAGCGTCGGGGTCGAGGGGCGACTGCCCCGATCCAGAACGTGGGGAGGGAGTGTGAAACGAGGGGGAGTGGGGGTGAGTGGGGATCGAGAGAGATTAGGGTTCGGGGAGTGGGGTTAGGTGTAGGCAGGGGGTGGGCCGGCCTGGCGGCCTGTTGGGCCTGTTGGCCATCTGGGTCAAGGCCCAGCAGGGACGGGAGACTTTTTCCTTTTTTACACTTTTAAATCTGTTTTCAAATTTTAGCTACTGTTTCCTATTTAGTTGCCATAGCAAATGAATTCAGTTGAGCTAGAAATTTGGCACAATATTCCAGCGCAATATTTTGGAGTGGCACATAAAGTTTGGAGGCAATTGGAGTTAAATAAATAATTATGAAATTTGCAAATGCCATTTAATTTACTGTTGGACCAAAAATTAACTCCCAGGGGCATTTTGAGAATTCAAAAGAGGTTGGTTCCAACATGACAAATATCCAGGGATTATTTGCCACACTTTGAACATTTTATTTTGCATGTTTGAGAAATTTGAATTTTGGACTTTAATTTGAATTTGAATAGGGATTTGGATAAAGTGAGGATCAGCAACAGTAATGTGATGACATGGCACCATTAACGGGGGATTACTGTAGCTTAATTATCCGGGCGTCACAAAGACTAGAGGTTGAAGAAGCACTACAGCCATTGGATGGACATTGTATGGTCACTAGAGCTAGAATCATTCATATTGACTAAGTTGACAATGCCCTCCATCCGCGTCAGTAGGCCCACAGGTCAGTCTCCAACTATGGTGGGTCCCAGATAGCAGGGGAAGTATTCATTTTTTTGTGTGTAATAAGGAGGCCACTTCCTTCCGTGCAAAGATATAGCTGGTGGGTCCGAGCTGTCAGCGGGAGGAACATTTTTTTGGCGAAATACAGAGGCCCTTCCGGTGGGTCCCTACTGTTAGGTGGAGGAATCATTATTTTGCGCATAATAAGGAGGCACTTCCTTTTGTGCGAGCATGGACCCAGCTGTCAGCCTCTCCATGTACTGTCCTCTTCTGATGGATGTCGTTCGTTGACCATGCTGACCACGCCGCGCCAAGAGCACCAGGGCGATGGACGACGGCGAGGCCTAGGAAGGGAACGACCCAGAGCCGGGGAAGACTCGGCAGTGGTTGCCCACGCGGTGGAGGTTGCCGTCACCGGAAAATAACAGGAGGTGTCGGTGAGTAGAGGAATGGCCTGGCCAGTGATGGAGTAGGGTGGGGTGGTGCGGCCTGTGCGGCAGCACAACCGGACACGGGAGGCAGGAGCAGGCAGTCCCACCGACGCTGGTTTGGGCGCTGGAGCAAGAAGATCAGATATTGAAGAAGCAACACAGCTGTTGTGAAGGAAATATGCCCTAGAGGAAATAATAAAGTTATTATTTATTTCCTCATAACATGATAAATGTTTATTATTCATGCTAGAATTGTATTAACCGGAAACATAATACATGTGTGAATACATAGACAAACATATTGTCACTAGTATGCCTCTACTTGACTAGCTTGTTGATCAAAGATGGTTGTGTTTCCTATCCATAGACATGAGTTGTCATTTGATTAACGGGATCACATCATTAGGAGAATGATGTGATTGACTTGACCCATTCCGTTAGCCTAGCACTTGATCGTTTAGTATGTTGCTATTGCTTTCTTCATGACTTATACATGTTCCTACGACTATGAGATTATGCAACTCCCATTTACCGAAGGAACACTTTGTGTGCTACCAAGCGTCACAGCGTGCTGGGTGATTATAAAGGAGCTCTCAGTGTCTCCGAAGGTACATGTTGAGTTGGCGTATTTCGAGATTAGGATTTTTCACTCCGATTGTCGGAGAGGTATCTCTGGGCCCTCTCGGTAATGCACATCACTATAAGCCTTGCAAGCAATGTAGCTAATGAGTTAGTTGCGGGATGATGCATTACGTAACGAGTAAAGAGACTTGCCGGTAACTAGATTGAACTAGGTATTGAGATACCCACGATCGAATCACGGGCAAGTAGCATACCGATGACAAAAGGAACAACGTATGTTGTTATGCAGTTTGGCCGATAAAGATCTTCGTAGAATATGTAGGAACCAATATGAGCATCCAGGTTCGCTATTGGTTATTTAGGAAGCGAGTCTCGGTCATGTCTACATAGTTCTCGAACCCGTAGGGTCCTTGCAACTAAAGTTTGGTGACGATCGGTATTATGAGTTTTGTGTTTTGATGTACCGAAGGTAGTTGAGTCGAGATATGATCACGGACATGATGAGGAGTCTCTAAATGGCTGAGATGTAAAGATCGATATATTGGATGACTATGTTGGACACGGAATGGTTTGGAAGGTTTGGGCATATCTAGAATCTGGGGGTTCTGGAACCCCGGGGTTTATTGGGCCTCATGGGCCCTAGTGGAGAAGAGGAGGGGTGGCGATGGCAGGCCGCGCGCCCCCTCCCCCTCTAGTCCGAATAGGACAAGGTGGGGGGGCGGCGCCCCCCTTTCCTTCCTCTCCTCTCTCCCTTCCTTTCCCCCTCCCACTCCAACTAGGAAAAGAGGGAGTCCCACTCCCGGTGGGAGTAGGACTCCTCCCTGGCGCGCCTCCTCCTGGCCGGCCGCCCCCCCTTGATCATTTATATACGGGGGAGGGGGGCACCTCTAGAGACAACAATTGATCTCTTGACCTCTTAGCCGTGTGCGGTGCCCCCCTCCACCAGATTCCACATCGGGAATATCGTAGCGGTGCTTAGGCGAAGCCCTGCGTCGGTAGCATGATCAACACCGTCAACACGCCGTCGTGCTGACGGAACTCTCCCGTAAAGCTCTACTAGATCGGAGTTCGTGGGACGTCATCGAGCTGAACGTGTGCTGAACTCAGAGGTGCTGTACGTTCGGTACTTGATCGGTCGGATCGTGAAGACGTATGACTACATCAACTGCGTTGTGCTAACGCTTCCGCTTTCGGTCTACAAGGGTACGTGGACAACACTTTCCCCTCTCGTTGCTTTGCATCACCATGATCTTGCGTGTGCATAGGAATTTTTTTGAAATTACTACGTTCCCCAACAGTGGCATCCGAGCCTAGTTTTATGCGTAGATGTTATATGCACGAGTATAACACAAATGAGTTGTGGGCGATACAAGTCATACTGCTTACCAGCTTGTCATACTTTGGTTCGACGATGAGGGAGTCCTGGACTAGGGGGTGTCCGGACAGCCGGACTATCATTATCCGCCGGACTCCAAGACTACGAAGATACAAGATTGAAGACTCCGGCTCGTGTCCGGATGGTACTTTCCTTGGCGTGAAAGGCAAGCTTGGCGATACGGATATGTAGATCTCCTACCATTGTAACCGACTCTGTGTAACCCTAGCCCTCTCCGGTGTCTATATAAACCAGAGGGCTTTAGTCCGTAGGACAACATACATTACAACAATCATACCATAGGCTAGCTTCTAGGGTTTAGCCTCCTTGATCTCGTGGTAGATCTACTCTTGCACTACCCATATCATCAATATTAATCAAGCGGGGCGTAGGGTTTTCCTCCATCGAGAGGGCCGAACACAGGTAAAACATTGTGTCCCTTGTCTCTGTTACCATCCGCCTAGACGCACAGTTCGGGACCCCCTACCGAGATTCGCGGTTTGACACCGACAGCGGTATTGTTGGATAAGCGTCCGGGCCAATATTACAGCGACGCTTACGCGAGATCGGTTCTACCGATGTGCTTTGCACATAGGTGGCTGGCGAGTGTCAGTTTCTCCAACTTTAGTTGAACCGAGTGTGGCTATGCCTGGTCCTTGAGAAGGTTAAAACAACACTAACTTGACGAACTATCGTTGTGGTTTTGATGCGTAGGTAAGAGCAGTTCTTGCTCAGCCCGTAGCAGCCACGCAAAACTTGCAACAACAAAGTAGAGGACGTCTAACTTGTTTTTGCAGGGCATGTTGTGATGTGATATGGTCAAGACATGATGCTAAATTTTATTATATGAGATGATCATGTTTTGTAACAAAGTTATCGGCAACTGGCAGGAGCCATATGGTTGTCGCTTTATTGTATGCAATGCAATCGCCCTGTAATTGCTTTACTTTATCACTAAGCGGTAGCGATAGTCGTAGAAGCAATAGGTGGCGAAACGACAACGATGCTACGATGAAGATCAAGGTGTCGCGCCGGTGACGATGGTGATCATGATGGTGCTTCAGAGATGGTGATCACAAGCACGAGATGATGATGGCCATATCATATCACTTATATTGATTGCATGTGATGTTTATCCTTTATGTATTGCTTTGATTGACGGTAGCATTATAAGATGACCTCTCACTAAATTTCAAGGTATAAGTGTTCTCCCTGAGTATGCACCGTTGCGAAAGTTCTTCGTGCTAAGACACCACGTGATGATCGGGTGTGATAGGCTCTACGTTCAAATAGAATGGGCGCAAAACAGTTGCACACGCGGAATACTCAGGTTAAACTTAACGGGCCTAGCATATACAGATATGGCCTCGGAACACTAAGACCGAAAGGTCAAGCGTGAATCATATAGTAGATATGATCAACATAGTGATGTTCACCATTGAAAACTACTCCATCTCACGTGATGATCGGACATAGTTTAGTTGATTTGGATCACGTGATCTCTTAGATGATTAGAGGGATGTCTATCTAAGTGGGAGTTCTTAAGTAATATGATTAATTGAACTTAAATTTATCATGAACTTAGTACCTGATAGTATTTTGCTTGTGTCACATCCCTAGATCATTGCTAGTAATTAGTTGCATTTGAATCCATGTCATCATGTTTTCTTTTCAAATGAACTTGAAATGGGGATGTCTAAACCCTAGCACCAAATGGAATTCAAATAGGTTCAACCTAAAAATATTTTCAATGAACCTGAAATGCCCTTCTTAAATGTTCATCATTTTTGTTTTGGTCGAAACATGACAAAATGCTGCACATTTTCAAAACCATTCTATATTATTGAATTAAATCATACGAGATTTGTTCTTGGACATTTAAATGCTATAAATAATTCTAAGTGTCCAAATAATCTTGAAGGTAAATGAGGGCTGCTGGAAATAATCCAAACAGTGCCCAAAAATATTTTCAGGATTTTTGAAAATGCTCTGGCATTTTTAATAAAGCCAAAACAATTGCAGAAAATAGAAAACAGGAAATAAGAGAGAGAGAGAGAGAGAGGCACAGCGCTCACCTCTCAGCCCACCGCCCAGCTCTGTTTATTGACCCCACCACTTTGGCTCCTGTCGCCTTCCTCCTCGCGCCCGATGGCGGGCGCGTGCCCGGCGCGCGTGGCCACATGCCGGCCACCTCCTCCCTGCCTGGCTGCCTCCTCCTTCCCCTGGACGTCTCCCGCAATGCCACGCCACCCCCTGGAACTCTCTCACTCTCCCCCCTGCTCTCTCCCTCGCCATTCCCCATCCTACCCGAACGGGTTCGTCGCCGCCGCTCACCACCACCGCGGCCACCGCCTCCCCCTCGCCTCTCCTACATGCCCAGAAGCTCCGCCACTGTCGCCTACACCTCTCCGTCGACTCACGCGACGTCAAACGCCTCGAAGCGCCGGCCCTGACCTCTTCTTCCTCCTCGGGTTGCCGAGATCGCCACCGTCGCCCTGCTCGCTCCGGACCTCCCCCGCGCCCACTAACCTTCCATCGTGCTCGCGGTGAGCTTCTCTTCCTCCTCCCCCGAACCCCGTTGCTCGCCGCCTCCTCTAGGTCGTAGTTGCGCGGACGCCGAAGCTCGCCAGCGCCGTACCTCATTGCCGCCGCGGCCACAGCTGCTGCCAACCGTGTCTGATCTCATCAGCATGTTCGTTGCAGCCCCAGGAGCCAAACACACCCGCCTGCAGCCCCTACCGTGCCCCGTAGCATCAAACCCGCACGCCACCGAACCCCGGCCGCCGCGGAAGTGCTCGCCGCCGTTAACTTCGGCCACCCCAGCACCAAACACCGCCACCGTTGGATGCGCCACATCGCCGGCTACTCGTAGCACCCACCGCGCATCAAACCGTGGCGGGCGGCGTTTCGGCGCTCTCCGTCGTCTCGGCCTCGCCGGCGACTCGATCTTGGCGCAGGTTTGACTTCTTGACCATTATTGGGTGGGCCCGGTTTGACCCTGAGTCAGCGACATGTGGGCCACCCTTGTTAATTTTAGTTAGGTTAGTTTAGCGCTAATTAACCTAGATTAGTGACTAACCTAGCACTAACTAACTCTGTTTAGTTAGTCGACTAACCAGCGACACGTGGGACCTTTGGTCGATTTGACTGGCCGACCACAGTTGACTCTTGACATCACACCTATGTCATCTTGTGTGATGAAAGCTTTTACGGATTTAAATTTATTCAGGAAATTCCATAAAATAGTATAAACTTCAAAAAATCATAGAAATTAATCTGTAACTCCAAATGCAAAGATTTATATATGAAAAATGATCAAAAAAAATCCAATCTATCCATTTGTACCATTTTCATGCATGTTTGAACAATTTAAATCTGCTGTATACAACAAATTGAATAAATGGCATTTGAAATGCCTCATGTGGAGTTTGAATTTGAACCTAGGGTTCAAACCAACTTCATTTAACTTGCTGCTAGTTGCATTAGCTCAAACCACAGCATATTGCCATGTCATGATCATGCATCATATTGTGCATTGCATTGATTGTGCTTCTTCTTTGTTTGTCGGTGCTTGTTCCCTCTCGGTAAGGCGTGTACCGGCGATGTGATCGATGACACCAATGAAGAAATATACTATCTTGAAGTGCGTGCAAGCAAAACCCTTTGTTCATTCGATACAATCCCTCTCTCGCTACGCTCTCTTTTCTTGCATTAGGACAACAACGAATCATCTGTTATTTGCTGCGGTAGCTGAACCCTTTATCCTCTGCATGACTGTCATTGCCACGATAAATAGATGAAACCCACTAGCATGAGTAGGAATTGTTTGAGCCACGATGTGCCTACTCATTCATGCTTGTTTGTCATGCACTCTTGCTTAGAGTTGAGTCAGTCCGATTCATCGGGGTGAATCGGAGGTGTGTGAACATGTCCTCTTGTGTGTGAACACGATTTGGTAAAGGTAGCGGTGAGAGGCCATGTAGGAGTACATGGTGGGTTGTCTCATTGCAGCCGTCCTCGAGAACCGAGTTACGTGTTTGTGATCCATGAAGCAGATACTACCACGCATTGGGCGAAACCAATGGACCCTCTCGGCTTCTTAACCACCCTTGTCCTCTGTCCGGGAGTTGCAAGTAGTTTCGTGTTTGTAGTATCTTTGGAGGCCGTCTTGCTTGTTGGACCGGAGGGTGGGCTGTGATGCGGTAGGCACGTGGCACGGTGTCAGGCGCCCGTTTGGTGTCTCGGGAACCCGCACACATCGTTTGGGGCTGTGAGCGAAACTCGGCGGATCTCCTCGCGGATGGAACCGAATAGGCAATAAACTGGACTAGAGACTTGAGTGTTTAGGTAGGTCATGGCCGATACCCTCGTTGGGCTTCCGCTTGAAGGTTTCGAGTACATGTCGTGTGGGCGGTAAGTGGTGAGCGTGTGTGAAGAAGTACACCCTGCAGGTTAACATCATCTATTGAATAGCCGTGTCCGCGGAAAAGGACTTCGGGTTGCCTATAACAGTTCATAGACAAGTGAAAGTGGATACTTTAAAATACGCAAGATAAGCGTGAGTGCTATGGATGGCGTTCTCGTAGGGAGACGGGAGCGGATCCATAGTGGTGTATTGATATGGTGAATATGTGGACTCGTGTGCGCCACCTCAAAAGAGTTAATTGCAATAGTAGATCAGGATAGCCACCGAGTCAAAGCTGGCTTGCTGCAGTTAAACCCCACCATCCCCTTTGTTTATAATGATGCATATGTACTTAGTTATGATGTAAGTCTTGCTGGGTACATTTGTACTCACGTTTGCCTATTTTATGTTTTTGCAGAGAGACTTCGGTCTCGCTAGTAGTTCCATGTGGACTTCGACGTTTAGCTTGTTACCTCAGCTACGATCTTGTGCCCTCGGCAGGATCTGGTAGATAGTCAGGCTTCTCAGCTTTTTTCATTTGTAGATGTCTGTACTCACACGTGTTAAGCTTCCGCTTGTGCTTTGACTTGTATGCTCTGAATGTTGGGTCATGAGACCCATGTTTGTAATATCTCGCTCCTCGGAGCCTATTGAATACATACTTGAGTCGTAGAGTCATGTTGTGATGCCATGTTGTATTTGCACATATCGAGCATATTGTGTGTATGTTATTGAAATGCTTGGTATGTGTGGGATCGACTATCTAGTTGTTTATCCTTAGTAGCCTCTCTTAGGAAATGTCTCCTAGTGTTTCCACTAAGCCATGGTAGCACTCTTGCTCAGGAACACTTAGGCTGGCGGCATGTGTCCTTCTTCGTTCTGTGTGCATCCCCTCGGGAAATGTCACGTGATGAATACCGAGTCTGTCGGCCGCTTCTGACCGGTTCACGAATCTGCTAGCCAGTGCTATAGCCTGGATTCACTCGTTGATGGCCAAACACGTTCGATCTTTGGGTCATGGATGCTGTCCTGTAAGTCTGCGCCACTTTGGGTTTACGACTAGCCATGTCACTGGGCTCCTTATCATATGGATGCTAGCGACACTATCATATCGTGTGCCAAAAGGCTAAAGCGGTCCCGGCAAAGGTAAGGCGACACCGTGGGAATACCGTGCGTGAGGCCGCAAAGTGATATGAGGTGTTACATGCTAGATCGATGTGGCATTGAGTCGGGGTCTTGACAGCTTGTCTATGTTTGTTGTAGATAGATGGCTCGTGATGTTGTTCCATTGAATTTTAATGCGTTCCTTGAGAAAGCTAAGTTGATAGATGATGGTAGCAATTACACGGATTGGGTCCGTAACGAGGATTATCCTCATTCTTTGCCTGGAAGAATTATGTCTGGAAGCACCGTTGGGTGCGAACTGCTTGTAGATCAATCGATGGCGTTAAGAACGTCTGGCAGAGCAAAGCTGATGACTACTCTATAGTTTAGCCTGCCATGCTTTAAGGCTTAGAACCGGGACTTCAACGACGCTTTGAATGTCATGGAGCATATGAGATGTTCCAGGAGTTGAAGTTAATATTTCAAGCAAATGCCCGGATTGAGAGATATGAAGTCTCCAATAAGTTCTATAGCTGCAAGATGCAGGAGAATAGTTCTGTCAGTGAACATATACTCAAAATGTCTAGGTATAATAATCACTTGATTCAACTGGGAATTAATCTTCCTAATGACATTGTCATTGACAGAATTCTTCAATCACAGCCACCAAGCTACAAGAGCTTCGTGATGAACTATAATATGCAAGGGATGAACAAGACAATTCCCGAGCTCTTCACAATGCTAAAAGCTGCGGAGGTATCAATCAAAAAGGAGCATCAAGTGTTGATGGTCAACAAGACCACCAGTTTCAAGAAAAAAGGTAAAGGGAAGAAGAAGGGGAACTTCAAGAAGAACAGCAAGCAAGTTGCCACTCAAGAGAAGACACCTAAGTCTGGACCTAAGCCTGAGATTGAGTGCTTCTACTACAAAGGGACTGGTCACTGGAAGCGGAACTGCCCCAAGTATTTGGCGTATAAGAAGGATGGCAAGGTGAACAAAGGTATATGTGATATACATGTTATTGATGTGTACCTTACTAATGCTCGCAGTAGCACCTGGGTATTTGATACTGGTTATGTTGCTAATATTTGCAAGTCGAAACAGTGACTATGGATTAAGCGTAGATTGGCTAAGGGCGAGGTGACGATGCGCGTGGGAAATGGTTCCAAAGTCGATGTGATCGCGGTCGGCATGCTACCTCTACATCTACCTTCGGGATTAGTTTTAGACCTGAATAGTTGTTATTTGGTGCCAGAGTTAAGCATGAACATTATATCTGGATCTTGTTTGATGCGAGACAGTTGTTCATTTAAATCAGAGAATAATGGTTGTTCTATTTATATGAGTAATATCTTTTATGGTCATGCACCCCTGAAGAGTGGTCTATTTTTGTTGAATCTCGATAGTAGTGATACACATATTCATAATGTTGAAGCCAAAAGATGCAGAGTTGATAATGATAGTGCAACTTATTTGTGTACTTGCCGTTTAGGTCATATTGGTGTAAAGCGCATGAAGAAACTCCATCTTGATGGACTTTTGGAATCACTTGATTATGAATCACTTGGTACTTGCGAACCATGCCTCATGGGCAAGATGACTAAAACGCCGTTCTCCGGAACTATGGAGCGAGCAACAGATTTATTGGAAATCATACATAGTGATGTATGTGGTCCAATGAATATTGAGGCTCGCGGCGAGTATCGTTATTTTCTCACCTTCACTGATGATTTGATTAGATATGGGTATATCTACTTAATGAAACATAAGTCTGAAACATTTGAAAAGTTCAAAGAGTTTCAGAGTGAAGTTGAAAATCATCGTAACAAGAAAATAAAGTTTCTGCGATCTGATCATGGAGGAGAATATTTGGGTTACGAGTTTGGCCTACATTTGAAATAATGCAGAATAGTTTCGCAACTCACGCCACCTGGAACACCACAACGTAATGGTGTGTCCGAAAGTCGTATATCGTACTTTACTAGATATGGTGCGATCTATGATGTCTCTTACTGATTTACCGCTATTGTTTTTGGGTTATGTTTTAGAGACGGCCACATTCACGTTAAATAGGGCACCATCAAAATCCGTTGAGACGACGCCTTATGAACTATGGTTTGGCAAGAAACCAAAGTTGTCGTTTCTTAAAGTTTGGGGCTGCGATGCTTATGTGAAAAACTTCAACCTGATAAGCTCGAACCCAAATAAGAGAAATGTGTCTTCATAGGATACCCAAAGGAGACTATTGGGTACACCTTCTATCACAGATCTGAAGGCAAGACTTTTGTTGCTAATTTTGGATCCTTTCTAGAGAAGGTGTTTCTATCGAAAGAAGTGAGTGGGAGGAAAGTAGAACTCGATGAGGTAACTATACGTACTCCCTTATTGGAAAGTAGTTCATCACAGAAACCGGTTCCTGCGACGTCTACACCAATTAGTGAGGAAGTCAATGATATTGATCATGAAACTTCAGATCAAGTCACTACCGAACCTCGTAGGTCAACTAGAGTAAGATCCGCACCAGAGTGGTACGGTAATCCTATTCTGGAGGTCATGTTACTTGACCATGGCGAACCTACAAACTATGAGGAAGTGATGATGAGCCCAGATTCCTCAAAATGGCTTGAGGCCATGAAATCTGAGATGGGATCCATGTATGAGAACAAAGTGTGGACTTTGGTTGACTTGCCCGATGATCGGCAAGCCATCGAAAATAAATGGATCTTCAAGAAGAGGACTGACGCTGATGGTAATGTTACTGTCTACAAAGCTCGACTTGTTGCGGAAGGTTTTCGACAAGTTCAAGGGGTTGACTACGATGAGACTTTCTCACCCGTAGCGATGCTTAAGTCTGTCCGAATCATGTTAGCAATTGCCGCATTTTATAATTATGAAATTTGGAAAATGGATGTAACAACTGCATACCTGAATGGATTTCTGGAAGAAGAGTTGTATATGATGCAACTAGAAGGTTTTGTCGATCCGAAAGGTGCTAACAAAGTGTGCAAGCTCCAGCGATCCATTTATGGACTGGTGCAAGCCTCTCGGAGTTGGAATAAATGTTTTGATAGTGTGATGAAAGCATATGGTTTCATACAGACTTTGGAGAAGTCTGTATTTACAAGAAAGTGAGTGGGAGCTCTGTAGCATTTCTGATATTATATGTAGATGGCATATTGTTGATTGGAAATGATATAGAATTTCTGGATAGCATAAAAGGATACTTGAATAAAAGTTTTTCAATGAAAGACCTTGGTGAAGCTGCTTATATATTGGGCATCAAGATCTATAGAGATAGATCAAGACGCTTAATTGGACTTTCACAAAGCACATACCTTGATAAAGTTTTGAAAAATTTCAAAATGCATCAAGCAAAGAAAGGTATCTTGCCTGTATTACAAGGTGTGAAGTTGAGTCAGACCCAATGCCCGACCACTTCAGAAGATAGAGAGAAAATGAAAGATGTTCCCTATGCTTCAGCCATAGGCTCTATCATGTATGCAATCTTGTGTACTGACACGATGTGTGCCTAGCTATTAGCTTAGCAGGGAGGTACCAAAGTAATCCAAGAGTGGATCACTGGACAACGGTCAAGAATATCCTGAAATACCTGAAAAGGACTAAGGATATGTTTCTCGTTTATGGAGGTGACAAAGAGCTAGTCGTAAATGGTTACGTCGATCCAAGCTTTGACACTGATCCATACGATTCTAAATTGCAAACCAGATACGTGTTTATATTAAACGGTGGAGCTATCAGTTGGTGTAGTTCTAAACAAAGCGTCGTGGCGGGATCTACATGTGAAGCGGAGTACATAACTCCTTCAGAAGCAGAAAATGAAGGAGTCTGGATGAAGGAGTTCATATTTGATCTAGGTGTCATACCTAGTGCATCGGGTCCAATGAAAATCTTTTGTGACAATACTGGTGCAATTGCCTTGGCAAAGGAATCCAGATTTCACAAGAGAACCAAGCACATCAAGAGACGCTTCAATTCCATCCGGGACCAAGTCTAGGTGGGAGACATAGAGATTTGCAAGATACATAAGGATCTGAATGTTGCAGACCCGCTGACTAAGCCTCTTCCACGAGCAAAACATGATTAGCACCAAGGCTCCATGGGTGTTAGAATCATTACTGTGTAATCTAGATTATTGACTCTAGTGCAAGTGGGAGACTGAAGGAAATATGCCCTAGAGGCAATAATAAAGTTATTATTTATTTCCTTATATCATGATAAATGTTTATTATTCATGCTAGAATTGTAATAACCGGAACAATAATACATGTGTGAATACATAGACAAACATAGTGTCACTAGTATGCCTCTACTTGACTAGCTGCTTGATCAAAGATGGTTGTGTTTCCTAGCCATAGACATGAGTTGTCATTTGATTAACGGGATCACATCATTAGGAGAATGATGTGATTGACTTGACCCATTCCGTTAGCCTAGCACTTGATCGTTTAGTATGTTGCTATTGCTTTCTTCATGACTTATACATGTTCCTACGACTATGAGATTATGCAACTCCCGTTTACCGGAGGAACACTTTGTGTGCTACCAAACGTCACAACATAACTGGGTGATTATAAAGGAGCTCTACAGGTGTCTCCGAAGGTACATGTTGAGTTGGCGTATTTCGAGATTAGGATTTGTCGTTCCGATTGTTGGAGAGGTATCTCTGGGCCCTCTCGGTAATGCACATCACTATAAGCCTTGCAAGCAATGTAGCTAATGAGTTAGTTGCGGGATGATGCATTACGTAACGAGTAAAGAGACTTGCCGGTAACTAGATTGAACTAGGTATTGAGATACGCACGATCGAATCACGGGCAAGTAACATACCGATGACAAAAGGAACAACGTATGTTGTTATGCAGTTTGGCCGATAAAGATCTTCGTAGAATATGTAGGAACCAATATGAGCATCCAGGTTCCGCTATTGGTTATGACCGGAAACGAGTCTCGGTCATGTCTACATACTTCTCAAACCCGTAGGGTCCGCACGCTTAAAGTTTGGTGACGATCGGTATTATGAGTTTTTGTGTTTTGATGTACCGAAGGTAGTTCAGAGTCCCAGATATGATCACGGACATGATGAGGAGTATCTAAATGGTCGAGATGTAAAGATCGATATATTGGATGACTATGTTCGGACACTGGAATGGTTTCGGAAGGTTTCGGGCATATACCGGAGTACCGGGGGGGTTATCGGAACCCCCCCGGGGGTTTATTGGGCCTCATGGGCCCTAGTGGAGAAGAGGAGGGCGGCCAGGGCAGGCCGCACGCCCCCTTCCCCTCTAGTCCGAATAGGACAAGGAGGCGCCCATTCCTTCTCTCTCTCTCTCCTTCCTTTCCCCCTCCTACTCCAACTAGGAAAAGAGGGAGTCCTACTCCCGGTGGGAGTAGGACTCCTCCCTGGTGCGCCTCCTCCTGGCTGGCTGCCCCCTCCCCCTTGATCCTTTATATACGGGGAAGGGGGCACCTCTAGAGACAACAATTGATCTCTTGATCTCTTAGCCGTGTGCGGTGCCCCTCCACCAGATTCCACCTTGGTAATATTGTAGCGGTGCTTAGGCGAAGCCCTGCGTCGGTAGCATCATCAACATCGTCAACACACCATCGTGCTGACGGAACTCTCCCGCAAAGCTCTACTGGATCGGAGTTCGTGGGACGTCATCGAGCTGAACGTGTGCTGAACTCGGAGGTGCCATACGTTCGGTACTTTATCGCTCGGATCATGAAGATGTACGACTACATCAACCGCATTGTGCTAACGCTTCCGCTTTCAGTCTACGAGGGTACGTGGACAACACTCTCCCCTCTCGTTGCTTTGCATCACCATGATCTTGCGTGTGCGTAGGAATTTTTTTGAAATTACTACGTTCCCCAACACGTTGGATTAACATCCCACGATCATTGATGCTAGAATCGTTTGTGGACTAAGTTGACAAAGCCTTTCATACACTTCAACCTAGTAGACCCACAAGTCAGCCTCAAAATTTGTCCCAAACAGCATAGAGCCCGAAATTTCTAGCCAGATTCATATTAATTTAAAAACTAAACATACCTTATTTTAAATCCAATGAAATTTTACCCCACACAAAAACAATGAAATTTAAAATATCAAAATCTGAAAGAAAAAAGTATTTTGGAACTAATTGCTTGTTTGCTGTATTTTTTCATTTTACAACCCATTTATTATTAATTATAGCCCCCTTTCATGGCAAGCCCAAATGCATCCCTCCTCGTCTTGAAAGATTTCCGACCCAACAGTTTTAAAGCAAGTAGGCCTACGTTGGTTATTCTGCAAAAACCAAAATAACTGGGTTAGCCATTTTTAGAAAGGAAAAAAGCTGGGCTGGTCATGTGGTAGACATATGAAATAAAAGCCTGGGCTAAATGGGCCATAGCTCCCGCACAACCCAGTTGATACCCTTCTCCGTCCCGAAAAAATGCGCGCGCTGCTGGGTCCCGGGCGTCTGCTGCTCCTTGTGAAGTTATCTCGCTTATTGACTATTTTGACAGTAGCGTGCGACCCAGATGTTAGGAAACCATCAGGAGGAACCCTTTTTTTCTTGTAATAAAGGAGGCACTTGCTTGCCTACTGCCATGATCCTGGTGGGTCCCTACGGTCATCCTCACCATGTATAGTCATCTCCTTATTCCTCTCGGTTGTTGACCATGTTGACAACACCGGAGGGCGGCGTCGCAGCGAGCGAACCAAGGCGGAGGACGATGGTGAGGCCTCGGACAGGAACGAACAAGAGCCGAGGAAGATGCACAGAGCTTTAGGGTGCGATGTGTCCATGATGTGTGCGCGGCAGCACAACCAGTCGTGGGAGGCGGGAGCAGGCGGTCCCGACAGCGCTGGTTTGTCTTTAGCGGCTGGAGGAAGAAGAGACTGAAGAAACACAACAGACATTAAATGTAAATCCAACGTTCAAGGTTGACACAATTGTTTGTTGACTAAGCCGACGCCAACTAGCATACTTTTTATGTATAGGAAGAAAAGAAAAACTGGGCTCGTTGGCTTGATAACATTCCTGAAACTGTGACCGTTCGATCTTGCGTTGCAACTAAAACTGCGAGGAAAATGTGTTTGTCTACTGTCCTCCTCCCAGGGAACGTTCACCACATTAGTGACTAGCACCCTTGGTTTTCAACCGAGAGGTCTTGGGTTCGAGTCCCAGGAACTCTCAATTTTGTCCTCCTTCCTTCTTCGCAGAAAAAAGGAAAGAAAATCAAAGACTTGAGAAGACATACATAACAAGCTAGTGTACCAGTAAAGAGAAGTTGCTGAGTTTTAGAAAAAGAGAAACATGGTCATGTAGCTGGTTCGAATCCAAACCTAGACTATGACTATATATGGTGCTATGCTACTCTGTAAGCAATGAAATTGACATGTCCAACGTTCGCCTCTCCTCTTCTCTACTTACTCTTACTAGCATTAGAAGCTCTGGCCGCAGCAACCATATCCACTGGCGGCTCATCCACCGGTTCTTCAGCAGGCAACAACCAGATATGCGCCAAGTCACTACCCGTACCATCACATGTGGGTCTCGTCACACCCCCGCCGGCACATGCACCACAGCCGGTTGCTCATCACAACCTGCTGCCTTTGGTGTGGTGCCACTGCTGCAAATCACGCACAATCATTCGTCACGTCTCAACCACAACCCTCGACTCTGACCGAGTTTTCTACAAATGCCCGAATCATGGGGTAATAATATGTTTAAGTGTTGTTCCGCTGCTTTCGGTTGCTAATTTTTTAATAGTTTGGTTGATGATCTTCCAATTTGATTCGTGCAGAAAAGGGAAGATTCGTGTGATTTGTATTTATGGGAAGTTGCTGATGTGGGGGAATGCAACTATGCTGATTATTTGGTTAGCCGAGGAATCCCAATACCAGCAGGTTGGGGTGTTGGACAAATGGCGAAGGAACATCGGAAGAGGAAGATGCTGAGAGCGAAGGTTAAAGATGCGATCCTATGATCATGGCCACAACAAATGCTTGAGCGGTCTTGACAAACAATGAGGAGATGAAAGAGCTTGTGAAGATAATGAGCAAAATTGATGTGCTTTGTAGGATGATTGTCTCTTTATTTGCAGTGTATGTAGCACTCGTGATGTATTAAGTGGCTATGACATGAGCACTTTGCTGAAACTAGTAATGAATGAAACCTGTTTAGCAGGCTGGGTGTAGTGTTGTGAACATCTAATGATTTATATTAACAGAAATCGGTGGTAATCCCCTTTTGCTCATAAATAAATGAATAGCAGAGGCTGTTTTGCTAATAAATAAATAAATTAGCAGAGGCCCTGTCGAGTCAGCTTTGGTCCCATTCAAAGACGCTAAGCAAATTGCAATCCAACAACAAACTATGTCATCAAATACAAGTTTCACAGCCAAATATGAGTACAACTAAACAACACTGTCATCATGTTTTAGTCATCATATAATCAGGAAACACAAATCAACATACATAATAAGTGATGTTCTCATAGCAAAATACTAAACAACAAGTTCATCAGGTTTCAGTTGTCATAGCAAACACAATTTCACATAGTAGATAAAAAACATCTTCTGACAGGCAAATACGACAAAATCAATCTAATCATCATCCACAGCAGCAGCTTCAACATCTTCGCCATGTGTATCAGTTTGAATCATAATTCCCCTCAGTGTCATGCTCTTCTTCATCCTCAATGTCCTCGAACGTTGGCGTCTTATTGATCAACTCTTGTCCACAGCCTAATAGGCAATCTTTTCGCTAGCGTCATTGACGTAATGGTTCTCAAAGATATTAGGAACATCTGTGGAATCTTCTACATCAGGAGCAGTGTAAGCATCATCTTGTTATGCAACTTCATTAAATGAATTCCTCTTCTCAAACCTTTGCAATACTCTCCAGTCATCGCTACGTGCAAATGTGTCTTCCAAGAAAAATATTTGTGTTGCTTGATTTTCCAAAATAAAAGGCTCGTAGTTCTGGTATGCCGCCTTGACATTGATGGATTTGAAATAATCATCAGCTCTAGGTTTTGTGATCCTGGAAAATAGGTTATACCAACGACATCACAATAGAACGACACACCAATGAATCTCAAAACTGGAGATATACTGCAACTGAACAATGTCTGTTATGTTAGCATACATTTCAGTTGTCTCTTCGCCGTACTTATCCGTGCTCATGATGGCACTGTTTTGTGTCTTCCTGCCTTCGTCGCGTGCAAGGGTGTTGTAGCGCACATCTCCAACAACGCAAGATTCATAATGTCTTACCCGAGTATCAGGACCCATTGCTAGTGCGTAAAGGGCATCATTAACTGCCTGCCCATCCTCCCGCATCTTCTTAACCTATGGTTAGAAAATAGACAAGTTGATCATCTTATGTACTCAATATATTAAAAAGCGGCGAAGGTAATTCAAAAGCTTACATGGCTCTTGAACCATTTCGCAAATCCTGCGATAACCAGTTTGTCAATGTTTCTTGGATTTTGCGGCAGTAACTCCTTTTTGTAGATCCTGCACAACATAGTGATTGTGTCAAACATCTAAATATATAAGAATGTGCTGCAAGTTTACTACATTACGATGTATAAGCTGTAGTACTTAGCACTTACTCGATATAAGGTAGAACCTCAGGATAGTTATTCAACACATACCAAACCATTTTGTCCAAATCTTTAGGTTTGTCGTCTTGTCGACTCTTCCCTGTAACTCGAACAGAACAATCAAAAACATTGAGCCTGGAATTGTCTTCACCCACCTCTTTGCTAAGCTGATCAACTGTTTTAATGTATTTTGAGCAGAATGTCAATGCTTCTGTAGCAATGTAGGCCTCTTCAATGGAACCCTCGGGTATAGCTCTGTTCCTAACATAGCCCTTGAAAGTGCCTAGCCGCCTTTCAATAGGGTACATCCAGCCGTACTATACTGGACCTCTAAGTAGTGCCTCATCAGGTAGATGAACATCCAAATGCACCATCACATCAAAGAAGGCTGGAGGATATATCTTCTCAAGGTCACATAGGATACTTGGTATCTTGTCTCTAAGATGCTCCAAAGCATCTATCCTGATATTTCTACTGCAAGGTTCCCTGAAGAATTGTCCCAACTCTGCAACTGCTCTATATAAGTCAGGGCGGCCAAATCCTCTAAGGATAACATGTAAAACCCTTTGAAGTAGGACATGGCAGTCATGAGTTTTCAACCCTTGTACCTTGTTTCCATCTGCACTGACTCTCCTTTCAGGTTTGGAAGCAAATCCATATGGGAATCTCGCACGTGACAGGACCTCGCGGAATTCTTTTCTTTTTACCTTGTCCAAGACATACACAGCTGGTGCCATATCCCATGGTTTACCTTCATCTTGCACCTGCAAATCCTGTCTAATACCCAGGTGTGTCAAATCAATCCAAGATTTTAAGGTATCTTCCATCTTGCCTTCAATATTAAGAAGTGTGCCAATAATGCTGTCACATATATTTTTCTTGATGTGCATCACATCAAGATTATGCCGTAGATCCAAATCTTTCCAATAATCTCTCTTATGCCTTGCCACGCTTCCTTTTCCCGCTACCATTATCAGGATGGTTTCCTGTGTAATATGCCTGACCTTCTCTAATTCCACTTGCAACTCATCGGCGGTGAGCCTCTTTGGCGCATCACGGTTTTCATGCTTTGCATTGAAAACATATCTTCGATATTTTATAGGACATGACTTGTCCAAGGAAACAACGGTGTCCAATGTAACAGATCTTGCTAAGTATTGCGTATGACAGTGAATTCCTGTCACAGGAACACATGCATTGTAACCATGTGTCGTTTTCCCTGACATAGTGCCCAAAGCCGGATAATCATGGATGCACCAAATTATAACAGCACACAGAAAGAAATCAGCTAGTGAGCTGCTATGTCAGGGCTAGTAGTTGAAGCCGAGGTCGAGCTGCCTCCACGGCTAGTAGTTGAAGCCAAGACCGAGCTGCCTCCAGGACGCCGACGTGCGCTGTACCCAAGCCAGTTCAACCACGCCGTCCTGCGCCTCACCGCTGCCGCTCCAACGTCGCCACCGTCCACCGCACCGGAGCTGTTCTCGCTACGTCGTCCTTTGCCGCCTCGGATCTGCTTCCCCTCCGCCGACAGATGGCCACCGCAACACAGTCAACAATTTGGCCATGGGTTTGTCCAAGGCTCCACTCTCCTCCAAAACATCGGTTCCCCCAGTAAAAAGAAGAACATTGCTGCAATATCAGGAGAACACAACACTGGTAGTCAGAAATGGTACTCCTCTTCCCTTATTCGTGCAAATCTTGCGTGTCTGCTTGCACGGTATTCATCCCACAGAAGACACTAGTTGACGCTTCTTCCTACACCTTCTTCCTGATACTAGATGTTCCTAGTAACTCGTGATGCACAAGGTTTCTCCTTATATACTATTGCACCTTAGCTAGAGGTCTGTCGCCCCCTGGATTTCAATTCCTGGCCAGTTGATTCCCAATTAAAGGAAGCATTCCCCAGCATAACAGGCGCTAGTTTGCCTATTACGCTGGGGAAATAGCGCATCAGTGTTTATCGTAGGGGTGTGTGGGTCCTAGGAGCTGCCGACACTCGATCCGGAGGTCGGTTAGGCTTAAAGGGATGGCCGGGGGGCGCTGCCAAGCACAGTGATGGTGTGAGGTCGAGGGAGGCAGGCGGCGGGTGGAGTGCAGGCGATGGTCATGGCGGTTCGAGAAAGATCATCAACAGTGACTGGCGGGAGGTAGACGAAGGCCATCTGCCCATTCCTTGTAGATCGGATGGTTCATAAAAAAATCGACTGACCTATTTATTTTCGGTCGACTATTATTTTGATAGGACCACATGTGGTGGTATGCTAGAGGAGTACCTGCATTTCCTAGCCATCCATATGCTCATATAGTACAAAATCATATGGAGTAGAATCTAATTTTGTTTGCCATGCAATGTTGTAGAGCTATCATATGTCTCCTGTCATTTATTTTTCAGCCACCTGCTATCTGCTAGTTTTACAGTGCACTAGTTCTGCACACACTTCACCCATACTCTCACTATTTTTTTATGCATGGGTATTTCAGACTCTGCCTTGACAGAAGCACAAAATAAAAGAGAGAAGTCGCTCATGTTTTCTTCGTTGGCAGGCAAGACACATCTCGGCACTTTAAAGGTTGCGTGTTCAACAGATGGAGACGGTAAACGTAGCTCTGGAGTTGATGATCTCGCTCCCCATGAACCACCATCAGAGGTGCTTGCTTTAACTTCGCGGTGTCATATGTGGTTGCGTGTTGCATAGGGTGTCTAGCTTGTATTGCTTCCAATTCGGTTAAATTGCATCTGCTTAGCTTACACATTATACCTTTGAATATAACATGCCTTCCTATTTTTGGTACATACTAGTACATCTGTCTATTAACTATGTTCTTACATCAAATTAATGTTCTTGTGTATCCCTAATCAATCACTTATGATGAGACAGTCACGCCCGTGGGTTACTGTGAGAAAATATGCTCTTTTAAAGAATGCAATGTCAGCCTTCCCACATGATTCTCAAGAAACAGCAAGGCTAGATGAAGATAGTGAATGTAGCTCTGTAGTTAATGACCGCATTTCCTCTACACCAGCATCGCAGGTGCTTGCTCTAACTTGGCAACGTGATATGTGGTTGCATGTTGCATATGGTGTCTAGATTGTAGTTCTTCCAATCTGGTTAAATTGCATGTGCTATTCTGCTTACTTTATACATTATACCTATTAATGTGGCATGCCTTCCTGTTTTTAGTACATAGTACATGTGTCTATTAAGCATGTCCTTACATAAAACTATTGTTTTTTTGCATCCCACATCAATCAATATGACGAGACACCTTTAGTATATGCAGTGTGATATTAGTTGCATCTTTCATATTATTTATAGCATGCGATGCTTATTTGTTGAAACACCATTTATGATGGAATGCTTGTAACTTGGCAGAGTCATATTGGTTGCATCTTTCATGTGGTGTCTAGCTTGCATTGCTTCTTATTTGTTGAAATGTCTTCTGCTTACTTTACACAAATAGTTGTGAATATGCCATGCCGTCCTGTTTTTCATACATATTCCATCCTGGTATCATGTGTTTGCCTTACATCAAAGTAGTGATTGTCAGCATCATGCACGAATGAGTTCTGACGAGTGAATTTTATTGCTTTTTCTTGTCGGTTTTACTTGACAATTCAAAATTAATAAAGCGGAAGGAAATTAGCAAGGCAGTGGATAAAGGTGCTCCTTCCAAATGGAGGGCCTCTACAGATTCTACTCCGCCACCCCAAGAAGATTTGCAAGACAACACATGCATAGACACTCAACGTAGCTGTGTTGATGATGAGAACGTCTCCCTTAGTGCACCATCACAGGTGCTCCCACTAACTTGACACTGTTATATGTGGTTGCATGTTATGTATGATGTCTAGCTTGTATTGCTTCTAATTTTGTTGAATTCCATCTGCTTACTTTACACATTATACTTGTGAATAAGACACGTGTTCCTGTTTCTAGAACATATAATATCTGTCTATCACACCATGTTCTTACATAGAAGTACTACTATTGTGTAACCTGCAACAATCACTTATCATAAGACATGTTTGACTTGGAAGTGTGATATGGGTTACATCTCGCATTCTTTTCTAGCTTGTACTACTTCTAATTTATTGAAATAGCACTAATGACAAGACAGTTTTAACTTGGTAGAGTGATATTCGTTGCCTCTTTCATATGGTGTCTAGCTTTCATTGCTTCTAATTTGTTGAAATGCCTTCTGCTTAGTTTACACATCATAGCTATGAATATGCAAGCTGTTCTTTTTTCTTACACATTCAATCGTCCTATCATGCGGTCACCTTACATTAAAGTAGTGCTCGTCAGCATCCTGCATCAATGAGTTCTGAAAAATGAATTTTAATTCATTTTTCTTATGGGTTTGACTTGAGAAGGCAATACAATTAAGAAATAGGAAGGGAAAAATAAGGCAGGGATTGATGGCGGTCTTTCGGCGAAACTGGCATCCCAGGTGCTTTCTCTAGCTTAGCAGTGTGATATTGTCTTGCATGTTGCAAATGGTGTCTCACTTGTATTGCTTAGTTTACACAAATAGTTTTGAATATGACATGCCGTCCTGTTTTTCATACATATCCCATCGTCGTATCATGTGTTTGCCTTACATCAAGGTAGTGATTGTCAATATCATGCATGAATGAGTTCTAAAGAGTGAATTTTATTGCTTTTTCTTGTCGCTTTTACTTGACAATGCAAAATCTATAAAGTAGAAGGAAATTAGCAAGGCAGTGGATAAAGGTGCTTCTTCGAAACGGTGGGCCTCTACACATTCTACTCGGCCATCCCCCCAGCAACATTTGGAAGACAACACATGCATAGAGACTCAAAGTAGCTGTGTTGATGATGAGCCCATCCCGCCTTATCCACCATCACAGGTGCTCCCTCTAACATGGCACTGTTATATGTGGTTACACGTTATGTATGATGTCTAGCTTGTATTTCTTCTAATTTTGTTGAATTGCATCTGCTTACTTTACACATTATACTTGTGAATAAGACACGTGTTCCTGTTTCTAGAACATACAATATCTGTCTATCACACCATGTTCTTACATCAAAGTACTACTGTTGTGTAACTTGCAACAATCACTTTTCACAAGACACGTTTAACTTGGGAGTCTGATATAGTTTACATCTCACATTATTTTCTAGCTTATACTACTAATTTGTTGAAATGGCACTAATGACGAGACAATTTTAACTTGGTAGAGTGATATTTGTTGCGTCTTACATACGGTGTCTAGCTTTCATTTCTTCTAATTTGTTGAAATGCCTTCTGCTTAGTTTATACATCATAAGCTGTGAATATGCAATGTTGTGAATATGCAATGGCACTAATGACGAGAGACCTTTAACTTGGTAGTGTGATGTTGTTTTCATCTTGCATATTGTTTATTTCTTGTACTGCTTCACATTTGTTTAAACGCCAGTTATGATGAGACACTATTAACTTGGCAGAGCGATATTTGTAGCATCTTTCATATGGTGTCTACCTTCCATTGCATTGCTTCTAATTTATTGAAATGCCTTTTGCTTAGTTTACACATCATAGTTCTGATTATCTCATGTCGTACTGTTTTTCATACATATTACATCCTCCTATCATGTGGTTGTCTAACATCAAAGTTTAGTTCGTCTGTATCACGCATCAATTTGTTCTGAAAAACTAAATTTTTATTCCTTTTTCTTGCCGGCTTGACTTAACATGGCACAGAGAAAGAGGAAGGAACACAAAATGATAGGGGATGGTGTTAGTACTAAGGACACACGGCAATAGAAGCGGAAGAATTATGCAGATTCTGCTGGTACTAATGGTGCAATAGAAGGTCAAAGTCTAGTGGAAATTGTACAAACGTGGTATCCCGTGCTACACGAGCTGCAAAACAAGCCAAACAGAAACTAATAGATGTGACCAAACAAGCAGCAACAACCCTAGTTGTTGCAACACCTTTGTAGGATCGAAAGTATGTCTAGAGGGGGGGTGATTAGACTACTTGACAATATAAAAATTCAGCCTTTTGATAAAGACAAGTTTTTGGCAGATTTCAAGATGATGATCAAGTCAAGTATCACCCTACACATGCAATTCTAGAGTATAGGCAGCGGAAAGTAAATTGCACATGTAGTAAAGAGAGGTGGAGAAGAGCAAACGCAATTTGGAGACACGGAGATTTTTTCTCGTGGTTCCGATAGGTGGTGCTATCGTCAATCCACGTTGATGGAGACTTCAACCCACGGAGGGTAACGGCTGCGAGAGTCCACGGAGGGCTCCACCCATGAAGGGTCCACGAAGAAGCAACCTTGTCTATGCCATCATGGCATACGCCCACGGAGGACTAGCCTTACTGGGGTAGATCTTCACGAAGTAGGCGATCTCCTTGCCCTTACAAACTTCTTGGTTCAACTCCACATCTTGACGGAGGCTCCCAAGCGACACCTAACCAATCTAGGAGGCACCACCCTCCAAAAGGTAATAGATGGTGTTGATGATGATGAACTCCTTGCTCTTGTGCTTCAAATGATAATCTCCCCAACACTCAACTCTCCTCACTTGATTTGGCTGTGGTGGAAGAAGGGATTGAGTGGAAAGCAACTTGGGAAGGCTAGAAATCAAGTTTCATATGGTGGGAGTGGAGCAACTTGATCTCAACACAAGGGTAGGTAGTTTTCTTCTCGAAATGTAAGGTAGGAGTGGTAGTTCTTTCGATGGCTCTCTCCACGAATGAAGAGGGGTGGAGGGTATTTATAGCCTCCACACAAAATCCAACCGTTACACACATTTGACCAATCTCGGTCGGACCGAGTTGACAACTCGGTGAGACCGAAAGTTCAAATCTTGTGAGCGTTGGGATTTTCGTGGGACCGAAAATACAATCTCGGTGAGTCCGATTCTTCCAAAGACTAGGGTTTGCCAATCTCGGTGGGACCGACTTTATCATCTCGGTGACACCGATTTGATGACGAAGGTTCTGAAGCTTGGCAACACTAGTTTCGGTGAGACCGAGTTGAATCGGAAAATCCGAAATTTCTAGGGTTTGGCTTTGTGGTGAGGTGGTTCATCTCGGTGTGGTGAGTTTAGGAAATCGGTGGGACCGAGATTACTTATGAGTGTATGTTGGAGTGAAAGATTGCTGATGGTTTGGGAGATGTATCACTAAGCACTTTGAGCAACGGATCATTAACATAACCTCATCCCTTTTAATAGTATTGGCTTTCCTATGGACTCAATGTGATCTTGGATCACTAAACCAAAAATGGAGTCTTGAGCTTTTGCCAATGTTTGCCTTAGCATTTTGAGGGTCTACTTCTTCAGTCATTGCCATACCCATATCCTTGAACTTTCGAAATGATTCTCAAGTAACTTATTAGTTCAATGATATATATGTTGTTATTAATTACCAAAACCACCCGGGGATTAGTTGCACTTTCAATCTCCCCCTTTTTGGTAATTGATGACAACATATAGATCAAAGCTTCGACAAAGGATATAATCAATGAATAATATCGTTGCTTTGAGAAGTATGTGATAAGCAAGAGCTCCCCCTAAATTTGTGCATTATTTAAGATTTGCGTTTGAATGCAGATGCACAATCGATTAGGATTATGGGTCACTCTTCCATGTCACATACATCTTGGTGGAGCGCACAAAATGATAAGAATGAATAGCATGCACCCAATCACCAAGACATGAGTAGATGGTCATACAAGATATGAATAGCATATGATAAGCATTAAGCACACATTAAGGCATAGTACGACCAAGCACTCATCAAAGTAGAGCAAACGTAGTATCAAACACACGGAATGTCTTGAAAATCTCAAAAGTATCTCAAAAAGACCGCAAATGAAACGAAAGAGCAAAAGCGAGCACTCTCTCTCTCTCTCGAAGTCCTATGATCTATACAATTTCTCCCCCTTTGGCAACAAGTTACCAAAAAGTTCGAAAAGGCATAGAGCTAAACGTCACTAGGGACTCTGCTGGCGGCTCTATGCAGGTTGATGGAGTTGAGATGGCAGCATCGGCGAAGACTTGGTGATGTCTGTGGAGCTGGAGGAGTGGTCACCTTTGGAGCTGGAGCTGGAACCGATGGAGCTGTGGAGGTCTTGAGGCTGTAGCCTGTTGTCTCATCCTTTGGAATAGCAATCGATCGGGTCTGGTAGGAACCGGAGCAGGCTGTTCATAATCATCTGGACTAGGTCATCCTGCATCTCACGCATGAGCTCTTCCTTCTCCCTCTTTGCTTCCTCGATATCGCCTCAAGCTTGTTGTGATGACTTGCACTTGATCGACTTCACATCGAGCATGGATCTTGTCTTCAACAATCCTCTCAAGACTCTCCGAGATCGCACAATCTGGCAGGCGTTGTTCAATCCTCTGGGTAGCTTCAAGGAGCTGCTCTCCAACACTCTTGGGTTTAGCTGCTGCTGTTGCTTCCTTCTTAGCTTTGGCTTGCTTGGCAGCTTCACTCTTTGCTTGACCTTCAACTGACGTTGGGTCATCCTCAGTCATCACAACTTCATTGTCCTCATGCTCAGGCTGCAGTGGCAAGTGTGGTCTATCCAACAAGTAGGTGCCCGTGCCAAACTGGGCATTGATAAGCATCTGAATGTGCGGGGCAAATCCACACGACCTCTTCTGGTCTGCTGCAGTCCTCTTGATAGTCTCAACTATCAGGTCCATCACCTTGAAAGGTGCCTTCGATCAAGTATATGCAGCATGTTGATAGAATACCCTCGATCATGCGATGATCTCGGACTTGGGCATCAAGGTATGCCTCGAATTGTGTTTGTGGTAGGTAGACTGCTGGAGATGATACACTGAGCCGAGCTTCCAGATTTCCACATCCTTAGTGGTACCTCATTGTACATATTCTTCATAGACTCATGGTTCTTCTTGGGAATACCATAGACATCAACATCATCCTCTCTCTGCCTTTGGAGCATTCAGAAGTCTGCCCATTCTTCAACAGTTGAAGAGAATCTTTGGCCTTCATCATCCATGTGATCTTTCCATCCGGATAGAAATGAGTCGTGGCATAGAATTGCATGATCATCTCATCATTCCAATCATCGACCGACCAACGAAATCTGCAACACCACATGCAGTGAAGCTCTCATGCACATGTGGAAAGAAGTCTCTGTGCTCTTCACTATCAATGTATGCCCAGTCAACATATCTAGTATCTGCAACTATGGGCTTCTTGTCCATTAGCACAGTCTCATAGAAGTCCTGCTGCTCTCTGGTGTGGAACCTTGGGTCAACAACAGTCCTTCTCCTCACAGCATATGGATCAGCTTGTCTCCATAGCCTGAGACCTCTATCCTTTCTTTCCTTCATGTTTTCAGCTCGAGGATGAGCATCATTGTGAATTGGCAATTTCGCGAAGTTTCAAGAATCTGGTGCCTCATCATCGACTCATTGGTGGCACATTGTCTTTCTTCTTCTGAAGCTGGAATGTTCCTCACAGTTTTCTTGGGCTTGGCAAGAAGCTTGGCTTGAGCTGCCTTTCTTTGGAGCAGATGGCTTAGACTTTGAAGGTGCTCCCGCCTCGATGGCATCACCCATGAACTTAGGCTTCGAGGAGGAGGCTAGGGTGCTTCCTCATCCTCATCTTCTTCTTTTGCTTCATCATGCACAATCCTCTTCCTCTTGGAAGTTTTCTTCACCTTGCTTGAAGTTTCTTCTTCCATACTCAGCTTCTTGGCAACAGTGGACTTCTTCACTTTACTGGTGCCTTTCTTGGTTTGCTGCCCTTGATGCTCTTTGGCAACAACTTTCCTCTTTGGCTTGGAGGAGATCTCTTCCTCAGCAATGAAATCAGAGTCTTCTTCATCATAATTCTTCTTCTTTCTGGCCCTGGTGGCAGCAGGAGGCAAACCACTTGGTGTGCTCCTCTCACCATCATCTGAAAAGCTGCTGGCCTCAGGACTAGTGCCTGCCTCTGGAATATCGCAATTGGTGATTCAGACTGTTCGGCTGTCACCGCATCGACATGGCCGACAACCCGTGAATAGTTAAGGTGTAGGCGAGTAGAAGAGTTATCACAAACTGCAGAAGATTTTGCAAAAAAATGAGTTCAAATTTCAGTTTTAGGTTTTCACAGAATGCATTTAGGTCGACCGAGTTTAAAATTGGTGAATCCAAGTGTTCAAACGAAGCATTCACACCACTTTCGGTTGGACCGATGTGGGTTTCGGTCTGCCGAAAACACTAGGGTTTCACTAAATCCTCATTTCGTCGCACCGATTTGCACAACTTCGGTTAGACCGAAGGTGCGATCAATGGCCAGAGGCCAAATCGGTCATACCGAGAATGTAAAATCGGTCTCACCGAGATGTATTCGGCGGAAACCTAACCCTAAAACTTTTACTCGAATTTCGTTCAAAGGAACTAATCTGGTGTTAAGGAAGATCTCAAACGTGGCAAGATGCTAGGCAAACCAATCGTGCATAGAATCGGAGATGGGAACACGAGAGGGATCGAAACTCACCCTAACTTGGTGGAGTTCCTCTACGGCGGCAACGGCGCGGAGAGAATGTCCGTTGACGGCGACGGAGACCTGCGGCGAGGGCGACAAAGCATTTACGGAGACGATCCGGAGACCACGGCGACGGCAGCAAGGGGTTTGGGGGCGAGGCGTTTTGAAGTAGGAATCAACGCGCGCTGCCCTCGGAGTATATATACCCCTTAGCTGTAGGTGGGACCGAGTTGTAAAACTCGGTGGCACCGAGATGGATAACTGCAGGCAGTTACACACTTCGGTCACGCCGAAAATTGCAACTCGGTTTCACCGAGGTGAAAACCTAGATCAATCCAAGTGCTTTCGGTCTGACCGATTGTGAGTGGGTTGGTCTGACCGAAATTACTTAGAAGGTTTTGGAAGTTTAGCCCTAGACAGATCGGTGGCTCCGAGTGCTCCTCACTCGGTGGGTCCGAAAATGACTTGTTCAAAGTTTGTGATGTAAGCAAGAATAGAGTTTGAGACAAGAAAGCATAGATAGCTAGGGGAGGTACTTAGGCATTCTTGTCCATCCATTTGGTTAGAAAAATCCAAAAGACCAAAGCAACAAATGGATGTCCTTGAATGGATAAAATTATGCATCCAACATGCTCACACAATAAGATAGCAAATGAAATATGTGTCAAACATGCACAAACAAAACTCTAGCTACTATCACACAATTTGTCGATGACTAGGTCATCTATATATGAGTATGTTGACTTAGGAGTCAAATGAGAACATTTGATCATAGGTCATACTCATAGTTTAAGCACAAGTGGGGTTACCACTTTTTCATAAAGCATTAATGTGTTCACATCATTTGAAGATGCTTTAGCTCAATTCTTTAGAGCAAAGCTCCCCTTGATGTGAGAACCCTTTTAAAGGGTCAAACTAACCTTGGGTTGTCGAGAAGACTTCATGTAGATGTTGAAGATGTGGATGCTCAATGTTGATGAAGATCATCAAGAGTTGGGAGCAATCCTTTGGATTCGGGCACTTTCAATACCTACATGGGTTAGTCCCACAAGGAACAAACAAGGATATCCATGGACATAGATTGAAGTACACAATAGATGATGTCCATGAAAGCAATGATTACCTTGTCCCTTGACTTACCAACAAGAGGGTTTGTGACTCCATGAACTAGTGCATAATGTGGAGGTTGGTTGCACAAGTTCTTGCCAAAATGAATATGAGTGAAGTATGTTGGCGGAGTCACCCTCAAGAACTCTCTAGTTCTTCTTCTTCGGGATCCACATCATCTTGATGGGAATCCTTGGGGTAGTAGTTGAGCTTGACAAAGTAGAACTTGACGTTTCCTTGGGAACCCACTTGACCATGGCCTTAGGTGCTTCAATAAACGCATCAATCTCCTCTTGAAGCTTGTCCTTGCCTTTTAGCTTGTGGTCTTGTGGTGGAAGGTCATCTTGAGCTTGTTCCACATTGGAAGAAGTAGGATCATACTTCTCCTTTTGAGAAACAAACTTTGGAGTGGGATATTGACCTTCTTCCCATTCAACACCCTCGGCGTTGAACTTTCGCTCAAAACCAATTCCTTGATTCTTAGGTGCCTTCCTTGCTTGTAACAATTTCCTCAAAGTTCTTGCTTCCGCAAGGCTCTTGTAGACACCTTTCTCTATAATCCCTTTCAATAAACTATTTTCTTGCTCAAGTGTAACTTGGCTTGAAACATTGTTAGTGGAATCAAGAGAACTACTAGAAGCAACAATATTGGATTTAGCATGGTTATTGTTACTACTAGATGAAGAATTTTTCTTATGCTTGTCATGCTTAGTTTTAATAGGTGGCAAGAAATTAGACAAGAGAAGTCGTTTGGCAAGATATGAAGAACTCTTCTTTCGAAGATCGTCATTGATTGCTTTTAGAAACTCATGTTCTTGCTCTAGATTGAGCTTCTCGAAGCGTAGCTTCTCATGAGATCTTAGGAGCTCTCTATGGTCTTCTTGAGTTGTTTCATGAGCTAACTTAAGAGTGTTTAGTTCCTTAGTTAGACGCTCAATCTCCTTCATAGCATTGTCATTCGACTCTTCTCGACTATAAAGACTACTAGCATGTTCATCATTACTAGGCTCACTAGATTTGTCATGTAAAAGCTCATCTTCACCAAGCAAGTCATCCTCATCACTATCAAAGTCAATGAATTCAGGGTGTGATACCTTGGGGCCTTTAGCCATGAAGCATCTTCCAATTCCCTCATTTGGTGAATCAAATAAGTCATAGGAGTTGGAGTTGGAGGATACGAGAGCAAGACCGCAACACCTTCATCTTGATCAGATTCGGAGTTGGAGTGATAGCTTCTTTCGGAGTGATTGTCGAGTCGGAGCCGGAGACCCATTCACCTACATGAGCTTGATGTTTTCTTCTTGTGTAGCTCCTTGATGACTTGTCTTTCCTCTCCGAATCCTTGCTTCTCCGAGAGGATCTTCGTTCATAACGATCATCTCTACTCCTTCTCTCTTTCCGAGGTGACTCTTCTCTTGAGCTTCTTCTTCTTGGAGATTCTTCTCTTCTCTTGTGGGGAGCCGAACACTCATTTGAGTAGTGTCCGGTCTTCCACAATTGTAGCAGATTCGATCACGACTAGAAGATCTCTTTTCATCATATGATCTAGACTTTGAGCTTCTTTCCTTGCTTCTACTCTTGTAGAATTTGTTGAAGTTCTTCACCATTAGGCTTATCTCTTCATTGGAAACTAGCTTGTCACTTGAGGTTGTGGGAGCATCACTTGTAGCTTTGTAAGCACCACTTGACTTGTTGTGAAGCTCTTCCTTATCTTTAAGTGTCATCTCATGAGCAACAATTCTTCCAATGACTTGGTAGGCTTGAGATTCTTGTAGTTTGGCATCATTTGGATCAAAGTGCACACGGTGTCATACTTTCCATCCAAAGCTCTGAGAATCTTCTTGATGATGAATCGGTCGGTCATTTCTTCGCTTCCTAAGCCGGCAATCTCATTTGAAATGAGAGCAAGCCTAGAGTACATTTCAGCGACTCCTTCACCTTCCTTCATCTTGAACTTGTCAAGTTGACCTTGAAGAACATCTAGCTTTGATTCCTTCACGGACTCGGTACCTTCGTGCATTTCGACCAAAGTATCCCAAATCTCTTTTGCATTCTCAAGACGGCTGATTTTGTTGAACTCCTCGGGACACAAAGCATTGAAGAGAATGTCACAAGCTTGAGCATTGTTTTGCAACATCCGCAATTCATCCGTAGCTTCACGATCCGAACTTTTCCTTCCTCGAAGAATTCACCTTGCAAGCCAACACAAATAATGCCCCATGCGGCGGGGTTATGTCCAAGAATATGCATTTTCATTTTATGCTTCCAACTAGCAAAGTTTGAACCATCAAAGTAAGGACCTCATTGAAAATTACCCTCACTAGACGCCATACTCTCCTAGGTTGTGAAACCAAGCTTATGGAGTCAATGCAATGGAAACCAATACAATGGAGACCAAAGCTCGATACCACTTGTAGGATCGAAAGTATGTCTAGAGGGGGGTGATTAGACTACTTGACAATATAAAATTCAGCCTTTTGATAAAGACATGTTTTGGCAGATTTCAAGATGATGATCAAGTCAAGTATCACCCTACACATGCAATTCTAGAGTATAGGCAGCGGAAAGTAAATTGCACATGTAGTAAAGAGAGGTGGAGAAGAGCAAACGCAATTTGGAGACACGGAGATTTTTCTCGTGGTTCCGATAGGTGGTGCTATCGTCAATCCACGTTGATGGAGACTTCAACCCACGGAGGGTAACGGCTGCGAGAGTCCACGGAGGGCTCCACCCACGAAGGGTCCACGAAGAAGCAACCTTGTCTATGCCATCATGGCATACGCCCACGGAGGACTAGCCTTACTCGGGGTAGATCTTCACGAAGTAGGCGATCTCCTTGCCCTTACAAACTTCTTGGTTCAACTCCACATCTTGACGGAGGCTCCCAAGCGACACCTAACCAATCTAGGAGGCACCACCCTCCAAAAGGTAATAGATGGTGTTGATGATGATGAACTCCTTGCTCTTGTGCTTCAAATGATAATCTCCCCAACACTCAACTCTCCTCACTGATTTGGCTGTGGTGGAAGAAGGGATTGAGTGGAAAGCAACTTGATCTCAACACAAGGGTAGGTAGTTTTCTTCTCAGAAATGTAAGGTAGGAGTGGTAGTTCTTTCTGATGGCTCTCTCCACGAATGAAGAGGGGGTGGAGGGGTATTTATAGCCTCCACACAAAATCCAACCGTTACACACATTTGACTAATCTCGGTCGGACGAAGTTGACAACTCGGTGAGACCGAAAGTTCAAATCTTGTGAATGTTGGGATTTTCGGTGGGACCGAAAATACAATCTCGGTGAGTCCGATTCTTCCAAAGACTAGGGTTTGCCAATCTCGGTGGGACCGACTTTATCATCTCGGTGACACCGATTTGATGATGAAGGTTCTGAAGCTTGGCAACACTAGTTTCGGTTAGACCGAGTTCGAATCGGAAAATCCAAATTTCTAGGGTTTGGCTTTGTGGTGAGGTGGTTCATCTCGGTGTGGTGAGTTTAGGAAATCGGTGGGACCGAGATTACTTATGGGTGTATGTTGGAGTGAAAGATTGCTGATGGTTTGGGAGATGTATCACTAAGCACTTTGAGCAACCAGATCATTAACATAACCTCATCCCCTTTTAATAGTATTGGCTTTCCTATGGACTCAATGTGATCTTGGATCACTAAACCAAAAATGGAGTCTTGAGCTTTTGCCAATGTTTGCCTTAGCATTTTGAGGGGTCCACTTCTTCAGTCTTTGCCATACCCATATCACTGAACTTTCTGAAATGATTCTCAAGTAACTTATTAGTTCAATGATATATATGTTGTTATTAATTACCAAAACCACCCGGGGATTAGTTGCACTTTCAACCTTCCACAACACCATTAGCTACACGAGTTACTCATTTGTCAACTCATCTAGTAGCACGTTCCGAAGCTCCCTTGCCACCTGACACTACTTCTGAAGCACTCTTGACACAAGACGAGTTGGCAAGATCAGATGAACCTTGTGAGCTTCAACAACAAGGTAGTTGCTGGAGTCAAGTTACAATTGCATGCTTCTTTATATGTAGTCTCACAGTTTGATGTACACTAACACTTCCTATGCTCGTTGTTGGACTAGCACCTAGGCGCAAGAGGAAACAAACATCAAGGATAATGCTCGATAGGTTAACTAAATCTAGAGGTGGAAGAATGGAGATCCGTTTTGAGGCAGGTTTAAAAAGGCCACGTGATGCTACAGAGTCAGCCAAGTTAGTATCGGAGGTGTCATGCACGTATCCTCCCAACATGGATTCAGTACAAGAATGACAAAGATGAAACCCAGTTCAACACCTTCCTCGACCATTTATCTGTAAGTATGGTTATGTATGGAAGCTAGTAATATTGTCTTGCTTTGTCCAATACTTTCTAGGTTGCTGATAATGAGACTCCCATAATTTTCAACAGATGAGTTCAAGTTGGATAGCCAAGATGATGCAACCATACAAGCTTGCACCATGTTTTCAAGTCTGCTCTGCAACAGTATCAGTATAACTTGAGGAAAACTCACTTTGAAGGCAAGGCTAATAGTGAACTTGCCCAAACATCTCTAGTGGAAAATATATTGGATGAAGACTGGAGAGGCCTCGTTAAACACTGGTCTGATCCAAAGTATCAAGTACGTTATATGTATGTGATCAGATCACATGTTGAACTCCTATTTACGCATGTGCCTCACAAATCTATCTTCTTGTAGGTGAACTGTTCAAAGAACAAGGCCAACCGTACGAAAGTGAAATTCCAACAGACGACATGATCTCATAGCTATATGGCACACTGCGAGGCTCTTGTAATTAGTTGTTGTTTCACTATTTTCGCTGTGCCATATTATCAGATCTATATTGACTTGTTACAAATGCATAGGAAAGCCCACAAGGACCAAAAAGTACCTGAACCAAATGTTGTGGAAATCTTCAAGGATTGTCACACCAGCAAGACGAAGGCATGACTACACCAGTCAAAGCCGCTGTTGTAAGTCCATAATCCTCATGCCTTTTTAACTACTAATTACTCTGACTTGTGCATTGAACTGCACGGTTTGCAGCCACTGTCTATTACTCTTTTCAATTTTATACACAATTGTCTTAGCGTATCACTGCACCTTGCAAGGTTTAAAAGAGAGGAGTGATGTTCCTGTGATCTTGATCTGTAATCTAGTTCCGTGATGGACTTGCCCACACAACGTTACAATTGCCCGTTTGTCTGTTCTCAGTTGTTTTGTGATATGAATGATGTCATACTATGCTTACCGTATTATAAACTTTGTCTCTTTATCCTTAGCTGTCAATACAATGTGAAGAAATAGGCAATACATTAGCCATGGTACATGGTCATATGTTTGGAACCTGGTTTTATTATGTACTTTGCAGTAAAATACAACTAATATTTTACACGGGTTCACCACAATAAATTCTGTATATAGAATAAAGCTATTTTGTTTGGTTTTGCTGCCTCCTTAATATCTTTTTTTCTAGTATTACTAATGTAAAAACTCAACTTTTCAGCAAGCTATGGAAAAAATGGTGGAATTGCCACCTTCTAAAGGTGATGAGGCAACTATAACCGTAATGTCACCTCTTGCTGCAGTGGGTCAGTACCTGTCCACTAAAAATGCCAAAAGGACGTTCCTGCATAATACTGGGTTGGTTGTTAAGGCAATCTCGTCCAAACTGCCTCATGATCAATACAAGCTCAAAACAATGTTATATCCGCGCTCCAGACACAAGTCCATTCCCTAACAGAGACCCTTTGTGAAACAAGGACAACCATTGTTCGATGTCATGAAGATATGCATGGTTTTGAAACTAGACTATCAGACATTTGCTATGTTCTTCAGGAGCCTAGGAGAAATGAAGGCGAAGGTTATGGTGCTCCATCGGACAGTACAACATGAAAATGTAACAGTCAAGTCAAATGAACTAAGCTTCTGAACTTCTGGTGGTGCATTTATCTGCCAGACTGTAACTTTTATGCCAACCTTCCTTTTGTTTTATGGTTGTAATTTGTTTTGTTGCGATACAAATTTTGTTCTTAACGTGCAGCCACTGGCTGAAGAAAACAGCAAGCCATTTTTGTATAGTGTAGGGTGTTCCCTATATTTGCACTAGTGGCGAACTTTGATGCCCAGTGGATGTAATCTGTGCAATCGCCTTAATAGCCTAGCGTTAGTTTTTGGCTTATTTATTGCCTAGTCTTATTTTTCCCTGGTTTGTAGTGGTCGCAACAAGCATGGGCCATATACGGGCCGTGGTAACCTTGACCCTGCTATAGGCTGTAGGATCCTTGGGCCTCCTACGGGCCGTCGGATAAATGGGCCTCCAACGGGCCATAGAATTAGTGGGCCTTTGGCCGTTGGATAAATGGGTCCACATGGGCCGTAAACGGGCGTAATTGGTATCGGGCCAGCACGTTAATGGGCCGTTAATAGGCCGAAAGATAGCAAAGGCTTAATTCTGTCACAGGCATAATGAGTCGTTAATGGGCCAGAATATAGGATGGGCTGGAAACAGCGCAACGGGTTAATAGGCCACAAATGGGCCGATTCTAACCATGGGCCAAATTTGGCCCATTAGGGGAATAGGCCAGTAATGGGTCGAAAGTAATCGAGGGCCAAAAAGGAGCCCAAGAACGTATGGGTCGTTAGTAGGCCGAAAGCTAACATGGGCTGGAAACGGCCCATGTGAATCATGGGCCGTCAATGGGTACAAAGAAATTTACTGTTCATTATGTGCCGGAGTCACTGTGGGCCACAAAAGGGCCTAAAGATACGAAAGGCCTCATATGTGCCGAAAGACGTCATGGGCCATACATGGGCCGAAAGTGAAACGTGCTGATGTTATATTCGATGGCCCACATGACGCTGTTGGGCCGATTTCGGGAAGACCCTAATGGGTCATGAGTTACCTGGCTGTGAAATGGGCTATATGCGAACAAACCGTTAACAGGCTTTTCATGGGCTGACTCACTAACTTTTGACCAAGTCAAACGGCTCGGCCTTTGTAAGCTAAATGGGCCATTGTTGGGCCATCGCACCTGTCGACATATCATAGGCGCCTATCTGACCCAATGACGAGCTAACACGTGTTTCCTTCGGCCAATGAGAATTTTACATGTGGAAAGTCCCCATTGGTCTGGGCTGTTAACGGGTTATGGGATCCAAAACCGGACCCGACAGCTTAACGGCGACCCGTTATGGTGGATGCCACAGTCGGTTACCCTTGACGAAAGCACTTCCATGACGCGTCATTTATCGTCATGGAAGTGAACACTTCCGTGATGATAATTTTGGTATTGTCATGGAACACTTCTACGACAGCACAGGTATGACTATCTTGATTCTATCAGAAAATCATCATGGATGTACATACATGACAGAAAACGTGACCTACTGTGACAGACACGTATCATCACGGAAGTGTATTTTTTTGTAGTGTATCTACCATGGGTGAAATCAACTAGAGTCTGATCAGCTCCGAGTTGAAGGAGAATAGAGCAAAGAGAGTTTATCTTCCGTGTTTAATCACAACCCCTCCAACCAGACGTAGTCCTTTGGCAGAAGGGCGAATTGGTCTACCAAATCTCCCTGTCGCCATCGAGTACCACTGGTTCAATCTACTTTACTACATTACTTTCGGCAGTTTACTTTCGTGCTCTGTGTCGATAGTTTATCTGATCATTATCTATCTGTTCATATCATTCTTATCCATCACCTCTGTCCTCATCAATTATCACACATTGCTCACTCTTTTGCATTCCTTTCATTCATGACAGCGGTCCCAGTCATATGAGCTACTTATTGTGCCTACTGCATTTAGTCTGAAGTGTTTTATTTATATTATTTTTCTTCACCTGTCTCTGTTAAGCATCGTTTTCTCTCCATGCGGTTCATAGTGTGTTCTCTATCATGTTACTATTTCTGCTCGCATATTGCATTACCATCATTATCATCAAACCTGCGATATCCTATGCTTGGTCTATTATTGCATCCTATCTTGATAGTTTTGTTCCTCAATAATCGGATATTGTCTTTGGAGGCCGAGCTCCATGGAGCTCGGTTTTGAGAATTTCGAATTTTGTCGAATTTCATATTGTCTACATTTCAAAAAATTCTGAAAAACACACATATACATGAAGGCATAACACACATGTGTGTAAATTTTCAGGGCAAAATAAGTTGAAATGACAAAAAAGATAAATCTGGGGCTTTTTAACACATGATACTATTCACCCTCCCAGGACATGAATTTGTCTTTTTTGTACAGGTCACATTTCAACGTTTTTCATTCTAAAATTTTACACACATAGGCATAACATACTTGTTTACTTACACAATTTTTTTTTAGATTTTTTGAAATCAAAAAGTTTGAATTTTGATTTGTTTTCAAAAAAGGCCTCCATGGCTCCCGGGAGCGAAACGTCTGCTCTCATCAATAACTTGCTTGATTGAGTTCATTTCTAACGAACCCTTATTTTCGCTGCTATTAGATGTACTGCAAAAAGGTCAAGTTAAAGAAATATTAGGAAAAAAATTCCGGCTGTCTATGCTATCATTTTTCTAGAAGCTTTTAAGCCTGTTGTCCAAATGTTGTTGCCTAAAAGTATTTCTTGTGAATTGTTTTCTGTTCAAAACATTCGTAAGAATTTTTGAATCTCCCATTCACCCCCCCTCTAGTCAATATACTCTCGGTCCTAACAGTCTTGAGCTTGTAGCAGAATTGTTCTAAGCTCGGAGCACAAAGCATCAAAAGATGAACAAGAGTCATATGGAGACATGATCGGCAAAAGTTGCTCATCGGTCAAAATTCTCGTCATTAGTGATGTCCACATTAATGGCTGACAACAAGACTTTGATCTTGAATCACTCACTATTAATTATGAGTGATATTAGTTTGAGTGGGAGCGTACTTTAAAATTAAAATCTATTTTAATGACTAGTGCAAAAATTAATTATGAATTATGTCTAGAATTATTTGTGGTTATCCTTGTAGATTAAATGGCTCGCAATATGTTCAACTTAGCCTCTATGCTTGAGAAAGAAAAGTTGGCTGCAAATGGTGGAAACTATGCAGATTGGATTCGCAACCTGAGATTTGTTCTCAAGAGTAAGAAGGAGTACCTGCTGGATTAGCCCCTAGGTGATGCTCCCTCAAAGGATGCATCACCAGAAGAAGTTGTTGCTTATACTGCTCGTAGTGGTGACTATGAGGCAGTCCAGTGTCTCATGTTAATTTGCATGGATCCTAAACTACATAAGCGTTTTGAATGATCTACCACTCAATTTATAATTGGGTCACCAGAAGTTTTGTACAAGAAATAGGCAAGGATCAAACGTTTTCAATTAACCAAGGCACTGATCGAATGCAAGGTGAAAGAGGGTTCCTCAATGGGAGAGCATATAGTGAAGCTTGTTGGCTATGTTGATAGACTTGCTTCACTGGAATTTGGAATTCCGCCAACACTCGGTACAGATATTGTACTTGCTTCACTCCCCCCATCTTACTATAGTTTTATCATGAATTACAACATGAATGGGACATAGAAAAGTGCAAATGAGTTGCGTGCTATGCTCAAAACTGCGAAAGCTGGAATGCATAAGAACAAAGAAGTGTTGATGGTCAACAAAATTACTAGTTTTAAGAAGAAGGGCAAGTCCAAGAAGAAATATGCTGGTGCCGGTAAGACCGTCTCTCTTAAGAAGAACAAGGGCAGAGCCTCTAAGGAGACTGAATGTTTCTACTACAAACAAAAGGGTCACTGGAAGCGGAACTGCAAGAAATATCTGGCAGATAACAAGAATGGTTCTTTCGGTAAAGGTAGAAAAGTTATACAAAGTTAATGTTATTACTCTTGTTTCTGTATGTCACAAGTATTTGATATTGATCGATTGCTCTCATTTGCAATCTGATGCAGGACTACTAAAGCTCACAAGTTGAGAAGAAATAAAGACGTGATGCTAGTCAAGGATGGTGATGGGATTGCTACTCAGGACCGATGGAATCATGGCTTTAATTTATCTTAAAGATTCATCTTAGGATCGAATAATAGTTATTACGTTCCAAAGTTGTATAAGACATTATATTTTGGATTATACGACGGATATTCTTATAAAGTTTTGAACAATATTGTTAAAGTTATTATAAGAATATGTTTGGATTTACCTCAGATTTTTGATGGTTTATTCATGAATCTTGATTTGAAATTTTAACATTAATGCTAAACATCTTGGGAAGACTGATGAGATCCACTTAAATGGGTCATTGCTTGGCTATATCGGGAAAAAAAAATCTTCATATAGATGAAGTATTGAATTCTCTTAATTGAGAAATCATATAACATAATACATAGTAATGTATGAAGTCCGATGAACGAGCCAGGGCTCGGTGGATAATAATGCTTCATTAAAAATTAGGTAAATATGATTTACTTATAAATAAAAACTTAAATATTTGAATAGTTCAAAGGAATTTCGGAATGTATTTAAAAAGTTCAAATATTTTATAACGAAGATAAGGATCATTGTGACAAAAGATAAAGTAATTCTTCGGGACTGAAGAAAATTATCTGAGCCATAAGTTTAGCAAAAACATTCGAATAATTATGGAATTATTTATTACTGGTCTGCTTTTATACTTTGGGGTATAAATTGAAATAACAAGATATACACTAAATAGAGTACCATATATTAATCTGGTTAATGAAACCATAAGAGTTATGGAAATTATTAACCAGATAAATGTTGTAGGATATCTCAAATAAAATGACTTGGGTTCCTCCATTGAAATGTTCAAAAGGAAAAATGTTTGATACAGATGGACACTTTTTCAAGAAAAGGTTTTCTTGTCAAAGAAATAAGTGGGAGGATATTACAGCTTAGAAAGGGTTATTGAATCTGTGACGGTGATAAGCAGAAATTCATAAATCAAAAATTATTCTGATAGTTTGCTTGCAAAATAAACCGTACATTAGTACATTGTATGTAGAAATTCTAAATCTTGTAACAGGTTAATCAGGAATATTGTTGAATTTTTGAAATTTTACAATGAGATATTCATCTTGGAAATAAGATGAACTAGCATACTACAAGAAAACAATAGTTGCGCCCAGCTTAAAGGAATGGCTCATAGCCATGCACACCGGAATGAAAAAACTATATACAATTAAGTTTAGAACTTAATTGTAATTTTTCATAAATAATAATAAACAAGTTTAGAACTTGCTTAATACTTCAAAGAGTTTTGAAGGAAATGGATATTAAAACAAGTTTACTAAAAGGAAAGGATGTATAAATGATACAACTAGAATTTTTTTAAAATCCTCAGGATACCAGATAAAAGTGCAAACTTCAAAAGAGTTTTTTTAAAATTATAACATGTGAGCTGGTATTGAGATTTTGATCCTGTCAAAATGATAAAATTACTTTGTGTGTGTATATATATAACCCAGTGGGAGCTATATAGTATTTCTGATCCCATATGTACATGACATATTATGGAACAAAAATAATATAGAAGCTTCTTAGCACAAAACAAAATAGTTTTTGAAACAAGTTTTCATCAAAAGCAAAGCAAGACATTGGACATAAAATAATCAATGAAAATAGATCAGTATGTCTGATTGAGCTAAAAGATTTATATATTATGACAAAGGTTTAAATAGGGAAACTGTTTCTCTCGGTGTCATATAACTAGATGCTTATGAGAATCAATTAATAAGCTTGATTAGATGAAAGAAATTCATCTTGATAGTTATAATATATATGAAAGGGCCAAGATTTTTACTAAATGTTAGTAACATATATCAAGGATCTCAAAAGAATAAATGTATTATTTTGAGCATATGAAGTTAGAAAGTTCATTCTGAGAATATATGAATATCAACTTCATGATTGATATAATTAGGGCTATGATAAAATTGTTTTATGAACAATATTGTTGATTCTATAATGATAATTAGATGTTTCAATGTTGTCTAATCAAGAAATGTCTTGATATAATTGGATGTTACAAAAGTTGTAAGAAACCCATTAACACTATATTATGAGTATGGCCAATCAAGAAGAGTCTTGATATAAATGGGTAAGATCCAATAATCAAGAAATGTCTTGATATAATTGGATATTACAAAAGTTGTAAAAGAAACCCATAGACATTATGAATATAGACAATCAAGAAAAGTCTTGATATGAATGTTTAGATCCAATAATCAAGAAATGTCTTGATATAATTGGATATTAGAAAAGTTGTAATAAACCCATAAGCATTATTTTATGAATATGGCTAGTCAATAAGAATCTTGATATGAATGGGTGAATCCGAATTATGATTACAATGTATAGTCAAGAAGAGTCTTGATATAGTTGACGTGATTCTAAGTGCAATCAGTCTAAATGATATTTTATTTTGAATAAAATGTTATAGCTCAAAGCAAAATGGATTGAGATCCTGAAAACAGACAAGACTGACACAAATATTACTGAGTTTTTAATATGTCAAAACAAATGACAAAGGCTCTACTACAAGCAAAGCATGAGCAACACCAAATTACCCATGGGTGTTTGTAAAACCATGCAACTAGATTATTGAATCTAGTGCAAGTGGGAGACTGTTGGAAATATGCCCTAGAGGAAATAATATTGTATTATTATATTTTTGTTATTCATAGTTAAGAGTTTATATTTCATGTTATAACTGCTATGATCCTAGAATATGCGATTTAGTGGAAAACTCATAAGCACGTGTGAAACAATAAACAATTAACAATAGGTTCTCGGTCTCGCCTCTAAGACTAGCTCAAGTGTTGTTGGTGATCATGTTTTCTAGATCTTAGGATATCGTTAAGTGTAACGATAGTCCTAAAACAACATTGAGGGTATGACGTTAGAAGAACAAGCATATTGAATCGACCCAATACTTGCCTGTTATGCTATGTGATTATATCGTCTGAAATCATATGTTATAACACAGAGTGTTAGCATGTGTTTTACTTCCTCAGACCATGGGAGTGTCTGGGGTCACTTCCTACCGGACGGTGGGCTTTGGGGTTTCTCAAACGTCATCTATAACAAGGTGATCATAACGACAACTTTCAGGCACAGTGGAAAGTTTGACAAGTGACCAGACAGCTCGAGAGTGGGATTTGCTCCTCCGACGATGCAGAGATATTCTTAGGGTCCTCTCGGTGTGAGGGCATCCATCATCGTATGTCCAGACATAAGTGACTACGTCACGAGGATGCCGAAATACGTTAACGAGAAAGAAGAACAAAACTGGTAACAGGAGCAACTATATAGTGAGCATGGTGATGATTGAGGAGGATACCGATGCACACCGGGTTTTGTAAAGTACGCGAAGCAAAGGGAACATCACATGATAACCAAAAATTTACTTGAATATCATTTGTGTAATCATAGGGACCGATATGGATGTCCACGGTTCCCCTATCGGTCATTGAACGAAGGGGTTTCATTCTTGTCTATGGTTTACCGAACCTACGGGGTCACAAGATTAAGGTAATCACGATCTGCTGAGTGTTAGTGGGACGGGAGTGATGAGAATATATTTGTGGAATTATTTCGTCAATATCCGCAATAGTTCTGAGAGGTTCCGAAAGCGTTTCGCGGTCATTGGAACGGTTTCGGTGAATATCAGGTAATACCGGGTATTACCGATTAATTATATATAGGTGGAAAATGTTTCCGGGGATGTTAAATTATATATATAATGGTCTAGAAGTGTTTAGAACATTTTATATTTAACTTAAATACCAACGTGCCTTAAAATACCAAGAGGTGGAAGGCTACTTGGGCCACAAGGGTGATACTCTCCAACGTATCTATATTTTTTTATTGTTCCATGCTATTATAGTATCAATCTAGGATGTTTTGTATACCTTTACAAGAAACTTCATATCATTTTTTGGGACTAACCTACTAACTTAGTGCCCAGTGCCAGTTGCTGTTTTTTTCTTGTTTTTGACTTTGCAAAATATCAGTACCAAACGAAGTCCAAATGCCACGAAACTTTTTGGAGATTTTTTTATGGCGATAAGAGACCCTGGAAGCTTTAGGGGGGGATGAGAAGACAAAGCAGTGGCCCACTAGGCACCAGGGCGTGCTAGGGGCCTAGGCCGTGCCCTGGTACATAGTGGGGCCCACAAGCCTCCGTTTGACCTAACTCCTCCTCTATAAATTCCCAAAAATCAAAAAACCTACCAGGGAGTCCACGACTTTTTACGCCGCCGCAAGCCTCTGTTCTTGAGAGATCCCATCCGGGGCCTTTTCTAGCACTCTGACAGAGGGGGATTCAATCATGGAGGGGCTCTACATCAACCTTGCCTCCCCTCTGATGATGCATGAGTAGTTTACCATAGACCTACGGGTCCATAGTTAGTAGCTAGATGGCTTCTTATCTCTCATTGTTCTTCAATACAATGTTCTCGTTGATGTTCTTGGAGTTCTATCTGATGTAATTCTTTTTTGCGGTGTGTTTGTTTTGATCCGATGAATTCTTAGTTTATGATCAGATCTATCCATGAATATTATTTGAGTTTTCTCTGAACTATTTTATGCAAGATTGTTATAGCTTCGTATTTCTTCTAAGATTTATTGGTTTGGTTTGGCCAACTAGATTGATTTATCTTGCCATGGTAAGAGGTGCTTTGTAATGGGTTCGATCGTTGCTATTAAGGGTAAAAAGATGTGAAAGCACAAGTGCTCCCCGGGTGATTTTGGTAATTAATGTCAACATATCTCTTGTTGGACTAATACTTTTATCTAGTATATTTCAGATAAGTCCAACAGTGGAGTGGCATGAACAAGAGGATGTGGAACCCCTTCAAGATGCTAAGGACAAAGGATTGGCTCAAGCTCAAAGCTCAAGACTCTACATTTTACTTTTAGTGATCCAAGATCACATCGAGTCCATACGAAAAGCCAATACTATTAAAAGGGGATGAGGGGTTGCTTAATGGCTTGCTTGCTCAAAGTGCTTAGTGATATGCTCCAAAAGCCCTCAACCACTTTCTCATATCCACATATGTCCCATACCAAAAGTCAAACTCGGCCCCACCGATTTGGTCTATCCGGCGCCACCGAGTTCACTTGACATAGCCACTGCCAGAAACCCTAATCAATTCGGTCTCACCGATATGATCTCAGTCTCCCAGAGATGGGCTTGCAAACTCTCTGTTGCCTATTGCAATAATTTCGGTCTCACCGAGATATGCAATCGGTCCCACCGAGTTTGCCTGGCCAACTCTCTGTTTCACTTACTACCAAAATCGGTCCCACCGAGTTTGTGTAATCGGTCAAACCGAGATGAGGTTTACCCTAACTCTTGCACATCGGTCCTACCGAGTTGATCATATCGGTCCCATCGAAATTCCTAACGGTCACATTATGAACTAAATTGGTCTGACCGAGTTTCATGATTCGGTCCCACTGAGTTTGGTAAATTGTGTGTAACGGTTAGATTTTGTGTGGAGGCTATATATACCCCTCCACCCTTTCTTCATTCATGGAGAAAGCCATCAGAACGTGCCTACACTTCCAGCATTCATTTTCTGAGAGAGAACCACCTACTCATGTGTTGAGACCAAGATATTCCATTCCAACCACATAGATCTTTATCTCTAGCCTCCCCCAAGTTGCTTTCCACTCAAATCATCTTTCCACCAAATCCAATCCTATGAGAGAGAGTTGAGTGTTGGGGAGACTATCATTTGAAGCACAAGAGCAAGGAGTTCATCATCAACACACCACCTATTACCATTTGGAGAGTGGTGTCTCCAAGATTGGTTAGGTGTCACTTGGGAGCCTCCGTCAAGATTGTGGAGTTGAACCAAGGAGTTTGTACGGGCAAGGAGATCGCCTACTTCGTGAAGATCTACCCTAGTGAGGCAAGTCCTTCGTGGGTGATGGCCATGGTGGGATAGACAAGGTTGCTTCTTCGTGGACCCTTCGTGGGTGGAGCCCTCCGTGGACTCGCGCGGCCTTTACCCTTCGTGGGTTGAAGTCTCCATCAACGTGGATGTACGATAGCATCACATATCGGAACCACGCCAAAAATCTCCGTGTCTCCAATTGCGTTTGCACACTCCAATCCCATCCCTTTACATTCTTGCAATTTTCATGCTTTACTTTCCGCTGCTCATATACTCTTGACATGCTTGCTTGATATGTATTGTGAATGTTTAAACTTGTGCTTAAACTCCACCTCAACTTGAAGAACTTAAAAATTGCTACTTTTCTTGGTTGAGAGTCTATTCAACCCCCTCTAGACACCTCTTCTCAATCCTTTCAATTGGTATCAGAGCTTTGGTCTCCATTGCTTTGGTTTAATCACCATTGGAGGAAGATGGATGAGTCAACGTTGAGGAGTCTTAGACATGGAGTGCCTATACTTGATGGGGAGTACTTTCATGAGTGAAAAAATGAGATGCTTGAGATTTTCAATGAATATCATTTGAACAAGTACATTACCAACCCTTGTGCTCGCCCTGTTGATCCTTTGCATCCCACTCCCAATGAGGATCTTGACATGATTCGCAATCTTAGAACTATCAATCTTATCATTAGAGGATTGCCTAGAAATTTGATTGGTCACTTGCCTACTCTTGATTGTGCTTATACTATATGGAGATTTCTTGAGGAAAGATTTCCAAACTATTCCTTGCAAAATCTAGATGAGATCCTAAGTTTGATGATTGTCTGTTTGAGCTTCGTGACCTTATGCGTGCCAAAGGAGATGTTGGAATCATTAGAAATATTATCTCCGAAGCCATTAGATTTCATAAAGATGATTATTGTCATGATCATTTATCTAATGAATCACACTCTCTACAAATTGATCCATCACATGACGATGTTGAACATGGATACTATGATGAGGATGATGATAGTGACTATGATCTTGATAATGCAATGAGACACTTTGGTCTTATGGCTAATCTTCGAGGCTACATGGCAGGAGGAAAGGAATGGGTCCTTGATAGTGGATGAACCGATCACATGACCGGAGATAAAGATATGTTTTGTGAGCTTGCTGAAAATGATGGCCCTCGAAAGTATGTCACCTTTGGTGATAACTCAAAGTGTAAGGTGGCTGGCCTCGGTAAGGCGGCCATCTCACATGATAGCTCCATACAAAATGTCATGCTCGTTGAATCTCTTGGCTATAATTTACTTTCTGTATCTAGACTTGCTGATTTCGGTTTCAATGTCCTATTTACTAAAGTAGATTGCCAAGTGTTTCGAAGAGATTGTCGGTGTCAAAACCGGCGGATCTCGGGTAGGGGGTCCCAAACTGTGCGTCTAGGCGGATGGTAACAGGAGACAAGGGACACGATGTTTTTACCCAGGTTCGGGCCCTCTCGATGGAGGTAAAACCCTACTCCTGCTTGATTAATATTGATGATATGGGTAGTACAAGAGTAGATCTACCACGAGATCGAGAGGCTAAACCCTAGAAGCTAGCCTATGGTATGATTGTCGTTAGTCCACGGACTAAAACCCTCCAGGTTTATATAGGCATCAAGAGGGTTAGGGTTACATGAGTCGGTTACAATGGTAGGAGATCCACATATCCGTATCGCCAAGCTTGCCTTCCACACCAAGGAAAGTCCCATCCGAACACGGGACGAAGTCTTCAATCTTGTATCTTCATAGTCCAGAGTCCGCCAAAGGCTATAGTCCGCCATCCGGACACCCCTAATCCAGACTCCTCAAGAGCCCTCGAACCAAAGCTTCAATGACGATGAGTCCGCGCGCATATTGTCTTCGGCATTGCAAGGCGGGTTCCTCCTCTGAATACTTCATAGAAGATTTTGAACACAAGGATCGTGTCCGCTCGCAAAATAAGTTCCACATACCACCGTAGAGAGAATAATATTTACACAAATTCAATCCATCGACGTATTCCGGGCGTGACATCACACCACGGCCAAGCCTTTATTCAATTGTTTTTTACCGCCTCGGTAGCGTTTAGCGAGGCGTTTCTTGGCACGCCTTGTCAAAGCGTAGATCGTGTCCCTTATTCCGGATTCTCATTAATACGGGCGGGTAACTTGATCATGCCCGTTGGCACGTCTCCTCTATCGAAGGCGAGCCCCGAACGGTCACGGGGAAGGCTCTTGGTATTCAACCTCTTTATAAAGAGACCAAGGCTCCACTCCTTTCTTTCAATCTCAATCGAATCCGCCCCTCGCCTCGAGTTCCAACACCCAAAGCTCCAGATTTAGGTGCTTCAGACCTTCGATGATGTCCGGCTCTGACCTGCAAGGCCGGTGGATGCCTTCCTCCGTTACGGAAGAAGACGTGCTAAAGCTGAGAGATGCCAGGTATCTAACCGGCGAAATTTCACATAGGCTGCCAGCCCAAGGGCAGGTTATTCCCACTCCCAAGCCTGGTGAAAGCGTGGTGTTCGCGTCTCACTTCCTTTGGGGGCTAGGCTTCCCGGTGGACCCCTTCGTGAGGGGGATCATGTTTTATTATGGGTTGGAATTTCACGACTTGGATCCGGAGTCCATCCTTCACATCTCATCGTTCATTGTCGTGATGAAGCCTTCCTCCACATTACCCTCACTTGGATTGTGGCTCAAGACCTTCAAAGTGGAGCCAAGATGATCAAGGGCAGCAGCAGAGTGCGGAGGGGCTGTTATAAGCAAGAATCCTGATGCTCCGTGGCCCGAGGGCTCTTTTCAAGAGGAGCTCAGCCTATGGCAACAATAGTGGTTTTATATCACAGCTCCTGTGGGCACCAAACGGGTGGTGCCACCTGCCTTCGCTCGGGTACTCCACCGCTGGTGGCGCCATGGCTCAATAAAGGACTTGGTGGGGCCGCCCAAGGACGTGCCCTTGTTGCAGGCCGCATTCAAGACCTCCTAGAGAGATCACTGGTCGTAGCAGCGCAGGTCATGCTGATTCGTCGCACCCTGCCCTGCAAACGTCGCCCCCTCCGCCTGTGGGAATTTAACCTGGAGGGACCACGAGCTCTCCAACATTTTATGGGCGCGACACCCATGGAGATGTACAAGCTTTTCTTAGGATCACAAGCGATGTGTCCGGACTTGACCGAGGACGCAGGTCTGAGCTGCAATCGCCCGGATACTCAAGTAAGTAGCCTTGTACCCGGACACGCTATCCCATATTTATCATGAATTTGCCCTCAAAAGAGCTGTCCCTTGAACAGGAGTGGACAGCGAAAGCAAAGTTAATCAGTGTCCCCCCTCCCCGAGACCACGCCGGATCCGTGTTAACCAGATCTTTGGAGGTTGCGCCGGAAGAAGGTGAAGGGGGAACAAGGAAGCTACCGCCTCCGCGAAGGAGGCTGTCGGGAGAGGAGGGATCGAGAATCCCTCCATCCAAGGGAAGAAGAGGACCGCCTCTGAGGACCCGGAGACCATGGTCTCAAAGCGGGGGAAGAAATCTTCGTCAAAGGGTCTGCTGAGAGATGCCTCGGCCGCATTGTGCCCCCAAGGATCAGCCTCCACCGAGCCGTAAGTAAAAAGGGGAGTTTTTTTTAAATAAAGGATATCCCTGCCCTATTTCTGATGAAGATAACCGAAATTTTACCTCTTGGTTCAGATCTCAGCCCTTCTCAGCAGAGCTCATCTTCGGGGGATCTTCGTCCGGAGATGATGGAGAGCGAAACGCCTCCCCCTGCCGTACCATCTTGCGAGGCGGGCGACCCTTGTGACACTCCAAAAAATTTTCATTTGGTTTTCAGCAAAGTTCATGATTTGATTTGAGGGAGGCTATTTAAAATCTTTAAAAAAAGACTCTCCCTCTCAAATATTTTCTCTCATGATAAAATCCTTTTTGGGGTTATCCTCAACCTTGATGGTTGGCTTTGAAGGTCCTTCTTTGGTGTTGACTCACCACAAATTATTTTTGAAAATTTTTCTTTTAAAAAGAAATCCTATGAGTTTTGGTCTATTCCTTTTTATTCCAACCATCCCCTTTCACCATGTCTCATATTTAAAAAATTTCCCCAGAGCACCTCCTTCCACTTTGGGTCAAGCCAAGTAACCAATCCCAGCAAGTTCAACTCATTTTTGATTTTTATTTTATTTATTTTTACCACAAAACTATTTCTGATTTTATTTTTGGACCTAAGTGGTTTACAAAGGATGTACCTAATCCCTTTGGAGTTTTGATTTCAAATCGACTCCCCTAGATAGTCCTTAGCACCCACAACCTAGATCCATCAAGATCCATTCTTCCACAAGTCAAATCTTTCAAGTTTCACTCACTGCAAGTTTGGACCAGATTCATCACTTTTGATGAAATTCATATTTTCTCTTCTCCAAATATTCTACCAAAAATCAGGCAACCCCCAGGTGCATTGAGAGGCCACCTCACCAAAGATCAGCCCCAGATAAATTGCCCACATGCCAAAATCATTTCATCGAACACCTTGATTGCACTGTTACTGTACATGTTCAGAAAGTTCAGTGATTCAGGCGACCGTCAGTGTCGTTTTCTTCAAAGTATTGGCGTCGATCTCACTAGTGCACGCTCTGGCGACTTGCGCACTACTTCTACTTCTTATCCAGAGTGCCGCACGCTCTCTTGGACGGGCGCAGGTGTTGGTGGCGGCGCGCTTCACCGACGCCGGCAGCTTCTGTGGTGGCAGAGCCACCCGTCGCGACCAGCGGGAGCCAGCGCTAGCTTTCTGCGCCATCCACAACCGCCCAAAGCACCCGAGGCCTCCGCATGGCCATCTACTTGCCAACAAGACGCCAAAGACTGTCGCCGGGTCTGCAAGCACACGGCGCGCTCTCGCGCCGGGCCATGCGAGGCGCCGCCTGGCCCAAACGCGGAGCAAGCCAAATCAAACCAGGGTTAGCTGCTGATTGGAACCAGTGGACCTCCATGTTGATGCCCAGCCACCTTAACCACCCATCCGGCCACTGCACCACCGTAATCGCCGTCGGAGTTATCCTGTTCACGGGAACCACCTCGGGCCGGCTATAAATAGCCATCCCGAGCTCGCCTTCGACCAGCACTACTCCCTCCGCCGCACCAGAGCCCTGCCAAGACACCAGGAGGACCCCGGGGAGGCCTTCTCCTCCATCTCCAGCCGCCCTATTCCGCCTCGGGCTCCAGCTCGATCCACTCAGGTGAGGCCACCCCCGCCTCCCAAACCTCGTTAGTAGCCCTCTGGTGCACCCAGTGCTCTAACTCAAGCTTCAATTCTACCTTCGTAGCTATCCCCGACGAGATCCAACAACGCCCGAACCACCGTCCACCGAAGTTGAGGCAGCCGTCGACGTGGTGCTCGCCGACGACCAACTCCACCACCCACAGGTGCAGAAGGGCTCAAGGAACCCGTAGGTACCACCCGCTCTTCCTAACTCGCCGTGGATCGTCGCCGGCGACCACCGCAACCGGCGCCGCCAAGGCCTGTTTTCCTCCCTCCAAATTTCAAACCTGACGAGTGGGACCCCCTCGTCAGTCTCTCTGTTTTATTCGAACCGTTTTCTCTGAAACGTTTTTCTAGCTTTTTCTGTTCAGCCCCTGGAAAGTTTCTGTTTCATTACAGACAAGTCCCTAGGCTAAAACTTTAATATCTTTTAAACAGAAGATGATTTTTGAGTGATTCTTTTTCTGTCACCTTTATTTTTCTGTCTAGTTTTTTATCACATTTATTTAAAAAATATTTGGAGCACTTTTTGTGCACACACGGTATTTACGTTAGAATGTATTTTTTTTGTATACCGTAGATACTGGAGGAGGTGACGGAACCGCGAACTTCACCGAGCTAAACTCCGACTACTCCGAACCAGGCAAGCATGTTTGAACCTTTGATATGATGAGTGTTTTGCAATGTTTGCTTTGAGTAGCTAGTTTATGGCATGTTCATATATGTGGCAGTGAGTGTTATATTACATACAAAGTTGATGCAAGTGAGCTTCGAAACTCCATATACTTTATGATGTGAGTTTATATGATCATGTGGTGACATGAGAGGTGGTAAGATGGCAGTGTTGTAGCATGCCAGTCTTATGCCAAACCATTTAACTCCAGTGTTAAGGTGGAACATGTCATGTTATCATCCATTCTTTCCTTTTGTGCTACCACATGTTTTCTGCAAAGAATATGGTTTAGTAAGTTGCAAACCACTTTCCTCGTACACACCAGATAGAGAGGCCGTGATGAGGGTTCCATGGCCCTGGATTAAAGCCAGTCATCCGGTCAGGGGGGATGGGTGTTTCCGGTTGGGACCGAGAGGGGGGCACCCCTTAGAGCGCGCGTATATAAATTTGATCCCATGCTATTCGAGGTTGTAGCCTCCCCGTCTCAAAGTTTTTCTTGAACGTTGCCTAGGGTGATTCCTCGCATCATGAGGTGGAAATGGGTGTGTACTGGTTAGATGTGTTTCTACTGAAATACCATAAACGGAACTAGTCCTCCGCGACTACTGAAATCCGTTCGCTGTGGTAAATTAGTACAAACTCTGCAGAGTCAAAATCATTCAAGTAATCATATATTGATCAACGACTGTGTTCAACCTATCTTTATCAGTATCTGTCCCAGTGACAAAACTCCGGTGAACAAACATGAGTGTTTCGTCCGGTTAATGGTTTATTCCTATGGTTGGTCTAACCCATTTATTATCATGTGCTGAGTATTTCCTGTGAGTGATATATCTTCATGAATTTATTGAATACAAATGATGAAATATAAGCCCTTTCTGTGATGTTGCTCAGACGTCCGACTGTGGCATGCTTGCTATTTTCTTTCAGTATAAGCCCTTTCTGTGATGTCGCTCAGACGTCCGACTGTGGCACTCTTGCTGTTTATTTTTAATATAAGCCCTTTACGTGATGTCGCTCAGATGTCCGACTGTGGCATCTCTATTATTTATTATAAGCCCTTTTTCGAGATGTCGCTCAGACGTCCGACTGTGGCATCGCTGTTATTTACTTTCATTATAAGCCCTTTCCGAGATGTCGCATAGACGTCCGACTGTGGCACGCACTGTCATTTACCTTTCAATATAAGCCCTTTACGTGGTGTCTCCCAGACGCCCGACTGCGGCATGATAAATTATTTATTCCACCTTTCGAGGCGTCGCTTTAGACACCCGATCGGTTTTTACTTATTTTATTGGGATTTCGGGAGGACTATCACCTGACTCCCTTTTTATTTTTCATGCCGTGCAAATATATTATTTGAATGTGCATTGCTAACTGCTCATGGTGCATCGTGTTGCATTTGTTATATCTTATGTCCGAACTGTCTTGCTTGTACATTCAAAGTACTCACCTGGCTTGTTGATTTGGCCAGATGTTGACGAAGGCGATCTCATGGATGAAGAGTATGATAGCGAGTCCGACGCCAAGAGGAGTCCCAGTCAGTCCCGTGCGATCCTGGATTTGGTCACTTGTATTATATCCGCTTCCGCTACCCGAATAAATTCATTGAGCCTCACTCCGACGCTCGATGAGCTGCAAGACTAGGAGTCTTGTTACCCACTCCACTGTGACATATCCACCACCACTTTTATATCGAGCCAGTAATATGCCACCATACCCTTGTGTTATATCCGCCCTTATGTAAAATATTGGCGTGCTTGTAATAAATTGTTGAGCAACCTCAGCTCAACCCTGTATAATATCTAATACTACTGGATTTCTATATCAAAGATTTGTCTACCAGTGAGGAGGATTTTCCTATACTGGTCTGCATAAAGGTCGGTTGTTCAATAAGCTTTTTTATTGAAAAACCGGTCGTGACAACCCTGAGGTGTCGCCGCGGAGGGTTTCTCCGAGTCCGGCGGGGCCGGAAGGTAGTCGTATGTCCCCTCAAAGCCCTTCGCGTCCGGCCTTCGAAAAAGGCCATCAGACGAGTCCGGCACCACCTGGTGTACGGTCGAAGGAGCTGAAGGATCTGCTCGGGCGAGCATCTATCTCAGAAGATCACCGTGCGTTAATGGGTACGGTGATTGAAAGGATTTCATCCGTTGAGAGCGGATTGCACGAAGCCATCAGAAGTTTACTGATAGGTTTTGAGGTACGCCAAATGATGTACCTTCTGACAGTTCTGCATATAAAATGCGCCCTGTGTAGATAGTAGCCCCTGAGGCTCGGTGTGTTTTCAAAAAATGACAGCATGCCGAGGATCATAATCCCAGGTATAATATGTCGCCCTTCCTATGTAGGTGGCGAAGGGTCCGGTGGCTAGCCGGACTGATGAATTTGCCGAACTAAAGCGGCAACTTGATGGGGCGGATGCCGACATCGCGTTTGTCAATAAGCGACTTGACGAGTCACAAGGTATGCAATTTCTCCGCGGACACCTGGTAAGGGAGCTTGATGCCCGTGCCTTACAACATGTATGCTTGATGCAGATGGTGCCGCTGCCATGGAGAACCTTCGGGCGGAGCTCGCCCGAGCCGAGGAGCAGGCCAGAAAGAGTGATGCGGCTGCCTTAAAGGCGTCCGAAGAGCTAAAAGCCGAATAGGCTGCTCACTGCCGAAGCAAGAAGGAAATGGCCGAGATGGCCGTGAAGTTGAAGGATGCTGCCGACCGCTGCAAGCTTCTTGCAAAAGAAGATCGAGCGGTACAAGAGGACCTGAAGAAGGCCACTACCAAGGCCAAGGATGCTCGCTCTGCGATGAGAGCTATGAAGGAGGAGCTGCGTCAGGCTGGAGATATCGCGACTAGAAAGCCCTTTCTACCGTGGAGGAAACTCGTGGATCCGAAATATGCTCAGTTGGACCGGCTGTGGAGTGCGGAGGATGCTTATCTGGACTTGGCGGCAAATGTCGCGGACGCGGCCGAACACTTCCGAGATCAAAAGGATTACGAAATGGAAAAGGTTTTTTGGTCACAGTTCCATAATCCAGAGCGCCCGCTTCCATTAATCGATCGCTTGGCCGAATGGGCGGAGCTGAATAGGTTATCCGGACTTGCCATGAAGGATGTCGTGAGTCTTTTGTGGCCGAAAAGGCCCGAGCCGAAGAGTTATTTTGGCTTGGTGTAGCAGTTCCTTGGTGCGGTGCCGCATATCAATGCAATGAGGAGGTCGGCATGCATAGAGGGTGCGTGGATGGCTCTTGCCCGTGTCAAGACATACTGGGCGGAGATGAAGGCCACTGATGTTGCATCCCAAGATTCGGACGGAAGCCGAGTACATCGAGCACTATTTTGAGGAAGTTCTACAGTATGCTCATTTAATAGAGACGCAGTGCTCGAAGGATATTATGTTCGAATAACAAGTATTATTGTGAAACAATGTATCGATGGAATATAAAAGCTTTTTATACTTGTGCCTTTCAAGAATTAAAATACCTCCCGTGCGGCCGCTAATGTATATGTATATATAACCTGAAAGATGGCAGTCTTCGGCGTCAGCCCCCACGCATATAATGCGGGGGTGTTTGCAAAAGGCGATTTTCACACTTGATCCAACGCCTTGGTCCTATAAAGGAGGTGGTAGCGCCGCAAACTAGGCAATCGGACTATAATGCTTTATCACTTTCACTTAGCCATAGGAGTTTGGTGGGGCTACTATATAGCCCCTAGGGGCACCGCGCCACCCAAATTGGGCGCAGATGTGCTCGACCGAAACGCCCTTCGTCAAGGCGGAGGAATCCTAAAGATTCGGCGGGTCATCGAGTGGTTGACCAGTCTCACGCTATATCATGATAGTCGGTTTGGCTTTCATCGAGGTGCTCGCTTTGGCGAACCGGGCACAATCGCAGCAGTTCTCCTGGTGCCGCCTTAGCCGATAGAGCGGAACGTAAGGCAGCAAAACACAGGAGCCGGGCAAACCCAATATTTGACCAAAGACATGATTCAGAGGTGATGCATATAAGGCCTAACTCGAGACGCCGAACACTCCCTAAGGTATTCGGTCTTTATGAAAACGGGCCGAACAACGCCCTTGGTAATAAGCCCCTGGTGTCCAGGTACGCGCAAAATTCTAACGTGGCCCATGCCAAAACGCCAGCCTCCTCCTCGATTATAGCAAGAAACCAGGGGATGTGTATCAACAAGAGATAGTAAAAAAAGGTTTACACAGGGTCTTAATCTGAAAAGAATCCTTGTCACGGGTCCCTACTGCACGTCTGCGCCTGTGTCTCCGTTGTGTCGTATCCTGGATAGCACGGTGTTCATCTATAAAAGAGAGGAACTTAGTTGAAAAAGATCGTGCGAAAATGTACGTTATATTAAATAAACAAAGTACAATTCAAAAAATGAATAAAATTGAGCTTTATTGTCTCTTGTTGTGCATGCGCGGAGCCCCTTGTACAGGGGTATGCGGCTAGTAAGCCCTTGTATGTTTACGCCGGACTCGTCTAGCCGTGTCCGGGGTCTGAACGACCTGTTTAGGTGCTTTGATTGGTGAAGCTGGTTTAGTGTGTGGCTATCAAGGCAGTCACACAATCTTCCGCGCTCGAGGAACACTCGGTATTTCCCTTTAAGGAGATGATGCCTCGCGGACCGGGAATTTTAAGTGCAAGGGATGCATAATGCGGTATTGCGTTAAAGCGGGCGAAAGCTTCACGTCCGAGTAGTGCTTGGTAGCTACTTGTGAATGGGGCGAGGTGGAAGGTTAACTTTTCGCGGCGGAAGTTGTCGGGTGAGCCGAACACAACTTCTAGTAGTAGAGAGCCCATACAATGGGCATATGGGCCTCGCATTACCCCTTGAAAGGAAGTGTTGCTATGGCAAATTTTGGTTGGGTCTATCCCCATTTTGCGGATTGTGTCCTGATATAGCAGGTTTAGATCACTGCCGCCGTCCATTAGAACTTGTGTAAATTGGAGTCCGTCGATTATCGGATATAATATCAAGGCAGTCCATCCTGCATTCCGGATACGTCTAGAGTAATCCTGATGGTCGAAGGTGATTGGTTTTAACAACCAGTGGTGGGACTCCTCTGGGATAGGCCGTATGGTGCGTATCTCTATGGGCGCCATTCTGTTTTTCCCTTTTGTCACGTAAAGTGAGTTTACTGTTTTGACTTCTTGTGGGAAATTCTTTTGTTTTCCGGTGCTCTGCTTGTGGGGTTCGTCATCGTCCTCGCTTGGTGTGTCGAGCCCCTTGTGTTCAGCGTTGAGTTTGCCGGACTGCTTGAAGACCCAACAATCTCTATGGGTATGGTTTGCAGGCTTCCCGGGAGTACTGTGGATTTGGCATATCTTGTCCAAGATTTTGTTTAAGTTAGATAGCTCGTCCCTGTTATCCTTAAGGGACAGTTTTTTATGATTCTGCCGTGAGCTTTTGAATCCGGCGTTGACTGCCGTGCTCTTCGGGCTGTTTCCCTTGGTCCGGCCCTCGTCCTTGCTGCGTCGTAGATTTCCGTTCCATCCTCGACTTGGATGTACTTGGGTCGCTTGATCGCATCTTGCCAGCCAGCTATCCTCTCCCGCAAAAGCGGGTCATGAGGCTTGTTAACGCGACCATTGTTCTTGGCTTTTCTTGGTCGAGGTGTCTGGCGAGCCATTCGTCTCGGACATTGTGTTTGAAAGTTGCTAAGGCTTGACATCCGGACGATCGACTATTTGGTTCTTTTAGTAAGGAATTTGTTCCAGAATTTTCGGCTGACTCTCGGGTTGTTGAGTTATGTGACTTAAATCGTCTCAGATCCGGAGGTCGGACATAGGTCCCTTGAAAATTTGTTCAAAAGCATCCTCGAGCTCTTCCCAACTTCCGATGGAGTTTTCGGGGAGGCTTTTGAGCCAATGCCGGGCTGGCCCTTTGAGCTTGAGGGTAAGTATTTTATGGCGTGGAGGTCATCTCCTCTAGCCATGTGTATGTGGAGGATGTAATCCTCGATCCGCACTCTGTGGTCATTGTTCCGTCATATACCTCTATGTTTACGGGCTTGAATCCCGCTGGAAATTCATAATCCAGAACCTAATCGGTGAAACATAGGGGGTGTGCGGCACCCCTATATTTAGGTGTACCATAATATTTGGATACTTGATGTGTTGCATTGCTTACTAGAGCTTGCTTTCTTGTCCCGTAGATAGATCTAACTGGCCATCTTTTTGATGCGAATCCGTGTGCGGATCGCATGCCAGCTTGTGTGTGGCGGCGTTTGCCGCTCTATGTTTGCCATGGGGTCGTCTATCCGACCGGGTGGTCTCCTTGTTCTTTGATTGCGGGGGCTCTACGGCCTCCTCATCAAATTCAGGCAGTAGTTTTTGCTTCGGGTAGCTCTTTGTTCGGCGACTATCGTCGTATTTGTCTGTGGTGTTGAGTACTTTGCTCCATCTGATTCTGACCGCATCTTCCGCTGTTTTGAGCTTCCGCTTCTGCTTTTTCAGGCTACGCGCAGTGGCGACGAGCCTTTTGTGGAGGTTCTTCTGCTCCAGCAACTTGTTCGGCATGAGATCGTCCGGACTGTTATCTTCGCCGGGGACGGATTGTTTATCCAGGTTGTCCTGTTCGGATGGTTGCTCAATAGCATGTTCGTCGTCCACCGGTTCGCCCTGCTCTATGGCTGGGTCTGTATGGCTGCTATCTTTGTCGAGGCGGGATTTTGAGCGGCACTTACGTCGCCGTTTTGACTCTTTTCGAGGGAATGATCCCTCGTGGCGTCCTGTTGTTCCTCGTCATCGCTTCCTTTAGGTGTGTCCACCATGTATACATCGTGAGATGAGGTGGCTGTCCAGTGCCTTATAGGTGCTGGTTCATGTTTATCTCCTACATCGTTGTCCATACCGTCGATGTCTTTGGAGTCGAAGTCGAGCACGTCGTTTAAACTTTTGACAGTGGCTACGAAGTGGGTGGTGGGTGGGCTTTGAATTTCTTCATCGTCCGCATCCCAACCTTGCTGACCATAATCCGGCCAGGGCTCTCCTGATAAAGAGAGAGACTTTAGTGAATTCAGGATGTCGCCAAAGGGCGAGTGCTGAAAGATGTCCGCGGCAGTGAACTCCGTGATCGGTGCCCAATCGGATTCGATTGGCAGGGGCACGAAAGGTTCGGAGTCCGGAGAGGAGTCCGGCACCTTGGAGTCACAAGCTTCGCAAAGGACAGGGTTGGTGTACGGCTCAATCGCCGCAGAGATTGCAGCCCCCGAGGCGGTGTCCAGCCACCCGTCCTCGTTCGGCGCAGTCGGCTCCGAGCTAAGGGTCGGAGCAGACACTGGTGCGGCCCCCAGGGCACTGTTCGGCGGCAGAGCTAGATCATGCCCATCATGACAAAGGCGGCGCGCTTGCTCAGAGCTCAAACCCGTCAAGATCAAGTCTCCGCGACGCCACCGATAGTTCAAACTTCCAAATCGACCGATGGCGGGCGTAGCTTTCAATCTACTCGGATGGCTGCTTAATTGGCCAGCAGCAAAGTCATTGCCGGTGTCAAACCGCGGATCTCGGGTAGGGGATCCCGAAGCTGTGCGTCTAGGCGGATGGTAGCAGGAGACGAGGACACAATGTTTTTACCTGTGTTCGGGCCCTCTCGATGGAGGTAAAACCCACGCCCCGCTTGATTAATATTGATGATATGGGTAGTACAAGAGTAGATCTACCACGAGATCAAGGAGGCTAAACCCTAGAAGCTAGCCTATGGTATAATTGTTGAGGTGTAATGTTCGCCCCACGGACTAAGGCCCTCCGGTTTATATAGACACCGGAGAGGCTAGGGTTACAGAGTCGGTTACAATGGTAGGAGATCTACATATCCAGATCGCCAAGCTTGCCTTCCACGCCAAGGAAAGTACCTTCCGGACACGAGCCGGAGTCTTCAATCTTCTATCTTCGTAGTATGGGAGTCCGGCGGATATTGATAGTCCGGCTATCCGGACACCCCCTAGTCCAGGACTCCCTCAGCCGCCGAATACGAAGATCTGTCCGGGGAGAAAAGTCTCACCCTGGACCGCATCGTTGTTGATGATGGGAGGAGCCATCGGGCCTAAAGATGATGACATAGAGGAACTCTCAATGAAAGCACCAATGTCAGTGTCAAAACCGGCGGATCTCGGGTAGGGGGTCCCGAACTGTGTGTCTAGGCGGATGGTAACAGGAGACAAGGGACACGATGTTTTTACCCAGGTTCGGGCCCTCTCGATGGAGGTAAAACCCTACTCCTGCTTGATTAATATTGATGATATGGGTAGTACAATAGTAGATCTACCACGAGATCAGAGAGGCTAAACCCTAGAAGCTAGCCTATGGTATGATTGTCGTTTGTCCTACGGACTAAAACCCTTCGGTTTATAGAGGCACTGAGGAGGGTTAGGGTTACATAGAGTCGGTTAAAATGGTAGGAGATCCACATATCCGTATCGCCAAGCTTGCCTTCCACGCCAAGGAAAGTCCCATCCGGACATAGGACGAAGTCTTCAATCTTGTATTTTCATAGTCCAGGAGTTTGGCCAAAGGCTATAGTCCGGCCATCCGGACACCCCCTAATCCAGGACTCCCTCAGAGATAATCATAAATTGGTCTTTACCAGTATATGTAGAAGTGGTCTTTACCGGTATACGTAGAGGTGATCTATATATCGTTGATTCCACTAAAAAGGCTCAACCTAGAACTTGCTTAATTGCTAAATCCTCTAAAGGCTGGTTGTGGCATAGAAGGTTAGGTCATGTGGGCATGCTAAATCTTGACAAGCTTATTAAAGGTGATCATATATCCTTGGTGTTAAAGATGTCATATTTGATAAGGATAGACTTTGCAGTGCTTGCCAAGCAGGAAAACAGGTTGGAGGAAGCCACCCCGTGAAGAATATCATGACCACGAGAAGACCGCTCGAGCTACTTCATATGGATCTCTTTGGTCCCAATGCCTACAAAAGTCTCGGTGGAAACTCATTTGGTCTAGTTATAGTTGATGATTTTTCAAGATTTACGTGGGTGTTCTTTCTTGATGATAAATCGCGGGTCCAAAAGATCTTCAAGAACTTCGCTAGGAAGGCCCAAAATCAATTTGAAGTGAAGATCAAGAAGGTTCGCAGCGACAACGGAACGGAGTTCAAGAACGCAAATGTGGATTCCTTCCTTGACGAAGAAGGGATTTCACACGAGTTCTCGGCTACGTACACGCCTCAACAAAATGGAGTTGTTGAGAGGAAGAATCGGACGCTCATTGAAATGGCAAGAACGATGCTTGATGAGTACAAGACGCCAAAACACTTTTGGGCAGAAGCGGTTAAGACATCTTGTCATGCAACGAATCATCTATATCTTTACAAGCTACTCGACAAGAGGGTATACGAGCTCCTCACCGTTAACAAACCCCAAGTTGGATACTTTTGAGTATTCGGCTCAAAGTGCTACATTCTTGATAAGCATCGTCATTCTAAATTTGCTCCCAAATCTCATGAAGGTTTCCTACTTGGTTATGGCTCAAAGTCTCACACTTACCGTGCCTACAACAATTTCACCCGAAAGGTTGAAGAGACGATAGATGTGAAGTTTGATGAATCTAACGGCTCGCAACTAGAGCAATTGCCAATTGATGTAGGAGACAAAGACCCTTTGGAAGCAATCCAAGACTTGTCTATTGGCAAGATCTGTCCAATGGAGGTGAAGGAGAGTACCTCGTCCGTCCAAGTGGAAGATTCTACCTCATGACAAGGTGAATCAAGAGTTGATATGGAAGCATCCACAAGTGGGACACACCAAGATGAAGAAAACGAGGAAGTACAAAAAGATGAACCTCATCAACCTCCTTCTCCAACATGACAAGAGAACGACAACGTCAACAATGAAGAAGGCCAAGAAGAAGAACAAGATGTTCCACCCCGACCAAAACAAAAGCTCCCACGAGTTCGAGCAAGAGTCACCAAAGACCATCCCGTCGAGCAAATCTACAATGATATCCAAACCGGGAGAATCACTCGCTCTAAAACTCATTTGGCTAATTTTTGTGAACATTATTCATTCATCTCTAGCATTGAACCCATGAAGGTTGAAGAAGCATTGGAAGATCCGGATTGGATAAATGCCATGCATGAAGAGCCACACAACTTTGAGAGAAACAAAGTGTGGATATTGGTCGAGAAGCCCGACAACAACCATAACATCATCGGTACCAAATGGGTGTTTCGCAACAAGCAAGATGAAGATGGATAAGTAGTTCGCAACAAAGCACATCTCATCGCCCAAGGCTACACTCAAGTCGAAGGTATGGACTATGGTGAGACATATGCCCCCGTTGCTAGACTTGAGTCCATTCGCATCTTACTTGCCTATTCCAATCACCATGATATTACCTTGTACCAAATGGACATTAAAAGTGCTTTTCTAAATGGTGAAATTGAGGAGGAAGTTTATATTAAACAACCTCCCGGCTTTGCTAATCCTAAGAAACCCAATCATGTTTACAAACTTCACAAAGCTCTTTATGATCTTAAACAAGCTCCTAGAGCATGGTATAAGTGCTTGACCAAGCTCCTCATTGAAAAAGGCTTTGAGATTGGAAAATATTGATTCTACTCTTTTCACTAAAAGGGTTAATGGAGAATTATTTGTGTGCCAAATTTATGTTGATGATATCATATTTGGTTCAACCAACCCTCATTTTAGTGAGAAGTTTGGAAAGCTTATGTCGGAGAAGTTTGAGATGTCTATGATGAGTGAACTCAAGTTCTTTCTTGGTTTGCAAATCGAGCAAACTAACGAGGGAACCTTTATCTCTCAAACAAACTATACCAAGGACTTATTCAAGAAGTTCAACATGCAAGAATGCAAAGGTATGAATACCCCCATGCCTACTAGTGGACATCTTGACTTGACAAAGGATGGCGAACCGGTTGACCAAAAGGTTTACCGCTCTATGATTGGTTCATTGTTATATCTATGTGCCTCCGGTCCCGATATCATGCTAAGTGTGTGCATGTGCGCATGATATCAAGCATCCCCCAAAGAGTGTCATCTTAAGGCTGTGAAAAGGATAGTGAGATACTTAATACATACACCAAATTTTGGCATTTGGTATCCTAAGAGGTCTTCTTTTGATCTTGTTGGCTACTCCGACACGGACTATGCCGGTGACAAGGTTGATAGAAAGTCCACTTCATGTACTTGTCAATTTATTGGTAGATCTCTTGTGTCTTGGTCCTCCAAGAAAGAAAACTCAGTATCTTTATCCACCGCCGAAGCGGAATACATTGCCGCTGGTTCATGTTGTGCTCAATTACTTTGGATCACCCAAGCTCTTAAAGATTATGGGATATATGTGAAACATGTTCCATTGCTTTGCGACAATGAAAATGCTATTAAGATTGCTCACAATCCCGTGCAACATTCTCGAACTAAGCATATTGAGGTTCGTCATCATTTCATTCGAGATCATGTTGCTAAAGGAGACATTAACCTTAAGCATGTTCGTACCGATAAGCAATTGGCGGATATATTCACCAAACCGCCTGATGAGAAAGTATTTTGCCAATTGAGAGGTGAATTGAACATCATTTATGCTTCAAACTTGGAGTAGGAACTCCATTTGGATACATGCAAGGCATGAGTCTTTGACTAATCCTTGATATTTTCTTATGATGATAATCATATGTCTTGGATATATTTGCACCCTTGCATGTTATCTAACCCTTCTAGGTACTTGGATGAATATAAATCTATGAGATTGCAACTCACTCACATCTTGAGCAATTTCTACATCACCAAATCTCTACAATACGGTGGTTGAAGGCAAGGAAGCATGAAACCCTTCAAACATATCCTTTGACAATATATATATATATATCAAATTTCTTTTGGTATCATATTTCATGATTGACACTTTGTATACACAAGTGCTCCTCCTTGCAAAACTAATTCATGTAGGTAGATGAACTCCAATTACAAGTGGTGCTCACAATGAACTACATCAACCTTGAGCATCCCACACAAGTTCAACTACATGATCAAGATCAACACCACCACCCAAGGTATGTTATTCCATCTTAGAGAAGCTTTACCCCAAGTCATGGGTCAAAGCATCTCAACAAGATGTGAATACATCAAAATGCTTAAATGAAAAATGGCAACCCCATTTTGAACTTAAACGATGAGTATGACCTATGATCAAGTGTCCTCACTTGACTCCTAAGTCAATATACTCTAACATAGGTGACCTTGTCGATGACCAATTCTAGATGAATTTCTCTAGTGTTTCTCATTGTTCCTACATTTGTCTCTTGCATATTTGTTTCCCTTCTTAATTCATCTAGATCTCTTTTCCTTTTAGTTTTTGTTCTGCATTCCCTGCATCCTATTCATTGCAAATCCTTTAGTTAATTCCCTGCAAATCCTTGTGAGATCTTATTTGCTTAGTGAGCTGAGGTGACAAGTGCTTTATCTCTGTAATGAACTCGGACACACCGGTTTGTCTCTTTCGGTCAAACCGAATTACCTCGGTGCCACCGAAGACAACAACTTAGTGTTACCGATTTCACATGCTGAGGAGACACTTTGTCATTTGCATCCTGCACGTTTTGTTCCAGCTCCACTCGATGATTCTTATCCTCTACCAGCACCTTATTTTTCCCTGCTACTTTGTTATGTGACTCAAGGACCAAACCTATTTTGACTCACACTCCAGAAGACCCCTTCTTGGAAATTGATGTCAAAGGGGGAGAGAGAGCTCACATCAAAGCTTAATCATATCAAAAGGGGGGAAAGAGAGATAAATGATCACATCAAAGAGAGACTACAGATGCTTGGTATTCAAAGAGGAGAGAAGTCACATGTCTTTAGAGGGGAAAGACATGTTCTTGTTGTTTGTGTGTTTGCTTTGCTATGATTTTCTATTCCTTATCTTCTCCCAGTATCCCATATAAGATTCAGTGGGAGCAAGACATCTAAGGGAAGGAAATCTTTGAATTCATTGCATATCTTTACCTTTGGGGACATGTCTACACTCAAATAGAGTACCTAGTACTCACTCTTTACATGTCATCCCAATCTTGGTGCTCTTGTGGTTTACTGCTCTTGCTCTGTTCAGTAGATGTTCTTGTGTTGTCTAACCTTGTTTACTCAGGTTCATCTCTTCCAAAGCTAGCTCAAGACCACAAGGTAAGTATGTGCATCACACTCATGTGCATGAGGATCTCTTGCTGATGTACATATTGTTTGCAAGAAAGGACTCATGAGCATGAAGGTACATTTCCTATATTCACACCATTTGCTCTGATGCATATAGCCAAGATACATGTAACTCATTGCTTGCTCTGTCATGATTATGCACTCACATGCTCTTATGTTCCATATTTACATGATTGCATACATGTAGGGGGAGCTTATGCATGTTACATGTCCTTCCAAAGCTTTATCTGCCTTTCTCTATATCTTTACCTAAAGCTTTGATGTATGTCGTCATCAATTACCAAAAAGGGGGAGATTGAAAGCACAAGTGCTCCCTCAGTGATTTTTGTAATTAATGTCAACATATCTCTTGTTGGACTAATACTTTTATCTAGTATATTTCAGATAAGTCCAACAGTGGAGTGGCATGGACAAGAGGATGTGGAACCCCTTCAAGATATGCTAAGGACAAAGGATTGGCTCAAGCTCAAAGCTTAAGACTCTACATTTTACTTTTAGTGATCCAAGATCACATTGAGTCCATAGGAAAATCCAATACTATTAAAAGGGGATGATGTGTTGCTTAATGGCTTGCTTGCTCAAAGTGCTTAGTGATATGCTCCAAAAGCCCTCAACCACTTTCTCATATCCACATATGTCCCATACCAAAAGCCAAACTCGGCCCCACCAATTTGATCTATCCGGCGCCACCGAGTTCACTTGACATAGCCACTGCCAGAAACCCTAATCAATTCGGTCTCACTGATGGGATCTCGGTCTCACCGAGATGGGCTTGCAAACTCTCTGTTTCCTATTGCAATAATTTTGGTCTCACTGAGATATGCAATCGGTCCCACCGAGTTTGCCTGACCAACTCTCTGTTTCGCTTATTACCAAAATTGGTCCCACCGAGTTTGTGTAATCGGTCAAACCGAGATGAGGTTTACCCTAACCCTTGCACATCGGTCCTACCGAGTTGATCATATCGGTCCCACCGAAATTCCTAACGGTCACATTATGAACTAAATCGGTCTGACCGAGTTTCATGACTCGGTCTCAACGAGTTTGGTAAATTGTGTGTAATGGTTAGATTTTGTGTGGAGGCTATATATGCCCCTCCACCCTTTCTTCATTCATGGAGAAAGCCATCAGAACGTGCCTACAATTCTGGCATTCATTTTCTGAGAGAGAACCACCTACTCATGTGTTGAGACCAAGATATTCCATTCCAACCACATAGATCTCATGTGTTGAGACCAAGATATTCCATTCCAACCACATAGATCTTGATCTCTAGCCTTCCCCAAGTTGCTTTGCACTCAAATCATCTTTCCACCAAATCCAATCCTATGAGAGAGAGTTGAGTGTTGGAGAGACTATCATTTGAAGCACAAGAGCAAGGAGTCCATCATCAACACACCATCTATTATCTTTTGGAGAGTGGTGTCTCCTAGATTGGTTAGGTGTCACTTGGGAGCCTCCGTCAAGACTGTGGAGTTGAACCAAGGAGTTTGTACGGGCAAGGAGATCGCCTACTTCATGAAGATCTACCCTAGTGAGGCAAGTCCTTCGTAGGCGATGGCCATGGTGGGATATACAAGGTTGCTTCTTCATGGACCCTTTGTGGGTGGAGCCCTCCATGGACTCGTGCTGCCATTACCCTTTGTGGGTTGAAGTCTCCATCAACGTGGATGTACGATAGCACTACCTATTGGAACCACGCCAAAAATCTCCGTGTCTCCAATTGCGTTTGCACACTTCAATCCCATCCCTTTACATTCTTGCAATTCGCATGCTTTACTTTCCGCTGATCATATACTCTTGACATGCTTGCTTGATATGTATTGTGAATGTCTAAACTTGTGCTTAAACTCCACCTCAACTTGAGAACTTAAAAATTGCTCCTTTTCTTGGTTGAGAGTCTATTCACCCCCTCTAGACACCTCTTCTCGATCCTTTCAAGATTGGTTTATTCATACATGAGTTTATCTTGTCTACATCATGTCATCTTGCCTAAGGCATTACTCCGTTTTTCCATGAACTTTATACATTAGATGCATGATCGATAGCCGTCGATGTGTGGAGTTACAGTAGTAGATGCAGAATCGTTTTGGTATACTAATCTTGGACGTGATGCCTATATACATGATCATTGCCTTGGATATCGTCATAATTATTTGCCTTTCTATCAATTTCCCAACAGTATTTGTCTACCCACTGTGTGCTATTTTATCGAGAGAATGCTTCTAGTGAAAACTATGGCCCCCGGGTCTATCTTTTATCATGTAAAAAAATCCTAAAAATACTTGCTGCAATTTTTCTTTATTTTATTTTATATTTTGTGCAATCTATTTATCTATCACCATACAATTTAATCTTGCAATTGACCGTCAAGGGATTGACAACCCCTTGTTCTTGTTGGGTGCGAGGATTTGTTATCTTATGTGCGGGTGTTGTTTAAATAGTGTTGCTTGGTTCTTCTACTGGATTGATAACCTTGGTTTCATAACTGAAGGGAATACTTATCTTTATTGTACTGCATCATCCCCTCCACTTCGGGGAAATCCCAACGCAGCTCGCAAGTAACAAAGGGCCCAAGAGGAGTTGCCCCCCTTTCCTTGTGGGGGGCTAAACTGGACTAGGGAGGGAGTCCTACTCCCTCTCCTAGGACGGCACCCCGAAGGGGACTTTCCCCCCTTGGTGGTTGCCCTATCCCTCCCCTCTAACCTATATATACTAGGGGATTTCCACCCTATGGATATAAATTAAGTAAATATGCCCTAGAGGCAATAATAAAGTTATTATTTATTTCCTCATATCATGATAAATGTTTATTATTCATGCTAGAATTGTATTAATCGGAAACATAATACATGTGTGAATACATAGACAAACATAGTGTCACTAGTATGCCTCTACTTGACTAGCTCATTGATCAAAGATGGTTGAGTTTCCTAACCATAGATATGACTTATCATTCGATCAATGGGATCACATCATTAGAAGAATGATGTGATTGACTTGACCCATTCCGTTAGCTTAGCACTTGATTGTTTAGTATGTTGCTATTGCTTTCTTCATGACTTATACATGTTCCTATGAGTATGAGATTATGTAACTCCCGCTTACCGGAGGAACACTTTGTGTACTACCAAACGTCACAACGTAACTGGGTGATTATAAAGGTGCTCTACAGGTGTCTCCGAAGGTACTTGTTGAGTTGACATATTTCGAGATTAGGATTTGTCACTCCGATTGTCGGAGAGGTATCTCTGGGCCCTCTTGGTAATGCACATCACTATAAGCCTTGCAAGCAATGTAGCTAATGAGTTAGTTGCAGGATGATGCATTACATAACGAGTAAAGAGACTTGCAGGTAATGAGATTGAACTAGGTATTGAGATACCGACGATCGAATCTCGGGCAAGTAACATACCGATGACAAAGGGAACAACGTATGTTGTTATGCGGTTTGACCGATAAAGATCTTCATAGAATATGTAGGAGCCAATATGAGCATCCAGGTTCCGCTATTGGTTATTGACCGTAGACGTGTATAGGTCATGTCTACATAGTTTTAGAACCCGTAGGGTCCGCACGCTTAAAGTTCGATGACGATCGGTATTATGAGTTTTGTGTTTTGATGTACCGAAGGTAGTTCGGAGTCCCAGATATGATCACAGACATGATGAGGAGTCTCGAAATGATCGAGACATGAAGATCGATATATTGGACGACTATGTTCGGACACCGGAATGGTTTCGGGGAGTTTCAGACATATACCGGAGTACCGAGGGGTTACCGGAACCCCCCGGGGAGCTTAATGGGCCAAGATGGGCCTTAGTTGAGAAGAGGATGCGGCTAGGGCTGACCGCGCGCCCCCTCCCCCTCTAGTCCGAATTGGACAAGGAGGGGGGGCGGCGCCCCCTTTCCTTCCTCCTCTCTCCTTCCCTTCCTTTCCCCTCCTACTCCAACTAGGAAAAGAGGGGGTCCTGCTCCCGGTGGGAGTAGGACTCCTCCCCGGTGCGCCCTCCTCCTTGCCGGCCGCCCCCTCCCCCTGGTCATTTATGTACGGGGGCAGGGGGGCACCTCTAGACACAACAATTGATCTCTTGATCTCTTAGCCGTGTGCGGTGCCCCCCTCCACCATATTCCACCTTGGTAATATCATAGCGGTGCTTAGGCGAAGCCCTGCATCGGTAGCATCATCGACATCGTCATCACACCGTCGTGCTGACAGAACTCTCCTGCAAAGCTCTACTGGATCGGAGTTTGTGGGACGTCATCGAGCTGAACGTGTGCTGAACTCGAAGGTGACGTATGTTCGGTACTTGATCGGTCAGATCATGAAGACGTACGACTACATCAACCGCGTTGTGCTAACGCTTCCGCTTTCGGTCTACGAGGGTACGTGGACAACACTCTCCCCTCTCGTTGATATGCATCACCATGATCTTGCGTGTGCGTAGGAATTTGTTTGAAATTACTACGTTCCCCAACAGTGGCATTCGAGCCTGGTTTTATGCGTAGATGTTATATGCACGAGTAGAACACAAGTGAGTTGTGGGTGAGGGAGTCCTGGATTAGGGGGTATCCGGACAGCCGGACTATATACTTTGGCCGGACTGTTGGACCATGAAGATACAAGACTCAAGACTTCGTCCCATGGCCGGATGGGACTCTCCTTTGCGTGGAAGACAAGCTTGGCGATCCGGATATTATATTTCCTTCTTTGTAACCGACTCCATGTAAACCCTAGCCCCCTCTGGTGTCTATATAAACCAGAGGGTTTAGTCCTTAGAGACAGAATCATAATCATCATAGGCTAGCTTCTAGGGTTTAGCCTCTACGATCTCGTGGTAGATAAACTCTTATAATACCCATATCATCAATATCAATCAAGCAGGAAGTAGGGTTTTACCTCCATCGAGAGGGCCCGAACCTGGGTAAAACATTGTGTCCCATGCCTCCTGTTACCATCAGCCTTAGACGCACAGATCGGGACCCCCTACCCGAGATCCGCCGGTTTTGACACCGACATTGGTGCTTTCATTGAGAGTTCCTCTGTGTCGTCGATGCGAGGCTTGATGGCTCCTTCAATCATCAACAACACGGTCTAGGGTGAGACTTTTCTCCCAGGACAGATCTTCGTGTTCGGCGGCATTGCACTGCGGGCCTATTAGCTTGGCCATCTGGAGCAGATCGACAGCTATGCCCCTGGCCACCAGGTCAGGTTTGGAACCCTGAACTACACGGCCAATATCTGCGGAGACTTGATCTTCAATGGATTCGGGCCTGCGCCAGGAGCGTCGGACAGTCACGATAAGCATGGCTTAGACCTGCTGTTGGACAATGCTCGGGATATCGCCCCTGCAGGAACCTCGGACCTAAATCCGGGGCAAATTGCGTCGCCCAAGGTTGGGTGGATGGACCCCGCCCCGGAGGCCGCACACCCATCGGTGGTAGAGCCGAACACAGGCTTCACCCCCAAGGAAGCTCAGGACACCGGACCCGGACTCAGATCCGGCAGAGGTTCCAGTCCGCGCACTCCCGAGCCCGCCGAATCTGGTTGGGCTCCGGTAATGGAGTTCACCGATGAGGATATCTTCCAGCACTCGCCCTTTGGCGACGTGCTGAACTCGTTAAAGGCTCTCTCTTTGTCAGGAGACTCTTGGCCGAACTACGTCCAGCTCGAGTGGGAAGCAGGCGACGAAGGAATTTGTTGCCCACCCACCACCCACTTTATTGCCACGATCGATGATTTAACCGACGTGCTTGACTGCGGCTCTGAAGACATCGACGGTATGGACGACGACGTAGAAGAAGAATAGGAACCACTGCCCACGGGGCAGTGGACAGCCACCTCCTCATATGATATATATATGGTGGACACTCCGAAAGAAACCAATGGCGACGAGGCAATGGAGGATAACCCCTCAAGGAAAGTATGAATGTCATCAGCGCCGCCCATGCCCCGCCACAACAATAACGGCACAGTAGTCAAAAACAATCCAGATGGTACCGAAGATGAATACAATCCCAATCAGCTTGCCTTTGAGCAGGCCGGACAGGCGACGAATGGCTACTTGGAGAGGAACAACTACACGCCCCCCTCCAAAGACGAGATGAGCCTCGGCGACGATGAATTCAGCGCGCCTGGGGATCCCGCGGAACAGATTCGCTTTAAGCGACGGCTTATGGCCACAACGAAAAGCCTGCAAAAGAAGCAACAGCAGCTCAAAGCTGACCAAGATTTGCTCACAGACAGATGGACTAAGGTCCTGATAACCGAGGAATATGGACTCGACCGCCCCGTCAAAGGGTACACAAGGCACAATCCGCTACCTCAACCTAAGAAGGAGAACCTAAAACCCACACCCCAACGTCAATATACCACGGTCCGGGACAATGCGCAGGAAACACGAGGCAGCATCCACAAACGCCGACACAATCATCATAAGCGTCAAGTTAAGGAAGTTGGTGCTGAATTCAGCGGCACCCAGTCCGGTCAGCGGAAAAGGAACAGGTCAAGCTCGTCCGGCCCAAGCAGCATACTCGATCAACCATGTGAAATTCATGGTACCCCTAGAAGGGTGGCCAAGCATACCAATAAAGAATGCCGGATCCTCAAAACAAAACGGCCGGTCCTGCGCCGGAAACACTGAAAGGAGGTCTCAAACAATGAAAGACCAATCAAACATGGCGAAATCAAAAGAAGATCCTCCACAGTACAAAAATACGGCCGATCTTCTCCGATCACATCGACCGTCCGGACAACATCAACCATAGCAATTTAATTGCACTCACTATTGACCCAATAGTTTAGGGGCTCCATCCCACACGAGCCCCCACGGGCATAAAATTATCAATAACATCTTCTAAAAGATGACAGGTGCAAAGGCCAAATTTTACTGGCCTACCACACTAATGGTTGTCTTCGGATCACCAAACAAATACCACGCCGAAAAACAAACTCTTCAGCATTGTCCCCTTATACAGTAATTACCACATACTACCGGGACGAACCACGTTGGCTAGATTCAACGGGGTACAACATTAGGCCAGTCCCGTGTGACATAGTCACAATTATGGGCAAGGCCGAACCCCACCCTCAGAGTGGAAATCATACCACTACTGGAATAGCCAGTCATGCCTGTCTATCAAATTTTGATTCGGCAGCCAACTACCCGGACACCAACTAAGGAGTCCGAGCTACTTTATGGCATGATAGCATAGTTCAGCCAGGCTCCGATCAGGCACCCACGGTTCAACCACAAGACATGCAGCTGCCTTTAAGCATTTGTCTTTACAGACTAACTTTGGCGCAGAACAGGACTGGCGATGTGGAATCAGCTCGAACGCACAAGGCAGGAACACATAAGTAAAACCTCCCCCCAAAGGAGGCAGTCCGGATACATTTCAGATCCACACACAGCCTCCTCCAGTTCAGCCATGACAGGTTCCGCTAAAAACACCTCTTTTATAATCATAAACCATACTCATATGCATAGACATGTCACTCTACTACAATGTGTAGACTTAAATAACACTTACTGGCCGTCGTTCCTCATTGATGCCTTTTTGTCATAAACGGCACCCACGCCTCGTGTTATGCCCCACTATGCAAGGGGCTTCATAGTATTCATGATATGGCAACAAAGTCCGACCACCTTTTCGGTCGCTCGGCACCCCGAACTTATAGCACTATATGCATCAGCTCCGAATCATGTCTTGGGTCATTAGTTGGGTTTGCCCGACTCCCATGTTTTGGTACCTTACGTTCCGCTCCATCGGCTAAGGTAGCACTGGGAGAACTACTACGACTGTGTCCCGGTTCTTCCGGACGAGCACCTCAGTAGAGAAAGCTGAAAATTGACTGTCATGATACAGCGAGAGCTGGTCAGCTATTCGAGAGGTTGTAAAATCTTTAAAGATTTATTTCGCATAATGCCATTATAAATGCAAAGTGCGATGGATCGGTCTTCCGATCAGGCGCCGATAGAGCCCCTAGTACGGTCTTCCGAACACCAGGGGCTGCACCCACCATACTCGAATTCCTATGGCTAAGTGAGAGTGATAAAGCCCTATAGTCTGATTGCCTAGTTCGTGGTGAGGAACACCTCCTTAAAAGGACCCAACAATGGGATAAAGAGTGTTCAGGTATGTCCCGAACACCCCCGCACTTTTTACATGGGGGCAGAAGCCGATGACTGGCCAACTCTCAGGATTTATATACACTAAACAGCCGCACAGGAAGAACAAATGTTCACATAAACAGGCAATAAATAATAAAAATGCCATTATCCTGCATTACAAAGAATGGCACGACTGCCTTCAGGGTAATATAGTGTCTTTGGTACACTGATCCGCCACAAGGCGGGCTCCTTTCAGGACACCCTCATAGTACAACTCGGGCTTGCGATGCTCCTTACCCTCCGGTGGTCCCTCAGTCATCAGCTTCTCAGCATCAAGCTTCCCCCAGTGCACCTTCGCACGAGCAAACGCCATGTGTGCACCCTCTATGTAGACCGATCGCTTAGTGACATCGAGCCGAGGGCAAGCACCAACAATCCGCTTCACGAGTCTGAAGTAACTGCTTGGAATTGGCTCCACGTGCCACAGCCGGACAACCAAGTCCTTCATGGCTAGTTCGGCCGCCTGGTGCAGTTCGACCAGCTGCTTCAGCTAATCGATAAAGGGCATCGGATAGTTCAGTGCCAAATACTGCGACCAGAAATGCTTCTCCATAGACTTCTTCTCCTCAGTCTGGTAGAATTGGGCAGCATCTGATATGATGCGTGGCAGATCCGCAAACGCCCCTGGAGAAACAAGAATTCAGCCTGTCGCTTAGAGTTCCTCCCATTACTATGCAAAAATGGCCTCGAGTACAAAAGGCCTTACCAGCCGCAACCTTCCGGGCCTCCTGAATGTCCTTCAGAGCACCTCGGGCTTCTTCCCGAGCATCCTCTGCGGCTTGGAGGGCTTGGGAGAGCTCGGATTCTTTCCCTGCTAGACTCTGCTCCAAGGCCTTGCTTTTCTTCACGGCCTCTTGGAGCTCTCGCTCAGCTTCAATGACCCCGGCCTCGTGCTTCTCACGAAGAGCCTGTTTGACAGCGGCCTTATTGCCGGATTCGGCCACAGCCTTCTTCTATGCCTCAATTTCGGCACTCGCCCCTATAGCGTACAATACAAATATTTTCATCAAGCACAACTTCTAAATTCGTGCTCAACTTAGCAAAAGGTTTCGACATACCTTGCTTATCCTCCAACTGCTTCTTCACGCGGCCAAGTTCCTCTTTGGCCCATTCCAGACGCTGCTTTAGTCCGGACACCTCCGCACTTTGAGCAGCGGCCGTCTCTACAGACGCCTGTTTTCAAACAAAGGGGTATACGTCATTAACTGAGTCTCCTACAAAGCGGAAGATTTGATCCCCTGTCCGGCTTTCTCTCTATGTCGCCGGATAGTGCATCAGGGGCTACTACTCACACTATGACAATTTCCCAAAGGTTTCTAAAAACATACCTCAAAGCCCTTTATAAGGCTAAGGCAGGACTCATTCAGTCCACTCTCGGCGGACTGAATCTTTTCAATCACCGCACCCATGAGGGTGCGATGTTCATCGACGATAGACACGCTCCTTAGCGCTATCGATAGGACGCCCGGCAGCTCTGCTTGGACAGAGGTTGCTCGCGGAGCAGGCAAGCCTCCCCCTGTCAAAGGTGGCTGCTCGCCCGATCCTCGAGCTTTAAAAGTCTCCAGGACCGTGTTCGGCTGCGGTCCGAACCTAAGATCGCCCCTGCCGTCGACATGCCTGGGAGCCGCTGCTCCCGTGTGTCCGGTGAGGGAGTCCTGGATTAGGGGGTATCCGGACAGCCGGACTATATACTTCATCCGGATTATTGGAGCGTGAAGATACAAGACTCAAGACTCCGTCCCGTGTCCAGATGGGACTCTCCTTTGCGTGGAAGACAAGCTTGGCGATCTGGATATTATATTTCCTTCCTTGTAACCGACTTCGTGTAAACCCTAGCCCTCTCCGGTGTCTATATAAACCGGAGAGGTTGGTCCTTAGAAGGCCGATCATAATTACAATCATAATCATCATAGGCTAGCTTCTAGGGTTTAGCCTCTACGGTCTCATGGTAGATCTACTCTTGTACTACTCATATCGTCAATATTAATCAAGCAGGAAGTAGGGTTTTACCTCCATCGAGAGCGCCCGAACACTGGGTAAACATTGTGTTCCTTGCTTCTCGTTACCATCAGCCTAAGACGCATGATCGACCCCTACCCGAGATCCGCCGGTTTTGACACCGACATTGGTGCTTTCATTGAGAGTTCCTCTGTGTCGTCGCTGCAAGGCTTGATGGCGCCTCCAATCATCGACAACACGGTCCAGGGGGAGACTTTTCTCCTCGGACAGATCTTCGTGTTCGTCGGCTTCGCACTGCGGGCCAATTCGCTTAGCCATCTGGAGCAGATCGATAGCTACACCCCTGGCCACTAGGTCAGGTTCGGAAACCTGAACTACATGGCCGATATCCGCGGAGACTTGATCTTCGATGAAATCGGGCCTGTGCCAGGAGGGCCGGACAGTCATGATGAGCACGGCCGAGACCTACTATCGGACAGTGCTCGGGATATTAACCCTGCATGTCACATCCCTAGTTCTGGTTTGCTCTAGGCTAGCTAGTCATCTGTTGCATCATGTTTAAATTCTTTTGAATTTGAAATGGGGATTGATCAAACCCTAGCATCAATGCAATTCAAATAGGTTCAACCAAAATATTTTCAATAATCTCAAAATATCCTTTTAAAATGTTCATGATTTATGGAAAAGGTGAAAGCCTCTACCGAGATAATGCATATTTTTCTAGGACATTTTGGTCACCAATTAAATCATTATGGTATTTGAGTTGGAGTTTAAAAGTTACCATTAAATATTGGTTGCTCTAAATATTCTGAAATTTATTGTGTGGTTTGAAAATAATTCAAATATTCCTCACAAAAATTTACAGAATTAACCAAAGTGTTTTGTTAGTATTTTATTTGCAAAACAATTACGGAAAAAAATAGAAAACAGAAACTAAATAGGAAAAGCAGAAAGGAGAAGGATGCTCACTGGACTTACGGGCGCCACCAACTGCCCAGCTCTGTCGGCGGCCTCATCACAAGCCGCCCAGCCCATCTCCACTTTCCCCTGTCGTCTTCCTCGCCAAGAGATGTATGTGGTACTGCCAGCACAAGACGCGCCCGCCACCTCCACCGCTCGCTGCATCCCCGGCGCTGGATCCCTCCTACGACGCCACGCACCCCGGGTCCCTCTCACTCTCTCCCGAGCCCTCTCCTTCCTGGCTCTCTTCTCGCGACGCACCGAACGCATTGCCGCCGCCGTTCGCCGCCACCACGCCACCGCCACCCCACGCCACCGACGCGCCACGAGCTCCGCCTCAACTTCCTCTTCCTCTCCACCGAGCTACACGGCGCTGGGACGGCCTGCATCGCCGACTGCTTCGTCTTCTTCCTCCTCAGTCGCCGGAAGCCGCGCGCTGATTCGCTGCCTCTCGACGCGTTCTCGAAGCTCACGACCTTCCTGCGTGATCCCGTGAGCCTCGAATCGATTCCCCCTCTCCCTTGCCTCGTTTGCACGCCGTAGCCACCGCGCCACCTGCGACCGAATGCGCCGCCGCACGGGCTCGTCGCCGGCGAAGCCCCGGAGACCTTTTGGTCCCACGCGTGCGTCCGTTGCACTCGCAACGTCCCCTAGAGCAAAACTAGCGCGACAGCCGTCTCATTCGCACATCACAACGCCGTCCCCGAGCACGCCCGAACCACGGCCACCGCCCGCTGTCGCCGGGCGCCACTCCGCCACTCGGCGCGCCACCACTCACTGGTTGGATGCGGACGAGCGTCCGTGATCCCGTAGCGTGTGCTCCGCCAAACGGTGCCACGTGGGCGTTTCAAGCCCGCCGCCGTCTCGGCCTCGCTGGTGGCAACCGCCGGCGTCTTGACCACTTTGACCGGGCGGGTTTGACCTGTTTGACTGGGTTTGACCCCTGTGGTCATCGACATGTGGGCCCGGCCTGTTAATTAGCTAAGTGTTAAAATTAACTTAAGCTAATCCCATAGTCATCGACGTAGGGTCCGTGGACTAATTAGCCTAGATTAACTTTTAGTTAGTACTAATTAACCTCGTTAGTCGATCGAGTCACCGACGTGGACCCCACGCGTCAGGTTTGACCTGGCCGGCCCGCTGACCGCTGACGTCATAAAGGACATCATGTCGTAAAGAAATCCTTTTCTCGGATTTATTTTATTCAGAATTCGTAATTTAGTTCAAACTTCTAAAATCCATATAAAATCAACCGTAGCTCCAAATCAAACAAATTATATATGAAAATTATCGAAAAATTCAAGGAATCCATCTGTACCATTTTCATGCATGTTTGAACAATATTTGTCCTCTGTTTTGGACAAAACAAATAAAGGGCATTTAAATAATCATATATGGAGTTTGAATTTGGATCATGTATTCAAACCAACTTCATTTAAATCATAGCTAGATGCATTAGTTCAAATCACAGCATATTGCCATGTCATGATCATGCATCATATTGTCGCATTGCATTGATTGTGTTCTTCTGTGTTTGTCGGTAACTGTTCCCTTTCGGTAGACGATGTTTCGACGACGAGTTCGATGACACCAATGAAGAAGTATAATATCTTCAGAAGTGCCAGGCAAGCAAAACCCCCTTGTTCATTCCGATACAATCCCACTCTCTCGCTCCTGCTCTCTTTTACTGCATTAGGACAACAACGATTCATCTCATTACTTGCTCATGTAGCTGAACCCCTTTATCCTTTGCATGACTGTCATTCCACAAGAATAGATGAAACCCACTAGCATGAGTAGGAGTTGTTTGAGCCTGTTGTGCCTACTCATACATGCTTGTTTGTCATGCCTGCTCTTCGCTTAGAGTTGAGTCGGGTCCGATTCATCGAGGATGAACCAGAGGTGTGTGAACATGTCCTCATGTGTGTGAGCTAAGTGTGTGAACACGATTTGGTAAAGGTAGCGGTGAGAGGCCATGTAGGAGTACATGGTGGGTTGTCTCATTGCAGCCGCCCTCGGGAGCTGAGTTCGTGTTTGTGATCCATGATTCAGCTACTACCACGCATTGGGCACGAAACCAATGGACCCTCTCGCTTCTTAACCACCCTTGTCCTCTGTCCTGGGAGTTGCAAGTAGTTTCGTGTTTGTAGTATGTGGAGGCCAGGCGTGCGCCGACCGTAGGGGTGGGCTGTGATACGGTAGGCACGTGGCACGTGTACCAGCGCCTGCTTGGTGTCTCGGGAACCCTGCTCACATCGCTTGGGGCTGTGAGCGAAACTTGCCGAACTCCTCATAGATGGAACCCAAATAGGCGATAAACCCGGACTAGGGACTTGAGTGTTTAGGTAGGTCGTGGCCGACACCCACGTTGGGCTTCCGCTGAAGGTTGCCGAGTACATGTCGTAAACGGCGGTAAGTGGTGAGAGCGTGTGAAGAAGTACACCGCAGGTTAACATCATCTATTGAATAGCCGTGTCCATGTAAAGGACTTCGGGTTGCCTATAACAGTTCATAGACAAGTGAAAGTGGATACTCTAAAATACGCAAGATAAGCGTGAGTGCTATGGATGGCGTTCTCGTAGGGAGACGGAGCGGATCCATAGTGGTGTATTGATATGGTGAATTTGTGGACTCGTGTGCGCCACCTCAAAGAGTTACTTGTAGTCGTAGTTTAGAATAGCCACTGAGTCAAAGCTGGCTTGCTGCTGTTAAACTCCACCACCCCCTTTGTTGATAATGATGCATGTGTAGTTAGTTCTGATGTAAGTCTTGCTGGGTACATTTGTACTCACGTTTGCCTATTTTATGTTTTTGTAGAGAGACTTCAGTCTCGCTAGTAGTTCCACGTGGACTTCGACGTTTAGCTTGTTACCTCAGCTACGATCTTGTGCCCTCGGCAGGATCTGGTAGATAGTCAGGCTTCTAAGCCTTTTTCATTTATAGATGTCTGTACTCAGACATGTTAGCTTCCGCTTGTGCTTTGATTTGTATGTTTCAATGTTGGGTCATGAGACCCTGTTTGTAATATCTCGCTCCTGAGCCTAATGAATAAATACTTGAGTCGAGAGTCATGTTGTGATGCCATGTTGTATTTGCACATATCGAGCATATTGTGTGTATGTTATTGAAATGCTTGGTATGTGTGGGATCCGACTATCTAGTTGTTTATCTTTAGTAGCCTCTCTTACTGGAAATGTCTCCTAGTGTTTCCTTCGAGCCATGGTAGCTTGCTACCGCTCCTAATCACTTAGGCTGGCCGCATGTGTCCTTCTTCGCTCGTGTCCGTCCCTTCGGGAAATGTCTCGCATTGAGTACCGAGTCCTGTTAGCCCACTACAGCCCGGTTTATCGAGTCACGCTAGCCCAATGCTACAGCCCGAACTTACTTGCGATGACCGACACGCTCGATCTTTGGGTCATGGATGCTGTCCTCGTAAGTCTGTGCCACTTTGGGTTTACGACTAGCCATGTCAGCCGGGCTCCTTATCATATGGATGCTAGCGACACTATCATATACGTGTGCCAAAAGGCTAAACGGTCCCGGCAAAGGTAAGGCGACACCGTGGGGATACCGTGCGTGAGGCCGCAAAGTGATATGAGGTGTTACTGAGCTAGATCGATGTGACATTGAGTCGGGTCCCGACAGCTTTGGTATCGAGCTCGATCGTCAGTAGGATTACCAAGCCAAACTGGTGAAGTTGTGTCTAGAAATGCTTTAGTTATGTAAGGGAATTGATTGTGGGAAGGAACGAAGGCTCTTTTTACTCCTTATACCCCATGGCCTTTCGATCCGAGTCATCCTCTTCTTTTCACGGGCTTAAGAACTAGGCTTCTCATCTATCTACTAGGATGACGAGTTACCGTGTTAGAGACTTATAGGATTGATAGTTTCAAGCCTCAGCTCAGTTTTACTACTTCCGTATGTTCATAATCGTTGATCTCAAACCTTGATATTGTGCTTCGAAAGTGGCTATGCCACCATTTTGTAGTATGTCTCCAAACTTTTTGAGCATTTACAGCCGTTATGCTGTCCGAGTCATCCCAGGTTTCTAAATAGTCTGATGCATTTGCAAATCCTTTCTTTCCGTTCCCAGTGTCCTTTATGGCCAGATTAACCACACTAATCGGTGAGTTGAGGTACTCTGTTGCCTTGACATATATGTTGGAATTATTATTATGACCCTAGGTGTCTTAGGGGATCATCTAGTAATCTAGCCATGATTTGTGTCCCAGTGTGATGACTCTGGCCTTTATTCCCGAAGCATCCCGTGATGCAATTTAGCTAGTAGGTATTCTATTCCTGGGTTTTTGAACCCGAGATTCACCCTACTTACTTCATGTTGATAGTGTTTGCTAGTTCCTTTAGGAAATTAGTAACCTTTGCATTAGTCCTCGAGGTCCGTGGTATTTCCTTCTTCCAAATACTATGAACCGCTTATGGCAGAAGTCTGTTGGATCAAAAGATCACAACAGGAGTGCTCTTGAGGAGTTCTCCATTCATAATCATGACTCTGCCAGTTCTACCCTTTCCGCATGGGTTATCCGGAAGAAACATGTTGAACTTGGTTCGACATACTAATCTATGCATCCACAACTCAGAAATTATATGTTCTTTTGAGTTGTCCCTCTTTAGTTGTCTTCCGACCATCGACTATCAATTGATAGTCAGGAGTAGTCGTGCGTTCGTGTTCATCGATGCCTTTTACTTCTGTAGTCTGTCAAGCCATTCTATTCCAGAATGACTAGGAGAAACAAACGCCAGTACCTCATCCATTTCTAGGATTGGGTCAAAGCAGTTGTATTCCACAGATCAAAATGCCAATCCAGTTTTTGCTCTGTTCTACCTTGGAGTATTACCATCTTTATGTCAAGAATGTCATGGGAATTGCACACCATCCTATGAATTCTTGATACAGTAATACTTCTTGCCATCATTGTTCATTCCTCGGTTTCCGTGTTATTGTAACCGGAATGCCGATAAGTGAATCGTGGTGTGTGAAATCAATACTACTAGCAACTCCGTTGCCTGGTAGTTAAATAGACGATAACCTCATTCTTAGCGTGTTGATTATTGAATCGTCACCCTAAGGTTGATTGTGCTACCTAGTCCTTATTTCTGGTGCACTCCTCGATCAATGAGTTAGGATTTTGTCAAACCCTTGCTCTATCGATCATATCGTCTTGCCCTGAAAAGCAAGATTGTTCTCGAGCTTAGTAACATATCGGTGGTTCGTGATTTTCCGAATATCTTCTCGGAGGTATCACCAGGATGTCACCTGACCGCTACGTTGAGCTCGTGATCAAGTTGGTCTCCTGTAAACCACCCTTTCTCCAAGAATCCATGTTGGATACCCCTGAGCTAGATGGTTAAGCTAAACAACAACTTGGAGAGTTGGAAGATAAAAGCTTGTCTGACTTAGTTCATCTCTAAGGGATATCTTGTGTGTGTGTGTTGAAGAAAGATGATATCTTCATCAATTGATCCTCGAGACCAGTTGCTGGAGCTATTGTCTTGCCAAAACTTTGATTTGAGTGTGGGCTATTCTCAAATCAAATCAGAACCAACGATGTTCGTAATGTTGTCTTACTCGTGGATTTTCCTCGAGCATACACCATTATATCTTTTGAGTCTGACCAATACTAGAACCTTGTTCACATAGTTATGGAATTCCATGTCCATGGGAATCTGGATGAATTGTTGTTGAGCCCATCGACAACATCCTTGTCTTCTCCATAGTCTTGTTGAACATTAAGCTAGTGTTGGAAACTTTTTAAAGCATTTGTTCATGCTAGCTCATGAAGCATATGTTCAGATGTAAGAAGTGACTTCCTCTAGTTCACGTACATTTGATGCAAGTTGCTACCGTGAATTCGAGAAAGTCAATGTTGCTTCCTTTGGAATCATCCCAAATCAGTCATGCATACGCATTTAAGTATTCTATGGTTTGGTAGATTAATTACCTCCACTCCATATGTGTTCCTAGCACACCAAGCCACTGATTGATTTGTTCAAGGAGAAGAAGTTCCTTCATAGGCTCGAGACTTATGCCAGGACTTCGATATCCTCGATGATGGTTTCCTAACTTGCTAGTGTTTTATTATAAGACTACTATGTGGTCATGCTTGTCTTGGACAGCGTGTTCACAGGTTTGTAGCAGAACCAGCTCATGTTTTGGAGCTTGCTATCGTAGTTCATTTCCCGAGGATCACGCAACATCATCTCGTCGGTTTGTGTTGCAAACTTTCATTTTCCTTTCTAGACTCGATGAGTCTAGATTATTCTGACACCAACCAGATCTGAATCTCAGGCAGATATGATGGTTGGAACGTTTCCCAAGAATTATAATATTGGTCTCTCTGTAACCGGTAAAGTGAATGTCGTGGCCAACACAACCAGCCGGAAGACCTGATATTGTAATATCTTGATTGAAGAAGTTGGCCACCTCCCCATAAGGACTTCGTAGGACTTATTCCCTATTTGTGTGCCTTATGATTTCTGTGCTCCCGACGTCCGACCTTTTACTTGATGTTCTAGATATCAAACCATATCTGTGAATGGGATACGCTAGTACATCAAGGAGAACATTAGAAGCGAAGTGCTAAATGTCTCTCGGTCGATCATCCAGATTTTGTTTCCTTGGCTTCGCTAAGGTGAAATCTGAGAAAGTGTTATCTTCCTTTGCATCTGCATTGTCCATCGCTATTCATCATGGTAGTATGTTGTGTTGTCAGCACCCTTGACACGGATGTTGGTAAAACCTTGATGAATATGGAAATGCTCAAGTTCTTGAGAGCATGCACAAGCACTATGTATTATCACCGGTACTAACTGGAATTGTTCCTAGTCTTTTCGGTTATGCTTTAACCACTCCAATAGTGGACTCACGCTCTACTGTTGAATTTTCCTCAGTTACTAAAATCATCCCTTGTGTTGTCTTCAACAAGGTAATCCACATCATCCATTACGGCCCGAGAATGTCATTCTCTCGGACCCTTCAACCGATCGACTATGAATTGCCTTAGGCTGGTATAAAGAGTTTCAATGATCTCGAATCAAATGTAATTCTTTTTGCCACTTAAGGAATATTTCTACAAGTCACCTCTCCCAAGGTGCCCCGTTATGGGATCATAGTAATTGTTCCCTCGCTACTCTGGAACCTCGTCAAATTATGTCTTCTGTCCTTCCTGAAGCGTGTCTCGCCTCTCAGCTCCAGAGATGTTTCTACGCCTCATTCTGTGAGTTGATCTTGTGATCCTTGAGATGATCCTAAGCTGCTCGAACCTCAAGAAGATTGATTCCTCCAGGATCCTGCCCTTCTTCTCATCGTCATGTTGGATGTAGTTCTCAAAGCAACACGTCAAGATCAATTCGAAGCAATGAATCAACATCTTCGAGGAATGCAATGGGTCATGAAGACTGTGTCAGTTCCGTGTCCCCTTTGTCTTCTTACCTCACGTTTTGAATCTCGGGACGAGATTCTTGTTTAGTGGGGGTGAGTTGTCACATCCCTAGTTCTGGTTTGCTCTAGGCTAGCTAGTCATCTGTTGCATCATGTTTAAATTCTTTTGAATTTGAAATGGGGATTGATCAAACCCTAGCATCAATGCAATTCAAATAGGTTCAACCAAAATATTTTCAATAATCTCAAAATATCCTTTTAAAATGTTCATGATTTATGGAAAAAGGTGAAAGCCTCTACAAGAGATAATGCATATTTTTCTAGGACATTTTGGTCACTGAATTAAATCATTATGGTATTTGAGTTGGAGTTTAAAAGTTACCATTAAATATTGGTTGCTCCAAATATTCTGAAATTTATTGTGTGGTTTGAAAATAATTCAAATATTCCTCACAAAATTTACAGAATTAACCAAAGTGTTTTGGTTAGTATTTTATTTGCAAAACAATTCTGAAAAAAATAGAAAGCAGAAACTAAATAGGAAAGCAGTAAAGGAGAAGGATGCTCACTGGACTTACAGGCGCCACCAACTGCCCAGCCTCTGGCGGCTCTTCTTCAAGCCGCCCAGCCCATCTCCACTTTCCCCCTGTCGTCTTCCTCGCGCCAAGAGATGTATGAGTGGCGTGGCACAGCAGCGCATGCGCCCGGCCACCTCCACCCTGCCTGCCTGCATCCCCGGCGCCTGGATCCCTCCTGCGACGCCACGCACCCCCCCCGGTCCCCTCTCACTCTCTCCCCGAGCCCCTCTCCTTCCCTGGCTCTCTTCCTCGCACGCACCGAACGCAGCCGTCGCCGCCGTTCGCCGCCACCACGGCCACCGGCCACCCCACGCCTCACCGACGCGGCCACGAGCTCCGCCTCGACTTCCTCTTCCTCTCCACCGAGCTACACGGCGCTGGGACGGCCTGCATCGCCGACTGCTTCGTCTTCTTCCTCCTCGGTCGCCGAAGCCGCACGCGCCGATTCGCCGTCTCCGACGCGTTCCCGAGCTCGCTGACCTTCCCTGCGTGATCCCCGTGAGCCCCTGAATCGATTCCCCCTCTCCCTTGCCTCGTTTGCACGCCGTAGCCACCGCGCCACCTGCGACCGAATGCGCCGCCGCACGGGCTCGTCGCCGGCGAAGCCCCGGTGACCTTTTGGTCCCACGCGTGCGTCCGTTGCACTCGCAACGTCCCCTAGAGCAAAACTAGCGCGACAGCCGTCTCGTTCGCACATCACAACGCCGTCCCCGAGCACGCCCGAACCACGGCCACCGCCCCGCTCGTCGCCGGCGCCACTCCGGCCACTCCCCGGCCGCGCCACCACCCTGGTTGGATGCGGACGGCGCCCGCATCCGTAGGCGTGCTTCGCTCGCGCAAAGCGGTGCCTTGTGGGCGTTTTCAAAGCCCGCCGTCTCGGCCTCGCCGTGGCTAACGCCGGCAGGTTGACCACTTTGACCGCGGGTTTGACCCGTTTGACTGGGTTTGACCCCTGTGGTCATCGACATGTGGGCCACGGCCCCTGTTAATTAGCTAAGTGTTAAAATTAACTTAAGCTAATCCCATAGTCACTGACGTGTGGGTCCAGGGACTAATTAGCCTAGATTAACTTTTAGTTAGTACTAATTAACCCTGTTAGCTGACTGAGTCACTGACGTGTGGACCCCACGCGTCAGGTTTGACCTGGCCGGCCCCGTTGACCGCTGACGTCACAGTGACGTCATGCTGACGCAGTAAATCCTTTTCTGGATTTATTTTTATTCAGGAATTCCAGAATTTAGTTCAAACTTCTAAAATCCATATAAAATCAACCGTAGCTCCAAATCAAACAAATTATATATGAAAAATTATCAGAAAAATTCAAGGAATCCATCTGTACCATTTTCATGCATGTTTGAACAATATTTGTCCTCTGTTTTGGACAAAACAAATAAAGGGCATTTAAATAATCATATATGGAGTTTGAATTTGGATCATGTATTCAAACCAACTTCATTTAAATCATAGCTAGATGCATTAGTTCAAATCACAGCATATTGCCATGTCATGATCATGCATCGTATTGTCGCATTGCATTGATTGTGTTCTTCTGTGTTTGCCGGTAACTGTTCCCTCTCGGTAGACGATGTTTCGACGACGAGTTCGATGACACCAATGAAGAAGTATAATATCTTCAGAAGTGCCAGGCAAGCAAAACCCCCTTGTTCATTCTGATACAATCCCACTCTCTCGCTCCTGCTCTCTTTTACTGCATTAGGACAACAACGATTCATCTGTTACTTGCTGCGGTAGCTGAACCCCTTTATCCTTTGCATGACCTGTCATTCCACAGTAAATAGATGAAACCCACTAGCATGAGTAGGAGTTGTTTGAGCCTGTTGTGCCTACTCATACATGCTTGTTTGTCATGCCACGCTCATTGCTTAGAGTTGAGTCGGGTCCGATTCATCGAGGATGAACCAGAGGTGTGTGAACATGTCCCACTGTGTGAGCTAAGTGTGTGAACACGATTTGGTAAAGGTAGCGGTGAGAGGCCATGTAGGAGTACATGGTGGGTTGTCTCATTGCAGCCGTCCTCGAGCTGAGTTCGTGTTTGTGATCCATGATTCAGCTACTACCACGCATTGGGCCCGAAACCAATGGACCCTCTCGGCTTCTTAACCACCCTTGTCCTCTGTCCTGGGAGTTGCAAGTAGTTTCGTGTTTGTAGTATTTGGAGGCCATGCTTGTGTTGACCGTAGGGGTGGGCTGTGATACGGTAGGCACGTGCAGCACGGTGTGTATGCCTGCTTGGTGTCTCGGGAACCTGTTCACATCGCTTGGGGCTGTGAGCGAAACTCGCCGAACTCCTCATAGATGGAACCCAAATAGGCGATAAACTGGACTAGGGACTTGAGTGTTTAGGTAGGTCGTGGCCGACACCCACGTTGGGCTTCCGCTGAAGGTTGCCGAGTACATGTCGGTAAACGGCGGTAAGTGGTGAGCGTGTGTGAAGAAGTACACCCTGCGCAGGTTAACATCATCTATTGAATAGCCGTACGCGGTAAAGGACTTCGGGTTGCCTATAACAGTTCATAGACAAGTGAAAGTGGATACTCTAAAATACGCAAGATAAGCGTGAGTGCTATGGATGGCGTTCTCGTAGGGAGACGGAGCGGATCCATAGTGGTGTATTGATATGGTGAATTTGTGGACTCGTGTGCGCCACCTCAAAGAGTTACTTGTAGTCGTAGTTTAGAATAGCCACTGAGTCAAAGCTGGCTTGCTGCTATTAAACTCCACCACCCCCTTTGTTGATAATGATGCATGTGTAGTTAGTTCTGATGTAAGTCTTCTTTGGGTACATTTGTACTCACGTTTGCCTATTTTATGTTTTTGCAGAGAGACTTGGTCTCGCTAGTAGTTCCACGTGGACTTGACGCTTAGCTTGTTACCTCACCACGATCTTGTGCCCTCGGCAGATCTCGGTAGATAGTCGGGCTTCTAAGCCTTTTTCATTTATAGATGTCGTACTCGGACATGTTAGCTTCGCTTGTGCTTTGATTTGTATGCTTTCAATGTTGGGTCATGAGACCCTGTTTGTAATATCTCGCTCCTCGAGCCTAATGAATAAATACTTGAGTCGTAGAGTCATGTTGTGATGCCATGTTGTATTTGCACATATCGAGCATATTGTGTGTATGTTATTGAAATGCTTGGTATGTGTGGGATCCGACTATCTAGTTGTTTATCTTTAGTAGCCTCTACGGAAATGTCTCCTAGTGTTTCACCGAGCCATGGTAGCTTGCTACCGCTCGGAATCACTTAGGCTGGCCGCATGTGTCCTTCTTCGCTTCTGTATCTGTCCCTTCGGGAAATGTCTCGCATTGAGTACCGGAGTCTGTTAGCCCTTCAGCCGGTTTGGAGTCTGCTAGCCCAGTGCTACAGCCCGAACTTACTTGCGATGACCGACACGTTCGATCTTCGGGTCATGGATGCTGTCCTGTAAGTCTGTGCCACTTTGGGTTTACGACTAGCCATGTCAGCCGGGCTCCTTATCATATGGATGCTAGCGACACTATCATATACGTGTGCCAAAAGGCGCAAACGGTCCCGGGCAAAGGTAAGGCGACACTTGTGGGGATACCGTGCGTGAGGCCGCAAAGTGATATGAGGTGTTACAGGCTAGATCGATGTGACATTGAGTCGGGGTCTTGACACTGCAGTAGTCCCGAACATAAATTCGGAGCAGATTGCATGGCCCAAGGACAGGTGGATGGACCCTGCCCCGCAGGCCGCACACTCATCGGCGGTAGAGCCGAACACAGGCCTCACTTATAAGGGAGCCTGTGACTCCGGACCCCCGGACTCGTATCCGGTTGTAGGTTCTAGTCTGCGCGCTCCCGAGCCCGCCGAGCCTGGTTGGGCTCCGGTAATGGAGTTTACTGCTACGAATTTCTTCCAGCACTCGCCCTTTGGCGACATGCTGAACTCATTAAAGTCTCTCTCTTTGTCAGGAGGCTCTTGGCCGAACTATGTCCGTCTCGAGTGGGAAGCAGGCGACGAAGGAATTCGTTGCCCACCCACCACCCACTTCATTGCCACGGTTGATGATTTAACCGACGTGCTTGACTTCGACTCCGAAGGCATCGACGGTATGGACGACGATGCAGGAGAAGATTCAGAATCTCTGGGGCGCTGGACTACTACCTCGTCACACGATATATACATGGTGGACACGCCCAAGGAGGACGACAGCGACAATCCGGAAGATATAACCCCCGGGAAAAAGCCAAAACAACGGCGCAGACGCCGCTCAAAGTCCAGCAACAGTAAAAATAGCGACAAGAGCGCCAGAAAGATCGACATCCTAGTGAACTCTGAAGGCAGCAATGACCATACGGACCCAGGGATGGAGCAGGACGAGCCAGGTCATGCTGAACATGGTTCAAAGCGGACGCCCGATCACAATGATCCCGAGGGACGAATTCATCAAACTGCCCCAGGACAAGAACAAAGTCCGGATGACGATGCATTCATCCTCTCGGCAACACGCGTGGAACGAGATAACCTCCACCGAAGGCTTATGGCCACAGCGAGAAGTCTAAAGAAGCAGAAGCAACGGCTAAAGGCCGCACAGGAAACGCTCAATCGGAGATGGAATAAAGTGCTAGACACTAAAGAAAGATACGGCGACGATCGCCATACAAAGAGCTATCCAAAACGCAAGCTACTGCCAGAATTCGACGACGAGGCTGTTCCACCAAAGAACAACACAACAAGTAGGCCGGACGTACCACTACGTAACCGCAACAGAGCAGCTACCGACACCACGCACGATTTACGTGAGCACCTGGATAAGAAAGCCGGCGCGGCTAGGTCCATCTACGGATCTAAAGGACACATCCCAGCGAGGGACTATGGTCACCAAAATGATCATACCAACCAAATACCAGTTCGGAATAAACACCGGACACAACAACAGCCGACGGCATGCCACAGCACGTCCATATACAGAGGGGCTGCTCACCCCCAATGCTTCATCAAGAAATCATCGACCATGAATTTCCACAGGTTTTAAACACGTGAATATAGAGGCATACGACGGAACGATGCACCGTGGGTGCGGATCGAGGATTTTATCCTGCATATACACATGGCTCCTGGGGATGACCTCCACGCCATCAAATACCTTCCCCTCAAATAGAAGGGACCAGATCGACACTGGTTGAAAAGCCTCCCCGAAAATTCAATTGGGAGTTGGGAGGAACTCGAGGACGCTTTCAGGGCCAATTTTCAAGGGACTTATGTCCGGCCTCCTGATGCGGACGATTTAAGTCACATAATCCAACAGCCTAGAGAGTCCACCCGCAAGCTTTGGAACAGATTCCTCACTAAGAAGAATCAAATTGTCAATTGTCCGGACGCCGAAGCCTTAGCGGCATTCAAACACAGCATCCGCGATGAGTGGCTCGCCAGACACCTCGGCCAAGAAAAGCCAAGGACAATGGCAGCCTTAACAAGCCTTATGACCCGCTTTTGCGCGGATGAAGATAGCTGGCTGGCCCGTAAAGGCACCAGCGATCCCAGCACATCCGAAATAAGGGATGGCAACGGGAAGCCACGGCGTAACAAAAACAAACGTCAAAACAAGGAAGAGAGCCCGGACAACACAACGGTAAACGACGGATTCAGGGGCTCTCGACCCGATCAGCAAAAGAAGCCACTTAAAGGTAGTAAAGTGGGACCGTCTGTGCAAGCGAGTCTGATGACGGTGCAAATTCATGGCACCCCTGACAAACCTGCGAACCACACGCATAGAGAGTGCTGGGTCTTCAAGCAGGCCGGCAAATTAAATGCCGAACACAAGGCAAGGGAAACACCAAGTCAAGACGAGGATGAACCTCGTCAGCCGAACACTAGGGGACAGAAAAAAAATTCCCACCAGAGGTTAAAACAGTAAACATGATCCACGCGACTCACACATCCACGAGAAGGCACAAACGCGCGCTCAAAGACACGTACGCTATAGAGCCCATTGTACCCACACCTAACTACTGGATGGCTTGTCCGATCACCTTCAATCACACGGACCACCTGACTAGTATTCGGCGCGGAGGATCAGAGGCCTTGGTGCTTGACCCAATAATCGACGGATACCATCTCACCCACGTCCTTATGGACGGCGACAGTAGTCTCAATTTAATATACCAGGACACCGTCCACAGAATGGGGATAGACCCATCCAGAATCAGCCAAAGCAACACCACCTTTGAAGGGGTGATTCCAGGCATTGAAGCCTACGACAGGGGCTCCATCATGCTGGAGGTAACATTCGGCTCCCCAGGCAACTCCCGAAGCGAAGAACTACCCTTCACCATCGCACCCTTCCAAAGCAGCTATCACGCATTGCTTGGAAGAGCGGCCTTCGTCCACTTCAACACAATACCACACTATGCCTACCTTACACTCAAGATGCCCGGTCCACGTGGCGTCATCACCGTTAATGGAAACACAGAGCGCTCTTCACGCGCGGAGGAATACGCGAGGGCTCTAGCGGCCAGACTCTAAGCAGGCCTCCGATACCAAAAAGCATGACTGGTCGTCAAGACCATAGACACGGTTAGACGAGTCCAGCAGCCCAGATAAAAATGAGCCAGGGCGCAGTATACGTAATCCCATAGAGGACACCAGGGGCTATAAATATTTAACAAGACCCCACCGATGGCCTGACCTTATTTACAGGCCAATGCCTTACACTTTTACCATCTATCGCACGCTTACGTCGTACTCTTTTACACGAAGTTTTTGTTTTTTACGGACACAACGCGTGCGATACCCTTCCAGGAAACGGCACAACGGAGACAAAGGCGCAGACGTGCGGCAGGGCCCCGCTCAAAGGTTTCTCTTTAGATTAAGCCCCTGTGTAAACCTTTTATATTGCCTCTTGTTTTTCACACATCCCATGGGTACTACACCCACAGAGGATACTACCGTTATTGGCATTTCGCCACGACAGATTAACGCACGTACCTGGAAATACAGGGTTTATAATGAAAGGGCATTCTTCAACCCACTTTCTGTTGCAAAGTCCGAATACCTTCGGGAGTGTTCGGCGTCACGAGTTTGGCCTTATATGCATCAGCTCCGAATCATGTCTTTGGTCAAATGTTGGGTTTGCCCGGCTCCTGGGTTTGCCGCCTTACGTTCCGTTCTTATCGGCTAAGGTGGCCAAAGGAGAACTACTGCGATTGTGCCCTGGTTATTCCGGATGAGCACCTTAGTAGAGAAAGCCAAAATTTGACTGTCATGATACAACGAGAGACTGTTCAACCACTCGAAGACTTATCGGGATCTTTAGGATCCCTCCGCATTAACGAAGGACCATTTCCCGGACATGTACACACGCGCCCGTATTCGAATGCACGCGAAGGTACCAGGGGCTACATAGTAGCCCCACCATTAGACTCCCATGGCTAAGCGAAGGTGTTATAGCTATATAGTCCAGTTGCCTAGTTCGACGTGCGATCACCTCCTTAATGGACCAAGACGTTGGATCAAGTGTGATTATGCATATTTTTGCGAACACCCCCGCATTGTATGCATGGGGGCTGAAGCCAACGACTGCTAACTTTTGGATTACATATATATATATATATATATAAACGGCCGCAGGAGACACAATAATACTTTCAGGCAAAAAGTACAAATGTAGCCTTGTAACCAAAATAACATTGTTTTTACAATGATTCGATTTGTCACTCGAACAAGACATTCTTCGAGCACTGCGCCTCTATTAAGCGGGCACCTTCTGTTACCTGCGCCAAATAGTGCTCGACCGGATATTGGCCTCCCGCCGGATTCTGGGTCGCTACAATGGTGGCCTTCATATCTGTCTAATATGCTTTAACGCGGGCAAGAGCCATTCGTGCACCCTCTATGCACGCCAACCTTCTCATGGCGTCGATCTGAGATACGGCCCCAAGGAACTGTTGCAGCAAACCAAAGTAACTGTCCGGCTTAGGCCCCTTTGGCCAAAGATGGTCTATTACAGACCGCATTGCAAGCCCGGACAACCTGTGAAGCTCCGCCACAGCAGCCATCTTCTCACTTAACGGCAGCGGGCACGCGGGAGCATTGAATTGCAACCAGAAAAACTTCTCCACTTCTTTATCACCTTGATCCTCGAAAAACTTGGGTGCATCAGCGGTACTCTTTGCCAAGTCCGCATACGCATCTGCAGGACTCTAGCGTCCATCCAGGGGAGCATACTTCGGATCCAAAAACTTCGTCCGCAGTAAGTAGGAGCCCCCAACCGCGATTTTACCGGCCTGTTAAAGCTCCTCCCGCACACCCCTAACCTTGGTCCGCATCTCCTTGGTGGCATTAAGTGCCTTGTTCAGGTCGGCCGAACTAGCCTTATTCTCCTTTTCAAGGAGTTCATACCGGTCGGCGGCATTTTTAACTCCACAGCCATTTCAGCTATCTTTTCCTCGCTTCGGCGATGAGCAGCCTGTTCGGCTCTCAATTCTTCGGCCGCCTTTAGGGCAGCCGCACTGCTAACCCAAGCTTGTTCCTTGGCCTGGGCAAGTTCCGCCCTCAGGGCTTCAACGGCAGCAGCACCATCTGCAGTCCAAGCATATTGCATTAATATTATGCCCCTCTCATATTTTCCTGTACAACATAATAAGGAAAGCAGAGCACATACCTTGTGACTCGTCCAGCCGCTCGTTCACCAGCGTGATATCGGCATCAATAGATCCGATCTGCCTCCTTAGCTCGGCAACTTCAACGGACTGGTGGTTGCGGACCCTTAGATACTGCGCATGTATGCAAAGACAATCATTACTATATGATCCCCCGTTTGCCGCCTAGGGCAGCAACCAGAGTCTCAGGGGCTACTATCCATATTGAGCACACCTAGCGCGTGCCTCACAGCCAAAAAATAGTGTATTTTCACTACATACCTCAAAGCCTCTGAGCAGGCTCGTAAATGCTTCATTCAAACCGCTTGTGGCGGATGAAATCTTCTTGAGCACCGCGCTCATTAATGAGCGGTGCTCCTCCGAGAGCGCAGCTCGCTCCAGAAGGCTTGTCAGTATGTCCGGCCGGACATCAAACTGTGCTGAACCCTTCTCATTGTTCCCTGTGGGAGCCAAACACTCCGGGCTCAGGGCGGCTGACGTATTAGCTTTCGGCTTCGGCAGATCCGGACTCCTCCGTGACAACACCTCGGTGTCGCCCGCTTCATGAGGCGGAGAGGTGGGTGGGGTCTCGCTCTCCATCATCTCCGGAGGAAGATCCCCCGAAGATGAACTCTGTTGAGAAGAGCTACTAGCCGGACTGCAAAAGACGAATCCTGGTTATTGATCCCGGAGAAATGCAGTACCTTCAAATTAACGATTAACTTACAACTCGGTGGAGGGCTGGCCCGTTAGCGGGCATGACGCGGTAAGGATGCCCGTCGGGGCAGAGCCCCCTGGTGATACCTTTTTCCCTGGTTTGGGCATCTCTGTCTCAAAGTCTTTGGAGGCGTCCCTTTTCTTCCTGTGCAGGGAGGAGGCTTTAGCCTCCCCTTCCTGACTACCCTCCTCAGGGGAGGCAACAATTCCCCCAGTTCGGATGCGCAGCGTGTGACGTTCGGTTTCTTTGTTCTTCCCGTTATATTTCCTTGAGGGCATTTTGCTGAGCACCCGGTCAAGCATATTGGCAATGGTGGAACTAGGCGAGCCTTCGGGAAGTGGCGCCGGACACCTAATTCTCTCCACCTTGCTGAGCCATTCCTGGCCACGGATGATTTCCGGAACAACAACTATGACAAATATAAAACAAGGTGTCCAGTATCAAGGTTACTTACTTGGGTATCTAGGCGATTGCAGCTTAGGCCCGCATCCTCGGTGGTGTCCGGACACTCTACTTGTGGTCCGAAGAATAATTTACACATCCCTTCGAGCTTCAGGCCGAAGAAGTGCTTAACAGTCCGCGGGCCCTCTGGATTGAACTCCCACATCCCGAGAGGCCGGCGTTGGCACGGCAACATCCGTCGGATTAACATCACTTAAATTATGCTGACAAGGTTAATGTCCCTCTCAAGAAGCTCTCGAATGCGGTTCTGCAGTATTGGTACATCGCCAGCGAGCCCCCAATTCCGTCCTACGTCGGTCCAAGACGCCATTTGTGACGGAGGGCCCGAGCGGAACTCGGGGGCGGCCACCCACTTTGTGCCTCTGGGAGCCATAACATAAAACCACCTCTGTTGCCATACATCGGATACTTCTGGGAAAGAACCCTCTGGCCATGGGGCATCGGCGTTCCTGCTTATTATGGCACCTCCGCACTCCACATGTCGCCCCTCGATCGTCTTCGGCTTCACATTAAAGGTCTTGAGCCATAAGCCAAAGTGTGGAGTGACATGGAGAAAAGCCTCGCACACGATGATGAACGACGAGATATGGAGGATAGCATCCGGAGCTAGATCATGAAAATCCAACCCGTAATAGAACATGAGCCCCCTCACAAAGGGATCAAGGGTGAGGCCCAAGCCGCGGAGGAAGTGAGGAACAAACACGACACTCTCATTGGGCTCCGATGTAGGGATAACCTGCCCTGGAGCAGGAAGCCTTTGCTGGATGTCGTCAGTCAGATATCCGACCTCCCTAAGCCTCGCAATGTCCTCCTCTTGGATCGAGGAGGCCACCCACTGGCCTTGAGGGTTGGATCCGGACATATTGGAGGATCTGGGGTGTTGGAGCTTAGGTCTCGGGTGTTAGAACTCGAGGTGCGAGAAGGCGCAAGGGAGGTGGAAAAGAGGCATAGGCCTCGGCCCCTTTATAAAGGGGGTGAATATCAAGAGTCCTCAGTGTGATCACTTGAGGCTTATCTAAAAGCACACGGAGTCATGCCAACGGTCGTCTTGGGGTTACGCACGCCCATATTGATGGAAGATCCCGTAATAAGAGGAACATGATCTCTGCTTTGGCAGGACGTGCCAATAAAACCACCTCGCAACACGAGGCAAGGTGGGGCGAGAAATGCCGGTTCGTGTTGGACCGGGCCACGATGCAAAGGCACGACGTACGAAGATTGCCAGCAGATCAGATTTATGTTGTGTTCCCTACGATGGTATGTGAGAATCATCTCGCAAATCCAGACACGGTCTAAGTGTTCGATAATTACTTTGGAGTATGCGGAGATGGAACCCGCCTTGCAATGCCGAAGACAAGACTGCATGCTGGACTCATCGTCATTGAAGCCTGGTTCAGGGGCTACTAAGGGAGTCCTGGATTAGGGGGTATCTGGACAGCCGGACTATATACTTCGTCTGGATTATTGGAGCGTGAAGATACAAGACTCAAGACTCCGTCCCGTGTTCGGATGGGACTCTCCTTTGCGTGGAAGACAAGCTTGGCGATCCGGATATTATATTTCCTTCCCTGTAACCGACTCCGTGTAAACCCTAGCCCTCTCCGGTGTCTATATAAACCGGAGAGGTTGGTCCTTAGAAGGCCGATCATAATTACAATCATAATCATCATAGGCTAGCTTCTAGGGTTTAGCCTCTACGATCTCGTGGTAGATCTACTCTTGTACTACTCATATCGTCAATATTAATCAAGCAGGAAGTAGGGTTTTACCTCCATCGAGAGGGCCCAAACCTAGGTAAATATTGTGTCCCTTGCTTCCTGTTACCATCAGCCTAAGACGCACAGATCGGGGCCCCCTACCCGAGATCCGCCGGTTTTGACACCGACATCCGGCCCCAGGGATATGCCCCCCTGGTCCAGGTCCCGCTGAGACGACACCTCGGTGTCGCGCCTAGGCTTCAGGGAAGGGGCCTCTGGAGGTGTCTTGCTCACTAGGGCATTTGAGCTCAGCAAATCCTCCGATGAGGACTGTCCGGCGTGGGACCTCGCCGGGCTGTACAAAATATAGCGACAGTTAAAACTACTACATCCTAATGACCTCGGGCACGAAGGTGTGTGCGGGTTTCATATACTTACGACTTTACCAGGGGCTGGGTCCTGGGATCCCACTCCGGGCTGCTATCAGCAGCCGTGGTGGATGCCTCGGGGAGGGAACCTTTCCCCCTCATTGGCGATTCGGCCTCCAGGGATGAGGAAGCCGTCCTTTTCTTCCCTCCCCCTGCAAGGGACTCGTCTTCTTCCTCCTCCTCTTCATCTTCGGAGGAGGGATGGTCGTGGGAGTCTTCGGATTTTGTGTCCGAAGCATCGCGATGACGGAGGCCACTCCGGGTCTTCTTGACCTTCTTGGAGACCTCTTTCTTCGGCGCCTCGTAAGGCGTTGGGACCAGCATCTTCGTCAGAAGAGGTCCGGCCAGTTCCTTCCGCAGTGGGGCTAGACAGTGTATCCGCTCCACCTTTTTCGTCCATTCCTGGGATTATTATAGAAAGCATGATAAAAGTGTCTCCCTCGGGACACGTCAGCTAAAACATGGATGGACATAGCACAGCGATGACTTACCGGACTTGCAGAACGGGATACTTGATACCCGCGGTCCTCGGCAGAGCCCGGCCATGGTTTGCCGGACTTGAAGAGCACCTTCCAGATGTCCTTGTGGGAGGAGCCATAGAGCTCCCATAGGGTCTGGTGTTCGGCCGGGTCGTATTCCCACAAATTGCAGGCTCGACGCTGGCAAGGGAGAACCAGGCGAACTAACATCACCTGCACTATGTTGACGAGTTTGACATCCTTGGGCTCCACATTGAAGATTTTTAGCCATAAGCCGAAGTGGGGCGAAATACGGAGAAAAGCCTCACATACAACGACAAACATCGAGATGTTAAGGAAAGAATTGGGGGGGAGATCGTGAAAATCAATCCCGTAATAATACATGACGCCGTGAACAAATGGGTGAAGGGGAAACCCGAGCCCGTAGACAAAATGAGGGAGAAACACGACCCTCGTGGGGCTCCGGAGTGGGGACGATCTGTCCCGCCAGCGAAAGACGGTGGTCAATTTTCTTGGCCAGGTACCCGGCCTCTCGGAGCTTTTTGATATCCCTCTCCTGGACGGTAGAGGCCATCCATTTGCCTCCTGCTCCAGATCTGGACATCTTCGGAGGACCTCTCTTCGGTGGAGAAGAGGAGTGCTTGGGCGCTAGGGCTCAAGCAGAAAGGAATGGATTAGCGGAAGAAGAAGGCGTGGGTAAAAAAGAAAATACCTTGTCTCTTTATAGAGGTGGTAAAAGCTTTTGCGCCTCCCCACTTGCCTGGTGGAACCTGCTCGTTCCCCACTCGCCGCAATTAGGGGTGCGATTGGGCTACCCATACCTGTATTGATGAGAATCCCGTAATAAGGGGACATGACCTATGCTTCGGCAAGACGTGCAAAGGAAACCGCCTCGCAATATGCGATGTGGCTGGTTGTGGGAAGACGGTTCGAATGATGACCCAACCGTGGTGTCATGTCACGTTGTCTAAAATTGCCAGCAGATCAGATTTATGAAGTGTTATGCTCTCTACGGTGGTATGTGAAGATCATCTTGCAGATCCGGACACGATTTAAGTGTTCGATAATTACTTTGGAGTATTCGGAGATGGAACCCGCCTTGCAATGCCGAAGACAAAACTGCGCGCGGACTCATCGTCATTGAAGCCTGGTTCGAGAGCTCTTGAGGAGTCTGGATTAGGGGGTATCCGGACAGCCGGACTATATACTTTGGCCGGAATGTTGGACCATGAAGATACAAGACACAAGACTTCGTCCCGTGTCCGGATGGGACTCTCCTTTGCGTGGAAGACCAGCTTGGCGATCCGGATATTATATTTCCTTCTTTGTAACCGACTCCATGTAAACCCTAGCCCCCCTCCGGTGTCTATATAAACCGGAGGGTTTAGTCCTTAGAGAAAGAACCATAATCATCATAGGCTAGCTTCTAGGGTTTAGCCTCTACGATCTCGTGGTAGATCAACTCTTGTAATACCCATATCATCAATATCAATCAAGCAGGAAGTAGGGTTTTACCTCCATCGAGAGGGCCCGAACCTGGGTTTTACCTCCATCGAGAGGACGTCTAACTTGTTTTTGCAGGGCATGTTGTGATGTGATATGGTCAAGACATGATGCTAAATTTTATTGTATGAGATGATCATGTTTTGTAACAAAGGTATCGGCAACTGGCATGAGCCATATGGTTGTCGCTTTATTGTATGCAATGAAATCGCCCTATAATTGCTTTACTTTATCAGTAAGCGGTAGGGATAGTCATAGAACCAATAGTTGGCGAGACGAAAACGATGCTACGATGGAGATCAAGGTGTCGTGCCGGTGACGATGGTGGTCATGATGGTGCTTCAAAGATGGAGATCACAAGCACCAGATGATGATGGCCATATCATATCACTTATATTGATTGCATGTGATGTTTATCCTTTATGCATCATATTTTTCTTTGATGACGGTAGCATTATAAGATGATCTATCACTAAATTTCAAGGTAAAAGTGTTCTCCCTGAGTATGCACCGTTGCCAAAGTTCGTCGTGCCGAGATACCACGTGATGATCGGGTGTGATTAGATCTACGTCCATCTATAACGGGTGCAAGCCAGTTTTGCACACGCAGAATACTCGGGTTAAACTTGACGAGCCTAGCATATGCAGATATGGCCTCGGAACACTGAGACCGAAAGGTCGAGCATGAATATAGTAGATATGATCAACATAGTGATGTTCACCATTGAAAACTACTCCATTTCACGTGATGGTCGGTTATGGTTTAGTTGATTTGGATCACGTGATCACTTAGATGATTAGAGAGATGTCTATCTAAGTGGGAGTTCTTAAGTAATATGATTAATTGAACTTGAATTTATCATGAACTTATTACCTGATAGTATTTTGCTTGTCTATGTTGTTGTAGATAGATGGCCCGTGCTGTTGTTCCGTTAAATTTTAATGCGTTCCTTGAGAAAGCAAAGTTGAAACATGATGGTAGCAATTACACGGACTGGGTCTGTAACTTGAGGATTATCCTCATTGCTGCACAGAAGAGTTACGTCCTGGAAGCACCGCTAGGTGTACCACCTGCGCCAGCAACTGCAGACATTGTGAATGCTTGGCAGTCGCGTGTTGATGACTACTCGATAGTTCAGTGTGCCATGCTTTACATCTTAGAACCGGGACTTCAACGACATTTTGAACGTCATGGACCATATGAGATGTTCCAGGAGTTGAAGTTAATATTTTGAGAAAATGCCTGGATTGAGAGATATGAAGTCTCCAATAAGTTCTATAACTACAGGATGGAGGAGAATAGTTCTGTCAGTGAACATATACTCAAAATGTCTGGGTATTGCAATCACTTGATTCAACTGGGAGTTAATCTTCCGGATGATAGTGTCATTGACAGAATTCTTCAATCACTACCACCAAGCTACAAGAGCTTTGTGATGTGTCAGGTGGTAGGTGCGACATATGCCAACGGATGGCTTATCATTGTGGGAGCCAGTAAGACATCGCCGGTGCCTGGAAACGGGATAAGGCGAAGACATGCACGCCGGCGGATCTTACCCAGGTTGGGGGCTCCCCGTGGAGATAATACCCCTACTCCTGCTCTGCGGGGTCTCCACATGATCACTAGATCGATAAGAAGCTACAAGAGGCTCCTTGAGTTGTTCGGTGGAGGAGGAAGAAGGGCAAGGCTAGCTCTCTTCTCTCCCTATGGTAGTGCCTAAAACTCTCTGAGATCCACCCTTTGCATGGATGTCCTGGGGGGTTTATATAGGCCTACCCCCCGGGGGTACAATGGTAATCCGGCTGGGTGCGGGCCCAGGCCGTCAGCGTCTATGACCGCCGGCTTCTGGGGCCGCCGACTGGTGGGTCCTGCTGGCTGCCGGCCCATTGGTTAACAGACCGACCCCATCGCTTGGGGGATCTTGTCGGGGGCTGGTTACTGTTGCCTCGCCTTTGATGACGAGGGCTTTGTCGAGGTAAGCATGGCTACAGTGCCGCCGCCTTGCGGGCTCCCACTGTAGCCTTACCTCGTCTCGTTTGCTTAATGGTGCGCGCGCCCCGAGGGGGGAGCAAGCTGGCTTTAGGAAGCCGGCCCGGCCTTAGGCCGACTGGGGGAGATCGGGCCGCCTTCGGATGTCTCTCTGACTGAAGGGGCCCGCCGCCTGCGGGCCGTACTGGCAACCCGTCTTGGATGGCGTCATGATCCGCATGGCAATAGTGCCTCGCCGGACGGGAGATGGCCGCCCGGGCGATCTTGTAGCCATGCATGTTCCGGGATTCGGGGGTGGCGGGGTCCGTATGTAGCCACGCCTGTCCGTCACGCGTTATGGGGGTGGACTTTAGGGTGCTGACCTCTGACGCCTGCTTGGAGTCGGTCCTTCATGGGCCGGCTTCTTGGAGTCGGTCCTTCTTGGGCCGGCTTCTTGGAGTCGGTCCTTCATGGGCCAGCTTCTTGGAGTCGGCCCTATCGTGGCGTCCTCCAAAGGTTGTTTATGGCTGGGCCGCCTTTCGCCAGCCGGCCTATGTGCTAGCCGGACGGAAGAAGGCGGCCTCGTGTCTTAGGTGCTTCAAGGCCCGGTCGGCCCATTGTTTTTTCTGAGGGTCAAAGGGAGCCGGTTAGGCTACCCGTGGTCATTTACTCCGACGGTAGTCCCCGAAGCTGGTTGTGCTTCGCAGCTGAAGGGGGAATCGAGCAGCTCGGCCAGCTTCCTATCCCAAAGAGTCGGCAGCTAGGAGTCGGCCTCCCTTGTGCGTGCCTTCTCGGCGAAGCCTCCTCAAAAATCCGAAGGCGGGAACCAGCTGGCGCGCTAGCCAAGCGGCGGGCCGACCGCCCGCCATCCGCGCGCCATGTGGCACCCTTCGACTGGAAGGGCCTGCCAGCCCACGCGCGTGACGGGACGTTGCCGCAGGCCGGGGCCCGCCACTTCTGTGCCTCGGCCCGTGCGCGGATCTTCTGTGGCCTGAACCGACCGCACGTCTTCCGGCAAAGGTTCCCGCTCACCATTAAGGCCCGATAATCACGGGTCGTGGGGGAGTGGGCGCACTTAATCCCACGCCCCCCCCCATGCCTCACCTCCTCGGCTTCGCTGCACGAGGCTATAAGTAGGGGCGGGGAGGGGAGCGGCAGTCGTTCACACGCTCGCCCTCGCCCTGCCTCCTCCCTCTTCTTCCTCGCTGCAGTAGCCCTTCACCGTGCTCCCGCTCTGCCATTCTTTCTTCTCCCCAGCGTGCCACAGGCTTGCTGCCTCCGTGCCGAGCGCTCTCCGCCGCCGCGCTCACCGCCATGGCTCCAACGTCGAGCTCTTGGGACGGCTCCACCATCCGCGATGACCATATCGATTTTCTCCACAAGACGCGGCGGCTGCCGGGCGAAGATCTTGTGCAAGTCCGCCTTGCGCTAGCGAGGGAGCTTTCGCTGGCGTCGGAGGAAGGCGAGCGAGTGATGTTCTACTCGCACTGCCTGTGCGGCGTCAGCCTCCCCGCGAGCGGCTTCTTCTGCGCGTTTCTCGACTTCTATCAACTTCAGCCGCACCACCTCACCCCCAACACGGTAGTGCTGCTGTCGGCCTTCGTCTCCTTGTGTGAAGGTTTCCTCGGCGTCCTTCCCACCATCGAGCTCTGGGGGGAGTTTTTCCAATCCAAGCTCGGCACGGTTGTCGCAGGCGTGCCGGCTCCGTGCGGCGCCTTCATCGCCATAAGGAGGTCCACCTTCGACAACCCATTCCCTCCTATCGCGCTGATCCAGTCGGTGAAGCTCTGGCAACGGTCTTATTTTTACGTGAAGAACGTTGCCCCGAACGGCGACTATGTCAACTTGCCGGCTTACGTAGCCGGCCCGCCGCCTGGGAGGCCATCTCCGTGGTCCTTCCGGGCCAAGTCGCTGACGCCGGCTGGAGCTGGTGCCGTCGCCCGGCTTCGGGTGTTGATCCAGTCGGAGCGCCTGACCGGGCCCGACTTGATCGCCGCCTTCGTCGAGCGCCGGGTACTTCCGCTTCAAGGCCGCCCTCATCTGATCTGTCAGATGAGCGGCCGCTTCGACCCAAGCTGGCTCAGCACCAGGGAGATGCCTCACGACATGGTATCTTACCTGGTGAACTACATCACCAACTGAAAGCTCACCGAGGACTGGCAGTATGGCAAGGCGTCATACTCTCGCGCCAATCCACCACCCATGGTAAACTTTCTTTCTTCCTTTGTTGCCGAATTTTCTTTTCTGGCCAACTCTTGACCAGTCGGCTTGTCTTCAATCAGAACCCCCTTCTTCATCCTTCGGCCGGGACCGCGGGGCCGGAGCGCGAGTTCGCCCCCGACCGCGAGGCGGACGACCCTGACGACCCCGACTTGGGGGCGGCCGACCTGGACGACGACGCCGTGGGGGTGGCGGCGAGACAGGCGGCTTCGGCTTCACCGCCGGCCTTGACGACTGGACCGATGATGACGAGGCCGATCCCATTACATGCCGCCACCGATGTCGACCCCAAGGCATGCAGCCCATCCGGCAGGCCGTCGCGCGAGGCGCGATCGAAAGCGTCGGCGGCGCCTACTCTTCGGCGGCCGGCCGAAGAATCCTAAAGGACCAGCGACGCCGACCAGCGGGACGCGGCGGCCGCATATGCCCTTCCGCAAAGTGGTGAAGCAGCCGCAGGCGGTCTCGGCGTAAGTTCTGGTCCTTACGCACCTTTCTTTCTTTTTCTTCAGTTGATGTTCTTCTAAGTCCTTTCTCCGTTTCATCAACTAGGGCCCCGCTCTCTCTTGAGCGGACTACCGCCGCCTCCATAGTCGGTGGAGTGGGAGGGTCTGGGGGTTCCCGTTGCATAGACCCTCGCGCCGAGCTTCTGGCAGCAACGGAGCGGAACGCGCGGGAAGCGCGGGAGGAGCGTGAGGCAGAGGAGAGAAGGGCAGCCGCCGCCGAGTCGGCCCAGGAGGCGACGGCGGAGTCGGCCGAGGCGCAGGCCGACGTGGCAGCCAATGCCCGGGCGGAGGCCGAGGCCGCTGAGAGGACGGTGGAGCCTCTGTGTAGCCAGCCTCCACAACTCGTCATCCCCCTCCGCTTCGCGCCCCCGGACGTCCCCGTCGGAGGAAATCGGCCGCGACCCGCCGATGATGGAGAGGGAGGGGCGACGTAGTCGTCCCGGAGGGAGAAGTGGTGCCGCTTCCGTCTGCTGGGACCGACCAAGGCGGCCAGCCCGAGGTGCCGCCTGAGCAGCCGACTGCAAAGGCGGATCTTGTGGTCCTGTCACCGACTCGTCAGCGTGCAGCGAGGGCAGCTTCAGAGCCGGATCAACAGAGGGCGGCAGGCTCCAGCTCGTTGTCGCATGATCTGGAATCGGCCACCGCTAGCTCGCCAAGGTGGACGCCGAGCGGTGGGACGGCCGCGTTGAACTTGGCGGCGCAAGATGTCCGTAGCCAGCTTCAGGCTCAAGCCACCGCGCTGCAGCAGTGTACCCGAGAGTTTCTTGCGACACGGGCGGTCGTTCGGGTGAGTTCTCTTGCTCTTGATTTTTTCCGTGGGGGCGCGTCAGCGCACCCAGTGGGTGTAGTCCCCGAGTTCCGAGCCGGCTATTGAGCAGGCGGCTTGGAACTTCTTCGAAGACTTTGTTTTACTGATTTGCTCTAGCTTGCTTCTTCGTCCTGTTTGCAGGATTATCACAACCTCCACGCCGCTACCTTTAACTCCCAGGTCCGGGAGGCAGACAAAAAGGCCGCCAATCTGTCGGAGAGCCGGCGTGAGTGTCTTTGTCTTTTTATCTCATGTGGGGGCGCGTCAGCGCACCCACTGGGTGTAGTCCCCGAGATTCGGGCCGACTGCTGAGCAGTCGGGTCGAATCTTTCTTGCCGACTTCTTTCTTAACTTCTTCTTTCCATACTGGCAGGAGCCAACGCCGACTTGAGGCAACAGCTGGGTGTGGCCCAGACCGCCCTTCGCACCAAGGAGGGTGAGCTCAGTGCCTTGGCTCAGGAGCGTGACCACCTGGCCAAGAAACTGGCCGATCAGGAGGAAAGCCACAAGGCGGCCCTGAAGGCGGCTCGGGACAGTGAGGCCGCCCTTAAAGCCGAATACGAGACCGAGGCGGCGTGCTGGGCCGAGGCAAGGCAAGCTCGGAGCGAAGGCTACGTCCGAGTTGAGGATTTGGTTGACAGTAAGCCGCTTTCTTCTTCACTCTTTGCTTGTCTTTGTAAGTCAGTTTATCTCCTGACCTGCTCTGTTTCTTTCTTCTTTGTGAAGAGTACTTTCCTAGCTATTCCGTCGCCGCCAACCAAGCCATCGAAGCCCGCCGTGAGGCCCGGCGGCAGGCTGGGGTTGAGATCATGTTGGATGCCAACCGGTCGCTTGAGGAGCAGCTTCTGGCGATCGAGGCCCGCCTCCAGCCGGCCTACCGCATGTTTTCGCCCGGCTTGGCGTGTCGAGCACAGTGCTGGCCGCCATTTGGCTGGCGAGTAATTCCTCGCACCCCATTTGTCTTGCTGACCGTTTGGAGGTAGCCGTTGGCCGCCTCGAGGCCTGGAAGGCTTCAGCAGCTCGATCCGGCGCTCGACAGGCGCTAGAGTTCGTCCGGGCTTGGTACCCTGGGCTGAACTTGGACCAGCTGCGCACCTGGCGGCAGGAGGCCGACGAGGAGCTGGAGGCGGTGCGGCCGGCTATCATCCAGCACGCCTCGGCGATCGCCAACTTCACCGACACCAGCGCCTTTGCTCCTGAGGTGACAAGGACGGCGTCGCGCAGCCGGAAGAATGGTTCGGGCTGAACCCGGCCGATGGTGAAGACTCGGCGGAGGAGATTGACTCCAGCGACGAGGGCGAAGAGGAGGAGGAGGAAGGCGACGAAGATGCTGTGCCAGATGTTGGAGCAGCCGGCCAGCCTTAGCCTGACCGTGCCTCCAGCAACAAAGCATGCGCAAATGCTTTGCCTGCCACTGGAGACTTCCAGGCCGAGACTCGCCAGCCGGCCACTCCTCCAGCCGACACCGCCGTCTCCACCCGTCTTCCTGACGCTCCTGGCGCTCCCTTGGCTTGATTCACCGTTTTTACTTTCCTGCTTGTCACTGTTTGAACAGATTTGTTATCTTTGCGCAATTCCACCCACTGGGGGTGTATTCAAACTTCGTTGAATGCCGGCCTCTCGAAGGCTTTTGGTGTAAATGTTATTATGCATGTGCTTGGCTTCCATTCCTACTTGCTTTTTATCTCTCGGCTTTTTTCCTTTGCCGCCTTCCCTTGGTTGCCGCCTTCCCAGCTGGACAACTGCTCTGCAGTCTGTGGCCGGGTAAGGAATTCAGCCGTTTGGGAAGGCAAGGACTCAAGCTTTCTTGGATTGTAGCAGAGTAGGAAAGGAAGCCGGCCAACCGACTGCTTCCACAGCCGGTTGGCGAGGGGGAGCCGGCTTGTGTTATGTAAGTTCGTTAGTCCTTAGCCGTTTTTCATGTGGGCATCCTTTCCGCCTTTAGCTCTTGCTAGTCGGGCGGTGATTCTTGACTGTGACTCGCAAGAGAGGGCTTGGGTGCCAACACATTACTTGTCATTGCGGGTAGAACTTGGACATAACTCAAATATGGCAAGTCCCGGCCGACTAGTCGAACCCGGTGCCGGACGGAGAAAGTAAATGTAGTGGGGTAACCATGGGTGTGATACCCGGCATACATAGATAAAATAGGGTAGTCCCCGAGAACTCCTCGGGGGGGCCGTTGTCTCATACTTAATACAAAAGGTAGCGTGATACATACTGCATTTCAACTGTAAAATCTAAGAAGAAGATTGGCGTTCCACAGGTGCTCCGACTCCTTGCCGGAGTCGTCTCTCTTGCGTGCCTTCGGCTTCTGCGCGTCGATTAGGTAATAGGAGTCGTTTCCCAGAGCCTGGCTGATGACAAAGGGGCCTTCCCAAGGGGCCGAGAGCTTGTGCTGGCCGGCTGTTCGCCGTATCAGCCGGAGCACAAGGTCTCCCTCTTGGAAAGCTCTTGGCTTCACCCTCCGACTGGGGTAACGGCGTAGTCCTTGCTGGTAGATGGCGGACCGGCTAAGGGCTAACAGCCGGCTTTCTTCCGGCAAGTCGACGACGTCTTCTATTGCTTCCTTAGCCTCCGCCTCCGTGTACATGGTGACCCGAGGTGAGTCGAACTCGATGTCTGTTGGGATGACAGCCTCAGCACCATATACAAGGAAGAATGGGGTGAAGCCGGTTGACTTGTTTGGGGTAGTGCGCAGACTCCAGTGGACGGCTGGTAGCTTGTCGAGCCAGCAGCCGGCCGAACGCTCCAGTGGCACGACCAGTCGGGGCTTGATACCGGAGAGGATGAGGCCGTTTGCTCGCTCGACTTGGCCGTTTGACTGCGGGTGGGCAACGGACACTAAGTCCAGTCGGATGCCCTGTGTCGCGCAGAAACGTGCCAATGCTTAGTACGCCATACCGGGCTGTAATGTCTGCAATGAATGTCACGGCAGTCGGCCCATTCAGTTTCTTGATCGGCTTTGCTTCAATCCACTTGGTAAATTTGTCTACGGCGACAAGCAGATGTGTCATGCTGCCGCGCGCCGTCTTGAATGGGCCGACCATGTCCAGCCCCCAGACGGCAAAGGGCCAAGTGATGGGGATGGTCTTGAGTGCAGAAGCCGGCAGGTGTTGCTTGGAGCCGAAGACTTGGCACCCTTTGCAATGTTTGACTAGTTCCTTGGCATCCTCCAAAGCAGTCGGCCAGAAGAATCCATGGCGGAAGGCTTTGGCGACGAGCGCCCTGGAGGCGGCATGGTGGCTGCATTCACCTTGGTGGATGTCTTCGAGGATTGCTATGCCCTTCTCTTGCTCGACGCAACGCTGGAAGACTCCGGTAGCACTGCGCCTAACTAGCTCTTGATTCATTATTGTGTAAGCTCCGGCTCGGTGTTGGACTTGTCTCGCCGAGATCTCGTCAGTCGGTAGCTCTCCATTTATCAGAAAACGTAGGATGGGTTGAGCCCATGATGGAGCTGTGATTTCTTCGATTGCCAAGCAGCTCACGCAATCGGGGTGGGCGGGCTGGGTTGTGAGGAGTTGAGTCGGCCTCCGCTTTCTTTGTCTTCTGCTGATCCCGGGCCGGGTTCGACTATGGCAGTCCTCGAGCCGGCTGCCGAAGTCCCCAGGCCGCCTTCCTGGCCCCCGAAGTCGGATCCGACAGCGTCGGTGTTAAGGGCACGAAGATGGGCTGGATTACGAGGCGGCAGCAGATGGCTTGAGGAGGCGTTGGAGGGCGACGCCGGTTGTTATGGCTTGTCGAGTGGAGCCTATTCGTGCTAGGGCATCTGCTTGCTCATTGTCGGCCCGTGGCACGTGAAGGAACTCGCACCCCTCGAAATATCCACTGAGCTGCTGGACGAGGAAACCGTAGCTTGCCATGTTTGCGTCCTTGGCATCCCAGTCGCCGGATGATTGCTGAACCACTAAGTCCGAGTCGCCATAACACAGGATCCGGCGGATGCCGAGTTCCTTGGCTAGCCGGAGCCCGTGTATGAGCGCCTCGTACTCGGCCACATTGTTGGAGGCGGCAAAGTGGATTTGCAATGTGTATCTCAGTTTGTCGCCCTTAGGAGAGGTGAGGACGATGTCGGCTCCCAAGCCGGTGCGCATCTTGGATCCGTCAAAATGCATCCGCCAATGAGTGGAGTCGGGGGCCGGTGGCAGGTACTGGGTCTCGGCCCAGTCGACGAGGAAGTCGGCCAGCGCTTGGGACTTGATGGCGGTGCGGGGCTGATAGTAGATTGTGTAAGGAGCCAACTCAATGGCCCATTTTGCCACTCGGCCAGATGCGTCTCGGCTGCCTATGATCTCGGCAAGTGGGGCAGTGCATATGACCGTGATGGGATGTTCTTGAAAGTAGGGCTTGAGTTTCTTGGAGGCGAAGTACACACCGTAGCACATTTTCTGATAGTGCGGGTAGTTCTGTTTTGAGGTGGACAATACTTCGCTCAAATAATATACTGGACTCTGGACTAGCTGAGCTCGGCCTTCTTCTGGACGCTGGACCACAATGACTGTGCTGACCACCCGGCTGGTGGTGGCGATGTAGAGGAACATGGGCTCCTTCTCAGTTGGGGCCGCCAAGGCAGGTGGTGTGGACAGCATCTTTTTCAGCTCGTGGAAAGCTTGGTCCGCCTGGTCATTCCACTCAAAGTGAGTGGACTTCATGAGTCAGTAGAGGGGGAGAGCCTTCTCTCCGAGCCGGCTCATGAAGCGGTTCAAAGACGCCAGGCATCCGATGAATTTTTGGATGTCTCGCAGCTTGGTAGGGACATTCATTCTCTCTATGGCCTTGATCTTCACTGGTTTGCATTCGATGCCGCGTTCGGAGACCAGGAAGCCTAGAAGCTGGCCGACTAGTACCCCGAATACGCACTTCTCCGGGTTGAGCTTGATCTGAAACCGGCGCAAATTCTCAAAGGTCTCCTTGAGGTCTTCCAGCAGGGTGCCGCGTTTCTCCGTCTTCACCACGACATCGTCTACATAGACGTGGGCATTTTTGCCGAGTTGCTTGAGGAGGCATTTCTGCATGCAACACTGAAAGGTGGCACCGGCATTTCTTAAGCCGAATGTCATGGTCAGGTAACAGAAAGCTCCGAATGGGGTGATGAAGGCGGTCTTCAAGCGATCAGCTGGGTTCAATTTTATCTGGTGGTAGCCTGAATAAGCATCCAAGAAACTCAACAGCTCGCATCCGGCTGTGGAGTCTATCACTTGGTCAATCCTTGGCATGGCGAACAGATCTTTAGGGAAGGCTTTGTTGAGGCTGGTGTAGTCGATGCACATGCGCCACTACTTGTTTTTCTTCAACACGAGGACCGGGTTGGCAGGCCATTCTGGAAAGAACACTTCCATAATGAAGCCGGCTGCCAGAAGCCGGGCTATTTCTTCTCCGACTACTATTCTCTTCTCTTCTGACAGGCGGCGCAAGGGCTGCCTGACCGGCTTTGCGTCAGATCAGACCTGTAGCTTGTGCTCGGCGAAATCCGTCGGGACACCCGGCATGTCTTTGGGAGACCATGCAAAGACGTCCCGATTCTCACGGAGGAAATCGACGAGCTCGCCTTCCTATTTGCTGTCAAGGCGTGTGCCTATGACAGCGTGCCTCTCCGGGTGCTCCGGATCCAGGGATATCTTCTTTGTCTCCTTGGCCGGCTGGAAAGAACCTTGAGCTTCACATTCTTTGGGGTCAGGACACAGGGCCGGCTGCTTGCCAGCCAAGGTCGCAACTCGATTCAGCATCTTCTTCTCTTCGGCGATCACGAGGGACTCGGCCAGCCAACTGCTGGCTGCTGCACACTCAGAAGACTTCTTGTAGTCTCTGGCTATGGTGATAATGCCCTTGGAACTCGGCATCTTCATCTTGAGGTAGGCGTAGTGGGGCACAGCCATAAACTTGGCCAACGCTGGTCAGCCAAGCAACGCGTGGTACGGGCTCTCCAAATCCACTACCTTGAACCATATTGCCTCTCGGCAGAAATGATCCTTGTCCCCAAAGAGGACATCCATCTTGATCTTGCCGATTGGTGAGCAGGACAGGCCGGGTACGATGCCGTGGAACACAGTCCAACTTGGCATGAGTTGCTTCGGCTTGATGTTGAGCTTCTCCATTGTATCTTGGTACAGTATGTTGATACTCCTCCCGCCGTCTATCAGCGCGCGGAAAAAATGGGCGGCGTGCCTCTCCGTTGCTAGGGTGGCATCCAAAACAAGGGCATAGGAGCCAGGAGACGGCATCACCTCTGGGTGGTCGTCCCGGCTCCAGCTGATGGGCTTCTCTGACCAGTGCATAAACGCAGGGTTACTAGAGGCGACCGTGTTGACTTCTTGCTGCTGTCGGCGCTGGCTGCGCCGATCCTCTGTCTGGCTGGTGAACACAATGTAGGCGGCTTGCTCGTCGGGGAACTCGTCTTGGATAGTTCCGAATGCATGCCGAGCAGCCGGCTGCTGTGGGGCAGGAGGCGGCTGGCCTGCAGGCGGAGGCGGCAACAGCCCCTCGCCCTTGGAAATCCGGGTGAGCCAATGGCACTTCCGGGTTGTGTGGTTGGACGGCTTCGCGCCGCTGTGGAACTTGCAGGGGGCGTCGAGAGTTTGCTCGTAGGAGAAAGCCGGCTGCCAAGCCGGCCTGCCGCCCTTCTGTTTCTTGGGAGCCGGCCGTCCCTCAGGCTGCTCTTCTTCGACCATAGCCACCTGCCGACTAGTGGAAGGCGGCATTGGGGCCTTGCGCTTGTGGTCGTTTTGATACGGGCGCCGGCTTGATTCTCCAGCCGGCGTCTTGGGAGCCGGCGTCTTGGGAGCCGGCGCCAGCACTTTTCCGGAGGTGTCTACCCGGAGCTCAGTCTTCATTGAGGAGTCGGCCATGGCATACTTGTCTGCAATGATCAGTAGCTCATCAAGGGTTGCTGGCTCGTCGCAGAGGAGTCTGTGCTTGAGGAGAGTGCCCTCGCGGCACCTGGCGGTGAAGTACTATATGGTCTGGACCTCGTGCACCCCTTCACAGGAGTTGCGGAGCTCGGCCCAACGCGTGAGGTAGTCGCAGGTTGACTCGCTGGGCCCTTGTATGCACAAGGAGAGTTGTCGGGGCTTGGGAGCCCGTTTGTAGGTGCTGGTGAAGTTGCGTATGAAGGCTTCGGTAAAGTCCAGCCAGCTGTTGATGTTGTAAGGCTTGAGGCTGTTGAGCCAGGTACGTGCCGTGCCTTGGAGCATCGGGGGGACATATTTCACGGCAACGCGTCGGTTGCCGTTTGCTATGCGAACCGCGGTGGAGTAGTCGATCAACCAGTCCTCTAGCTTCACGGAGCCGTTGTACTTGGGCGTGTCTCTTGGGAGTGAGAACCCTTTGGGAAAGGGCTCGTCGCGGATGCGGGGGCCGAAACAAGGCGGGCCGACATCATCTTCTTCTTCCAGGGCCAGGGATCGCGCAAGGCGGTCGATCCGATGGCGGGCATCATTCTCGCCGACTCCTTCACGGCGTCCAAGTCGGCCGCTGAGAGTCGGATGCTCGATAGGTGGCGGGGTGGGCTATCTTTCCCCGTGAGGCGGAGGAGGAGGTGGGTCGCCTCGTCTCTCCACACCTTGGGGACGGCCTTCTGCGTCGTGCTCGATGGTGATTCGTGTCCGGCTGCGGCTGGCAGGCGGCTCCTTCTCTTGTCTTGTACGGGCGCCACTTGCAGTCGGTGTACGCGACATCGCGCCGTGCTCTCGGCGAGGGGGGCTTCCAGCTCGGACGCCGGCCACGTGCCGCGCTGCGGCCGCGTCGATCAGCTGTTGTATGCGTCTGGTCATGTAGGGGAGCTCGTCGGCCCCCAGTCCGTTTAGCTCGTCAACGATCGACTGGGCGGCGCGTAGATTCTCGAGGGGCGTGGTGTAGACTGGGCGGTCTGCTCCCAGCATGCTGGCGATGGCCGCGTCGTGATTCTTGGCGACACCGACTCGGCTTGGCCCTTCTGGAGGCGGCATGCCGAAGGCGGCGCGGTCGACCTCGCGCTGGTGGGCTTCCGTGAGGCGTCTCATGGTGTCTATCTTCTGGCCCTCCGTGATGAGGGCAAGGCGGCCTGCCTCCAGTGTCTCAACGTCAGCATCCGCCGGGATGGGGGCGGACAGATCGTGCAACGCGGCCTGCAAGGCGTTGCGGGCATTCTCGTCGGAGGCGACGCCGTGGTTGATGACTAGCACTTCGGTGACGGTGCTGCCGCCACTATCAGCTCGAGGGAGAGGGTCGTCAAAGACGATCACATCGGTGGGGAAGGCGTCAAGCGACTCCGTGTCGGAGTCGACAAGCATCGGGTCGGTGGAGCCTACCGACTCCAAGTCCGCGGTAGGCTCACCGGAGACGTGGAGTTGGTCGAGGAGGATGACGAGGCGGCTCTCGGGGCAGCCTTTGCCCGCGTCGGATGCGGGCTCGTCGGTGATACGAGTCTCGCCAAGAAGATCGGCGCGGCAGCTCGCTGCGCAGGCATCGTCGATGCTTTGCAGCACGTCGAGGCAAGCACCATCGGGCGTGCCGGGCTGGCTACGCTCGCTGGAGAGGAAAAGGGTTCCCGTCCAGAGCAAGTCTCCGGACGACGGTGCACCTGGCCCCATGGTGGGCGCCAAATGTCGGGTGGTAGGTGCGACATATGCCAACGGATGGCTTATCATTGTGGGAGCCAGTAAGACATCGCCGGTGCCTGGAAACGGGATAAGGTGAAGACATGCACGCCGGCGGATCTTACCCAAGTTGGGGGCTCTCTGTGGAGATAATACCCCTACTCCTGCTCTGCGGGGTCTCCGCATGATCACTAGATCGATAAGAAGCTACAAGAGGCTCCTTGAGCTGTTCGGTGGGAGGAGGAAGAAGGGCAAGGCTAGCTCTCTTCTCTCCCTATGGTAGTGCCTAAAACTCTCTGAGATCCACCCTTTGCATGGGTGTCCCTGGGGGTTTATATAGGCCTACCCCCCATGGGTACAATGGTAATCCGGCTGGGTGTGGGCCCAGGCCGTCAGCATCTACGACCGCCGGCTTCTCCGCCGGCTTCTGGGGCCCGCCGGCTACCGGCCCATTGGTCGACAAGCCGACCCCACCGCTTGGGGGATCTTGTCGGGGGCTGGTTACTATTGCCTCGCCTCTGATGACGAGGGCTTTGTCGAGGTAAGCATGGCTACAGTGCCACCGCCTTGCGGGCTCCCACAGTAGCCTTACCTCGTCTCGTCTGCTTAATGGTGCGCGCGCCCCAAGGTGGGAAGCAAGCCGGCTTTAGGAAGCCGGCCCGGCCTTAGGCCGGCTGGGGGAGATCGGGCCGTCTTCGGATGTCTCTCTGACCGAAGGGGCCCGCCGCATGCGGGCCGTACTGGCAACCCGTCATGGATGGCGTCATGATCCGCATGGCAACAGTGCCTCGCCGGACGGGAGATGGCCTCCCCGTACGGCGTACTGTAGCCATGCATGTTTCGGGATTCGGGGTGGCAGGGTCCGCTGTAGCCACGCCCCGTCCCGTCACCATTATGGGGGGTGGACTTTAGGGTGCGGCCTACGGCCGCCTGCTTCTTGGAGTCGGTCCTTCTTGGGCCGGCTTCTTGGAGTCGGTCCTTCAGGGCCGGCTTCTCGGAGTCGGCCCTATCGTGGCGTCCTCCAAAGTTTGTTTATTGCTGGGCCGCCTTTCGCCAGCCGGCCTATGTGCTAGCCGGCCGGAAGAAGGCGGCCCCATGTCTTAGGTGCTTCAAGGCCCGGTCGGCCCATTGTTTTTTCTGAGGGTCAAAGGGAGCCGGTTAGGCTACCCATGGTCATTTACTTCGACATGATGAACTATAATATGCAAGGGATGAACAAGACAATTCCCGAGCTCTTCGCAATGTTAAAGGCTGCGTAGGTAGAAATCAAAAAGGAGCATCAAGTGTTGATGGTCAACAAGACCACCAGTTTCAAGAAAAAGGGTAAAGGAAAGAAGAAGTGGAACTTCAAGAAGAATGGCAAACAAGTTGCTGCTCAAGAGAAGAATCACAAGTCTGGACCTAAGCACGAGGCCGAGTGCTCTATCGCAAGCGATCGGTCCTTTGAAGCGGAACTGCCCCAAGTATTTGGCGGATAAGAAGGATGGCAAGGTGAACAAAGGTATATGTGATATACATGTTATTGATGTGTACCTTACCAAAGCTCACAGTAGCACCTGGGTATTTGATACTGGTTCTGTTGCTAATATTTGCAACTCAAAACAAGGACTGCAGATTAAGCAAAGACTGGCTAAGGACGAGGTGACGATGCGTGTGGGAAATGGTTCCAAAGTCGATGTGATCGCCGTCGGCACGCTACCTCTACATCTACCTTCGGGATTAGTTTTAGACCTAAATAATTGTTATTTGGTGCCAGCATTGAGCATGAACATTATATCTGGATCTTGTTTGATGCAAGACGGTTATTCATTTAAATCTGAGAATAATGGTTGTTCTATTTATATGAGTAATATCTTTTATGGTCATGCACCCTTGAATAGTGGTGTATTTTTTATTGAATCTCGATAGTAGTGATACACATATTCATAATGTAGAAGCCAAAAGATGAAGAGTTCATAATGATAGTGCAACTTATTTGTGGCACTGTCGTTTGGGTCATATTGGTGTAAAGCGCATGAAGAAACTCCATACTGATGGACTTTTGGAATCCCTTGATTGTGAATCACTTGGTACTTGCAAACCATGCCTCATGGGAAAGATGACTAAAACGCCGTTCTCCGGAACTATCGAGCGAGCAACAAATTTGTTGGAAATCATACATACTGATGTATGTGGTCCAATGAATATTGAAGCTCACAGCGGGTATCGTTATTTTCTCACCTTCACAGATGATTTGAGCAGATATGGGTATATCTACTTAATGAAACATACGTCTGAAACATTTGAAAAGTTCAAAGAATTTCAGAGTGAAGTGGAAAATCATCGTAACAAGAAAATAAATTTCTACGATCTGATCGTGGAGGAGAATATTTGAGTTACGAGTTTGGTCTACATTTGAAACAATGCAGAATAGTTTCTCAACTCACGCCACCCGTAACACCACAACGTAATGGTGTGTCCAAACGTCGTAATCGTACTTTAATAGATATGGTGCGATCTATGATGTCTCTTACTGATATACCGCTCTCGTTTTGGGGTTATGCTTTAGAGACGGATGCATTCACCTTAAATAGGGCACCATCAAAATCTGTTGAGACGACGCCTTATGAACTATGGTTTGGCAAGAAACCAAAATTGTCGTTTCTTAAAGTTTGGGGTTGCGTTGCTTATGTGAAAAAGCTTCAACCTGATAAGCTCGAACCCAAATCAAAGAAATGTGTCTTCATAGGATACCCAAAGGAAACTGTTGGGTACACCTTCTATCACAGATCCGAAGGCAAAACATTCGTTGCTAAAAATGGATCCTTTCTAGAGAAGGAGTTTCTCTCGAAAGAAGTGAGTGGGAGGAAAGTAGAACTTGATGAGGTAACTATACCTGCTCCCTTATTGGAAAATAGTTCATCACAGAAACCAGTTCCTGTGACGACTACACCAATTAGTGAGGAAGCTAATGATATTGATCATGAAACTTCAGATCAAGTTACTACAGAATCTCGTAGGTCAACCAGAGTAAGATCCGCACCAAAGTGGTACGGTAATCCTATTCTGGAGGTCATGTTACTTGACCATGGCGAACCTACAAACTATGACGAAGCGATGATGAGCCTAGATTCCGCAAAATGGCTTGAGGCCATGAAATCTGAGATGGGATCCATGTATGAGAACAAAGTGTGGACTTTGGTTGACTTGCCCGATGATCGGCAAGCCATCGAGAATAAATGGATCTTCAAGAAGAAGACTGACGTTGATAGTAATGTTCCTGTCTATAAAGCTCAACTTGTTGCGAAAGGTTTTCGACAAGTTCAAGGGGTTGACTACGACGAGACTTTCTCACCCGTAGCGATGCTTAAGTCCTTCCGAATCATGTTAGCAATTGCCGCATTTTACGATTATGAAATTTGGCAAATGGACGTCAAAACTGCATTCCTGAATGGATTTCTGGAAGAAGAGTTGTATATGATGCAACCAGAAGGTTTTGTCGATCCAAAAGGTGCTAACAAAGTGTGCAAGCTCCAGCGATCCATTTATGGACTGGTGCAAGCCTCTCGGAGTTGGAATAAATGCTTTGATAGTGTGATCAAAGCATATGGTTTTATCTGAGACTTTTGGAGAAGCTTTGTATTTACAAGAAAGTGAGTGGGAGCTCTGTAGCATTTCTAATATTATATGTGGACGACATATTATTGATTGGAAATGATATAGAATTTTTGGATAGCATAAAAGGATACTTGAATAAAAGTTTTTCAATGAAAGACCTCGGTGAAGCTGCTTATATATTGGGCATCAAGATCTATAGAGATAGATCAAGACGCTTGATTGGACTTTCACAAAGTACATACCTTAAAGTTTTGAAAAGGTTCAAAATGAATCAAGCAAAGAAAGGGTTCTTGCCTGTAATACAAGGTGTGAAGTTGAGTCAGACTCAATGCCCGATCACCGCAGAAGATAGAGAGAAAATGAAAGATGATCCCTATGCTTCTGCCATAGGCTCTATCATGTATGCAATGTTGTGTATCAGACCTGATGTGTGCCTTCCTATTAGTTTAGCAGGGGTACCAAAGTAATCCAGGAGTGGATCACTTGACAACGGTCAGGAACATCCCGAAGTACCTGAAAAGGACTAAGGATATGTTTCTCGTTTATGGACGTGACAAAGAGCTAGTCGTAAATGGTTACGTCGATGCAAGCTTTGACATTGATCCGGACGATTCTAAATCGCAAACCGGATACGTATTTATATTGAACGGTGGAGCTGTCAGTGTTGGGGATCGTTGCAGAAATTAAAAAAATTCTATGCATCACCAAGATCAAACTATGGAGTAACTAGCAACGAGAGAGAGGGGAGTGCATCTTCATACCCTTGAAGATCGCGAGACGGAAGCATTGCAAGAATGCGGTTGGAGGAGTCGTACACGTAGCGATTCAGATCGCGGTCGAATCCGATCTAAGCACCGAACAACGGTGCCTCTGTGTTCAACACACGTGCAGCCCGGTGACGTCTCCCGCGCCTTGATCCAGCAAGGAGGAGGGAGAGGTTGAGGAAGAAGGCTCCAGCAGCACGACGGCGTGGTGGTGATGGAGTGGCAGTTCTCCGGCAGGGCTTCGCCAAGCTCACGCGGAGGAGGAGAGGTATTGGGGAGGGGAGGAGCTGCACCTTGGATGTGGTGCTGCACCCCTCCCTCCACCCCTCTATTTATAGGGAGAAGGGGGAAGGGGGCCGGCCCCTCTAGATGAGATCTAGAGGGGGCAGGGAGGGCTTGCCCCCAAGCAGGGGCGCCCCTTTAGGGTCCCCCCACAAGCAACCCTAGGCGCATGGGCCCTAGGGGGATGGCGCCCAGCCCACTAGGAGCTGGATCCCTTCCACCTATGGCCCATAAGGCCCTCCGGGGCAGGTGGACCCTCCCGGTGGACCCCCGGAACCCCTCCGGTGGTCCCGGTACAATACCGGTATACCCCTGAATATTTCCGGTGACCATATGATGACTTCCCATATATAAATCTTCACCTCTGGACCATTTTGGAACTCCTCGTGACGTCCGAGATCTCATCCGGGACTACGAACAACATTCGGTAATCACATACAAATCTTCCTTATAACCCTAGCGTCATCGAACCTTAAGTGTGTAGACCCTACGGGTTCGGGAATCATGCAGACATGACCGAGATAGCTCTCTGGTCAATAACCAACAGCGGGATCTGGATACCCAAGTTGGCTCCCACATGTTCCATGATGATCTCATCAGATGAACCAAGATGTCAAGGATTCAAGCAATCCTGTATATATTCCCTTTGTCAATCGGTACGTTACTTGCCCGAGATTCGATCGTCGGTATCCCAATACCTCGTTCAATCTCGTTACCGGCAAGTCACTTTACTCGTTCCATAATGCATGATCCCGTGACCAACTACTTAGTCACATTGAGCCCATTATGATAATGCATTACCGAGTGGGCCCAGAGATACCTCTCCGTCATACGGAGTGACAAATCCCAGTCTCGATTCGTGCCAACCCAACAGACACTTTCGAAGATACCTGTAGTGCACCTTTATATCCACCCAGTTACATTGTGACGTCTGGTACACCCAAAGCATTCCTACGGTATCCGGGAGTTACACAATCTCATGGTCTAAGGAAATGATACTTGACATTAGAAAAGCTTTAGATAACGAACTACACAATCTTGTGCTATGCTTAGGATTGGGTCTTGTCCATCACATCATTCTCCTAATGATGTGATCCCGTTATCAATGACATCCAATGTCCATAGTCAGGAAACCATGACCATCTGTTGATCAACGAGCTAGTCAACTAGAGGCTCACTAGGGACTTGTTGTGGTCTATGTATTCAGACATGTATTATGGTTTCCGGTCAATACAATTATAGCATGAATGATAGACAATTATCATGAGAAAGGAAATATAATAGTAACCATTTTATTATTGCCTCTAGGGAATATTTCCAACAGTCTCCCACTTGCACTAGAGTCAATAATCTAGTTACATTGTGATGAATCGAACACCCATAGAGTTCTGGTGTTGATCATGTTTTGCTCGTGGAAGAGGTTTAGTCAACGGATATGCGACATTCAGATCCGTATGCACTTTTCAAATATCTATGTCTCCATCTTGAACATTTTCACGAATGGAGTTGAAGCGACGCTTGATGTGTCTAGTCTTCTTATGAAACCTGGGCTCCTTGGCAAGGGCAATAGCTCCAGTGTTGTCACAGAAGAGAGTCATCGGGCCCGACGCATTGGGAATAACTCCTAGGTAGGTAATGAACTCCTTCACCTAGATTGCTTCATGTGCTGCCTCCGAGGCCGCCATGTACTCCGCTTCACATGTAGATCCCGCCGCGACGCTTTGCTTGCAACTGCACCAGCTTACTACCCCACCATTCAAAATGTACACGTATCCGGTTTGTGACTTGGAGTCATCCAGATCTGTGTCGAAGCTAGCATCGACGTAACCCTTTACGACGAGCTCTTTGTCACCTCCATAAGCGAGAAACATATCCTTAGTCCTTTTCGGTGCTTCAGGATATTCTTGACCGCTATCCTTGTTCCATGCGGGATTACTTTGGTACCTTCCTACCAAACTTACGGCAAGGTTTACATCAGGTCTGGTACACAGCATGGCATACATAATAGACCCTGTGGCTGAGGCATAGGGGATGACACTCATCTTTTCTCTATCTTCTGCCGTGGTCGGGCTTTGAGCCGAGCTCAATTTCACAACTTGCAATACAGGCAAGAACCCTTTCTTGGACTAATCCATATTGAACTTCTTCAATATCTTATCAAGGTATGTGCTTTGTGAAAGACCTACGAGGCGTCTCGATCTATCTCTATAGATCTTGATGCCTAATATGTAAGCAGCTTCTCCAAGGTCCTTCATTGAAAAACACTTATTCAAGTAGGCCTTTATGCTTTCCAAAAGTTCTATATCATTTCCCATCAATAGTATGTCATCCACATATAATATGAGAAATGCTACAGAGCTCCCACTCACTTTCTTGTAAACGCAGGCTTCTCCATAAGTCTGCATAAAGCCAAACGCTTTGATCATTTCATCAAAGCGAATGTTCCAACTCCGAGATGCTTGCACCAGCCCATAGATGGAGCGCTGGAGCTTGCATACCTTGTTAGCATTCTTAGGATCGACAAAACCTTCCGGTTGCATCATATACAATTCTTCCTTAAGGAAGCCGTTAAGGAATGCCGTTTTGATGTCATTTGACATATCTCATAATCATAGAATGCGGCAATTGCTAACATGATTCGGACGGACTTCAGCTTCGCTACGGGTGAGAAGGTCTCATCGTAGTCAACCCCTTGAACTTGTCGATAACCCTTAGCGACAAGCCGAGCCTTGTAGATGGTAACATTACCATCCGCGTCCGTCTTCTTCTTAAAGATCCATTTATTTTCTATCGCTCGCCGATCATCGGGCAAGTCTGTCAAAGTCCATACTTTGTTTTCATACATGGATCCTATCTCGGATTGCATGGCTTCAATCCATTTGTTGGAATCTGGGCCCACCATCGCTTCTTCATAGTTCAAAGGTTCATTGTTGTCTAACAACATGATTTCCAGGACAGGCTTGCCATACCATTCTGGTGTGGAACGTGTCCTCGTGGACCTATGAAGTTCATTAGCAACTTGATCCGAAGTACCTTGATCATCATCATTAACTTCCTCTCTAGTCGGTGCAGGCACCACCGAAACATCTTCCCGAGCTGCGCTACTTTCCGCTTCAAGAGGCGGTACTTCATCAAGTTCTACTTTCCTCCCACTTACTTCTTTCGAGAGAAACTCTTTCTCCAGAAAGGACCCGTTCTTGGCAACAAAGATCTTGCCTTCGGATCTGAGGTAGAAGGTATACCCAATGGTTTCCTTAGGTTATCCTATGAAGACGCATTTTTCCGACTTGGGTTTGAGCTTTTCAGGTTGAAGTTTCTTGACATAAGCATCGCATCCCCAAACTTTTAGAAACGAGAGCTTAGGTTTCTTCCCAAACCATAATTCATATGGTGTCATCTCAACGGATTTTGATGGAGCCCTATTTAAAGTGAATGTGGCAGTCTCTAAAGCATAACCCCAAAATGATAGCGGTAGATCGGTAAGAGACATCATAGATCGCACCATATCCAATAGAGTGCGATTACGACATTCGGACACACCATTACGCTAAGGTGTTCCAAGCGACGTGAGTTGTGAAACGATTCCACATTTCCTTAAGTGTGTGCCAAATTCGTGACCCAAATATTCCCCTCCACAATCTGATCGTAAGAACTTTATTTTCCTGTCACGTTGATTTTCAACCTCACTCTGAAATTCCTTGAACTTTTCAAAGATCTTAGACTTGTGTTTCATTAAGTAGACATACCCATATCTACTTAAGTCATTAGTGAGGGTGAGAACATAACGATAGCCACCGCGAGCCTCAACGCTCATTGGACCGCACACATCAGTATGTATGATTTCCAATAAGTTGGTTGCTCGCTCCATTGTTCCGTAGAACGGAGTCTTGGTCATTTTGCCCATGAGGCATGGTTCACACGTGTCAAATGATTCATAATCAAGAGACTCCAAAAGTCCATCTGCATGGAGTTTCTTCATGCATTTGACACCAATGTGACCAAGGCGGCAGTGCCACAAGTATGTGGGACTATCATTATCAACCTTACAATTCTTGGCATTCACACTATGAATATGTGTAACATCACGTTCGAGATTCAATAAAAATAAACCATTGACCAGCTGGGCATGACCATAAAATATATCTCTCATATAAATAGAACAACCATTATTCTTAGATTTAAATGAGTAGCCATCTTGCATTAAATGAGATCCAGATACAATGTTCATGATCAAAGCTGGCACTAAATAACAATTATTGAGGTTTAAAACTAATCCCGTAGGTAAATGTAGAGGTAGCGTGCCGATGGCAATCACATCGACCTTGGAACCATTTCCGACGCGCATCGTCACCTCGTCCTTTGCCAGTCTCCGCTTATTCCGCATCTCCTGTTTTGAGTTACAAATATGAGCAACCGCACCGGTATCAAATACCCAGGAGCTACTACGAGTACTGGTAAGGTACACATCAATAACATGTATATCACATATACCTTTGGTGTTGCCGGCCTTCTTGTCCGCTAAGTACTTGGGGCAGTTCCACTTCCAGTGACCATTTCCCTTGCAATAAAAACACTCAGTCTCAGGCTTGGGTCCATTCTTTGGCTTCTTCCCGGCAGCTTGCTTACCGGGCGCGGCAACTCCCTTGCCGTCTTTCTTGAAGCCCTTTTTACCCTTGCCTTTCTTGAACTTAGTGGTCTTATTCACCATCAACACTTGATGTTCCTTTTTTATTTCCACCTCCACTGATTTCAGCATTGAATATACCTCAGGAATGGTTTTCTCCATCCCCTGCATATTGAAGTTCATCACAAAGCTCTTGTAGCTAGGTGGAAGCGGCTGAAGGATTCATCGGCGATCTGCGTCATCCGGAGATTAACTCCCGGTGAGACAAGCGGTTGTGCAACCTGACATTTTGAGTATGTGTTCGCTGACGGAACTATTCTCCTCCATCTTACAACTGTAGAACTTGTCGGAGACTTCATATCTCTCGACCCGGGCATGAGCTTGGAAAACCATTTTCAGCTCTTGGAACATCTCATATGCTCTGTGCTGCTCGAAACGCTTTTGGAGCCCGGTTCTAAGTGTAAAGCATGCCGCCTTGAACAGGAGTAATCATCAACACTTGTCGCCAGCGTTCATAATGTCTTGGTTTGCTGGGACAGGTGCTTCACCTAGCGGTGCTTCAAGGACATATGCTTTCTTAGCAGCTATGAGGACGATCCTCAAGTTCCGGACCCAGTCCGTATAGTTGCTACCATCGTCTTTCAGCTTGGTTTTCTCTAGGAACGCGTTTAAGTTGAGGGCAACATTAGCGTGGGCCATTTGATCTACAAGACATATTGTAAAGATTTTAGACTAAGTTCATGATAATTAAGTTCATCTAATCAAATTATTTAATGAACTCCCACTCAGATAGACATCCCTCTAGTCATCTAAGTGATACATGATCCGAGCCAACTAGGTCGTGTTTGATCATCACGTGAGACGGACTAGTCATCATCGGTGAACATCTTCATGTTGATCGTATCTTCTATACGACTCATGTTCGACCTTTCGGTCTCTTGTATTCCGAGGCCATGTCTGTACATGCTAGGCTCGTCAAGTCAACCTAAGTATTTTGCTTGTGTAAATCTGGCTTACACCCGTTGTATTCGAACGTTAGAATCTATCAACCTGATCATCATGTGGTGCTTCAAAACAACGAACCTTCGCAACGGTGCACAGTTAGGGGGAACACTTTCTTGAAATTTTATGAGGGATCATCTTATTTATGCTACTATCATTCTAAGCAAATAAGATGTAAAACATGATAAACATCACATGCAATCAAATAGTGACATGATATGGCCAATATCATTTTGCTCCTTTTGATCTCCATCTTCGGGGTGCCATGATCATCATCGTCACCGGCATGACACCATGATCTCCATCATCATGATCTCCATCATCGTGTCTTCATGAAGTTGTCTCGCCAACTGTTACTTCTACTACTATGGCTAACGGCTTAGCAATAAAGTAAAGTAATTACATGGTGTTATTCAATGACACGCAGGTCATACAATAAATTAAGACAACTCCTATGGCTCTTGCCAGTTGTCATACTCATCGACATGCAAGTCGTGATTCCTATTACAAGAACATGATCAATCTCATACATCACATATATATATATCATTCATCACATCCTTTTGGCCATATCACATCACACGGCACATGCTGCAAAACAAGTTAGACGTCCTCTAATTGTTGTTGCAAGTTTTTTACATGGCTGCTGTAGGTTTCTAGCAAGAATGTTTCTTTCCTACGCCAAAACCACAACGTGATATGCCAATTGCTATTTACCCTTTATAAGGACCCTTTTCATCGAGTCCGATCCGACTAAAGTGGGAGAGACAGACACTCGCTAGCCACCTTATGCAACTAGTGCATGTCAGTCGGTGGAACCTGTCTCACGTAACCATACGTTTAAGGTCGGTCCAGGCCGCTTCATCCCACGATGCCGCCGAAACAAGATAAGACTAGTAGTGGCAAGTAAATTGACAAAATCGATGCCCACAACAAACTTGTGTTCTACTCGTGCATAGAAACTACGCATAGACCTAGCTCATGATGCCACTGTTGGGGATCGTTGCAGAAATTAAAAAATTTCTACGCATCACCAAGATCAATCTATGGAGTAACTAGCAACAAGAGAGAGGGGAGTGCATCTTCATACCCTTGAAGATCGCGAGACGGAAGCGTTGCAAGAACGCAGTTGGAGGAGTCGTACACGTAGCGATTCGGATCGTAGCCGAATCCGATCTAAGCACCGAACAATGGTGCCTTCACGTTCAACACACGTGCAGCCCGGTGACGTCTCTCGCGCCTTGATCCAGCAAGGAGGAGGGAGAGGTTGAGGAAGAAGGCTCCAACAGCAGCATGACGGCGTGGTGGTGATGGAGTGGCAGTTCTCCGGCAAGGCTTCGCCAAGCTCACGCAGAGGAGGAGAGGTGTTGGGGAGGAGAGGTGTTGGGGAGGGGAGGGGATGCGCCTTGGATGTGGTGTTGCACCCCTCCCTCCACCCCTCTATTTATAGGGAGAAGGGGAAGAAGGCCCTCTAGATGAGATCTAGAGGGGGGAGGAGGCCAAGGGGGAGGGGGCTTGCCCCCCAAGCAAGGGGCCCCTTTAGGGTTCCCCCCAACCCTAGGCGCATGGGCCCTAGGGGGGATGGCGCCCAGCCCACTAGGGGCTGGTTCCCTTCCACCTATGGCCCATAAGGCCCTCCGGGGCAGGTGGACCCTCCCAATGGACCCCCGGAACCCCTCCGGTGGTCCCGGTACAATACCGGTATACCCCCCGAATATTTCCAGTGACCATATGATGACTTCCCATATATAAATCTTCACCTCCCGACCATTCCGGAACTCCTCGTGACGTCCGAGATCTCATCCAGGACTACGAACAACATTTGGTAATCACATACAAATCTTCCTTATAACCCTAGCGTCATCGAACCTTAAGTGTGTAGACCCTACGGGTTCGGGAATCATGCAGACATGACCGAGACAGCTCTCTGTCAATAACCAACAACGGGATCTGGATACCCATGTTGGCTCCCACATGTTCCACGATGATCTCATCGGATGAACCACGATGTCGAGGATTCAAGCAATCCTGTATACAATTCCCTTTGTCAATCGGTACGTTACTTGCCCGAGATTCGATCGTCGGTATCCCAATACCTCGTTCAATCTCGTTACCGGCAAGTCACTTTACTCGTTCCGTAATGCATGATCCCGTGACCAACTACTTAGTCACATTGAGATCATTATGATGATGCATTAGCGAGTGGCCCAGAGATACCTCTCCGTCATACGGAGTGACAAATCCCAGTCTCGATTCGTGCCAACCCAACAGACACTTTCGGAGATACCTGTAGTGCACCTTTATAGCTACCCAGTTATGTTGTGACGTTTGGTACACCCAAAGCATTCCTACGGTATCCGGGAGTTACACAATCTCATGGTCTAAGGAAATGATACTTGACATTAGAAAAGCTTTAGCAAACGAACTACACGATCTTCTGCTATGCTTAGGATTGGGTCTTGTCCATCACATCATTCTCCTAATGATGTGATCCCGTTATCAATGACATACAATGTCCATAATCAGGAAACCATGACCATCTGTTGATCAACGAGCTAGTCAACTAGAGGCTCACTAGGGACATGTTGTGGTCTATGTATTCACACATGTATTATGGTTTCCGGTCAATACAATTATAGCATGAATGATAGACAATTATCATGAGCAAGGAAATATAATAATAACCATTTTATTATTGCCTCTAGGGCATATTTCCAATAGTCAGTTGGTGCAGTTCTAAACAAAGCATCGTGGCGGGATCTACGTGTGAAGCGGAGTACATAGCTGCTTCGGAAGCAGCAAATGAAGGAGTCTGGATGAAGGAGTTCATATCCGATCTAGGTGTCATACCTAGTGCATCGGGTCCAATGAAAATCTTTGTGACAATACTGGTGCAACTGCCTTGGTAAAGGAATCCAGATTGCACAAGAGAACCAAGCACATCAAGAGACGCTTTAATTCCATCCGGGACCGAGTCCAGGTGGGAGACATAGAGATTTGCAAGATACATACGGATCTGAATGTTGCAGGCCCGTTGACTAAGCCTCTTCCACGAGCAAAACATGATCAGCAACAAGGCTCCATGGGTGTTAGAATCATTACTGTGTAATCTAGATTATTGACTCTAGTGCAAGTGGGAGACTGAAGGAAATATGCCCTAGAGGCAATAATAAAGTTATTATTTATTTCCTCATATCATGATAAATGTTTATTATTCATGCTAGAATTGTATTAACCGGAAACATAATACATGTGTGAATACATAGACAAGCATAGTGTCACTAGTATGCCTCTACTTGACTAGCTCATTGATCAAAGATGGTTGAGTTTCCTAACCATAGATATGAGTTATCATTTGATCAATGGGATCACATCATTAGAAGAATGATGTGATTGACTTGACCCATTTTGTTAGCTTAGCACTTGATCATTTAGTATGTTGCTATTGCTTTCTTCATGACTTATACATGTTCCTATGACTATGAGATTATGTAACTCCCGCTTAACGGAGGAACACTTTGTGTGCTACCAAATGTCACAACGTAACTGGGTGATTATAAAGGTGCTCTACAGGTGTCTCCGAAGATACTTGTTGAGTTGACGTATTTCGAGATTAGGATTTGTCACTCCGATTGTCAGAAAGGTATCTCTGGGCCCTCTCGGTAATGCACATCACTATAAGCCTTGCAAGCAATGTAGCTAATGAGTTAGTTGCGGGATGATGCATTACATAACGAGTAAAGAGACTTGCCGGTAACGAGATTGAACTAGGTATTGAGATACCGATGATCGAATCTCGGGCAAGTAACATACCGATGACAAAGGGAACAACGTATGTTGTTATGCGGTTTGACCGACAAAGATCTCCGTAGAATATGTAGGAGCCAATATGAGCATCTAGGTTCTGCTATTGGTTATTGACCGTAGACGTGTCTAGGTCATGTCTACATAGTTCTCGAACTCGTAGGGTCCGCGCGCTTAAAGTTCGATGACGATCAATATTATGAGTTTTGCGTTTTGATGTACCAAAGGTAGTTCGGAGTCCCGGATATGATCACGGACATGACGAGGAGTCTCGAAATGATCGAGACGTGAAGATTGATATATTGGACGACTATGTTCGGACACCGGAATGGTTTCGGGGAGTTTCAGACATATACCGGAGTACCGGGGGGTTACCGGAACCCCCCGCGGAGCTTAATGGGCCAAGATGGGCCTTAGTGGAGAAGAGGAGGGGCGGCTAGGGCTGCCCCCCCCCCTCTAGTCCGAATTGGACAAGGAGGGGGGCGGTGCCCCCTTTCCTTCCTCCTCTCTCCTTTCCTTCCTTTCCCCCTCCTACTCCAACTAGGAAAAGAGGGAGTCCTACTCCCAGTGGGAGTAGGACTCCTCCCTAGCGCGCCCTCCTCCTGGCTGGCCGCCCCCTCCCCCTGGTCCTTTATATACGGGGGCAGGGGGCACCTCTAGAGACAACAATTGATCTCTTGATCTCTTAGCCGTGTGCGGTGCCCCCCTCCACCATATTCCACCTCGGTAATATCGTAGCGGTGCTTAGGCGAAGCCCTGCGTCGGTAGCATCATCGACACCGTCATCACGCCGTCGTGCTGACGGAACTCTCCCGCAAAGCTCTGCTGGATCGGAGTTCGTGGGATGTCATCGAGCTGAACGTGTGCTGAACTCGGAGGTGTCGTACGTTCGGTACTTAATCGGTCGGATCGTGAAGACGTACGACTACATCAACCGTGTTGTGCTAACGCTTCCGCTTTCGGTCTACGAGGGTACGTGGACAACACTCTCCCCTCTCGTTGCTATGCATCACCATGATCTTGCGTGTGCGTAGAATTTTTTTTAAAATTACTACATTCCCCAACAATACAAGTTTTGGAGCCTCCTCTAGTTGATCTAGTTCTAGTTCTTGTTGGTCCTAGTTGACTAATTAGAGCTAGCCCAAGCCACCTCTAATCCTCATAATTAGAAGCCCCGTGTCATTCTAATCTCCTCCCTCTAGTTCTCCGACGATGATTAGCTCTGGATGGCGAAGCGCTGCCGGATCGTGAAGACCGTACGCTTGCAACCAAGTAGAGGGGCCGTGCCTTCGGTCTTACATTCAGGGATCGTTCGAGGGCGGTTCGCGGGATCATCATCGACGTTCGAGGGACTTCAAGTACGATCTACACCGACTCGTCTACTTTTGCTGCACTCCGAGAGTTGGTAACGATCGTTGATCACAACCCGATATGCATCTTCATATTGTTCCTGGGTGATCGTAGGGTGAATTTTTTTTTGTTTTCTACTACGTTTCCCAACACTATACACTACCTTGTACAATAGTATTCGACACAACTCTAACAAACTCAACTTTTGCGAATATTCTTCATCACCTTGGATTCATCCATGCATCGAACCTCCATGTACATTGGACTTGAGATTATACCATGAGCACCGCTGCTATTCCCGGACTCAGTATAACTACACCTACAACTATAGTCCCTTCTTGTCTTCTTCGTAGTCAACACTCAAGCAAAAAATTAAGTTCCTCGTTACTTTAATTTGTGCTCCCAACTTCCGAAGTATCCGTTCAACGCCATCATATATTGATCACTAATTTGCGTGTAAGTGAACAACTGACAAATTGGACGCCACATATAAGAGTTACATGAATTCAACATCACCGCTCTTTCTTGACTGTCTATCTGAAACTTGAAGGAATTTCACCGTCGTCCTTTGTCATCCTGAATCAACTTCACAATTGTCTCACCTTTTTTCCGAATAGTCTCTGACATGTCCCATAGCTGTAGCAATCAATAGTCTCTGACATGTCCCATAGTTGTAGCAATCTGCCTCCTTCTATACTTGTCATCCGCACTTTGCCAGGAATATAACATGCATACATTACAATCACATTATTTGCCAATATATATGATACAAGTGATTCTGTACAAACATAGGCACATAATTTCATGTTTATTTACATGACAGATAGATTACAACCAAGTTTAATTACAACAGTAAATACTGATATATGTCCATCTCCATATCTGTATATTTACAAAGCACGAGAGCCAAACACCTGCATCGTTTGGAGGTTCAGTCTTCCAACAGTAGCAGTTTGGGGCTGTACATTCTGCTGCTTGGCACATACATTTTGGGCGAGCCAAGATACTGCCCTCTTATTGACCAAGACATATTTGAACAGTGAACTGAACCACTCTAGGCTTAATTTGCTTCTAGTACCTCCCATTCGTCGTCGTCGTCATCCGAAGATGTGGCATCGTCCTTAGCATGACTCCTCTGAGGCACATCATTTCTGTTATCATCGTTCCCCAAAGGCCGGTCTGTGTCAACTGACGCAGTCTTACAGTCATCCTTGTGGGAAGAATTAGCTGAGCTGCTAGTTGCCACCAAGGCTGATTTAAGCTTGCTTACATGGGCGTGGATGCTTGATATTTCTCCTCTACAAAAGTAAAACAAGGGCATTCATATTCGGAGGTTGTATCGATAATACAAGAGCTAACTATGGTTGGCCAAAGAGTTAGAAGCCAGTGTGCAGCTCAATTCAAAGCATGGCTTAGTAATCTTCACTAGTTAGGAGTTTTCTCCTTTTTAGCTCTGTTTTTTTCTTTACTTTGTTTGACACGTTAATCATGTAGTATTGATTTATGTTAACAATATAAAAAATGCACTGGGGAATTCCCCACTTTTATGCTAAAAAAAAGGCTATCTCACATGCAGCACCAAGCTCCTTTTCTACAGGTTCTTGATGCCGAGGCCCCCCAGCTCGACCGGCCTGCAGTCATCGTACCATGCTACTGAGCAGTTGCCACCATTAGCGTCGAGGTGATCGGTTCAGAAGAACTTGTGCAACCACTTATCGATGGCCTCGAGCAGGCACTTATCGATGGCCTCAAGAAGCCACATGGGCAACTCAGTTGCCATCATGGTGTGGATGGAATCGCGGGCAGAATTGTTTTCACCATGACGAGCCACCCTCCTTTGATGATCATCCCGCTCACCAGCCACAAACTTGTTACCAGTTTTGTCCAACAAAGATTGGTAGTCAGCTACCAGATGGAAAGGCAAGGTTGGTAACTAGATTTTTCACTACGAAGAAGACACGAGTCACCAAAGTTTTGGCTGAAGAGTTGGGTGGTGGGGGAGTGCACCCACCCTCCTATCGAGATAGGCTCCAAAACAAAAGGATGCACACGACATAGTATGGTAGAGCCTCATTTTGAAATTATACACACTAACACTGGTCAAATAAATGCATGTATGAATGAGCAGTAAGCCTATATGAATGGGAGAGTGTAACATACTGCATGATATCAATGATGTGACCCCGGTCCAACAATTGTTCTCTCAGCTGCAACGAGAAAAAATTGAATCCATTAATACAAGGTATGCAAGAAGAGTGTGTGTGTGTGTGAAAGAAACTGCAAAATCTACAAACTAATTTTGCCTATTACCAAAATGTTCTCTTCGGCTTCCTTTTGGAGCTTTCTTGACTCCTCCATTATGCTCCCCATTGTAGCTTCCTTCTCTTTACGTACCAATAGAGCTAATTTATCTTCTTGGATAATTTGCTCCATTGCTGTAGCCTCTTCCTCCAGCGAAGTTGCTAGACGTGCATCTAGTTGAAATTTAATCTGCGCAATCGTAGTGGGTATGAACATAAAGCATTACTATCAATTTCTTACTCACAAAATAACAGCATCCTTGTTCAATATTATTCTATTGGCATTTTGCTCTTAATTAAGTTTAGCTGTTGTTCATCACAAAAAAAAAAAAAGTTTAGCTGTTGTTACCTCCTGAACAGCTGTAAGCGCTTCATTTCTTTGAGCAGCCAATTTGGTAAGCTTAGACTGAAGGTCCTGAGTTAGAGCCACCAACGAACAATTTTCTTCGCACACTACTTGAGCTTGCTATTTAGGAATGAATGAATAGTAAGCCTCATTTTCAATACATATGAAGATACCAAAGCATTAATAAATGGTACCTTATCGTTTGACTCTTTGGAATTCTCAATGAGCTGATTAAAGTGCTCTGCCATGGCAAGAAAATTTTGATGTGCCTTGTCAGCATTTTGTTTTGCTAGTCGAGACTTTTCCTCCTGAAGCTCAACCTCTTTCATCTTCATGATTGTTGATTCATACAAACAGCTCAATAATTCCTGCAATGAGCTTTATGTGATTTTTCGACAAAATTCATGATCAAATTATTGTGTTCTATATATTTAACGAAATTACCTTATGTATATTACAGAATAATTTAAATTTTATTACAAAATTCGGTACCATAATTTGACAAGTGTTGGCATGCAAAATCTTGGCTTACCAATGACTAACTTGGAAAATTCAGGCCTTAAACAAAGCAAAAAAATCAATAAACAATGGAAGCTACCCTTCCCCAGACCCGCGGGAGCTACATGCACCGGGCTGCCCTTTGTTTAATGGAAGCTTTTTAACCCCGGCCTCTGCATCTTAGATGCATGCAGCACACTTATAACAGAGTTTATTACATCATCAAGAAAAATTAATCTCGGCTAAAAAAGAAGAGACCAAAACATCCTGGCCAATAACTACCACGAGATATTATACCCACAAGCAAGACTACTCTATAAACTAATTAGTCTATCAGTGGCACGCCATCCAAATCAGGACATAAAGCAGGACCCATATGTTTCTCAATTTGTTTCAGTGTATTATCTTAATGCTTTCAAGTGAGGAAAAAGAGAAATAACTGGCTGCATGCATACCAATGACTGAAATAAGATTAAACTTCACAGTTTACATAAACATAACTAGATAACTGATAATTTGTGATTCCACAATTAAGAGTAAGGGTTGAATCAAAAGCAATCCCATTGACTTAGCTTTGTACCGTATTTTTAGACTAATAAGCATGTTTTTTCATAAAGGGTAATATATTAATATCAAACTGATATAAAAAAACACCTGGCCTGAGACTAATAAGCATGTAAGAATACGAAAAAATTTACTGAGCTTTTAAAGTGATTTATTGGCAGGTAGGATTAAAAATATAGTTTCCAAGGAGAAAGCCTAGTCATACAACAGTTACCTTGCTTTTAGTGATATCAGAAATATTCTTGTTTATTTCAGTGATATGAAATGACTGAGTGGAGTTATCGAGAAATCCCTCACTTTTATCTGCACCAGGCATCATCCATTCTTCATTAGGCTGATCTGCATCAAGCTCAACCATCGGGCATAAGGAGTAGTGCTTATCACCATCGAAATTGCACGTACTAGTAAATGTTCCACGATGATTGAAATTGAGATGTATTGAAGGTAGCTCCTCATTATGAACTGTCTCGGAACCACCCTTTTCTTGAAAGGCTTGTAATGAATTATCGACGATTTTGGATGAGGCAAATAAGTCAAATAGTTTGTGTTGATCGTCTAGCTTAACAAAAGACTGCTCATTTTTCTCCTCAGTAAAATTCAAAGGTACTTTTGTTGTCTCGTCAACTGTGCATAGATCGCCAAATAAATTGTAGAAGTTGACATCATTTGCTGACTTGTGGAGTTCAGGGGTATTTTCTGCAGTACAGAGTGCACCCAACTCTTCTCCAGCATTATCTTTGTTTTCAAACAGAACTTGTAAGTCATTATTATCCTTTGGGTTGGAGAGCGTATGGACAGTTGGAGCATTTGGCAAGTTCTTTGATGTCTGTTTGTCTTCCTTTGAGTGAAAATTCGCAAGTAAGGTTTCCAAGTAACAGTTATCTCCTGACTTGGCGAAATCATGTTTACTTACCTCATCAGAAAGTTTCAGAGGCACTTGCCCTCCATGTTTCACTGCACAATCTGAAGGGCTCTCCATAAATAATGGCAACGTATTCCCAGAAGAGGCAAGCAAATCTGATAGCTCATAATTATCATTATAATGCTTGTGGTTGCCTATTTCAGTCTCTGGAGTCACTTCATCTTTTTCAGCTGCACAATGATCATTACATCCTCCTGAATCAGACTGCTCATACATATGTGGCTCCGTTGCAGATGTCGATGACGATCCAAGCAGAGCATAATGCTCCTGAAGAAGGCTGTTCATTACTGTTGTAGGAATTCTTGTTTCATTTATCACCACTTTATCCTCAATCTGGGAACATTTTTCTACTTTGTTGTTACTCTGGAATGGTCCATCATAATCTGAAAATGGATCACATTCACCAACAGTGCCACTGCTCTCAGCTGATGTACCGAATAGGACACTGGCATCCTCTTTAGCTCCTACTAGATCCACCAATGATACCCCTCCAGAGTGTAAGTTAGACTTCCTGGCTAACATTTGAAAACAAACAAGCATGAGACTGAAGGCCCCATTGAATAAACAACTAGCAGATGCACATATTTGATTGCTTTTTTTTATTGCTACAAGTATTTCCACGTAATGGGTGAAAACAAACAACAGGAATGAAAAAAAGGGTGCAAACACAGTGCACAAAATTACTTACAATCAGCAGGTCCGTGTTCTGCATAATCAACATCTTGGAGTGCGAAAACTGTTTCGGTAGGTTCGCTTACTGCTGGAATGACATCGGAAAGAACAAATCCAACAGCTGCATCGACATCAGAGGAATACTGACTGGCTACAGCCTTCAATATTCGAAGATCAACCTGTAACACGAATACAAAGGAAAAAAATAACCTTAAATATGCCATGTTTTCTTTATCTCGATGTACAGTTGCACATATGTTAGAATTGGTTGCATAAATACAGTACAAGATATTTGAGGTGGTTCATGTTCATGTTCATGTTAATGAATCCAGTCTCCAGGATGAAGTAAACCATGTTTGGCATTTATTTATTTAAACGAGGCAAAAGATTTGCCATTTTCATTGATTAAGAAGATGAGAGTTGCCTGCTTAATTAACGGAAACCCGGGCGAAAACAGAAACAACACGCCCATAGAAGGGCGCTCCGGCCGACCTGGCACCCACAAGACCAGCAATGATTGACAGGGAAATCAGTAATCCAGCAGGGCTGCACAATGGATGTCAGCATTTTATATTTATTTTTTGGAAAGGTTGAATAATGTCAGCGTAAATGACATGATACTTCGACATTTTACTTGGTTGTTGGCCCCTTGTTACTTCTGTCACTATCTTTTACTGTATTTCCCTATAATTGCTCGATCTTATATTTCTTTACAAAGGGAGTACTTGGTTGGACTTATATTATGTACGTGCAGGCCTACTACTGATGTTCCTTCCATATATGATACATACTGAGCAGAGCATTCTCTCTCGACAGTATTATAAATTATCCTTTATTGGCCTAAACCGGAAATTTACCTCCCCCTAAGAAAAACTGAAATGCTCCCGGGAGCCTATGAATTGATTTTTTTTGAATTGCCCTATTAATAGATTTCATCAAACAGTTTGTCGGCAACCCATACGGTGGTGCCTCGTAGGAGCTAGAGCACAAGAAAATCCAAAATGCAGAGGCGGACCGAAAATAAGATTCTCCAAATAGAATCTTCGCATGTAAGCTAGATGAATTACTCCAATTTTTTTTTCTGCTAAATAGGACTATTATAGAAGAAATTGACCTCAAGATATTTACAAACAAAAACATGAACAAATCTTGTGGAGCGAGCCAGCCGGACCAATCCATACCTGCGGGAAGACCTCTCGGAGGGCGCAGAAGACCTGCTTGAATGCCATCGCCGGCGCCTCCAGAAGTAGAAACGGGCTGGATTTTTGGTCAAGGAGAAGGGGGGTGACATGAAGGTTGGGGGGAGTGGAGAAGACCAGTGAGACAGAGAGAGGGGTGACGGATGGAAAGAAGCCGAGGGAGACGACAGGTGAGGAGGAAAAGCTCGGATGGGGACGCGCCAGTTACCCGCGAATATTCATGGCGTATAGAATGGCAGCTGGGGCCGCAGGTCGTGGGGGCCATACGGTCAGTGAGTGCCACGGTGGGCTGCGCTTGGCTCCCGCCTTCTGGGAGGCTGGGGCGCGAGGAGACCGGCTTGTCAGTGGGCAGGGATAGTGTGGCTCGTTGTCTTGTCTCACGGTGGGTTGACTAGGATAGCAACCAGAGGACCCGTCCGGTGTTGCCGACACGGAGGCCGTTGGCACGTCAAGTTTCAATGTGGTCCACCCGTCACACGTCGTGCACTCGTGTGCGTTTCTTTCCCAGTGCTGCCGACCACCCGTCACGCCCACCGTGAGCCCGTGGTGTCGCCTCGTGCATCTTCCGCTACACGAGGCCTCATCTGAGACCTGGACAGACGGGCCGTCCTGGTGCGCAAGCTGTTCTGTAGTTCGCCGGCGGTTGAAGCGCACGACGGCATGGCAATGCACGCGTCGACGCCTGACGGAAAACCAACCAAGCCATAGGGCCGAAGAAGAACCAGGCTACCGACGCGACTACGGTACACACTGCAAGCCAACGAGTGTCTTGTCTCACAGTTTGGTCCACCATCAGTTTTTTCAGGCACAACTCACAGTCTCTGCTCTCACTCCAAGATAACCAGGGCGATGGTACTGACAGAGTTAATAGTTACAACTTACAAGCATCTGTCATATTTACATGACCGTGGAAACGGTGAAAAAGACGTGCGGCGTACATGCACCCCGAGCCCAAAGAGGCAAAGCACTCTCACCAATCTTTCAGAAACTCGTCGGCCAGATCTTTGTAGCTCACCTTTTTCTTCTTCGGAGCCGCGGGATTTGGATCTGGGGCTGGAACCCCCGCACTGTATGACGAACTTCCTGCCCGCGGTGCCGGAGCCACGGGATTGGATGCAGAGCCTCCTGTCTCAGGCACCGGAACCCTGTTATCCGACGTGGAACTTCTCACACGCGGCGGATCATGCTCAACTTTGGCTGGGGGATCGCTGCTCGCGTCTTCCCTAAGCGAAGGTATCATGTCGAGAAGCATCGCGTGCAGAGGATCAACCATCTGTTCTATCTTCTCACCTACCATGCTCGTTCCTTCACCAGCGTCTGTTCTCTGGGAAGTTTCTTTGCTTTCGTACTTTGGACTGCTCGTCGTCTCCTCAGCGGCACTCAATTTGACAACTTTGGGCTCTCGCTCATCCAACGTGATGAACTGGGCACCTGCTGGCGGTCCTTGGTCTTCATCCAGGCTATCTTCTTCCATCTTTACGACAGAATCTGTGCCCAGCTTTTGATCTTCACCTGTTTCACCAGGGCCGCTTTCGTCAGATTCACGATAGTCTATTTTTGCTTGCCGGGTTCCTCTTCTAGCACCTGTTCTTCGAACTGGTCTAGGAGCAGCTCGAGGTGGTCGCTGGTCCTTGTCACTGTTATCTTCTTCCATCCTGGAGATGTGATGTGTGTTCGACTTTTCATCATCTTGACCTGTTTCACCAGGACCGTTTTCTTCAGGTTCACCATCATCTATTTTTGCCTGCTTATTTCCTCTTCTAGCCCTTGTTGTTCGGACTGGCCTAGGAGCAGCCCGTACAGTTTTCGAACTGCCGCTGGCCGCCCTGCCCCTTTTCCTTGCATGTTTAACATGAGATATTTCAACATCCTCATTTTTAGCAGTCTTGTCAATAGAGGGCTGGACCTTTTCCTCACTGAAATAAAACATCATGATAACAATCAAAAGGTAAATAGTTGTTTTCATAGATGATGAAATGGTGGATACGCTGAACCTTCAAATGTGAACATTCAACATATACCTCCTTTCGATTTGTATTTCTTCTAATGTATCTGGTTTAAGGTTGTAGGCGGTTTCAGGCAGTTTCATTTGTTTCTCCACTGAATCTTCTAACCACTTGTTACTGACAACATGCAATCTTTTGTCATGTAGGTAACGCCTCTCAGCTGGAGAGAAGCTGCATAAACAATAGACTCATTACTGTTCCTATTCCCTGTCACTCACATAATACACAAAAAAAAACATTAAATCATCACCTCTTGTACAATATGTCAAAATTGTACACCTGAAGAACTGAAACTATAACCAAATGGGTGGCAGGAGCAAGGCTACTGCAATACTGACCACCATGCATTGTAAGGTCCTGCTTCACCCTCTTTAGTGCAAGATCAGATATTACGTTGTAGTCCTCATTCCTTCAGGAAGAGAACAAAAAAAGAGAAACAAATAAGTAGTGACATTACATGGAATATGATATTTGACAGTAAATGAGACTTACACTAAAGGTGCATGATACAAGTAAACGCAGCAACCCTGGAAGAAGCAGAATCTTTCATCTGCATAATACTTCTTTTTGTACCGATGTACCATGCTTGGATCAACAGTAACTTTGTCCATGTTGATGAAAATCTGAACAAGAAGTCAATGAAAGAACTGAAACTATAATCTTAAACTAGCCCTTATAAAAGGGCAAAAGGCAACAATACAAGTCAGCCTGCAACACTTTCGCTGCCACTCGCTAGTCAGAGCAACCTTCTTAGCACAAGCTAAGAATTTTATGTGTTAAAACAACTTTAACAACAAATTGCAATGCCAGGGGATGCAAACAATACATAGTTCTATGGCGAAGTAACAATGCAAAATTATCTTTGGGTGCTGTCAACCAAACTATTATCTTTGGATGTTGTCAACCAAACTTCAACAGTGGTCGTTGGGTGAGTTTTTGGATGAACATTATTAAGGAGATTTAAATTGGTGAAAAATGCGAAGATTTATGTGTCTGAAAGGGATATTGCAACATGATTTCTCTAACTAAGAGATATCCAATGGTGATTTCTCTATCTTTGAGGCGTTATTCACAAAATGTACATATAACTGGCCTTCAGATATCCCTAAAGCTAGCCTATTCCAGATTCATCTGATCCCAAGGCTCATGTTGAGGGGTTTCCATGTAGCTTCCAGCTAGCTACAGGGTGTACTGTAGTATGTGGCTATGTGCGCCTTCTACTATATAACTGACTGAGAGAACTGAGCACCACTCAGTTTGTGGGGCCACATGAACATCAACCCACCCAAGGGCTGATCTAGATTCTAGGCCAAACAAGGCCAGGGTGCACAGCTCATGGGCTAAGGAGGATACACCAAATTGGTGTAGGGCCCATGAGATAGGAAAAAGATGTTGGGCCCTGATGCATGTGCACCCTGGTAGCCCAACGTGGCTCTGTCGCTGAACCCACCCACCGGGGTTCAACTCTCATGGTATTGGTGCCTGGTGTCTAGGTCATCGTTCTTCTATAAACAATGCCAACAGCTTCTATAGCCTGCTGTCTACATCATTCTTCTATAAACAATGCCACCAGCCATAGTATAGCTGGTAGCATGATTAATTCAGACCCCCGTAACACATCTTGATTTTGGAAAATTGCAACATGTGTTGAATGAGATAAAGCATTTGCCGCATACAAAAATAAGCTTTGTACCTGCTTCAGGTCAGAAACATCGATGTCCCAGTAGTAAAAATCAGCGTACGAGTCGATCTCTTCAGGAAATTTGTGCCTGGCAAAATCTGCAAGAAAGAGGATATACCTGCACAGCGAAATGCATTAGAATATGTTGGGTAAAAAGATTAGAGAGGAATATGTGATATAAGCAAAGGACGAACTTGGGTTGCAAACGAAGAAGTATTTTTTGCTTGCAACAGTCCAAGATCCAGGAATAATGAATGATCCTTCCGTGGCGTATGGCCGCCTGATATTTGATACCTGAGAGTGCAGCAAATAGCCTCAAACTTAATCAGCACGCAGGATAAGGAAAAGTAGCCCTGCGCAACAAAAGTGGAATACCTTTCTTCTCCGCAGCTATGCAGTGAGTAACAGAGTCATTAAGATTCATCGAGAAAGATCCTCCATTCTCCACAACCAGTTTATGGAAATAGTCGAGGTTATATGATGGAGGGGTGTTGACAAAATCTAAGTATGATAAGGAATGTACCATTCCGAATATATGGTGTGCTTTTAAAAAAATGCAGATATAGATAATCGACCTTCTACACAAATGTGTAGGCAGTGGCATATATGCCAAAAAAAAGGATACAGAACATCGTGTTTGCAAATATCAGGGTTTCGCCCTTTAAGCCTGATATGTCAGTCTTCATAAGATGTGAAGGGATGATTGATACATTCTTCTTCTCCCCCCTTTTGTTTATTTTCGGGTTCTTTAGGTTGTCGTTTTTCAGACTCTTATCATCTTCTGCCTTGTGCATTGACCCATTACTTGAGTGCACGATCTCCACAAATGCTGCAATGATCAATATTCCAGAGTTCATCTTTCAGATATATAATCAATATGCATGGCATCAGAAGCAATGTGCCTTACTGTGAGATATTCAAATTGAAATGAGGGTATTGATACAACAAAAACTATTAAAAGTGCAAAAAAGAATTACATTGCACATCAAGGCACTCGTGCCATGGCTTATCATATCTCACTCGTTGAATGCGGGGGAACCTCAAGCAGTACGGGGCAGCAAAAACCTTCAATATATTGGAAGCAATTGTCAAAAACCAATTGGAGAGCAAATCAGTGATTGGCTAAATTGGACAAGAAGAAATATTTCTTGAGCATAACTTTTTTAAAGACTGCAATACAACAAGTATTCGATTCTTTAAAATGAATTACCTCGGATTTGATTGTTCGAATATCACTTGTTATAGATAGTATGACTGACCTGCAATTCGTAATTTAGCAGATCAGATGCTTACTACAGCTGAGGCTGGCTAGTAAGAAGCCAAGAACCCAAACGATTAAAGAAAGCTTACTTATCAGGGCTTTCTATCCAAACATCTGGCCGCTCCTTCGAATTGTTTGTTACTTCATAAAATCTGGGTGTTTTTTTGGGTGTCCCGCTTTTGCTGATTAAAAAAATAGCCATTCATGAGACGGAAATGGGGTGCCTTAACAAATAAATTCAAACGTAGCATACTAAACTAATAATAATGCAACAGCAGAAACAAAGAAATATACCTAAAGTGGGGCTTCAGTTTCGCGACTAGAGTGGCAAGTTCTTCATCGGAGAGACCAGTACCGACTCGACAAAATGAAAGAAATCTTGCAAGGATAGCAAAATACATAAAGGTAGGAAACAAAAACTTTGACAATCTGACCATATCAAAAGCTCGTAAGAAACACACTGAGAATTATTAGAACATGAAAAACTGAACGATCAAAATGCTATAATTTCTTTACTTGCTTATTTTTTTCCTTTTGAGACCAGAACTTAGCTATTAAGAACGTCAATATAGTATTAGGAGAACCGAATTCCCTCTCTTAATCATATATCCACCTACTTTCCCCCACATTGGTAGATATGAAGGTACACAAACTACTGTAGGAGAAAAGGTTTGCTTACCTTTTGGGGTGACTATTATCATCTGAAGACACTGCAAGACCAACTAAAAACTGTGCAACCTATAAATCGATTTCGAATGATCAGAATTCCTTCATAGCATCCACTTGGAAGAACAAAGATAATTTAAGTATGGTCTTAGCATTACAAGAAAATTGCAATTGGTAAGTCATGAGTTGTTATGTAAGAATCAAGAGAGTACACATTCAAAACTTTGCACCTCAGCTAGTGTTAATGTTGAAACCAGAACAGTGAAAGAAGTATGTGAAATTCAAAACAAGCACATGTACACACCTCTCCTCCTCGACGCCCTGATCCATAATATCCACCTAAAAAATAAAGGAATGGACATACACTCAATCACTGCGCTCAATCAACAGGTGGAAAAGTTTACTGTTAATACTTCAAGTAAGCATCATGATGCTGACCTATAATAATAACATCCAGATCAGCACCAGCATGTATATAATCAGGCTTTAGTTTAAGCCACTTTCCAGTTCGATCACCAGGTTCCCATTTGGAATCAAGGTCCTTTAGTACAATTCCCTCATCTCTAATCACAAGCAATGGATTGAAAAATCATGAGAACACATTTAGTTATTAGTGTTACAAACAGATTGCTACGTTGTTTTGTGTTTAGGAAGTGGAAACAAACCTGTTTTCGACAGTCTCCTTGAAGAATTTCTCAACGTCTTCAATATTGGGAGCAAAAATGGACCAGCATGGTTCATCTACAATTTGCAAGCATAACTACTGTTACATATTACTGAAAGGAAAAAAAATATAGCAAAAAAATCAAGCTCGTTACGCACTGCAGAAAATAAATTTGTAAAGATAAAAAAAAATACATGTCAAAGCAAAAAGACAGTTCTGTTAACACCCCTGTGGCAAATTTTTTGAAGATGGCATCTAGATTAATTAATTTGAATCAGATGTCAAGTTGAGACGGCATATAACTTTCAGGAGCTACCTGGGGGGCGATGGGTGTTTAGACCACCTGTTGGGACCAAAATCTCAAGACGACCCTTTAAAGGTTTGACAACCTTCCGCAGAATTTCGTGCCGCTCCGACAAACTTTGGTGGATAACACTAGTGTCTCCAGAATAAAGAATGTCAAAAGCAATATCTGTACATTCCTAGCGTCAAGCAAAACATGGCCAGCATGGAAAGAAGTGATATGAAAAACTGAAGGGTGAAATAATGTTCCATTGTTCCTCATAATTAAGTATTTGCGAACCAAAGGAAAATAATTTTCAGGTCATGTGTTAAATGCATATAGATCTACCCAACCGAGAAACAAATGTCCTAGTGTTTTCAGGACACTGAAACCCAAAAGGTGTTTCATTACCAATTTGCCAGTTAGGTATCGATACAGAAAGCAAGATGCAAGAAGCAGTTAAAATTGAAGGATACAGCACAGCTGCAAGGGGAAAAAGTAAATTCAGTTAGATAGGGACTGCCATACCAGGGTGAATCTAAAATGAATCTATAGTGAACAAGTTAATGATAAAACCTGTCGATTTGTCTCCAGCCCCTCACTAGCAGCCTTTGCTGTGAAAGAAAAAATTTGAGTTCACTGTAAAATATTCAATAGAACATGCAAAATATTACTAATTCCAATGAAAGTTTAAAAACCTATTTCCTGGTTTGAGCCAAATTCAGCAAACCGATTAAGCGCAGTGTCCCAAACAAGCATCTCCCCGTCCAAAATACACCTGAGGATTCAGTTGAATTCATATCAGAGTTAAGAATGAGTGACCAAGTCGTATTGTGAAATAATCTACACAAAACATTGATATCATCCCACACAGAGCTTATATTGTCAAGGAAATAATATAAGGGGCAAGAAGATCCCATAATAACTCAGCACATTCGGGTCTGTCTATCTAGCTAACTAGCCAAATAAGACCAACAAACTGACTACATGTTCCAATAACCACTGCAAAGATTTTGCTCATTTGATTATTATGATAAGACTAAGCCCTGAGATGGACTTCTTTCATGCAAAGTCTGGCACCATTTCTTTTTAATGCTACAGTACCCCCCCAGAAAAGAGGATACTACTGCTTAGTAATAATAAACAATACCTGTCAACCAGGATATTTTCCTTAATAAATTTGGACATCCCAGATGTATATTCAGAATGATCAAGAAAGGTCCTGACATACAGAAAAAATTAGTGGGCCAAGATGAGGCTCTCTGTAATATGAGAACAACTGAACAAATATATACGTTTCAGAAGAATGTGCAAGTAAATATGGAACAATTTAATTTACCGTGAGAAGAAATGAATCTCTTCCCCATTCTTGTGAATTTGGATACGGTCACCATCAAATTTGCACTCAGCAACCACTGGTTTGCCATGAAGCTGGAGACAGGGAGGTGGCAGTTTGACGAAGCAGATTCAGGTGATGCCAAAGAGAAATACAGAGAGGTATTTCCTTGGCAATAGTTACAACATGCAGTGTCACACTAGGAGCTAGAAAAATAAAGGAAATACCTTCTTCCATGCAGATGAAGCGTTACCGACTCTCATAGCTAGCTGAGGCCTCACAGCCTTTCCGACTTCTATATCCTGATCATACCAACATAGGAGTAACAGAAGTAATGAGAAAATTGTGTGTGCCTGAAAGATATTCAATGACCTATCCATCCAAAAGATGGCTCCATGCATAGACAAAAAAGCAAAAGGTAAGAGCTATGAAATAATACTACATTTTCAAGACTTTGACCGTTGAACCATGAATAGTATGTGTCGGAAACAAAGTACAAGCAACAGTATAATCACCTGACGTTTATGCCTTTGACTTCGATCATTAAGCTTTTCACAGACCCATTTTAAGTCACAAGTAACATTGAACAAGTCCTCAGCGTCAGGATGAAATTCATGGAATATGCTCTTCTCACTGATCCCCAATTTCAAGTCTATGATGGTACAGAAAACATCAAAAGAAATTCAAAAGTACTGTTGGAATGCGCATCAAATTATTAAGCATAAAGAAACAATAGTTGTAGAACAAGTTCACCTTTAATAATAATCATTAGAAGCCACTTCATTTCAAGGGCATTGGTTTTCTTGATCAGACTTGAAAGAACCGAAGCCTTCTCAGACCTATACACAATGAGGAAGAACTTCTGATTTCTGACTTTCAGTCATACACGAATGTGAAGGAAATATATTCACAAGCTACCTAGAATCACTTGCAGATAGACGATCGAGTGCGTCATTGACCTCCTTTATTGTCAACCCACCAGAAGCCATTCCTTGCCTCCGCTGCAGCACCTGAGTAGAAAAAAGAATTAATGTCAAAAGCGGCCTGAAAAAAAAAATTAAAGATAAGCTGCTAGAACAAGCAGCATCTTGATAAATCAATTCAGCTACATGTGTTTTGAACTGAATCGGCATTTCTTTACACATTTATAGTATCAAACCAATGACACCATACAACTACCAATAAGGCTTCCAGCCTTCTACTTTTCAAGCCATTAGACCATTTTTCGTTACAAGTTGTGCACCCGAATCACAAAGAACGCACTGACGATAACCAGTCGTGCATTGGTAAGCATATGAAGAAACGTCATGCCAAGCACACAGCTGAAAGGTCAAACCCCCAAGTCAACCTCTAATCCTCAACGGCTAAACCCTACCCAATTCAATCAGTTGGCACAATCCATCGAACCCCACACAGCAATCCATCGACAGCGAAGATTAACGAGAATGACAATGCTGAATGCTGGGGGGGGGAAATGGTCCCGACTGTACCTCGGCGGCGACGAGGGAGAAGTTGCCCGCGTTGCGGCCGCCGCCGCCGCGGCGCCAGTTGGTGAGCCGGACGGCGTCCGGGGAGTCCTTGGCGATGCCGAGCGCTTCGACGAGGGCGGCGGCGAGGGCGGCCTCCTTGAGGCCGTAGGAGCCGCGCTCGCGGTCGAGGGACGGGAGGATGAGGCGGAGCGCGCTGAAGTAGTCGTCCCTGCCGCTGGCCCCGTAGGCGCGGTCGAGGAACGTGCGGAGGCGGCCCCGCTTCTTCGCGGACGTGCGGTCCCGCGTCATGGCCTGGAACATCGCCACCAGGAGCCCGAACCGCACCGTCGCCGACATCGCCGGCGTCGTGGGTGCGGGGTGGGGACGGCGGAGGGTCAAACCAGGGGCCTCTCTGCAAAACTGTGCCGCCGCTATATTGTCTTTTTTTCCCCTTGTTCCTTCTCCCGCACGAGCTCGAGAGGGTTAGGAATGACGTGGTTTACTTTTGTGTACAAGGCCCAACAGACAACTACATTCGTTCGTTGGCCCAACAGACAAAAATCTCTCGCTCCTTTGTGTACAAGGCCCGAAAAAAAGGAGAGAGATTTTTGTGTTTCAGCGTCTAGTTTTATTTTATATTGTTGATTCTTTTACTAAATAGGTTTCCCCTCGCTTTGTATTACAAAGCAAACATCACCGATACAATCAGACAGGTTCTACGGCGGGAGCAGCACACAAACGCCCAAAAGAAAAACAAAAGAGAAAAAGAAAAGAAACAAATGCCGACACCAGCGGATCAACAAAAACGAAGAAGCTTCACGCTCGCCGCGCCCACCGGGATCCTCCACTAAGCTGCTATACTCTGGAGTGCCGGTACCAATCAACACCTCCAAGAAGGGACGCGACGATGATGACGCTGCTGCCAAAGGTTTCCCCCGGTACGCGACGAGGAGAGAGGAAGGGTACCTCGGACGCCCTCCAGGAAGGTTCGGTGGCACCCTCAGATACCACCGCGTCGGAGTCGGCTCGGCCGACAGGGATTTCTCCCGATCCCAACCTTCAACTCGGGCGATCCGGAGCACGCCACTAAACAAACCACCACTCTGCACCAAAACGGTCTTGAAGCTTCCACGTCGTCTCACCACGGCTCCACGAAAGGGGCCTGCTCAATGAAGAAGAGGAACCGGGACTCAGGACAACATCATCGTCGGCATGCGGGAGGGCCCAACCTCCACCGTCAACGACGGTAACCGACCGGACGTGACAGCAAGAGCATACCGGTCCCGTGTGCCCACAGGTCCGGCCGGGTTCGCAGATGCCCGTAAAGCTCCCGCCTTCACGCTGCAGAAGGCAATGCCATCGGCGCCACCGCCTCGAGTCCGAGCCACTCCTCCTCCGCGCCACGCAGAGAACGTCGAAGCCACGCCAATGGCCAGCCCGCTAGGACCCAAATGGGGCCGGGAGGGCCCAGATCTGGGCCGAGGGCGCCCCACCAACCACCGCACGTCACCACGCCACCCTACCGCCAAGGGCACCGCCGCCGCCATTTATCATCGCCGGACCGCTGGCCGCCGCCAATGAAAAAAAGACCGTCGCCGCCACCGCCGGGAAGGGACGAGCGATGAGGGAAAAAGCCTGGCCTTGCCAAGACCACCCGGCCAGAGGCATCCGGCGACGGCGAGGAGATCCGGAGGGGACGAGAGGAGGAGAGAGAGGCGTCGCCCGCCACCTCCCGGGAGGCGCAGGGCGGAACGGGAGAGGAAGGGGAAGTGGGGGGATGGATGGGCACAGAAGGCTGTGGCGGCGGGCGGCGGAAACCCTAGCGGAAGGGAGCGGGTCGCGCAGATGTTTCCTCGCCTTCCAATCGCTCGCTCCTTACATTGTTGATTCTAGCCCAAAGCATTCCCGTTTTGTGCAGTCTGTTATATATTTGCTTAGAATACAATTTTCTATTGATAATCCTATCAAAATACATGGATTATTTATCAAGTAGTTATGCAGAGCATCTAACGACTTTGGGATATTTGACGACTGAGCATAGTTCCAATAGTGGATTGGCCTCTAAATGTCAGGCAGCTAAACATAACATTTGATAACTTGGAGGTAGACACTTGCTCATAGGTCATACCATTGTGATTAGAGTTAAAATGGTCCCACTTTATCTTTTCCTTTGCATGTTCATGTTTCCCATCCGGACATCATTGTCCGATATATATGGCTCTAAATCTTATTTTGTCCGGAACACATATAGGTCCACACCTCATATATCCAGGAATTTTACTACCATACCACAACAGGACCTTTTCCCACAAAGTCATGTTTGTCTTTTATAAGTTTAGCGTGACTATTTTTTTTCTCACCCGCACGAGCTCAAGAGGGTTCCGAGGAATGGCGTGGTTCAATTTTGGGTAGGACCGAAGGGCGCGTCTATAGCGAGCGTGTAGCGAGCGTGAGCCAAACAGTATCTGGAAAAATGTTCTACATGTATCAAAAAAAAAGTTCCAGATGTATAGAGAAAATTGATAATGTGTATGAGTAACATAGACATTATTGAAAAATTATGAAGACCGGAAAATAAAAAAAATGGCAAAGAAACACATAAAAGTGAAGCCCAGATACAAAAAAACATTGAAAACTTACACAGAAAACACACATGAAAAAAAAACAATTTTTATGCTTCTAAAAATCGGTTCCCAGGAACCCAAATAGGGTTGGACCATCTAGCGATTGCCTACTGTCTTGTAGTAGCCGAGATACAACCTTGGCGAGGCATGAAAGGCCGAACAACTAAGGATGTATTTGATTTGAGAATGAAGTGGAATGCAATGACATGGCTCCATTACATTAGAATGGGTTGGTTTCGTTCTCGAGTTTAGTAAGAGCAATTCCGATATATGGAACGGTTACATTTTGGTGTTTGGTTTGAGAGATGGAATGAAATGGAATTGTTCGTCTCATACACTGAATGCATACTGAATTGGATTTGGACAGAAAACTAAACTGACAGCTACATTAGTTCATTGGCGGGGGCACCTAAAAGCTCATGAGAACTATATCTCGCCTATAGCGAGAGTAACTTTTTCTCTCCTGAAGCTTTTCGTGTGGCATGCAGTACTAGGCCGGCCCATTTCTATAGTTCATTCATTCGTTCGCTATTTGGTGTGTTCGCTGCTACTGTTTTCTCTGGGTTTTTCTTTTCTTTTTTGTTTCATTTGGTTTTCTTTGTTTCTTCCCCGCATTTTCTTGCTTTTTTATCTTTTCTTTGTTTCTTCACCGGTTCTCTTCGCTACTTTCTTGGTTTTCACTATTTTTCCTTTTCTTTCATTTTCTTGTTTTTCACTAGATTTTTTTTCCTTTTGACTTAATTTTTCTTGGGTGTTCTTTGTTTCTTCTTCTATTTTCTTCAACTTATTTCGTGTTTTTCTTGGTTTTCATTATTTCCATCCTTTTGCATTAGTTATCTTTAAATTTTTAGTTTTCCTTTGTTTTCCTTTTATTTCTTGGTTTCTATTTTTTGTTTATTTTGACACCTCTCATCAGGTTTTTCTTTCTCTTTTTGTATAGGACAGTAAATTTACTTATACATGATTTAAAAAAAATTAAATACATGAATATCTTTCATATACATCCGAAACATTTTTTGTGTATACCTTAAACATTTTCTAAATACCTGATCAACCATTTTTGAACTACATGTTTTGATGTGTTGATTTTTCACACACATTACATATTTCTATATAAATATAAAACATTTTTGTCCCATTAACATTTTTTAAATACATGATTATTATTTTAAACATACATTTTGATGTAAAAATATCATACTGGTTGAACATTTTCTTTTACATTAGGAACACTTTTTATATACATGATGAATGCTTTCAGATGCCTGATTAAGAGTTTTTGAAATTTTGGTTTTAAAGTCATCTTTAGGGGTATTTTAATGGCAATTTTTTCCATATTCCTCGTAACTACATTTTTCTGCATGTTTTATATTTTTCAAATATATGGTTGTGATGTCTACTTATTAAAATATTTATTTACATGTTTAACATTTTTCAAATATTTGATGAACACTTTTTAAATACATGTGTTTGAATTTTTTTTGAATATGTATTAGAAGTTTTTGAATAAGCGTTGAACATTTTTAAATGTTACAAAGGTTGTTTTCGAATGTTATCAATACTTTTAAAATTGATGTTAACAATGTTTTTACATTTGGCTCACATTTTTAAAATTCATTAAAAAAATTACACTGGATTAACATTTTGGACTTTTTTACACTGGGTTAACATCTTTTTAAACAAATGAAAAAAAGTAAAAAATAAGGAAGAACCACAATTGAAAGAAATGGTCGACTCGCTACTAGGCCGGCCCATTATATGCGTCCTTGACTCAACATGCACTTTCACCTTGTAGCAAGCGAGCCATAGGTACAAAGCGACGCATTTTCTTGGTTTTTTTATCTTTTCTTTGTTTCCTCATCAGTTATCTTTGCTACTTTCTTGGTTTTCACTATTTTCTTGGGTTTTTCTTCACTTTCACCTAAAGCTGCGGAGCTCCTATTGGGCACCTATAGCGCCAGAAAACTTACCCAGTCATTGTGTTCGCTCGGTCAAAAAATCGATACTTCATTTGATTGCTAGGTCAACTGGTCCACGATTAACTCTTGACTATTGGCCAATGCCCATTGATTGTTGACTTTTAGGAAAAAAATTGTGATTTTGAAAAAAAAAACTAAAAAATTCATGAATTTGAAAAAAGTTAACTAAAGAAGGTTACCAAAACTGAAAAAGTTAATGGATTTGGAAATATTTTTAAATAATGAAAAAAATTCACTAAAAAAAGTGAGCAAAAACTAAAAATATTTCATGAAATTTTAAAGAAGTCCATGAAGTTTAAAAAAGTTTACAAATTTGAGAAAATTTCATGTATTTGAAAAAATTCCACTAACATTTTTAGCTAAACTGAAAAATATCCATGAATTCAGAAAAAGTACATGAAATTTTGTAAAAAGTTCACTAAAAATGTCCATGAAATTTGAAAAAAGTTCACAAAGTTCAAAAACTTCACAAACATGAGAAAAGTACATGAATTTGAAAAAAAGTTAATTCAGTTGAAAAAAGGAAAAAAACAAAATAAAAAACCTAGTCCTCGTTTTAGCACTAAAAATTTAACACATGACAAAAAGAAGAAGAAAAGGTAAGCATGGAACATGAGCTGTTCTAGTTATTGAAGCGTGAAGTCATATGTTGATTTTTTGATGTTTAAAGAAACAAAAAGAGTAAAATGGGCCGGCCCAGGGCGAAGGAGGGGGTGTGCGCCGGTTTGCAGAATGAACTGCAATCGGCGCTTAAGGCGACATATAAGATTTGCTCTAAGCTCGATTCACAGTTCGCTGGCAGCGCTTTGTCTCGCCAGCACGACAACGTGGCAGAGGAGGTCTCGCCTTAGACTAGCCACAGTGGAGAGTAACATACATTAATAACATACACATATCCCTAGACTGTGTTACTATCTTCATATTGGGTAGTAACATAAGTGTGGTCTCATGCAAAGGTTCATTTATTAGGTTATAGACTCATATTGCATTCGGACATGTGATGCTACAGTAACTAGTTAAGTTACTCAAAGTACCTCTTTCCTCATTAATTCATTGCCACACAAGCAAATTTGCTGAGTTGGACTCGATGTTACTGTTGAAGTTACTCCCACTGTGGCTAGTCTTAGAGTGTTGTTATTGGTTCGGCCTAGTAGCTTCATCCTTCACTTTTTTGTTTGTTCATCCTTCTCTTTTTGCTTATATTTCACAAAAATTCTAAATACATACTCTTCCCCCCCCCCCTTTCCCAACCTTCATTCCTGCTATTCCAGGCTCTAGTGCTCAGTCATAAACTTATTGCCCGCTCCGCCCCCCCCCTTCTCCCTTCACAAATACAACGTGTTGGATATTTCAATATGTGTACATAAGGACCAAAAAAAGTGAACAAACACATTAAAATGCATATATACATCCGATACGGAAAAAAATTAGAACGTGAACTTCTTATATTTGTGAACAGAGAGAGTACATTTAAAAACTTAATTTATTTAATGTGAAAAATGTTAATTTAGTGTAAATATTTCGTTCGCACAATATTTAAGAAATGTACGTACCACTGAACAAAAATGTTCATGACATTTAAATCCTTCACTCGTTTCAATATTTATAGAGTGTAAAAAAATATTTCTTACCATTCAGAAAATGTTAATGGCATTTAGAAATGTTCACACGTTTCAAAAAAATAGATGATACCCCGTGCGTGGATGCAGGAACTGTTAACAAATAATTTGATTTTGAAAAACATGAGACAATTTAGAAAACATAGTATAAGTTGATGATAAAGAATTATGAAAGAAATATTGTTTAGAGTAAGCATCTAAATAAAATTTTATGAAAAATCTGAAAATGAGTGTGATTTTTATCCTGTTAACTTATTATATTGACAATATATCAGTGAGGCGATTTGAGACGAAAACAACATTGAGTAGAGACATAGTGAAGAAATCTCAACCCTTGGCGAAACCTAAAACAACGATATCAACTACAGTTGTGCTTTCATAAAAAAAAAACTAGCTCTCATAGAGAAAATAAAACACGAGTTCACTCGTAATTTGATTTTCTATTCAAAAGGTCGCTTATAAATCATGAGGCCCACTGTTGAGTAAATCATGCTGCTCACTGAAGCAGTGTACTACACCCATTCACCACAATATACCCACGCAACTCTAATTATTTTTGTTTGTCTTGTCTGGTGTGAACCATGCATGCTTGTTTTTTTTGTGGGGTAAAGATATCTCTCATTGATCAAACTAAGTCACTACAATCGCTCATACACACACCACCAATCTCAGCCATGTTTGATAGCAAAGCATTTTCTAAGTATTATGAAAATACTACCGTTTTTGAGATTATCATAGTTTTATTTACAACGAGTTGTTTGATTGCCACTACAAACTGTGGTTTTAATACCGCGGTATTTGGGAAACCATGGTTTTTCCTCTACATAAAAAAAAGACCTTTGGACCTCTTTTTTAAAAACAAAGTAGCCATAAAAGAACGAGGGGACGCATCGTTATCTTTTCCTCACTATTTGCAACAATTCCCCTCGCTTCCATGCCGCCGTTGCCACCGCCTTGTCATTTCTGGAGTTGTCTCCCTCGGCGGCAAAATTGTATGAGGCCTCACATGACTCGCTGCTGCTACGTAGAGGCCATGCATGACATGTTTACAATGCTCTGCACGGAGCTGCTCTAGCTAATTGCTCCCACTTTCAATATGTATTCAGATTGAGACTTAGAGTCATCTGGATCGATGTAAAAGCTTGCACCGATGTAACTCTTTACGACGAACTCTTTTATCACCTCCATAATCGAGAAACATTTCCTTAGTCCTCACTAAGGATATTCTTACCGTTGTCCAGTGATCTACTCCTAGATCAAAACTGTACTTCCTTGCCAAATACAGAGCAAGGTATACAATAGGTCTGGTACACAACATCGCATACTATATAGAACCTATGACTGAGGCATAGGGAATGACTTTTCATTCTCTTTTTATTTTCTGCCATGGTCGGGTTTTGAGTCTTACTCAACTTCACACCTTGCAACACAGGCAAGAACTCCTTTGACTGTTCCATTTTGAACTACTTCAAAATCTTATCAAGGTATGTACTCATTGAAAAATCTTATCAAACGTCTTGATCTATCTCTATAGATCTTGATGCTCAATGTGTAAGCAGCTTCACCGAGGTCTTTCTTTGAAAAATCTCTTATTCAAGTATCCTTTTATGCTATCCAGTGTTTCTATATCATTTCCAATCAACAATATGTCATCTACATATAGTTTTAGAAATGCTACAGAGCTCCCACTCACTTTCTTGTAAATACAGGTCTTCTCCAAAAGTCTGTATAGAACCATATGCTTTGATCAACTCATCAGCATATATTCCAACTCCGAGATGTTTGCACCAGTCCATAGATGGATCGCTGGAGCTTGCACATTTTGTTAGCACCTTTAGGATTGACAAAACCTTCTGGTTGCATCATATACAACTCTTCTTTAATAAATCCATTATGAAATGCAGTTTTGACATCCATTTGCCAGATTTCATAAATGTGGCAATTGCTAACATGATTCGGACAGACTTAAGCATCGATATGAGTGAGAAAATCTCATCGTCTTCAACATCTTGAACTTGTTGACAAACTTTTTGCGACAATTCGAGCTTTGTAGATAGTAATATTACTATCAGTGTCCGTCTTCCTCTTGAAGATCCATTTATTTTCTATGGCTTGCCAATCATCGGGCAAGTCCACCAATGTCCACACTTTGTTCTTAATATGGATCCCATCTCAGATTTCATGGCTTCAAGCCATTTCGTGGAATCTGGGCTCATCAGCGCTTCCTCATAGTTCGTAGGTTCGCCATGGTCAAGTAACATGACCTCCAGAATAGGATTACCGTACCACTCTGGTGCGGACCGTACTCTAGAAGACCTACGAGGTTCTGTAGTAACTTGATTTGAAGTTTCATGATCATCATCATTAGCTTCCTCACTAATTGGTGTAGCAATCACTAGAACTGATTTCTGTGATGAACTACTTTCCAATTCGGGAGAAGGTATAATTACCTTACCAAGCTCTACTTTCCTCCCACTCACTTCTTTCGAGAGAAACTCCTTCTCTAGAAAGGATCCATCTTAACAACGAATATTTTGCCTTCGGATCTGTGATAGAAGGTGTACCCAACAGTTTCCTTTGGGTATTCTATGAAGACGCACTTCTCCGATTTGAGTTCGAGCTTATCAGGTTGAAACTTTTTCACATAAGCATCGCTGCCCCAAACTTTAAGAAACGACAACTTTGGTTTCTTGCCAAACCACAGTTCATAAGGCGTCGTCTCAACGGATTTTGATGTTGCCCTATTTAAAGTGAATGCAGCTGTCTCTAATGCATAACCCCAAAACGATAGTGGTAAATCGATAAGATACATCAAAGATCACACCATATCCAATAAAGTGCGATTACGACGTTCAGACACACCATTACGCTGTGGTGTTCCATGTGGCGTGAGCTGTGAAACTATTCCACATTGTTTTAAATGAAGGCCAAACTCGTAACTCAAATATTCTCCTCCACGATCAGATCGTAGAAACTTTATTTTCTTGTTATGATGATTCTCCACTTCACTCTGAAATTCTTTGAACTTTTCAAATGTTTCAGACTTGTGCTTCATTAAGTAGATATACTCATATCTGCTCAAATCATCTGTGAAGGTCAGAAAAAAACGATACCCGCCACGAGCATCAACACACATTGGATCGCATACATCGGTATGTATTATTTCCAACAAGTCAGTAGCTCGTTCCATTGTTCTGGAGAACGGAGTTTTAGTCATCTTTCCCAAAAGGCACGGTTCGCAAGCATGAAATGATTCATAACCAAGTGATTCCAAAAGTCCATCTTTATGGAGTTTCTTCATGCGCTTTACACCGATATGACCCAAACAGCAGTGCCACAAATAAGTTGCACTATCATTATCAACTTTACATCTTTTGGCATCAATATTATGAATTTGTGTATCACTACGATCGAGATCCAAGAAACTATTTTCATTGGGTGTATGACCATTGAAGGTTTTATTCATGTAAACAGAACAACAATTATTCTCTGACTTTAAATGAATAACCGTATTGCAATAAACATGATCAAATCATATTCATGCTCAACGCAAACGCCAAATAACATTTATTTAGGTTTAACACTAATCCCGAAAGTATAGGGAGTGTGCAATGATGATCATATCAATCTTGGAACCACTTCCAACACACATCGTCACTTCACCCTCAACTAGTCTCTGTTTATTCTGTAACTCTTGTTTTGAGTTACTAATTTTTAGCAACCGAACAAGTATGAAATACCCAGGGGCTACTATAAACACTAGTAAGGTACACATCAATAAACTGTATATCAAATATACCCTTGTTCACTTTGCCATCCTACTTATCCACCAAATATTCAGGTATTTCGCTCAAAGGACCATTTCCTTTGCAAGTAGAAGCACTCGGTTTGTGCTTTGGTCCAGCTTTGGGCTTCTCACGGAGTGACAACTTGCTTGCCATTCTACTTGAAGTTTCCCTTTCTTTCCCTTTGCCCTTTTCTTGAAACTAGTGGTCTTGTCAATCATTAACACTTGATGCTCTTTCTTGATTTCTACCTTCGTCGATTTCAACATCACGAAGAGCTCGGGAATCATTTTCGTCATCCCTTGCATACTATAGTTCATCACGAAGTTCTAGTAACTTGGTGATGGTGACTAGAGAACTCTGTCAATCACTATCTTATCGGGAAGATTAACTCCCACTTGACTCAAGCGATTGTAGTACCCAGACAATCTAAGCACATGCTTACTAGTTGAGCAGTTCTCCTCCATCTTTTAGCTATAGAACTTGTTGGAGACTTCATATCTCTCAACTCGGGTATTAGCTTGAAATATTAACTTCAACTCCTGGAACATCTCATATGGTCCATGACGTTCAAATCGTCCTTGAAGTCCCGATTCTAAGCCGTTAAGCATGGTGCACTAAACTATCAAGTAGTCATCATATTGAGCTAGCCAAACGCTCATAACGCCTCAGATCCGCTCCCGCAATAGGTCTGTCACCTAGCGGTGCACCAAGGACATAATTCTTCTATGCAGCAATGAGGATAAACCTCAGATAACAGACCCAGTCCGCATCATTGCTACTATCATCTTTCAACTTAGTTTTCTCTAGGAACACATATAAAACATAGGGAAGCAACAACGCGAGCTTGATCTACAACATTATTTGCAAAATACTATCAGGACTAAGTTCATGATAAATTAAAGTTCAATTAATCATATTACTTAAGAACTCCCACTTAGATAGACATCCCTCTAATCATCTAAGCGATCACGTGATCCAAATCAACTAAACCATGTCTGATCATCACGTGAGATGGAGTAGTTTTCAATGGTGAACATCACTATGTTGATCATATCTACTATATGATTCACGCTCGACCTTTTGGTCTCAGTGTTCCGAGGCCATATCTGCATATGCTAGGCTCGTCAAGTTTAACCCGAGTATTCTGCGTGTGCAAAACTGGCTTGCACCCGTTGTATGTGAACGTAGAGCTTATCACACCCGATCATCACGTGGTGTCTCGGCACGACGAACTTTCGCAACGGTGCATACTCAGGGAGAACACTTGTACCTTGAAATTTAGTGAGAGATCATCTTATAATGCTACCGTCGAACTAAGCAAAATAAGATGCATAAAAGATAAACATCACATGCAATCAAAATATGTGATATGATATGGCCATCATCATCTTATGCCTTTGTTCTCCATCTTCAAAGCATCGCCATGATCTGAAGGAAATATGCCCTAGAGGCAATAATAAAGTTATTATTTATTTCCTTATTTCATGATAAATGTTTATCATTCATGCTAGAATTGTATTAACCGGAAACATGATACATGTGTGAATGCATAGACAAAACAACATGTCACTAGTATGCCTCTACTAGACTAGCTTGTTGATCAAAGATGGTCATGTTTCCTGACCATGAACAAGGAGTTGTTATTTGATTAACAAGGTCACATCATTAGTAGAATGATCTGATTGACATGACCCATTCCCTTAGATTAGCACACGATCGTTTAGTATGTTGCTACTGCTTTTATCCATGACATATACATGTTCTCGTAACTATGAGATTATGCAACTCCTGTTTACGGAGGAACACTTTGGTGCTACCAAACGCCACAACGAATCGGGTGATTATAAAGGAGTACTACAGGTGTCTCCAAAGGCAGATGTTGGGTTGGCGATTTCGAGATTAGGTTTTGTCACTCCGATTGTCGGAGAGGTATCTCTCGGCCCTCTCGGTAATGCACATCATCGAAGCCTTGCAAGCACTACAACTAATGAGCTAGTTGTGAGATGATGTATTACGGAACGAGTAAAGAGACTTGCCGTAACGAGATTGAACTAGGTATTGGATACCGACGATCGAATCTCGGACAAGTAACATACCGATGACAAAGGAACAACGTATGTTGTTATGCGGTCCGACCGATAAAGATCTTCGAGAATATGTAGGAACCAATATGGGCATCCAGGTCCCGCTGTTGGTTATTGACCGTGAATAGTTCTAGGTCATGTCTACATTGTTCTCGAACCGTAGGGTCCGCACGCTTAAGGTTACGATGATGCTTATTATGAGTTTATGTATTTTGATGTACCGAAGGAGTTCGAGTCCCGGATGTGATCACGGACATGACGAGGAGTCTCGGAATGGTCGAGACATAAAGATTGATATATTGGAAGCCTATGTTTGGAGTTCGAATGGTTCCGGTAAAACGGAATTTACCGAGTACCGGAGGTTACCGAACCCCCGGAGGTAAATGGGCCTCGATGGGCCTTAGTGGAAAGGAGGAGGGGCAGCCCAAGGCTGGTCACAGGCCCCCCTTCCCTAGTCCTACTAGGACTAGGAGAAGGGGCCGCCCCTCTCTCTCTTTCCCCTCCGGGAATCCTAGTTGGACTAGGATTGGGGGGGGAATCCTACTCCCAGAGGGAGTAGGACTCCCTTGGCGCGCCAAGCTTGGCCGGCCGGCCCCCTTCCCCCTGGCTCCTTTATATACGGGGGCAGGGGGGCACCTTGGAACACACAAGTTGATCGTGAGATCGTTCCTTAGCCGTGTGCGGTGCCCCCCTCCACCATATTCCACCTCGGTTATCTGTCATGAAGCTTAGGCGAAGCCCCGCGCCGTGAAACATCAAGATCGTCACCACGCCGTCGTCTTGTGGAACTCTCCCTCGACACTCGGCTGGATCGAGTACGAGGGACGCCATCGAGCTGTACGTGTGTCAAGAACTCGGGCGCCGGAGTAACGGCGCCGGATCGGTCGGATCGCGAGGAGAACGACGACTACTTCCTCTACGTTGTGATCGCTTCCGCCGGGTCTACGAGGGTACGAGACAACACTTTCCCTCTCGTTGCTATACATCACCATGATCTTGCGTGTGCGTAGGAAAAATTTTGAAATTACTACGCTCCCCAACAAAGGGCATCCGAGCCTAGGTTTTTTCTATGGTTTGATGTTTTGCACGAGTAGAACACAAGTGAGTTGTGGGCGATACAAGTCATACTACCTACCAGCATGTCATACTTTGGTTCAGCGGTATTGTGAGATGAAGCGGCCCTGACCGACATTACGCAGACGCTTACGCGAGACTGGTTTCACCGCCACGAGCACTCGTTGCTTAAAGGTGATTGGTGGGTGTCTGCTCTCTCATTTTAGTTGAACTGAGTGTGGCTACGCCCGTCCTTGAGAAGGTTAAACGAGTCTATTTGACGAAGTATCGTTGTGGTTTTGATGCGAGGTGAGACTGGTTCTTGCTTAAGCCCGTAGCAACCACGTAAAATTTGCAACAACAAAGTAGAGGACGCCTAACTTGTTTTTGCGGGGCATGTTGTGATGTGATATGGTCAAGACGTGATGCTATATTTTATTGTATGAGATGATCATGTTTTGTAACCGGTTATCGGCAATCGGCAGGAGCCATATGGTTGTCGCTTATTGTATGCAATGCAATCGCTTCGTAATGCTTTACTTTATCACTAAGCGGTAGCGATAGTCGAGAAGCATAAGTTTGGCGAGACGACAACGATGCTACGATGGAGATCAAGGTGTCGTGCGGTGGCGATGGTGATCATGGTGGTGCTGCAAGATGGAGATCATGAAGCACAAGATGATGATGACCATATCATATCACTTATATTGATTTGCATGTGATGTTTATCCTTTTATGCATCTTATCTTGCTTTGATCGACGGTAGCATTATAAGATGATCTCTCACTAAATTATCAAGAAGTGTTCTCCCGGTATGCACCGTTGCCAAAGTTCGTCGTGCCTGGACACCACGTGATGATCGGGTGTGATAAGCTCTCACGTCCATCTACAACGGTGCAAGCCAGTTTTGCACGCGCAGAATACTCGGGTTATACTTGACGAGCCTAGCATATGCAGATATGGCCTCGAACACGGAGACCGAAAGGTCGAGCGTGAATCATATAGTAGATATGATCAACATAAGATGTTCACCATTGAAAACTACTCCATTTCACGTGATGATCGGTTATGGTTTAGTTGATTTGGATCACGTGATCACTTGGATGACTAGAGAGATGTCTTTCTAAGTGGGAGTTCTTAAGTAATATGATTAATTGAACTTAAATTTATCATGAACTTAGTACCGATAGTATCTTGCTTGTTTATGTTTGATTGTAGATAGATGGCTCGGCCGTTGTTCCGTTGAATTTTAATGCGTTCCTTGAGAAAGCAAAGTTGAAAGATGATGGTAGCAATTACACGGATTGGGTCCAGAATTTGAGGATCATCCTCATTGCTGCATGTAAGAGTTACGCCCGGATGCACCGCTAGGTGCCAACTCGTTGCTAATGCAACGCAGATGTTATGAACGTCTGGCGAGCAAAGTGATGACTACTCTATAGTTCAATGTGCCATGCTTTACGGCTTAGAACCGGGACTTCAACGACGTTTTGAACGTCATGGAGCATATGAGATGTTCCAGAGTTGAAGTTAATATTCCAAATGTAATGCCCGGATTGAGAGATATGAAGTCTCCAATAAGTTCTATAGCTGCAAGATGGAGGAGAATAGTTTCGTTAGTGAGCATATACTCGTAATGTCTGGGTACTACAATCACTTGACGCAATTGGGAGTTAATCTTCCGGATGATTGTGTCATTGATGTAATTCTTCAATCACCGCCACCAAGCTACAAAGGCTTCGTGATGAACTATAATATGCAAGGGTTAGTAAAGACTATACCGAGCTCTTCGCAATGCTAAAGGTCATGGAGGTAGAAATCAAAAGGAGCATCAAGTGTTGATGGTCAATAAGACCACTAGTTTCAAGAAGAAAGGCAAAGGGAAGAAGAAGGAATTCAAGAAGAACAAGCAAGCAAGTTGTCTGCTCAGAGAAGAAACCCAAGTCGGCCCTAAACCTGAAATCGAGTGCTTCTACCGCAAGCGATCGTCCTCGGAAGCGGAACTGCCCCAAGTATTTGGCGGATAAGAAGGATGGCAAGGTGAACAAAGGTATATGTGATATACATGTTATTGATGTGTACCTTACTAGAGCTCGCAGAGCACTGGTATTTGATACTGGTTCATTGCTAATATTTGCAACTCAAACAGGACTACGGATTGCTTAACACCGCAAAGGACGAGGTGACGATGCGCGTGGGAAATGGTTCCAAAGTCGATGTGATCGCGGTCGGCACGCTACCTCTACATCTACCTTCGGATTAGTTTTAGACCTAAATAATTGTTATTTGGTGCTGCGTTGAGCATGAACATTATATCTGGATCTTGTTTGATGCGAGACGGTTATTCATTTAAATCAGAGAATAATGGTTGTTCTATTTATATGAGTAATATCTTTTATGGTCATGCACCCTTGAGGAATGGTCTATTTTGATGAATCTCGATAGTAGTGATACACATATTCATAATGTTGAAACCAAAAGATGCAGAGTTGATAACGAAAGTGCAACTTATTTGTGGCAATCGCCGCTTAGGTCATATCGGTGTAAAGCGCATGAAGAAACTCCATGCCGATGGATTTTGGAGTCACTTGATTATGAATCACTTGGCACTTGCGAACCGTGCCTCATGGGCAAGATGACTAGAACACCGTTCTCGGTACTATGGAGAGAGCAACAGATTTGTTGGAAATCATACATACAGATGTATGTGGTCCGATGAATGTTGAGGCTCGTGGCGGATATCGTTATTTTCTCACCTTCACAGATGACTTAAGCAGATATGGGTATATCTACTTAATGAAACATAAGTCTGAAACGTTTGAAAAGTTCAAAGAATTTCAGAGTGAAGTTGAAAATCATCGTAACAAGAAAATTAAGTTTCTACGATCTGATCGTGGAGGTGAATATTTGAGTTACGAGTTTGGTCTACATTTGAAACAATGCGGAATAGTTTCAGAACTCACGCCACCCGAACACCACAACGTAATGGTGTGTCCGAACGTCGAATCGTACTTTACTAGATATGGTACGATCTATGATGTCTCTTACAGATTTACCGCTATCGTTTTGGGGTTATGCTCTAGAGACGGCCGCATTCACACTGAATAGAACACCGTCGAAATCCGTTGAGACGACACCTTATGAACTGTGGTTTAGCAAGAAACCAAAGTTGTCGTTTCTTAAAGTTTGGGGATGCGATGCTTATGTGAAAAAGCTTCAACTCGATAAGCTCGAACCCAAATCGAGAAATGTGTCTTCATAGGATATCCAAAGGAAACAGTTGGGTACACCTTCTATCACAGATCCGAAGGCAAGACATTCGTTGTTAAGAATGGATCCTTTCTAGAGAAGGAGTTTCTCTCGAAAGAAGTGAGTGGGAGGAAAGTGGAACTTGATGAGGTAATAGTACCTTCCCCTTACTTGAAAGTAGCTCGTCGCAGAAACCAGTTTCTGAGACACCTACACCAAGTAGTGAGGAAGTTGATGATGTTGATCATGAAACTTCAGATCAAGTTACTACTGAACCTCGTAGATCAACCAGAGTAAGATCCGCACCTGAGTGGTACGGTAATCCTGTTCTGGAAGTCATGCTACTAGATCATGATGAACCTACGAACTATGAAGAAGCGATGGTGAGCCCAGATTCCGCAAAATGGCTTGAGGCCATGAAATCTGAGATGGGATCCATGTATGAAAACAAAGTATGGACTTTGGTTGACTTGCCCGAGGGTAGGCAAGCAATAGAAAACAAGTGGATCTTCAAGAAGAAGACTGACGCTGACGGTAATGTTATCGTTTATAAAGCTCGACTTGTCGCAAAAGGTTTTCGACAAGTTCAAGGATTGACTACGATGAGACCTTCTCACCCGTAGCGATGCTTAAGTCCGTCCGAATCATGTTAGCAATTGCCGATTTTATGATTATGAAATTTGGCAAATGGATGTAAAGACGCATTCTGAATGGATTTTCGGAAGAAGAGTTGTATATGATGCAACCGAAGGTTTTATCGATCCAAAGGAGCTAACAAAGTGTGCAAGCTCCAATGATCCATTTATGGACTGGTGCAAGCATCTCGAGTTGGAATAAACGCTTTGATAGTGTGATCAAAGCATTTGGGTTTGTCTGAGACTTTTGGAGAAGCCTCAGATTTACAAGAAAGTGAGTGGGAGCTCAGAGCATTTCGATATTATATGTGGATGACATATTGCTGATCGGAAATGATATAGAATTCTGGATAGCATAAAGGGATACTTGAATAAGAGTTTTTCAATGAAAGACCTCGTGAAGCTGCTTACATATTGGGCATTAAGATCTATAGAGATAGATCAAGACGCTTAATTGACTTTCACAAAGCACATACCTTGACAAAGTTTTGAAGAAGTTCAAAATGGATCAAGCAAAGAAAGGGTTCTTGCTCGTGTTACAAGGTGTGAAGTTGAGTCGACTCAATGCCCGACCACCGCAGAAGATAGAGAAAATGAAAGATGTTCCTATGCTTCAGCCATAGGCTCTATCATGTATGCAATGTTGTGTACCTGACTGATGTGTGCCTTGCTATAAGCCTAGCAGGAGGTACCAAAGTAATCCAGAGTGGATCATCGACAGCGGTCAAGAACATCTGAAATACCGAAAAGGACTAAGGATATGTTTTCAGATATGGAGGTGACAAAGAGCTCATCGTAAACGGTTACGTTGATGCAAGCTTTGACACCGATCCCGACGATTCTAAATCGCAGACCGGATACGATTTACACTAAACGGAGGAGCTGTCGGTTGGTGCAGTTCTAAACAAAGCGTCAGAGCGGGATCTACATGTGAAGCGGAATACATAGCAGCTTCGAAGCAGCTAATGAAGGAGTGCGGATGAAGGAGTTCATATCCGATCTAGGTGTCATACCTAGTGCATCGGGTCCAATGAAAATCTTTCGTGACAATATCGAGCTATTGCCTTAGCGAAGGAATCCAGATTTCACAAGAGGACCAAGCACATCAAGAGACGCTTCAATTCCATCCGGACTTAGTCCGGACCGGAGACATAGAGATATGCAAGATACATACGGATCTGAATGTTGCGCACTCCATTGACTAAGCCTCTTCCACGAGCAAAACATGATCAGCACCAAGACTCCATGGGTGTTAGAATCATTACTATGTAATCTAGATTATTGACTCTAGTGCAAGTGGGAGATCAAGGAAATATGCCCTAGAGGCAATAATAAAGTTATTATTTATTTCCTTATTTCATGATAAATGTTTATCATTCATGCTAGAATTGTATTAACCGGAAACATGATACATGTGTGAATGCATAGACAAAACAACATGTCACTAGTATGCCTCTACTAGACTAGCTTGTTGATCAAAGATGGTCATGTTTCCCGACCATGAACAAGGAGTTGTTATTTGATTAACAAGGTCACATCATTAGTAGAATGATCGATTGACATGACCCATTCCCTTAGATTAGCACACGATCGCTTAGTATGTTGCTACCGCTTTTATCCATGACATATACATGTTCCCGTAACTATGAGATTATGCAACTCCTGTTTACGGAGGAACACTTTGGTGCTACCAAACGTCACAACGAATCGGGTGATTATAAAGGAGTACTACAGTGTCTCCAAAGGCGATGTTGGGTTGGCGATTTCGAGATTAGGTTTTGTCACTCCGATTGTCGGAGAGGTATCTCTGGCCCTCTCGGTAATGCACATCATTTGAAGCCTTGCAAGCACTACAACTAATGAGCTAGTTGTGAGATGATGTATTACGGAACGAGTAAAGAGACTTGCGGTAACGAGATTGAACTAGGTATTGGATACCGACGATCGAATCTCGGACAAGTAACATACCGATGACAAAGGGAACAACGTATGTTGTTATGCGGTCTCGACCGATAAAGATCTTCGTAGAATATGTAGGAACCAATATGGGCATCCAGGTCCCGCTGTTGGTTATTGACCGTGAATAGTTCTAGGTCATGTCTACATTGTTCTCGAACCGTAGGGTCCGCACGCTTAAGGTTACGATGATGCTTATTATGAGTTTATGTATTTTGATGTACCAAGGAGTTCGAGTCCCGGATGTGATCACGGACATGACGAGGAGTCTCGAATGGTCGAGACATAAAGATTGATATATTGGAAGCCTATGTTTGGAGTTCGAATGGTTCCGGTAAAACGGAATTTATCGAGTACCGGAGGTTACGGAACCCCCGGAGGTAATGGGCCTCGATGGGCCTTAGTGGAAAGGAGGAGGGCAGCCCAAGGCTGGTCAGGCCCCCCCTTCCCTAGTCCTACTAGGACTAGGAGAAGGGGCCCCCCCTCTCTCTCTTTCCTCCGGGAACCTAGTTGGACTAGGATTGGGGAATCCTACTCCCAGAGGGAGTAGGACTCCTTGGCGCCGCCAAGCTTGGCCGGCCGCCCCCCCCTCGGCTCCTTTATATACGGGGCAGGGGGCACCTTGGAACACACAAGTTGATCGTGAGATCGTTCCTTAGCCGTGTGCGGTGCCCCCTCCACCATATTCCACCTCGGTTATACTGTCATGAAGCTTAGGCGAAGCCTGCGCCGTGAAACATCAAGATCGTCACCACGCCGTCAGGTCGACGGAACTCTCCTCGACACTCGGCTGGATCGAGTACGAGGGACGCCATCGAGCTGTACGTGTGTCAAGAACTCGGGGCGCCGAGTAACGGCGCCGGATCGGTCGGATCGCGAGGAGAACGACGACTACTTCCTCTACGTTGTGATCGCTTCCGCTTCGGGTCTACGAGGGTACGTAGACAACACTCTCCCCTCTCGTTGCTATACATCACCATGATCTTGCGTGTGCGTAGGAAAATTTTTGAAATTACTACGTTCCCCAACATGATCTCCATCGTCACCGGCATGACACCATGATCTCTATCATCTTGATCTATATGAATGTGTCGTCACATGGTCGTCTCGCCAACTATTGCTCTTGCAACTATTGCTATCGCATAGCGATAAAGTAAAGCAATTATTTAGCACTTGCACTTATGCAATAAAGAGACAACCATAAGGCTCCTGCCAGTTGTCGATAACTTTGTTACAAAACATGATCATCTCATACAATAAAATTTAGCATCATGTCTTGACCATATCACATCACAACATGCCCTGCAAAAACAAGTTAGACGTCCTCTACTTTGTTGTTGCAAGTTTTACATTGCTGCCATGGGCTGAGCAAGAACTATTCTTACCTACGCATCAAAACCACAACTATATTTCGTCAAGCTAGTGATGTTTTAACCTTCACAAGGACCGGGCGTAGCCACACTCGATTCAACTAAAGTTGAAGAAACTGACACCCGCCAGCCACCTGTGTGCAAAGCACGTCGGTAGAACCAGTCTCGCGTAAGCATACACGTAATGTCGGTCCAGGCCGCTTCATCCAATAATACCGCCGAACCAAAGTATGACATGCTGGTAAGCAGTATGACTTGTATCGCCCACAACTCACTTATGTTATACTCGTGCATATAACATCTATGCATAAACCTAGCTTTGATACCACTATTGGGGAACGTAGTAATTTCAAAAAAATTCCTACGCATACACAAGATCATGGTGATGCATAGCAACGAGAGGGGAGAGTGTTGTCCATGTACCCTCATAGACCGTAAGCGGAAGCGCATAACGCGGTTGATGTAGTCATACGTCTTCACGATCCGACCGATCCAAGTACCGAACGTACGGCACCTCCGAGTTCAGCACACGTTCAGCTCGATGACGTCCCACGAACTCCGATCCAGCAGAGCTTTGCGGGAGAGTTCCGTCAGCACGATGGCGTGATGACGGTGTCGATGATGCTACCGACGTAGGGCTTCGCCTAAGCACCACTACGATATTATCAAGGTGGAATATGGTGGAGGGGGGCACCGCACACAGCTGGGAGAGATCAACAGATCAACTTGTGTGTCGATGGGGTGCCCCCTCCCCCATATATAAAGGAGTGGAGAAGGAGGGAGGGCCGGCCCTCCTATGGCGCGCCCTGGAGGAGTCCTACTCCCACCGGGAGTAGGATTCCCCCCTTTCCAAGTAGTAGGAGTAGGAGTCAAGGAAAGGGAAAAAAGAAGAGAAGGAAGGTGGGGGCGCAGCCCCTCCCCTTAGTCCAATTCGGACTAGGCCTTGGGGGGGGGGGGACAGCCTCCCCTCTCTCTTTCCCCTAAAGCCCAATAAGGCCCATATACTCCCCGGCGAATTCCCGTAACTCTTCGGTACTCCGATAAATACCCGAATCACTCGGAACCTTTCCAATGTCCGAATATAGTCGTCCAATATATCGATTTTTACGTCTCGACCATTTTGAGACTCTTCGTCATGTCCCCGATCTCATCCGGGACTCCGAACTACCTTAGGTACATCAAAACACAAAACTCATAATATAAATCGTCACCGAACGTTAGGCGTGCAGACCTTACGGGTTTGAGAACTATGTAGACATGACCGAGACACATCTCCGGTCAATAACCAATAGTGGAACCTAGATGCTCATATTGGTTCCCACATATTCTACGAAGATCTCTATCGGTCAAACTGCATAACAACATAGGTTGTTCCCTTTGTCATCGGTATGTTACTTGCCCGAGATTCGATCGTCGGTATCTCAATACCTAATTCAATCTCGTTACCGGCAAGTCTCTTTACTCGTTCTGTAATGCATCATTCCGCAACTAACTCATTAGTCATATTGCTTGCAAGGCTTATAGTGATGTGCATTACCGAGAGGGCCCAGAGATACCTCTCCGACAATCGGAGTGACAAATCCTAATCTCGAAATACGCCAACTCAACAAGTACCTTCGAAAACACCAGAGAGCACCTTATAATCACCCATTCGTTGCCAGACGTTTGGTAGCACACAAAGTGTTCCTCCGGTAAATGGGAGTTGCATAATCTCATAGTCATAGGAACATGTATAAGTCATGAAGAAAGCAATAGCAACATACTAAACGATCAAGTGCTAAGCTAACGGAATGGGTCAAGTCAATCACATCATTCTCCTAATGATGTGATCCCGTTAATCAAATGACAACTCATGTCTATGGTTAGGAAACTTAACCATAGTTGATTAACGAGCTAGTCAAGTAGAGGCATACTAGTGACACTATGTTTGTCTATGTATTCACACATGTATTATGTTTCCGGTTAATACAATTCTAGCATGAATGATAAACATTTATCATGAAATAAGGAAATAAATAATAACTTTATTATTGCCTCTAGGGCATATTTCCTTCACATACATGATAGAGCCTATGGCTGAAGTATAGGGGACAACTTTCATTTTCTCTCTATCTTCTGGAGTGGTCGGGCATTGAGTCTGACTCAACTTCACACCTTGTAACACAGGCAAGAACCCTTTCTTTGCTTGATCCGTTTTGAACTTCTTCAAAACTTTATCAAGGTATGTACTTTGTGAAAGTCCAATTAGGCGTCTTGATCTATCTCTAGATCTTAATGCCCAATATATAAGCAGCTTCACCGAGGTCTTTCATTGAAAAACTCTTGTTCAAGTATCCTTTTATGCTATCCAGAAATTCTATATCATTTCCAATCAATAATATGTCATCCACATATAATATTAGAAATGCTACAGAGCTCCCACTCACTTTCTTGTAAATACAAGCTTCTCCAAAAGTCTGTATAAAACCATATGTTTTGATCACACTATCAAAACATTTATTCCAACTCCGAGAGGCTTGCACCAGTGCATAAATGGATCACTGGAGCTTGCACACTTTGTTAGCATCCTTTGTATCAATAAAACCTTCGGGTTGCATCATATACAACTCTTCTTCCAGAAATCCATTCAGGAATGCAGTTTTTACATCCATTTGCCAAATTTCATAATCATAAAATGCAGCAATTGCTAACATGATTCGGACAGACTTAAGCATGGCTACGGGTGAGAATGTCTCATCGTAGTCAACTCCTTGAACTTTTCGAAAACCATTTGCAACAAGTCGAGCTTTGTAGACAGTAACATTACCGTCAGCGTCAGTCTTCTTCTTGAAGATCCATTTATTCTCTATGGCTTGCCGATCATCGGGCAAGTCAACCAAAGTCCACACTTTGTTCTCATACATGGATCCCATCTCAGATTTCATGGCCTCAAGCTATTTTGCGGAATCTGGGCTCATCATCGCTTCCTCATAGTTCGTAGGTTCGTCATGATCAAGTAACATGACCTCCAGAATAGGATTACCGTACCACTCTTGTGCGGATCTTACTCTGCTTGACCTACGAGGTTCGCTAGTAACTTGATCTAAAGTTTCATGATCATTATCATTAGCTTCCTCACTAATTGGTGTAGTGCCGGGGGAATCCTGCCCGCCGCGGACACCTATGGGGCCGGGGCCCCTTCGTGAGTCTTGACGAGGCGGAGGAGGCACAGAGAGCAGATCGAGGCGAGGCACGCTGGGCGGATTTTACCCGGCTTCGGCCGCGATGGTCGCAGAAACCCTATCGCTGCATTTGTGTTTGTATTTGATCTCGCCCGGAGAATGAGCGTATGGTGGCGTGGCTGAGTGAGTTGAACTAGCCGAACCTCCAGCGAGAGTTGCCCAGATCCGAACCTCCAACCCCCCACGCTGTGCATGGGCCTCCTTTTATAGTGCCAAGGGGTCACCAACAGTGTCAACGAGGAGAAAGGGGTAAAATGTAAAGGGGTGGTAGTTGGAGCAGCAAGGGAACGGTGAAGCTACAAAGGCATGAACAGTGGTTTCTACCTACTTTTGATGAGAGGGGACAAGGGCATTTAATGCCGTCGCCGTCGACCCCAAAAGCTCCCGCCTTGCGTCTCCGCTCGCCACGGCGATGAATCCACCACCGTGAAATGCCACCGTGTCCCCCAGGCTGCACAGCCATCCGCCACGCGTTCCTGGAAAGGCCCCAGGGCGACGCGTGGGCGGATGAGCTGGAGCGCAGGCACACAGCGTAGCCCTCCCGGCAAGCGCCTTGCCGGGGTCTTGATCTTGCCGGGCCCGGGAGCTTGCCGGGCTCTGTAACTTGCCGCTCCCCGGGCCCTCGCCGAGACGCATGCGGCGCCAAGGCGTGTCTTTTACGATGTAATCTTCTAATCTTCCCGACGAGCTCCTCTCGCCGGGGCCTTGCTTGAGTGGTGTAATCTTGAGCCTGAAATGGCCTTCCCGGCAAGCTCCGCTTGCCGGGGTCTCGATCTTCTGTCTTGTGCACTTCGTTCTTGAATGGCGTGATATGGAGCAGGAATGGTCTCCGGCAAGTATGTGGTAGATCCAGCCGCGGGGGGGCTGCGACTGCCCGTGCACAAGTTGGGGTACTGAGGTACCCCTACCTTAGTACACCGACAGGAGCCCCCGGGCCTGGGCCACACACGGTGCCGAGCGCTGTTGGGCCAGGCCCAAAACAGTGCACGGGCACACGAGGCCCACGGCGCGTCGAATCCACTTCCGCCTCTGCCGCCTCCCCGTGCAACAGCACGCGTCGATTGCGGCGTCGTGGGATGGGACGTGCCCACGTTCTTTAATGAGAAGGACGGAACGCCCCCCACTTTCCCATAAAAACAGAGGAAGCAGGCGCGGTTCCCCTCCTTCGCTTTCATTGCTTCTTCTTCCTCCTCCAGAAATCTCTCTCAAGGCCCGCCTCCGCATCTCCTCATTGTTTCTCGCGTTTGCGGCGCTGCCGATCCTTCATCCTCCTTCCTCGCCGCCCCGCCATGGCCCCGAAAACCAGGAAGGGAAGGGGAAAGCGGAGAAGACCAAGAAGGAGAAACCGAAAGCAGCGGAAAAGCTTCGCCAGATGCGGAGGGAGAACGTCGTCTTCCCGCCATGCTCGGCGTGCAAGAACTACGGGCAAGTATTTCTTGTTCGGGCCAAGAAGACCACGGCGCATCCTCGGACCGAGCTCATCCGGCCGCCACCATGGACGACTATCTGGCGGGTACTATTTCTTCGAGCCTTCTTCCACTGCGGTCTTTGTCCTCCTTTTTCAATTCTTCTGCGACATCATGAACACATACGGCTTCCACCTTCTTGATTTCACCCCAATGCCATCCTCACAATGGCGGTTTTCGCACATATGTGCGAAAACTTCATAGGGATACACCGAATGTAGCTCTGCTCAGCACTTCTTCACTCCTAGAGCAGAGCGGCGGCCCCTCTCCGGAGGAATTTCTTGGGTTTTCCGTCTCGAACTTGAAGGGGTCAGACTTGCCGGGAGCTCCGCGTCAAGTGGGAAGAGTGGCGTCAGATCGGTGCTGGATCGTCAAGACGAGCCGCAGCCCTTCACCGCCGCCTGACAACGCCCATTGTGCGCGGCAGAGATCGGAGCGAGCTGGATTCGGACGACATCAAGCTCGACGTTGTTCTTATCCGGATTCTTCGTCTCGAGAAGCGGGCTGTCCGCTGCGTAAGTAGGCGCCGACTTCCTCCGCCGCCGCATTGCCCCCTCCAAGACAGAAAAGGCCGGCTGGGAGTATGGCGGCGCTAGGGATATAATGAGGCTGCGCCCGGCTGAACTTTAACTTCACGACGTTGAGGCGAGGGGATGGTCGGGAACTCTTCAGATATGACCGGACCATCCCGAGTGGTTCAGCCTCCCGGGGTGGTGCCCTCAACAAAGACGGCTCGGGATCGCCTCGCCATGATGCCCGCGGCGACTTCGCGCGGCGTGGAGCGCACATGGATTCCGCCCAACCAATAGGCGTCCTCAACTTCTTCGACACCCTTGAGGAGGTGGCGAAGAACAAGAACGAGACCGGGGATGACACGGGACACCACGGACCAGGAGCTCGCGTACATAGCTTCTCGGGCCGAAGAGGCCGCTGCAGCTGCAGCGGCAGGAGCGTTCGGCTGTACGCCCGAGGAGGCAGAGGCTGCAGAGGAATCCTGCCAAGCGGAGGCGGCGGAGATCTGCAGACTGCTGCGACTTCCTCCCGGCACGCTCGCCGGGTCCCTCCCTGAGGCACTCCGGGATCCCCGGAATCGTGGCCGAGGCCGCGGCAAGAGGCGGTGCTGCCGGAGGGAGCCGAGGCGCCGCAGGGAGCGGAGGCGCCGGAGGGAGCGGAGACGCCAGAGGAAAAGGGGTCGCAGCGCAGGGCGCTGGGTCCGGCGAGCCAGCCGGCGAGGAGGAGGAGGATGCCGCGGTCGCCGAGGATGCCGGCGGGTCCACGGACCTTTACGACGACGACCTCTCCTCGTCGTCGGAAACCTCCCCGCCCCGGGCGAGCCCCAAGCGTTCTCCGCTGAAGCGCCTCCAAGGCGGTGATGGAAGCGAGTACGCAGCCCCGGCAACTACCGGCTCGCCGGGCAGCGCAAGCTTCCCGGGAGAGTCGAGCAGCGCTGAGGCGACCGGCGCCAGACATGGCGAAGCGACCAGCCAAGCAGCCACAGCAAAGGCGCCTCGCAGATCGGCGCCGAGCGGACAGGGGTCTTCTCGGAGCGGAGCGGCGGCTCCGCCCGCTTCTCGGGTCCCGGCCGCTACAGGGGCTGGGTCTTCGCAGCCCCCAGCCCCGAGGACCACCAAGCGCCTTCGCCTCCTGCTCCTCGCGCCGACGCGACCCAGGTGCAGTATGATTTCTCCGCCTTGAGCGAAGACGACGAGGAGGAACAGGGGTAAGTACCCGGGATCTTCATCTTCTTAAATTTCGCCTTGACCATTGTTTGAGGCTAATCTTGTTTTTTGCGTTGATTTCAGGACCTTGACCGAGCGGGCGGCGAAGAAAGCCAAGGTGCCCGTGGTCGAGGTCGCGGACGACTCGCCCGCCGAGGCGACCGGGGATGCGCCGGATCCAAGCTTGCCGGACCCGAGCGCTGTCTCGAGGAGCAGCCCCCAGCGTAAGTCTGGGTCCCACTCCTTTGCTTGCCGGGCGCGTCTGGAGATTTCATCTTGTTCCAATATCTTGACGTGTTTGTCTTGATTTGTGCAGAGATGGAGCTGCAGCGGCAGGAGCATCCGGAGGTCGCCCTTGAGGAGCCGGCAGTCCCTCCATCCCCGCCAAGGTTGGACTCCCCGGCAAGGGAGAGCGTCCCGCCAAGGGCGGGTACTCCGCCAAGGGCGGGTACCCCGCCAAGAGTGAGCAGCCCGGCGAGGGCGGCCACTCCGCCAAGGGATAGTTCCCCGGCAAGAGAGCCCGCCGCTGACGACGTCCGCCAAGGTAAGTTCTGCAACTTTGTCCTCTTGGCGTTGTCTCTTTTTGGATATTTGCTTGAACTTCTTTTGCTTTTTCTTCTTCTTCTAGATCCTCCTCCTCCCCCCGAGCAGACGGAGACGGAAGTCGTCATTGAGGAGGAGGAGGACGTGCAGGGTGGCGGCAGCGACGCCCCTGCCGTCGAGGACGCGGCGGGAGCCGCCGGGCCACATATGCCAGAGACCGCTCCGGCCGCGGACGCAGCGGCCGAAGAGGGGGATGGCGACCGCACCACCGGCCCGGAGGCGGCGGGAGCATCAAGTGCTGCGCCGGTCACCGACCCCTCCGCCGGAGAGGAGCGGTCCGGCTACTACCTGGAAGCCCCCAACGGTGTCTTCATCCAGGTGCCGTGGGGTTCCTCGCCGCGAGCTCCCGCGGAGGGCGAGGCCTTTGATGGGGAGATCCTCGCCTCTGCGGGTTTGAAGGTCGTCGAGGGGCCCGGCGGGAGCGGCAGGCCTGATGAGGAGAAGCTGCTTCACCAGCTCCTGGCCCTTTATCGGGCCAGACAGGCGAAGCTTGCTTCCCGGGAGGCCCTCGCCGCCAAGGCCGCCGAGGAGATGGAGAAACACGCGGCGGAGCTCAGCGCCGCCAACCAGGCTGCCCTCCGCGAGGTGGCGGAGAGGCGCGAGCAACTCTCCGGGGAGTATCAAGAGTGGCTGCTGGAGAAAGCCGAAGCCGAAGAGCAGCAGCGGCTCGTCGGGGTGGAGCTGTCCCGGCGAGAAGGAGAACTCGCCCAACGGAAGATCAACCTCGATTCCCACGAAGAGGACCTTGCCGCCCGGGAGCAAGCCCTTGGCGGGGAACTGAAGGAGGCGAAAAACGCCGCGGCTGCCGCGGAGACCGCCAAGGAGGAGCTTGCCGCCAAGGTCGCGCAGCTGGAGGAGTTGCTGAAGGCGAGCGAGGAGAGGGTCGCCGCGCTCAACACGGAGCGCGAGAAGGACGCCCACACCAACTCGGAACTCCAGGCGTGCCTTTCCAAGAAAGGCGACGAGTTGAAGGCCGCCAAGGACTCCATCGAGGGTCTTGAGTCACAAGTCTCTGCGCTGAGGGACTCACTTGACGCTGCCCGGGATCGGGAAACCAGGTTGAAGGAGGAGCTCCGCGAGGAGCGAACCTTGGTGGCCGGCGCCAACAAAGCAGCCGAGGATTTCCGTCGTATCGTCGAGATATGGACCGAGGACTTGGTATCTTCTGCGTCCGCCATTGACCAGGAGCTGCTGGCGCTGAAGCTGGAGCATCTCATCTACTCCCCGGATCCAAACCTCGCCCACAGTGCCAAACTCAGCCTCTTCTTCAGGGGGATCGCGCCGGCCCTTGCAAATCTGCGGGAGAAGATCCCCGCGCAACTTGCCGAGGAGACTCGCCGGCTGTGCGCGGGAACCATGGAGCGCGTGCTGACGAAGATCGTATACCGCAACCCCGGCATAAACCTCGCCAACGTTCTTCGCAGCTTGCCGGCCGACGCGAACATGGAGGCTCTGAAAGAGCAGGTCGCCCACATCATCGCCAAAGTGAACAAGATCTCCAGGATGGAAGGCGACCGCGTGGACTAGGCCTCCTTTATCTTTATCTCTTTTTTGTTGCTGCACATATCACTATGAACTCATTAGTCATCGCGACAAGTTATTCCTTGTATGATATTACCTTTATTTTGCTTAGCAGATGCAGTGCTATCTCCCTTGTTTTGATCCTCAACTTCGCATGCTTCAACTTTATGCTTCTAGGAGTTTTGCGGCAAGGGGCCCTTGCATGAGCGCCGAGTGTCGAACTCAAGCAGCTCTGGTTAAGGTCTTACCGGCAAGCAACCTTGCCGAGGCCTGTCGCGACGCACTTAGCTTGCTGAGCGGGCTCGAAAACGAAACAAGGGCGCAACACTTTGTCGCGGCTCACTTAAATCGTTGAGCGTGCTCGACGACAAGATAAGGGTGCGGCTATCCACGGGTAGGTTCCTTCGAGCACAAGTTTTCCATACAAAGTGTGGTTGTTCAAGGAAGGCAACTTAAAATTTAAAATTTTGAGCTGCTCAAACTCGATAACTTAGCTTTACGTGATCTATGCACTCTCCGCAAGCTTCTCTTTCTTGAGCGAGCTTGGTTTATCCTCCATTTCCTTCCCCGGCAAACTTGTGCACGAGGAACGCTTTTCCGCTTAAGAGACAAGGAAAGAGAAGGAGGAAAACGAGCATATGGCCTTCGGCGTGCTATTGCTTGCGGATATGTGTGTCGCTAAAAGATGCCAAATAACACATGCAAATTGCAGAGAAAAGCATGCAAAAGGCAAATAGCGCAGAACACGTGAGCTTTTACTAGTGCACGGGTCTGCGCCCCGCTTTGTACAAGGGGTTACATGCAAGCGGCAAAGCCTGTATTAACCGTGGTTGCCGGAGCGGATCACGGCAACGCGCTTTGCTAGTGCACGGGTCCGCGCCCGCTTTGTACAAGGGGTTACATGCAACAGCGGCAAAGTTCAGACAAAAGGTGGTTGCGGGCGGATCACGCAACCGCGCTTTATGGATGAAACTTGCGAAGATGCTCTATGTTCCGTGAGTTGCTCACTGGTAAGCCTTCTTCGGTCTCGAGGCGACAGCGGGCCTCGTGACTTGTCTCACCCGATAAGGGCCTTCCCACTTCGGCGTCAACTTGTTGGAATTCTTGGCGGACTGAACACGCCAAGAACAGGTCGCCTTCCTCGAGACTCTGGCTTTAACCCTGCGGCTATGGTAGCGGCGCAGGCTTGCCGGTATCGAGCAGCTCGTCACAGCAGACTCGAGACGCCCCTCCTCGAGGAGCAACGCGTCATCTTGCTGCAGCTTGCTCTTGCTCGAGCTCATCATAAGCGAGCACCGAGGAGATCCGTATACGAAGTTCCGTGGGGAGAAGCGCTTCGCTCCATAAACTAGAGCAAAAGGTGTCCGCCCGGTGGCTCGATTTGGTGTCGCTCGATTGACCAAAGAGCCACCGCAGCTCCTCTATCCAATTTCTTCCGACTTGCGCAGCTTAGCCGAAAGTTCTTGTCTTGAGCCCGCGCAGCACTTCAGCATTGGCCCTCTCCGCTTGACCGTTGCTCCTCGGTGAGCAGCGAAGTTAAATGACCTTGGCGCCAAGGTCTCGGACGTGTGCATGAAGGTGCGATTAGTGAATTGCGCATCGTTGTCGGTGATAATCCTGTTAGGGATTCGAAACGGCACACAATCGACCAAGAACTTGACCGCTGATTGTCTGTCACCTTTCTCACTGGCTCCACTTCGCCACTTTGTGAACTTGTCGATCGCCACGCACAAGTACTCAAAGCCCCGACAAGACGGGGAAGGGGCCGAGGATATCGAGCCCCGCATCGAGAAGGGCGGGATAAAGGGATTGTTTGGAGAGCTTGAGTGGCCGATGGATCTCGCTTTGCATGGGCCGCACGCTTCACACTTGGTTACTAGTGCGATTGCATCTTGAGGGCTTCTTGCCAAAAGAACCCTTGCCGGAAAGCTTTCCCGGCAAGTGCCCTTGCGCCAATGTGGTGGCCGCATATGCCTCCGTGTATTTCTGCCAACAGCTTCTGTCCATCTTCCCTGGAGATACACTTCAGTCTGACACCATTGAGCCTTCTTCTGTACAGCTCGTTGTCCACGAACTGGTACATACTTGACTGTCTGGTTATCTTTTCTATTTCTTCCGGATCGTCGGGAAGTTCTCCAGTTTGCAGGAAACGGACGATCTGCTGCGCCCATGCCGGAGCTCGGGGCTCAACGGCAAGGACTAAAGGCATGAGGGCCGCTGCGGGAACCTCAGCTTCTACGGCAAGGATCCCTGGCTTTGCCGGAGCTGAAGGTCCCCCGGCAAGCTTGCCGGGGCAAGGCTTGTCGGGAACACTTGCTTCAACTGTACATATCCGAGGATCTGCAGGAGCAAACTGTTCCTCAGCGTTCTGGTCGTTGATCTTGGGGACCTTGGCGGCGGCCTCAGGGAGATCCGCCGGCAGGTAGTCGCCGGAGACCAACTTTCTTTTCTTGGACTGCCCAACTGATGGTGTCACGGATGGTTGAGTCAGCTTGAGCAAGAAGGTCCCCGGTTCCACAGGTAACTTCATCGCAGCACACTTTGAAAGGCCATCTGCAATTTCATTCTGAGCTCTTGGAACATGCTCCATCTGCAAACCTTCAAAGTGCTCCTCTAGCTTCCTCACTTCATCGACATAAGCTTCCATTAATGGGCTCTGATAGCTCTTGTTAACTTGCCGGACCACCAACTGAGAATCTCCCCGCACAATCAGCTTCTTGATCCCAAGTTCGGCTGCAATCCTGAGGCCGGCGAGCAAACCTTCATATTCAGCAGTGTTGTTTGTTGCTTGCTCCCTTGGGAAGTGCATCTGGATAACATACTTGAGGTGCTCTCCGGTGGGCGCGACGAGTACCACGCCGGCACCGGCGCCTTGCAGCGAGAAGGCGCCGTCAAAGTACATTACCCATTCACTTGTTGCTTCCTGTACGGGTGCACTTGTCTCTTGGATTTCCTCATCGGGTGTTGGGGTCCATTCTGCTATGAATTCTGCCAAAGCTCGGCTCAGATGGTCAAGTACTTTCAAACTTGAGTCCAAAGCTCGACAGCTCCAAAGGCCCACTCAACGATCCTGCCTGTTGCTTCTGGGTTGTGTAATATCCTCTTCAGCGGAAAGCGAGTGACCACTGTTATCTCGTGTGCCTGAAAGTAATGGCGCAGCTTTCTCGAGGCCATGAGGAGGCCGAAAAGCAATTTTTGCACACCAGAGTATCTTGATCTAGCCCCTTGGAGGAGGGAGCTTACAAAATAAACTGGGCGTTGCACCATCTTCTTCCGCACCTCATCTTGTTCCTGCGCAGAGTTGCCCTTGTCGGGGCCAGAGTTTGCCGGGGCAGCCCCCTGCTTGTCGCTGGATTCGCTTGCCGGGGGTGTGGCCTCCTCGTCGGACTCCCTCTCCGCTACCAGCGCAGCACTAACCACCTGGTTGGTTGCCGCTAGATATAGCAACAACTTCTCCTGTGGTCTGGGTGCGACAAGTATTGGAGTGGAGGATAGGTACCGCTTCAAATCTTGCAGTATTGCCTCGCTTCCGAGTCCACTTCATGGGACCCGCCTTCTTCAAGATTTTGAAGAAAGGTAGGCGCGTTCTGCAGACTTTGAAATAAACCCACCGAGGGCGGCCACACATCCAAATGAGCCTTCTCGACATCCTTGACTCGCTTCGGGCTTCAATCTGCTCAATGGCTTTAATCTTGTCGGGTTGGCTTCAATCCTCTCGTGACAAAGAACCCGAGAAGCTTGCGGAGGGGACTCCAAAGACGCACTTCTCGGGGTTCAACTTAAGCTGGATCTTGCGAGGTTCGAAATGTCTCTTCTAAATCCTGAATCAGCAGATCCTTGCTCTTGCTCTTCACCACGATATCATCCATGTAAGCTTCTACATTTCGTGGATCTGTGGCTCAAAAGCAGATACACTACCCTTGCAAACGTTGATCCCGCATTCTTCGACCAAATGGCATGCGATGAAGCAATATGTGCCACATGGAGTGATGAATGCGTCTTTCTTCATCCTCTTGGCCATGAAAATCTGGTGATAGCCTGAATATGCATCAAGAAAGCAGAGTAGCTCACATCCGCAAGGTGGAGTCAACGATCTGGTCGATGCGCGGCAAGGGAAATGGATCCTTGGGACATGCCTTATTCACATCAGTGAAGTCTATACACAGTCTCCACTTCCCATTGGCCTTACGCACGACGACTGGGTTTGCCAACCATGTCGGATGGATTACACCTCTAACTAGGCCTGCTGCCTCTAGTTTCTTGATTTCTTCGCTGATGAATTCTTGGCGCTCCATGGCTTGCTTCCTTACTTTTTGCTTGATGGGCCACGCATGAGGGCAAACGGCAAGCTTGTGCTCAATCACCTTCCTGGGAACACCGGGGATGTCAGACGGTTGCCACGCAAACACATCGACATTCGCCCGCAGGAAGGCAACGAGCGCGCTTCCTATTTGTCGTTGTCAGCGTGGCATCGATGGTGAAGGTACCACCAGTGCCGCCCTTCTTGGCGGCACCTTCTTGGTTGCCGGTGGAGCGCCATTCCTTCTTACTCTTGCCGGTGGAGCTCGATGGTGCGTCCTCGACGGCGGCGCAACACCGAAGAGGTGCGGTTGCCGGAGTGGGCCCCAGAGCACTTGCCGGACTTGGTTTTGTCTTCTTCCCCCCGGGAGCTTCAGCGGCAAGTGTATTCTTGTCGGCCGCGGCTGCCGCTTCCCGGTAGATCTTGTCGGTGCAGATAAGTGCATCCTTCCTATCGCCGTGGATAGTGATGACGCTTATCGGCCCCGGCATCTTGAGTACGTTGTACGCATAGTGAGAAGCCGCCATGAACTTGGCGAGGGCGGGACGGCCGAGTATTCCATTGTACGGCAACGGAATATCGGCGACGTCGAAAGTGATGCGCTTCATCCTGAAATTGAGCTCCCGCCAAAGGTCACTTTGGCGAGTGATCTTTCCTTGGGCTTGCTCCGTCCCGGGTTGATTCCTTGGAAAGAACCGGTCTCTTCGAGCTCGCCGTCTGGAATTTGGAGCTTCTCGATCACAGCAGAGGAGATCAAGTTCAGGCCGGCCCCGCCGTCAACCAACATTTTGGTGACCTTGAGGTTGCGGATGGTGGGTGAGACCAGCATCGGCAAGCACCCGACCGCGGTGGTGCGGTCGGTGATCCTCAAGATCAAAATGATGGGCGTCTTTGACCATTTGAGGAGCTGCCGCGCGACTCCACGGGCGGCTCAGCTGCGTTCACCTCACGCACCCACCGCTTTAGCTGGCGGTGGAGGTGTGTGAGAGGCGCCGCCGTCGACGCACAGGACCTCCGTGGCCTTCTGGAACTCCCGCTCACTATCATCCTCATCTTCCATGTCTTCATCGTCATCTTCTTCATCTTTGTCGCGGCCCCGGGGAGGTCGATCACCTTGCCGCTGCTTGGCCTTGTCGCGACGCCCTCCCCGGCCATTGAACGGCCGCTTCTTGCTCGGTTCTCCTCCGCCACCTTGGGCCTTCTCCTTGTCGCGCCTCTCGTACTCAGCTTTCTGCTGCTCGACGAGGTACTCGACGCGCTTGCAGTTGGTGAGGTCGTGGCCCTTGGTGCGGTGGATTTTGCAGTATTGCTTGTCGGAGCTGCCCTGCTTGTCGGCTGCCGCTACAGGGGTTGGTTCCTTGCCGGAGAAGCAACCCCGTGTTTGCTTGGCGGGAGCCTCCTTGCCGGACTTCTCGACGACAAGCACCTCTTTCTTGTTCTTCCCTCTGTTGTTCCGCCGCCGGCTCTTATTTGCCGGGGCGTTGTCGTTGCTATGGCTTCCTCCTGCGTCAGCATCCTCCCCGGGGAGTCTCCTCCCCTCTCCGCAGGCGACTTGTCGCCGCGAGCATAGAGCTCACGACATCCCGAATCTTGGTCATCGCCATTTCTTCACGCATGCGGCGGTTCGCGACGTTTCGTGGAACGCGCCGATAACATGGGCGGCGGTGGACATCGAGGATGTTGTGTTGCACACGGCTGAAGCGTTGGATATACTTGCGCAGGGATTCTCCTTCCTTCGGGCCAAAATGTGGAGATCGCTCTCGTGGCGTGCGGTTTGTGGTCGCGGTGAAGGCGCCAACAAACTGATGGCAAAGGTCGCCCAAGAAGAAATGGAGTCTTCCGCAAGTGCATAAGCCAAGAACGAACGCTCGCCTAAGCACGAAGCGGAAGTAGTTCGCCGAATCTTGTCGTCGCGCCCCGCAGCTCGCACCGCGATGGTGTAGACACCGAGGAACTCCGAGGGTGCGTCTTGCCGTCGTATTTCTTGGCACGTCGGGCTTGAAGTTCTTCATGCTGGGCCATTGACGCGCCGCAGCTCGCGGTGAACGCAGGGCAACCTGCCGCAGACGGCAAGTCGCTCGCTCGCCGGGCGCCAGACGTGTCGACAACGTTTCAGCTCTGGTCTCGATTGTCGCCGAAGTTTTCGGCGGCGCCGATCGTGGTTCGAAGCGTCTTCTTGTCGCCGGTCGCCGAGGACTGGCGTTGATCCCGACGAGCTCATGGATCTCGACGACGCCAGGAGCCATCGCCGGCGTGGTTCCCGCGGGGCGGCGTCTTCAGCTTCTGCGGCGGGGAGTGCACTGAGGTTGCACCCCCAGCTGCCTTGTCGCCGTTAGCCCGCCTTCTCAGCTTACTGCCGCGAGGCCGCCGCTCTCGCGAAGGGTCGTTGTTGGCGGCGACCAGCTCTTGATGGTGGCCTCCGGTCTTCGCCTTGTCCGCCGCCGAGGGAAGTCAAAGCGATTGCGCTCTTACGAGCGCTTCGCCGGAGTGGAGGGAGCGGAGCGGCGGTGCGAGGAGCGGGTAGGCTCGGACTCCTAACAGTGTTAGAAGGAGCAGGTCCTCCCGGTGCCTTCGCTTTGCCGTGTCCGGACGTTGGTCCGGAGCGCCCCGCGAGCCTCCGGCGTGTCTCTGTCCCAAAGAAAGCGGATACCACCTCCCGTGGTAGGGCGCGCTGGTCGCTATGGCGCTGGGATGGACGTGGATCCGCGGAGATCGAAGCGCGGTCACCCGCCCCGTCCTCGATCCGTGGCGCCGCGAGTGTCTTGGCGGCGACCACCCTTCCGTCGACGTCCCCTCCGCCCACCGCTGGCTCCGGTGGCGGCGGAAGGGACGCAGACGGGCCTGCAGCCCCCGAAGCCTTCTTCTTCGGGGCCATGGCGTAGTTGTTGACGAAGTCGCTGGTGAAATTGGAGAGGTTGATGGCGAGTACGCCCGCGCAGACGCCGGATCAGGTCCGCACAACCTCGACGCCCCCTACCTGGCGCGCCAAAGATGCCGGGGGAATCCTGCCCGCCGCAGACACCTATGGGGCCGGGGCCCCTTCGTGAGTGCGGTACGAGGGCGGAGGAGGCACAGAGAGCAGATCGAGGCGAGGCACGCGGGGCGGATTTTTACCCAGCTTCGGGCCGCGATGGTCGCGTAAAACCCTACTGCTGCATTTGTGTTTGTATTTGATCTCGCTCCAGAGAATGAGCGTATGGTGGCGTGGCGTTGAGTGAGTTGAACTAGCCGAACCTCCAGGCGCGAGAGTTGCCCAGGATCCGAACTTCCGAACCCCCTCTACGTTGTGCATGGGCCTCCTTTTATAGTGCCAAGGGGTCACCAACAGGTGTCAACGTAGGAGAAAGGGGTAAAAATGTAAAAGGGGTGGTAGTTGGAACAGTGCGGGAACAGTGAAGCTACAGTGCATGAACAGTGGTTTCTACCTACTTTTGACAGAGGGGGACAAGGGCATTTAATGCCCGTCGCCGTCGACCCCAAAAGCTCCCGCCCTTGCGTCTCCGTCTGCCACGGCGATGAATCCACCACCGTGAAATGCCACCGTGTCCCCTGGGCTGCACTGACCATCCGCCCGCGTTCTCGAAAGGCCCTGGCGACGTGGGCGGATGAGCTGAGCGCAGCACACAGCGTAGCCCTCCCGGCAAGCGCCTTGCCGGGGTCTTGATCTTGCCGGGCCCGGGAGCTTGCCGGGCTCTGTAACTTGCCGCTCCCCGGGCCCTCGCCGAGACGCATGCGGCGCCAAGGCGTGTCTTTTACGATGTAATCTTCTAATCTTCCCGACGAGCTCCTCTCGCCGGGCCTTGCTTGAGTGGTGTAATCTTGAGCCCGAATGGCCTTCCCGGTAAGCTCCGCTTGCCGGGGTCTCGATCTTCTGTCTTGTGCACTTCGTTCTTGAATGGCGTGATATGGAGCAAGAATGGTCTCCGGCAAGTATGTGGTAGATCCAGCCGCGGGGGGGGGGCTGCGACTGCCCGTGCACAAGTTGGGGTACTGAGGTACCCCTACCTTAGTACACCGACATGTAGGGATGACATGAACTGATTTCTGTGATAAACTACTTTCCAATAAGGGAGCAGGTACAGTTACCTCATCAAGTTCTACTTTCCTCCCACTCACTTCTTTCGAGAGAAACTCCTTCTCTAGAAAGGATCCATTCTTAGCAATGAATATCTTGCCTTCGGATCTGTGATAGAAGGTGTACCCAACAGTTTCCTTTGGTATCCTATGAAGACACATTTCTCCGATTTGGGTTCGAGCTTATCAGGTTGAAGCTTTTTCACATAAGCATCGCAGCCCCAAACTTTCAGAAATGACAACTTTGGTTTCTTGCCAAACCACAGTTCATATGGCGTCGTCTCAATGGATTTAGATGGTGCCCTATTTAACGTGAATGCAGCCGTCTCTAAAGCATAACCCCAAAACAATAGCGGTAAATCAGTAAGAGACATCATAGATTGCACCATATCTAATAAAGTGCGATTACGACATTCAGACACACCATTACGCTGTGGTGTTCCGGGTGGCGTGAGTTGCGAAACTATTCCGCATTGTTTCAAATGAAGACCAAACTCGTAACTCAAATATTCTCCTCCACGATCAGATCGTAGAAACTTTATTTTCTTGTTACGATGATTTTCCACTTCACTCTAAAATTGTTTGAACTTTTCAAATGCTTCAGACTTATGTTTCATTAAGTAGATATACCCATATCTGCTTAAATCATCTGTGAAGGTGAGAAAATAACGATACCCGCCGTGAGCCTCAATATTCATTGAACCACATACATCAGTATGTATGATTTCCAACAAATCTGTTGCTCGCTCCATTGTTCCGGAGAACAGAGTTTTAGTCATCTTGCCCATGAGGCATGGTTCACAAGTACCAAGTGATTCATAATCAAGTGATTCCAAAAGTCCATCAAAATGGAGTTTCTTCATGCGCTTTACACCAATATGACCCAAACGGCAGTGCCACAAATAAGTTGCACTATCATTATCAACTCTGCACCTTTTGGTTTCAATATTTTGAATATGTGTGTCACTACTATCGAGATTCAATAAAAATAGACCACTCTTTAAGGGTGCATGACCATAAAAGATATTACTCATATAAATATAACAACCATTATTCTCAGATTTAAATGAATAACCGTCTCGCATCAAACAAGATCTAGATATAATGTTCATGATCAACGCTGGCACCAAATAACAATTATTCAGGTCTAAAACTAATCCCGAAGGTAGATGTAGAGGTAGCGTGTCGACCGCGATCACATCGACTTTGGAACCATTTCCCACGCGCATCGTCAACTCGTCCTTAGCCAATCTTCGCTTAATCCGTAGTCCCTGTTTCGAGTTGCAAATATTAGCAACAAAACCAGTATCAAATACCCAGCGCTACTGCAAGCATTAGTAAGGTACACATCAATAACATGTATATCACATATACCTTTGTTCACCTTGCCATCCTTCTTATCCACCAAATACTTGGGGCAGTTCCGCTTCTAGTGACCAGTCCCTTTGTAGTAGAAGCACTTAGTCTCAGGATTAGGTCCAAACTTGGGTTTCTTCACTTGAGCAGCAACTTGCTTGCCGTTCTTCTTGAAGTTCCCTTTCTTCCCTTTACCCTTTTTCTTGAAACTGGTGGTCTTGTTGACCATCAACACTTGATGCTCCTTCTTGATTTCTACCTCCGCAACCTTTAGCATTGCGAAGAGCTTGGGAATTATCTTGTTCATCCCTTGCATATTATAGTTCATCACAAAGCTCTTGTAGCTTGGTGGTAGTGATTGAAGAATTCTGTCAATGACACTATCATCAGGAAGATTAACTCCCAGTTGAATCAAGTGATTGTTATACCCAGGCATTTTGTGTATATGTTCACTGACAGAACTATTCTCCTCCATCATGCAGCTATAGAACTTATTGGAGACTTCATATCTCTCAATCCAGGCATTTGCTTGAAATATTAACTTCAACTCCTGGAACATCTCATATGCTCCATGACGTTGAAAACATCGTTGAAGTCCCGGTTCTAAGCCGTAAAGCATGTCACACCGAACTATCGAGTAGTCATCAGCTTTGCTCTGCCAGACGTTCACAACATCCAGCGTTGCTCCTGCAGCAGGTCTTGCACCTAGCGGTGCTTCCAGGAGGTAATTCTTTTGTGCAGCAATGAGGATAATCCTCAAGTTACGGACCCAGTCCGTGTAATTGCTACCATCATCTTTCAACTTACCTTTCTCTAGGAACACATTAAAATTCAATGGAACAACAACACGGGCCATCTATCTACTACAACATGGACATGCAAAAAACTATCAGGTACTAAGTTCATGATAAATTAAAGTTCAATTAATCATATTACTTAAGAACTCCCACTTAGATAGACATCCCTCTAATCATCTAAGTGATCATGTGATCCAAATCAACTAAACCATGTCCGATCATCACATGAGATGGAGTAGTTTTCAATGGTGAACATCACTATGTTGATCATATCTACTATATGATTCACGCTCGACCTTTTGGTCTCAGTGTTCCGAGGCCATATCTGCATATGCTAGGCTCGTCAAGTTTAACCCTAGTATTCTGCGTGTGCAAAACTGGCTTGCACCCGTTGTATGTGAACGTAGAGCTTATCACACCCGATCATCATGTGGTGTCTCAGCACGATGAACTTTCACAACGGTGCATACTCAGGGAGAACACTTGTACCTTGAAATTTAGTGAGAGATCATCTTATAATGCTACCGTCGAACTAAGCAAAATAAGATGCATAAAAGATAAACATCACATGCAATGAATATAAGTGATATGATATGGCCATCATCATCTTGTGCCTTTGATCTCCATCTCCAAAGCACCATCATGATCACCATCGTCATCGGCGCGACGCCTTGGTCTCCATCGTAGCATCATTGTCGTTTCGCCAACTATTGTTTCTATGACTATCGCTACCGCTTAGTGATAAAGTAAAAACAAATACAGGGCGATTGCATTGCATACAATAAAGCGGCAACCATATAGCTCCTGCCAGTTGCCGATAACTCTGTTACAAAATATGATCATCTCATACAATAAAATTTAGCATCATGTTTTGACCATATCACATCACAACATGCCCTGCAAAACAAGTTAGATGTCCTCTACTTTGTTGTTGCAAGTTTTACGTGGCTGCTACAGGCTTAGCAAGAACCGTTTTTACCTACGCATCAAAACCACAACGATTTTTCATCAAGTATGTGTTGTTTTAAACTTCAACAAGGACCGGGCATAGCCACACTCGATTCAACTAAAGTTGGAGAAAGTGACACCCGCCAGCCACCCGTGTGCGAAGCACGTTGATAGAACCAGTCTCGCGTAAGCGTACGCGTAATGTCGGTCCGGGCCGCTTCATCCAACAATACCGCCGAGTCAAAGTATGACATGCTGGTAAGCAGTATGACTATTATCGCCCACAACTCACTTGTGTTCTACTCGTGCATATAACATCAAGGCATAAACCTGGCTCGGATGCCACTGTTGGGGAACGTGGTAATTTCAAAAATTTCCTACGCACACGCAAGATCATGGTGATGCATAGCAACGAGAGGGGAGAGTGTTGTCCACGTACCCTCGTAGACCGAAAGCAGAAGCATTATGACAACGCGGTTGATGTAGTCGTACGTCTTCACAATCGACCGATCCTAGTACCGAACGTACGACACCTTCGCGATCTGCACACGTTCAGCTCGGTGACGTCCCACGAACTCCGATCCAGCAAAGTGTCGAGGTAGAGTTTCGTCAGCACGATGGCGTGATGATGGTGATGATGAAGCTACCGACGCAGGGCTTCGCCTAAGCACCGCAATGATATGAACGAGGTGGATTATGGTGGAGGGGGGCACCGCACGCGGCTAAGAGATCAATGATAAACTTGTGTGTCTATGGGGTTCCCCCTCCCCCATATATAAAGGAGTGGAGGAGGGGGACAGGGGCGGCCTCCTAGGCGTGCCCAAGGGGGAGTCCTACTCCCGGTGGGAGTAGGATTCCCCCTTCCCTAGTTGGAGTAGGAGAGGGAAGGAAGGGGGAGAAGGAGAGAAGGAAAGGGGGGCCGGCCCCCTCCCAATTCGGATTGGGCTTGGGGGGGGGGGGCACCTTGGCCGCCTCCTCCTCCTTTCCACTAAGGCTCAATAAGGCCCATTGACTCCCCGGGGGGTTCCGGTAACCTCCCGGTACTCCGGTAAATGCTCGAACTCACCCGGAACCATTCCGACGTCCAAACATAGCCATCCAATATATCGATCTTTATGTCTCGACTATTTCGAGACTCCTCGTCATGTACGTGATCATATCTAGGACTCCGAACTACCTTTGGTACATCAAAACACATAAACTCATAATACCGAACGTTAAGCGTGCGGACCCTACGGGTTCGAGAACTATGTAGACATGACCAAGACATGTCTCCGGCCAATAACCAATAGCGGAACCTGGATGCTCATATTGGCTCCCATATATTCTATGAATATCTTTATTGGTCAAACCGCATAACAACATACGTTGTTCCCTTTGTCATCGATATGTTACTTGCCCGAAATTCGATCGTCGGTATCTCAATACCTAGTTCAATCTCGTTACCGGCAAGTCTCTTTACTCATTCCGTAATGCATCATCCCGTAACTAACTCATTAGTCACATTGCTTGCAAGGCTTATAGTAATGTGCATTACCGAGAGGGGCCAGAGATACCTCTACGACAATCGTAGTGACAAATCCTAATCTCGATCTATGCCAACTCAACAAACATTATTGGAGACACATGTAGAGCACCTTTGTAATCACCCAGTTACGTTGTGATGTTTGGTAGCACACAAAGTGTTCCTCCGGTATTCGGAAGTTGCATAATCTCATAGTCATAGGAACATGTATAAGTCATGAAGAAAGCAATAGCAATATACTAAACGATCAAGTGCTAAGCTAACGGAATGGGTCAAGTCAATCACATCATTCTCTAATGATGTGATCCCGTTCATCAAATGACAACTCATGTCTATTAGTCAAGTAGAGGAATACTAGTGACACTCTGTTTGTGTATGCATTCACACATGTACTAAGTTTCCGGTTAATACAATTCTAGCATGAATAATAAACATTTATCATGATATAAGGAAATATATAAATAACAACTTTATTTTTGCCACTAGGGCATATTTCCTTCAGCTCCATTAAAAGAAACTATGTTAAAACTGCTTTATGTGATCTTGGAGCCGGTATTAGTGTTATGCCTCTCTCTTTATACCGTAGGCTTGATTTGAATAAGTTGACACCTATTGAAATCTCTTTGCAAATGGCCGATAAATCAACTGCTATACCTGTCGGTATTTGTGAGGATGTGCCTGTTGTGGTTGCGAATGTTACTATTTTAATGGACTTTGTTTTTCTTGATATTCCTGAGGACGACAATATGTCGATCATCCTTGGTAGACCTTTTCTAAATACTGCAGGGGCTGTTATTGATTGCAACAAAGGCAATGTCACTTTTCATGTTAATGGTAATGAGCATACTGTACATTTTCCGAGGAAACAACCTCAAGTTCATAGTATCAATTCTATTGGGAAAATTTCAACGATTACTATTGGAGGTTTTGAATTCCCTCTTCCCACTGTCAAAAAGAAATATGATATTCTTATTGTTGGGGACATGCATATCCCCGTTGAGGTAACCTAGTGTTATTAAAAAATTCTCCGGTTTCATGTTATTTGGAAGAAGTTTGTTAACAAGACTTGATCAACCTTGTTAGTGGATTCCTTTTGATGAGCATGAGATGGTTGAACTTAGAAAGCACAAATCTCTGTACTCTCCTTTTACTTTCTGTTATTTAGACTAAATAAAGCAAAAATAGTATTTTTCTGTCTGTTTTCTAAGTTATCCGTGCACTAAAAAATACTTCAAAAATAAAAGTTCTCCAAATGTCCTGAAAATGAAGTATGATTTTTTGTAGAATATTTAAGAATTTCTGGCAGTGAGAACACACTAGGGGGACCCACCATTTGGCCACGAGGGCACAGGGTGCGCCCACCCCCTGGGGCGCACCCCCCTGCCTCATGGGCCCCACGTGCCCCCACTTATTCCAGCACCCACTCACTTCGTCTTTCTCCAGAAAAAAAAATCCTCCCATAGCTCAAACCCGTGTTCTAGCTCATCTTGGTGTCATTTTCGATCTCCTTGCTCAAAGCTCCATTCACAAAACTATTTTGGGGGATTGTTCTTCGGTATGTGACTCCTCCAATTGTCCAATTAGTTTTTGTTCTAGTGCTTTATTTATTGTAAATTTTTGCTACTAAGGTGACCCTGTTCTTGAGCTTGCATGTCAAATTTATATGGTCCAAAGTAGTTTTGATGCATGATATAGCCTCTAGGCACTTGCGGGAGTAGTTGCTATCAATCTTCTTGAGTTTGGTTCACTTTTATTTTGAGTCACTAAAATTTTTAGAAATTTTCCAGGAAATGAAAAATACGTAGGAAAATGTACCAAGGTGGTTCTTCAAGGAAGCAACAACCAAGGCTCGCGATACATGAGCCGGACGATGAACCACCGAGAGAAGCTCAAGTACGGCCTTGTGAATGGCCGTTAGAGGAGTTTATGGTCCAAGTAGGCATCAAGGATGAATTTGATGCGTATGTGCGTAATGCTGACCTTGAGGACTTCGTGTCAGATAAGTGCCGACAGTACCACTACCTCACTGATTCCTTTGTGAGGAGGTTTAAATTTTTATCCTCGCACAATTCTCACACTGTTTTATTTGATCTTTATGATAAATCATATACCATGGACCTAGAAGATTTTAATACTGCTTGTAAACTCCCGCAGTGGGGCAATGTTAGTGAACCTTGCAAATCTGAATATAAAGACTTTCTTTCTAGTATCACTGTGGGGGAAACTAGAGAAATCGCACAAGCTACCATAGGGAGCATTCATTTCCCTTCCATACATTATTTTGCCCTCTTTATAGGTAGATGTCTTAACGGTAAAGATGAGGTTTGTCACATGTGCGTTCCAGATCTTAGTGTCCTCAAGAGTGCAGTATTAGGTGATAAACAATATAACTTGGGGCCATTGTTGCACGGGGGTTGCACCTTAATGGAACAAATGGAGATTTGTTTGTGGAATTTATGCAATTCGTGTAGCTAATTATCTTGGCGTACCCATACATGGAAATGATATAGAGTTGCCACCTGCTTATTTAGATTATAGTGCTACGGTTCGCCATCAGTTTCTTGAGAGGAATGAATAGTTCCTCCAGTACCGACTAATCTTTGACAGACGGCATACTGTCCATGTTGCTCTCCATGCTCCTACTTTCTTTAACTTTCAGCCAAAAAGGAGATATTTTATAACAGGGAGGAGGCGAACGAATATGAGAGGAGGACGGAGGCAGCTCGCCTCCAGGCTGCAGCTCTTCAGGCAGTAGCTGCTGCATCTTAGTACAACCCCAACTACAACTTTGGATATCCGTCAGGCCAGTAGTGGCCATAGACCAACTTAGGCCAAAAGCCTAAGCTTGGGGGATTACGTATTTCTCACCGACATTACATTCATGTTCACACACTCATGCTAGTTGTCGGTGCTCATACTTTTTCATTGTACTATCCATGCTAGTTTATTTTCTTTTCTTGCTTTCTTCTTGTGTGTTTGAAAAACCTTAGAAAAAAATAGTTGTAGCCTTTAGATAGTTTACTTTCCATGCTTGTAGTATAGTAATTAAAAAGAAAACCCAAAAAGATTTCTCATTCTTCTTTTGCTTGTTGGGAGCTTTCCCGTGTAAATAGTTTTTTTTGGGTCGAGAGGAGAAAACCACGATGAAAATGTTAAGTGGCTCTCATATGCATTATTGTTGATCTAACTAAGAGCCCATATTACCTTATCTTCTCCTTTGTATTAAATGCTTGCAGATTCCATCTTAGTCCAATTCACATGCACTATTATTATTATCCACACTGTTCGGTTGTGCAAGTGAAAGGCAATAATGAAGATATATGATGGACTAAATGAGATGAGAGAAGCTGGTATGAACTCGACCTATTGTTTTTGTAAATATGATTAGTCCATCGTTCCTGATTCAGCCTATTATGGATGAAACATGTTTGCAATGACAATTAGAGATTATAGTTCCTCATGCCATGCTTAATTGGCTAGGAGTTTATAATGGTTTACCTTGCGTGCCAACATGCTATTAAAATGGTTGTGATGTGGTATGATAGGGTGGTATCCTCCTTTGAATGATTCAAGTGGCTTGACTTGTCACATGTTCACGCATGTAGTTGAAACAAAACCAACATAGCCTTCACGATATTTATGTTCACGGTGATTTATATCCTACTCATGCTTGCACTCATTTTTGATTAATCTTAATGCATGTTCATGACTGTTGTGGCTCTCTAGTTGGTCGCTTCCCAGTCTCTTTCTAGCCTTCACTTGTACTAAGCGGGAATACTGCTTGTGCATCCACTTCCATAAACCCCAAAGTTATCCATATGAGTCCACCATATCTTCCTATATGCGGTATTTACCTGCCGTTCCAAGTAAATTTGGATGTGCCAAACTCTAAACCTTCAAATGAAATTCTGTTTTGTATGCTCGAATAGCTCATGTATCAACTAGGGCTATCTATATCTTCCATACTAGGTGGGTTATTCTCACAATGAGTGGACTCCGCTCATCATTCACGAGAAAATGGCCGGTAACCGGGATGCCCAGTCCCATGCTCAAATCAAATCAAAATAAATGCAAACAAAACTCCCCCAAAATTGTTGTTAGTTGGACGACACCCGTTGTTTCGGGCCAGCTATGGATTGATGTTCGTTGGTGGTGGGGGAGTATAAACTTTACCATTCTGTTTGGGAACCGCCTATAATGTATGTAGCATGGAAGATATCGAGATCTCTTGGTTGTTATGTTGACAATGGAAGTATGCCGCTCAAAATATTATTTATCTTGTTTCAAAACTCGAGTTCTGGCACCTATGCAAATCCCTGCTTCCCTCTGCGAAGGGCCTATCTATTTACTTTTATGTTGAGTCATCATCCTCTTATTAAAAAGCACCAGTTGGAGAGCACCGCTATCATTTGCATGCATTGCTATTAATTTACATTGAGTATGACTGTGACAGGATCTCTTTTGCCATGAATTACAATGTCTAGTCAGTCCTTGATCTTCAGGGGTGCTCTGCATTTATGTTTTGCGGTCTCAGAAAGGGCTAGTGATATACCATCTTATTATATCATATTATGATTGTTTTGAGAAAGTGTTGTCATCCGAGATTTATTATTATTGCTCGCTAGTTGATTATGCCATTGATATGAGTAAACATGAGACCAAAATTTTATTGTGAATATGGTTAGTTCATAATCTTTGCTGAAAACTTGAATGCTGGCTTTACATACTTGCAACAACAAGATCAAAAGAGTTTGTAAAAGTTTTTCTTTATCACTTTCAGTTTGTCAACTGAATTGCTTGAGGACAAGCAAAGGTTTAAGCTTGGGGGAGTTGATACGTCTCCAACGTATCTACTTTTTCAAACACTTTTGCCCTTGTTTTGGACTCTAACTTGCATGATTTGAATGGAACTAACCCGGACTGACGCAGTTTTCAGCTGAACTGCCATGGTGTTATTTTTGTGCAGAAATAAAAGTTCTCGGAATGACCTAAAAATCCACGGAGACAGGTTTTGGAATTAATAAAAAATATTGGCAGAAGAATCAGCATCAGGGGGCCCACACCCTGTCCACGAGGGTGAAGGGCGTGCCCCCTGCCTCATGGGCCCCCTGGACCTCCACCAACCTCAACCCCAACTCCATATATTCACTTTTGGGGAGAAAAACAAATCAGGGAGAAGGATTCATCGCATTTTACGATACAGAGCCGCCACCAAGCCCTCATCTTCCCCGGGAGGGCTCATTTGGAGTCCGTTCGGGGCTCCGGAGAGGGGAACCCGTCGCCATCGTCATCATGAACCATCCTCCATCACCAATTTCATGATGCTCACCGCCGTGCGTGAGTAATCCCATCGTAGGCTTGCTGGACGGTGATAGGTTGGATGAGATTTATCATGTAATCGAGTTAGTTTTGTTAGGGTTTGATCCCTAGTGTCCATTATGTTCTAAGATTGATGTTGCTATGACTTTGCTATGCTTAATGCTTGTCACTAGGGCCCGAGTGCCATGATTTCATATTTGAACCTATTATGTTTTCATGAATATATGTGAGTTCTTGATCCTATTTTGCAAGTCAATAGTCACCTACTATGTGTTATGATCCGGCAACCCCGAAGTGACAATAACCGGGACCACTCCTGGTGATGACCGTAGTTTGAGGAGTTCATGTATTCACTAAGTGCTAGTGCTTTGGTCTGGTACTCTATTAAAAGGAGGCCTTAATATCCCTTAGTTTCCAATAGGACCCCGCTGCCACGGGAGAGGGTAGGACAAAAGATGTCATGCAAGTTCTTTTCCATAAGCACGTATGACTATATTCGGAATACATGCCTACATTACATTGATGAACTGGAGCTAGTTCTGTGTCACCCTATGTTATAACTATTGCATGATGAATTGCATCTGACATAATTATCCATCACTGATCCATTGCCTACGAGCTTTTCACATACTGAACCTTGCTAAGTTACTTCTCCGTTGCCACTGTTACGATTACTACAAAACTGCTACTGTTATTTGCCACCGTTACCGTTACTTCTATACTATGCTACTAAATACTTTGCTGCAGATATTAAGTCTTTCAGGTGTGGTTGAATTGACAACTCAGCTGCTAATACTTGAGAATATTCTTTGACTCCCCTTGTGTTGAATCAATAAATTTGGATTGAATACTCTCCCTCGAAACCTGTTGCGATCCCCTATACTTGTGGGTTATCAACAATACACTGAATATTGTGGATCTTATTACAGGATGAGGAACTACTACTACTGAGCAATGAGCTTGCTAGCTGAGTCACAACTCTCTGCTCTATCAGTGGCTGGTTCTTCTTCGTCTGGTGTCTCTCCTCCTTAGCAGATGACTCCTTTTATAGCCGCAAGAAAGGCCTTCGGGAGCCTTCATTTCTTTATTTTATATGTAGTAGGATGCATGCGTGTCCTTCTAGGGTATGGATAAGAGCGAGAGATAGTGCCCCAACAAGCTTCAATCTTCAGACTCATTGCTTTTTTCATGTGGGCATTGTCTCTAAGTGAATAATTGGCTGGCCTCTGCGTATCATCTTCGCTCTTCAGCCATGCAATTCTTCATGTGATTAGCCTTTAGATAGATAGCTTCTTCTGCCTTTGAGAATCCTTGTGCTAGTGCATGCGTGCATATATGTCAAAGCTGATTTACTATTCATCATAATTTATTTATTTTACATTATAATTTTTTAATAGGGGTCTTCCCGGCCCATATATTTGATATTTTGAAAGCACAAGTGCTTGGGTGATTTTGGTAATTAATGTCAACATATCTCTTGTTGGACTAACACTTTTACCTAGTATGTTTCAGACAAGTTCAACAATGGAGTGGCATGGACTAAAGGATGTGGAACCCCTTCAAGATGCTAAGGACAAAGGATTGGCTCAAGCTCCAAGATCAAGACTCTACATTTTCTATTTTTAGTGATCCAAGATCACATTGAGTCTATAGGAAAAGCCAATACTATCAAGAGGGGATGAGGTGTTGCTTTATGGCTTGCTTGCTCAAAGTGCTTAGTGATATGCTCCAAAGCCCTCAACTACTTTCCCACATCCACATATGTCCTAAACCAAAAAGTCTAAACTTGGCCCTACCGATTATTTCTATCCGGCGCCACCGAGTTCAGATGTCTTAGCCACTGCCACAAACCCTAGGCAAATCGGTCTCACCGATAGGGAGCTCGGTCTCACCGAGATGGGATTGTAATCTCTCTATGTATGTCCATTACCAAAATCGGTTTCACAGATGCCACATGTCTCCTTGAGGGGAAAGACATGTTCATATGTCCTTATTTGCATTAGCTATGTTCATTTGTTTCCTTGAGCTCTGATTTTGCATTTTGCTCTGATTTTCTGTTCCCTATCTTCTCCCAGTATCCCATGCTAGATTCAGGGGGAGAAAGACATCTAAGGGATATAAATTTTTTAAATTCATTGCACATCTTTACCTTTGGGTACATGTCTATGTCAAATGTGGTACTTAGTACTCACTCTCTGTATGTCATCCCAATCTTGGTACTCTTGTGGTTTCCTTTGTTTGCTCTGGCCAGCAAGTGTATCTGTGTTATCTAACCTTATTTTCACAGGTTCATTCCATCCTAAGACAACTCAAGACCACAAGGTAAGTATATGCATCACAATCATGTGTGTGAGAAATTCTTGCTGTTGTACATATTGTTTGCAAGAAGAACTCATGAGCATGAAGGTACATTTCCCTTATTCACATCAATTGCTCTGATGCATATAGCCAAGATACATGTAACACATTGCTTGCTCTCTCATGTTTATGCATTCACATGCTTCTATATTCCATATTCACATGATTGCATACATGTAGGGGGCCCTATGCTTGTTACATGTCTTTCCAAAGCTTTACTTGTTTTTCTCTATATCCTTATCTAAAGCTTTGATGGATGTTGTCATCAATTACCAAAAAGGGGGAGATTGAAAGCACAAGTGCTCCCTGGGTGATTTTGGTAATTAATGTCAACATATCTCTTGTTGGACTAACACTTTTACCTAGTATGTTTCAGACAAGTTCAACAATGGAGTGGCATGGACTAAAGGATGTGGAACCCCTTCAAGATGCTAAGGACAAAGGATTGGCTCAAGCTCCAAGATCAAGACTCTACATTTTCTATTTTTAGTGATCCAAGATCACATTGAGTCTATAGGAAAAGCCAATACTATCAAGAGGGGATGAGGTGTTGCTTTATGGCTTGCTTGCTCAAAGTGCTTAGTGATATGCTCCAAAGCCCTCAACTACTTTCCCACATCCACATATGTCCTAAACCAAAAAGTCTAAACTCGGCCCTACCGATTCTTTCTATCCAGCGCCACCGAGTTCAGATGTCTTAGCCACTACCACAAACCCTAGGCAAATCGGTCTCACCGATAGGGATCTCGGTCTCACCGAGATGGGATTGTAATCTCTCTGTGTATGTCCATTACCAAAATCGGTCTCACCGAGTTTGAGCAATCGGTACTACCGAGATTACAATGCAAACTCTCTGGTTAACTTATTACCAAAATCGGTCCTATGGATTTTGTGTAATCGGTCAAACCGAGTTTGCCTGACCAACTCTCTGGTTAGCTTATTACCAAAATCGGTCCCACCGAGTTTGTGTAATCGGTATCACCGAGATTACGTTATGCCCTAACCCTAACCATATCGGTCCTACCGAGTTGCATGTCGGTCCCACCGAAAATCCTAACGGTCACTAGATTTGCTGAATCGGTCTGGCCGAGTTTACCAATTTGGTCCCACCGAGTTTGGCAAGTTTTGTGTAACGGTTAGATTTTGTGTGGAGGCTATATATACCCCTCCACCTCCTCTTCATTCGTGGAGAGAGCCATCAGAACAAACCTACACTTCGAGCATACATTTTCTGAGAGAGATCCACCTACTCATGTGTCGAGGCCAAGATATTCCATTCCTACCATATGAATCTTGATCTCTAGCCTTCCCCAAGTTGCTTTCCACTCACATCTTCTTTCTACCCATATCCAAATCCTGTGAGAGAGAGTTGAGTGTTGGGGAGACTATCATTTGAAGCATAAGAGCAAGGAGTTCATCATCAACACACCATTTGTTACTTCTTGGAGAGTGGTGTCTCCTAGATTGGCTAGGTGTCACTTGGGAGCCTCCGACAAGATTGTGGAGTTTAACCAAGGAGTTTGTAAGGGCAAGGTGATCGCGTACTTCGTGAAGATCTACCGCTAGTGAGGCAAGTCCTTCGTGGGTGACGGCCATGGTGGGATAGACAAGGTTGCTTCTTCGTGGACCCTTCATGGGTGGAGCCCTCCATGGACTCACGCAACTGTTACCCTTCATGGGCTGAAGTCTCCATCAACGTGGATGTACGATAGCACCACCTATCGGAACCACGACAAAAACATCTGTGTCTCCAATTGCGTTTTAATCCTCCAATCCCTTCCCTTTACATTCTTGCAAGTTGCATGCTTTACTTTCCGCTGCTCATATACTCTTTGCATGCTTGCTTGATATGTATTGTGAGTGTTAAACTTGTGCATAAACTCCACTCCAACTTAAAGAAGTTAAAAATTGCAACTTTTGGTACTTAGTGTCTAATCACCCCCCTCTAGACACCTCTTCTCGATCCTTTCAATTGGTATCAGAGCTTTGGTCTCGATTGCCTTGGTTTAAACACCATTGGAGGAAGATGGATGAGTCTACTATTGCGAGTCTTAGACATAGAGTGCCTATACTTGATGGAGAGTACTTTCATGAGTGGAAAAATGAGATGCTTGTGATTTTCAATCAATATCATTTAACCAACTACATTGCTAGCCCTTGTGCACCTCATGTTGATCCTATGCATTCTACTCTTGATGAGTCAATTGACATGATTCACAATCTTAGAACTGTTGAACTTATCACTAGAGGTTTGCCTAGAAACTTGATTGGATGTTTGCCTACTCTTAAGTGTGCCTACACCATATGGAAATTTCTTGAGGGATGCTTTCCAAATTATTCCTTGAAAAATCTAGATGAAATTCTCCATAAGTCTATTGCCTTGAGTAAGATGAATTTCAGTGATCCTATGTTTGGTGATTGTCTATTTGAGCTTACAAACCTTATGCGTGCCAAAGGAGATGTTGGAATTATTAGTTATATTATTTCCGAAGCTATAAAAATTCATAAGCAAGATCATTGTCAAACTCACTCTAAAGAATCACCCTCTCTAGGATTTGATCCACCACATGACGATGTTAAACATGGATACTATGATGAGGATGATGATAGTGACTTCGATCTTGATGATGCAATGAGACACTTTGGTCTTATGGCAAATCTTCGTGGATATATGGCAGGAGGAAAGGAATGGGTTCTTGATAGTGGATGTACCAATCACATGACCGGAGAAAAAGATATGTTTTGTGAGCTTGATGAAAACGATGGTCCTCGAAAGTATGTCACTTTCGGTGACAACTCAAAGGGTAAGGTGGTTGGCCTCGGTAAGGTGGCCATATCACATGATAGCTCCATACAAAATGTCATGCTCGTTGAATCTCTTGGCTACAACTTACTTTCAGTATCTAGACTTGCTGATTTCGGTTTCAATGTCCTATTTACTGAAGTAGATTGCCAAGTGTTTCGTAGAGATAATAATAAAATGGTCTTTACCGGTGTATGTAGGGGTGATCTATACATTGTTGATTTCACTAAAAAGGCTCAACCTAGAACTTGCTTTATTGCTAAATCCTCTAAAGGTTGGTTATGGCATAGACGATTAGGTCATGTTGGTATGCGAAACCTTGACAAGCTTATTAAAGGAAATCATATCCTTGGAGTTAACGATGTCATATTTGATAAGGATAGACTTTGCAGCACGTGTCAAGTAGGTAAACAGGTTGGATGAAGGCATCCCGTGAAGAACATCATGACCACAAGGAGGCCACTCGAGCTACTTCACATGGATCTTTTTGGTCCCAACGCTTACAAAAGTCTCGATGGAAATTCTTTTGGTCTAGTTATAGTTGATGATTTTTCAAGATTTACGTGGGTGTTCTTTCTTGATGATAAATCGCAGGTCCAAAAGATCTTCAGAAACTTCGCTAGGAAGGCCCAAAATCAATTTGAAGTGAAGATCAAGAAGGTTTGCAACGACAACGGAACGGAGTTCAAGAACACAAATGTGGACACCTTTCTTGACGAAGAAGGGATTTCACACGAGTTCTCGGCTACGTACACACCTCAACAAAATGGAGTTGTTGAGAGGAAGAACCAGACGGTCATCGAAATGGCGAGAACGATGCTTGATGAGTACAAGACACCGAAGCATTTTTGGGCGGAAGCGGTTGAGACAGCTTGTCATGCAACAAATCGCTTGTATCTTCACAAGCTACTCGGCAAGATGGTATACGAGCTTCTCACCGGTAACAAACCCCAAGTTGGATACTTTCGAGTATTCGGCTCAAAGTGCTACATTCTTGATAAGCATCGTCGTTCTAAATTTGGTTCTAAGTCTCATGAAGGTTTCCTACTTGGTTATGGCTCAAACTCTCACACATACCGTGTCTACAACAATTTCACCCGAAAGGTAGAAGAAACGGTAGATGTGAAGTTTGATGAATCTAACGGCTCGCAAGTAGAGCAATTGCCAATTGATGTAGGAGACAAAGACCCCTCGGAAGCAATCCAAGACTTGTCTATTGGCAAGATTCGTCCAACAGAGGTGAAGGAGAGTACCTCGTCCGTCCAAGTGGAAGCTTCTACCTCACGACAAGGTGAACCAAGAGTTGATATGGAAGCATCCACAAGTGGGACACACCAAGATGAAGAAAACGAGGAAGTGCACCAAGACAAACGTCAACAACCTCCTTATCCACCATGACAAGAGAACAACAACGCCAACAATGAAGAAGGCCAAGAAGAAGAACAAGATGAAGAAGATGTTCAACCAAGACCCAAGCAAAATCATTCACGAGTTCGAGCAAGAATTGCTAAAGATCATCCCGTCGAGCAAATCTACAATGATATCCAAACCGGGAGAATCACTCGCTCTAAAACTCGTTTAGCTAACTTTTGTGAACACTATTCATTCATCTCTAGCATTGAACCTATGAAGGTTGAAGAAGCATTGGAAGATCCGGATTGGATAAACGCCATGCATGAAGAGCTACACAACTTTGAGAGAAATCAAGTTTGGACATTGGTTGAGAAGCCCGACAACAACCACAACATCATCGATACCAAACGGATGTTTTGCAACAAGCAAGATGAAGATGGACAAGTAGTTCGCAATAAAGCACGTCTCGTCGCCCAAGGCTACACACAAGTCGAAGGTATGGACTATGGTGAGACTTATGCTCCCGTTGCTAGACTTGAGTCCATTCGCATCTTACTTGCCTATGCTAATCACCATGATATCACCTTGTACCAAATGGACATTAAAAGTGCTTTTCTAAATGGTGAAATAGAGGAGGAAGTTTATGTTAAACAACCTCCCGGCTTTGTTAATCCTAAGAAACCTGATCATGTTTAGAAACTTCACAAAGCTCTTTATGGTCTTAAACAAGCTCCTAGAGCGTGGTATAAATGCTTGACCAAGTTCCTTATTGAAAAAGGCTTTGAAATTGGGAAAATTGATTCTACTCTTTTTACTAAAAGGGTCAATGGAGAACTATTTGTGTGCCAAATCTGTGTTGATGATAGTATATTTGGTTCCACTAACCCTCATTTTAGTGAAAAATTTGGAAAGCTAATGTCAGAGAAGTTTGAGATGTCTATGATGAGTGAACTCAAATTCTTTCTTGGTTTGCAAATCAAGCAAACTAAGTAAGGTATCTTTGTCTCTCAAACGAAGTACACCAAAGACTTATTCAAGAAGTTCAATATGCAAGAATGCAAAGGTATGACTACACCCATGCCTACTAGTGGACATCTTGATTTGACCAAAGATGGTGAACCGGTTGATCAAAAGGTTTATCGCTCTATGATTGGTTCATTGTTATATCTATGTGCTTCACGTCTCGATATCATGCTAAGTGTGTGCATGTGTGCATGATATCAAGCTGCTCCTAAAGAATGTCATCTTAAGGCCGTGAAAAGGATAGTGGGATACTTAATCCATACACCAAATTTTGGCATTTGGTATCCTAAGAGGGCCTCTTCCGATCTTGTTGGCTACTCCGACTCGGACTATGCCGGTGACAAGGTTGATAGGAAGTCCACTTCGGGTACTTGTCAATTTCTTGGTAGATCTCTTGTGTCTTGGTCTTCCAAGAAACAAAAATCGGTATCCTTATCCACCGCCGAAGCGGAATACATTGACGCTGGTTCATGCTATGCTCAATTACTTTGGACGACCCAAACTCTTAAAGATTATGGGATATATGTGAAACATGTTCCATTACTTTGTGACAATGAAAGTGCTATCAAGATTGCTCACAATCCCGTGCAACACTCTCGAACTAAGCATATTGAAGTTCGTCATCATTTCATTCGAGATCATGTTGCTAAGGGTGACATTAATCTTAAGCATGTTCGCACCGAAAAGCAATTAGCGGATATATTCACTAAACCACTTGATGAGAAAGTGTTTTGCAGGTTAAGAGGTGAATTGAACATCATTGATGCTTCAAACTTGGAGTAGGAACTCCATTGGATACATGCAAGACATGAGCTTATGACTAATCCGTGATATTTCTCTTATGATGAAAATCTTATGTCTTGGATATATTTGCACCTTGCATGTTATCTAACCCATGTAGGTACTTGGATGAATCTAATTCCATGAGATTGTAACTCACTCACATCTTGAGCAATATCTACATCACCAAGTCTCTACACAATTGTGGTTGAAGACAAGGAAGCACGAAACTATTCAAACATATCCTTTGACAAATTCTATGTTGGGTTTCATGATTGTCATTTTGGATACACAAGTGCTCTTCCTTGCAAGAACTAACCCATGTAGGTAGATGAACTCAAATTCCAAGTGGTGCTCCAAACTCTTGATGAACTACATCAACCTTGAGCAACCCACACAAGTTCAACTACATGATCAACACCACCACCCAAGGTATGTTATTCCATCTTAGAGAAGCTTTACTCCAAGTCATGAGTCAAAGTAACTCAACAAGATGTGAATACATCAAAATGCTTAAACGAAAAATGGTAACCCCATTTTGAGCTTAAACGATGAGTATGACCTATGATCAAGTGATCTCACTTGACTCCTAAGTCAATATACTCTGACATAGGTGACTTTGTCGCCGACCATCTCTATATGAAGTTTACTTGTGTTCTTTCCTGTGCTCTTGCATTTGTCTCATGCATATTTGTTTTCCCTTTGTAAGTGCATCTAGTGCCCCTTAGTGATTTTGGTTATTGAAGACTTATAGGTTAAGTAACTGATGCGTTTGTGAGTGTACACAGGTCTATAAGTCTATGAGGAGTTTGATAATTACAGAGAAAGTCGACCCCTAAAAATGAAGTTCTTCGACTGAAGACCTTGATATTCTGAAGACTTTCTGAAGACTTTGAAAGTGAAGAAATTGGTGTGACCACGAAGACTTGATATTCATTCGAGGAATATGAAGCGTGAAGACTTTTGTTTTCGTAGTTTCATTTTCTCTTTCTTGAGTCATAGGAAACATCGTACTGTTAAAGGGGGTCGAGGAAATACTAAGGAAAAATTTCCATGTGATGCTCAACTCAAAATCCTACACCTACCAATCCCTTCGAGTGAAGCCATTGGAAATCTCATACAGTTTAGTCAAATTCTTCAGTGAGAGAGACGCAGTTCTTCAGTCATGATGACTTTGCTCGACCGAGGAGTTAGGAATTCGCCGAGTGTGAATTGCCTACAGTGAGGAACATGATAGCCCCGAGGACTTTGAAAGTCAAATTTCCGACCGTTCTTTGTCTTCATGGCGCGGCGGACCAAAATATCTTATCCACCTAACGGTCATATAATTGAAGGGCATTTATGTCTTATCATGTCGGGCTGCTCCCTAGGCTATAAATAGCCGCCCCTACAACCACTAGTTGGTTGGCTGCTCGAGAGAACTTGACACTTGTCATTTGAGAGCAACCCATCCTCCGAGGACTTTGAGCGAAAATCATCAAGTGAGGAAAATCCCAAACCAAACCCATTAAGACCCCAAGTGATTGAGCATCATCAAGAAATTGATCTGCGTGGATCCGACGCTTGTTACCTTTGAAGATGTGCTTCTTCCAGACGGTTAGGCGTCAAGGTCTAGAGCATCCAAGAGGAATTGTGGATCACCGGGTGACCAAGTCTGTGAAGGTTTGGAAGTCACCAAGACTTACCACGAGTGATTGGGACGAGGCCTACGTGGTCTTAGTTCAAGGAGAATACGGTGAGGACTGGGTGTCTGAGTTGCGGCTCGAGATCGGGTGTCCGGACTGTGTGTCCTCGAGTTTAAATACTCAGCCGCTCCAACCAGACGTACAACTGAGACAGCAGTTGGAACTGGTCTACCAAATCATTGTCTTCACCAACTGACTGGTTCTATTTCCTCAACTCATCCATTTCCTCATTCTGTGTTGTACGTTGTTCATATCGTGCTTGAAGACTTTGATCAAGACTTTCACAAATTCCTCGTTCAATTTCTTGATCTAGTTGTCTTCATCTTGTTATCCTGTGTTTACGCTTCACGTATCTGTTCTAGTCTTCATTCCATCATGCCGACTATGTGTGTAATCTGTTATGTTTACCTCTGAGTACATATTCCGTTGCAAATAGTTCTTCGCTAAGGAATTTCCTCACCGCAAATTCCTCGGTGAAGAATTTCATAAAATCGCCTATTCACCCCCTCTAGTTGATATACGCGACTTTCAATTGGTATCGAGCAAGGTACTCCTTGTTACGTGTGATTTTGGTTTGACCACCTGGAGTTCTAGTTATGTCGACCGCAGGTATGATCAAGGTCTCGGCTGGGTGTCCTACCTTTGATGGAATGGACTACCCCTACTGGAAGAACAAGATGCGAATGCATCTTGAGGCAATTGATAATGATCTACGGTATGTTGTGGAAAATGGTGTCCTCATCCTTTCAAACACCGATCGCTCTTGATGTGAAGAGATTCAAACAACTCGACTCTCAAGCGAAGAATATCATCTGTGGCCATCTGAGCAAAGGACAGTATGGAAGAGTGAGTGCTTTGGAAACTGCCAAGCTTATCTGGGATAGGCTGTCCAAAGTAAATGAAGGAGCCTCAACTCAGCGTGACTCTCGAGTTGATGTTCTTCGGAATCTCTTCAACCGCTTCAAAAGACTCGACAACGAAAATGTCCAACAAACCTTCGATCGCCTCATCGACATTTCAAATGAGCTTCAAGCCCTCGGTGCCATCGACATCACGATCATGAAGTTGTGAAGAAACCGCTAAGATCGCTTGATTCCTCATTTGATACTCTGGACCGATGATACAAGAACGTCTTGACTACAAGTCGCTTGATCCTGCTAATATCCTCGAAAGGATTAACACCCACGAGTTCCGACTTTTCAAAAGAGAGATCTCTATGGCTCAAACTATGGCAAACCACGTGCCCTCAAGGCTAAGGTTGTGTCGACTCGAATGTGAGGATTCGGTAGTAGCCTTGGTGATCTCAAGAACGAGCCAGATCTAGCTCTCCTTGTGAAGAAATTCCAGAAGTTCACAAGACGTGGTCGTTTTGGAAAATCCTCAAGAGGAAATGATTCTTCATCCAGTGACTACAAGAGAAGACTTTGCCACAAATGCAAGAAGCCTGGTCACTATATTCAAGATTGTCCTCAGTGGGAAAAGGAAATGAAGAAGAAGAAATACAAGGACTACAGTTCTGATGATATGAAGAAGAAGAAGAAATCATCAAAATCTTCGTCTTCAAAACCATCAAAGTCTTCATCTCACAAGAAGGGCAGCTCCAAGAAAGCTCGGGCATTCATTGGCAAGGAAATGGACTCTGAAGCTGAATCTGAGGAAAATGATGAAGAGGAGGAGTCCGAGGAATCTGAGTCCAGTGTGGCAAGTCGGCTGTTGCTCTTGCTTTTTCGTCAGCAAGTCCATCTTCAACACTGAAGAAACTGATTCCACCGACAAGCCTGATGAAGATAATGATGGCTACGCTCCCACCTATTGCTTCATGGCAAAAGCAGCTAAGGTACTCAAATACAACTCCTCTGATTCTAGTGAAAATGAATCTGATGAGGATCTTAAACCTAGCTACTCTAAACTTGCTAAAATTGCTGTGAAACAACAACGGGCTCTTGAAAAGGTTCAAAACATGCTAGATAAAAGTGATGATATGTTGGGTGAAGAAATGGATCGCACTAAAGCCCTGACTGAAAATCTTCAGAGACTTCAGTCTAAGTATGATAACCTTCAAGGTCATCATAACTCTCTCTTGTCTGATCATGAGAAACTTTCTTATGAATTTCTTCAAGAAAAGCAAGACAATGAGAAGCTTTCTATTGAGGCTATTCAAAGAAAGGCAGATCTTGAAAAGCTAAGAGTGTGTTATGAAGATCTTCAGAAGGAGCGTGATTCATTACTAGCTCAACAAATCAGCACTTCTCAGGAAGAATTTGTTCCTCCATGCTTAAAGTGCACTGAATGTGAATCTGCAAATTCTTCACCTGAATGTTCAAATGCTTCAACTGTTACAAATTCTTCATCTGCCTCTGCTATCACTAATTCCTCATCTGAGGACATTGCTAGTATCACTGACAATGCAGGGCTGAAGGAATTGTACATGACAGGCATGTACAAAAGCCTCAAAGGGCATCAGACACTTTGTGATGTGCTCAAAAAGCAGATACTCAACAGAAACCCTAGAAAAGAGGGTATTGCCTTTGAGAGGAAACTCAATGCCGATGGAACATATTGGAAGCCCGAGCAAGATCCCAAAACCTCATGGGTTGCTGCAAAGGGACCTCGATTGATCCATCTAACTTATCTGGCTTTACATGTGAATCTCCTCATTCTTCTGATGAGTCATTTGACTCCAACTATAAACTGTTCAAAAATCAGAATGGTGAAGTGTTTGCTAGATATGTTGGCACTAACTGCAGGAACGGTTCCCCTATGAAGAAAATCTGGGTTCCCAAAAGCTGTGTTGAAAGTCTTCAGGTGAATGTCCTCATGACACCACCTGTGAAGAAACGGAACCCCAGATCAAATTCTTCATATGGACCAAACTCTTCATATGGATCCAAGTCCTCATATGGACCAAATTCTTCACAAGGATTAAATTCCTCAACTGGATCAAAGTCCTCATATGATTATCATTGTGCTAACAAATCTGTCTCGCAGGGCAAAGCTAAGGGCTATGAATATGTGCATTATTCTTCAAACCATTATGTTCATAAGTCCTCAAAGAATTACTCTGCCTATTCATATGCATACCCTAACCTCTCTCATGCTAAGCGAAATGGTTTGGCATCTTTGCCCCCTTTCTCACATGGTGCTCGCAGGATGATGAACTCTTTGCCACCCCTTCGATGTGGGTGGTGAAGAAAAGAACTAATCTCTTCTGCGAGGTCAGTCTCCGGGCGTGCTCTAACGTCTCAAGAATTTCTTTGGGACGACAATATGCTTGAAAGGACGCATGCTAATCATGATGAAATGAACTTTCATTTCACACGTCCTCATCTTGCTATATCTGTTTATCGCTTGATTAAATTCATCGATGAACTTGATATCATATTCTTCATCGATGAAGCATATGAGATTGTAAGTTACACTAATTCATCTGCAGGATGATCAACCCAAAACCACCGAATGGGTCCTCGATAGTTGATGTACAAATCACATGGTGGTGACAAGAATCTATTGATGGATGCTCCTTTATCACCGTCACCTCTGAAGCATATCATCTTTTTGACAAAGGCAAAAGTCAGCATTGGGTCTTGGTAAGGTTGCTATCTCTAAGGATAAGCACATGGACAAAGTCATGCTTGTTGAGTCCTTAGGATACAATCTCATGTCGATCTCAATGCTTTGTGATCTTGATATGGTTATTGTCTTGGCAAATATCATTTGTGTTGTGATTATGGAAGTCGACAATTCCAAAGTCTTGAAGGCTTTAGGAGAGGAGATCTGTATATTGTTGATTTCTCTACAGGACCACAACCAGCCGTATGTCTACTTGCAAAAGCTTCAGAAGGCTGGCTATGGCATCGACGACTTGGTCATGCAGGCATGAGGAATTTGAACACGCTTGCAAAGAAGAAGCATGTCATTGGCATTGAGAATGTCAAATTCCTCAAGGATCACTTATGCGGAGCATGTGAAGCCGGAAAAATGACCAAGGCCAAGCATCCAGCGAAGACTATCATGACCACTACCCGTCCATTCAATTGCTTCACATGGACCTCTTGGACCGAATCATTATTCAGCAAATCACTAATGATGCATCTCTATATGGTTTTGTCATTGTTGATGATTATTCTCGATACACATGGGTACACATTGTTACTTACAAACATGAAGTGCGTGAAGTCTTCAAACGATTTTCCTCGAGGGCTTCAACCAACTTTGGTGTGAAGATCAAGCATATTAGAAGTGACAATGGAACCGAGTTCAAGAATTCTGGTCTTGATGCCTATCTTGATGAACTTGGTATTACTCATGAATTATCTGCTCCTTATACTCCTCGTGAGAATGGCGTCGTGAGCGCAAACAGAACTCTTGTTGAGATGGCTCGCACTATGCTTGATGAATACAAAACGCCTCGGCGTTTTTGGATTGATGCAATTGATACCGCTCGCCACATCATCAACATAGTATATCTTCACAAATTCTTCAAGAAGACGCCTATGAACTCCTCACCGAAAAGAAACCCAATGTGAGTTATTTCAAAGTCTTGATGCTAAATGCTGGATTAGAGATCCTCACCACAATTCTAAATTTGCAACCGAAAGCACATGAAGGTTTTATGCTTGGTTACGGAAGGACTACAGACACCTCTGAGTCTTCAACATTGTTCTTCACAAAATTGTTGACTTGTAGATGTGCGATTCAAACTAATGGCTCGCAAAGAGAGCACCTACCTTCGTGTTAGATGAACCAGCACCGAGGATCCTATCAAGCTCAAGGCAACCGAGGATGTCATTCCTCTTGAAGAATCTCTTTGAAGAATTCATTCCTGTTCGTGAAGAACGTCGAGTGATGCACTGAAGAACATGATGAGGAAAATGGTGTGAAGAAAATCTGATCAAAATCCTCGGCGACAACCCACTCATCCACGTGTTGCAAAAGAAGTGCAAGTGGAGAAGATCATCGATGACATCAGCAAGACAGGTCCTTTCACCGCTCAAAAGCCTCACACTTATCTAACTTTTGTGGGCACTATGCTTTTGTCTCTATCTCAGAGCCCACCAAGGTAGATGAAGCATTTCTGGAGCCGGAGTGGATTCAGGCTATGCAAGAAGAATTACATCAGTTCGAACTGAACAATGTCTGGGAATTGGTCAACCGCCCAGATCCTCGCAAGCATAATATCATCGGTACAAAGTGGATCTATCGCAACAAGCAAGATGAAAATGACCTTGTGGTGAGCAATAAGGCACGACTAGTAGCTCAAGGCTACACATAGGTTGAAGGAATTGATTTCGACGAAACTTTTGCACCTGTTGCTAGACTTGAGGCTATTCGCATTTTACTTGCCTATGCTAACCATCATGATATCATCTTATATCAAATGGATGTGAAAAGTGCATTCCTCAATGGTAAGCTTGAGGAAGAAGTATATGTTGCTCAACCCCGTGTTTTGAAGATCCCAAGAATCGACAAAGTCTTCAGACTCAATAAGGCTCTCTATGGCCTCAAGCAAGCCCCTCGGGCGTGGTATGACACACTGAAGGAATTCTTCGTGAAGAATGGCTTCACACCCGGTTCACTTGACCCTACTCTATTTACTAAATCATATGATGGTGAACTGTTTGTGTGCCAAATATATGTTGATGATATTATCTTTGGCTGTACTAACCAACGATATAGTGATGAATTTGCCTATATGATGAGTGAAGAATATCAAATGTCTATGATGGGAGAGTTGAAATTCTTCTTAGGTCTTCAAATTCGTCAGCAGCGCAATGGCATATTCATATCTCAGGAGAAATACCTCAAAGATGTATTGAGGAAATTCGGCATGCAAGATTGCAAAGGCGTCAAAATTCCTATGCCCACAAATGGCCATCTATGCACCGATGAAAATGGCATTGACTTGATCACAAGGTATACCGCTCCATGATTGGTTCTTTATTGTACTTATGTGCATCTAGGCGGATATAATGCTTAGTGTTTGCATGTGTGCCCGATTTCAAGCTGCACGAAGGAATCACACCATAAAGGTGTGAAGCATATTCTTCGATATCTAGCTCACACACCAACACTAGGATTATGGTACCCCAAGGGCTCTGCTTTTGATCTCATTGGATATTCGACTCGACTATCTTTGGTGACCGTGTGGACCGCAAGTCAACATCCGCACTTGTCATTTCCTCGGACGATCTTTGGTCTGTTGGTCCTCGAAGAAACAGAATCACTGCGTATCGCTTCATCTCACTGAAGCTGAATACATTGCTGCTGGCTCATCTTGTGCTCAAGCGCTTTGGATGAAGCAAACCCTCAAGGACTATGGCGTCAACGTGAAGAATGTGCCTCTCCTCTGCGGCAATGAGAGTGCCATCAAGATTGCTCACAACCCAGTTCAGCACTCGAAGACTAAGCACATCCAAATTCGTCATCATTTTCTTCGTGATCATGTGCTGAAGGGCGATATCTGTAGGGGAATGTAGTAATTTCAAAAAATTTCCTACGCACACGCAAGATCATGGTGATGCATAGCAACGAGAGGGGAGAGTGTTGTCTACGTACCCTCGTAGACCGAAGTGGAAGCGATCACAACGTAGAGGAAGTAGTCGTACGTTCTCCTCGCGATCCAACCGATCCGGCGCCGTTACTCGGCGCCTCCGAGTTCTTGACACACGTACAGCTCGGTGGCGCTCCTCGGGCTCCGATCCAGCAAAGCTCTAGGGAGAGAGTTCCGTCGGCCGACGGCGTGGTGGCGATCTTGATGTTCTATCGACGCAGGCTTCGCCTAAGCACCGCCACGATATGACCGAGGTGGAATATGGTGGAGGGGGCACCGCACACGGCTAAGGAACGATCTCAAGGATCAACTTGTGTGTCTTAGGGTGCCCCTTGCCCCGTATATAAAGGAGCAAGGGGAGGGCGGCCGGCCCTAGAGGGCGCGCCAGGGGGGGAGTCCTCCTCCTAGTGGGAGTAGGACTCCCTTTCCTAGTCCAACTAGGAGGAAGGGGAAGGAAGGAGAGGGAGAGGGAGAGGAAGGGGCCCGCCGCCTCCTTGTCAGTCGGACTCCTCATGGGGGGGCGCCACCTCCTGGCGCAGCCCTCTCTCTCCCCTCGTGGCCCATTAAGGCCCATTACTTCCCCGGGGGGTTCCGGTAAGCCCTCCGGCACTCCGGTATTATCCGAAACCACTCGGAACCATTCCGATGTCCGAACATGGCTGTCCAATATATCAATCTTTACGTCTCGACCATTCCGAGACTCCTCGTCATGTCCGTGATCACATCTGGGACTTCGAACTCCTTCGGTACATCAAAATACACAAACTCATAATATAACCGTCATCGAAACCTTAAGCGTGCGGACCCTACGGTTCGAGAATAATGTAGACATGACCGAGACACGTCTCCGTTCAATAACCAATAGCGGGACCTGGATGCCCATATTGGCTCCTACATATTCTACGAAGATCTTTATCGGTCAGACCGCATAACAACATACGTTTGTTCCCTTTGTCATCGGTATGTTACTTGCCCGAGATTCGATCGTCAAGTATCAATACCTAGTTCAATCTCGTTACGGCAAGTCTCTTTACTCGTTCCGTAATACATCATCTTGCAACTAACTCATTAGTTGTAATGCTTGCAAGGCTTAAGTGATGTGCATTACCGAGAGGGCCCAGAGATACCTCTCCGACAATCGGAGTGACAAATCCTAATCTCAAATACGCCAACCCAACATCGCCTTTGGAGACACTGTAGTACTCCTTTATAATCACCCGATACGTTGTGACGTTTGGTAGTACCCAAAGTGTTCCTCCGCAAACGGAGTTGCATAATCTCATAGTTATAGGAACATGTATAAGTCATGGATAAAAGCAATAGCAACATACTAAGCGATCGGGTGCTAAGCTAATGGAATGGGTCATGTCAATCGATCATTCAACTAATGATGTGACCTTGTTAATCAAATGACAACTCCTTTGTCTATGGTTAGGAAACTTAACCATCTTTGATTAACAAGCTAGTCGGTAGAGGCATACTAGTGACACTCTGTTTGTCTATGTATTCACACATGTATTATGTTTCCGGTTAATACAATTCTAGCATGAATAATAAACATTTATCATGTAATAAGGAAATAAATAATAACTTTATTATTGCCTCTAGGGCATATTTCCTTCAGTCTCCCACTTGCACTAGAGTCAATAATCTAGATTACACAGTAATGATTCTAACACCCACGGAGTCTTGGTGCTGATCATGTTTTGCTCGTGGAAGAGGCTTAGTCAATGGGTCTGCTACATTCAGATCCGTATGTATCTTGCAAATCTCTATGTCTCCCATTTGGACCAAGTCCCGAATGGAATTGAAGCGTCTCTTGATGTGTTTGGTTCTCTTGTGAAATCTGGATTCCTTCGCTAAAGCAATTGCTCCAGTATTGTCACAAAAGATTTTCATTGGACCCGATGCACTAGGTATGACACCTAGATCGGATATGAACTCCTTCATCCAGACTCCTTCATTAGCTGCTTCCGAAGCTGCTATGTACTCCGCTTCACATGTAGATCCCGCTACGACGCTTTGTTTAGAACTGCACCAACTGACAGCTCCACCGTTTAGTGTAAATACGTATCCGGTTTGCGATTTAGAATCGTCCGGATCAGTGTCAAAGCTTGCATCAACGTAACCGTTTACGATGAGCTCTTTGTCACCTCCATATACGAGAAATATATCCTTGGTCCTTTTCGGTACCGAGGATGTTCTTGACCGCTGTCGATGATCCACTCTGGATTACTTGGTACCTCCTGCTAAGCTAATAGCAAGGCACACATCAGGTCTGGTACACAGCATTGCATACATGATAGAGCCTATGGCTGAAGCATAGGGAACATCTTTCATTTTCTCTCTATCTTCTGCGGTGGTCGGGCATTGAGTCTTACTCAACTTCACACCTTGTAACACGTGCAAGAACCCTTTCTTTGCTTGATCCATTTTGAACTTCTTCAAAACTTTGTCAAGGTATGTGCTTTGTGAAAGTCCAATTAAGCGTCTTGATCTATCTCTATAGATTTTGATGCCCAATATGTAAGCAGCTTCACCGAGGTCCTTCATTGAAAACTCTTATTCAAGTACCCTTTATGCTATCCAGAATTCTATATCATTTCCGATTAGTAATATGTCATCTACATATAATATCGAAATGCTCTGAGCTCCCACTCACTTTCTTGTAAATACAAAGCTTCTCCAAAAGTATGTATAAACCCAAATGCTTTGATCACACTATCAAAGCGTTTATTCCAACTCCGAGATGCTTGCACCAGTCCATAAATAGATTGCTGGAGCTTGCACACTTTGTTAGCTCCCTTTGGATCGACAAAACCTTCTGGTTGCATCATATACAACTCTTCTTCCGTAAATCCATTCAGAATGCAGTTTTTACATCCATTTGCCAAATTTCATAATCATAAAATGCGCAATTGCTAACATGATTCGACAGACTTAAGCATCGCTACGGGTGAGAAGGTCTCATCGTAGTCAATCCCTTGAACTTGTCGAAAACCCTTTGCGACAATTCGAGCTTTGTACGATAACATTACCGTCGTCGTCGGTCTTCTTCTTGAAGATCCACTTGTTTTCTATTGCTTGCCGACCCTCGGGCAAGTCAACCAAAGTCCACACTTTGTTTTCATACATGGATCCCATCTCAGATTTCATGGCCTCAAGCCATTTTGTGGAATCTGGGCTCACCATCGCTTCTTCATAGTTCGTAGGTTCATCATGATCTAGTAGCATGACTTCCAGAACAGGATTACCGTACCACTCTGGTGCGGATCTTACTCTCGTTGATCTACGAGGTTTTGTAGTAACTTGATCTGAAGTTTCATGATCAACATCATCAACTTCCTCATTATTTGGTGTAGATGTCGCAGAAACCGGTTTCTGTGATAAACTACTTTCCAATATGGGAGAAGGTACAGTTACCTCATCAAGTTCTACTTTCCTCCCACTCACTTCTTTCGAGAGAAACTCCTTCTCTAGAAAGGATCCATTCTTAGCAAAAAATGTCTTGCCTTCGGATCTGTGATAGAAGGTGTACCCAACTGTCTCCTTTGGGTATCCTATGAAGACACATTTCTCCGATTTGGGTTCGAGCTTATCAGGTTGAAGCTTTTTCACATAAGCATCGCATCCCCAAACTTTAAGAAATGACAACTTTGGTTTCTTGCTAAACCATAGTTCATAAGGTGTCGTCTCAACGGATTTTGACGGTGTTCTATTCAGCGTGAATGCGGCCGTCTCAAGAGCATAACCCCAAAACCGATAGCGGTAAATCTATAAGAGACATCATAGACGGCCCCAAATCTAGTAAATTGCGATTCGACGTTCGGACACACCATTACGTTGTGGTGTTCGGGTGGCGTGAGTTGCTAAACTATTCCGCATTGTTTCAAATGTAGACCAAACTCGTAACTCAAATATTCTCCTCCACGATCAGATCGTAGAAACTTTACTTTCTTATTATGATGATTTTCAACTTTACTCTGAAATTCTTTGAACTTTTCAAATGTTTCAGACTTGTGTTTCATTAAGTAGATATACCCATATCTGCTTAAATCATCTGTGAAGGTGAGAAAATAACGATATCCGCCACGAGCCTCAACATTCATCGGACCACATACATCTGTATGTATGATTTCCAACAAATCTGTTGCTCTCTCCATAGTACCGAGAACGGGTTTTAGTCATCTTGCCCATGAGGCACGGTTACTTAAGTGCCAAGTGATTCATAATCAAGTGACTCCAAAAGTCCATCAAGATGGAGTTTCTTCATGTGCTTTATACCGATATGACCTAAACGGCAAGTGCCACAAATAAGTTGCACTATCATTATCAACTCTGCATTTTTGGCTTCAACATTATGAATATGTGTATCACTACTATCGAGATTCATTAAAATAGACCACTCTTCAAGGGTGCATGACCATAAAAGATATTACTCATATAAATAGAACAACCATTATTCTCTCGATTTAAATGAATAACCGTTTCGCATCAAACAAGATCCAGATATAATGTTCATGCTCAACGCTGGCACCAAATAACAATTATTTAGGTCTAAAACTAATCCCGAAGGTAGATGTAGAGGTAGCGTGTCGACGGCGATCACATCGACTTTGGAACCATTTCCCACGCCGCATCGTCACCTCGTCCCTTGCCGTGTTCGCTAATCCGTAGTCCCTGCTTTGAGTTGCAAATATTAGCAATGAACCGATATCAAATACCCAGTGCTCTGCGAGCTCTAGTAAGGTACACATCAATAACATGTATATCACATATACCTTTGTTCACCTTGCCATCCTTCTTATCCGCCAAATACTTGGGGCAGTTCCGCTTCCATGAGGACTACCGCTTGCATAGAAGCACTCGTTTCAGGTTTAGGTCCGACTTGGGTTTCTTCTCTGAGCAGCAACTTGCTTGCTGTTCTTCTTGAAGTTCCCTTCTTCTTCCTTTTGCCTTTCTTCTTGAAACTAGTGGTCTTATGGACCATCAACACTTGATGCTCCTTCTTGATTTCTACCTCCGCAGCCTTTAGCATTGCGAAGAGCTCGGGCATAGTCTTTACTAACCCTTGCATATTATAGTTCATCACGAAGCCTTTGTAGCTTGGTGGCGTGATTGAAGAATTCATCAATGACACAATCATCCGGAAGATTAACTCCCGCTTGACTCAAGTGATTGTAATACCCGGACATTACGAGTATGTGCTCACCGCAGACCCATTCTCTTCCATCTTGCAGCTATAAAACTTATTGGAGACTTCATATCTCTCAATCCGGGCATTCTTTTGAATATTAACTTCAACTCTGGAACATCTCATATGCTCCATGGCGCTCAAAACGTCGTTGAAGACCCGGTTCTAAGCTGTAAAGCATGGCACATCGAACTATAGAGTAGTCATCAGCTTTGCTCGCCAGACGTTCTTAACGTCGTCGGCCAGCATCGGCGAGTTGGCACCCAGCGGTGCTTCCGGGACGTAACTCTTACGTGCAGCAATGAGGATAATCCTCGTGTTACGGACCCGATCCGTGTAATTGCTACCATCATCTTTCAACTTTGCTTTCTCAAGGAACGCATTAAAATTCAACGGAACAATAACACGAGCCATCTATCTACAAACAAACATAGATAAGCAAGATACTATCAGGTACTAAGTTCATGATAAATTTAAGTTCAATTAATCGTATTACTTAAGAACTCCCACATAGATAGACATCTCTCTAGTCATCTAAGTGATCACGTGATCCAAATCAACTAAACCATAACCGATCATCACGTGAGATGGAGTAGTTTTCAATGGTGAACATCACTATGTTGATCATATCTACTATATGATTCACGCTCGACCTTTCGGTCTCCGTGTTCCGAGGCCATATCTGCATATGCTAGGCTCGTCAAGTATAACTCGAGTATTTCTGCGTGTGCAAAACTGGCTTGCACCCGTTGTAGATGGACGAGAGCTTATCACACCCGATCATCACGTGGTGTCTCGCACGACGAACTTTGGCAACGGTGCATACTCAGGAGAACACTACTTGATAATTTTAGTGAGAGACCATCTTAAAATGCTACCGTCAATCAAAGCAAGATAAGATGCATAAAGGATAAACATCACATGCAATCAATATAAGTGATATGATATGGCCATCATCATCTTGTGCTTGTGATCTCCATCTTGAAGCACCGTCGTGATCACCATCGCCACCGGCGCGACACTTTGATCTCCATGGTAGCATCGTTGTCGTTTCGCCATCTATTGCTTCTCGACTATCGCTACCGCTTAGTGATAAAGTAAAGCAATTACAGGCGTTGCATTTCATACAATAAAGCGACAACCATATGGCTCCTGCCGATTGTTGATAACTTAGGCTACAAAACATGATCATCTCATACAATAAAATATAGCATCACGTCTTGGCCATATCACATCACAACATGCCCGCAAAAACAAGTTAGACGTCCTCTACTTTGTTGTTGCAAATTTTACGTGGCTGCTACGGGCTCAAGCAAGAACCAATCTCACCCACGCATCAAAACCACAACGATACTTCGTCAAATAGACTCGTTTTAACCTTCTCAAGGACCGGGCGTACACACTCAGTTCAACTAAAGTTGAAGAAACCGACACCGCTAGCCACCTTTGTGCAAAGCACGGCGGTAGAACCGCCTCTCGCGAAGCGTCTGGCGTAATGTCGGTCCGGCCACTTCATCCAACAATACCGCTGAACCAAAGTATGACATCTTTGGTAGGCGGTATGACTTGTATCGTCCACAACTCACTTGTGTTCTACTCGTGCAAAACATCAAACCATAAAAACCTAGGCTCGGATGCCACTGTAGGGGAACGTAGTAATTTCAAAAAATTTCCTACGCACACGCAAGATCATGGTGATGCATAGCAACGAGAGGGGAGAGTGTTGTCTATGTACCCTCGTAGACCGAAGCGGAAGCGATCACAACGTAGAGGAAGTAGTCGTACGTTCTCCTCGCGATCCAACCGATCCCAACGCCGTTACTCCGGCGCCTCCGAGTTCTTGACACGTACAGCTCGGTGATGCTCCTCGGGCTCCGATCCAGCAAAGCTCGGGAGAGAGTTCCGTCGACGACGACGGCGTGGTGACGATCTTGATGTTCTACTAACGCAGGCTTCGCCTAAGCACCGCCACGATATGACCGAGGTGGAATATGGTGGAGGGGGCACCGACACGGCTAAGGAACGATCTCAAGGATCAACTTGTGTGTCTTAGGGTGCCCCCTGCCCCGTATATAAAGGAGCAAGGGGAGGGCTGGCGGTCCTAGAGGGCGCCAAGGGGGGGGAGTCCTCCTCCTAGTGGGAGTAGGACTCCCTTTCCTAGTCCAACTAGGAGGGGAAGGGGAAGGAAGGAGAGGGAGAGGAGAGGAAAGGGGCGCGCCCCTCCTTGTCCAATCGGACTCCTCATGGGGCGCCACCTCCTGGCGCAGCCCTCTCTCTCCCTCGTGGCCCATTAAGGCCCATTACTTCCCGGTGGTTCGGTAAGCCCCAAGCACTCAGATTATCCAAACCGTCGGAACCATTCCGATGTCCGAACATGGCTGTCCAATATATCAATCTTTACGTCTCGACCATTCCGAGACTCCTCGTCATGTCCGTGATCACATCCGGACTCGAACTCCTTCGGTACATCAAAATACACAAACTCATAATATAACCGCCATCGAAACCTTAAGCGTGCGGACCCTACGGTTCGAGAATAATGTAGACATGACCGAGACACGTCTCCGATCAATAACCAATAGCGGGACCTGGATGCCCATATTGGCTCCTACATATTCTACGAAGATCTTTATCGGTCGACCGCATAACAACATACGCTTGTTCCTTTGTCATCGGTATGTTACTTGCCCGAGATTCGATCATCAAGTATCCAATACCTAGTTCAATCTCGTTACGCAAGTCTCTTTACTCGTTCCGTAATACATCATCTTGCAACTAACTCATTAGTTGTAATGCTTGCAAGGCTTAAGTGATGTGCATTACCGAGAGGGCCCAGAGATACCTCTTCGACAATCGGAGTGACAAATCCTAATCTCGAATACGCCAACCCAACATCTGCCTTTGGAGACACTGTAGTACTCCTTTATAATCACCCGATTCGTTGTGACGTTTGGTAGTACCAAAGTGTTCCTCCGCAAACGGAGTTGCATAATCTCATAGTTATAGGAACATGTATAAGTCATGGATAAAAGCAATAGCAACATGCTAAACGATCGGGTGCTAAGCTAATGGAATGGGTCATGTCAATCAGATCATTCAACTAATGATGTGACCTTGTTAATCAAATGACAACTCCTTTGTCTATGGTTAGGAAACTTAACCATCTTTGATTAACAAGCTAGTCTGGTAGAGGCATACTAGTGACACTCTGTTTGTCTATGTATTCACATATGTATTATGTTTCCGGTTAATACAATTCTAGCATGAATAATAAACATTTATCTTGTAATAAGGAAATAAATAATAACTTTATTATTGCCTCTAGGGCATATTTCCTTCAATATCTCCATCGAGCATGTGAAGACTGAAGAACAGCTGGCAGATATCTTCACCAAGCCCTTGGATGAGAAGAGATTTAGCAAGTTGTGGTGTGAGCTAAATATCTTAGAATCTTCAAATGTTCTTTGAAAAGGACACACATCCTAATCCTTATGCATAATTGATGACTTAGATGTGCAACACATGAAGAAAAGTTGTTCCTCAATCAATGAAGAATAACATTCTAAGTGTGAAGAAATTAATGAAGAATTTGATTCTCAGAACCCTACGACAATTGTACGCGGTGTCTGAAATCAGCATTCTTATACGGTGGGCTACGCCACCACAAAAGTTGAAAATCTTCAATTTGAGTTTTTCCTCATCGTTGAAATTCCTCATTTTTTCAAATTCTTCAACTTTGCAAAATCTTCAATGTTTCCGTCGTTTTTCTTCATTGGCTATATATATATATATATATATATATACATATATATATATATGTATATATATATATATATATATATGAGTTTATGTCCTCTACAGCATTCACTTATTGCTAATTCTTCAAGTTGCTACTTCTGCTAAGTGAATGTGATCGGACCCTTCCCCTGTATGCTATACTCAATCCAATCTATTCACAAATTCTTCCTGTGCGTTTTGATTGAAACTCGTTCAAAGTCTTCACTGGTCCTTGACAGTTGAAGAAATTGCGAACGAAACTTTTAAACAAATCTTATCCAAATTTTCGGTTTTACCGCTCAAACCGTTCCGCATCCCACGATGTATTAGTTTAATCACCCACGATCTTACACGATCTCATCTGCACAGTACGTGGGTGACACACGTCGCATGAAGGAGAAAGGGCAGGGGCATGTTCGTCCAAAATCTTCGGGCGAACAGTTTTTCACCGTGGCTATAAATACCCCTTTACCCTCCTCACTTCATTTACTCCGCTTGATCGCTGTCTCTCGCCGAGCTCTCCTCAAACCCTAAGCGCGCCGCTACTCCATCGCCGCCGGTGAGGAAAAGCTTCACCGCCTCAACCTCATCGCCGTCGTACTCGCGCGATCGTCATGAAATCTTCACTCCGCCGCCGTAGCTGTCTCCCTCTGCCAAGTTAGGGCGTGGGAGATCTAACGTGACGAACTTCACTACAGTTCATCTCTGTTCGTCGTGTTCTTTAGTTCGGGTAATTAAAAGTCACTTTTATTACTCGCGTTGATTCTCAAATCTTTCTGAAAATCTTCAAAGGTGTTTTTGCTCTTCAAATCTTCACATATGAACACCTCACACACTATATGTTCTTGATTTATCTCTCTAAGCATTCAATTCTTCAAGATTCCTCAATTGTGCGGATTTTAAATCTGTACAACTCTGGAACCTGAGACAAAACGCTTAGTAAAATTCCTCAAGGCTCAACTGGTCAAATTCCTCAAAACTTGCTTCTTTTGAAAAGAAAATCTTCTGAGAACGCATATGACCTCTCCAAATTCCTCGCACCTACACTCTGTTCACAGGTACTCATGTCTGCTGCTGAATCACTAGGTTCTCATCAACTTAACTCATTTACAGCGTTCCTCGAAGAAAAACTGCATACTTCTTCAGAGTGCTCTATTGTTCAAATTCCTCACCTGAAGAAAATGGCAGAAGGCAAGAGACCACAGAAGGGAGGAAAGAAACCGGAAGTCATGACTGCCTTTGAGATTCCTGAGGAAATATACAAAGACCACTACACACCTGATGAATCCAAATTTGGCAAGGAGACCAAAAATCAGCGCAAAGTGCACATTCAAAGGATAGAAAGAAGATGGGCACGAGAATGGAGGGAATACCGCTATGTTACTCCCAAGTACATGAGGAAATTTGCCTTAAACCCTCCATGCCCAAGAGCTCCTTTGGCACCTGGTTAAATCGCTGATCCCACTAGCATCAAGAGTGGTGAAGACTTTCCTGAAGAATGGTCCAGGCGCCAAGCCAAATTGGCAAGACAGGCCAAGGAGGCAGTGAGGAAATTCAATGAGGATTCTGCTGCTGCTGCTACTGCTGAGCCCTTGGTCAAGCCGAGGAAATCAATGCCAAGAAGCTCTGACGCAAGCCAAGTGCTTCACCGTCGGCGCCCTCACGGCCCAGTTCTCGGTCGCGCCCTCAAAGAAATTCCTCAAACTGCTGCTGCTCATTCAAAATCTTCAGTAGCTCCCTCCAAGTCCTCAACACCTGTGCATCTTGCTACTTATCAAAGGACTCAGGGTTTCTCAATTGCCTCTGGTGTCTCAAAGAAGTTCCTCAGCTGCACCAATGTCCTCAACAGGCCCCACTCTGCTGAAGACAAAAGCAACTGCTGGACGCGGTCCTCGGCCAAGTCCAAAGAAGAAACAGGTTGCATTCAACGTTCCCTCTGATGATGAAGCCTCTGATGAAGAACTTGAAGAAATCATCAGGGACAGATTGACCAAGGCCGCTAGAGCCAAAAGAACAAGTGTGCCTCTGCTTTTGGATCCGAAGAAGATCCTTGACTTCATTGACCTGTGGCATCAGGATCCTCACACTCCCATTCCGGATCTGCCACTGACTCCTGGTCAAAGTCATATGCTGAACCATTTCATCTCTGAAGAGAAATGGAAATTTGAAAAGGCTCGTGAATTGAAGAGAGCAAAAGCCAGAAAGGAGAAGCTTCTGAGGAAGAACATCATCAACTTGACTCCTGAAGAACTCCTCAAAGCACAATCTGAAATTCAAGCCCTCAGCAAGGATTTCGATGCTTACAATGCTGATTGGCAAGGAGCCAAGGTGAGATTCGTCACTCGACGAAGAAAATGTCAACTATTGCAGCTTCATCGCAACAAGAAAATCCTCAGTGAAGAATCTGCTCAGCTCTTTGAAGAACATGCCAAGATCGCTGATGACTTTCAGCGTCTTGATGAGAACACAAGTTCGTGGCTGATGACTCCATTCCATTCTTGAAGAAATTCCTGTGGCATCCACTAGTGGTGCGCTGAAGAATCTGAAGGAAACAGAATCAGACTGCATCAGTTGTCAAGAAACTGCACTACCACAATCCTCAGCTCCTCCCGCACCAACACCATCTCCAATTCTTCCTTCTGCATATGAAGTGAAGAAGACAAAGGCTGCAGAACGAGCTGCAGTGAAGAAAAGGAAGGCATCAGCTGCGTCAAAGTCTTCGGCTGCGAAGAAAATGAAGACAATGACCAGCTCAATTGAACACCCTATTGATGCCATTCCCATTTCCTCCATGTCATCTAAGGAAATTGTTCCTTACAGAGAAGAATACACGATCCCAAGCGGATCAGATGAAGAAAATCAATCTGTTGCTACTTCAGAACAGCTTGATGAAGAAATTGAAGTGGAAGCTTTCCCTTCAACTCCTGTTGCTTCCTCACCCGTGCCTCAGTTCACTGCTGAAGAGGCAGGTGTTGAGGAAATTGAAAAAGAAGATGAAGACGTGGATATTGGGTGCACCACACCAGTGTTGAACGATGACTTTTGGGAAAGTCAGCATCCAAATACTCCTCTCTTCACTCCGCTTCAACAAGTTCTTCTGTCCCCGGCTACAACTGTTCAAATGGGTTCTGAAGAAACTCATCCCACATCATCTGTCAACGAAGAAATTCCAGCCACTAGCGCTGAAGAACCCACTGCTGATCCTCAAACTGCACAAGGAGAGGAACCAGAAATTCTCACCAAGAACACGAGATCGCGATTCCAGAGGTCGTCTTGCAAATCATCGATATTCCTCTGCCCAAGCCAAAGAATCCGTTCTCAAGCAAGCAAAATTCAAGGCTGAAGACTTCTTTTACGAGCACGTGTTCTTCATCGCCATAACTTATGACTCTGCTCGAATGAGGAAAAGACGCTCGACTCCAACACAAGCAAACTTCTATTCCTCGGTGCTATTTGACAAGGACAAGATCTTCGACCATGAGCATATTCCTCATGTGGATATGGAATCACCGTCGTGCTTCGAGCCAAGACTTCGTGTTCTTCACGATGCGAGGGCTGCTGAATTTTGCACCGATATATGTATTTGGAATGAAGAACTCATTCTTCGTTCTATGCCACCGCACATCACGGAGATGTCAAGACATCAATTCATGGGTACTGGATTGGATGACTGAGAATACTCACTACAAGGCACCAGCAACTGAATTGCTTCGTGTCCTTCCTCTTGATCCTCCCCATGAATCTGCACGTTGCATTTACAATGACCGTGAGTTATCTGGTCACTTTATGCAAGTGCTTATGAAGCCGCTGAAGCCAGACCAAGCCCCTCGAACCAAATTCCTCGTCAAGGATTTGCTGTATGTGCCTCGGACTGTTTATAGAATCTTGACGAAGACAATGAGTCCCATCAAAGGCCACGACTCTAATGAAGAAGATGTCGTTGGCATCATGAAGAACATGCTTTTCAATATCATTCATGGCGTTCCTGTCAACTTCCATGATTTCTTCATGAGGACTCTGGCAAATGTTGCAATGTCACCTTTTGAGCTGAAGCCATATGCGCCTTGGATCATGAGATTCATAAGGGCAAGATCTTCACTGAACTACAAGGCTGACAGTCTGAACCATGGCAGCTTCCTGCCGCCCATTGAAGTTCTCAAGCGACCAATTTCATCATCTGATGACAAGGGCAAGGCAGCAGCTGTAATTGATGAAGGCACTCGTCCATTGGATGGTCAATTTCGCAAGGCTGCATCTTACTCCACCAATGACGATTACGCAACGCATGACACCGCCAAATACCTCAACCAAGCTACAGCCTCAAGCGGCGCACCTGTGGTGATGACTGATCGTGAGTTACTCCTCGGTCTTCATCGGAAGGTTGAACATAATCGAAATGGGTGAAGCGCCAATTTGCTGCAATTCTTCACAACATGACCTCAATGCATAATGCAGTGAAGAAAAACCAGTACTATCTTCATGAAACCCTCAACCGCACCTGGGCTGTTCTTAATCATGTCTATTCCGCGGAAGAATTGAAGACTATGGGTCTTCAGGAAGCTTATGACTGGTCTGCACCACCTCCGAAGAAATTCAAGAGAGTCAAAGTTCCTGATTTGGTGGCGGTTCTTATTCTTCATCACGCTAAACCGATGAATATGAAGATTTAGACGACATCTGCGGCAGCCCTACTTCAACATCCAACCCCGACAACGCCGGGCGCCTCCATCAACGTGAATATCTTGAGGCGTTAGTCCTCGCCGATCCTTTTGGTCATTTGATGACAAAGGGGGAGAAATCTAAGTTAGTCTTCAAGCGGGTTTATACTATGGGCGTTTTATTATTAAGTTACAACTCTCGTTCTTCCGAAACTTTTATTGGATCGAGTTGTAATCTTAAAAACTGATGGTGCCCTGATACTTTTGAGCGATTGCATTGTGCCGACTTGCACTATGCTCTGTTACTCTTGATCGTGCTTCGATCGTTTGATGCTCGATTTTGATCGTGTTAAGCTCGATGCTTTTGAAGCACTAAGCTCGAATGTGATATTTGAGCTCTGAAACTTTTGATGTGATATTCGCATGCTTATTCCTAGTTAATACTATTGCATCATGTGAATCTCATCAGGCACCATATTTCATCATGCATTTCAAATTCTTCATAGTATTTATATCAAATGCGTGTATGAATTACAAGATATAGGGGGAGATCTCCATGATTCAATTCTTCAAATGTGCATTGCCTCAAAAGCAAATTCCACATTATGCACATATTCAGGGGGAGTTCTTCTATATCTTGCAATCAAATTCCTCGATGTCGATTTATACTTCATTTGTTTATCCCCGTTGAAAACTTAACCTATGTTGTCATCAATCACCAAAAAGGGGGAGATTGTAAGTGCATCTAGTGCCCCTTAGTGATTTTGGTGTATTGAAGACTTATAGGTTAAGTAACTGATGCGTTTGTGAGTGTACACAGGTCTATAAGTCTATGAGGAGTTTGATAATTACAGAGAAAGTCGACCCCTAAAAATGAAGTTCTTCGACTGAAGACCTTGATATTCTGAAGACTTTCTGAAGACTTTGAAAGTGAAGAAATTGGTGTGACCACGAAGACTTGATATTCATTCGAGGAATATGAAGCGTGAATACTTTTGTTTTCGTAGTTTCATTTTCTCTTTCTTGAGTCATAGGAAACACCGTACTGTTAAAGGGGGTCGAGGAAATACTAAGGAAAAATTTCCATGTGATGCTCAACTCAAAATCCTACACCTACCAATCCCTTCGAGTGAAGCCATTGGAAATCTCATACAGTTTAGTCAAATTCTTGAGAGAGACGCAGTTCTTACAGTCACCGATGACTTTCTTCGATCGAGGAGTTAGGAATTCGCCAAAGTCTTGAATTGCCTACACAAATGAGGAACATGATAGCCCTGAGGACTTTGAAAGTCAAATTTCCGACCGTTGCTGTGCTGCGCGCCGGCGGACCAAAATATCTTATCCACCTAACGGTCATATAATTGAAGGGCATTTATGTCTTATCATGTCGGGCTGCTCCCTAGGCTATAAATAGCCGCCCCCTACAACCACTAGTTGGTTGGCTGCTCCGAGAGAACTTGACACTTGTCATTTGAGAGCAACCCATCCTCTGAGGACTTTGAGCGAAAATCATCAAGTGAGGAAAATCCCAAACCAAACCCACAAAACCCCAAGTGATTGAGCATCACTGAAGAAATTGATCCTGCGTGGATCCGACGCTTGTTACCTTTGAATACTGTGCTTCTTCCAGACGGTTAGGCATCAAGGTCTAGAGCATCCAAGAGGAATTGTGGATCGCCGGGTGACCAAGTCTGTGAAGGTTTGGAAGTCACCTGAAGACTTACCATGAGTGATTGGACGAGGCCTGCGTGGTCTTAGTTCAAGGAGAATACGGTGAGGACTGGGTGTCTGAGTTGCTTGCTCGAGAGATGGGTGTCCGGACTGTGTGTCCTCGAGTTTAAATACTCACCGCTCCAACCAGACGTATAACCGAGAGGCAAAGAAGTTGAACTGGTCTACCAAATCATTGTCTTCACCAACTGACTGGTTCTATTTCCTCAACTCATCCATTTCCTCATTCTGTGTTGTACGTTGTTCATATCTGCTTGAAGACTTTGATCAAGACTTTCACAAATTCCTCGTTCAATTTCTTTGATTTGGTTGTCTTCATCATGTTATCCTGTGTTTACGCTTCCTGTACTCTGTTCTAGTCTTCATTCCATCATGCTGACTATGTGTGTAATCTGTTATGTTTACCTCTGAGTACATATTCCGCTGCAAATAGTTCTTCGCTAAGGAATTTCCTCACCGGCAAATTCCTCAGTGAAGAATTTCATAAAAATCGCCTATTCACCCCCCTCTAGTCGATATAACGCACTTTCACCCTTTCAAAAAAAACTTCATCTAGTTTTCTTTTTCTTTTCTATTTGTTCAGCATTCCCTGCATCCAATTCATGGCAAATCTTTCAGTTAATTCCTTGCAAATCCTTGTGAGATCTTACATTTCTAGTGAGCTGAGGTGACAAGTGTTTTCTCTGTGATGAACTCGGTCCCACCGGTTTCTTGTTTTCGGTCAAACCGAAATCATTCGGTGCAACTTAAGCATCCAACTCGGTGCCACCGATTTCACAACAAGAAAAACATTTTGCAATTTATTCCTGCATTACTTTTGATCCAGCTCCACTCAATGAATCTTGTCCTCTACAAGCATCACATTTTTATCAGTGCTTTGTGCTATGACTCAAGGACTAAACCCATTCACGACAAATTCCAGAAGGCCCTTCTTGGAAATTGATGTCAAAGGGGGAGAAAGAGATCACATCAAAGCTTATCACTTCAACAGGGGGAGAGAGATATCTCTAGGGGGAGAGAATACTCAAGAAGAGAGTAACCTTCAAGGATCCCAGATGCTTGGTGTTCAAGAGGAGAGATGCCACATGTCTCCTTGAGGGGAAAGACATGTTCATATGTGCTTATTTGCATTAGCTCTGTTCATTTGTTTCCTTGAGCTCTGATTTTGCATTTTGCTCTGATTTTCTGTTCCCTATCTTCTCCCAGTATCCCATGCTAGATTTAGGGGGAGCAAGACATCTAAGGGAAAGAAATTTTTTAAATTCATTGCACATCTTTACATTTGGGGACATGTCTATGTCAAATGTGGTACTTAGTACTCACTCTCTACATGTCATCCCAATCTTGGTACTCTTGTGGTTTCCTTTGTTTGCTCTGGCCAGCAAGTGTATCTGTGTTATCTAACCTTATTTTCACAGGTTCATTCCATCCTAAGACAACTCAAGACCACATGGTAAGTATATGCATCACAATCATGTGTGTGAGAAATTCTTGCTGTTGTACATATTGTTTGCAAGAAGAACTCATGAGCATGAAGGTACATTTCCCTTATTCACATCATTTGCTCTGATGCATATAGCCAAGATACATGTAACACATTGCTTGCTCTATCATGTTTATGCATTCACATGCTTCTATATTCCATATTCACATGATTGCATACATGTAGGGGGAGCCTATGCTTGTTACATGTCTTTCCAAAGCTTTACTTGCTTTTCTCTATATCTTTATCTAAAGCTTTGATGTATGTTGTCATCAATTACCAAAAAGGGGGAGATTGAAAGCACAAGTGCTCCCTGGGTGATTTTGGTAATTAATGTCAACATATCTCTTGTTGGACTAACACTTTTACCTAGTATGTTTCAGACAAGGTCAACAATGGAGTGGCATGGACTAAAGGATGTGGAACCCCTTCAAGATGCTAAGGACAAAGGATTGGCTCAAGCTCCAAGATCAAGACTCTACATTTTCTATTTTTAGTGAGCCAAGATCACATCGAGTCTATAGGGAAAGCCAATACTATCAAGAGGGGATGAGGTGTTGCTTTATGGCTTGCTTGCTCAAAGTGCTTAGTGATATGCTCCAAAGCCCTCAACTACTTTCCCACATCCACATATGTCCTAAACCAAAAAGTCTAAACTCGGCCCTACCGATTCTTTCTATCCGGCGCCACCGAGTTCAGATGTCTTAGCCACTGCCACGAACCCTAGGCAAATCGGTTTCACCGAGATGGGATTGTAATCTCTCTGTGTATGTCCATTACCAAAATCGGTCTCACCGAGTTTGAGCAATTGGTACTACCGAGATTACAATGCAAACTCTCTGGTTAACTTATTACCAAAATCGGTCCTACCGATTTTGTGTAATCGGTCAAACCGAGTTTGCCTGACCAACTCTCTGGTTAGCTTATTACCAAAATCGGTCCCACCGAGTTTGTGTAATCGGTCTCACCGAGATTACGTTATGCCCTAACCCTAACCATATCGGTCCTACCGAGTTGCATGTCGGTCCCACCGAAAATCCTAACGGTCACTACATTTGCTGAATTGGTCTGACCGAGTTTACCAATTTGGTCCCACCGAGTTTGGCAAGTTATGTGTAATGGTTATATTTTGTGTGGAGGCTATATATACCCCTCCACCTCCTCTTCATTCATGGAGAGAGCCATCAGAACGAACCTACACTTCCAGCATACATTTTCTAAGAGAGAACCACCTACTCATGTGTTGAGGCCAAGATATTCCATTCCTACCATATGAATCTTGATCTCTAGCCTTCCCCAAGTTGCTTTCCACTCAAATCTTCTTTCCACCCATATCCAAATCCTGTGAGAGAGAGTTGAGTGTTGGGGAGACTATCATTTGAAGCACAAGAGCAAGGAGTTCATCATCAACACACCATTTGTTACTTCTTGGAGAGTGGTGTCTCCTAGATTGGCTAGGTGTCACTTGGGAGCCTCCGAGAAGATTGTGGAGTTGAACCAAGGAGTTTGGAAGGGCAAGGAGATCGCCTACTTCGTGAAGATCTACCGCTAGTGAGGCAAGTCCTTCGTGGGCGACGGCCATGGTGGGATAGACAAGGTTGCTTCTTCGTGGACCCTTCGTGGGTGGAGCCCTCCGTGGACTCGCGCAACCGTTACCCTTCGTGGTTTGAAGTCTCCATCAACGTGGATGTACGATAGCACCACCTATCGGAACCACGACAAAAACATCCATGTCTCCAATTGCGTTTGAATCCTCCAATCCCTTCCCTTTACATTCTTGCAAGTTGCATGCTTTACTTTCCGCCGCTCATATACTCTTTGCATGCTTGCTTGATATGTATTGTGAGTGTTAAACTTGTGCCTAAACTCCACTCCAACTTAAAGAAGTTAAAAACTACAACTTTTGGTACTTAGTGTCTAATCACCCCCCTCTAGACACCTCTTCTTGATCCTTTCATATTTCCATATCAATATTTGGTAATATTCCATTTTGTAATATTCTAGATTCTATCAATATTCTTTATTCCATTCTACTACTACTACTACTACTACTACTACTACTACTACTACTACTACTACTACTACTACTACTACTACTACTACTACTACTACTACTACTACTACTACTACCACCGGTAGTTTCGTGTTTCACTTGGTATTTTTATTTATGAATTTAGGGGACGAGTTCTTATGGTAGGGATCCTATAGGAGAAACCTCTACCGGTAGTTCTCTGTTTAGCCTTGTGTGGCGTTTGAATGAGAACCTTGTGGCCGTAGAGAAGTGTTCCCTTCGAGTGGAACTGCCTGGGAAGACTGAAGGAATTTACCCCGTAAATTTGCAATTAAAAATATCAAGTAAACGAATCTAGCTACATTTGAAACAACATAATGAAAATATGGTGAGTACTGAGTAGGATTTTACACCACTGCGCACACCGTCGGTCGTATTGTTGGCCTCGCCAGCCCTAAATAGATCCTGCATTAAAGAAATAACTAGGTTAGAAGATGCAAAATTAAATATTGATGTGAATAGTGAAGTACTATTTCAAATAGTGTACCGAATAGTAAACTATTGTGAATAGTACCATATCTGTCGGCAGAGGGATAGGGGGGCACCGACTTGGGGAGGGGAACTCCATTTGGTGCACCGACCAAGGAGAGGAATCCCCCTCCAACTCCAATCTGCCCCAAAGCTTGTCCTACAAGCTAGAGGGCGCCCCACTCTTATTGGGCCCATATGGCCCATTAACTGTCCCTTATGTGGCCTTTAGCTAATTCTATTAGCCCATAGCCGCTAAATAAATCCTAGGGAGCTCCCGGTAATTACAAGAACCCTCTCTTATTTATATTAGGTCCTCAAAAATTATTTTTGCCTATATAACATTGCCCTATATTCTCTTATATCCTTTTGGTAACCCCAAAACACTTCCGATTTCTCTCAAAACTATTTCTTCCATTACCAAAACTATTCCGGTAATATTTTCTCATGTTCCTAACTCCCATATCACTCAACAGATCATAATCCCTTAAGCATGTGACCCTGTAGGTTCGGTGAAATATATACATCAACAAAACATCCTTTCATTCAATGATCAACAACGGAACTGTGAACATCCATGTTGATCCCTATACTCACACAAATGATATTCGAGTGAACCTTTGGTTATCATATACTATTCCTTTTGCTTCACGATACATTACAAAACCTGAGGTGAGATATATCGGTATCCCCGTGAGTCATTCACATGCTCACTATACCGGTTTCCTCATTACTGATTTTTTCTTCTTTCTCGTTGTTGCGTTCCGGCATACCTGTGAGCTATACTTCACCTGTGTCTAGATAGACAAAGATGTATGTCGTCACACCAAGAGGCCCCTAAGAATATCTATCCCTCATTGGAGGATCAAATGCCACTCCTGAGCTATCTTGCCCCTTGTCATACTTTCTGATGAACCTTAAGTTGCTGTTATGATTACCCTGTAACGGATAATGTTGGAACAACACCAAAGTGCATCATCTGGTATAAAGTGACTTGATACTCTCATGGTCTAAGGAACTGAGCATACTTCAACTCTCCGTGTTATAAGCTATAGACTTACGACGATAACATCTCAAAGTATAACAAACAAGTTGGGTCAATTCAATATGATTGTCCTTCTAAGTCCATACTCTCAAAGTTGCTGGCATCCTTGTTACGCTTAACTCGTAGCAGTGATTAGGAAAACATAACCATTAAGCAACACTTGATCTAGTCCTAGAGGCAAGACTAGAAATCGGTTTTTATCGTTTATTACTCTACACGTGCTTATGAGTTTTTCTCTGAATCACATATTCAAGAATAATAACAGTTATAACATAGAATATAAACATCTAATTATAAAAATGGAAATAAATAATACAATTATTATTGGCTCTAGGGCATATTTCCAACACGTCTAAAGACACAATATTTCTATGATGTTTGAACGATCTTTATTGCGTTTAATTTTAAAATGTTATTACTCTGTCTGATGAGTGATATTCCTTTATCAAATGTTTTTGTTATCCTTTTTCCTTTCTTTGTTAGAGCTATGTTCAATTATTTAAGCAACCTTCTTTTACAAGCAAACCTCTCCTTTGGGAATACCCTAACAATATTTTATGTTGTCCAGACAAACTCAGCTCCTGAACACCACACTGAGAACGAAAGTGATGTGCACATTGTGCACGCACAAACTGCATACGACATGATTTGAAGCCACACAAGTTGATAGAATGAGGCAATCCAATGGATAGGTCACCTGTCGTCTGTTCATCGTGCATGAATCCGTCGTGTGCATAGCAGTCCTCCACTGAGAAAGAAAGGGAAGACAAGCGCCTAGGCTTTTATGTTGGGATGATGGCATTTAAGTTCATGCAAGCTAGAAAATCTGCCATGGAAAAATTTATGTGTGGCGTACCGTGTCGCTTAGGGATGCAAGTGGTGTGGGTTGGTCGATAATAGCACAACAAATGTAGTGTTAATTTGTAGCATTGATAGTTTCGCGGGGTGAAGCGGGATGCGGCTTGCACCTCTATGTGAGTTAAAACCTCGTGTTGAAAGATACCACTAAAAGCATAATTATCACAGTCAAGAAACACTATCATGTGCAAAATATTACCATGCCACGCTAATCGAATAGTATGGAAAGGTGTCTGCCTAATGGATGATGGATACAAATCTAGACCAAACAATGCAATGCTTACTTTTTCATAGTTACCATTGCTTACTCAGTGATAATACTTATAATCCTATGTGATGGTTCGGAGACAAGGAGCGGTTTTTTATGTACTGACTCAAGTACAACAATAATGAAGATGCACCCAAGATTTCTGAATTTATACAAGAATTTTTTAAAATATTAAGAAATAATTATTTAGTTATTTCTTTGCTCTCTATATGTAATGCTAAATTATAGCCTTTTTTAATATTGCAAATTCCAATATTATTAGGATATCTTTGCTTTATCGTTTTTATAAACATGAATTTCATACATTTATAATATTAGTCGAGACGTGCGTCACACGTGCACGCTTATACTAGTAAAAGGTCAAATAGAGCTCTGGATAAGCGAGATATATGGTTTGCAACGTCCAATGCTGCATGTAGTTGATGTTCGCCTGTTGGGACCATCGGGGAGTGCATAGCTATACTGATATGAATTGCATATACTAGTACACCACAAAAATTATAAAAATGTATTTTCTATCAAAAAGTAAAAAATGGTGTTAATTAGTAAGTTAAGGATCTCTTTAATCAAGGAATTTCCATTACATCTTTGGAGGATTTTTTGAGTGATTTTTGCAGGATTAGAATTCTTTACGTTGGCTTTTTTATTTTTGGATTGAATCCTAAGCAATTATTTTGTTACATTCCACGGAAAATTTAACATCCGCTCAAACCTTTTAGAAAATAACCATTGCTTTTCGCGTGATATTATAATCAAACAAACTCAAATCATGTAGGATTATTTATACATTTTTACAGTCTTACGAATCAAAGAGGACCTTACAAGTAATTAATTATGAAAACCTTAAACGGCGAAAGTTAGTCAGGGACATTTTGCGAGTGAACCCCTCTTAACCGCACGATCTCCATCCGATGGATGGCAGTTTTCACAAAAAAAACCTTAAAAGAAGGAACTGTCATGACAGTTTTACACAACCCCACCCCAGCTACCTAAGGCCAACTCCACCGCGCGACCCTATCCTGTCCGCCCCCATCTGTTTGGGGTAAAAGGGACAAACGAGACGGCCCAACGCGCGGGCGCAAACGGACTTTTGTCGGCTTTGTGTCCGCTTTCGACCCATCCCCGGTCCAAGTTTGCGCCGGTTTTGGGGTGAAACGGACAGCGCGCGGACGGGCAGGACGCGCGCGCTTGTCCTTCCCTGGCCCGCCTGTCGGTGGGAGAAACCAACCCCTCCCCCACGCCCATTTGGCGCCATTTGCCCCAAACCCTCCCACGTCCCTCCCGCCGCCCCCTCTCTCCCCCGTCCATGGCCGACGCCCCGCCGAGTTCCGGCGGCCTGGCCGTCGACCCGCCCGCAAAGGTGAAGAAGAAGGCGTCAAGGAAGCCGCGGTCAGAGTGCACGTCGGAGGAGATCGCCAAGTTGGACGCGGAATCGGAGAAGAGGAGGGAACAGAGAGCGGTCGTCAAGGTCAATGCCGCCGCAGCCAAGTTCGCCGCCCAGCGCGAGGAGCCGGAGGCCGCGCGGCGCAAGGCCGCTGCCGACGAGAAGGAGGACCTCGTCAACAAAGCGCACGCCATCCTCATGCTTGGCATGGGCCGCCCTGCGGGTTCCTGCAGCGGCGGTCGGCCAGCGAAAGCACAGCTCGTCGGTCGCCCGCCTACTACGACCGCCGATCGCCGACGTCGCGCACCGCGCCCATGTCGCCCGGCTTTCCTCCGCCAAGGCACGACAGCCAGACCCGTTTCTCGGGGTCGCCGGACGTGGGCTTGTTCGCGCCGTCCACACCGCGCCCCGCGGCCGTCATCGACCTCAACGTCACGCCTGGGTCCAACAGCAGCGGGCGGCCGTCCGTCGAGATGCTAAGAAAGCAGGCACGGGCACCGTTCACGGGCACCATGTCGGCCCCCCGCGTCTTTTTTGACGGAATGCCAACCCCAACGCCAGCGGTCGACGACCCCTTCTACAACCGCTACATGGAGGACGTGATCTTCGAGGGTGGGCATGGCCGTACCTACGACCCCGATGAGACCCAAAGTCAGGATGGCCGCGCCGAGTACGTCCCCGATGAAGAGGCCGACGACCGTGCTGACTACGACCATGGTGACTCGTGGCATGAAGACGATGACATCTATGTAGAAGGTGATGATGAAGAAGAAGAAGAAGACAATGACGTTGATATTAGTGGTGCGCCATTGTTCATCGATGAGCTCACCCAAAGAGCGGAGGCACAAAAGAAGAGGAAGAGCATTCACACGGGTTCATATACACAAGATGAGGAGAAGTTGATTTGCCAAGCTTGGATGGAGATTAGCCAAGATCCGAGGACCGGCGCGCAACAAAAGGGCATTGTTTTTTGGACAAGAGTCCACAAAACATTCCATGAAAGAAAGATGAGCCCTACCAAATTACAAGCAACCGTGGCATCGGCTCGATTCAAAAAAGATGGTTGTTCATCCAACAAGAGTGCAACAAGTATTGCGCCGCATTTGAGAGCGTTGAAGCACGGCCTGTGAGTGGTCTCGGCGTTGGGGACATGGTATGCTCTCCTCTTTCTAGCCCTTTCCTTGCTACGGCCATGAGACTTCGGCCGTGTATATGTTTGCATGTTCACTTGTTGTTGATCATGTGGTGTAGGCATTTCAATCTTTGGAGGCATTCAAGGCCCGTCACAATGACAAGCCATTCACTCTTACGCATTGTTGGACGATCATCAACAATTGCCCTAAGTTCAAGGATCAACACCGTGAACTTCAAAGAAAGAGAGGCAAGAAGACGGCCAAGTTCGCCGGAGGTGGGGATGGCGAGGCATTGAAGAGGCCGAGGGGCAAGACCAAATCCAAGGTGGACGACATACGTGACGCCTCATCCATGGCCTTGCATGAGACTTTGCATGGCATGATGTCCCAAAAGGATGTGAGGGACGAGAAGAAGCGGCAAAGCAAGAACGAGCAAATGAAGCAATACCTAGACCTTCAAAGACAGAAGCTTGAGATGGAGGAGGCGGCCAAGAGGAGGAAGATCGACATGGAGGAGGCGGCCCGACAAAGGCAGCTAGACATCGAGGCCGACAACGTCAAGGCCAGGCAGAGGCAGCTCGACATCGAGGCCACCAATGCCGCCACCAAAGCGAAGGAGGTGGCCCTTGCGATCATGAGCGTGGACTTGTCGAAGATGAGCGACAAGACGAGGGCCTGGTTCGAGGCCAGGCAGAAGGAGATGCTCGACGCCGAAGGCCTGAACTAGGTCGTCCGATCGGCGTGGCCGTTCTTTTTAGGCTGGCATGGGTGCCGCCCGCCCGTCGGGCCGCTGGCAGTGTGCCGGCGAGAAAACATTCATTTTGGAGGCCGGCTGTGTTGCCGGCCGCTGGCTATGTTGCGGCGAGGAGAACTATTCATTTTGGAGGCTGGCTGTGTTGCCGGCCGCTGACTGATGCCGGCGATGGACGTGTAGGCCGCTGGCTCTGTTGCCGGCGTGATGAACCAGGGCCGCTGGCCTGAACTAGGGCTTGGCATTTGAAACGTTGCTTTTAGTTTTTTAAGTAGACGCGGACAGGATGGGGCAAATGGATGCGTCCGCGCGCTGGGCGCACGGCCACCGCATCCCAGGACACGCCCGGACACAACCCCAAATCCCTACCCAAACGGACAGAATTCGGACAAAATGGACGTTTGTTTGGGGTCGCGCGGTGTAGTTGGCCTAATAAACAAAAACTGCCACCAGGGGGTTCGCAACTGTCACCCTAGCTTGAGAACGTTCGCCGGCTACAGGGATCCATTATTTATGCCCATGGGCACCTCCTATCATTTGGGAGGATAGGTGGCATGGTGGCGTGCGTGGTTGGTGATGGTTGGGGTGGACGGGATGGGGCGTGGCTCGTGGGACAGCAACCGTTCCAATCAAATTCCCTATAAAAATGAACCATGATCAATTGAACAGCATCTGCTGTGTTGACCACATCCAAGCAACAAGCAACAGTTCTCGCTTGCTGCTCATCGCAATCAGATTCCAATGGAGCTAAGCGCAGCCACCCTCCTCTTCCTCTCCTTCTTCTCACTGATCGTTCTCTTTTCCTTGCTTGGCCGCAAACCAACACCAAGTTCAAGGAAGAGGCAGCCTCCCGGCCCACGGCGTCTCCCCTTCATCGGAAGCCTCCTCCACCTCCTGACGGCGACGCCGCAGGTCGCTCTCCGGGACCTGGCCAGGAAGCACGGCCCGGTGATGTACCTGCGGCTGGGCCAGGTCAACACCGTCGTGATCTCCTCGCCGGCGGCGGCTCAGGAGGTGCTCCGGGACAGCAACCACAACTTCGCGTCGCGGCCGAGCCTTCTGGCCACGGAGATCGTGTGCTACGGAAACACCGACATCGCCTTTGCGCCATACGGCGCGTACTGGAGGACGCTGCGAAAGCTCTGCCTGGTGGAGCTCCTGAGCACGCGGAAGGTGAGGCAGTTCGCGCCCATCAGGGACAGCGAGACCCTGTCCCTCGTCAGTAATATCCGCGCCGCTGCCGCCGGCGGAGGCGGCGAGCCGGTCAACCTCGGGAAGCTGCTCGTGTCGTGCGCGAACACGATCACCGCAAAGGCGACGTTCGGGAACGGGTGCGACGCCGAGCTCCAAGAGCGGTTCTTGTCCGCGATCCAGGTGGTGCTCGACACCAGCAGCGGGTTCTGCATCGGGGACCTGTTCCCGTCCCTGCGGTTCGTGGACGTCGTCACTGGGCTGCAACGACGGCTATGGCAGGCGCGCGGGCAGCTCGACGACGTCTTTGACAGGATCATCGCTGGGTGCGAGGCGCGGCGAGAGGAAAAGAAGACCGCAGCAACGACCGGAGATGATGATCTTCTGAGCGTCATGCTTAGGATCAAGGAGGAGGGGGAGCTTGAGTTCCCTATCGGCACCACAAACATCAAGGCAATCATAGTGGTAAGTGCTTTGCTCTCCCAGTTTTTTCTCAAAGAATTAGATCTATCACCGAGAAATGTGTGTGCGCAATATCCAAAATTATGTCAATCTCAGTGAAAAATTATTTTGGGTATGTTAATTTTCTGGGCCAATCTCCCTTCCATGCATCCCTTTCCAGTCCCCGGTTCGGTTTGGATCTTGCCGGATCCACCTCCGGTGTGTTCTGGTGGAGCAGATCGGTGTCCGGGGGAAACCTTGGCTGCCTTAGGCTGACCGGCAGCGGCGACGCCGATTTTTGGCGCCGCTTTCCTCCTTGGGGGCGTTGCTGAGGGCACCATCTCTCCTCTCCAACCCATGTCCGGGTGAAAGCCCAAGATCCGATGCGGATCGGGCGTCGGCGGCGCCCTGTGCACCGTAACCTTCCTGGAGGTGACGCCAAGGACATTGGGATCGGATGGAAGGGTCTGCAGGTGAGGGGTGGGGGTGTGCTGCCTCCCTTCGGTGGAGCGGTGTTTCGTTCTACATATTCTTGGCGGCGGCTCTTGGCGGCATGGAGCAGCGGAGGCTTGGCGTCAGATGTGTGGTGACGGACACGCGCAGGAGGTCGATGCTGTCTGGCGTCATGGTGGCGTCGGCGGCAGCGAGACCGGGCAAGGCCGTTACAACAGTACAGCTCTGAAGATGGATATGTGGTAGGTGGTTGTGGCGGCCTCATACCCGGCGGGCGGCCTGGTTGAGGAGCACACCGGACTGGTGGGTGCCATACCCGGCAGGCGTCCAGGTTGGGACCCCAGGTCTTAGATGTTAGGTTTGGCTGCGAGGTCTGTTTGGTATTAGGCCAAGACCATCAGCGCCCCTTCATCAGTTAGATAGGAGTAGCGACAGAGGTTGCGAAGATGATGGCTTTGGTCTTACTGTTGTACGACTTTGTAAGGTTTTGTGCTAATAATTAATAAAGTGACCGTATGCATCGACCAGATGCAGAGGCCGGGGGTATTCCTCCTTTTTGAAAAAGAAAAAAAAGTTAATTTTCTGGGCCATTATTAGATTATAAAATCCTTCTTGCTTCTTCCTTCAGCTTTCTTCCTTTCCCAACCGTTCGTCCTCTCACAAGATCAAATTATCCAAATTGCAAACTGAGTCAACTTACATGTACTCCCTCCGTTTCTAAATATTTGTCTTTCTAGAGAATGCACTATCACATACGGATGTATATAGACATATTTTAGATTATAGATTCACTTATTTTGTTTCGTATGTAGTCACTTATTAAAATCTCTAGAAAAACAAATATTGAGGAACGGAAGGAATAGCTATTGTGCTAATATTGACATTAGTCGAATTAACTCTCATGGTTTCCCAATAGGACTTGTTCACGGCAGGGACGGAAACTACGTCGTCAACGGTGGAGTGGATCATGTCGGAGCTCATGAGAAATCCAGAGGTGATGGCAAAGGCGCAGGCAGAGGTGCGACAAACATTAGACAACAAGAGTCCACAAGATCACGAGGGCCATGTGAACAAGCTGAAATACATGAAGATGGTGATAAAGGAGGGCATGCGGATGCACCCGGTTCTACCGCTTCTGCTCCCCCGCGTCTGTCAGGAGACCTGCAATGTCGGTGGATATGAGGTCTCGAAGGGCTCCAGGATCATGGTTAATGCGTGGGCGATAGCAAGGAGCACTGAGAATTGGAATGACGCGGAGGAATTCAGACCGGAGAGGTTCGAGAACATCACTGTGGACTACAATGGCACACAATTCATGTACTTACCTTTCGGAAGTGGGAGGAGGATGTGCCCTGGTGGTACCTTTGGGTTAGCTGCGTTGGAGCTCGTCCTAGCACGGCTTCTGTACTACTTCGACTGGAGCCTCCCGAATGGAATTAAGCCAGATGAGCTTGATATGGACATGGTCGTCGGCTCCACAACAAGGAGAAGGATCCAACTTAGCCTAGTAGCGACGCCGTATAATGTTCTGATGGAAAATCGAGGTTGATCAATGGGTAATCGGTTTTTGTGATGGTGGATTGGCAATTGTGTTCAGGTGGGACTAAGGCCTTGTCAATTATATATATATGTTCTGATACGTGAGTTTAATGGGTAATATTTTTATTAGTACCTTCATTTAGAGTAAAATTTCCCACTCAACTATGCACGATGTGCGGAGTTTACTCAGAATGCCCTCCCGTCCCACTAAACTTTGTAAACATGAACAATATGGTTCAGAGCACACCATCCTTGTGAGAAAATCGGATGTTGTCACTTTTATCCCACATATCAATGTCCTATTAGTGAGCACGGATCCTCCTAGTTTCTCCCCCATAAAGGTGCCCATGTCGACAGAAAAGGGCATGCGTCGCTCGTTCTGAAGCATATTGGACCTCTTCACCAAATCTAGTGGATTTAACAAGCAATTTTAGAGTTCAATGACTAAAGTGAGTGCATCATGCAAGTTGAGTGACCATGAATAACACAAAGGCAATACTAAATGATAGTAATAGGAAAATTGAAGTCCAGTTTCAAATGCTCAGGGTCCAAAATGTCTGCTACTGGAGTGGACACTATTTGATAGTTGATGGATCAAGAAACGAAAGTCCTCTTCTCAGGGTGAACAGTAAAATGTTAAAAAGGTTAAAAAATCCAACAATTTTTGTGTGGCAAATTTTTTTAAAAAAATCGAGACATTTCAGTGTGAAATGACATTCATGAAGTCACGAAAAAAAACCCACAACTTCCACTAATGTCATGTCATGATATATTTTTGCAAGCACACAAAACATTCATCAAAGTTCACCCCCCAAAAAATTTAGAGTATTTTTTTACCTTTTTTATTTCACTGTTCATCAAAGAGCATTTGAGCTCGGGTGTAGATACTCCACGTCTAATCAGAAATGTTTCTTTTTCATAAATAGCATAGGCACATAACTAGTATGTCAATGGTTTCATTTTTAGGGTGTATTTTCTTTATTTTTTAAACAAACCTTCAATTAGTAAATAAAGGGCTGCAATGCGCAATTACTACTTTCATTTCAAAATAATTGAAGTTATGTGTTTGTCCTAAGTCAAACTTGTTTAAATTTGACCAACTCCATAGAGAAATATATTAACATCTAGAATACCAAAGTAGTCTTCTGAAATATAGATTCATGCTATGTGTACTTGATTTTCTAGACTTGGCATTTTTTTATATAGTTGATCAATCTGAAACTAGTTTGATTTAGGACCAGCAGTGCTGTACACACGACAAAATCAGACAACTCGTAGACGATGCTTAAAATCTGGCCAGACATGCGTGCGTATATCAGGCACCGGTTGCTGGATTTCGATGTCGTGCATCCACCGGGCATCAGGATCGTGCATGAAGCAGTTTCGTTTATAGGACAAACATAGGCCTTCAATTATTTTGGAACCGTGTAAGATCCAATTATTGTTGGTACTATAATCTATAGAGCTTGATACTATTGATGTGAGGCCCAGACTTGGGAAATAGTTTTCTTCCTTTTGGTGGGACATTCCAGGACGCTCAATTTTGTCCTCTAGTATGACGCTGGTGTGGAAATTTTCATTGATTTCATACAAAGAGTGATAAGGTATTTTATGTTTTTTAAATGTCTTGATTTTGCTAGACAGCACACTCATGAGTATTACTCTATGCACCCTAGGAGTATGCAAAAGTAGATTGGTCCAGCCATCACAATCATGCATCACAATGTGTGAACACGTAAGAACATGGGCAATGCCATGTTCTTTAAGAAAACTACATAATACGAAGGTTTTGTACACCGTTCTCTTCATGGGCAATGCCATGTTATTTAAGAAAACTACATAATACGGAGGTTTTGTACACCGTTCTCTTCATCTCTACTCCTAATGCCTCAGTCCGTAGGTCGTTCGTTGGTATTCCCACAAGCGATCGATATATGCCCCACCAAGCGATCTCCCTTCCACCGATTTTCCCCCTCCTTTCGAAAACCAACACCAGTTTTAATTCATCACCAGACCCACATGTCCCATGCCAAAAAAAAACCAAACCTTCCATCTTTCCATCGCACCCTTCCATATAAGACGCCAATCAAATCATATCGAAGGGTGGATTTAAAACCTTCCATCCAAAACATATCGCATCACAAAAAACTTCCATAAACAACAACAATGAAATCACATCGCAATCAAATCTTTTCGCTATTTCCATCGCAATCAAACATATACCGATCAAACACACTCTTTCCATAAATCCACCATTTTTTCAAATCTCTACTCCTAAAAGGGGAGTCTATTGTTGTGATCATACGTTCGTTTCGTTTCGTTCGTTCGTCCTCCTTGTTTCCCTCGTAGGTCTTCCCACGAATTCCCTCGCCCTCCCACCGATTTTTTCCCAGCCAAACCCCACCTTCAGTGTTCGTTTTTATCTTTGGTCTTTTTTCTAATCTATCACAAAGACCGGTCAAATAATGCCTTCCACCATATCTCAAGCGATCGTACTCATCAACAAAATAATAACTTGCCAAAATCTGAACAGAATCACAACTTTCCTTACCTTGGCCTCATTTGTTGTTCTTTTGCATCTCTGATCCAATCGTCTAGGTCGATCCCATGTTCCCACAGAGCTGACTAGGGCAAACTCGCCTAGGTTAATCCCTCGGTGCCAGGTGCGATGGTGTTTCTCCTTGGTGAAGTCCCATCCATCCACGTCAAGGTTCTTCTGCATGCACATGCATCATCAGCCACTACTAGGGAAAAGCTTAACAGTAGCGCGTGTTTTAGGCCTATCAGTAGCGCGGGCAGGAGCACTACTGATACGGCGCTACAACTTAAGGTAAGCAGTAGCGTGGGCTAACCCACACTACTGCTATATCGACTTAGTAGTGGCGCTTTCTCCAAAGAGCGCTACTGGTAATTACTAGTAGCGCTTCTCCCAGCCCGCGCTACTACTATTATTTCATATTTTTTTTATTTCATGTTGTATTCATACACCTTTATACAAGTTTTCATACAACAACAATTTAGAGATTTTTTTTTACATCATAATGAGTTATTACATCACTGGGTGAAAGAACCATGGACTAGTTTCAAGTGGATGGACATCCACTTGAAACTAATCCGCGGTTCTTTCACCCAATGATATAATAAATATCATCATAATCATATCATTAACAACTTATCATCATAATACATTGAAGGAAATGTGCCCTAAAGGCAATAATAAAGTTATTATTTGTTTCCTTATATCATGATAAATGTTTATTATTCATTCTAGAATTGTATTAACCGGAAACATGATACATGTGTGAATACATAGACAAACAGAGTGTCACTGTATGCCTCTACTTGACTAGCTCGTTGATCAAAGATGGTTATGATTCCTAGCCATAGACATGAGCTGTCATTTGATTAACGGGATCAGATCATTAGGAGAATGATGTGATTGACTTGACCCATTCCGTTAGCATACCACTTGATCGTTTAGTATGTTGCTATTGCTTTCTTCATGACTTATACATGTTCCTATGACTATGAGATTATGCAACTCCCGTTTACCGGAGGAACACTTTGTGTGCTACCTAATGTCACAACGAATCGGGTGATTATAAAGGTACTCTCTGGTGTCTCGAAGGTACTTGTTGGGTTGGCGTATTTCGAGATTAGGATTTGTCACTCCGATTGTCGGAGAGGTATCTCTGGGCCCTCTCGGTAATGCACATCACTATAAGCCTTGCAAGCAATGTGACTAATAAGTTAGTTGCGGGATGATGCATTACGGAACGAGTAAAGATACTTGCCGGTAATGAGATTGAACTAGGTATTGAGATACCAACGATCGAATCTCGGGTAAGTAACATACCGATGACAAAAGGAACATCGTATGTTGTTATGTGGTTTGACCGATAAAGATCTTCATAGAATATGTAGGAGCCAATATGAGCATCCATGTTCCGCTATTGGTTATTGACCGGAGACATGTCTCGGTCATGTCTACATAGTTCTCGAACCCGTAGGGTCCGCACGCCTAAAGTTCGATGACGATTTGTATTATGAGTTATGTGATTTGATGTACCGAAGGTAGTTCGGAGTCCCGGATGAGATCGGGAACATGACGAGGAGTCTCGAAATGGTCGAGACGTAAAGATCGATATATTGGACGACTATATTCGGACATCGGAAAGGTTCTGAGTGATTCAGGTATTTATCAGAGTACCGGAGAGTTACGAGAATTCGCCGAGGAGTATATGGGCCTTATTGGGCCATACGGGAATAGAGGAGAGAGGCCAAAAGGAAGGAGGCACGCGCCCCCCTCTGGTCTGAATTGGACAAGGGGTGCAGCCCCCTCTTTCCTTCTCTCCTATTCCAACAAGGGAAGGAGGAGTCCTACCCCTGGTGAGAGTAGGACTCCCCCCTTGGCGCACCCTCCTCCTAGGCCGGCTGCTTCCTCCCTTGCTCATTTATATACGGGGGCAGGGGGCACCTCATAGACACAACAATTGATCCCTTGGATCTCTTAGCCGTGTGCGGTGCCCCCTCCACCATAGTCCACCTCGATAATATCGTAGAGGTGATTAGGCGAAGCCCTGCGTCAGTAAAAAATCATCATCGTGACCACGCCGTTGTGCTGACGGAACTCTCCCTCAAAGCTCGGCTGGATCGGAGTTCGAGGGACGTCATCGAGTTTAACGTGTGCAGAACTCGGAGGTGTCGTGTGTTTGGTACTTGATCGGTCGGATTGTGAAGACGTACGACTACATCAACCGTGTTGTGCTAACGCTTCCGCTTTCGTTCTACGAGGGTACGTGGACACACTCTCCCTTCTCGTTGCTATGCATCACCATGATCTTGCGTGTGCGTAGGATTTTTTTTTGAAATTACTACGTTCCCCAACAGTGGCATCCGAGCATGGTTTTATGCATTGATGTTATATGCACGAGTAGAACACAAGTGAGTTGTGGGCGATACAAGTCATACTGCTTACCAACATGTCACACTTTGGTTTGGCGGTATTGTTGGATGAAGCGGCCCGGACCGACATTACGCGTATGCTTACGCGAGACTGGTTCTACCGACGTGCTTTGCACACAGGTGGCTGGCGGGTGTCAGTTTCTCCAACTTTAGTTGAACCGAGTGTAGCTACGCCCGGTCCTTGAGAAGGTTAAAACATCACTAACCTGACAAAGTATCGTTGTGGTTTTGATGCGTAGGTAAGAACGGTTCTTAATCAGCCCGTAGCAGCCATGTAAAACTTGCAACAACAAATTAGAGGATGTCTAACTTGTTTTTGCAGGGCATGTTGTGATGTGATATGGTCAAGACATGATGCTATATTTTATTGTATGTGATGATCATGTTTTGTAACCGAGTTATCGGCAATTGGCAGGAGCCATATGGTTGTCGCTTTATTGTATGCGATGCAATCGCCCTGCAATTGCTTTACTTTATCACTAAGAGGTAGCGATAGTCGTAGAAGCAATAGTTGGCGAGACGACAACGATGCTACGATGGAGATCAAGGTGTCGCGCCGGTGACGATGGTGATCATGACGGTGCTTTGGAGATGGATACCACAAGCACAAGATGATGATGGCCATATCATATCACTTATATTGGTTGCATGTGATGTTTATCTTTTATGCATCTTATCTTGCTTTGATTGACGGTAGCATTATAAGATGACCTCTCACTAAATTTCAAGATAAAAGTGTTCTCCCTGAGTATGCACCGTTGCCAAACTTCGTCGTGCCCAGACACCACGTGATGATCGGGTGTGATAAGCTCTACGTCCATCTACAACGGGTGCAAGCCAGTTTTGCACACGTAAAATATTCAGGTTAAACTTGATGAGCCTAGCATATGCAGATATGGCATCGGAACACTAAGACCGAAAGGTCAAGCGTGAATCATATAGTAGATATGATCAACATAGTGATGTTCACCATTGAAAACTACTCCATTTCACATGATGACCAGTTATGGTTTAGTTGATTTGGATCAAATGATCACTTAGATGATTAGAGGGATGTCTATCTAAGTGGGAGTTCTGAAGTAATATGATTAATTGAACTTAAATTTATCATGAAATTAGTCCTGGTAGTATTAGCATATCTATGTTGTAGATCAATAGCTCGTGTTTAGCTCCCCTGTTTTATTTTGATATGTTCCTAGAGAAAACTAAGTTGAAAGATGTTAGTAGCAATGATGCGGATTGGACCCGTGATCCGACGATTATCCTCATTGCTGCACAGAAGAAATATGTCCTTGATGCACCGCTAGGTGACAGACCTACTGCAGGAGTAGATGCAGACGTTATGAACGTTTGACAAAGCTCGGTATGATAACTACTTGATAGTTTAGTGCACCATGCTTTACGGCTTATAAACGGGACTTAAAAAATTGTTTTGAACGCCATGGAGCATATAAGATGTTCCAAGAGTTGAAATTGGTATTTCATACTCATGCCCATGTCAAGAGGCATGAGACCTCTGACAGTACTTTTCCTATAAGATGGAGGAGAATAGCTCAACCAGTGAGCATGTGCTCAAATTGTCTGAGTACTGCAATTACTTGAATCAAGTGGGAGTTAATCTTCCAGATAAGATAGTAATTGACAAAGTTCTCTAGTCACTATCACCAAGTTTATAGAACTTCGTGATGAACTATAATATGCAAGGGATGACGAAAGTAATTCCCGAGCTCTTCGCGATGCTGAAATCGGCGAAGGTAGAAATCAAGAAAGAGCATCAAGTGTTGATGGTTAACAATACCACTAGTTTCAAGGAAAAGGGCAAAGGAAAGAAGGGGAACTTCAAGAAGAACGGCAAGCAAGTTGCTGCTCAAGTGAAGAAGCCCAAGTTTGGACCTAAGCCCGAGACCGAGTGCTTATACTGCAAAAGGACTGGTCACTGGAAGCGGAACTACCCTAGATACTTGACGGATAAGAAGGATGGCAAATTGAACAAAGGTATATTGGATATACATGTTATTGATGTGTACTTTACTAGTGTTCATAGCAACCCCTCGGTATATGATACTAGTTCAGTTGCTAAGATTAGTAACTCGAAACGGGAGTTGCAGAATGAACAGAGACTAGTTAAGGGTGAAGTGACGATGTGAGTTGGAAGTGGTTCCAAGATTGATATGATCATGTAGCGACCCGACCTCAGATGGTCAAGTCTCTGTGCTCAGGTGTCATCCCTGGATCAGTAATGCTGACAACACACAGTACTTCGAAGGATTTATAACAGAGTAGCAATCACACACTTATTACATCGTTTGTCCAAAAGTGGACTTATTACAATAATCATGGCTTAAGGCCATCTAATAACGATAACAGCGGAAGACTTGGAAGATAAGTGAGTCCATCAACTCCAACGGCATCACTGAGTATAGAACCACGACCTAAAAGCACCTTACTGTCGTTCAAAAAGTCGCAACATGAAAGTTGCAGCCAAAACGGGTTGACACATGGAATATTGGCAAAGTAACACATAGAGAATAATGAATGATAAGCCTATACTACATGCATATATGGCTGGTGGTAAGCTCTAGGGTTACAGTTTTTGCATAAAGCCAGTTTTTCCCTACTGCAAAGGAATAAATTTATTTAACTATCATGGTGGTTGTTAAACATTGAGAATGGTTGACAGCATCCTCAATCCCAATTAAAAGTACTCATTAACAACCCAACAATATTAAATTAGAGTAACATGTTGAGATACAAATGATATTTCAAGTACTAGATACTCAGGATGTCCATAACCGGGGACACGGCTAATCATGATTAGTTTGTACACTCTGCAGAGGTTTGCGCACTTTTCCCCACAAGACTCGATCGCCTCCGTTTGGTTTCTCGCACTACATAGTGTTCGAGAAACGGATGACTGAGACATAGTCTTTCAGAAGCGCTAGCACCTTACGATGGGTGGACCCGTACACCTACATCCCCTACATCTGCTAGTCCACCACTATAAGAGTTCGCACGACTTAGTCAACTATGCCAGAGCCCATAATGGCTTGTGGCTGCACACGTAAGTTACTAGCATGAATTATCTTATGATCCCTTTGAGCACAGGTGGCGGTCCATAGGAAAATCACACGGTACCCCGGATTTCCAAAAAAAATAGGCAAGTCCTGGTAACCCCAGGTGCCTCAATCCACCCAGATGTGTATTTAAGTTGCCACCTTAGATAAACCATTAATTAACAATCTCACATCTGTCATGGATAATCACTCACCCAGTCCACGTCTACTAGCATAGCATGGCAAAATAAGCAAACGTGGAAGTAACTCCCAAAGGTTTCATAAGTAAAACAGGTGATGGGTACTACCTGATCTACTTCCCATCCCACAATTTAATTAGATCCTAATCATGCAATGTGTGAGGATTGATCTAATGCATAAAAACTGGGTAGTAGAAAAAGGTATGATCAAGTGTTACTTGCCTTGCTGATGGTCCGCGAAACCTAGAGATTCGAAGTAACAAGCGGCGCACTCCGGGTGATCTATCGCAGACAAACAACAAGCATACAATAAGTACTCATCTAATGCACGGGTAAATCTCGAATAAAAGATCTAACCAGAAAGTTCAACTTAAGAACCCTGGTTTGCAAAAAGAATCGAATCAAATAAAGCAACGAAAGTCAAACGGCGAGAGGAAACAACTCGGTTCTAGCAAGTTTGAAACTAATTCAAATTTTACAGTAGCAAAACTTAGTTTAAGTTGATTAGTCGGAACGGCGGTTTCGAAACGAAACTCCAGGCACTTGAATCACCTGATTCCGATAAACGAGCGAGAAAATAAACTAGAACGAAGATCGGATCTGAAATCACGATCAAAAAAATAGCGGAATAAATCCGACTAAAAGAAAAACGACGAACGGTTAAACGAACGGACGTTCGTTAACCAGGAATAACCGGTGATCACGTTCGTTAAGACGAACGGTCCGGCGAGCGCTTGCTAAACAACAAAACCGGAAATAAAACCAACGAGAAAAACCGATCTAGGGTTTCGGAAAGAAAACCGAAACGAAAAACCGATCTAGAAAACCGGAACGGTTTACGAGAAAAACCGAACCGAGGGAAAAAAAGGTGACGCGGCGCGGGGCTAGTACCTCAAAGAGGCGAGGGCTCCGGCGGGCGGCGGCACTGCGGCGGTGGCGGCGCTGGTGTGGGGCGCGGTAGAGGGCTTGGGGTGAGGGGCTTGAGATTTGTTGTGGGTTTAGAGGGGGTGTGGGGTATTTATATTGGGGAGGGAGGGTTTTGCTTGGAGGAGGGATCAAGGAATAAGAGTAGGAATAGGAATCCTAGAAACAAAAACGGAATAAACGAACGGGTCCAAGTCCTACTAGGACTTAGCAAAAGAAAATGAAACAATGGCTGGGCTGGCTCCTGGCTGACCTGGCCATGATATCTAGGCACAAGATGCGGCTGGCGAGGCGGTTGGCGGCTGGCTCGGCCGGCTGGGCCTTTGGCCCAGTCGCGCTGCGGCATTTTTTTTAAATCGGTTTCGCGCGCGGAAAAATACAGAAAAGAAAATCTACCGGACTCCAAAACTAATAAAGTAAATTTTCCCCGACTCCTAAAAATGAGTCGAACAAAATGAACTTTTACCCGCGGCCAAAAATGCATTTTTTTGGAAATACGCATTTTCCCTAAGGCAAATAAACTCTGAGAAAATCCAAAATTTGATATATTTATTAAATCTTCATTTTTCCAAATTTTTGGGAAAGTCATATTATTCCCTCTCTTATTTTTGATATTGGAAAAATATTTGAAGATGAAATAAATAAAATCAAATGATCCTCTTTTCATAATTCGAGAGAACTCAAATATGAAAATTTCGAAATCTCCAACTCTCTCCGTGGGTCCTTGAGTTGCGTGAAATTTCTAGGATCGACAAAATGCAAGAAAATATGATATGCATGATGATCTTATGTATAACATTCCAAATTGAAAATTTGGGATGTTACAAACCTACCCCCCTTAAGATGAATCTCGCCCTCGAGATCCGGGTTGGCTAAAAAATAGGTGAGGGTGATCCTTGAGCAAATCTTCTTGTCTCTCCCAAGTGGCTTCATCCTCTGTGTGGTGGCTCCACTGAAGCTTGCAAAACTTGATAACCTTGCTGCGAGTAACTCTGCTGGCATATTCGAGAATCCTGACTGGTTTCTCCTCATATGTTAAATCATCCTTCAACTGAATTGCCTCTAGTGGCACTGTATCTCTTAACGGTACCTCTGCCATCTCGGCGTGACATTTCTTCAGCTGAGAAACATGGAATATGTCATGAACTCCTGACAGTCCTTCTGGTAATTCCAACTTATAAGCAACTTCTCCCGTGCGTTGCAAAATCTTATACGGTCCAACGAAACGTGGTGCTAATTTTCCTTTAACTCCAAAGCGTTTCACTCCTCGAAGTGGGGACACTCTAAGATAAACTCTATCTCCAACTTCATATTCTATCGCCTTGCGTTTTGAATCCGCGTAGCTCTTCTGTCTGGACTGGGCTACCTTGAGCCTGTCGCGAATCAACTTAACTTTCTGTTCAGACTCCTTAATCAAATCTGGTCCAAACAACTGACGGTCTCCAACTTCGTCCCATGACAACGGTGTCCTGCACCTCCTTCCGTATAAAGCTTCAAAAGGTGCCATCTTCAAGCTGGTTTGGTAACTGTTGTTATAAGAAAACTCCGCATACGACAAGTTATCGTCCCAACTAGATCCATAATCTAGTGCACAAGCTCTTAGCATATCCTCCAAAATCTGATTGACTCTCTCAGTCTGTCCATCTGTCTGTGGGTGAAAAGCTGTACTGAATTCCAGCCTGGTCCCCAATGTTTCGTGCAACTAATTCCAAAACTTTAAGGTAAATTGGGTTCCTCTATCTGATACGATACTCCTCGGAACTCCGTGAAAACACACAATTCTGGTCATGTATATCTTTGCTAACTTAGCACTGCTATAGGTAGTCTTGACTGGAATGAAATGAGCTACCTTCGTCAAGCGGTCGACTATAACCCAAATCGAGTCATAGCCTGAACGAGTCTTTGGCAAACCCGTGATGAAATCCATGCCCAGTTTGTCCCACTTCCATTCGGGTATCGGCGATGGTTGCAACAATCCTGCTGGCTTCTGATGTTCTGCCTTCACTCTCTGACATACATCACAAACTGCTACATACTCCGCAATATCCTTCTTCATTCCGGTCCACCAGAATGTTTCCTTCAAATCCAAATACATCTTGGTATTACCTGGGTGAATCGAATAGGGTGAATCATGTGCCTCTTGCAGAATCAACTTTCTGATCTCCGGGTCATTTGGCACATAAACACGGTCCTCAAACCTTAGGGTATCATGCTCATCCTCACGAAATCCCTTTGCTTTTCCTTCGCTCATTTTCTCCTTTATCTCAGCAATCTCCTTGTCATTTTTCTGAGCTTCCCTGATTTTATCCATCAAGGTAGACTGAATCTCCAATGCTGCTACATAGCCTCTCGGAACTATTTCTAAACATAGCTCACGAAGGTCTTCTGCTAATTCCTTTGGTATCTCTCCCGTCATCAGCGTATTGACATGGCTCTTGCGGCTCAATGCTTCAGCTACTACATTAGCCTTTCCGGGATGATAATGCAATCTCATATCATAATCCTTGATGAGTTCCAACCATCTCCTTTGTCTAAGGTTTAACTCCTTTTGCGTGAAAATGTACTTCAAACTCTTGTGATCCGTGTACACCTCACAATGATTTCCAATGAGGAAATGTCTCCATGTCTTCAATGCACGCACTACGGCTGCTAACTCCAAATCATGTGTGGCATAATTTAATTCATGAGGTTTCAGTTGTCATGAAGCATACGAAACAACTCTTCCTTCCTGCATAAGCACTGCTCCAAATCCTCGACGTGAAGCGTCGCAATACACCTCATAATCCTTGGTCTGATCTGGCAGTATTAACACTGGTGAGGTAACCAATCTTTTCTTCAACTCCTGAAAACTTGCCTCACAATCCTCAGTCCATATGAACTTGGTATCCTTTTTCAGCAACTCCGTCATAGGCTTTGCAATCTTTGAGAAATTCTCAGTGAATCTCCGGTAGTATCTTGCGAGTCCAAGAAAACTCTGGATCTCTCCAACTGTCGTTGGTGCTTCCCATTTGGTTACGGTATCAACCTTTGTGGGGTCAACTGCTATACCTTCTCCGGATATCACATGTCCAAGAAATCCAACTTCCTTTAGCCAAAATTCACATTTGCTGAACTTGGCGTATAACTGATGTTCCCTCAGTTTCTCCAAAACCAATCGCAAATGTTCCTTATGCTCCTTTTCGTTCTTCGAGTAAACCAAAATATCATCAATGAACACCACGACGAACTTATCCAAAAACTCCATAAACACTTTGTTCATCAGGTTCATGAAATAGGCAGGTGCGTTAGTCAGTCCAAATGAGATAACGGTATACTCATACAGTCCATATCTTGTGGTGAATGCTGTCTTAGGTATGTCTTGCTCTCGAATCTTCAACTGATGGTACCCGGATCGCAAATCGATCTTGGAAAACACCTTAGCTCCTTGCAAATGATCAAACAGATCATTTATCATTGGTAGTGGGTACTTGTTCTTGATTGTTACTGCATTCAATCCACGGTAATCAACAACCATCCTTAACGATCCATCCTTCTTTTCCACTAGGAGTACGGGTGATCCCCAAGGCAAAGAACTTGGGCGTATATACCCTTTATCAGATAGCTCCTTAATCTGCTTCTTGATTTCCGCCAAATCCTGTGCGGGCATCCTGTATGGTCGCTTTGATATTGGGCCTGTTCCTGGCAAAAGCTCATCAAAAACTCAATGTCTCTATCGGGTGGCATTCCTGGCAATTCCTTAGGAAATACATCAGGATAATTCTTCACCACTAGCACCTCTTCCTGCACAACTCCTGATAAGCAATTTACTTGATTCCTATTTGGTCCATGTCGTGACACATACCTGATCCTTCTTCCTTCTGGCGTTGTGAGCAAAATCGTCCTACTCGCGCAATCGATGTTTCCTCCATACATCGACAGCCAATCCATACCGAGAATTACATCCAAACCTTGGGATTCCAGGATGATCAAATCCGTCGGAAACACATGCCTTCCTATACTCAATGGCACTTGAAAACATCCTTGTCTGGCCGTGTACTCTGCTCCTGGTGAGCTTACTAGCATAGGTGTCATAAGAAGCTTAGTGGGCAGGCTTACTTTTCTACAAATCCCCTTGATATGTATGAATGCGATGCACCAGTATCGAAACGAACAAGTGCAGTAAATGACTTAACCAAAAACTTACCGATTACTGCATCGGGCTGATCTTCAACCTCCTCCACATCAATGTGGTTCACCTGTCCCCTGTTGAAAGGGTTTGGCTTCTTTCCAGAGCTTCCATTTCCACCTTTGCCTTCGGGACAATCATTTGCATAATGTCCGGTCTTGGAACACTTGTAACAGGTGACATGGCTCAGGTCTTTCTTGGCTGGGGTTGATGGTGTGGTCCGGTTATGGCCTTTGCTTCCTCCATTCCCATTACCATTCTTGTGGCCATTATGGTTGTGCGAACTACCTCCTCCATGGGTATGCTGAAACTGAACTCCCTGTTTAGGGGTATAGCGGGGCTTCTGCTGGGCTCCAGAGTTATACTTCCCTTGCCCATACTTCCTCTTACGATTATCAATCTGCTGCTACTTTCCTTCAATCATGAGGGCGCGGTCTACCAACTCCTGGTAGTTATTGAATCTTGCTACCATCAACTGCATGCTTAGCTCATCATTCAGTCCTTCCAGAAACTTCTCCTGCTTAGCTGCATCTGTAGCAACGTCATCTGGGGCATAACGTGCTAACTTACTAAAATCATCCACATACTGGCCAACAGTCCTTCCTCCTTGGCGTAAGTTGCAAAACTCACGCTTCTTCATGGCCATAGCTCCTCTTTGAAACATGGGCGGCGGAAAGCTTGCTGAAACCGATCCCATGTGGCGGTGTCTCTGAGGTAAGTGGTGTGAAATTCTCCCACCATGCTGCCGCAGTCCGTCAAGCGATGTGCAGCAAACTTCACCTTCTCACCATCATGCATCCTGCAGTGGTCAACTCCTTCCTATCTTGCGGAGCCAATCATACGCTACAATCGGCTCGGTGCTTTTGGAATACACCGCGGATTCAGCCTAAGGAAACGAGTCAAGTGATCCGCAGGTGGTGGTGGTGGATTGTTGTTGTTGTTGCCTTGGTTCTGTACCAATGTTTGAATCAAGGTATTCAACGCTGAATCAATCGAGTGATCTCTGGCGGGAAAACAAACTGGGTCGCGTCTCGGAGGCATATGAAGGGTTTAGAAAAGGCGAGAAATTAAGAATAGAGTGAGGTCTAAGGAGAAAACACTACCCAAATGCTCATGAGACAAATGCACACAAAATCACTTCATTCAAACAAAAGGGCATACAACGGTCTAACTATCGCAAAAGTGCTTGAACTATAATGTTTACATGGAGGGAATACTACTAATATATGGTGGTCATCTATTAATTTGAACCGGTGGAAGACTCCATGATGTCTGCTCCAGCTTCGTCTTCAAAGTCGGGTTCACTTGGGTCCGAATCGGTGTCGTCGAGGATGATGTAGTTGCTCGGACAGTCGACGTACTTGTCTTCATTCTTGAGCTCTAACTTCTTCTTGAGTTCTGCAATCTCGCACTTGAGATCGCTATTGTGCCTTGCTACGGCTACGATATCGTCCATGTAGTCCTTGCATAGAGTCTTCATCTCTCCTTCAAGTTCGATGATCCTTCCCTTCACATTCTTCAACTCTATCATATCATTGCACATCTGGTTCTCCTGGCGTCGAATGTGCTGGTTTAACTCCTGGATGAAAGCTGCAATGGATCTATCCTTCTTGGTGCTGACTATCTCCCAGTCTTCATTCCTGCGTCCGCAAATCTGGTAGATAGTGTCCTTGAGGTCTTCTTGATAAACTTCTCCAATGCGTCCCATGGTGATATGAGCTGCCATGCTCTTTCCCAGACTCCAGGTTGGTGCACTGAAAACACTATCTATGGGCTTGGTGATTGGGGTGAATGTCCTTCCCGGAACGTGAGCTTGAATCTTCCAGCGCTCCTCTTTAGGCAGAGTGGCGTTGAAAGTCCCGGTGAAGCTTGGTAGTCCAATGTTCAGGTACTTGGCGACTTCCTTCAAGTGGGATCCAAAAGGTGTGCCTTCATCCGGTTGAGCGTACTTGATCTTTGCGTCCGTCATCCTAAAAGAGTAGAAAAGATGAGGAGTTAGAAAATGAGAAGAGAATAGTGATCTATGGCTTTAACTTAGTGGTCGTGTCCTACAGTCAGCGTGTGCTCTGATACCATCTTTGTAGCGACCCGACCTCAGATGGTCAAGTCTCTGTGCTCAGGTGTCATCCCTGGATCAGTAATGCTGACACCACATAGTACTTAGAAGGATTTATAACAGAGTAGCAATCACACACTTATTACATCGTTTGTCCAAAAGTGGACTTATTACAATAATCATGGCTTAAGGCCATCCAATAACGATAACAGCGGAAGACTTGGAAGATAAGTGAGTCCATCAACTCCAACGGCATCACTGAGTATAGAACCACGACCTAAAAGCACCTTACTCGTCGTCTGAAAAGTCTGCAACATGAAAGTTGCAGCCCAAAAACGGGTCAGCACATGGAATATGCTAGCAAAGTAACACATAGAGAATAATGAATGATAAGCCTATACTGCATGCATATATGGCTGGTGGTAAGCTCTAGGGTTACAGTTTTTGCATAAAGCCAGTTTTTCCCTACTGCAAAGGAATAAATTTATTTAACTATCATGGTGGTTGTTAAACATTGAGAATGGTTGACAGCATCCTCAATCCCAATTAAAAGTACTCATTAACAACCCAACAATATTAAATTAGAGTAACATGTTGAGATACAAATGATATTTCAAGTACTAGACACTCAGGATGTCCATAACCGGGGACACAGCTAATCATGATTAGTTTGTACACTCTGTTGAGGTTTGCGCACTTTTCCCCACAAGACTCGATCGCCTCCGTTTGGTTTCTCGCACTACATAGTGTTTGAGAAACGGATGACCGAGACATAGTCTTTCAGAAGCGCTAGCACCTTACGATGGGTGGACCCGTACACCTACATCCCCTACATCTGCTAGTCCACCACTATAAGAGTTCGCACGACTTAGTCAACTATGCTAGAGCCCATAATGGCTTGTGGCTGCACACGTAAGTTACTAGCATGAATTATCTTATGATCCCTTTGAGCCTGGGTGGCGGTCCATAGGAAAATCACACGGTACCCCCGGGATTTCCAAAAAAAAACAGGCAAGTCCTAGTAACCCCAGGTGCCTCAATCCACCCAGATGTGTATTTAAGTTGCCACCTTAGATAAACCATTAATTAACAATCTCACATCTGTCATGGATAATCACTCACCCAATCCACGTCTACTAGCATAGCATGAAAAAATAAGCAAACGTGGAAGTAACTCCCAAAGGTTTCATAAGTAAAACAGGTGATAGGTACTACCTCATCTACTTCCCATCCCACAATTTAATTAGATCCTAATCATGCAATGTGTGAGGATTGATCTAATGCATAAAAACTGGGTAGTAGAAAAAGGTATGATCAAGTGTTACTTGCCTTGTCGATGATCCATGAAACCTAGAGATTCGAAGTAACAAGCGGCGCACTCCGGGTGATCTATCGCAGACAAACAACAAGCATACAATAAGTACTCATCTAATGCACGGGTAAATCTCGAATAAAAGACTAACCAGAAAGTTCAACTTAAGAACCCTGGTTTGCAAAAAGAATCGAATCAAATAAAGCAACAAAAGTCAAACGACGAGAGGAAACAACTCGGTTCTAGCAAGTTTGAAACTAATTCAAATTTTACAGTAGCAAAACTTAGTTTAAGTTGATTAGTCGGAACAGCGGTTTCGAAACAAAACTCCAGGCGCTTGAATCACCTGATTCCGATAAACGAGCGAGAAAATAAACTAGAACGAAGATCGGATCTGAAATCACGATCAGAAAAATAGCGGAATAAATCCGACTAAAAGAAAAACGACAAACGGTTAAACGAACGGACGTTCGTTAACCAGGAATAACCGGTGATCACGTTCGTTAAGACGAACGGTCCGGCGAGCGCTTGCTAAACAACAAAACCGGAAATAAAAACCAACGAGAAAAACCGATCTAGGGTTTCGGAAAGAAAACCGAAACGAAAAACCGATCTAGAAAACCGGAACGGTTTACGAGAAAAACCGAACCGAGGGGAAAAAAGGTGACGCGGCGCGGGGCTAGTACCTCAAAGAGGCGAGGGCTCCGGCGGCGGCGGCACTGCGGCGGTGGCGGCGCTGGTGTGGGGCGCGGTAGAGGGCTTGGGGTGAGGGGCTTGAGATTTGTTGTGGGTTTAGAGGGGGGGTGGGGGTATTTATATTGGGGAGGGAGGGTTTTGCTTGGAGGAGGGATCAAGGAATAAGAGTAGGAATAGGAATCCTAGAAACAAAAACGGAATAAACGAAACCGGGTCCAAGTCCTACTAGGACTTAGCAAAAGAAAAGGAAACAATGGCGGGCTGGCTCCTGGCTGGTGTTCACAAGTATGCAGGCGTCTTGACTTTGGGTGGTGGCGGCTTGCTTTCGGCCGGTGGGCCTTTGGCCCGATCGCAAGGCATGACATTTTTTAAATCGGTTTCACAATGAAAAAATCTGAAAAGAAAATCTACCGGACTCCAAAACTAATAAAGTAAATTTTCCCCGACTCCTAAAAATGAGTCGAACAAAATGAACTTTTACCCGGGGCCAAAAATGCATTTTTTTGAAAATACGCATTTTTCCCTAAGGCAAATAAACTCCGAGAAAATCCAAAATTTGATATACTTATTAAATCTTCATTTTTCCAAATTTTTGGGAAAGTCATATTATTCCCTCTCTTATTTTTGATATTGGAAAAATATTTGAAGATGAAATAAATAAAATCAAATGATCCTCTTTTCATAATTCGAGAGAACTCAAATATGAAAATTTCGAAATCTCCAACTCTCTCCGTGGGTCCTTGAGTTGCGTGAAATTTCTAGGATCGACAAAATGCAAGAAAATATGATATGCATGATGATCTTATGTATAACATTCGAAATTGAAAATTTGGGATGTTACAGATCATCATCACACACTCCCTATACTTTCGGGATCAGTGTTGAACCTAAATAAGTGTTATTTGGTGTTTGCGTTGAGCATGAATATGATTTCATCATGTTTATTGCAATACGGTTATTCATTTAAGTTAGAGAATAATTGTTGTTCTGTTTACATGAACAAAACCTTCTATGGTTATACACCCAATGAAAATGGTTCGTTGGATCTCGATCGTAGTGATACACATATTCATAATATTGAAGCCAAAAGATGCAAAGTTAATAATGATAGTGCAACTTATTTGTGGCACTGCCGTTTAGGTCATATTGGTGTAAAGCGCATGAAGAAACTCCATACTGATGGGCTTTTTATAATCACTTGATTATGAATCACTTGATGCTTGTGAACCATGCCTCATGGGCAAGATGACTAAAACTCCGTTCTCCGGAACAATGGAGCGAGCAACAGATTTGTTGGAAATCATACATACTGATGTATGTGGTCCAATACATACAGATTTGTTGGAACCATGCCTTTTTCCACGCGTCGCACGAATGCAAAAAGCCAGGATGTCTTTTGCGTTTCACCCCCTAGTCGTGCGAGTCGTCCGCCTACAAAAGAGGCAAGAATCTAGATCCAAACCACACCATCTTCCTCCCGCGAATACTTCATCGGAGCGCCTTTGACCTAAAAATCCATTCCATCATGGACCGTCGACGCGGCTCCTCTTCTCGCGCTCCCAGCCCACCGCCAGGGGATTGGAGGAGGTGCTCTGTTCCGCACAACGAGCTTGTGAAGCTCCAAACAGGGGGATATCTCCCTCCGGCCTTCATGGTCCCGGTTCGAGCCGGGCTGGTTACTTATCAAGGTGGGAGGCAAGCGGAGGCTACCCCAAGCCCCAATAAGGGGGAGCGGGTATGCTTCGTCCCTTATCTGATAAGGGGACTCGGGTTCCCAATACATCCGTTCATCCGCGGGCTCCTGGAGTTCTACGGACTCCAGCTCCACCATCTCACACCCGCCTCTGTCCTGCATATCGCGGGATACGTAGCTCTTTGCGAGCTATTCCTGGGCATTGAGCCCCATTTTGCATTTTGGAAGAGGCTGTTCTGCCTCGTACCCCGTTCTTACGAGGGGTCCATATATCAAGTGGGCGGCGCCGAAATATGGCGCATCGCCGGGACCGGATACCCATCCGGTACTCCCAAGAAGGCGTCCAAGACTGGCCTTGAGTGGTTTACATAGGAGGCGCTCCTTTGCGGACCCAGTCCGGATTGGCCTCCGGAGTTTAGTGCTGCTCCTCTGAAGAAACACCTCATTGGCGCCCACGGAGCCCCGATTGGAGGAAGACATGGCGTCCATTACTTGATGGGCGAATAAGATTATCGCCCATTCGGGTTGACCATGATTGGAGTCATGGCGACATGCATCATCGGGGGTACAGCCATTGCAATCTGAGGCCACCCTATGTGGGATTTCAGCGGGAAAACGATGCCACCCGTCATGGTCGCGAAGGGCCGGATTTGACCGAGGATCTGGTGGAGATCCTGTCCAGCCTGTACAAGGGGGAGAAGGAGGACTTCCTTCGAACGAACCCTTTGAATGGGTTTTCCATGAACAACCCTAGAGGATGGGTAAGCGAACACTTTTAAGGGCTCAACCCATGCTTTCGAAGTTTAGGCTTCTTACATTATGTCTTCGGCGGGATCTCGCCGGTTGTGAAGGACATGGTAAGTCCTGCTCCGCAACCCGAGGATCCAGAAAGATCCCTGGATCCGGCCTCCGAAGAGGATCCGGACATCAAGGTGGAGCTGATCGATGGGGTATTTCACCAGCTCAGCACGGATAATGCTTTGGTTGCCATTATGGCGGACTACCCCGGACTGTATCCGGCTTCCCAGGTGACTGTGACCAAGGCCTGGACACCATTATCTCTTCCTTGCCCATTTCTAACGTTCACGAACGGTGGCATTTTACAGGAAGCGCCTTCTCGGCGGGAAGCCGAGCCCGCGGCGGCTGACCAACAGAGGTCAGTCCGGACCAGCAGGCGGAAAAGGAGCGCGGTGCAGACTGAAACGTCACCGCAAAGGTATAACTCGTATTTGAATTTTCAAAGCAAAGTTCCTAGGAAGCGTCTGAGTGCTCATGATATTTATAGGAGAAAAAGCGCTCGCCGGACTGCGGGCGCGGAAGTTGCCGATCCAACCTACACCGGCCAGGCTCCAGCGCCCGGCCTAGAGGGGGAGGCAAGCGCAAGACGCAGGCCGGATCCTTCTCCAACGGAGGACACCGACAAACTGTCCGCCACCAAGTCTGAGGTGGAGAGCGCCATGAACCATAGGCGCCGCCAAACAGTATTTTGTGAAGCGTGCTTCTCCCCTGAGGCATTGGACGCCTTTAATGCAGGGGACGCGCACCTCCGTGCCGCTCAAGATGGTTTTACCAGAGCCACGGAGCAGTATGTGAAAGACATACGGGTAAGGGAATTTTAATGGTTATATATACCAGTAGCCCCCGAGACTTAAAGTAGTTATGTTAACTGATTTAAGGATCATTTGAAACATAGGCTCTTACCGAGAAGAATGCCCAGCTGTCTCAGGAGCTGCAAGAATGCAAGGCCCAACTTGAGGCCGCGCTTGCTGCCGCAGGAGGAGACGCAGAGACCCCTCCTAGTAACACATTTTTATTAATAAATATAAGCGCTGTGCGGCATGCGCGCAAGTCTAATAGTGACATTGCAGGTGCCGCCGGACAAGATCTGGACATGCAAGAATTACTGCGCCAGCGAAAGGTCGGCGAGAGAGTGCTGAATAGGGTGCAGCAAGAAAGGAACCATCTCCAAGATGCCAACGCCAAGCTCGGAGAAGAGCTGAAAGGCGCTCAAGCCGGGCTGTCCAGCTCCATTAAGGAGAATCAGCGGCTTCGTCGCGGCATTTATAGTAAGTGCTTGAGCGGACTCTTTTGAAAAGAAGAGTTCGGCGAGGAAGTAAATTGACATAGTATGTCTTGTAGGTATACTCACAGGTCGCCCTGCGGAGGAGATGCCCATATCAACGGGTGATCAACTTCCCGAGCTGTTGCAACTGCTCGAACGAGTTCGGCAGGCAATGAGCGGCATCGTCCATGCTTTATGGCCAGCCCTCTCCCTACCCGAGGGCCTTGGGGAGCTTGCGGAGAAGCTTCAGGGAGTGCGGCATCGCTTCCGTTTGTGGAAGATTTCGGCTTGCCGTCAAGGTGCTAGGGAGGCTTGGGCCATGGTGAAGATGCGTTACAAGAAGGCGGATCCCAACCACATGGCCGAAGTTGGACCGGTGGGGCCCGATGGGAAGGAGATCCCTGTGAGTTTAGTGTACAGCCAGGTAGAGTTGGCTGCTAAATTTTCCCAACGGGACTGTAAGTTAGACAGCCTGTTAGACGGGATTGAGGAGGAATACAATCAGTAATTTTGACGATGTATGTTTTCCTTTAAAGTTACATATGAAATGCCTTCTAGCCGGATTGTAGATCATTTGTCTTTGCCGACCTTTTCGCTTCAACCTCGGGACCCTAGAGTCCGGAGTGTGTCCGAATACCTTTTTGGTTAAAAACAACCGGGGTATGTATGGAGACCAGGCGTAGGGGTCATCAGTGCTTTATCAGACAAGTGCCCAACTAGTTATGTTATATTACATGGTTAGTAAGAAACATCTTCCAGAGAGAATAGTTCCGTTAAGGGTTCCTTTCCCTGGGAGGCATGGCCTAAAGTGCATGTCCGGACTACGAAAAAAGTAGAAAAACATCTGGGGGCAAATAAACGAGTAGGTAAAAAAAATCATCTTTTAGGTCACCAACCGAATATTCCCTTAAGAACGCTAGCTTTCGGCTTCACCCAGTCTGAGGTACACATCCGGCTGACCCGGCAGTAACAATCGCAGAGGTGCTCCCTTTACCTCCTAGCCGAACAATCGGGAACGTAGGGGTAAGCACAGGAGCCAGGCAACCCAGCTTGGCCAAAACTTAAGTCATATCGATGCATATAATGGTGAGCAAAAGGTACATGTGGAAGCTTGACACATGTGCTGGGCATAAAACCCTTATAATTTGAGCTTCTGTAAAAGAAGCCCCCAGGTATAATGAGTGCGGATGGCACATCAAGTGTATGTGAACAATGCGAAAGTAGGCCCTTAGGGGCTTTTTAGTAAATAAGGTTATGAAGAGAGAAACAAAAGACAGCCGAAGTGTAAAAATTTGGACGGAGGAAGGGGACGAACTCTTAGTCCGGCGCTGGGCATAGAATCTTCGGAGGCGGGCTGCGTTCCATGGGTTCGGCTCGAGTCGGTTATCCGACGCATTTAAGTGAGACAGACGCCTACCGGTCAGGACTTGATCGATAATGAAGGGGCCCTCCTATTTGGGCTTGAGTTTGTCCTTTTTCTTGTCCGGCAGTCGTAGAACTAGTTCACCGACGTTGTAAGTCTTGGCCCGTACTTCTCTGCTTTGATATCTTCAGCCTGCTGGCGATAGAATGCGGAGCGAGCCTTGGCGGCGTCGCGTTCTTCCTCAATGTGTCCAAGCTGTCCTGCCGATCCAGCTCGGCCTCTCTTTCTTCGTACATGCGCTTTTCGAGGTGAGTCATGAATAATGTCGCAGGTCAAGACTGCCTCTGCGCCGTAGACCATAAAGAATGGTGTGAATCCGGTAGTGCGGTTAGGCGTTGTCCGCAGCCCCCAGAGTACGGAGTCAAGCTCCTCGACCCAGTGCGTGTCAGATTTAGTAAGTGACCGCACTAGTCTGGGTTTAATGCCGCTCATTATTAGACCATTTGCTCGTTCCACTTGACCGTTGGTTTGAGGGTGATAGACAGAAGCGTAGTCGAGCTTGATGCCCATATTTTTGCACCATGACTTAACCTCATCGGCTGTGAAGTTCGTGCCGTTGTCGGTGATGATGCTGTGAGGGACTCCGTAGCGGTGTACTACCCCGGATATAAAGTCTATCACTGGTCCGGACTCTGTCGTTTTGACCGTTTTGGCCTCTATCCATTTGGTGAATTTATCCACCATGACCAATAGGTATCTTTGCTTGTGGGTTCCCCCTTTAAGGGGTCCAACCATATCAAGCCCCCAGACCGCGAATGGCCAGGTAATGGGTATAGTTTTGAGGGTGGTGGGCGGCATGTGGCTCTGATTAGCGAAGAGCTGACAACCAACGCAATTTTGGACTAGGTCCTGGGCGTCTGCCCGGGCCGTCGGCCAATAAAATCCTGTACGGAATGCCTTTCCTACAAGGGCCCGGGCTGCTGCGTGGTGTCCGCCTAGTCCGGCATGAATTTCAGCCAGGAGGTTTCGCCCTTCGTCTTCGGAGATACACCTTTGAAGGACTCCGGTTGTACTTTTCTTATAAAATTCTCCCTCATGGACCTTGTAGGCTTTCCATCGCCGGACTATGCAGCGGGCCTCGTTTTGGTCTTCAGGAAGTTCCTGCCTAAGCAAGTAGGCTAGGAATGGTTCTGTCCACGGGGCGATTACTGCCATTGTGACGTGGGCTGAAGGTGTTATGTCATCGGCTGAATCACCGATTGGCGCGGTTTTTTCCGGTTTGTCACTTCCGGGCTCCTCTTCCCATAGTACAGATGGCTTGAAGAGCCGTTCCAGGAAGATATTTGGAGGGACAGCATCACGTTTCGCACCGATGCGTGCCAGTACGTCGGCCGCTTGATTATTATCTCGGGCTATGTGATGGAATTCGAGTCCTTCAAACCGGTGACATTTTAGGACAGCGTTGCGATATGCTGCCATTTTTGGATCCTTGGCGTCAAAGTCTCCATTTATTTGGGATATTGCAAGGTTTGAATCCCCGCGCACCTCTAGGCGTTGAATGCCCATGGAGACTGCCATCCGGAGACCATGTAACAAGGCCTCGTATTCGGCTGCGTTGTTGGAGTCTGTTTACATTATTTGAAGTACATACTGGACTGTGTCTCCAGTTGGGGACGTCAGTACGATGCCAGCCCCCAGTCCGGCCAACATTTTAGAGCCATCGAAATGCATAGTCCAATTGGAGTATGCGCCGTACTCTTTAGGGAGTTCGGCTTCGGTCCATTCAGCGACAAAGTCAGCCAAAACTTGTGACTTTATAGCTCGCCGAGGTTTGTAAGTTATATCGAATGGTAAGAGCTCAATGGACCATTTTGCAATCCTGCCCATTGTGTCGCGGTTATTTATAATTTCATTGAGTGGTACTTCAGAGGCCACTGTTATCGAACACTCTTGAAAGTAGTGTCGGAGCTTCCGGGACGCCATGAACACCGCATATGCTATCTTCTGATAGTGCGGGTAACATGACTTGCAGGGGGTTAACACAGTGGATACATAATACACTGGTTTTTGAAGAGGGAATTTGTGCCCTTCTGTCTCTCGTTCGACGACGAGTACCGCGCTTACAACTTGATGCGTTGCTGCGATGTATAACAACATTGGTTCGCCCAGTTAGGCGCAGCCAGACCGGTTGTTGCCAATATGGCCTTTATTTCTTCGAGTCCGGCAGTGGCAGCATCCGTCCACTCGAAGTGTTCGGTGCGCCTGAGGAGGCGATAGAGGGGCAACGCCTTTTCTCCTAGACGGGAGATAAAGCGGCTTAGAGCTGCCACGCATCCTGTTAATCTTTGTATTTGTTTGAGGTCTTTTGGAATATCCAACTGTGACAAAGCTCGGATTTTAGCTGGGTTTGCTTCGATTCCTCTACCAGATACAATGAAGCCCAGCAGCTTTCCGGCTGGTACGCCGAAAACACATTTTCCGGGTTCAGCTTGATGTCATATGCTCTGAGGTTGTCGAACGTGAGCCTCAAATCATCTACTAGAGTTTCGACGTGTTTTGTTTTGACGACTACGTCGTCTACGTATGCCTCGACTGTTTTGCCGATCTGGGTAGCCAGGCATGTTTGAATCATGCGCTCGGCGTTTTTAAGTCCGAAGAGCATCGTGTTGAAGCAGAATGGTCCGTAAGGAGTGATGAATGTCGTTGCGGCTTGGTCTGCTTCTGCCATCTTGATTTGATGGTAGCCAGAGTATGCGTCGAGGAAGCACAATGAATCGTGCCCTGCGGTAGCATCGATAATTTGGTCAATGCGGGGGAGAGGGAAGGGATCCTTTGGGCAAGCCTTATTGAGGTCTTTAAAATCGACACAGAGGCGCCAGGATTTGTCCTTCTTTGGTACCATTACCAGATTTGCTAGCCAATCCGGATGTTTGATATCTCTGATGAATCCGGCTTCCAATAGTTTGGCTAGCTCTTCTCCCATTGCCTGTCTTTTGGGTTCGAAAAATCGTCGAAGAGCCTGTTTGACTGGCTTAAATCCTTTTAGGATGTTTAGGCTATGTTCTGCCAATCTGCGTGGGATTCCGGGCATATCCGAAGGATGCCAGGCGAAAATGTCCCAATTTTCCCGAAGGAATTCGCGCAGTGCGGCGTCTACCTCGGGGTTCAATTGTGCCCCGATGGAGGACGTCTTTGTTGGGTCCGTTGGATGGACCTGGAATTTTATTATTTCATCTGCTGGTTTGAAGGAGGTGGACTTGGATCTTTTATCGAGTATCACATCGTCCATGTTCACCGTGAGAGCCTTGTGCGGTGAGTTCTTCTGCTAAGGCTTGAGATAGTGCCTCGAGGGCTAGTGCGGCTGTCTTGTTCTCAGCTCGGAGTGCTATGTCCGGATCACTAGCGAGAGTGATTATTCCGCCGGGCCTAGGCATTTTGAGCTTCATGTACCCGTAATGAGGTCTCGCTTGGAAAATTGTGAATGCCTCTCGTCCTAATATAGCGTGATATCCGCTGTTGAGCGGGCCACTTGGGCGTGACTTCTTCGGATCTGTAATTGTTCGGGCGAGCGAACACCACATCAAGTGTGATTTTTTTCGTGTGCGCGCTTCCGGCTAGGGATTATCCCTCGAAGGTTGTGCTGCTTCGCTCAATACGGCTCAATCGATTTCCATTTTTCGCAGAGTTTCCTCGTAAATGAGGTTTAATCGCTGCCGCCATCCATGAGGACTTTTGTCGGTCGAAGGCGTCCACTATGGGACTAAGCACCAGTGCGGCTGGTGCTCTGGCTGTTCGGAACTCATCGCTGGCGTTGAAGGTAATAGCTGTGTCGCTCCATGGATTTGCTGTTGCTACTTGGTAGACTTCGGCGAGTCCGCGGATTTTACGTTTTCGCATATTGTTTGATGCAAAGGTCTCGAAGACTGTTGATACCGTACCGGTATTGTTGGAGTGGTTTCCCGGGGCTAGCAGCTCCTCGCCACTTTTGGCCACCTGCCGTAATATCCAACATGCTCGAAGGCTATGTGTTGGGACGGCTCCCTCTGTACTATGAAGCTTACAGGGTCCATTGAGCCATCCCTCCAGTACAGTTCCGTGCCCCTTATTGGGTTTTTGCTTTTTCTTTTTTGCATCCGGGGCCTGAGTGTGAGGCACCCTTTTGTTGCGGACTGGGGTTGGGGTCGGATTATCCCAAAATTGGTTTTCGGTTTTCCGGAAACTCTCCATCGCACAGTACTTTCGTACTATGGACGCCAGATCGGTGAAACGTGTAATTTTGCGACGATCGATGGCGTTCAATATTCCCTTGTCCGTGCAATTATTGCAGAAGATTGAGATTGCGTTTTCCTCTCGGTAGTCCTTTATCCTGTCCATAACCAGGAGGAATCCGGCCCAGTAGTGATGTACTGTTTCAGCGGGCTCTTGCCGTATTAGAGATGGATCGCATATGTCTGGGCGGGTGGGTGGACCAAAGTCCGGATCCCTGCCCGTCTTGGGGCTTAAAGGCCAAGGAGTTTCCGAATTCGGAAGCTTGGGTTGCTGGACACGATCCAGCGAGTCCGGAGCGACGCATGGTTCTAAGTTCAATGCTCGATCGAAGTCCGTCCCTCTGCGGAAATCCGGCATGGAGGGTTCGGGAATCCGGACGTGAATAGTTTTCAATACAGGCGAAGAATTGCCGTATTGCTCCTCTACCACTGCGACGTGGTGGGTGGCCTGGGGAGAGTTAATCTCTCTCAGATCGGTTTTAAGCCCAATCCGGTTGTAGTCTGTAGCAACTCCCAGGGCGGCGATACGATCCAAGAGCTCGTTAACAGACGAGAGCTTTATTGGATCCAACTGTTCGGCAGCTTTCGAGCTGACGCGAAGATTGCTTCTGACGACTTGAGAAGTCATTGTCGAGCGGCGGCGGACAGCGGTCATAAGAAACCACCTAGCGGATAGTTTGGCGGCGGCCAAGGCCCTTCGGCGTAAAAACACCGTCTTTGAAGGCGGGTGGAGGCATCCTCCCTATCGGTGGCGACACGAGGAACTCTCAATGAAAGCACCAATGTCGGTGTCAAAACCGCGGATCTCGGTAGGGGTCCCGAGCTGTGCGTCTAGGCGGATGGTAACAGGAGACGAGGACACGATGTTTTTACCAGGTTGGGCCCTCTCGATGGAGGTAAAACCCTACGTCCTGCTCGATTAATATTGATGATATGGGTAGTACAAGAGTGGATCTACCACGAGATCAAGGAGGCTAAACCCTAAAGCTAGCCTATGGTATGATTGTTGTAATGTATGTTGTGTCCTACGGACTAAAGCCCTCCGGTTTATATAGACACCGGAGGAGGCTAGGGTTACACAGATTCGGTTACAATGGTAGGAGATCTACATATCCGTATTGCCAAGCTTGCCTTCCAGGCCAAGGAAAGTCCCATCCGGACACGGGACGAAGTCTTCAATCTTGTATCCGTAGTCTTGGAGTCCGGCGGACGATGATAGTCCGGCTGTCCGGACACCCCCTAGTCCAGGACTCCCTCACCAATCCTTATTCCATAGTCCATAAAAGCTTTACCCAAAACTTGAAAACTTCACAACACAAAACTCAACAGGAAATCTTATAAGCTCCGTTAGTGAAAGAAAACAAAACCACCACATAAGGTACTGCAATGAACTCATTCTTTATTTATATTGGTATTAAACCTACTGTATTCCAACTTCTTTATGGTTTATAAACTAATTTACTAGCCATAGATGCATTGGAATAAGCAAACAACACACGAAAAACAGAATCTGTCAAAAACAAAACAGTCTGTAGCAATCTGTAACTAACGCAAACTTCTGGAACTCTAAAAATCCTACCAAAATAGGAAGTACTGGAAAATTTGTTTATTGAACATAAGAAAAAAGAATCAACACAAATCACGTTCCTGTGATTTAACATAATTATATTCGTGCATGCAAAGTTTCTGTTTTTCAGCAGAATCAAATCAACTATCATCGTAGGTTATCCTATAGGTTCTACTTGGCACAAACACTAATTAAAAGATAAAAACACATCTATACAGAAGGTAGATGCAAGATTTATTACTAAACAGGAGCAAAAACAAAAAACATAAAGAAAAATTGGGTTGCCTCCCAACTAGCGCTATTGTTTAACGCCCCTAGCTAGGCATAAAAAGCAAAGATAGATCTAACGAGTGCCATCTTTGGCACTAGGTTCATAAGTAGCACGCATGATAGATTCATAAGGTAATTTGACTTTATTTCTTGGAAAGTGCTCCATGCCTTTCTTTAATGGAAATTGGAATCTAATGTTCCCTTCCTTCATATCAATAATCGCAGCAATCGTTCTAAGAAAAGGTCTACCAAGAATAATAGGGCAAGAAAGATTGCAATCTATATCAAGAACGATAAAATCTACGGGCACCAAATTTTTATTTGCAACAATAAGAACATCATTGATCCTTCCCATAGGCTTTTTAATGGTGGAATCCGCAAGGTGCAAATTTAAAGAGCAATCATCAAGATCATGGAAACCTAGAATATCGCATAAAGTTTTCGGAATCGTGGAAACACTAGCACCCAAATCACACAAAGCAAAACACTCAAAATCTTTAATTCTAATCTTTATAGTACGTTCCCACTCATCATTAAGTTTCCTATGTATAGAAACTTCCAAATTAAGTTTTTCATCATAAGATTGCATCAAGGCATCAATAATATGTTTGGTAAAAGCTTTATTTTGACTATAAGCATGAGGAGAATTAACAACGGATTGCAACAAGGTAATACAACCTTTTAGAGAGAAATTATCATAATCAAATTCCTTGAAATTCGAGATAGTAATTTCAATATTATTAGAAGTAGAGGATTCTCCAATCCCACTTTTACCAATTTTAGCATCAAGATCTAAAGACTCCAAATTTTTGGGACGCCTTCTAGGCAAAGTTGATTCATCATCACTCCCATAATCATCAAAATTCATATTGCAAAACATAGATCTAATCGGAGATGCATCAATAATTTCAAGATCCTCATCATTATTTTCGTGGAAACTAGAAGAACAAGCTTTTATAAGGCTTTCTTTTTTAGCATGCAATCTAGCGGTTCTTTCCTTGCACTCGTCAATGGAAATTCTCATTACTTTGAGTGACTCATTTATATCATGCTTAGGAGAAGAAGACCCAAGTTTAAGAGAATTAACATCAAGCGAAAGTCTATCAACGTTCCTAGCCAAATCATCAACTTTGAGCAATTTTTCTTCAAGCAAAGCATTAAAATTCTTTTGAGAAATCATAAATTCTTTCACACTATTCTCAAAATCAGAGGGCATCTTATTAAAATTACCATAAATTGTTGTAGGAGTTTCCATAATTATTAGAGGGATTACTAGGGAATGGTCTAGCATTAAAATTTCCTCTATAAGCATTGTTTCCAAAACTATTCCTACCAACAAAATTCACATCCAAAGATTCATTATTATTCTCAATCAAGGAAGACAAAGGCATATCATTGGGATCAAGAGGAGTATTTTTAGTAGCAAACATCTTCATATTCAAGTTCATCCATCTTTCCACTCAAAACATTGATTTCTTCTATAGCATGCACTTTTTTACTAGAAGATCTTTCGGTGTGCCATTAAGAATAATTAGCCATAATATTATCAAGCAATTTTGTAGCATCTCCTAACGGAATTTCCGTAAACGTGCCTCCCGCGGCCGAATCTAAGAGATTTCTAGAAGCAAAGTTCAAACCGGCATAAATTTTTTGTATGATCATCCATAAATTCAAACCATGAGTAGGGCAATTGCGAAGCATCAATTTCATTCTTTCCCAAGCAAAGCAGAAGATAGCTCTAGTAGCTTCTTCATTTAGCTAATAATTTCCCAAGCAAACGTGCTTCTTCCATTTAGCTAATAATTTCTTAAGATCATATCTATCATTCCAAGCAAAGATAGCTCTAGTAGCTTCTTCATTCATAACATAACCCTCAGGAACAACAGGCAATTCATAATCATTGGGAGAATTTTCATCATCACTATCATCAATAATAACATCTTCAATAATTTCATTCCCCCTAACTCTAGCAAGTTGTTCATCAAGAAATTCACCTAATGGCAAAGTAGTATCACACAGAGAAGTAGTTTCATCATGCATAGCAGAAGTGGCATCATCAATAACATGCGACATATCAGAATTCATAGCAGTAGCAGGTTTAGGTGTCGCAAGCTTAGTAGTAACGGAAGGAGAATCTAGTGCAGAGCTAGATGGCAGTTCCTTACCTCCCCTCGTAGTTGAGGGCAAAATCGTAGTTCTGTCGTCTTTCAAGTTCTTCATAGTGATCAACAGATATAAATCCCAAGTGACTCAGAGAATAGAGCTAGCTCCCCGGCAACGGCACCAAAAATTAGTCTTGATAACCCACAAGTGTAGGGGATCGCAACAGCTTTCGAGGGTACAGTATTCAACCCAAATTTATTGATTCGACACAAGGGGAGCCAAAGAAAATTCTTGAGTTTTAGCAATTGAGTTGTCAATTCAACCACACCTAGATAACTTATTATTTGCAGCAAAGTATTTAGTAGCAAAGTAGTATGATATTAAAGGTAACGGTTGCAAAAGTAAAGATAATAGTTTTGGGTTTTTGTAGTAGTTGTAACAGTAGCAACGGAAAAGTAAATAAGCGAAGAACAATATGTGAAAAGCTCTTAGGCAATGGATCAGTGATGGATAATTATGCCGGATGCGATTCCTCATGTAATAGCTATATCATAGGGTGACACAGAACTAGCTCCAGTTCATCAATGTAATGTAGGCATGTATTCCGTAAATAGTCATACATGCTTATGGAAAAGAACTTGCATGACATCTTTTGTCCTACCCTCCCGTGGCAGCGGGGTCCTAGCGGAAACTAAGGGATATTAAGGCCTCCTTTTAAGAGAGAACCGAAACAAAGCATTAGCACATAGTGAATACATGAACTCCTCAAACTATGGTCATCACCGAGAAGTATCATGATTATTGTCACTTTGAGGTTGTCGGATCATAACACATAATAGGTGACTATAGACTTGCAAAATAGGATCAAGAACACACATATAGTCATGAAAACATAATAGGTTCTGATCTAAAATCATGGCACTCGGGACCTAGTGACAAGCATTAAGCATAGCAAAGTCATAGCAACATCAATCTCAGAACATAGCGGATATTAGGGATCAAACCCTAACAAAACTAACTTGATTACATGGTAAATCTCATCCAACCCATCACCGTCCGGCAAGCCTACGATGGAATTACTCACGCACGGCGGTGAGCATCATGAAATTGGTGATGGAGGATGGTTGATGATGATGACGGCGACGAATTCCCCTCTCCGGAGCCCCGAACGGACTCCAGATCAGCCCTCCCAAGAGAGATTAGGGCTTGGTGGCGGCTCCATGTCGTAAAATGCGATGAAACTTTCTCTCTAATTTTTTTCTCCTCGAACGTGAATATATGGAGTTGGAGTTGAGGTCGGTGGAGGTCCAAGGGGCCCACGAGACTGGGCGTGCCCCCCTTTCTTGTGGATAGGGTGTGGGCTCACTGGTGTATTTCTTTCGCCCAATAATTCTTATTAATTCCAAAGTGTGCCTGTGTGCATTTTCAGGACATTCCGAGAACTTTTCTTTTCTACACATAAAACAAGATCATGGCAGTTCTGCTAAAAACAGCGCCAGTCCGGATTAGTTTCATTCAAATCATGCAAGTTAGAGTCCAAAACAAGGGCAAAACTGTTTGGAAAAGTAGATATGTTGGAGACGTATCACTGCACATAGCAAGGCAAAGGAGGGGAGCTGGAGAGAAGCCGAGGGCACAAGACTAACAAGGCGACATCAAGGACCAAGGCCACAGAGATCAGATGGGCGAAGCAGGTTTCCCCGGCAAGACCCTTGCTGGGGCAGCCTTAGCAGCCCCGGCAAGGCCCTTGCCGGGGCAGCTCGCCCACACCAGCAAAGTGAGCCACCCTCGAACCCACGATCTCCAACACCATCAACTACGTTGGGCCAGGGCTCGGGAGGCACCTCCATGGTGGCATGCAGATCTTTGTGAAAACAAAGAATACTCAAGATCAGATAAGGATTGGAGGGCAACAATCCTTGCCAAGATCCTTACCGAGGAAAATCCACAAGACCCCCGGCAAGATCCTTGCCGGGGAAGACAGCGTGCCATGGCGAGGCCCTTGTCGGGCCACCCATTGATGAGGATACAGACCTAGGGTAGGGCATGACCTACACGTCCTACCCAAGGTCACTACCCCAAAAGATAAGAAGACCAAGAATCCACTCGACAACCGGATCACTCAACCATCACTACCCACCGTCACTCGACTATATGGGGAATCACTCGACTATATCGAAGACCAGGAGTCAGAAGAACACACAATGGCCGGGCATTCACTCCTTAGTCTTCATGAGCATTAATAGTATTTAAGATTGCCGTTACCCGTAACGCCCTCACTTTATGTATATTAAGCCCTTCGTAATGGAGGTGGGCGGGGGTCCTGGCGCACTCTATATAAGCCACCCCCCTCCGCTGAGACAAGGCTTCGCACCCCCTGTAACACAACACACATAAACCAATCGACCGCCTCCGGGCACCGAGACGTAGGGCTGTTACTTCCTCCGAGAAGGGCCTGAACTCGTAAACCTCGTGTGTACATCTTCTCCATAGTTAAGATCTTGCCACTCCATACCTACCCCCCTTTCTACTGTCAGACTTAGAACCACGACAGTTGGCACCCACCGTGGGGCAGGTGTCTTAGTGACTTATTGGTGAAGTTGCAAGTTTTTCCGATCATCATCATGGTTTCCAGGGGTGAGATGGTTGAGGGCCACGAGATCTGTCTCAGCGCGCTCGTTTTCGTCGCCGAAGACTCGGCGTGGCTCCAAGAAGCTCCGCTCAATGTCGAGGGGCTCCCTGTCTGAGGGGCGACACACTTTCACGCGTGCGTTCGTGGCGTCCTTCTTCGGCAGCCGTCAACTCAGTATCAGTCGGCTCCGGCGACATCTTCCCTCCCCGCTGTTCGCCGCCCAAGCGATCCGGTCGGTCGCGACTTCAGCGGTGGGTGAAGCATGCGGTGGCTCGACGTTCAGCCACTCATCAAGTCGCGGCAATCGAGCCTGACGAAACTCTCCACGGTCTGTTCGATCTGTCGACTGGCTCCGCGGAGACGGCGTCCGAGTGCGATAGCATCGATCCGGCGGCTGAGGTCCTGATGGTCGACAGTCCGTGTAGTCCGTCTGGATTTCGCCGCGAGGATGGCGAGGAGGCTGGCGGCGACCCGTCACGGGTCCACGAGGAGTACCATCCCGAACCTCTCTCTTCGCAGCAGAGAGAGGATCTTCATCGTTGCAACATGGACGCACTTCACACGCCCTTCGTTGCGGAAACTCTCGAGGCTCGGGCCTTGGAGGAGGCGCGCTTGGCTAACTTGGCTGAGCGCACTCGATTGGAGAACTTGCAGCGCGCACTCGACGAGCGAGCCCGGGATCGAGTTCCTGATCCCAGTCGACGGCATCTTTTCCCACCTCCACCTAAGGTATACCGTACTCCGATTTAGTACCTCACTGCTGCGTCCCGAATTGCAGAGTCGATTCAACCTTCCCAGTCAAAGGCTGGCCGAGGGTTGGAGCAGATCCGGGCCCTGCTCCGAGCGGCAGGAGAGCAGAATTTTGCGGTGTCTCAGTCGCGGAATAGGATACACAACAAATCCGTGGTACCAGATACAGTTCAATCGGCCCATAGCCCAAGATCGCCCCCGCGGCATGAAGGCCGTGGGCAGTACGATCGTCAGTTCGACCGCGACAATCATCATCGAGTGCCAATGCCTCCTCCGAGGAGTGCGTCGTACGTGCCTCGGCAGAACGATGACAGATGCCGTCATAGGGACGAGCGCAGAGCTCCATCGACCCAAGGGAGCCGGGCTTCGGTGCGAGATCCATTCTCGTCCAAGGCCTGGTCGACCGGAATAGAGCACACAGAGAAGACCTGGGCAGAGATCGTCCGAGTGGCAGTAGATTACATGTTTCAGGCCTAGAGTGTTTCGGCAGAGCCATCAGAGCAGGAGTGATTCCTCCCAACTTCAGATTGGCAACAAGAGTCAGTAAGTTCACCGAGGAATCCAAGCTTGAAACTTGGCTTGAATATTACCGAGTGGCTGTTCAAATTGGAGGCGGAAACGACGAGATAGCAATGAAGCATCTCCCTCTTATGTTGGAAGGGTCAGCCCGAGCATGGTTGACTCAGTTGGCCCCACACAGTATACACAGCTGAGAAGAGCTATCTCGAGTGTTCGTTAGAAATTTTGAGGGCCCGTGCAAACGGCCAGCAGGGCTTCCCGAGTTGCAGCATTGTGTGCAGAAGCCAAATAGAACTTTGAGGGAATTCATTCAGAGGTGGACCACTTTACATCACACCGTGGAAAATGTATCAGAACATCAGGCGGTGTGCGCCTTCAAGGAAGGTGTCAAGTATCGAGAGTTGGTTCTGAAGTTCGGTCGGACTAGGGATATGACTCTGACCCGGATGATGGAGATAGCCACCCGGTATGCTAACGGAGAAGAAGAGGATCGATTCCGAAGCGGGAAGAGTAAACTGATAACCCACTGTCGTGGTTCTAAGTCTGGCAGTAGAATGGGGGGTAGGTATGGAGAGGCAAGATCCTAGCTATGGAGCAGTTGTGAAGACACTAGATGTACGAGTTCAGGTCCTTCTCGGAGGAAGTAATAGCCCTACGTCTCGGAGCCCGGAGGCGGTCGACTGGATTATATGTGTATGGATTACAGGGGTGCGAACCATTTACACTGAGGAGGGGGGTGGCTTATATAGTGTCCGCCAGACCCCTTCGGCCCTCAGTAATGCAGGGTTTAAAGTACATTAAGTCTAGGTGTTACTGGTAACGGCTTACATAAAGTGTCCTAAATGCCCTAAAGACTACTTAATTACAGACCGTTTGGATGCAGAGTGGCTCTTGATCTCCTGGTGGTCGAGTGAGTCTTCATGGTCGAGTCCTTCGAGTCTGTCGAGTGAAGTTCCTCTTGGTCGACTGGAAGGTAGTTTCTTCTAAGGGTGTCCTTGGGTAGGGCACTTAGATCAGGCCTATGACCCTACCCTAGGTACATGACTTCATCATTAGCCCCCGAATGGATCGAGGTTTGAGTGAGGAAGGAGTTGATAATATTTCCGACCTGCTTTTGTGTTCTGGACATGTATCATCTTGGACCAATAATCTCTTCATTGATAACATCAACTTTTCTTTCAGTCGCCTTGATCCATTCTTTTCTCTCGTCGAGTGAACTTTTGAACTTAGTAATTTCCGAGCGACGGATCGCAGGAAATCTCTCGTCTGACAGATCGATCTGCCGTTAGCGGATTTTGTGGGATCCGAATTTTTGGGAAGCGCGTGAAGCGGGGCGGACCGTGGCGCTCGGATGGGATAGGGCATAGACGCCTTGATTCCCGCGTCGTCTTTTTCGCCACGTATCGCGTACGCCCGACTGTTTCATGATGTGATTGGATTGCCTGGGCCCACTTGTCATCCACTCGGAAGCGGCTCTATAAAATGCGCCCGACGAGGGTTTTTGAACAGTACTTCTCCAATCCCCCTTCTGTCCTCTCCACCTCCGCCCGCAGCGCCTGCTCTCGCCTCTGCCCAACCACTCCTCGTGCGCTTCGACGACAGCGATGGTGAAGGAGAAGACGGCGGCTCTGGAGCGCGCGAAGAAGGCGACGACGACGGGGAAGGCGAAAGGGGGAGCGACCAGTCGGGGCGGATCCTCGTCAAGGTGTAGGATCGAAAGTATGTCTAGAGGGGGGGTGATTAGACTACTTGACAATATAAAAATTCTGCCTTTTGACAAAGAACAGTTTTTAGCAGATTCACAATTATGATCAAGTCAAGTATCACCCTACACATGCAATTCTAGAGTATAGGCAGCGGAAAGTAAATTGCACATGTAGTAAAGAGAGGTGGAGAAGAGCAAACGCAATTTTGGAGACGCGGTGATTTTTCTCGTGGTTCCGATAGGTGGTGCTTTCGTACTTCCACGTTGATGGAGACTTCAACCCACGGAGGGTAACGGCTGCGAGAGTCCACGGAGGCTCCACCCACGAAGGGTCCACGAAGAAGCAACCTTGTCTATTCCATCATGGCTCACGCCCACGGAGGCTAGCCTTACTCGGGGTAGATCTTCACGAAGTAGGCGATCTCCTTGCCCTTACAAACTTCTTGGTTCAACTCCACATCTCGTGGAGGCTCCCAAGCGACACCTAACCAATCTAGGAGGCACCACCCTCCAAAAGGTAATAGATGTTGTTGATGATGATGAACTCCTTGCTCTTGTGCTTCAAATGATAATCTCCCCAACACTCAACTCTCCTCACTGATTTGGCTGTGGTGGAAGAAAGGATTGAGTGGAAAGCAACTTGGGAAGGCTAGAGATCAAGCTTCATATGGTGGGAGTGGAGCAACTTGATCTCAACACAAGGGTAGGTGGTTCTCTTCTCAGAAATGTAAGGTAGGAGTGGTAGTTCTTTCTGATGGCTCTCTCTACCAATGAAGAGGGGGTGGAGGGGTATTTATAGCCTCCACACAAAATCCAACCGTTACACACATTTGAGCAATCTCGGTGGGACCGAAGTTGACAACTCGGTGAGACCGAAAGTTCAAATAATGTGAACGTTGGGATTTTCGGTGGGACCGAAAATACAATCTCGGTTAGTCCGATTCGTGCAATGACAAGAGCAAGCCAGTTTCGGTGAGACCGACTTCATCATCTCGGTGACACCGATTTGATGACAGAAGGTTACAGAAGCTTGGCAACTCAAGTTTCGGTGAGACCGAGTTCAGAATCGGAAAATCTGAGTTTTCTAGGGTTTGGCTTTATGGCTGAGGTGGTTCATCTCGGTGTGGTGAGTTTGGAAAATCGGTGGGACCGAGACTACTTATGAGTGTATATGGCGGTGAAAGTTCTTGATAGTTTAGGAGATGTATCACTAAGCACTTGAGCAACAGATCATCATCATAACCTCATCCCTTTTAATAGTATTGGCTTTTCCTATGGACTCAATGTGATCTTGGATCACTAAACCAAAAATGGAGTCTTGAGCTTTTGCCAATGCTTGCCTTAGCATTTTGAGGGATCCACTTCTTGATCCTTGCCATACCCATATCTTGAACTTTCTGAAATGATTCTCAAGTAACTATTAGTTCAATGATATATATGTTGTTATTAATTACCAAAACCACCCGGGATTAGTTGCACTTTCAATCTCCCCTTTTGGTAATTGATGACAACATATAGATCAAAGATTCGACAAAGGATATAATCAATGAATAATATAAATCGCTTTGAGAAGTATGTGATAAGTAAGAGCTCCCCTAAATTTGTGCATTATTTAAGATTTGCGTTTGAATGCAAATGCACAATCGATTAGGATCATGGGTCACTCTTCCATGTCACATACATCTTGGTGGAGCGCACAAAATGATAAGAATGAACAGCATGCACCCAATCACCAAGACATGAGTAAATGGTCATACAAGATAGGAATAGAATATGATAAGCATTAAGCACACATTAATGCATAATGCGACCAAGCACTCATTAAGGTAGAATCAAGCGTAGTATCAAACACTTTGAATGTCTCGAAAACCAAAAGTATCTCAAAGAAACCGCAAAAGAACGAAAAGAGCAAAAGCGCAAAGACAACAACACTCTCTCTCTCGAAGTCCTATGATCTATACAATTTCTCCCCTTTGGCAACAAGTTACCAAAAGTTCGAAAAAGCATAGAGCTAAGCGTCCTTTGGGGACTCTGTTGGCGGCTCCCGTCAGGTTGATGTTGGAGTGGATATGACAACATCGGCGAAAACTTGGTGATGTCTGTCTTTGGAGGAGTGGTCCTTTGGAGCTGGAGTTGGAGTAGCTTCTTTGGAACTATGGAGGTCTTGAAGCTGTAGTCTGGTGTACATCCTTTGGAATAGCGGTGATCGGGGTCTGTGGGAACCGGAGCGATCTGTTGATAAGCATCTGGACTAAGTCATCCTGCATCTCACGCATAAGCTCTTCCTTCTCCGCTTTGCTTCCTCAATGTCGCCTCAAGCTTGTTGTGATCACTTGCACTTGATCGACTTCACGCCCAGGCGTGGATCTTGTCCTCAACAATCCTCTCTAGGCTCTCCTGAGACTGTTCAATGCTGGCGAGGCATTGTTCAATCCTTTGGGTAGCTTCAAGAATTTGCTCTCCGAAGCTCTTTGGTTTAGCTGCTGCTGCTGCTGCTTCCTTGTCAGCTTTGGCTTTCTTAGCAGCTTCGATCTTGGCTTGACCTTCAACAGACGTTGGATCCTCCTCATCCATCACAACAACATTGTCTTCATGCTCTGGCTGCAGTGGTAAATGTTCTCTATCCAACAAGAATGTGCCCGTGCCAAACTTGGCATTGATAAGCATCTGAATCTGCGGGGCAAATTCACATGACCTTTTCTGGTCAGCTGCAGTCCTCTTAATGGTCTCTACCATCAAGTAAATCACCTTGAAAGGTGCTTTCTCATCAAGTATGTGCAGCATGTTGATAGAGTATCCTCTGATCATGCGATGATCTCCAGACTTGGGCATCAAGGTATGCCTCAAAATAGTATTAGTGGTAGGTAGGCCTGCCTGGAGATAGTAAAGTGAGCCGAGCTTCCAGATTCCCAAATCCTTTGCTGGAACCTCTTTGTACATGTTCTTCATGGATTCATGATTCTTCTTTGGAATCCCATATACATCAATATCATCTTCTCGTTGCACTGGAGCATTCAGAAGTTCTGCCCATTCTTCAACAGATGAAGAAAATCTTTGGCCTTCAGTCATCCACACAATCTTTCCATCAGGGTAGAAGTGAGCTGTGGCATAGAATTGCATTATCATCTCATCATTCCACCTTGTCAATTTCTGACCTACAAAGTCTGCAACACCACAAGCAGTGAAACTTTCATGCACATGTGGAAAGAAATCTCTGTGCTCTTATTTGTCAATGTACTTCCGATCAACATATCTTGTGTCTGCGACTATGGGCTTCTTGTCCATCGCACGGTCTCATAGAAGTCCTGCTGCTCTCACGGTGTGAAATCTGGGATCTCAAAGCAGTTCTTCTCCTCACGGCATGTGGGTCGATTGTCTCCATAGCACGAGACCTCTATCTTTCCTTGCCTTCATATCCTCGGCTTGAGGATGAGCATCATTATGTAGTGGCAGTTTTGGGCGAAGTTTCGCAAAACTGGTGCTTCATCATCGACACAACTGGTGGCACATCATCCTTGTTCTTTTCACACGCTGGAATGTTTCTGACGGTCTTCTTGGGCTTGGCAGCAGGCTTTTCTGGAGCTGCCTTAGCTGGAGCAGATTGCTTGGGCTTTGATGTGGCTCCAGCCTTAATGGCATCACCCATGAACTTAGACTTCTGAGGAGGAGGCTGGGGTGCTTCCTCATCCTCATCCTCTGCTGCTGCATCATGCACTATCCTCTTTCTCTTGGAGGTTTTCTTCACTTTGCTTGTAGCTGCCTCTCCCAAATTTAGCTTCTTGGCAACAGTTGACTGCTTGACTTTGCTGGTGCCCTTCTTAGTTTGTTGACCTTGTGGCTCTTTGGCAACAACCTTCCTCTTAGGCTTTGAGGTCACCTCTTCCTCAACGACAAAATCTGAATCCTCATCATCTGAATTCCTCTTCTTTCTGGCTCTGGTGGCTGCAGGAGGCAAACCACTTGGTGTACTCCTCTCACCATCATCAGATGAGCTGCTAGGATCAGGACTAGTGCCTGCCTCTGGAATGTCTGCGATGGGTGTCTCGACCTGTTACATTATCACGGCATCGACATGGTGACAACTGTGAATAGATAAGGTGTAGGCAGAGAAGAAGAGTCATCACAAAATGCAGAAGTTTTGCAAAAAAATGAGTTCAAATTCTAGTATTAGGTTTTCACAGAAGACATTTGGTCGGACCGAGTTTAAAATTGGTGAATCCGAAGTGTTCAATGAAGCTTTCACACCACTTTCGGTTTGACCGAAGTGGGTTTCGGTCCTGCCGAAAACACTAGGGTTTCACAGAATCGTCATTTCGGTCACACCGATTTGCACAACTCGGTTGGACCGAAGGGTGAAGTACAATGGCCATAGGCCAAATAGGTCTTACCGAAAATCTAAAATCGGTCTCACCGAGATGTGTTCGGCGGAAACCTAACCCTAAAACTTTTACTCGAATCTAGTTCAAACGAACTAATCTGGTGTACAGGAGGATTTCAATCATGGCAAGATTCTAGGCAAACCAAACGTGCATTGAATCGGAGATGGGAGCACGAGTGGGATCAAAACTCACCCTAACTTGGTGGAGTTTTTCTCTGGCGGCAACGGCTCGGAGGAGATGTCCGTGACGGCGGCGGAGACCTGGCGGCGCCTGGCGGCAACGGCGGCGATCCGGAGACCAAAGCGGCGGCGGCAAGGGTGTGGGGCGAAAGCGTTTGAAGGAGAAATCAGCGCGGCCCTCGGATATATATACCCTTTGTTGTCGGTGGGACGAGTTGTAAAACTTCGGTGGCACCGAGATGGATAACGCCAGCGATTATGCACTTGATCACGCCGAAAATCACAACTTCGGTTTCACCGAGGTGAAAACCTAGATCGATCTAAATGCTTTCGGTTCGACCGAGTTTGAGTGAGTTGGTCGACCGAAATCAATTAGAAGGTTTTGGAAGTTAGCCCTTGACGGATCGGTGGCTCAAGTGCTCCTCACCGGAGGGTCCGAAAATGACTTGTTCAAAATTTGTGATGTAAGCATGAATAGAATTTGAGACAAGAAAGCATAGATAGCTAGGGGAGGTACTTAGGCATTCTTGTCCATCCATTTGGTCAGAAAAAATCAGAAAGACCAAAACAACAAATGGATGTCCTCGAATGGATAAAATCATGCATCCAACATGCTCACACAATAAGATAGCAAATGAAATATGTGTCAAACATGCACAAACAAAACTCTAGCTACTAACATACAATTTGTCGATGACTAGGTCATCTTTATATGAGTATATTGACTTAGGAGCCAAATGAGAACATTTGATCATAGGTCATACTCATCGTTTAAGCACAAGTGGGGTTACCACTTTTACATAAAGCATTGATGTGTTCACATCATTTGAAAATGCTTTAGCTCAATTTTTAGAGCAAAGCTCCCCCTAGATGTGAGAACCCCTTTTAAAGGGTCAAACTAACCTTGGGTTGTTGTAGAAGACTTCATGTAGATGTTGAAGATGTGGATGCTCAATGTTGATGAAGATCATCAAGAGTTGGGAGCTATCCTTTGGATTCGGGCACTTTCAATACCTACATGGGTTAGTCCCACAAGGAACAAACAAGGATATCCATGGACATAGATTGAAGTTCACAATAGATGATGTCCATGAAAGCAATGATTACCTTGTCCCTTGACTTACCAACAAGAGGGTTTGTGACTCCATGAACTAGTGCACGATGTGGAAGTTGATTGCACAAGTTTTTGCCAAAAAGAATGTGAGTGAAGTATGTTGGCGGAGTCACCCTCAAGAACTTTCTAGTTCTTCTTCTTCGGGATCCACGTCATCTTGATGGGAATCCTTGGGGTTGTAGTTGAGCTTGACGAAGTAGAACTTGACGTCTCCTTGGGAACCCACTTGACCATGGCTTGAGGTGCTTCAACAAATGCATCAATCTCCTCTTGAAGCTTGTCCTTGCCTTTTAGCTTGTGGTCTTGTGGTGGAAGGTCATCTTGAGCTTGTTCCACATTGGAAGAAGTAGGATCATACTTCTCCTTTTGATGAACAAACTGTGGTGTAGGATATTGACCTTCTTCCCATTCAACACCTTCGGCGTTGAACTTTCGCTCAAAACCAATTCCTTGATTCTTCCGGTGCCTTCCTTGCTTGTGAACAATTTCCTCAAAGTTCTTGCTTCCGGCAAGGCTCTTGTAGACACCTTTCTCTATAATCCCTTTCAATAAACTATTTTCTTGCTCAAGTGTAACTTGGCTTGAAACATTGTTAGTGGAATCAAGAGAACTACTAGAAGCAACAATATTGGATTTAGCATGGTTATTGTTACTACTAGAGAAAGAATTTTTCTTATGCTTGTCATGCCTAGTCTTAATGGGTGGCAAGAAATTAGACAAGAGAAGTCGTTTGGCAAGATATGAAGAACTCTTCTTTCGAGATCGTCATTGATTGCTTTTAGAAACTCATGTTCTTGCTCTAGAGTGAGCTTCTCGAAGAGTAGCTTCTCATGAGATCTTAGGAGCTCTCTATGATCTTCTTGAGTTGTTTCATGAGCTAACTTAAGAGTGTTTAGTTCTTTAGTTAGACGCTCAATCTCCTTCATAGCATTGTCATTCGACTCTTCTCGACTATAAAGACTACTAGCATGTTCATCGTTACTAGGTTCATTGGATTTATCATGTATGAGCTCATCTTCACCAAGCAAGTCATCCTCATCACTATCAAAGTCAATGAATTTAGGGTGTGATACCTTGGGGCCTTTAGCCATGAAGCATCTTCCAATTCCCTCATTTGGTGAATCAAATAAGTCGTAGGAGTTGGAGTTGGAGGATCTGAGAGCAAGACCGCAACACCTTCATCTTGACTGTAGTCGGAGTTGGAGTGATAGCTTCCTTGGATTGATTGTCTGAGTCGGAGCCAGAGACCCATTTACCTACATGAGCTTGATGTTTTCTTCTTGTGTAGCTCCTTGATGACTTGTCTTTCCTCTCCGAATCCTTGCTTCTCTGAGAGGGTCTTCGTTCATAACGATCATCTCTGCTCCTTCTCTCTTTCCGAGGTGACTCATCTCTTGAGCTTCTTATTCTTGGAGATTCTTCTCTTCTCTTGTGGGGATCCGTACACTCATTTGAGTAGTGTCCGGGTCTTCCACAATTGTAGCAGTTTCGATCACGACTAGAAGATCACTTTTCATCATATGATCTAGACTTTGAGCTTCTCTCTTTGCCTCTATTCTTGTAGAATTTGTTGAAGTTCTTGACCATTAGGCTTATCTCTTCATTGGAAACTAGCTTGTCACTTGAGGTTGTGGGAGCATCACTTGTAGCTTTGTGAGCACCACTTGACTTGTTGTGAAGCTCTTCCTTATCCTTAAGTGCCATCTCATGAGCAACAATTCTTCCAATGACTTCGGTTGGCTTGAGATTCTTGTAGTTTGGCATCATTTGGATCAAAGTGCACACGGTGTCATACTTTCCATCCAAAGCTCTGAGAATCTTCTTGATGATGAATCGGTCGGTCATTTCTTCGCTTCCTAAGCTGGCAATCTCATTTGTGATGAGAGCAAGCCTAGAGTACATCTCAGCGACTCCTTCACCATCCTTCATCTTGAACTTGTCAAGTTGACCTTGAAGAATGTCTAGCTTTGATTCCTTCACGGACTCGGTACCTTCGTGCATTTCAACCAAAGTATCCCAAATCTCTTTTGCATTCTCAAGACGGCTGATTTTGTTGAACTCCTCGGGACACAAGGCATTGAAGAGAATGTCACAAGCTTGAGCATTGTTTTGCAACATCCATAATTCTTCCATTGTAAGCCGCGATCCGAACTTTTCCTTCCTCGAAGAATTCACCTTGCATACCAACACAAATAATGCCCCATGCGGCTGGGTTATGGCCAAGAATATGCATTTTCATTTTATGCTTCCAACTAGCAAAATTTGTACCATCAAAGTAAGGACCTCTACAAAATTACCCTCACTAGGCGCCATACTCTCCTAGGTTGTGAAACCAAGCTTATGGAGTCAATGCAATGAAACCAATACAATGGAGACCAAAGCTCGATACCACTTGTAGGATCGAAAGTATGTCTAGAGGGGGTGATTAGACTACTTGACAATATAAAATTCTGCCTTTTGACAAAGAACAGTTTTAGCAGATTCACAATTATGATCAAGTCAAGTATCACCCTACACATGCAATTCTAGAGTATAGGCAGCGGAAAGTAAATTGCACATGTAGTAAAGAGAGGTGGAGAAGAGCAAGCGCAATTTTGGACGCGGTGATTTTTCTCGTGGTTCCGATAGGTGGTGCTATCGTACTTCCACGTTCATGGAGACTTCAACCCACGGAGGGTAACACTCGAGAGTCCACGGAGGCTCCACCCACGAAGGGTCCACGAAGAAGCAACCTTGTCTATTCCATCATGGCCCACGCCCACGGAGGCTAGCCTTACTCGGGGTAGATCTTCACGAAGTAGGCGATCTCCTTGCCCTTACAAACTTCTTGGTTCAACTCCACATCTCGTGAGGCTCCCAAGCGACACCTAACCAATCTAGGAGGCACCACCCTCCAAAAGGTAATAGATGTTGTTGATGATGATGAACTCCTTGCTCTTGTGCTTCAAATGATAATCTCCCCAACACTCAACTCTCCTCACTGATTTGGCTGTGGTGGAAGAAAGGATTGAGTGGAAAGCAACTTGGGAAGGCTAGAGATCAAGCTTCATATGGTGGGAGTGGAGCAACTTGATCTCAACACAAGGGTAGGTAGTTCTCTTCTCGAAATGTAAGGTAGGAGTGGTAGTTCTTTCGATGGCTCTCTCACGAATGAAGAGGGGTGGAGGGTATTTATAGCCTCCACACAAAATCCAACCGTTACACACATTTGAGCAATCTCGGTGGGACCGAAGTTGACAACTCGGTGAGACCGAAAGTTCAAATAATGTGAACGTTGGGATTTTCGGTGGGACCGAAAATACAATCTCGGTTAGTCCGATTCGTGCAATGACAAGAGCAAGCCAGTTTCGGTGAGACCGACTTCATCATCTCGGTGACACCGATTTGATGACAGAAGGTTACAGAAGCTTGGCAACTCAAGTTTCGGTGAGACCGAGTTCAGAATCGGAAAATCCGAGTTTTCTAGGGTTTGGCTTTATGGCAGAGGTGGTTCATCTCGGTGTGCCTGAGTTTGGAAAATCGGTGGGACCGAGACTACTTATGAGTGTATATGGCGGTGAAAGTTGCGATAGTTTAGGAGATGTATCACTAAGCACTTGAGCAACGGATCATCATCATAACCTCATCCCTTTTAATAGTATTGGCTTTTCCTATGGACTCAATGTGATCTTGGATCACTAAACCAAAAATGGAGTCTTGAGCTTTTGCCAATGCTTGCCTTAGCATTTTGAGGGGTCCACTTCTTGAGTCCTTGCCATACCCATATCCTTGAACTTTACGAAATGATTCTCAAGTAACTATTAGTTCAATGATATATATGTTGTTATTAATTACCAAAACCACCCGGGGATTAGTTGCACTTTCACAAGGTCCCGCCTGCCGCATGGTGGGTCCAAGGGGATTGGATCCGGTTGACCATCACCGAGAAGGATCTCACTGAGATGGCCAACGAGGGTTTGATCCCCATGGAGCAGCGAGGCTCCGGGAAGCAGTGGCAACCCTGGCCGGAAGAGGGTGAGTGTGTTCTTCGGCTACCACGTCGACCGTGGGTCTCTCTCGCCTCCAGTGTTTTCTTCCGTGGTTTCTTGAATTTCTTTGGGGCGCAACTCCACCACTTCAATCCGAATTCCATCTCCTACCTTGCTGCCTTTGTGTCCATGTGCGAGAACTTCCTGGGCTGCCGACCGCACTGGGGTCTGTTCAAGCACATATTCACTTGTTGTTCTCAAACAGTGAAAAAGGTGAGTCCAGATGACGATAGGACTAAGGTTATTCAGATGTGCGGGGGTCTTGGGATTCAGATGAGGAGCAAGAGTACTTTTCTAGCCATGACCCTTCCTGAGTCGGCCAGAGGATGGCAGTTGTAACGCCCTCGATGCGGCTATATCTCCCACGTGTCGAAGCACGACTTAGAGGCATAACCGCATTGAAAGCAATGTCGCAAGTGAGGTAATCTTCACACAACCCATGTAATACATAAGGGAAAGAGATACATAGTTGGCTTACAATCGCCACTTCACACAATTACATGAATAAAGCATTACATCATCCAGATACAATCAAGGTCTGACTACGGAACCAAAATAAAAGAAGAACCCCAAATGCGACAAAGGTCCCCGATCGACCCCAACTGGGCTCCACTACTGATCAACTAGAACGGAACAACACAAAGGGCAAGATGTCCATCGAGCTCCTCCTTGAGCTTGGTTGCGTCACCTGCTCGGTAACATAGGCACCTGCAAACTGGTTTTGGAAGTATCTGGTGAGTCACGAGGACCCAGCAATCCCATTACCATGGGTATCAAGACTAGCAAAGCTTAATGGGAAAGGAAGGGGTAAGGTGGTGAGGTTGTAGCAGCGACTAAGCATATATGGTGGCTAACATACGCAAATGAGGCGAAGAGAACCAAAGGGCGGTCGTGAAGCTAGCAATGATCAAGAGGTGATCCTGAACACCTACTTACGTCAATCATAACACAGAAACCGTGTTCACTTCCCGGACTCCGCCGAGAAGAGACCATCACGGCTACACACTCGGTTGATGCGTTTTAATTAAGGTCAACTTCGGGTTTTCTACAACCGGACATTAACAAATTCCCATCTGCCACATAACCGCGGGCACGGCTCTCGAAAGTTTATACCCTGCAGGGGTGTCCCAACTTAGCCCATGACAAGCTCTCGCGATCATCGAAGGAATAGACCTTCACCCAAGACACTCCGATCAGACTCGGTATCCCGGTACATCAAGACATTTCGACAATGGTAAAACAAGACCAGCAAGACCTCCCGGCGTGCCGACATCCTGATAGTAGCCGCGCGTATCTCGTCTCAGGCCACGACCGGATGAGCAGTCCATACAACTAAAACCAGACCTCAAGTTTCCTTGAGGTGGCGCTGCAAAGCGCTCTAGTTTGGACCAACACTTAGACAAGCATTGGCCCGGGGGGGCTGTAATAAAGATGACCCTTGGGTTAATTACTCCCAAGGGAAATATAGGTGGTGGTGAGGTTGACGTGGCGGCTCCTGATTCGCCGGGGCGACGTGGCCGGCGGACGTGTCCGGCAGCGCGAGGAGGAAAACTGCTAGGGTTTCGGGGGATTAGACCGCGAAAATGGAAGGGGAGGGCCTAGTTTTATAGGTAGAGGGAGCTAGGAGAGTCCAAATGAGGAGCGGTTTTCGGCCACGCGATCGTGATCGAACGACCGAGAGCATGGAGAGGAGTTTGGTGGGTTTTGGGCCACTTCGGAAGGGGTGTTGGGCTGCAACTCAAAGAGGGCTTTTGCGGTTACCCGGTTAACCGTTGGAGTACCAAACGACCTCCAAATGGCACGAAACTTGACAGCGGTCTACGGTGCTATACCAAGGCAGCTTGGCAAACCTCGGGCCATTCCGAGAAAGTTTAACACCCGCCACAACAGAGAGAAGAAGGGGCGCCGGATGACATAGGGCGCCGGATTGCAAAAGCGGACAACGGGAAAATGCTCAGATGCATGAGGCGAACATGTATGCAAAATGAAATGCACATGATGACATGATAAAATGCAAATGATGACATGGCAAAGTGCAACACGCAAGCGAACATGGCAGCGACGGCGAATAATGGCGGACACGGCCCATCGGATCGAGGCGTTACAACACTCCACCACTACGAGAGGATCTCGTCCCGAGATCTAGGATGGCACCGGAGGGAAAAGGAAGAGGAAGAGGAGAGGTAAAAGTAAGTTGCTTCTTTGACGAACGAGTGAAACCATGAACCTTGAGAGGTTGAGCAATTTAAAAGAAACAATATAACAGAGATGAACGAGATTGCAAACAATCCGTTAGAAAAGAGGAATAAGGAACATTACGAGAACTTGAAGGTTGCAAAGACATGAATCAAGAGTTTCACGAACGAAAAGAATATGACCACCTCGGTATAATGAGATAGCCAAGGAACAAGAATGGCTGAATTTGGACAGCACTCCGGTAGAAAAGAGAAGAAACCTTGATGAGATGAAAAAGTACTTGAAAGAAAAAGGCAGGACACTCCGGTTAAATGGATAAGCATGAAAAGAACACGATCCTGACAAAACAAGATGATGATTGAAGAGAGCAACATCACCATGCCTCCGGAAGAACAAAAATAAGATAGATCATTGAAATAAAAGAATGGAGAAGAAAAAGCCAACTTCTGCCACGAATGAGCTTGGAAAGCACCCTTCCAAGAAGGTTATAACGGAGTTGTTGGAAAACCCACAACGAAAAGAATAAGCTTGTGGCGGGCTTATGAAAACATCTCAAAATTATGAGGTGAGCTTCTGCCACCAACGGAAACAAATGATTGGATGAGATCAATGAAGATAAGAGAAACTTATTTCACCGGGAGGACAAATGAAGAACTTGGGTCATTTATACGCACCATAAATAGCAACCATCCTTAGGGAAAGCTTTAGGTGAAATATAACCCAAGATAACTCCAACAAAAGACTGATGGATTTAAAATACCTCATTCTTCACAACAATATGAATCATGAAACATGAAGGGAATTGTCAAGAGTGACATAACACCACCTCAAAAGATAAGGTAGAAAGAATTGCACTTTGGAATACAAGACGGAGAATACTTGAGCTTCTCAAAACAAAACAAGTGTTGGGCACCATGTTTAGTTTAGAGTATAGCTTGGCGGATCATAACTTCAAGAGAAATCTTGAAGAACAATTGAAGAATGAAAAGAATCCTTGATGAACCACCATGTAGAGCCTCCATGGAGAACTCCGGTAATAAAAGGATGATGAAAAGAAAAAGAAGTTGAAAACACAAGGTGAATCCTTGCAATGATTTAGATGGATCTTCGCGACGAGATAATTGAGAGAGCTTGGAACTCCGAAAAGAAAGATGAACATCTAGAATCGAGAATTACTTCATCATGAACAATCTCTGGAAGAAAAGAATTGAATCACCTCGAGGAAATAAGAATAAGATTTATTGTATGCTTATCCTTCATCAAATTAAATTGATGACAACCAATGGATTTGGCATACTACTTATTCCCCATTGAAAAAAAATTAAGAGAGATATAGCGTAAACTTGAGAAGGTATTGATGGAATCACCGGTGGGATTTGGAAATGACGAATATTTGATATGATAACGAAGAAAGTGAAGTCTTGAACGAACCACCGTAAGAATTGAAAATGAACGTAGCAAAGGCACAAATCACCGGGAAGAATTGGAAACTAAATGAAGATACTTGAAGGGATTTGGATACATGAGAACGAAGAGATCATGAACTGATTAGAGGATATTTGAACGATGCACCGGTAAGATTTGGAGAACGATAGCTACACGCTGAGAATGACGAATTATGACATGATGGCCTTCGGAGGAAAGAAATGGAAACAACTCATGAAATGCTCCGGATGGGTAAAAAGAATTCTCACAATCGAAAACAATTATGAGAGGATGGCATCAGGCTAGAACCATGAATATTCAAGAGAATGGACCAAGATTTAAGAGAAATCTTTCTTCGGTCTTCAAATGTTGAGAATGAAGATGAGAACCACCATTAATTGTTGAGATACTCCGGGAGAATGAAAAAGAACAAGGTTGTTGAGCCAACAATGAAAAATAATTTGAAAGATCTTGGAGAAGGCATGTGACTGATGAAATCCATTCTTACGTCACACTTTGAAAAGAATTAAAGAATAGCTCCGGGAGAATTAGAAGAGCCAGGTAAGATCCTGGGAAAAGACCTGTGGGTTAGGGCCCACTCAAAAGAAAACACCGTTGAAAATGATTGAAAGGGGAATTGCACCGGTTGAATTAAATGGCTTGAATGAGATAACAATCTCCAAAGAGCTTAACGAATGCAGAGTGGAAACACGAATCTTCGAGATATCTTGAGCACTCCGGAATAACAAATAGCGAGAAGTGAAAGATTAAGAGGTGCGCCGGTATTAAAAAAGCATTTGAAACGAGGAAAGGAATATGATGAATATCGAAAGCTTGAATAGGATCCACCGGAGAAGAAACAACAATGAAGGATGATGAACTTGAAGCTGTTGAGCATCTTCATGGGAAATCACCGGATAAGAACATTAAAAGAAATGAATGAAGAGACTTCCCACAAATGAAATGATACATGATTAAGAAATCTGAGTCCTTGAAGAAAAAGGGTGGGTGGGAGGGAAAAACAAAGGCAACTTAGAGACGCATGAAACAAACACCGTTGAGAAGAAATGATAATTGGTCTTGCTGATGTTGAAGTGATCGGATCCACTTGAAGAGAAACACGCCAGTTGAAAAAGGATTGACATGACAATCTCGATTGTCGAGAAGGATTGGTATTCACATCGGAGTATGAGAACACCATTTCGGAAAGGTATGGAATCAACACTTAACATTGAAGCAACTCGAATACCACAACTCAAAACAAAAGCAAAAGACTGGCTTGCAGAATAAGCCGGAACAAACATATGATAGAGATTTACCCAATCCCATATCATGCATCATCGAAAAAGATATTCTAGGAGCTACTTGAATTCCCACCTATAAAACTCCGAAACTTTACGGTTATGCAATCTGGTGTTGGGGATACAGGGAAGCAATATATCTCACCCAAACTAACAATACCTACATCCATTTGTATCCATCCGTCAACACATAACCAAGAAACCTTTGGAAATCGTCTACCTCAACCTTCGAAAAGCATCCGTTATACAAGTCATGGCAATACTCTCGTACTCACCTCAGTACTGGGTTATCGGGGTTATCTCACCAACAACTGCATAAAAGAGATTTTCGATGTCGGCGTACTAAACTCGGGTATTCGAGAACTGCAGCGATAAAATTATGGCGACAACACCTCGAGCTCAACTCCCGGGACACCTCCACTAAAAAAACCCTGGCGACGGGAGGCACCAAGACAATGTTGTCATCATAAAACCATCGGAACGATTCTAAGATACCCGCGTGATCCTAAATTTTTTTTAGTGAAATTTGAGAAGAGAAGAGTCAAAACTCTATGTCAGGATGCCTTACCAGAGCGACGAAGGGACTGAAAAGTAAAAAGAATTCCTAACTCTCCGATATATATAATCCTAAATGACTCAAAACATTTTTCTAGACACAACTCGGCCGCTAAAAGCGATCAAGCGGTGGGGCTCCTAAGGTCGGGAAGGCTATGATACCAACTTATAGCGCCTCGATGCGGCTATATCTCCCGTGTCGAAGCACGACTTAGAGGCATAACCGCATTGAAAGCAATGTCGCAAGTGAGGTAATCTTCACACAACCCATGTAATACATAAGGAAAGAGATACATAGTTGGCTTACAATCGCCACTTCACACAATTACATGAATAAAGCATTACATCATCGAGATACAATCAAGGTCGACTACGGAACCAAAATAAAAGAAGAACCCCAAATCGACAAAGGTCCCGATCGACCCCAAGCTGGGCTCCACTCTTGATCAACTAGAGCGGAACAACACAAAGGCAAGATCTCCATCGAGCTCCTCCTTGAGCTTGGTTGCGTCACCTGCTCGGTAACATAGGCACCTGCAAACCGGTTTTGGAAGTATCTGGTGAGTCACGAGGACTCAGCAATCCCATTACCATGGGTATCAAGACTAGCAAAGCTTAATGGGAAAGGAAGGGGTAAGGTGGTGAGGTTGCAGCAGTGACTAAGCATATATGGTGGCTAACATACGCAAATGAGAGCGAGAAGAGAACCAAAGGAACGGTCGTGAAGCTAGCAATGATCAAGAGGTGATCCTGAACACCTACTTACGTCAATCATAACACAGAAACCGTGTTCACTTCCGGACTCCGCGAGAAGAGACCATCACGGCTACACACTTTCGGTTGATGCGTTTTAATTAAGGTCAACCGGGTTTTCTACAACGGACATTAACAAATTCCCATCTGCCACATAACATGAGCACGGCTCTCGAAAGTTTATACCTGCGGGGTGTCCCAACAGCCCATGACAAGCTCTCACGATCATCAAAGGAATAGACCTTCACCCAAGACACTCCGATCGGACTCGGTATCCGGTACATCAAAACATTTCGACAATGGTAAAACAAGACCAGCAAGACCTCTGGCGTGCCGACATCCCGATAGTAGCCGCGTATCTCGTCTCGAGCCACGACCGGATGAGCAGTCCGTACAACTAAAACCAGACCTCAAGTTTCCTTGAGGTGGCGCTGCAAAGCGCTCTAGTTTGGACCAACACTTAGACAAGCATTGGCCCGGGGGGCTGTAATAAAGATGACCCTTGGGTTAATTACTCCCAAGGGAAATATAGGTGGTGGTGAGGTTGACGTGGCGGCTCCTGATTCGCCGGGGCAACATGGCCGGCGGACGTGTCCGGCACGGGCGGACGCGTCCGGCGGCGCGAGGAGAAAAACTGCTAGGGTTTCGGGGGATTAGACCGCGAAAATGGAAGGGGAGGGCCTAGTTTTATAGGTAGAGGGAGCTAGGAGAGTCCTGATGAGGAGCGGTTTTGACACTTGATCGTGATCGAGCGACCGAGAGCATGGAGAGGAGTTTGGTGGGTTTTGGGCCGCCGGAAGGGGTGTTGGGCTACAACTCAAAGAGGGCGTTTGCGGTTACCCGGTTAACCGTTGGAGTACCAAACGACCTCCAAATGGCACGAAACTTGACAGGCGGTCTACCGGTGCTATACCAAGGCCGCTTGGCAAACCTCGAACCATTCGAGAAAGTTTAACACCCGCTCACAACAGTAGAGAAGAAGGGACGCCGGATGACATAGGGCGCGGATTGCAAAAGCGGACAACGGGAAAATGCTCGGATGCATGAGGCGAACATGTATGCAAAATGAAATGCACATGATGACATGATAAAATGCAAATGATGACATGGCAAAGTGCAACACGCAAGAAAATGACATGGAAACGACGGCGAATAACTGGCGGACACCTGGCGCATCGGATCCGGGGCGTTACAGCAGTCGACTTGGTTCTACTGCCAAAACGAGTCGACGCCGGGGCAGTCGAGTGGTCTCCCTCCGTTTACCATGGACCGAGCAACCAAGCCCTCTTCTCTGAAAGTGCTCCCTGAGGAGAAAGCCCAAGTAAAAATGCTGATGGAGCGTGTAGTCCAGCTAGTTCGGGAAGGAGTGACGGGTATGGACCTTCTGGAGGTCTTCCTTAGGCGGCGCATCCAACCACTTCAGTACCGAGGCCATTGTATGTGGCTGTACTGTGGAACCGAGGATGAAACTCTGGTCCATCCAGAAGCAGTCGACGACACCACACTGGAGAGGTGGATGGCCGCGGTCACAGGGAATAAAGACAACCCTCAAGGAGCTAGGAGGATTCCGCCACTCGACCATTCTAGCACTCCAGACAAGGTATGCCCACTTTATCCCCAATTGTAATCTTGCCATACTTATTCTACTTTCGCTGCAAATTGGTCGATTGATCTTTATCTTGCTGTCTGTCAGGCCCTCACTGAACTATACTCGATGCCCAATGGAGCGCAGACGCCGACTGAAGAGGAAGAAGGAAGTGGGGGCGAAAGCCAGGAGGACTGGGAATCAGATGCCGCTGATGACGATGATGGTGATGACTCTGATAGGGAGGAAGAAGAGGAGGAGGAGGAGGAAGTTGCACCGCCTCGCTCGGAGAGACGCTCAAAGCTCATCCATGACCCTGCCACCGAGCGTGGTAAGGGGGTCGCAACCGTCGCTCAGTCGACCAAGCGCCCTCGAACCACTTCTCCGGTGCCGACTGAGAAAGCCCCGAAGCAATCCAAGGTGGCGCCGTCGAAGTCGGCCAAGGTCTTGCCAAAGATGAAGATGGTGATCCCCACTATCTCAGGGTAATGATGTTACTTGTGTTTTTCCGTTCCCCATGAACTTATCCTTGGTCAACTCATGAATCAACCGACTGTCTTTTGGAACCGCAGTGCTGCTACTTCTGATACCTCAGCCAGGGCTGACGATCATGAAATGGAAGACGCTGCCACTTCAAAACCTGGTATGACTCTCATAGTTCCGTCTTTTAGTCGATTGGCTCTTGGTCTCTAATTCTGATTCTTTTCTGTAGCTCCATCCAATGTCGTTATCACCCTTCGTAACGACGACGATGATGAGGAACCACTGAAGCAAAGGAGGAGCAGGAAGCGTCACTGCGGGGTGACTCGGGGCGAGCCAGACACCGAGACACGGTCGTCGCGGAGGAGAACACCACTCGGCCCACCGTATCTTTCGCGGTGCCGTTGCGAGTCTTTCGCCCGCATCGTCGAATGCTGCACAACCTTCACTCTTCTCGACCCTCGTCCCGGATGACCAAGCCGGTCTGCAAAAAAGCGTCGCGGCGGAGTCATGATGGAGCAGTGAAGGCCATCCGGGAGGCTAGCCAGCAGCCTATGGCCGATTCCGCTCTCGAGTAGCGTTGGTCGATCGGTGACCGCTGTTCTGTTAGGATATGATGTTTGAAGATTCTTCTTTCCAAAATTCTTAGTGATTGTCCTACACCCTTTGGGTGTTTGATTGAAATTCCGAACTAGTGGGGGCACGCTGAGTGCACCCACTGGGTGTAGTCCCCAAGGCTATGGTGGACTGCTGGCAGTCGACCATAGTCTTTATATTTTGAACTTTTCCTTCATTCGATCAGGTCGAGCGGACTTTCGAGACGGTGGGGGCACGCTAAGTGCACCCACCGGTGTAATCCCGAGGCGTGGTCGATCTGCGGCGATCGGCTACTGATCTGAAGAATATGTCCTGTTTTTGTTTTTTTGTTGGTCGACTGGTCGACTCTTCCTTGATAGAACTAGTGGGGGCATGCTGAGTGCACCCACTGGGTGTAGTCCCTGAGACTACGGTCGAATGTTTGTATTCGGCTGTAGTCTTAGAAACGTATGGTTTTTCCTTAGTGAAAGTGCAACTAATCCCCGGGTGGTTTTGGTAATTAATAACAACATATATATCATTGAACTAATTGTTTCTTGAGAATATTTCAGAAAGTTCAGTGATATGGGTATGGCAATGACTGATGATGTGGACCCCTCAAAATGCTAAGGAAAACATTGGCAAGTGCTCAAGACTCTATTTTTGGTTTAGTGATCCAAGATCACATTGAGTCCATAGGAAAGCCAATACTATTAAAAGGGGATGAGGTTATGATGATGATCTGGTTGCTCAAAGTGCTTAGTGATTTATCTCTCAAACTATCAGCAATCTTTCGTTCCAACATGAACTCATAAGTAATCTCGGTCCCACCGATTCCATAAACTCAGTCACACCGAGATGAACCACCTCGACCAAATACCCAAACCCTAAATTTGGATTTTCCGATTCCAAACTCGGTCATACGAAACTAGTGTTGCTAACCTTACAGAACATACGTACTCAAATCGGTGTCACCGAGATGAGAAAGTCGGTCCCACCGAGAATGGCAAACCCTAGACTTTGGAAGAATCGGACTAACCGAGATTCTATTTTTAATCCCACCGAAAATCCCAACGTTCACAAGATTTGAACTTTCGGTCTCACCGAGTTGTCAACTTTAGTGCGACCGAGATTGGTCAAATGTGTGTAGCAGTTGGATTTTGTGTGGAGGCTATAAATACCCTCCACCTCCTCTTCATTCGTGGAGAGAGCCATCGAGAAAGAACTACCACTCCTACCTTACATTTACGAGAAGAAAACTACCTACCCTTGTGTTGAGATCAAGTTGCTCCACTCCCCTTTGTCGGGGTTGGGTGCGACATATGCCTGTGGTGGCTTATCATGGTGGGGGCGAGTAGAGCGTCGCGGTGCCTAGAAAGCAGGATGAGGCGAAGGCATGCACGCGGTGAATCTTACCCAGCCTTGGGGCTCTCAGGAGATAATACCCCCTCTGCTCTGCAGGGGTCTCCGCATGATCACTATGGGGAGATAGTACAAGAGTGCTCCTCGAGCTGTCGGAGGCGAGGAAGGAGCAAGGCTAGCTCTTCCCTCTTGCTATGTGTCTAGAAACCTACTCGGGGCGAACCCTTTGCATGGGTGCCAGGGGGTTTATATAGGCCTACCCGAGTACAAAGGTGTCTGTTGGCGTGGCCCCAGTCGTCGATCTCTCTTGCAGCCGTCCTCTCCGCCGACTTACAGGGGCCGCCCATGGCGGAATCCCAGTGAACAAACTAATCTTGTGACACTCGATGGCCGAGCATGGTCACGGGTCGTGGGAGCAGTGCCGCCGCTGTCGGTGATCACTGTTGCCCTCCCATCCAATCTTGTTTATGGCTTGTGGGGCCTGGCGAGGCAGGCCGACTCGGGAGGCCGACTCTGTAGGGCCGTCTTGAACTCTCGGCCGAGCTCCTCTATCTCAGCGGAGGGCCCGGCGATCTCGGGCCGTGCGTGCGCCGCCGTCGGGTGCAGTGCCGCATGCTGCTGTGGCTGAGGTCGGCGCATGGCGGTCAGCGCCTCACGGAGATCTCTGGTGACGCGACTTCTGTAGCCATGCCTCCCTTCCGCGGGTCGAGGGACAGCCACGACGGACTGTACCTGCGTTGGTCTTCGTGGAAGGTCGCGGGCCGACTCTCGAGTCGGCCCTCTGAGGTCGCAATCCAGTCGGCTTGGTCGAGTCGCCGTCTGGGGACTCTGCTTCTTCGGAGGTCGCCAGCTGGGACTCGGCCTCCCAAGGTCGCCGGTGAGGCTCGGCCTTCTCGAAGGTCGCCCAGCTGGGACTCGGCCTTCTCGGAGATCGCCCTGCTGGGACTCGGCTGAGGCGCGCCCGCCCGATGCCTTGAAAGATCTTGGGTCCTGGGTCAGCCTACCCATGGCCCATTACTCCGACAGTAGTCCCCAGTGGCGAAGCCCGGCGGGCGCCGCCTCGAGGCCGGCAGTTTCAATCTCTGCGGCGCCGACCACGAGATTCGGCTGCCGTGTCTTGAGCCGCCTCGCGAGAGCCGGCCCGGCCTGCTAAAGGCCGCCTCCCGCAAGTCATGGCGGAAACCAGCAGCGCGTCGGCCACGCTTCTCGCCATCTGCGAGCGGTCCTATCATGTGGCGCCACGTGGGCGATAGCCTGCCTGCCGCACGCGTGGCGGGGCGGGCGCCGGTGGGGCCCGCCACTACCGTGCCTCGGCTCCGGCGGATCCGCTGCGGCGAGGCGGTTGGCATCTGCGCCGTTCTGCGGGCGGTAACTGCGTGGGGTTTTTAATCGTGGGGCGTCGTGGGGTCGTGGGCGCAGTTAATCCCCACGTCGCCCCCTCGGCTTCTCAGCCCATGGGGCTATAAATAGGCCGAGGGGGAGCGGCGGCGCAGCACGCGCACTCCCTCCCTTGCCCTCTCGCCCTTCTTCTTGCTCTGTCGCACCGCTGCTCCGCTGCTCCTTTCTCTCTTCGTCGACGATGAGCTCCTCCTCCGCCGCGCCCACCGCCTCGCGCTCCGGCGAGTGGGACGGCTCGGATGTGGGCGCGGAGGGCATCGAGTTCCTCCGCCGGACCCGCCGCCTTCCCAGCGCTGACCGGGTGCAGGCCGCCCAGCGGCCGGGCAAATCCGGCCAGCGCGGGAGGCGGCGGCGGGTTATCTTCGCTTCGCACCTCATGCGCTGGATGGGCCTCTGGCGGCGGGTTCCTCCGCTCGTTCCTCAGCTGTACCATCTGCAGCCGCACCACCTTACCCCCAGCGGTGGTGCTCCTCTCGCCGCCGCCACCTTGTGCGAAGGCTACATCGAGTTCTCCCCACCATCGAGCTGTGGGGAGAGTTCTTCTCTTCAAGCTTGGCACGCAGGCTGCCGGCTTGCGCCCGGCCTTGGTGGCTGCGTTCATCGCGCCACGGCGCCACGACGGCCGACAACCCCTTCCCGTCCATCCGGCTGATAAAGTCGGTGAAGATGTGGCGAAGACATACTTCTCGTGAAGAATGTCGCCACCGGCAGCGGCGGGTCAACTGCCGCCGCCGACCCGAGCCGCTGGCGGCGGCGGCCAGCTGGTCCCACCGGTCGAAGCGCTCTCGGCCTCGGGTCGGCGCCGTGGCGCGCCTCCGAGTCTTGGCCTTGATCGGAGGGCTCGTCGCCTCCGACCTCCTAACGCCTTTGTGGCGCGCCGAGTGCTTCGCTCAAGGCGGCCCCATCTCATCTGCCGGATGAGTGGCGGCATGATCCAGCCGGCTGTGCACCAGGACATGCAGCGGCGTGGAAGTGGCGAACATGGTGAACCTCGCCGCCCACTACAAGTTCACCGACGAGTGGCAGTTCGGCAAGGAGCCGTACTCATGCGACAACCCTTCGCCGGAGGTAAGTTTCCCATCTGTGTTCCAATCTTGCTGCGCATCGACTTGAGCTCGATCATGCTAGTCTCCTTGGCAGAATCCCTCTTGGCGCCCGCTGCGGTATCGAGAGAGAGCAGCGTGTCGCCCACGACCGCGAGGTCGGCGGCGTTAACGACCCGACACAGGAGCAGCGGCGCTGGAGGCCGACGCCGAAGGCGGCAGGAGGAGGAGGAGGCGGCCTCGGGCCGTCGGCGACCCGCCCGATTGGCCCGAGATGACACCGACGCGAAGTCATCCGCGCCCTCAGCGAGGCGGCCCCTCAACCAGGCGGGTCGAAGAAGCGCCACGCCGGGCGAGTCGCTCGGCGGCCGGCGAAGAACCAGGGAACCGCCGCGCGACCAGGAGGAGGCGGCTGCGAAGGCTAACCGCTTCCGGAAGGAAGTGAAGAGGCCGCCGCTTGTCTCTTCGTAAGTCCTTTACTTTTGCTTTTTTCTGACTTCGCTTGAATTGCTCTGACTCTCACCCCTCTCATGTCCAGCGCTCCCCTCTCCCTCGAGAGAGTCGCCGCGCCCTCCGTCATGGGGTCGGGGGCGACGTCCTCCAACACGCGGCGGGTCGACCCCGCCGCCGATCTCCGGGAGGCGGCAGGCGGAACGCAGGAGAAGCGCGAGGAGGAGGCCAAGCGCTGGAGAAAGCGCGAGCCGACAAAGCGGCCGCCAACGCCAGCGACATCTGGAAGAGGCGTGGCTTGTGGCAGCGTAAAGCAGGGACGCCGGCGGCCGTTCTTTGCATGTGGCGATGCTTGTCCCCGCTGTCCTCGGCGCCGCGCCCTCGACTTTACTGGGCGGGACCGGGAGGTCGGCACCGCCAACCCTCTCGCCGAGGAAGGCGGCGATGCTTCGGGCTCGGACACTCGCGCGCCGCCTCCGCCGCCTCCGCCGCCTCCGTCCTCGAGGCCGCACGGTAAGCAGCCTGTGGACCCGCAGGACCCACCGGCTGCGGACGACGCCGACGCGCAGCTGCTTCTGCAGGTCGCAGCGCCGACTTCGCCGAAGTCGAAAGGGCGAAGCTCCAGCGCGCTGGCTCGAGGCGCGACGCCGCTAGCATGGCGAATCTGGGCGCCGAGGCCTCGATGCAGCGCCCACCGGGCTGGAGTGCGCGAAAAGCGGCAACGGCCCGCTGAACCGGCGCTTCGGGCGTTCGGTCCAAGTTGCGCAAGGAAAGCGAGCCCTCAGCTCTACACGGGACTTGTCGGCCATGCGGACCTCGAGTCCGCACGATTTGTTTTTGGTTCTCTTGTCTCTTTCTCGTGGGGCGCGCGGCCTGCTGGGTGTAATCCCGAGTTGAGTCGGCTGCTGGCGGCGGCTCGAACTCCTCTTAGCGACCCAGAAGCTGACTCTGTTCTTTGCGGCCTTGCGGAGTACCACAACCTCGCGCCACTGCCTTCAACCGCCGCGTTGAGGGCTGAGAGCGGACCGCCCGATCTGGCGGAGAGTCGAGTAGGCAGATTTTTTCTTCTTGGCGTATTATGGCGCTCCGTGGGCTGTAGTCCCGGGATTGGGCGGCTGCTGCTTGATCGGGCGGATCTCTTCAGCGACTTTCCTTCCTTTCTTCTTGGCGGGCGCTAAGCCGCCATGGCTGTAATCCCGAGATTCGGGCGGCTCGCTGCTGTGATCGGGCGGATCTTCAGCGACCTTCTCTGTTAATAGCGTTTATCTTTCTTTGGGCTCAGATGCCGCGCCGCCCTTCAAGGGCAGCTAGATGAAGCCAACGCCGCCCGTCGTGCTAAGGAGGAGGAGGCGACAAGCTTCGCTCGAGGCGCGACCTTCTGGCGACACTGGCTGGCAGCGAAGGATCTGCCGGAAGGCGCAGGAGGGCGCCAAAGCGCGGAAGATGCCCTCCTAGCGAGTTCGAGATGGGCGGGCGCTGGACCGACCGCGGCGATCTTGACCTCCGGCTACCACATGATCGAGGGCGTCGTCGACGGTAATTCCTGTCTTTTCTTTTTGGTCTTCGATTCCTCGTCGAGCTGTCTTACGGTTTTTCTTATTTGTTTCCTTTCTTGTCTTCGCAGACTTCTTCGGGCCACTCGCGGAGCCGTCATTCCGACCATCGAGGCGGATCGGGAGGAGCGGCGGCGCAGGAAGTGATCGCCACCAACGCGCCCGACTTGTCGACGAGCAGATCTTGAGCATCGGGGTTCGCCTTGGCCTGCTCACCGTCGATCGCCCGTCTTCAACGCTTGGCGCCAAGTCGTCACCGCCCTATGGCGGAGGTGTCGGCTCTTCGCCTTTACCGGTCGGACGGGCGGACCGGCTGGAGGTCGCCGTCGGCCGCCGAGGCTTGGAGGCTCCTCGGCCGTCTTGCCGAGCACGCCGGGCCCGGAGTTCGTCAAGGGCTGGTACCGGGCTGGACTGGACCGCTGGCAGCGTTCGGTCGGAGGCCCAGCCGAGCTGGGAGCCGTGGAAGGCGCCCTCGTCGGCCTTGGCGGCCATCGCCGAGTACACGGACACTAAGCGTCTTTGTGCCCGGCGGACCGCCCGATGGCGAGAGGCTCCGCTGAGTGGTTCGGGATGCACCCAGTCTAAGAAGACTGCGGAGGTGTCGGCTCCAGCACCGAGGGGGAGGGCGAGTCGGAGGACGGAGGCGGGGAGGAGGAGGCGCCAGAGCACGAAGAAGGCGACCAGCCTCAGCCTGATCGCGCCTCCAGCAACGAGCCTCGGAAGGACAAGGCAATCGTCGCCGAGGGTGACCAAGCCGAGTCCGCCCAGCCGGCTGCCCCGACGCCCGAAGCTGCCGCCGCCTCCGGCCCTCCGACTCCGGAGGCCGCCGCCTAGAATGCATCGGCCTTACCTGTTCTTTTGTTTTTGCTCAAAAAACTTGTTAGTTGCGAACGATTCCACCCGCGGGGTGTATTCGGCCAAGGGCCTTATGTAAATATTTATCAAGTTTCCGCCTTTTGCTTGCTTTGGCTCTTTTTAGACTGTTTTCCTTTGCCGCCTCCCTTTGGTTGCCGCTTTGCCATCTGGGCAGCCGCTCTGCGGACTGCCACTGGGTCAAGAGCTCAGCTACCTTGGGAGGCAAGTACTTAGTCGTTTAAAGTGTCGCAGCAAGTTTGGCTGGAAATCGGCCGGCCGACCCTCAAAGTCAGCCGTTCTTAATAAAGGTTAAAACTATGAGCCGACTGCTCGTGAGTCGGCTTAGTAGGGGGGGATTGGGAGCCGGCTTGGGCTATGCGTAGCTCCTAAGTCCTTAGCCGTTTTTCATGTGTGCGCTCGTTTTCCGCCTCCCGCTTTACCGACAGTCGCTCTGCGAACTGTGGCTTTCTGTAGGAGACGGTTTTGAGTGCGGCACATTACTTGTCCGACCTCAGGGAGCGTTTCATAGCACAAGGCGGTGAGTCCCCGGGCCGACTTGTCGGACCCAGTGCCGGACGGTATGATAAAAATGGGGGAAGCATTTCAGAAGTGAGATTCATATCATACGATTAATCAAAAGGGCAGTCCCCGAGCTCGGCTCGGGGGGCCCAAGGTCTTGGTGCTTAATACAGAAAAGGGGAGTAGCGCGATACATACTGTATCAGCTGTAAAATCTTGAAGAAGATTTGCATTCCCTGGCGCTCTGTCTCCTTGCGAGTCGTCTCTCTTGCGTGCTTTCGAGGCTTCGGCGTCGTCGGGTAGTAAGCGTCGTTCCGGCACCTTGCGATGATGAAGGACCCTCCCAAAGGCGCCGACAACTTGTGCTGGCGGCTGTTCTCTCGAATCAGCGGAGCACAAATCGCCCTCTTGGAATGATCGTGGCTTGACCTTGCGGTTGTAGTATCGTCGCAGAACTCTGTTTGGTAGATCTTGGACGGCTGAGTGCCAACAGCCGGCCCTCTTCAAGCAAGTCGACTCCGTCTTGGCGTGCTTCTTCACCTCCTCTTGGTGTACATGGAGACTCGTGGAAGTCGAATTGTATATCCGTCGGGATAGCAACCCGGCACCGTGAAGCGAGGAAGAACGGCGTGAAGCGGTTGATCTATTCGAGTCGTCGCGAGACTCGAGGGCGGCAGCAGCTCTTCCACCCAACAGCCGCCGGCGCTCGAGTGGTTCGACCAATCGAGGCTTGATGCAGACGAGATGAGGCCATTGGCTCGCTCCACTGGCGTTTGGCTGCGGATGGGCAGCGGACGCTAAATCGATCGGATGCCTGCGTCGCGTAAGCGAGCCAAAGCGCCCTTGGCAAAGTTGGTGCCGTTGTCCGTGATGATCTTGTGTGGTATGCCATACCACCTTGTGATGTCGACAATGAAAGTCACCGCTGTGGGCCCGTTTAGTTTCTTGATGGGCTTTGCTTCCACCCACTTGGTGAACTTGTCCACTGCGACGAGTAAATGAGTCAGGCCACCTCGAGCCGTTTTGAAAGGTCCCACCATGTCCAGGCCCCAAAGCGCAAAGGGCAGGCGATGGGGATTGTCTTGATCTGGCTTGGTGAAGGGCTTGGGCGGAACACGCAGCACCTTGCACTTCTTGACTAATTCTTTAGCTTCCTCCAGGGCGGTTGGCCAAAAGAAACCGTGCCGAAAGGCTTTGGCCACGAGCGCCCTTGAGGCCGCATGGTGACCACACTCGCCCTGATGGATGTCCTTGAGGATCGCTTGGCCTTGTTCCGACTCCACGCTTGTCTTGATGGACACCGATGGACTGCGCTGACTAATTCTCTGTTGACTATGGTGTAGGCTGCCGCTCGGCGTTGTACTTGCCGAGCGAGTCTCATCTGTAAGCAACTCCTTGTTGACTAAGAACTTGAGGATGGGCTGTGCCCATGAAGGTGCTTGCTATCTCTTATTGCTACCACAGCGACTTGGACGAGGCGGCTGGGCTGGGAGGCGGCGGGTTGGACTCTGCTGCCGCTTGCTGAATCGAGGAATCTCTGGGCGTGGCGCAATCCCCGGCCGATGGCGCGATCCCGGCCGACCCGGCGCAGTCCGATCCCGGGCGGGCGCGCGATCCCGGCGTGGCGCGATCCCTGGCGAGGCGGGCGCGATCCCGGGCCGGCCGGGCGTAGTCCCGGGCGGCTGTGGCTGTCTTGAGGTCGCTGCTGGGGTCTTGAGTCGGATCCGACTATCTCTGAGAGCCGCACGAAAATAGAGTCGGACTCTGGTGAAGGTTTGATAGACGGCTTGAGGAGGCGTTGTAGGGCGACACCGGAGGGAATCGCCTGGCGAGTAGAGCCGACTCGTGCCAAAGCATCTGCTTGGTCGCTGTCGTTTCTTGGCACGTGGAGGAACTCGCATCCTTCAAAATATCCGCTAAGCTGCTGCACTAGGAAGCGGTAGCTTGCCATGTTTGCGTCCTTGGCGTCCCAGTCGCCGGATGACTGCTGAACCACCAAGTCGGAGTCGCTGTAGCACAGGATCCGACGGATGCCGAGTTCCTTGGCAAGCCGGAGTCCGTGGATGGCGCTTCATATTCGGCGGACGTTGTTGGGCGGCGAAGTGGATTTGCAGCACGTATTTGAGCTTGTCGCCCTTGGGGAGGTGAGGGCGACGCCGACTCGAGGCGGGCGCATCTTGGAGCCGTCGAAGTGTAGTCGCCAATGAGTAGAATCGGTATGAGCGGCAAGTATTGGAGTCTCGGCCCGGTCGGAGGAAGTCGGCGCGCCTGCGACTTGATGGCGGTCGAGGTTGGTAGTAGATCGTGTAGGGAGCTAGGTCGATAGCCCACTTGGCCACTCGGCCGGACGCATCTCGACTTCCGATGATCTCGGCGAGTGGGGCAGTGCAAACCACAGTGATTGGATGCTCTTGGAAGTAGGGCTTTAGCTTCTTGGCGGCAAAATGCACGCCGTAGCACATCTTCGGTAGTGAGGGTAGTTTTGCTTGGAGGTCAGCGATACCTCGCTCAAGTAATATACGGTCTCGGATCGGGGCGCCTTGCCTTCCTCCTTGCGTTCGACTACAATAACCGTGCTGACTACCCGAGTGGTGGCGGCGATGTACAAAAGCATGGGCTCTTTGGGAGTCGGAGCCGCCCGACCTGAAGTCGTCGACATCTTCTTGATTGGAGAAATGCCTCATCGCCTTGTGGTTCCACTCGAAAAAAGTGGTCTTCTTCATTAGTTGATACAATGGCGAGCTTTCCGTACCGGTGATGAATTGGCTTATGGACGCCAAGCAGCCGGTGAACTTCTGCACGTCCAGCAGTCGGCTGGGTACCTCCATCCTCTCAATGGCCTTGATCTTCACAGGGTTGCACTCTATGCCGCGTTCGGAGACCAGAAAACCAAGGAGCTGGCCGGCTGGGACTCCGAACACGCACTTCTCTAGGTTGAGCTTGATCTGGAATCGGCGCAGATTCTCAAAGGTCTCCTTCAGATCCTCTAGCAGTGTCCCCCGCTTCTCCGTCTTCACTACCACATCATCCACATAAACATGGGCATTCTGCCGAGTTGCTCGAGGAGGCATTTACGCATCTGCGCTGAAAAGTGGCGCCGGCATTCCTTAAGCGAGCGTCATCGTCGAGGTGCGAAGGCTCCAAGCGGCGTGATGAATGCGATCTTGACCTGTCCGCGGATTCAGCTTGATCTGGTGATATCCCGAGTATGCATCCAAGAAGCTCAACAGCTCGCATCCGGTGTGGAGTCTATCACTGATCTATCCTTGGCGGAAGCGAATGGATCCTTCGGGCAGCCTTGTTGAGGCTGGTGTAGTCGATGCACATCCGCCACTGCTTGTTCTTCTTCAACACTAGCACGGGGTTCGCCAACCATTCCGGAAAGAACACCTCCATGATGAAGCCGGCTGCCGGGCGGGCTATCTCTTCTCCAACTACTCTTCTCTTCTCTTGACGGTAGCGCAAGGGCTGCCGACCGGCTTCTACATCGGCCCGACGTGTAACTTGTGCTCGGCGAATTCCGTCGGTACACTGGCATGTCCTTGGGGACCAAGCGAAGATGTCGATTCTCACGGAGGAAATCGACGAGCTCGCCTTCCTATTTGCTGTCTAGGCGATTGCCTATGACAGCGTGCTTCTCCGGGTGCTCGGGTCCAAGGGTATCTTCTTGGTCTCTTTGGCGGCTTGAATGATCATACGCCTCCGACTCCTTGGGGTGCTGGCGACATCTCCGGCTGCTTCCCAGCCATCGCCACGACACGGTCAAGGAGCAGCTTCTCGGCGCGATCACGGAGACTCGGCCAGCCGATTGCTTCGGCCGCGCAGCGGACGACTTCTGTAGTCGCCGCGGCGGTCGGGATCCTTTGGAAGTCGGCATCTTCATCTTGAGATAGGCGTAGTGGGGAACCGCCATGAACTTGGCCAGGGCGGGCCGGCCTAGCAGGCGTGGTATGGGCTCTCAAGTCCACCACCTCGAACCAGATCGGTTCTCGCGGAAGTGATCTTTGTCTCCGAAGAGGACATCTATCGAATCTTGCCAATCGGCGGCAGGAGAGGCAGATGCGATCCCATGGAAAGCAGTCGGCTGCTCTGCGGCTGCCTCCGTCGATTCGAGCTTCTCCATGGTATCCTTGTACAAGATGTTTATGCTGCTGCCTCCGTCTATCGGGACTCGCGAGAAGCGGGCGACCCGCTTGTCAGTGGCCAAGGTCGCCCCAAGAACCAAGGCGTAAGAGCCCGGACTCGGCATCACCTCTGGGTGATCCGCCCGACTCCAGCTGATGGGCTTCTCGGACCAATGCATGAACACGGGGCTTGGCTGCCCTGCGTTAACTTCTTCTTCTTTGTTGGCGCTTTCTGCGCGCGGTCGTCTGTCGGTGGTGAACACTCGTATGCTCCGTGCTCTTACGGGAACTCGTCTTGGACCGCGCCGACGGCCGTGCCGGCCGGCTGGCGGAGGCGGCGGGCGTCGGCGGCCTGCGGCGGCGGAGGCGAGGCCGTCTCCTTGGCGATCTGGACGAGCCGGTGGCACTACGGTGGTATGGTTCGGCGGCCCGGCGCGCTGTGGAACTTGCAAGGACCATCCGAGTCGCTCATAGGAGAAAGCTGGCAGCCAGTTGGACTTGCCACCCTACGCGCTTGGCGGAGGCTGTCCCTCAGCTCTTTGGTCTTCTCTGCTGCCACCGCCGCTGTTGGAAGTCGGCTGGGGGGCTTTGCGCTTGTTGTCGTTCTGCTGCTGCCGTCGGCCGGCGTCTCCGGCCGGCGTCCTGGGAGCCTGGGGGATCACCTTGCCAGTCGCATTGACTTGGATCTCCTTCTTCATAGAGGAGTCGGCCGTGGCATATTTGTCCGCTATGACTAGCAGCTCGTCGAGGGTTTCGGGCTCGTCGCAGAGGAGCTTATTGCTTGAGGAGGTGCCCTCCGGCACCGGCCGTAAAATACTCGATGGCCTGCACCTCGTGCGCCCTCGTAGGAATTTGGCTTCGCCCAGTAGCGTGAGATAGTCGCGTCGATTCTTCGGGCCTTGCACGCACAAGGAGAGCTGGCGGCGGCGGAGGTCGCTTATGCGTCTTTGGTGAAGTTGCGAATGAAGGCTTCGGTGAAGTCGACCCAGCTGTTGATGCTGCGGGGCTTCAGGCTGTTCAGCCACGTCCGGGCCGTGCCCTGGAGCATGAGGGGAACATATTTGTGGCGACTTCGCTTGTTGCCGTTAGCGTCTTGACGGCCGAGAGTAGTCTATCAGCCAATCTTCGGCTTCCCGGGCGGTGTATTTAGGCGTGTCTCGAGGGAGCGTGAACCCTTTGGGGAAGGGCTCGTTTCTGATGCGGGGCCCGAAGCAAGGCGGGCCCAGTTCGTCTTCTTCTTCCAGCGCCAGGGATCTGTGGAGTCGGTCGATCCGGTGGCGGGCATTGTTTTCTCCGACTCCCTCTCGGCGACCAAGGCGATCTCCGAGAGTCGGATGCTCGACAGGCGGCGGGGAGACTCGCCGTTCTCTTCGAGGCGGGGGAGGCAGATAATCATCTTGCCGCTCCACTGCTCTGGGGCGGCCGTCTTGGTCTCGCTCGATGGAGATGCGAGTCCGACTGTGGCGCGCAGCTGGCTCTTTCTCCCTCCTTCCGCGGACTCCGCCAGTCGGCGTACGGGAGGTCGCGCCTTGATCTCGGCGAGGGGGTAAGTCGTCATTCTTCTGTTGCCGCGAATCCGCGCGGCCGCCTGCCGCATTCTGCGCAGCAGCCGCATCGAGGAGCTGCTGGACTCGCTCCGTCATCACACGGCGCTCTTCGCCGTCGAGGTCCCTCAGTTCCTCAGTTGCCGCTCGGGCGGCGCGGATGTTCTCCGCAGGGGTGGCGTAGATGGGCGCCGCCCGAACAGATCGGCGGCAACCGCACAGCATCTCGGACGCGCCAAGGCGGGTCGGCCCGGTCGGAGCGGCGTGCCACCTACAGCGCGATCCACCTCGCGCTGATACGCTTCGAACAGGCGTCTCATGCTTGCCAACTTCTTGGCGCCTTGATAAGCTGAAGGCGGCGTTCTTCCAGCATCTCTACGTCCGCGTCCTCCGGGAGGGGCGTGGGCAGGTCTTTGCGGGGCGCGAGCAGCGGGTCCCGGCGCTCTCCGGAGTGCTCGCCGTGGCCGATGACGAGCACCTCCGTGACGGCGCTTCCGTCGCTCTCCTCGTATGGAAGCGGCTCGTCGTAGACCACCACGTTGGTGGGGAAGGTATCAAGCGATACGGCGTCGGAGTCGACTAGCATCGGGTCGGAGGAGCCTCAGACTCAAGTCTCTGGCGGGCTCGCGGCGACTTGAAGCTGGTCAAGGAGGCCGCGAGAAGGTTCTCGGGGCCACCGCGCGGTGCTTTCAGCGGGCTCGTCGGAGAGGTGCACCTCACCGAGGAGTTCGGCGAGCCCTTCGCTCTTGTGAGCAACCCGGCCTTGCAGGCCGTCGTCGCTTGAACCCATCGAGGCGAGCAGGCTGGCTGCGCTTCGCCGAGGGAGAAGGGTTCCGTCGAACAGATCTCCGGACGACGGTGCACCTCGCCCCATGGTGGGCGCCAAATGTCGGGGTTGGGTGCGACATATGCCACGGGTGGCTTATCATGGTGGGGCGAGTAGAAGCGTCGCGGTGCTCGAAGCAGGATGAGGCGAAGGCATGCACGCCGGCGAATCTTACCCAGCTTCGGGGCTCTCCGAGGAGATAATACCCCTACTGCTGCTCTGCGGGGTCTCCGCATGATCACTATGGGGAGATAGTACAAGAGTGCTCCTCGAGCTGTACGGAGGCAGGAAGGAGCAAGGCTAGCTCTTCCCTCTTGCTATGTGTCTAGAAACCTACTCAGGGCCGAACCCTTTGCATGGGTGCCCCGGGGGGTTTATATAGGCCTACCCCCCGGGGGTACAAGGGTAATCTGACTGGGCGTGGCCCCCAGTCGTCAGTCTCTCTTGCAGCCGTCCTCTCCGCCGACTTCTGGGGCCCGCCATTGGCGGAATCCATGAACAGCTGAATCTTGTGCAGCACTCGATGGCCGAGCATGGTCACGGGGTCGTGGGAACAGTGCCGCCGCCTGTCAGGTGATCACTGTTGCCACTCCCCATCCAATCTGGTTTATGGCTTGTGGGGCCCTGGCCAGGAGGCGGCCGACTCCGGGGAGGCCGACTCCTGTAGGGCCGTCTTCGAACTCTCCGGCCGAGCTCCTCTATCTCACTGACGGAGGGCCCGGCGATCTCCGGGCCGTACGTGCCGCCGTCGTGGGTACAGTGCCGCATGCACTGTGGCTGAGGTCAGGGGCGCATGGCAACAGTGCCGCGCCTCACCGGAGATCTCCTGGTGACGCGGCTTACTGTAGCCATGCCTCCCTTCCGCGGGTCCGAGGGGACAGCCACGACGGACTGTACCCTGCGTTGGTCTTCGTGGAAGGTCGCGGGCCGACTCTCAGAGTCGGCCCTCTGAGAGGTCGCAATCCCAGAGTCGGCTTGGTCCAGAGTCGCCGTCTGGGGACTCTGCTTCTTCGGAGGTCGCCAGCTGGGACTCGGCCTCCCCGAAGGTCGCCAGCTGAGGCTCGGCCTTCTCGAAGGTCGCCCAGCTGGGACTCGGCCTTCTCGGAGATCGCCCTGCTGGGACTCGGCTGAGGGGCGCCGCCCGCCCCGATGCCTTGAAAGATCTTGGGTCCTGGGTCAGCCTACCCATGGCCCATTACTCCGACACCCACCATATGAAACTTGATTTCTAGCCTTCCCAAGTTGCTTTCCACTCAATCCTTTCTTCCACCACAGCCAAATCAGTGAGGAGAGTTGAGTGTTGGGGAGATTATCATTTGAAGCACAAGAGCAAGGAGTTCATCATCACCAACACCATCTATTACCTTTTGGAGGGTGGTGCCTCCTAGATTGGTTAGGTGTCGCTTGGGAGCCTCCGTCAAGATGTGGAGTTGAACCAAGAAGTTTGTAAGGGCAAGGAGATCGCCTACTTGTGAAGATCTACCCGAGTAAGGCTAGTCCTCCGTGGGCGTAGGCCATGATGGCATAGAGAAGGTTGCTTCTTCGTGGACCCTTAGTGGGTGGAGCCCTCCGTGGACTCTCGCAGCCGTTACCCTCCGTGGGTTGAAGTCTCCATCAACGTGGATTGGCGATAGCACCACCTATCGGAACCACGAGAAAAATCTCCGTGTCTCCAAATTGCGTTTGCTCTTCTCCACCTCTTATTTACTACATGTGCAATTTACTTTCGCTGCCACTACTCTAGAATTGCATGTGTAGGGTGATACTTGACTTGGTTATCATTGTGAACTTGCTAAAACTTGTCCTAATCAAAAGGCTAAACTTTTAAGTTGTCAAGTAGTCTAATCACCCCCCTCTAGACATACTTCCGATCCTACAAGTGGTATCGAGCTTTGGTCTCCATTGGATTGGTTTCCATTGCATTGGACTCCATAAGCTTGGTTTCACAACCTAGGAGAGTATGGCGTCTAGTGAGGTAATTTTAAGTAGAGGTCCTTACTTTGATGGTTCAAATTTTGCTAGTTGGAAGCACAAAATGAAAATGCATATTCTTGGACATAACCCTGCGCATGGGGCATTATTTGTGTTGGCTTGCAAGGTGAGTTCTTGAGGAAGGAAAAGTTCGGATCGCGAAGCTACTGCGGATGAGTTGCGGATGTTCTGAACAATGCTCAAGCTTGTGACATTCTCTTCAATGCTTTGTGTCGAGGAGTTCAACAAGATCAGCCGTCTTGAGAATGCAAAAGAGATTTGGGATACTTTGGTGAAATGCGCGAAGGTACCGAGTCCGTGAAGGAATCAAAGCTAGATGTTCTTCAAGGTCGACTTGACAAGTTCAAGATGAAGGAAGGTGAAGGAGTCGCTGAAATGTACTCTAGGCTTGCTCTCATCACCAATGAGATTGCTGGCTTAGGAAGCGAAGAAATGACCGACCGATTCATCATCAAGAAGATTCTCGAGCTTTGGATGGAAAGTATGACACCGTGTGCACTTTGATCCAAATGATGCCAAACTACAAGAATCTCAAGCCTACCGAAGTCATTGGAAGAATTGTTGCTCATGAGATGACACTTAAAGATAAGGAAGAGATTCACAACAAGTCAAGTGGTGCTTACAAAGCTACAGTTGAAGCTCCCACAACCTCAAGTGACAAGCTGGTTTCCAATGAAGAGATAAGCCTAATGGTGAAGAACTTCAACAAATTCTACAAGAGTAGAAGCAAGGAAAGAAGCTCAAAGTCTAGATCATATGATGAAAAGAGATCTTCTAGTCGTGATCGAAACTGCTACAATTGTGGAAGACCGGACACTACTCAAATGAGTGTTCGACCCCCACAAGAGAAGAGAAGAATCTCCAAGAAGAAGAAGCTCAAGAGAAGAGTCACCTCGGAAGAGAGAAGGAGTAGAGATGATCGTTATGAGCGAAGATCCTCTCGGAGAAGCAAGGATTCGGAAAGGAAAGACAAGTCATCAAGGAGCTACACAAGAAGAAAACATCAAGCTCATGTTGGTGAATGGGTCTCGGCTCCGACTCCGACAATCACTCGAAAGAAGCTATCACTCCAACTCGAATCTGATCAAGATGAAGGTGTTGCGGTCTTGCTCTCGTATCCTCCAACTCCAACTCCTATGACTTGTTTGATTCACCAAATGAGGGAATTGGAAGATGCTTCATGGCAAAAGGTCCCAAGGTATCACACCCTGAATTTATTGACTTTGATAGTGATGAAGATGACTTGCTTGGTGAAGATGAGCTTTACATGACAAATCTAGTGAGCTTAGTAATGATGAACATGCTAATAGTCTTTATAGTCGAGAAGAGTCGAATGACAATGCTATGAAGGAGATTGAGCGTCTAACTAAAGAACTAAACACTCTTAAGTTAGCTCATGAAACAACTCAAGAAGATCATAGAGAGCTCCTAAGATCTCATGAGAAGCTACGCTCGAGAAGCTCAATCTAGAGCAAGAACATGAGTTTCTAAAAGCTATCAATGACGATCTTGAAAGAAGAGTTCTTCATATCTTGCCAAGCGACTTCTCTTGTCTAATTTCTTGCCACCTATTAAAACTAAGCATGACAAGCATAAGAAAAATTCTTCATCTAGAAGCAACATAATTGGTTCGAGTAGTTCTCTTGATTCCACTAACAATGTTTCAAGCCAAGTTTCACTTGAGCAAGAAAATAGTTTATTGAAAGGGATTATAGAAAGGTGTCTACAAGAGCCTTGCGGAAGCAAGAACTTTGAGAAATTGTTACTTAAACAAGGTGAACACGGAAGAATCAAGGAATTGGTTTTGAGCGAAGGTTCAGCGCCGAAGGTGTTGAATGGGAAGAAGGTCAATATCCCACTCCAAAGTTTGTTTCTCAAAGGAGAAGTATGATCCTACTTCTTCCAAAGTGGAACAAGCTCAAGATGACCTTCCACCACAAGACCACAAGCTAAAAGGCAAGGACAAGCTTCAAGAGGAGATTGATGCATTCATTGAAGCACCCAAGGCCATGGTCAAGTGGGTTCCCAAGGCAACTTCAAGTTCTACTTCGACAAGCTCAACTACTACCCCAAGGATTCCCATCAAGATGATGTGGATCCCGAAGAAGAACTAGACAGTTCTTGAGGGTGACTCCGCCAACAATCTTCACTCACATTCATTTTGGCAAGGACTTGTGCAATCAACTTCCACATCTTGCTCTAGTTCATGGAGTCACAAACCCTCATGTTGGTAAGTCAAGGGACAAGGTAATCATTGCTTTCATGGACATCATCTATTGTGTACTTCAATCTATGTCCATGGATATTCTTGTTTGTTCCTTGTGGGACTAACCCATGTAGGTATTGAAAGTGCCGAATCAAAGGATTGCTCCCAACTCTTGATGATCTTCATCAACATTGAGCATCCACATCTTCAACATCTACATGAAGTCTTCAACGACAACCCAAGGTTAGTTTGACCCTTTAAAGGGGTTCTCACATCAAGGGGAGCTTTGCTCTTAAGAATTGAGCTAAAGCATCTTCAAATGATGTGAACACATTAATGCTTTATGTAAAAGTGGTAACCCCACTTGTGCTTACACGATGAGTATGACCTATGATCAAATGTTCTCATTTGACTCCTAAGTCAATATACTCATATATAGATGACGTAGTCATCGCCAAATTGTGTGCTAGCTGCTAGTGTTTTGTTTGTGCATGTTTGACACATATTTCATTTGCTATCTTATTGTGTGAGCATGTTGGATGCATAATTTTATCCATTCAAGGACATCCATTTGTTGCTTTGGTCTTTTGGATTTTTTTTTGACCAAATGGATGGACAAGAATGCCTAAGTTCCTCCCCTAGCTATCTATGCTTTCTTGTCTCAAACTCTATTCATGCTTATATCACAAACTTTGAACAAGATTTTTTCGGACAGACCGAGTGAGGAGCACTCGGAGCCACCGATCCGTCAAAAGCTTAAATTCCAAAACCTTCTAAGTACTTTCGGTCAAACCAATATACTCAAATCGGACGGACCAAATCACTTGGATTGATCTAGGTTTTCACCTCGGTGAAACCGAGTTACAAATTCGGCGTGATCAAGTGAGTAGCCGCTTGCGATTAACCATCTCGGTCCCACCGAGTTTTCAACTTCGGTCCCACCGACAACCAAAGGTATTATACGAGGGGTCTTGGCGTTGATTATTTCTTCAAGCGTCTCGCCCCAAACCCTTAGCTGCCGTCGCCGTGGTCACGGATCGTCTCCGCCGTCGCTGGCGCCCTCTCCATGGTCTCCATCGCCGTCAACGGTCAATCTCACCGCACCGTTGCCGCCGTAGTGAAACTTCACCTAGTTGGGTGAGTTTCATCCCTTTCGTGCTTCAACCTCTGATTCAATGCATGATAGGTTTTTGCCTAGCTTCTTGCCAAGTATGAAATCTTCCTATCCAGCAGATTAGTCCTTAGAACAAAATTCGAGCAAAAAATTTTAGGGTTAGGTTTCCGCCGAACACATCTCGGTGTGACCGATTCTACATTCTCGGACTGACCGATTTGGCCTCTGGCCATTGCACTGCATTTTTCGGTTCAACCAAGTTGTGCAAATCGGTAAGACCGAAGTGAGGATTTATTGAAACCCTAGTGATCTCGGCTAGACCGAAACCCATTTCGGTCCAACCGAAAGTGGTGTGAATGGTTAGGTTTAGACACTTCGGATTCACCGAATTTTAGACTCGGCCAGACCGAAATGCATTCTGTGAAAACCTAAAACTAAAGTTTGAACTCATTCTTTTTGCAAAATCCTCTGCAGTTTGTGATAACTCTTCTATTCTGCCTATACCTACTCTATTCACGGGTTGTCGGTCATATACGATGCAAGTGACAGCGAACAGTCTGAATCACCGGTTGAGATTCGAGGCGATTACAAGTCTGAAGCAAGCAGTTTTCAGATGATGGAGAGAGCACTCCAAGTGGATTGCCTCCGGCTGCCACGGGGCCAGGAAGAAGAGGAATTACGATGAGGAGGATTCGACTTTGTTGCGATGAGGAGATTACTTCAAAGCCTAAAAGGAAAGTGGTTGCCAAGGGCTATCAAGGGCAACAGACAAAGAAAGGCACCAGCAAGAGAAGAAATCCACAGTTGCAAAGAAAGCGAGCATGGAAGAAGAAACCTCAAGCAAGATCAAGAAAACTTCCAAGAGGAAGAGGCTAGTTCATGATGAAGCGATGATGACTCGATGAGGAAGCACCCTGACCTCCTCGAAGCAAAAGTTGATGGGAGATGCCATCGAGGCAGGAGCACCCACTAAATCTAAGCCATCAGCTCCAGCAAAAGGCAGCCCAAGCCAAACCTGCAGCCAAGCCAAAAGCAGTGAGAAATATTCACGCTTGAGAGAAGAAGAAGGACAATGTGCCACTGCTGAATCGATGAAGAGGCACATGTGTTCTTTGAAGCTTAGACGAAGCTGCCGATCCACAATGATGCTCATCCTCGAGCGAGAAAATATGAAGGAAAGAAAGGACAAAGGTCTCGGGCTATGGAGGCAAGTTGATCCATATGCCACCGGAGAAGGACAGCTGTTGACTCAAGATTCCACACTAGAGAGCAACAAGATTTTTATGAGGCAGTGCTCATGGATAAGAAGCCAATTATTCTTGACACGAGATCGTTGTTGGGATTACATCGGCGGTGAAAAGCACGAGACTATTTCCCACACGTGCATGAGAGCTTCACTGCATGTGGTGTTGCAGAGTTCGTTGGTCAGAAGCTGACTGCTTGGAATGATGAAATGATCATGCAGTTCTATGCCACCGCACACTTCTATCCAGATGGCAGAATTGTATGGATGACTGAAGGCTAGAGATTCTCTTCAACAGTTGAAGAGTGGGCAGCACTTCTGAACGCTCCAGCATCAAGAGACGATGATGTTGATGTTTATGGAATCCCCAAGAAGAATCACGAGTCTATGAAGAACATGTACAATGAGGTACCAGCCAAGGATGTTGAGATATGGAAGCTTGGATCAGTATATCATCTTCAGGCAGGTCTCACAACCACCAACACCATTCTGAGGCATACTTTGATGCCCAAGTCAGGAGACCACCGCATGATAAGAGGCTATTCTATCAACATGCTGCACATTCTAGATCGAAGACACCTTTTAAGGTGATGGACACGATAGTAGAGACTATCAAGAGGACAATGACAGACGACGAAGAAGAGGTCATGTGGGTTTGCCCGCACATTGGATGCTCATCAATGCCAAGTTTGGCACGGGCACCTACTTGTTGGATAGACCCCACTTGCCACTGCAGCATGAACATGAAGACAATGAAGTTGTAATGGTGAGGATGCTCCCACATCTGTTGAAGGACACGCTAAGTCTGAAGCTGCCAAACAAGCTAAAGCTGAGAAGGAAGCAGCAAGCAGCGGCAAAAAGCCCAAGAGCGTTGGAGAACAACTTCTTGAAGCTACTCGGAGGATTGAACTACGCTGGCCAGCATAGTGCAGTCTCGGGAGAGTCTTGAGAGGATAGTTGAAGACAAGTTCCATGCTCTGGATGTCAAGGTGGTGAAGTGCAGTCATTGTCAACAAGCTTGAGGCGAGATATCGAGGAAGCCAAGAGGGAGAAGGCAGAGCTCATGGATGTTGGGGCCCACAAAGCGTAGTAATTTCAAAAAATTCCTCCTCCGCTCCGCAAGATCATGGTGATGGCGGATAGTTGGGGAGCGAGAGGCAAGAGTGGTATGGTCCACGTACCCTCGTAGACCGTAAGCGAGCGTTATCACAACGCGGTTGATGTAGTCGTCGTCTTCACGATCCGACCGATCCAAGCACCGAGCGTCACGGGGCCTCCGAGTTCAGCACACGTTCAGCTCGATGGCGATCTCCGGCCTCCGATCCAGCCGAGCTCGGAGATGAGTTCCGTCGGCCTGACGGCGTGGTGGCGATGATGATGTTCTACGGCGCGAGGCCGCCTAAACTCATGACGATATGACCGAGGTGGAATATGGTGGAAGGGGCACCGCACTGCGGCTAAGAGCGATCCGTAGATCAACTTGTGTGTCTATGGGGTGCCCCCGCCCCGTATATAAAGGAGGGAGGGAGGAGGAGGCCGGCCCTAGGAGGGGCGCGCCATGGGAGTCCTACTCCCACGGGAGTAGGATTCCCCTTTCCTAGTCAACTAGGGGTCCTTCCATGTAGTAGGAGTAGGAGACAAGGAAGGGGGAGAGAGAGGGAAGGAAGGAGGGTGCGGCCCTCCCCTAGTCAATTCGGACTAGGCCTTGAAGGCGCGCGGCCTGCCTAGGCAGCCCCTCTCTCTTTCCTTGAGGGCCCAATAAGGCCCAATACTTCTCCCGGCGAATTCCGTAACTCTCGGTACTCGAAAAATACCGAATCACTCGGAACCTTTCCGAACTCGAATATAGTCGTCCAATATATCGATCTTTACGTCTCGACCATTTGAGACTCCTCGTCATGTCCCGATCTCATCCGGGACTCCGAACTCCTTGGTACATCAAAACTCATAAACTCATAATATAAGCATCATGAAACCTTAAGCGTGCGGACCCTACGGGTTCGAGAACTATGTAGACATGACCTAGAACTATTCTCGGTCAATAACCAATAGCGGGACCTGGATGCCCATATTGGCTCCTACATATTCTCTGAAGATCTTTATCGGTCAAACCGCATAACAACATCGTTGTTCCTTTGTCATCGGTATGTTACTTGCGAGATTCGATCGTCGGTATCAATACCTAGTTCAATCTCGTCACCGGCAAGTCTCTTTACTCGTTCGTAATGCATCATCCGTAACCAACTCATTGGTTACATTGCTTGCAAGGCTTATAATGATGTGCATTACGAGAGGCCCGAGATACCTCTCCGACAATCGGAGTGACAAAACCTAATCTCGAAATCGCCAACTCAACATGTACCTTTGGAGACACTGTAGTACTCCTTTATAATCACCCGATTCACGTTGTGACGTTTGGTAGTACCAAAGTGTTCCTCCGGTAAATGGGAGTTGCATAATCTCATAATTACGAGGAACATGTATAAGTCATGAAGAAAGCAATAGCAACATACTAAGCGATCAAGTGCTAAGCTAACGGAATGGGTCAAGTCAATCACATCATTCTCCTAATGATGTGATCCCGTTAATCAAATGACAACTCTTTTGTCCATGGCTAGGAAACATAACCATCTCGATAAGCGAGCTAGTCAAGTAGAGGCATACTAGTGACACTATGTTTGTCTATGTATTCACACATGTATTATGTTTCCGGTTAATACAATTCTAGCATGAATAATAAACATTTATCATGAAATAAGGAAATAAATAATAACTTTATTATTGCCTCTAGGGCATATTTCCTTGATCTCCCACTTGCACTAGAGTCAATAATCTAGTTCACATCGCCATGTGATTTAACACCAATATTCATATATGTATATGATTAACACCCATAGTTCACATCATCATGTGACCAACATCCAAAGGGTTTACTAGAGTCAATAATCTAGTTCACATCGCTATGTGATTAACACCCAAAGAGTACTAAGGTGTGATCATGTTTTGCTCGTGAGAGAAGCTTAGTCAGCAGATGCATCACATTTAGAGCCGTATGTATTTTGCAAATATTTTATGTCCACAATGCTCTGCGGAGCTACTCTAGCTAATTGCTCCACTTTCAATATGTATCCAGGTTGAGACTTAGAGTCATCGGATCGGTGTAAAAGTTTGCTTGATGTAACTTTTACAACAAACTCTTTTATCACCTCCATAATCGAGAAACATCTCCTTAGTCCTTACTAAGGATATTCTTGACCAATGTCGATGATCTACTCCTAGATCACTATTGTACTCCTTGCCAAATTGAGCAAGGTATACAATAGATGCAGTACATAGCATAGCATACTTTATAGAACCTATGGTGAGGCATAGGGAATGACTTTCATTCTCTTTCTATTTTTACTTTGTGGTGGGATTTGAGTCTTACTCAATTTCATACCTTTGCAACACAGGCAAGAACTCTTTCTTTGGTGTTCCATTTTGAACTATTTCAAAATCTTGCCAAGGTATGTACTCATTGAAAATCTTATCAAGCGTCTTGATCTATCTCAATAGATCTTGATGCTCAATATGTAAGTAGCTTTTCTTGAGGTCTTTTCTTTTAAAGAACTCCTTTAAAACACTCCTTTATGCTTTGCGAGAAAAATTCTACATCATTTCGATCAACAATATGTCACTCACATATACTAATCGAGAAAAGGCTGTAGTGCTCCCACTCACTTTATTGTAAATCTGAGGCTTCATCGTAAGTCCATATAAAACTATATGCTTTGATCAACTTATCAAAGCGTATATTCCAACTCGAGATGCTTGCACCAGTCCATAGATGGATCATTGGAGCTTGCACATTTGTTAGCACCTTTAGGATTGACAAAACCTTACGGTTGCATCATATACAACTCTTCTTTAATAAATCCATTAAGGAATGCAGTTTTGACATCCATTTGCCAGATTTCATAAAATGTGGCAATTGCTAACATGATTCGAGACAGACTTAAGCATCGTCTGAGTGAGAAAATCTCATCGTATTCAACACCTTGAACTTGTTGAAAACCTTTTGCAACAAGTCGAGCTTGGTAGATAGTAATACTACTATCGGTGTCCGTCTTCCTCTTGAAGATCCATTTATTTAACATGGCTTGCGATCATCGAGCAAGTCAATCAAAGTCCATACTTTGTTCTCATACATGGATCATATCTCAGATTTTATGGCCTCGAGCCATTTCGCGAATCTGGGCTCATCATCGCTTCCTCATAGTTCGTAGGTTCATCATGGTCTAGTAACATGACTTCGAACATGATTACTACACCACTCAGTGCGGATCTTACTCTGGAAGACCTACGAGGTTACGTAGTAACTTGATCTGAAGTTTCATGATCAATATCATTAGCTTCCTCACTAATTGGTGTATTTGTCACGAGGAACTGATTTACGTGATGAACTACTTTCAATAAGGGAGCAGTACGATTACCTCATCAAGTTCTACTTTCCTCCCACTCACTTCTTTGAGAGAAACTCCTTCTCTAGAAAGGATCCATTTTAACAACGAATATCTTGCCTTGGATCTGTGATAGAAGGTGTACCCAACTATTTCCTTTGGGTATTCTATGAAGACGCACTTCTCCGATTTGGGTTCGAGCTTATCGGGATGAAACTTTTCACATAAGCATCGCAGCCCCAAACTTTAAGAAAGCGACAACTTGGGTTTCTTGCTAAACCACAGTTCATATGTTGTCGTCTCAGCAGTTTAGATGGTGCCCTTTTAATGTGAATGCAGTTGTCTCTAATGCATAACCCCAAAACTATATTGGTAAATCGGTAAGAGACATCATAGATCGCACCATATCCAATAAAGTCTTGATTCTGACGTTCGGACACACCATAACGTTGTGGTGTTCGGTGGCGTGAGTTGTGAAACTATTCCACATTGTTTTAATTGAAGACCAAACTCGTAACTCAAATATTCCTCTCGCGATCGGATCGCGAAACTTTATTTTCTTGTTACGATGATTTTCCACTTCACTCTAAAATTCTTTGAACCTTTCAACTATTTTAGACTTATGTTTCATCAAGTAGATATACCCATATCTGCTCAAATCATCTTGTGAAGGTCAAGAAAATAACGATACTTGCCACGAGCCTTCATACTCATTGGTGCGCATACATCGGTATGTATTATTTCCAATAAGTCGGTAGCTCGTTCCATTGTTCGAAGAGCGGAGTTTTAGTCATCTTGCCCAAAAGGCACGGTTCGCAAGCATCAAATGATTCATAACCAAGTGATTCGAAAATCCATCTTTATGGAGTTTCTTCATCGCTTTACACCGATATGACCCAAGCGGCGATGCCACAAATAAGTTGCACTATCATTATTAACTTTGCATCTTTTGGCCTCAATATTATGAATATGTGTATCACTACGATCGAGATCCAACAAACTATTTTCATTGGGTGTATGACCATTGAAGGTTTTATTCATGTAAGCAGAACAACAATTATTCTCGATTTTAAATGAATAACCGTATTGCAATAAACATGATCAAATCATATTCATGCTCAGCATAAGCGCCAAATAACATTTATTTAGGTTTAACACTAATCCGAAAATATAGGGAGTGTGCGATGATGATCATATCAATCTTGGAACTACTTCCAACACTCATCGTCACTTTCCTTCAACTAGTCTCTGTTTATACGTAACTCTGTTTGAGTTACTAATCTTAGCAACCGAACAAGTATCAAATACTAGGGGCTACTATAAACACTAGTAAGGCACACATCAATAATCTGTATATCAAATATACCCTTGTTCACTTTGCCATCCTTCTTATCCACCAAATATTGAGGGCATTTCCGCTTCGGTGACCATTTCCTTTGCGGTGTAAACACTCGGTTTGAGCTATGGTCCAGCTTTGGGCTTCTTCGCGGGAGTGACAACTTGCTTGTCTTTCCACTTGAAGTTCCTTTCTTTCCCTTTGCCCTTCTCTTGAAACTAGTGGTCTTGTCAATCATCAACACTTGATGGTCTTTTCTTGATTTCTACCTTCGTCGATTTCAACATCACGAAGAGCTCGGGAATCATTTTCGTCATCCCTTGCATACTATAGTTCATCACGAAGTTCTAGTAACTTAGTGATGGTGACTAGAAAATTCATCAATCACTATCTTATCGGAAGATTAACTCCCACTTGATTCAAGCGATTGAAGTACCGGACAATCGAGCACATGCTCACTAGTTGAGCGATTCTCCTCCATCTTTTAGCTTTAGAACTTGTTGGAGACTTCATATCTCTCAACTCGGGTATTTGCTTGAAATATTAACTTCAACTCTGGAACATCTCATATGGTCCATGGCGTTCAAAACGTCTTTGAAGTCGATTCTAAGCCGTTTAAGCATGGTGCACTAAACTATCAAGTAGTCATCCTTTTGAGCTAATAGCGTTCATAACGTCGCATACGCTCTGCAATAGGTTTGTCACCTAGCGGTGCATTAAGGACATAATTCTTACGTGCAGCAATGAGGATAAACCTCGGATCACGGATCCAATCCGCATCATTGCTACTAACATCTTTCAACACAATTTTCTCTAGGAACATATCAAAATAAACATATGAAAGCAACAATGCAAGCTATTGATCTACAACATAATTTGCAAAATACTACGGGACTAAGTTCATGATAAATTTAAGTTCAATTAATCATATTACTTAAGAACTCCCACTTAGGCAGACATCTCTCTAGTCATCTAAGTGATCACGTGATCCAAATCAACTAAACCATAACCGATCATCACGTGAGATGGAGTAGTTTTCAATGGTGAACATCACTATGTTGATCATATCTACTATATGATTCACGCTCGACCTTTCGGTCTCCGTGTTCGAGGCCATATCTGCATATGCTAGGCTCGTCAAGTTTAACTTTGAGTATTCGCGTGTGCAAAACTGGCTTGCACCCGTTGTAGATGGACGTAGAGCTTATCACACCCGATCATCACGTGGTGTGCAGGCACGACGAACTTTGGCAGCGGTGCATACTCGGGAGAACACTTCTTGATAATTAGTGAGAGATCATCTTAAAATGCTACCGTCAATCAAAGCAAGAATAAGATGTATAATAGATAAACATCATATGCAATCAAAATATGTGACATGATATGGCCATGATCATCTTGCGCCTTTGATCTCCATCTCCAAAATCTTGTCATGATCTCTATCGTCACCGCACGACACCATGATCTTCATCATCTTGATCTATATCAATGTGTCATCACATGGTTGTCTCGCCAACTATTGCTCTTGCAACTATTGCTATCGCATAGCGATAAAGTAAAAGCAATTATTTGGCACTTGCATCTTATGCAACAAAGAGACAACCATAGGGCTTACGCGATTGCCGATAACTTCAACAAAACATGATCATCTCATACAACAACTTATATCTCATCACGTCTTGACCATATCACATCACAACATGCCTGCAAAAACAAGTTAGGCGTCCTCTACTTTGTTGTTGCAAATTTTACGTGGCTGCTACGGGCTTAGCAAGAACCGTTCTCACCTCGCATCAAAACCACAGCGATAGTTTGTCAAATAGACTCGTTTTAACCTTCGCAAGGACGGGCGTAGTCACACTCGGTTCAACTAAAGTTGGAAAGCGACACCGCCAGACCACGTGTGCAAAGCACGTCGGTAGAACCAGTCTCGCGTAAGCGTCTGGCGTAATGTCGGTCGGGCGCTTCATCCAACAATACCGCCGAACCAAAGTATGACATCTTTGGTAGGCGGTATGACTTATATCGTCCACAACTCACTTGTGTTCTACTCGTGCATATAACATCAGCGCATAAAACCTAGGCTCGGATGCCCTTTGTTGGGGAGCGTAGTAATTTCAAAAATTTCCTCGCACACGCAAGATCATGGTGATGGCATAGCAAGAGGGAGAGTGTTGTCCACGTACCCTCGTGAGACCGTAAGCGGAGCGTTATCACAAGCGGTTGATGTAGTCGTGCGTCTTCACGATCCGACCGATCCAAGCACCGAGCGTCACGGGGCCTCCGAGTTGAGCACACGTTCAGCTCGATGGCGATCTCCGCCTCCGATCCAGCCGAGCTCGGAGATGAGTTCCGTCGGCCTGACGGCGTGGTGGCGATGATGATGTTCTACGGCGCGGGCTTCGCCTAAACTCGCGACGATATGACCGAGGTGGAATATGGTGGAAGGGGCACGCACACGGCTAAGGAGCGATCCGTAGATCAACTTGTGTGTCTATGGGGTGCCCCTGCCCCGTATATAAAGGAGGGAGGGAGGAGGAGGCCGGCCCTAGGAGGCGCGCCATGGGGAGTCCTACTCCCAGGGAGTAGGATTCCCCTTTCCTAGTCAACTAGGGGTCCTTCCATGTAGTAGGAGTAGGAGACAAGGAAGGGAAGAGAGAAGGGAAGGAAGGAGGGGTGCGGCCCTCCCTAGTCAATTCGGACTAGGCCATGGGAAGCCGCGGCCTGCCCTAGGCAGCCCCTCTCTCTTTCCCTTGAGGCCCAATAAGGCCCAATACTTCTCCCGGCGAATTCCGTAACTCTCGGTACTCGAAAAATACCGAATCACTCGGAACCTTTCCGAACTCGAATATAGTCGTCAATATATCGATCTTTACGTCTCGACCATTTGAGACTCCTCGTCATGTCCCGATCTCATCCGGGACTCGAACTCCTTGGTACATCAAAACTCATAAACTCATAATATAAGCATCGCCGAAACCTTAAGCGTGCGGACCCTACGGGTTCGAGAACTATGTAGACATGACCTAGAACTATTCTTGGTCAATAACCAATAGCGGGACCTGGATGCCCATATTGGCTCCTACATATTCTCTGAAGATCTTTATCGGTCGAACCGCATAACAACATCGTTGTTCCTTTGTCATCGGTATGTTACTTGCGAGATTCGATCGTCGGTATCAATACCTAGTTCAATCTCGTCACCGGCAAGTCTCTTTACTCGTTCGTAATGCATCATCCGTAACCAACTCATTGGTTACATTGCTTGCAAGGCTTATAATGATGTGCATTACGAGAGGGCCCAGAGATACCTCTCCGACAATCGGAGTGACAAAACCTAATCTCGAAATCGCCAACTCAACATGTACCTTTGGAAACACTGTAGTACTCCTTTATAATCACCCGATTCGTTGTGGCGTTTGGTAGTACCAAAGTGTTCCTCCGATAAGCAGGAGTTGCATAATCTCATAGTTACGAGGAACATGTATAAGTCATGAAGAAAGCAATAGCAACATACTAAGCGATCAAGTGCTAAGCTAACGGAATGGGTCAAGTCAATCACATCATTCTCCTAATGATGTGATCCGTTAATCAAATGACAACTCTTTTGTCCATGGCTAGGAAACATAACCATCTTCGATAAGCGAGCTAGTCAAGTAGAGGCATACTAGTGACACTATGTTTGTCTATGTATTCACACATGTATTATGTTTCGGTTAATACAATTCTAGCATGAATAATAAACATTTATCATGAAATAAGGAAATAAATAATAACTTTATTATTGCCTCTAGGGCATATTTCCTTCCTTGTGTGGTTTCTGCTGATCCACTCGGAGAACCAAATCCCCTTCCTGGAAGGCTCGACTCTTCACGTTTCTAGCATGGAAGCGATGCAAGTCCTGTTGGTAGATGGTCGATCGGATCAGAGCCATCTCTCTTTCTTCCTCCAAAAGGTCGACTGCATCCTGCCGCACTTGTTCCGCTTCAGCTTCGTTGTAGAGCTCAACTTGAGGAGCATTGTGGAGCAGATCACTTGGCAAGACAGCTTCAGCTCCATAGACCAAGAAAAATGGGGCTCTCCCGGTCGACCGATTTGGCGTGGTCCGTAGACCCCAAAGCACTAAAGGAATCTCGTCGACCCATGCTCCAGCCGCATGTTTGAGATCACGCATCAGTCGGGGTTTCAATCCCTTGAGGATCAAGCCATTGGCTCGCTCCACTTGTCCATTCGACTGAGGATGGGCGACTGAAGCGTAGTCGACTCGTGTACCTTGAGATGTGCAGAATGCTCTGAATTCCTCTGAATCGAAGTTCGACCCATTGTCGGTGATGATGCTGTGTGGGACTCCATATCTGAATATCAGTTCTCTGATGAAACTGACAGCAGTACCGATGTCAAGGTTCTTGATGGGTTTAGCCTCAATCCACTTGGTGAACTTGTCGACTGCCACCAGCACATGCATGAAACCGCTTCTACCTGTCCTCAAGGGGCCCACCATATCCAATCCCCATACTGCGAAGGGCCAGACGAGTGGTATAGTCTTCAGAGCTGACGCAGGCTTGTGTGACATGTTGGAGTAAAACTGACATCCTTCGCACTTGTCCACTATCTCCTTTGCCATCTCATTCGCCCTTGGCCAGTAAAATCCGGCTCGGTATGCTTTGGCCACGATGGTCCGAGAGGATGCATGATGGCCACAGGTCCCCGAGTGGATATCATCAAGAATTATTCGACCTTCTTCTGGCGTTATGCACTTCTGACCAACTCTAGTCGCGCTCTCTCTGTATAGCTGCCCCTTGATCACAGTAAAGGCTTTGGATCGGCGGACGATCTGTCGTGCCTCTTCTTCGTCCTCTGGGAGCTCTTTTCTTAGGATATACGCGATATATGGAACTGTCCACTCGGGAGTGATCACTAAAACCTCCATGACCAAGTCGACCACCACTGGAACTTCAACCTTAGTCGGATCTGTGGCACTCTTGGGCTACGGAGCTTCTTCAGTAAAAGGATCTTCTTTGACTGATGGAGTATGGATATGCTCCAGGAACACACCACTAGGAATGGCTTCTCTTTTGGAACCTATCTTCGCCAAATCATCAGCCGCTTGATTTTTCAGTCGGGGTACATGATGGAGCTCTAACCCCTCAAACTTCTTTTCCAGCTTCCTCACTGCATTGCAGTATCCAGTCATGGCTGGGCTTCTAACTTCCCACTCCTTCATCACTTGGTTGACCACCAAATCTGAGTCGCCATAAACCATAAGGCGACGGACACCGAGTGAGATGGCCATGCTCAACCCATACAAGAGGGCCTCGTATTGTACCTCATTGTTGGAGGAGTCAAAGTGAATCTGGAGCACATATCTGAGCTTATCTCCTCTGGGGGAAACCAGGACAACCCCAGCACCAGAACCATTCAACATCTTAGAGCCATCAAAGAACATGGTCCAATGCTTCGAGTGAACTTCAGTCGGCTGCTGTTGTTCAATCCACTCGGCAAGGAAATCTACTACTGCTTGGGACTTAATGGCTTTCTTTGGCTCAAACTTGATATCAAGGGAAGGAGTTCAATCGCCCATTTAAGCCACTCGACCAGTTGCATCTCTGTTGTGCAGAATCTCACGAAAGTGGGCGTCACGGCTTAATCGTAATGGAATGATCAGAGAAATAATGAGCAACCTTCTTCGTGGTCATGTAGATCCTGTACACAAGCTTCTGATAATGAGGATATCTTTGCTTTGATGGGGTCAGAACTTCAGAGAGATAATATACTGGGCGCTGAACTTTGAAGGCTTTCCCTTCTTCTTCCCGCTCGACCGTAAGTACTGTACTGACGACTTGTCCTGTGGCTGCAATATAAAGCAACAGAGGCTCTTGCTGATTGGAGCAGCATGCACCGGCTGGGTGGAGAGCAGATCTTTTAGCTCGGCAAGCGCTGCATCGCTTCGAGTCCACTCGAACTTGCGCCTTCTTCATCGATCGGTAAAGAGGCAATGCCTTTTCACGAGTCGTGAGATGAATCTACTTAAAGCGGCCAAGCATCGGTAAGTTTATGGACATCGTGCACCCGCGCAGGCGTTTCATTCGGAGTATAGTGCGATTTTTCCGGGTTAGCGTCGATTCCTCGTTGGAAGCGAAAACCGAGTAACTTGCCACGGGAACTCTGAATGTGCACTTTGATGGATTGAGCTTGATATCATACCTCTGAAGTTGGCAAATGTTTGGCGAGGTCGGTCGGCAGGTCGGAACCCTTTCCGACTTGACCACGATATCATCCATATACACTTCCACATTCCGACTGATTTGGTGAGCAAACACTTCGAATCATTCGATGAGCGTGGCTCCGGCATTCTTGAGGCGAATGGCATGGTGATATAGCGAAGCACCGAATGGAGTGATGAAAGCTGTTTTTATCTCATCGGGTCCGTCTGAGCCGGATCTAATGGTACCAGAATAGGCGTCTAGAAAAGACAATCTCGCATCCCTTGATCGAGTCAACAATTTGATCGATGCGAGGGAGAGGAAAATAATCTTTCGGGCAGGCCCGATTAATGTGTTTGAAATTGATGCATATGCGGAGTGACTTATCCTTCTTGGGGACCATGACGACATTGGCGAGCCACTTGGAGTGGTATATCTCTCGGATAAATCCTGCCGCCAATAGTCGAGCCACTTCCTCACTGATGGCCTTTCTCTTACGGGCGGACCGCCAAGATGTTCTTTGACGGTTTAGCGGCTGAGTCGACTCTAAGGCGATGCTCAGCCGATCCCCGAGAACACCGGCATGTCGTGAGCTTCCATGCAAAGATGTCCCAGTTCTCACGGAGGAACTGAATGAGCGCTTCTTCCTATTTAGGGTCAAGTGTCGTGGAAATATGGGTCGGAGCTGCATTGGGGTCGGTCGGGTGAATGTGGACGGGCTTCGTTTCACCGGACGACTGAAATGCTGACTCTGTAGCAGGCTTCTTAGCTTGCAACAAATCACTTGGATCTGCATTTTGCTTGTATCCCTCTAGCTCGACCGCCGTTACCTGAGAATCGGCAATTTTGAGCCCATACGAAACACTCTTACGCTTTTTCCGATCACCAGTCACAGTGATCACACCTTTGGGTCCGGGCATCTCCAGTTTGAGGTACACGTAACATGGTCGAGCCATGAACCGTGCATAAGCTAGTCTCCCCAAAATGGTGTGATAAGCACTCTAAAAATCCACAACTTCAAACGTCAGCTTCTCTTTGCAGAAATGCTTCGAATCACCGAACACCACATCCAGAGCTATTTGGCCGGGTGACTCGGCTTTCTTTCTGGTATAACTCCATGAAAACTCATATTCTTGGTGCTCGGTCGGGACATCGGAATGCCCATTCCTTTCAGCGTATCCGCATATAATAAGTTCAGTCCACTACCACCATCCATTAGCACCTTAAATCGATCGAGTGCCTTGACGATCGAATTCGACCACAAAGCTTGCCTCCCGGGGTGGCTATATGAGTCGGGTGATCGGACTGGTGAATGTAATGGGAGTTTGGGACCATCTCAGATAACTGGACGTCGCCGGGGCGACCATGTTCACCTCACGGTTGATAACCTTCAGTCGGCTCTTGCTTTCCACATCCGCAAAAATCATCAGAGTAGAGTTAACATGAGGATATCCTCCCTCACTGTCCTCCTTGTCCTCGGCTTTATCCGACTCCTTTTCCTTGTCCTTGGGCTATTTACCTTGGAACTGCTGGATCAGGAGCCTGCACTGCCGAGTGGTATGCTTCAGGTAGATGATATTACCCTCTTCGTCTTTCTTCGTGTGGATGTGACACAGCATATCCATCATGTCATTTCCTTCTTTACCCTTCACCTTCTTGGTGTTCCAGGATCCTTTGGGTTTTCCTTTGAACTTGCCCTGAGTGACGGCCAGAGCCTCTCCAGGAGCCGCTGGTTCGGCTTTCCATTTCTTCTTCCGACTGGAATTTCCTTTCTCCGACTGACTCGGCTTGTATTTGCCGCTCCGGAGTCGGTCCTCCTCTTCGCCATTGGCGTACTTGGTAGCAATTTCCATCATCCGACTCAGGGTCATATCTTCGATCCGACCAAACTTCAAACTTAATTCTCTGTTCTTGACACCATCCTTGAAAGCACAGACTGCCTGATGATCAGACACGTTCTCCACAGTATGATGCAAAGTAATCCACCTCTGAATGTACTCTCTTAAGGTTTCATTCGACTTCTGCACGCAAACTTGCAGCTCTGTCAATCCAGCTGGTCGTTTGCAAGTTCCCTCAAAAGTCTCGACGAACACTCGGGAAAGTTCTTCCCAAGTGTAAATGCTACTTGGAGTTAACTGATTCAACCATGCTCTGGCCGAACCTTCCAACATGAGTGGTGAGTGCTTCATAGCCACCTCGTCATTCCCGCCGCCGATCTGTACAGCCACTCGGTAGTCCTCAAGCCAAGTTTCGGGCTTAGACTCACCGGTGAACTTGCTCCTCCGATCGCCAACCTGAAGTTGGGGGAATTACATGACTCTGATAGCCTGCTGAAACATTCCGGACCAGAAACATGTACTCGGCTGCTAGTGGGCGTGTCTCTGTCATGGCCACCTCGATGAGCCCTGTTCCGATCGACCAAGCCTTGCATGATGATAGATCGCGCGTCAAAGCCTGGTTCCCTGGGGTCGACCGGAGCTTTTCACCCCACACTGAGTTGACGCCTGTCATCCTGCTGCCGAGGAGCGTAAGACCCACCTCTCGGGGAGGACTGGGCACTCGACGCCTATCATCACGATCATATCGGTCACCATATTGGTCCCGTCAATTCTCACGTCCTTCACGCCGCGGAGGGGATCTGGGGCTATGAGCTGACTGAACCGTATTCGCAGCGACGGACCGACTGTGAATTCTGTTGCGTGACTGCGACACGGCTGAATTCTGATCTCCTACTGCCCGGAGCAAATCCCTGATCTGCATCAAGCCTCTGCCAGCCTCTGACTGAGAGGGCTGAATTGACTCTGCTATACGGGTTGCAGCTGCTAAATTCTGAATCGGGGTTCGATATACCTGAGTCGGCGGAAAGAGTTGACGTCGATTGGAGTCGGGCACTAGTTGCCACGCGCGCTCGTCGAGTGCTCGCTGGAGGTTCTCCAGACGAGTGCGTTCAGCCAAGTTGGCCAAACATGCCTTCTCCAAGGCGCGAGCTTCGGGGGTTTCTCCTGCGATGGGAGTATGCAGGGCATCCATGTTCCTGCGGTGAAGTTCTTCCCTTTGCAGGGAATTAAGTGGCTCGGGCTGGTACTCCTCATGGACTTGAGCGGGGTCGCCTCCACCGTCCACCCCGTCATCGCGGGAGAAGCCGGGAGGGCTACGAGGTCCATTGACCATCAAGACCTCCGTCATTTGGATCATTGCTTCTCCTTTTCGGATGCGATCTCTCTGAGCCGGTCGGCGGTCGAATAGGCCGTAGAGGGACTCGTCGGGCTGGATTGCCGCAACTTGGGTGGTGGCCGTCTGGCGAGCCACCGCGTGTCTCACACACCGCTAGAGCCTCGACCGACCAGGCGCTTCTTATTTGGCGGAGAGCAGGAGGGTGGGCGATAGAGTCGGTGATATGGAGTCGGCGGTTGCCGCAGCAGAACGCCCGCGGACACATGCTTGTAGTCGTCGCCCATGGACGGGAGCGCGTCGATGTCAGTGGAGCCTCCTGGAGCCAAGCGGAGGCGTCGGCGATGAAGGTGAGCGCGCCGAGACGGATCTCGCGACCCTCGACCAAAACTCCACCAGAAACCATGACGAAGACAATCGGAACAATTGCAACTTCTCCAGAAATCATTAAGACACCTGCCCCAAGGTGGGCGCTAACTGTCGTGGTTCTAAGTCTGACAGTAGAATGGGGGGTAGGTATGGAGAGGCAAGATCCTAGCTATGGAGCAGTTGTGAAGACACTAGATGTACGAGTTCAGGCCCTTCTCAGAGGAAGTAATAGCCCTACGTCTCGGAGCCCGAAGGCAGTCGACTGGATTATATGTGTATGGATTACAGGGGTGCGAACCCTTTACACTGAGGAGGGGGGTGGCTTATATAGTGTTCGCCAAACCGATCCGGCCCTCAGTAATGCAGGGTTTAAAGTACATTAAGTCCAGGCGTTACTGGTAACGCCTTACATAAAGTGTCCTAAATGCCGTAAAGACTACTTAATTACAGACCGTTTGGATGCAGAGTGGCTCTTGATCTCCTGGTGGTCAAGTGAGTCTTCATGGTCGAGTCCTTCGAGTCTGTCGAGTGAAGTTCCTCTTGGTCGACTGGAAGGTAGTTTCTTCTAAGGGTGTCCTTGGGTAGGGCACTTAGATCAGGCCTATGACCCTACCCTAGGTACATGACTTCATCACCCACAAGTATAGGGGATCGCAACAGTTTTCGAGGGTAGAGTATTCAACACAAATTTGTTGATTTGACACAAGGGGAGCCAAAGAATATTATCAAGTATTAGTAGCTGAGTTGTAAATTCAACCACACGTGGAAACTTATTATCTGCAGCAAAGTGTTTAGTAGCAAAGTAATATGATAGTGGTGGTAACGGTAACAAAAGTAAAGACAGCAAAAGTAATGTTTTTGGTATTTTGTAGTGATTATATGATAGTAGCGGAAAAGTAAATAGCGAGAACCGATTATATGGAAAACTTCGTAGGCCTTGGATTAGCGATGGATAATTATGCGGATGCGGTTCGTCATGTAACAGTCATAACATAGGGTGACACAGAACTAGCTCCAGTTCATCAATGTAATGTAGGCATGTATTCCGTATATAGTCATACGTGCTTATGGAAAAGAACTTGCATGACATCTTTTGTCCTACCATCCCGTGGCAGCGGGGTCCTATTGGAAACTAAGGGATATTAAGGCCTCCTTTTAATAGAGAACCGGAACAAAGCATTAGCATATAGTGAATACATGAACTCCTCAAAATATGGTCATCACCGGAAGTGGTCCCGATTATTGTCACTTCGGGGTTGCCGGATGATAACACATAGTAGGTGACTATAGACTTGCAAGATAGGATCAAGAACACACATATATTCATGAAAACATAATAGGTTCAGATCTGAAATCATGGCACTCGGGCCCTAGTGACAAGCATTAAGCATAGCAAAGTCATAGCAACATCAATCTCAGAACATAATGGATACTAGGGATCAAACCCTAACAAAACTAACTCGATTACATGATAAATCTCATCCAACCCATCACCGTCCAGCAAGCCTACGATGCAATTACTCACGCACGACGGTGAGCATCATGAAATTGGTGATGGAGAATGGTTGATGATGACGACAGCGACGAATCCCCCTCTTCGGAGCCCCGAACGGACTTCATATCAACCCTCCCGAGAGAGATTAGGGCTTGGAGGCGGCTCTGTATCGTACAACGCCATGATTTCTTCTGTCTGATTTTTTTCTCCCCGAAAGCCAATATATGGAGTTGGAGTTGGCGTCGGAGGGCCACCGAGGGCCACGAGGTGGGGCGTGCCGAGGCGCCCCACCCTCGTGGCAGGTGTGGGCCCCTGGTCTTCATCTTTTGAGAGGATTTTTCTTTATTTTTTCTAAGGTGTTCCGTGGAGTTTCAAGACATTCCGAGAACTTTTATTTTCTGCACATAAAACAACACCATGGAAGTTCTGCTGAAAACAGCGTTAGTCCAGGTTAGTTCCATTCAAATCATACAAGTTAGAGTCCAAAACAAGGGCAAAAGTGTTTGGAAAAGTAGATACGACGGAGACGTATCATAAACCAGTTGGCCAAGAGACCGGTGGTTCCAGTCGGAAGCAAAAGCGTAAAGCCGAGCTAGCGGCACCTGGGGAGATTGCAGCAGTTGCTCAAGGAAAGTTTAAGGGAAAACCTAAGGGGCCCTGGCCTCCTGAGAAGGTAAAGGATCAAGCAGGAAATGATGTGCTGGACTTGCCGTGTCACATCCACACGAAGAAAGATGAGGAAGGTAATCTGATTTACCCAAAGCATACCACTCGGCAATGTCAACTCCTGATCCAACAGTTCCGGGAGAAACAACCCAATGAGAAGGACAAGGAGTCGGACAGAGATGAGGAGGAAGAGGAAGATGACGGTTACCCCAAGGTCAATTCCACCCTCATGATTTTTGCCGATGTTGAGAGCAAGAGTCAGTTGAAGGTCATCAACAGAGAAGTGAATATGGTTGCTCCGGCGATGATGACCATGTACCTGAAATGGTCCCAGACAGCCATCACATTCGACTAGTCAGACCATCCTGGTCGCGTAGTCACCCCCGGGCGGCAAGCGCTGGTGGTCGACCCAATGGTTGGTGGCACTCGACTGACTAAAGTGCTGATGGATGGAGGTAGCGGTCTGAATATCCTGTATGCTGAAACCTTGAAGGGGATGGGCATCCCGATGTCCAAGCTTAGCGAGAGCAACATGAGCTTTCACGGCGTTATTCCCGGAAAGAAGGCCAAATCACTCGGCCAGATCACTCTCGACGTGGTTTTCTGTGACTCCAAGCATTACCAGAAAGAAAAGTTGACATTTGAAGTCGTAGATTTCCAAAGTGCTTATCACGCCATCCTGGGGAGACCGGCGTATGCACGTTTCGTGGCTCGACCGTGTTATGTGTACCTCAAGCTGAAGATGCCTGGCCCCAAAGGTGTGATCACGGTCACTGGCAATCGGCAGAAAGCATAAGAATGTTTCCAGAAAGGTTCCAAAATCGCCGATGCACAGATGGCGGCGGTTGAATTCCAAGAGTATCAGAAGAGTGCAGATCCGAGTGATTTGCTCCAAGCCAAGAAGCCTGCGACAGACTCTGCATTTCAGTCGACTGGTGAAACAAAGCCGATTCATATTCACCCGACCGATCCCAATGCTGCACCGACTCATATATCAACGACGCTCGACAGCAAATAGGAAGAAGCGCTCATCCAGTTCCTCCGTGAGAACTGGGACATCTTCGCATGGAAACCCTCTGACATGCCAGGTGTACCCAGAGAACTGGCTGAGCACCGTTTGCATGTTGACCCCAAGGTAAAACCCATCAAAGAGCACCATTGGCGGTGAGCCGTTCAGAAGAGAAAAGCAATCGGCGAAGAAGTGGCTCGACTGTTGGCAGCAGAGTTCATCCATGAAATCTACCACTCCGAGTGGCTTGCCAATGTCGTCATGGTCCCCAAGAAGGACGATTCACTTCACATGTGCATTGATTTCAAGCATATCAATCGGGCCTGCCCGAAAGATCACTTCCCTCTCCCCCCGTATCGATCAAATTGTTGACTCGACTGCGGGGTGTGAGCGCTTGTCTTTTTTAGATGCATATTCTAGGTATCATCAGATCCGACTGTATGGTCCCGATGAAATAAAAACAACCTTCATCACCCCACTCGGGTGCTTTTGCTATGTCACCATGCCTTTCGGTCTTAAAAATGCCGGAGCCACATTCATGAGAATGATCCGGAAGTGCCTGCTCACCCAAATCAGTCGGAATGTGGAGGCATAGATGGATGACATCGTGGTCAAGTCTCACAAAGGTTCCAACCTATTGACTGATCTCGCAGAAACCTTTGCCAACCTAAGAAGGTACGATATCAAGCTTAATCCGTTAAAGTGCACATTCAGAGTTCTAGGAGGAAAGCTGCTCGGTTTTCTCGTTTCCGAACGAGGGATCAACGCCAATCCAGAAAAAGTTGATACCATCCTCCGAATGAAACGTCCCGTGCGAGTGCATGACGTTCAGAAGTTGACTGGTTGTTTGGCCACCTTGAGTCGATTCATCTCTCGTCTCGGTGAAAAGGCCTTGCCTCTTTACCAATTGATGAAGAAATCTGATAAGTTCGAGTGGTCTAAAGAAGCTGATGCAGCATTTGCAGAGCTCAAAGCCCTGCTTTCCACCCAGCCGGTGCTTGCTGCGCCAATCAGCAAAGAACCTTTACTGCTTTACATTGCACCCACTGGACAAGTTGTCAGTACTGTACTCACGATCGAGCGAGAAGAGGAAGGAACAGCTTACGAAGTTCAACGCCCAGTTTATTATCTCTCTAACGCTATCCTCATTATCAGAAGCTTGTCTATGGAATTTACATGACCATGAAGAAGGTTGCACATTACTTCTATGATCACTCTATTACGATTAAATCGATGGCCTTTTCGTGTGCGAGATCTGAATAACAGAGATGCAACTGGTCGAGTAGCTAAATGGGCGATTGAACTCCTTCCACTGGACATCAATTTTGAGGCAAATAAAGCTATCAAGTCCCAAGCAATCGCGGATTTCCTTGCCGAGTGGATTGAACAGCAACTACCGACTCAAGTTCACTCGGAACATTGGACTATGTTCTTCGATGGCTCCAAGATGCTAAACGGATCAAGTGCTGGAGTAGTATTGGTGTCTCCCTGTGGAGACAAGCTCAATTATGTTCTCTAGATTCACTTTGATTCCTCCAATAATGAAGCAGAATATGAAGCACTTTTATATGGGTTGCGTATGGCCATTTCACTCGGCGTCCGTCGCCTCATGGTGTATGGCGATTCAGATTTGGTGGTTAACCAGGTGATGAAGGAATGGGATGTCAGAAGTCCAGCCATGACTGGTTACTGCAATGCTGTTAGGAAGCTGGAAAAGAAGTTTGAGGGGTTGGAACTTCACCATGTGCCCCGATTGAAAAATCAAGCTGCAGATGAGTTGGCGAAGATAGGTTCCAAGAGAGAGGCCATCCCCTGCAATGTGTTTCTGGAACATATTCATTCACCCTCAGTTCAGGAGGATCCCTTTACAAAAGACTCGCCACAGCCCAAGAGTGCTACAGATCCGTGATAACCCACAAGTATAGGGGCTCACAACAGTTTTCGAGGGTAGAGTATTCAACCCAAATTTGTTGATTCGACACAAGGGGAGCCAAAGAATATTCTCAAGTATTAGCAGCTGAGTTGTCAATTCAACCACACCTGGAAACTTAGTATCTGCTGCAAAGTGTTTAGTAGCAAAGTAATATGATAGTGGTGGTACTTGATAACAAAAGTAAAAACAGACAAAAGTAATGTTTTTGGTATTTTGTAGTGGTATACTTGATAGCAATGGAAAAGTAAATAAGCGAGAACGATTACATGGAAAACTTCGTAGGCACGGATTAGTGATGGATAATTATGGGATGCGGTTCGTCATGTAATGATCATAACATAGGGTGACCAGAACTAGCTCCAATTCATCAATTTAATGTAGGCATGTATTCCGTATATAGTCATACGTGGTTATGGAAAAGAACTTGCATGACATCTTTTGTCATACCCTCCGTGGCAGCGGGTCCTATTGAAACTAAGGGATATTAAGGCCTCCTTTTAATAGAGAACGAAACAAAGCATTAGCACATAGTGAATACATGAACTCCTCAAACTATGGTCATCACCGGAGTGGTCCGATTATTGTCACTTGGGGTTGCGGATCATAACACATAGTAGGTGACTATAGACTTGCAAGATAGGATCAAGAACACACATATATTCATGAAAACATAATAGGTTCAGATCTGAAATCATGGCACTTTCGGGCCCTAGTGACAAGCATTAAGCATAAGCGAAGTCATAGCAACATCAATCTCGAACATAGTGGATACTAGGGATCAAACCTAACAAAACTAACTCGATTACATGATAAATCTCATCCAACCCATCACCGTCCAGCAAGCCTACGATGGAATTACTCACGCTGCGGTGAGCATCATGAAAATTGTGATGGAGGATGGTTGATGATGACGACGGCGACGAATCCCCTCTCCGGAGCCCGAGCGGACTCCAGATCAGCCCTCCGAGAGAGATTAGGGCTTGGCGGCGGCTCCATATCGTAAAACGCGATGATTTCTTCTCTCTGATATTTTTCTCCCCGAAAGCCAATATATGGAGTTGGAGTTGGCGTCGGAGGGCCACCAGGGGGCCCACAAGGTAGGGGGGGGCGCCCAGGGGGACGCCCCCCACCCTCGTGGACAGGGTGTGGGCCCCCTGGTCTTCATCTTTGGCGATGATATTTTATTGTTTTTTCTAAGATGTTCCATGGAGTTTCAGGTCATTCCGAGAACTTTTGTTTTCTGGACATAAAACAACATCATGGCTATTCTGCTGAAAACAGCGTCAGTCCGTGTTAGTTCCATTCAAATCTTACAAGTTAGAGTCCAAAACAAGGGCAAAAGTGTTTGGAAAAGTAGATACGACGGAGACGTATCAATCCGACTGAAGTTGACATCCCAGCCGTGGTCGACTTAGTCATGGAGGTTCTGGTCATCACTCTCGACTGGACAGTGCCGTACATTGCATACGTTCTTAGGAAGGAACTTCCAGAGGATGAAGAGGAGGCTCGACAGATCGTCCAGCGATCTAAGGTCTTTACTGTGATAAAGGGCAGTTGTTCAGAGAGAGTACAACTGGAGTTTGCCAGAAGTGCATCACGCCAGAGGAAGGTTGACTGATCCTCAATGATATTCATTCGGGAACCTGTGGTCACCACGCGTCCTCTCGGACCATCGTGGCCAAAGCATACCGAGCCGGATTTTACTGGCCGTGGGCCAACGAGATGGCTAAGGAAATAGTGGACAAGTGTGAAGGTTGCCAGTTTTACTCCAACATGTCTCACAAACCTGCGTCAGCTCTGAAAATAATTCCACTCATCTGGCCTTTCGCTGTCTGGGGATTAGACATGGTTGGATCTCTGAGGACAGGCAGGAGTGGATTTACTCATGTGCTGGTAGTAGTCGACAAGTTCACCAAATGGATCGAAGCCAAGCCCATCAAAAGCCTTGAAGCAAGCACTGCCGTGAGTTTCATCAAAGAACTTATATTCAGATATGGCGTCCCGCACAACATCATCACGGATAACGGTTCAAATTTCAATTGTGAAGAATTCAAAGCCTTTTGTGCCTCCCAAGGCACGAGAGTCGACTACGCTTCGGTCACTCATCCTCAGTCGAATGGGCAGGCCGAGCAGGCAAATGGATTGAAGCCTCGGTTGATGCATGATCTGAAACACGCAGCAGGAGCTTGGGTCGACGAACTCCCATCCATAATGTGGGGGTTGAGGACAACCCCTAACCGGTCGACCGGAAGGACTCCATTCTTCTTAGTCTACGGAGCTGAAGCCGTGCTCCCCAGTGATTTGCTCCACAATGCACCTCGAGTCGAACTCTTCTCAGAAGAAGAAGCAGAACAAGCTCGGCAAGATGCAGTCGACCTCCTAGAAGAAGAAAGAGAGATGGCCTTGATCTGGTCGACCATTTACCAGCAAGACTTGCGTCGATTTCACGCTAGAAACGTGAGGGGTCGGGCATTTCAAGAGGGAGACCTGGTTCTTCGAGTGGACCAGCAAAGACCTCACAAGCTCGCTCCTGCCTGGGAAGACCCTTTCATCATCACTAAGGCTCTCCACAACGGAGCATACCGTCTCTTCAACGTTGAACATAATAAACATGAGCCATGCGCCTAGAATGCGGATATGCTCCGCCCTTTCTATTCTTAAACATTTAGACTGATGAGATGTAATAAGAAATACCTTTTAGTTTGGTTACCAAAAGACATAATTTACTTCTTCCGAATGATTGTCATTTATTTCTTTTGTACGAATTATCTTAGCTGCAGCCCAGTGCTCGCCTAAGTGATAAAAATCCTACCGAGTGATGAGTCTGCCTCTCACTCAGGGGCTTAGCTGCAGCCTAGTGCTCACCTAAGTGATAAAATCCTAACGAGTGATGAGTCTGCCTCTCACTCGAGGGCTTAGCTGCAGCCCAGTGCTCGCCTAAGTGATAAAAATCCTACCGAGTGATGAGTCTGCCTCTCACTCGGGGGCTTAGCTGCAGCTCAGCACTCGCCTAAGTGATAAAAATCCTACCGAGTGATGAGTCTGCCTCTCACTCGGGGGCTTAGCTGCAGCCCAGTGCTCGCCTAAGTGATAAAAATCCTACTGAGTGGTGAGTCTGCCTCACACTCGGGGGCTTAGCTGCAGCTCAGCGCTCGCCTAAGTGATAAAATTCTACCGAGTGATGAGTCTGCCTCTCACTCGGGGGCTTAGCTGCAGCCCAGAGCTCGCCTAAGTGATAAAAATCCTACCGAGTGATGAGTTTGCCTCTCACCCGGGGGCTTAGCTGCAGCTCAGCGCTCGCCTAAGTGATAAAATCCTACCGAGTGATGAGTCTGCCTCTCACTCGGGGGCTTAGTTGCAGCCTAGTGCTCGCTTAAGTGATAAAAATCCTACCGAGTGATGAGTCTGCCTCTCACTCGGGGGCTTAGCTGCAGCTCAGCGCTCGCCTAAGTGATAAAAATCCTACCGAGTCATGAGTCTGCCTCTCACTCGGGGGCTTAGCTGCAGACCAGTGCTCGCCTAAGTGATAAAAATCCTACCGAGTGGTGAGTCTGCCTCACACTCGGGGGCTTAGCTGCAGCCCAGTGCTCACCTAAGTGATAAAAATCCTACCGAGTGATGAGCCTGCGTCTCACTCGGGGGCTTACCTGCAGCCTAGTGCTCGCCTAAGTGATAAAAATCCTACCGAGTGGAGAGCAAACCTCCCACTCGTGGGCTTAGCTGTAGTCCCGTACTCGCCTAAGTTTGAAAAATCCTACCGAGTGGAGAGCAAACCTCCCACTCAGGGGCTTAGCTGCAGTCCCGTACTCGCCTAAGTTTGAAAAATCCTAGCGAGTGGTGAGCGAACCTCACACTCGGAGGCTTAGCTGCAGTCCCTTACTCGCCTAAGTTTGAAAAATCCTGCCGAGTGGAGAGCAAACCTCCCACTCGAGGGCTTAGCTGCAGTCCCGTACTCGCCTAAGTTTGAAAAATCCTACTGAGTGGTGAGCGAACCTCACACCCAGGGGCTTAGCTGCAGTCCAGTACTCCCCTAAGTTTGAAAAATCCTACCGGGTGGTGGGCAAACTGTCAGGACCGGTTTTCCAATAAAATATTTATTGAGAAGCTGTCCTTTATATAGACCAGTATAGGAAAATCTTCCTTACTAGTAGGCAAATCCTTGATACAGAAATCCAGAAGTACTAAATATTATACAAGGTTGAGCTGAGGCTGCTCAACAATTTATTACAAGCACGCCGATATTATACATAAAGGCGGATATGACACAAGGGTATGGTGGCATAACTACTGACGCGTAAGAAAAGTGGTGGTGGATATGTCACAGTGAAGTGGGTGACATGACTCCTAATCCTACAGCTCATCGAGCGCCGGAGTGAGGCTTGATGATTTTTATTCAGGTAGAGGAAGCATATATGATACAAGTGACCAATTCCAGGATCGCACGGGACTGACTGGGACTCCTCTAGGCGTCTATCGTACTCTTCATCCATAAGATCGCCTTCATCAACATCTGGCCAAATCAACAAGCCAGGTAAGTATTTTGAATGTACTCGCAAGACAGTTTGGACATAAGAATAACAAATGCAAACATGATTCACATGAGCAGATTATTAGTGCACACTCAAATAATAAATTTGCACGGCATGTTTAATAAAAAGGAAGTCAGGCGGTAGTCCTCCTGAAATCCAAATAAAATAACTGAAGACCGATCGGCTGTCTAAAGCGATGCCTCGAAAGGTAAAAATAAATTAACATGCCGCAGTCGGGCGTCAGGGCAACACCACATAAAGGGCTTATATTGAAATGTAAATGACAGTGCGTGCCACAGTCGGACGTCTAAGCAACATCTCGAAAAGGGCTTATAATGAAAGTAAATAGCAAGGAAGCCACAGTCGGACGTCTGAGCGACATCACATAAAGGGCTTATATCAAAAGTAAATATCAAGAATGCCACAGTCGAACGTCTGAGCGACATCACATAAAGGGCTTATATCGAAAGTAAATAACAGGAATGCCACAGTCAGACGTCTGAGCGACATCACATAAAGGGCTTATATTTTACCATTCAAATTCAAGTAGCTCCTGAATTTAAATCATCCCGAGGAAATAACCAGTACATAATAATAAACGGGTTAGTCCATCCACTGGAATAACATTCAGCTCGGTTTACCACTCATGTTTATTCACCGGAGACTGTCACTGAAACTAACACTGAGTCGGTTGATGATACGGACGTTGAGACTGACACTGACATTGACATAGATAAGTTGATCACTGTCCTTGACTATAGATACGGTTACTCGAATGGTTTTGACTCTGCAGAGTTCGTACTCTTTAACCACAGCCAATGGATTTCAGTAGTCACAAAGGACTAGTTCCGTTTACGGTATTTTAGAAGAAACACATCTAACCAGTACACACCCATTCCACATCCTGTTGCCAGGGATCACCCTAGGCAACGTTCAAGCAAAACTTTAAGACGGGGAGGCCACAACCTCGAATAGCATGGGATCAAATTTATATCGTGCGCTCTAAGGGGTGCCCCCCTCTCGGTCCCAACCGGAAACACCCATGCCCCCTGACCTGATGACGGGCTTTAATCCAGGGCCATGGAACCCTCATCACGCCCCCTCTATTTGGTGCGTACGAGGAAAGAGGTTTGCGACTCACTAGACCGCATTCTTTGCAGAAGACATGTGGCAGCACAAAAAAAGGAGAAGAATGGCAACATGACTTGATCCACGTTAATACTGCAGTTAAACGGTTGGCTTAAGACTGGCATGCTTCAACAATACCAGCTTACAACCTATCATGCCACCACATGATCAGGTTGTCTCATCATCATTTAAACTCATCAAATTTCGAAGCTCACTTGTAGCTTGCTTTGCATGCAATATAACATTCACTAATGCTTATATGAGCATGCCATGAGAAAACTACTCAAGTAAACATGCAAGACACTCATCATATCAAAGGTTCAAACATGCTTGCCTGGTTCGGAGTAGTCGGAGTCTAGCTCGGTGAAGTTTGCGGCTCCGTCACCTCCTTCGGTATCTAAGTTATAAAAAAATCGGACACTTAACGTAAATCCGTGCGTGCATAAACGTTTTTCCAAATAATTTTCAAATAAATATGATAAGAAACTAGATAGAAAAATAAAGATGACAGAAGAAGAATCAACTCAAAATCATCTTTTGTTTAAAAGTTATTAAGGTTTTAGTCCAGGGACTCATTTGTAATGAAACAGAAAGTTTCCAGGGGTTAGTTTATAAAAAGACAGAAAACGTTTCAGTTAGAAAACGTATTTTTCCCAAAGGCGCTTTCAAAAAGCGTTTCAAAAAAAGAAAGAAAAAGCTGACGAGGGGATCCCACCCGTCAGGTTTAAAACCAAAATAGAGTCCCGCTGGCGCTCGAAGCTTGCGGTGGTCGCCGGCGTCGATCCACGGCGAGGTAGAGGAAACGAAGGGTACCTACGGACTCACTGAGCTCTTCCGCATCTGTGGGTGGTGGAGTTGGTCGTCGGCGAGCACCACGTAAACGGCGGCCTTCACTCCAGTGGACGGTGGTTCGGGTGGTGATGGATCTCGCCGAGGAGGGCTGCAGACGCCAAATTGAGGCTAGGGTTAGAAGGGTGGGTGCACTAGGAGGTTACTGGCAAGGTTTGGGAGGCGGGGGTGCCCTCACCGGAGAGAATCGTGCCGGAGCCCGAAGTGGATCGGGCGGCTGGAGTCGGGGAAGAAGACCTCCTCGAGGTCCTCCTAGTGGCTGGGCGCGGTTCTAGTGAGTTGGAGGGGTGGTGCTTGGTCGAAGGCGAGCTCGGGGTCACTATTTATAGCCGGCCCGAGGCGGTTCCCGAGAACTAGATAACTCCGGCTAGTGATTACGGTGAGGCGGTGGTCGGCTGGGGGTTTAGGTGGCTAGGCAGCTGCGGATTGGTCCACTGGTTCCATCCCGGGGCTAATCTTGGCAAAACTTGGGCGATACTCCAAGTTTTCGACGGAACGGCCTCACGGGCTCGTCGGCGGCAGAGAGTGCGCTCTGCACCTCTCAGGTCACGGCGATGGTGCTGCAGCATGCACAGGGGAGAGGATGGCCACGCGGAGGCTCCTGGTGGCTTGGGCGGTGCTGGACGGCGCCGAAAGGCAGGGCTGGCCCCTGTTGGCCGCCACGGGTGGTTCTGCCACCGCGGAAGACGCCGACGTTGGCGGGACATGTCGCGACCGACGCTTGCGCCCGCCCAAACGACCGTGTGGCGCACTGGATAAGAAGGAGGAGCAGGGAGCAAGAGGCCAACGCGGGCACTGGCGAGATTGATGCCGCGCTCGAAGAAAGCGACAACGGCAGCGTAAGCGTGTCCTTGAACTTCGAATTTTGGCGAGAGCGATTGCGCCCGGTGTTCGACGAAATGTTTTTGGCATGTGGAAAATTTTTCTTGAGCTGGTCTTTGGTGAGGTGACCTCTTGATGCATCTAGAGGCTGCCTGATTTAACTCAGATTTTTAGGAGAAGAAAAATAATGAATTTCACCAAAAATGGCAAATCTGGTCCAAACTTGCAGCAAGCAAATTTTGAAAAATTTGAATTGTGGACCAGTGGATCTTGATGGATCTAGGTTGAGGGTACTAAGGACTAGCCACAGGAGTTTATTTGGGACCAAAACTCAAAATGAATCTGGTAGTTCCTTTGTAAGTCACCAAGGTCCAAAATAAATGACAGAAATTGATTTGAGGATAAAATAAATAGAATAAAAATCAAAAATGGGTTTAAACTTGCTGGAGTTGGGATATTTGACTTGACAAAAAGTGTGTGTGTGGGGGGGGGGGGGTTTGGAAGACATACCCTACACAGGTCATGGCAAGAGAGAAATCTTTAAATGGAAAAAGAATAAATCCATAATCCATAGGATTTCTTTTTAATAAAAAGAATTGTAAAACCTTCCAATATTATTTGTGTTGAGTCAACACAATATGAAAAACCCTTAAAACCAAAAATCATGGTTGAGAAGGACCTTTCTAAAAACAAATATTTGTCATAGAAGGATTTGAGAAGGAGAGGTCCTCCTTTAAAAAAATTTAAATAACCTCCTTTAAATCAAATAAAGATTTTAATAAAAACCAAATCAAAATTTTGGAGTGTTACACAAACCTCCCACTCGGAGGCTTAGCTGCAGTCCCGTCCTCGCCTAAGTTTGAAAAATCCTACCGAGTGGAATGTCAAGACCATTGCTGAGTGCCTTGCTGATGAGCTGATCAATGCTACTCAAGGATCACCCGATCGGTCGACTGGAACGTCAACACCATTGCTGAGTGCCTTGCTGATGAGCTGATCAATGCTACTCAAGGATCACCCGATCGGTCGACTGGAACGCCAAGACCATTGTTGAATGCCTTGCTGAGGAGCTGATCAATGTTGCTCAAGGATCGCCTGATCAGTCGACTGGCTATTCTTCTCCAGAAGCTGCATCAAGCAAACAGACAACAACTCAAGAGAAAAACGAATTTCGTTCAAAGACTGACGCAATATATGAGATGATAAACCCAAAGTTTCTTAACCGTGGAATAAAGTGCTCGGGAATCAGGCCCGAAGGAGTTTTAACGGTTACAAATTCACTCGGCATTCCAAGGCAAATAAAAGTGAGGCATAATGTTTTTTAATCACTCGGCAGGAGAAGGACTGGCCGGGTCGCAGAAGCTGTCGAGGTTGATGCTGTCAGTGATGCGAGTGGCTGCCTCGAGGAAGGTGTCCATGAAGTCCTGGAAGGAGTGCTTTTTAGTGTTTGCCACTTTGAGAGCTGCCAGTTTGTCTTCCTTAGCCTCCTTGCAGTGCACTCGGACCAAAGACAAGGTGACATCAGCACCACAGCGGGCGGAAGATTTCTTCCACTCTTGCACTCAGCCTAGAATCTGATTTAGTCGAGTCATCAAAGACTCGAGATCTTGAGACATTTCCCCCCGAGGCCAGAGTTCAGCATCCACCTGGGCCATCGCCGCCTTCAGCCGAGCCAGATAAGAAACCGCACCATCTAAGCGCGACTCCAATCGAAGCAGATTCATTGCGGTGTCATCTTTCACCGGACACTTGATGGGGTCGAGACCCGTCTCCACTCGCCCAGTTTCAGCCTCAAAGTCCTGGCACAGTTCTATCCCATTGCAAAAAGTGATGAATCGATGGCGTGACAACAAAGTTCAATCGGTAACAAAGTGATGAGTCGACTGATCATACCTTCAAGCTTCAGAACAAGTTTGGCGGCGAGTTGCTCCAGATAGGACTCTAGCTTGTCGGTCTTAGTCTTGAGGCCGCCAACTTCAGTGGTCAGATTTTCCTTGTCCTTCTTCAGCTGCTCGACTTCCCGATTAGCGTCACGAGATGGCAGTCTTCACCAGCGTTCTCGTCCTCAGTTCTTGACGAAGCGACTTCTAGTCCACAAGCTTCGTCTTCTCGCGTGTGTCACGCCCAATATGCGACCCTATCCAAAAAGGAACTCGAAGGTCCCACCAAGGATAGACCCGCATATTGAAACACTTTTGCAAGGTGGATATCATTACATCAACATTACATAAATAGATGGGGATACATACAAAAGGCATACAATGTCGCACAAATACAATATCATCATACAAGAGATCAACATCCGACTACGGATGATACATAAACAGAAACTCAAACAATATCCACCCTGCTAGCCCAGGCTGCCGACCCGGAACCTATCCCCTGATCGAAGAAGAAGCAGAAGAAGAACTCAATGCAAGCAAGCATCGCTCTCGCGTCATGATCATCGCATAACCTGTACCTGCAACTATTGTTGTAGTAATCTGTGAGCCACGAGGACTCAGCAATCCCATTACCATGGGTATCAAGACTAGCAAAGCTTAATGGGAAAGGAAGGAGTAAAGTGGTGAGGTTGCAGCAGCGACTAAGCATGATATGGTGGCTAACATACGCAAATGAGAGCGAGAAGAGAAACAAGCGGAACGGTCGTGAAGCTAGCAATGATCAAGAGGTGATCACGAACACCTACTTCGTCAAACATAACACGAAACCGTGTTCACTTCCGGACTCCGCCGAGAAGAGACCATCACGGCTACACACGGTTGATGCGTTTTAATTCGGATCTGGTGTCAAGTTATCTACAACCGAACATTAACAAATTCCCATCTGCCACATAACGCGGGCACGGCTCTCGAAAGTTTATACCCTGCGGGGTGTCCCAACAGCCCATGACAAGCTCTCGCAATCAACGAAGAATAGACCTTCTCCGGGAAGACCCAATCAGTCTCGGAATCCCGGTTTACAAGACATTTCGACAATGGTAAAACAAGACCAGCAAAGCCGCCCGATCGTGACAATCCCGATAGGAGCTGCACATATCTCGTTCTCGGGGCAACACGGATAAGCGAAGCGTACATACCAAACGAATCCAAGTTGCCAAGGAATGGTCCCTTACGGTGCTCTAGTTTGGACCAACACTTAGACAAGCATTGGCCGGGGGCTATAATAAAGATGACCCTCGGGTTGGCCGACCCAAGGGAAAAGGATAGGTGGTGGTGAGGCAAATGGTAAAACCAAGGTTGGGCCTTCTTTGGACAAGTTTTATTCAAAGCGAACTGTCGGGGGTCCCATAATCACCCGACAGCGTTAGGAGCATAAAATCCGGGAACATAACACGGTATGGCGGAAACTAGAGGCGGCAAGAGTGGAACAAAACACCAGGCATAAGGCCGAGCCTTCCACCCTTTACCAAGTATATAGATGCATTAATAATATAAGAGATATTGTGATATCCCAACATAACCCTGTCCACCATGGAGCAATCTTCAACTTCACCTACAACTAGCAACGCTATAAGAGGGGCTGAGCAAAAGCAGTAACATAGCCAAACAACGGTTTGCATAGGAAAGGTGTCAAAGGTTAGAGGTTCATGGCAATTTGGGAGGCTTGATGAGCAAAAGATAGGTAGCGCAGCAAAGTGATAGAACGAAGCAACTAGCATAGCAATGATAGTAGTGAGATCTAGGGTAGCGGTCATCTTGCGTGAAATCCCGCAAGAAAGAAGAACAAGTCCATGAAGAAGATGAAGCCACAAAGACGAACCACACGTAGACGAACGCATCCTCACGATCGCAACGAAACGGGAACTATCGAGAAGAAGCACACAACATGGTAAACACACCACCCATGAACAAGGCATGATGCACAACCAAGCATGATGCATGACAAAACTAGATGAAGCTACTCACGACAAGAGATGAAGCATACAAGAGCAACGCATCAAGGCAAGTTTAAATGAGGCCGGGAGCAACATACAACAATTCCGGAAAGTCCTCATATGCAAATTTCGAAATTGGTCCAGAACTGAATAAACATTAAATTGAAGTTGTTAAACAACAAGTTAAGATGCACCAATATGATCTACACGAAATTCTAGTCAAGTTACATATAAAGTTCATTAGATTCGGAGCTACGGGCTAGAAGATATGAGCAAAACAAGTTAAACATGGCATTGATGCAAAATGCACCCAAACATCAAGCAAACACACCAAAACAAGGATGCAACATGATAATATGAAGCTACATGCAAAAACAAGCAAGTTTCATATAGAGCACACTCAAAAGCGAACAGCGGTGCAACACACACACACTATACAAGTCATAACAACAATCATCCATAATGACAACTAGGCATATTGCAAGCATCAAAACAATATGCTACAGCACTAACATAATAACAAAAGGCATGGGCATGAAGTACACGTAAAGCATAACAAAACATGAACACTGAGCTATCTCCGAAATCACTAGAACATGCTCCAAAACACATGGTAAGATTGCAAATAATAACAGTTTAGAGACTTTAGCGAGAAATAACATCAGGTTGCAATGTTTAGAGCTATCAAACAACATGTTACAGGAACATATCATGGCAAACAAAGGCATGGCATGAATCTACTAATTGCATAGATCAAAAGTCCCTTACTGACCATGAGCCAAAAAGGATCAGTCAAAATGATGACACCCATGTAAACATGGCAAGTTATATTACAGATTCATACATGGCAGGAACAACAATAAGTAGGCATGTTCGTGAGCTTGAACCACTCACCACAGAGCAATACATGGCATGGCAAGGCAACCAACAGTAAGAAGACATGTTTGTGAAGTTAAGCATGACAAGTGCAAGGTCATAGGGTGCATGGAACACTAGCAAAACACATGGGAACAAGTGAACTTAGTGTTAACAGGCTGATAGCAACATTTTCAAGCAACTTTGGAGCAAGATATGAACAATCTACAACAAGCTATAAATGCAACCAGGGGCATGAATGGATAGAGCAAGACATGTAGATCAAAACATATTTATAGAACATCTCCAGATTATTCATAGAATGATTAGTAGCAACATGTTTACATAGCAACAAAATATAACAGAATCTGCCAGGAAAACAGCAACAGCAAGTACACTACTTGACAAGCTCGATTCACTCACCAAAAGTCATTGCATGACAAGATAAGCATAGCATCATCAAGAAGACATGTCTGTAAAACAAACCAAGTCAAGAACAAGTCCATAGCATGCAAGGATCAAATATAGCAACCTTGGCCAAATTGAATAACATGTAAACAATCTGCCAGGAAACATTTTGAAGCAAAGGTAGAGCACTCAAATGACATGCAAGGCTACTCCATAATTTCAGAAAAGGGCATTAATGGATATACAATAACCATATGTTCAAAACATCCTTACTTAAGTATCTCTAAATATGCATGGATCTCTCTGTAGCATCAAGTTTACATGGCATCAAAATAACAGCAGAACCGGGACTAAAATCAGCAATATCACGAAGTCTAGTTTGCATGCTTGTGCTAGTCACCACATTGATCACAAAAATACATGGCATACACCCCTGGAAAGATGGCATGGCATAGATCAAAACACATGTAGAGCTCAACCTCATAGGATGCACACATCAACCATGGCAAAAATGACAAATGAGCATGTTATAACAGTTTCAGCAGATTAACATCAACATGCACTCTTCCAACAGCACTTTGAGAATCAAGATGAGCTCAAATGAAAATGATGCAGTGGAATGAAATGAAGTACTCTTCTAGACGAACAATTTGACGTATTATACGCACGAAACGGAGCTACGGATGCAGAGATACAGCAAGATGAACATGGCATGATTATGTAAGTAAATTCGGTACTTAGGGAAAAATCGAGGTTAACCTTCGGGCACGCGAACCGAGGTAGCGCCCGATCTCTCCGGAGATCAGCCGGAGGTGGCCGGGAGAAGGCGGGAGGTGGCCCGGACGGATCGGTCGGATCCGGCGGCGCGGTGTGGCGTGGGCGCTAAAGGCGGCGGCGGCGGCGAAGCGGCCGCCCGCCCGGCGGCGCTTAAAGGCGAAGCGGCGGCGAAGAAGCGCGGCGAAAGCGCGCCGGCGGCGGTGAAAGCGCATGGCGACGCGCGCGCGCTGGCGAGATAAGCGGCGAGGCAGGCGGCGGACTAACGGCGGCGGAGATAACCTCGGGCAGGCGGCAAAAGGGCGCGGGCGGCGGCGGCAGGCGGCAGTGGCGTGGCGTGGCAGCGTGGCGTCAGCGCATGAGGCGGCTCGGTGAGCCAGTGGCGGTGTGAGACAGGCCCAGGTGTATGTAGGCTCAGCGGGCAGCATGGCCTTGAGGACAGCAGCGGAGACACGTGGCGCCTGGGATTCGGCGGGGGCGGTGGCGCGGACATGTCCGGCGGGGTCCGGACGTGTCCGGCTGCAGGAGGAGGACAAAGGCTAGGGTTCATCCGCGAATTTTGGGGGGAGGGGCTTATTTATAGGTAGAGGGAGCTAGGAGAGTCCAAATGGGGAGCGGTTTTCGCCCACATGATCGTGATCGAATGACCGAGAGCATGGAGGGGAGTTAGGTGGGTTTTGGGCCACTTTGGAAGGGGTGTTGGGCTGCAACAAAAGAGGCCTTTGCGGTTACCCGGTTAACCGTTGGAATATCAAACGACCTCCAAATGGCACGAAACTTGACAGGCGGTCTACCGGTGCTATACCAAGGCCGCTTGGCAAACCTCGGGCCATTCCGAGAAAGTTTAACACCCGCTCACGAAGAGAGGCAAGAAGGGGACGCCGGAGGGCATAGGAGTGCCGGATTGCAAAACGGACAACGGGGAAAATGCTCGGATGCATGAGAAGAACACGTATGCAAATGCGATGCACATGATGACATGATATGAAATGCAGATGATGACATGGCAAAGTGTAACACGCAAGCAAATGACATGGCAATGACGACGAATAACTGGCGGACACCTTGCGCATCGAATCCGGGGCGTTACAGCGTGCTTCCTTCTGAGTGGCTGCTAGATCCAGATCCTTCTGCTCCAAAGCCTCCTTCATCCTCTCTAAAGAAACAACACTCTTCAGACGAGACTGAAGTTGACGATTTTCACTAGGCACATCTGCTCGTGTGAAATCACTCGGTTCAAAGAGACTGAAGTAAAAACTAGTGCGAAGTATGAAGCTACAAAACAGACAAAATGGTCGAGCAATTACCTCCCATGATGGCCATCTCTTGTTGGGCAGTCTTCAGATTCTTCTTCGCAAGTTCGAGGTCAAGTTCAACGCTGATATGCTTCTTCTTTAACTCGGTGAGCCGAGCTCCAAGATCACAAGAACTCTGCAGCCAGAAAGACAGATATGTTAGTCGACAGATACAAGAAACAGTGAAAGCAAAGAATTACTCTAAGACTACTGCCGAATCAAATATTCAATAGTAGTCTCGGCGACTACACCCAGTGGGTGCACTTAGCGTGCCCCCACTGGATCAGATCAATACTCAGCATGAGTTCAAAAAAAGAGAGATACATTATTAGACATTTTTGAGGAAATCGTTAACTGGTAGCTGCTCGGTTGGCTGGCGAGTAGGGGATTAATAGGCTAATCGGCAAGTTAATCGGCCATTTAATCAATTAATCGGATGATTTATCGGTTTATCAACTACTCGGTGACCCTAGGAGTAGGGATTTATCGGCAAGTTAACTGGTTAATCGAACGATTTCTTGAACAGGGTTATTAGACCTCAGTCGACTGCCAGCAGCCAACCGTGGTCTCGGGGACTACACCTAGTGGGTGCACTCGACGTGCCCCCACTAATTCGAAAAAGTGCAGAATTGAAGATTTCCTGAGTTCTAACCAAAGGAACACCAAGTGGGTGATATAAAGCGACATTCAAAAGTTGATCGAATTTCTTGACGACGGACATTAGTGCGAAGGCGATGCTGGTGTTGTAAGCTATCTGATTGGCTTCATGCATCACTTTCACCTGCTCCATGACAAGATTCGCCTGGCGAAGAGCTTCCCTAGCGGCACCAGGTGAGTCGTCTGGAATCTGATATGTAGCAAAGAGGGATGGCTCCAGAGGGGTCGAAGTAGTTGCCAGGTCGGATGAGTGGAGTTGCACCGGTGCAGCAGGTGTCTGTGCAGTCGACCCCGACGGACGATTAGTCATCAACGGGTTAGCAAATGTGACGTTGGTCCAGACTATCGCCTCCGGCGCCGGTGTCGACTGAGGGACCTGGACTTCAAGCTTCTTCCTGCTTGAGCCTCCACTCTTCTTCCTCCTCTCCTGTAGAGGCACTTCTTCTTCTTCGTCATTAGGAAGCACAACAATATCTTGCGGAGCTACATAAGAAGAGAAGTATCAAATTTTCAGTCAATGGACCACCCACTCGACTAAACAGAGCTTGGTCGAACGAACTTACCAGCTCGTGAGGTGGCCTCTTAAATCTCTGGGGCCTTGTCAATGTCCATGTCGATGGCGGCGAGAGGTGTGGGGCTGGAAGGGCGCAAGAATTGGTCGGTCGGATCAAGAAAATCTTGATCGACTTCACGGAAAACAAACAAGATACCCACCACGAGGCAATGGGGACATCCATCTTGATCTTGTGGCAATGTCTTCGGGCCTTGGAGGAACAACTTTAGGCTGCTTGGCCACCTTCTCCATCGGCTCCGGGTCGGCGTCCGAGTCGCGCTTGAGTATTGCTTTTCGGACCCACACCTTTTCCGCGCCCGCCAACCGGATCATGCTGCTGTTTGGATCGACGTTCGGAGCGCGGCGGCGAATCGACTTCCTCCTCCTCGTCCTCCTCGTCGTCTCCCTGAGAATCCCACTCGGCACTATCTTCCGCGCTGTCCTCCCCCTCCCGGGCCTGTTCCAAAGCATGTTCACCGTTGGGCATCTCAGTGAACACCTGCAGAACAAATTGGTCGAACAAGAGTCGATCAATATCAAGTGCAGTCGGAGCATGAGTGAGAAGCAATCGGAACAAAAAGCATACCTTGTCGGGTGGGTTTATGCTGCTAAAGGGAACAACTCGCCTGGATCCTCTGAGATTGTCCTGATTGCCAGTGACGCTCCTCAGCCACAAAGCCACTGTTTCAGACGACACTTCTTCTGGATGGACCCGGGCGGTGTCATCCGGTCCGGAATACAGCCACATCGGGTGATTGCGGGCCTCGAGAGGCTGGATGCGTCGAGTGAGGAATACCTCCAACAGATCCAGACCTGTAACGCCATCATTGATAAGCTGAACCACCCTATCCACCAACATCCTCGTCTCCATGGTCTCGCCAGTAGTCACATTCCGTGGACCAGGAGTCTGGACTCGGTCAAATGAGAAGTGGGGAAGGCCAGTCGACTGACCTGGAGCTGCGACATCTTGGCAATAGAACCAAGTCGACTGCCAGCCTCTAACAGAGTTAGGAAGAGTCATGGCAGGAAAGGCACTCCCTTTCCTATTTTGGATACCTAAACCCCCACACATCAGGATAACATAGGTTTTCGAGTCACTGGACTTTGCCTTTTTTACCGATTGGGAACGAATGGCGAAGATGTGTTTGAAGAGACCCCAGTGCGGTCGACACCCCAAGAAGTTCTCACACATCGACACGAAAGCAGCTAAGTACGTGATGGTGTTGGGAGAGAAATGGTGGAGTTGAGCACCGAAAAAGTTCAGGAACCCCCGAAAGAAAGGATGCAGGGGAAGTGAAAAACCGCGGTCGACGTGGGTGGCGAGCAGGACACACTCACCCGGTCGAGGCTGAGGACTCATCTCCCCCTCCGGCAACCTCGCCTCTCCCTTGACGATCAACCCCGACTCCGCCAGCTCGTCCAGGTCCGCCTGCCGAATGGAAGACCGGATCCAATCGCCCTAGATCCAGCCCGGCGGCAGCCCCACGCGCGACAACGACCCGCATTGCTACTTCTTGCCCTTCGCCACCTCCTTCGTCTTCTTCGCGCGCTCTAGTGCCGCCGTATTGTCCTTCACCATGGCAACGGGGCAGCAGCGTCAGAGCGGAAGAATAAGGTGCCGCGGAGAAGCGGAGAAAGAAGAAGGAAGAGAAGAAGTGCACAGTGCAGAAGCCTCGGTCCGGTCACCTTATAAGAGATTGTTTCCGAGTGGCTGACGTGTGGGACCAGGCGATCCCGTCAAATCCCGCAACAGTCACGCGCAGTGTATGTGGCGAAAAAGATGGCGCGGGAATCGAGGAATCACTATTTATCCGCTCCGCCGCTTCGGCACTCCCCGTCCGGCGCGTTTCCCCGAAATTTCGTATCCCGTGAAATCTGGGATACACTGCAGGCAATCGCGCCTAGGATCCCACGCTCCAACACAACATTCGGCACATGAGGTCACCAGCTCACTCGACTATCCACTGAATGGACCAAGGCAACTGAGTCGACGCCGAATACCAACGCAAGTTTCGGACTTGCAGAAAGCACTCGCGAGGTCCCGAAGCTCAGAACAGGTTCAATTTCAGCCTACTCTGCACTCGCGCCTTAATCCATTCGGGGGCTACTGATGAGGATATAGACCTGGGGTAGGGTCACAGGCATGACCTACACGTCCTACCCAAGGTCACTACCCCAAAAGATAAGAACACCAAGAATCCACTCGACAACCGGATCACTCGACCATCATTCCCCACCGTCACTCGACTATATGGGGAATCACTTTCGACTATCTCGAAGACCGAGTCGGAAGAGCGCTGTGACCGTGCATTCACTCCTTAGTCTTCATGAGCATTAATAGTATTTAAGATTGTCGTTACCTGTAACTCCCTCACTTTATGTACATTAGGCCCTTCGTAATGGAGGTGGGCGGGGGTCCTGGAGCACTCTATATAAGCCACCCCCCTCCTCTGAGACAAAGGTTCGCACCCCCTGTAACACAACACACATAAACCAATCGACCGCCTCCGGGCACCGAGACGTAGGGCTGTTACTTCCTTCGAGAAGGGCCTGAACTCGTAAACCTCGTGTGTACATCTTCGCCATAGTTAAGATCTTGCCTCTCCATACCTATCCCCCTTTCTACTGTCAGACTTAGAACGACGACACCCGTCAAGCCCATTGCTAGGGGCATCAGCAGGACCACTGCCAGGCCCAAACAACTCGGCAGGCACCCGTGTGGCAACATGCGTCTTCCAGGCCAACTCAGCACACACCTGCGTGGCGGCATGCAGATCTTCGTGGAGGCTGCACCATCGTGCCACCTCAGCTGCTTGCCTGCCTACGTGGCACCACATGCATCGCTGGCCAGGGCGCGTGTCAAAGCGAGGAGGAGCGGCAATGGACGGGACGGGCCTCGCTCCTGTCCTAGATAAAGTGAGGGGACACCAAAGCCGCGCATTAAATGCGTCTTGTCATGTAATACGAGCGATAAGCTCGCAGCATTGTAGGCCTTTCCACCTCCTGTGTGCCACTGTGGTAGCCCCTTTCGCCTATAAAAGGAGGCCCATGGCATACTGGAAAAGGATTCACCTCTTTCGAACCACACAGCGCCCGTAGCTAGTTCAAGAGATCAAGAACACTCAATACATCCACCAAGCAGGACTAGGTTTTACGCATCCCCGCGGCCCGAACCTGGGTAAACGATCCTGGTGCTGACTGTTGATCCTGCTCTTCTCACAACCCCGTGCCCCGCAACCATAGTAGGGATTCTTGTGATCCCATAGGTGTCGTTTCCCACCGACATCTTTGGCGCGCCAGGTAGGAGGCTCAATTGTGATAATCTGGTCCAATAGTTGGCCTAGCAGTTCTTCATCGCCATGGCTCCTAAGAAGAAGACAACCACGGCGATTGGTTCATCCGGGACCGGACTGCCATTACCGGTGCGGACCAGTAGTGGGCCAGTCACGGAGAGAACCCGTGGCGCGGCCCGTGAACATCCACATCACCCTGGCAGTCCAGGCCTGGTGAGCGGGGTCATTCATACGCCAGGCAACGAGCCATGCGTCGCGGGCTCCAGAGATGGAGTCAGGCCCCCGCAGGCGGCGCGGGGCCCTCCAAGGGCTCCGTCATGCCACCAGACGGTGGCGTGGCGACCTCCAAGTCGCCAACACCAGCACCCATGGCGCATTCTTCTCAGGTTGTGCGCGATGAGCGGCGCCGCCCTACTGGTGACCTTGAGCGCCGCCCTGGGAAGAGTCCCATGCGCCCTTCACAGGATGAGGAGGCCCAGCATGCGCGCCAAGGTGCTGGCGGAGGTGGCGAATGGCCGCGGGGCCGTGATGGGGCTCCTTCTAACGCGGTTAGAAGTCGAGGCACATCGTGGTCCACACAGCTTTCAGCGCCACCCACGCCAGCAGAAGCCCTAGCACGCGCGCAGCTGCTCCTCGATTTTCCTCCCGCTGCGGAGAAGCTTGAAGAATGGAGGGCCACCATCCGGAGCCTCGTTGGCATCACCAACAACGATGAGTTGCGGCCGGCGGGACCCGTAGGTCGTCGCTCCGTCGAGCCACCGCATGCCAGCGGAGGCCGGGCCGAAGGCGATGCGGCCACGGTGCACTCCCCTTTTCCATCCCGGCCACCGCGGGTGTCGGTCCATCGCGATGATGCTCGTGATGATATTTGCGTAGCGTCGTCCGACCCGTGAACCGTCCGCGACCAACGCCAAGTTCTTCGGGAGCGAGTTCATGAAGACGCTCAAACCACCACCGAGCACCGGCGTGACGCGCGCCACCAGTCGGACAGGCGGGCAGGGCCTACTACGGACCACCTAGCACCGGGACGCTATGGTGGCCTACCCTACGAGGTGGGTTGTCCGGCCTTCACCCGTGAGCTGCGGCAGTTCCAGTGGCCCTCCCACCGCACGTTCAAGCCCAACGTTGGCGAGAAGTACAACGGCAGACTCACCCGTCGGAGTTCCTCAGCATCTACACCATCGCGATGCAAGCTGTCGGGGCTCGTGACGATAAGGTGCTCGCCAACTATTTTCCATTGGCACTCAAGCCCAATGTTATGTCATGGTTGATGCACTTGCCAGTAGACTCCATTTCTTCTTGGGCGGATCTGTGTCATGAGTTTGTTGGCGCCTTTACTGGAGGCCACCAAGCTCATGCCCAGGAGAGCGACTTGCACATCATCCCCCAGAAAGAAGGAGAGAACTTGCGTAAGTACATCCAAAGGTTCAGCCGAGTGCAGTACAACATCCCCGACGTTCATCCTGCCGCCGTGATCAGTGCATTCCTTCAGAATGTGCACAATCGTAAAATGCGTGAAGAGCTGGCAATGAACAAGGTTAGGGATGTGGCCAAACTCTATGTTCTGGCCGATCAGTGCGCTCATGCTGAGGAGGGAAGGAAGTACCCCGGCAAAGACGCCGGCGCGGAAACTGACTCCACGGATGATACCGCCACCCCGACGAAGAAGGGCCGACGCCATAACAGGAAGTGCAAGGGCAAGACCATGCTTGCCGTCGAGGGATCTGACGACACCGGCGCCACCAAGAAACCCAAGGGATGTGACCCCGGCAAGGAGGTTGCCGGGTGTGCCGGTTGCCGAGCCTTGGCGGCTGCTGATAAGCTAGTGGGCTCCAACAAGCAGTATTGCAAGATCCACCACACCAAAGGCCACGATCTCTAGAACTGCCGACAAGTGGAGCTGCTCGCTGAGAAGCAGAAAGCCAAGTATGAGCCGCGGAACAAGGAGAAGGGCCAAGAGGGTGCCGAGGGATCCGGCAAGAAGCGTGGTGGCCAAGGAGGCCGCCGCGGCAAAGATAATCAGCAGGAGAGGCCTGCCCTGGGCCGTGACAAGAAGCAGGAAGACGATGATCATGACGAGGACGATGAGTTCGGCGACCACGAGTTCCAGAAAGCCACAAAAGCCATGTGCATCGATGGTGGCGCCTCGCTGCATACATCCCACCGCCAGCTCAAGTAGTGGGCGCGTGAGATCACAGCAGTGGAGCCGTCGCTCGACACACGGAAGCCGCTGAGGTGGTCCAACACGCCTATCATCTTCGACACCGAGGACCATCCTGGCGCACACTCTGCGATCGGTGCTTGCCGTTGTTGGTCTCACCAACAATCCACAACCTCAAGGTGACGAAGATGCTGGTTGACGGCGGGGCCGGTCTGAACTTGATCTCGCCTGTTGTGATCAAGAGGCTATAGATCCCTGATGGAGACCTCGAGGAGACGGGCACGTTCCAAGGGGTCAACCCAGGAGGAGCCAACCGAAGGGAAAGGTCACGCTGCCCGTGTCGTTCGGAGGCGTGCTAAACCACAGGATGGAGAGGATTGTCTTTGATGTAGCCGAGATCCCCTTGCCCTACAATGGGATCCTCGGCCGCCCGGCACTAGCCAAGTTCATGGCGGCTTCACATTACGCCTACAACACGCTAAAGATGTCGGGGGCGATGAACATCATCACCGTACCCTCCAACAAGAAAGACGCGTTGATCTGCACCGACCAACTCTACCCGGAAGCAGTTGCAGCAGTTGCCGCCAAGGCACCTGCTCCTGCCGATGGAGCCCCGGGAGGGAAAAAGACCGGCGAGACCCCTCGCACCCACTCCGGCAAGAGAACCTCTTCGGGGTGTTGCGCTCCCGTTGAGGATGTGCCAGAGAGCTCCACTGGCAAGAGCAAGAAGTCCAGAGCTGCACCACCAGAGACCAAGAAGGTGCCCATCAAGGAGGACAGCACGGAGAAGAGCTTTTACCATAAGCTCCACCCTCAATAGCAAATAGGAAAGCGAGATCTTCACTTTCCTGCGGGCAAATGTCGATGTGTTTGCATGGCAAGCCTCCAACATCCCCGGCGTTCCCAGGGAAGTGATTGAGCACCATCTTCTTGTCTGCCCTCATGCACGGTCCGTCAAGCAGAAGGTCAGGAAGCAAGCTCTGGAAAGGCAGGAGTTCATCACGGAGGAGATCAGGAAACTAGAGGCGGCAGACTTGGTAAGGGGAGTGCTCCACCCGACATGGTTGGCCAACCCGGTAGTGGTGCGCAAGGCAAACGGGAAGTGGAGACTGTGTATTGATTACACAGACATCAATAAGGCTTGTCCACAGGATCCTTTCCCGTTAACGCACATCGACCAGATTGTCGACTCCACAGCTGGGTGTGACCTGTTATCATTCCTCGACGCCTACTCAGGGTACCACTAGATCTTCATGACGAAATAAGACGAGGAAAAGACAACATTCATCACCCCATGTAGTACGTATTGCTTTTTACAGATGCCTTTCAGGTTGAAGAGTGCTGGCTCAACTTCCCAAGGGCAGTCCAAATTGGTTTTGAGCCCCAGCTACATAGAAATATGGAAGCTTATATGAATGACATATTGGTAAAAACCAAGGACAAAGCAACACTTGTGCAAGATCTGGAGGAAACATTTGCAACCTGTGCAAGATCAACCTCAAGTTGAACCCTGAGAAGTGTGTTTTCGGCGTCCCGTCCGGCAAGCTTCTCGGGTTCTTTGTGTCGCAGCGCGGGATCGAGGCAAACCCAAACAAGATCAAGGCCATACAGCAGATTGAGGCACCCAAACGGATTAAGGACGTGCGTCGGCTCACTGGCTGCGTTGCTGCCATGAGCAGATTCATCTCCAAGTCCGCGGAGGGTGCCCTTCCTTTTTTCAAGATCTTGAAGAAAACGGGCCCAGTGGAGTGGACCCCAGAGGCCAAGGCAGCGCTGCAAGACTTGAAGAAGTACCTCTCCTCTACCTCAGTGCTGGTTGCGTCGAAACCACAAGAACCGTTGCTGCTGTATCTAGCGGCAATGAATCAGGTGGTCAGCGCCGCACTAGTGGCGCAGAGAGAGGTGGACGAGGAGGCAGCGGCAGCGGCAGAGTCAACAGATGGCGAGCCGGACCCCCCCCGGTAGGGCTCGGTCCTGGCAAGACTGAGTCCCAGCGAGTGGCCCCGATCTGACGACAGGGCCAGCATTTGGGTGAAGTGGCCTTGAAGAAGAAGAAAATGGTTGACACCGGTTTGCCGTCGGCTCCCTCTTGCGAGGCTAGGTCAAAATACTCGGTGTGCAAAAATTGCTCTTGACCTCCTTATGGCCTCGAGGAAGCTGCGTCATTACTTCAAGCGCGCGAGATCACCGTAGTCACCGCCTCCCGTTACCTTGATCTGCATAACCCAAATGCAATGGGGAGGATCGTGGAATGGGCCTGGAGCTGTCGAGTGTCGGTTTAAAGTTGAAGTACCTCGGCGATTGAGCGAGTCTTGGCGGAGTTTGTTGCGAGAATGGACCTCGGCGCCCGGCGAAAGTACAGAGACCACTCTCCCGGCAAGAAGCGAGCCGCAAGCTGGATCATGTACTTTGATGCGGCTTTTTGCTGCAAGGCACGGTCTTTGGTGTGCTGCTTATCGCACCACCGAAGAGCACCTCAAGTATGTCATCCAAATGCACTTTCCCCGGGAGATGTCAACTAACAACACCGCCGAGTAAGAGGGTTTGCTTGCCGGTCTCAGGATCGCGGCGGACCTCCGAGTCAAAAAGCTCATCGTCAGGTGTGATTCGCAACTCGTCGTCAGGAAGATCAACAAAGATTACCAAAGCCCGTTGATGGAAGCCTGCATCGATGAAGTGAGGAAACTGGAGGAGCGCTTTGACGGTATACGAGCGGAGCATGTCCCTCAGACGGAAAACGACATCGCCGACTACTTGTCAAAGCGCCCTGCCCTCAACATACCTGTGGAACCAGGTACTTTTGTGCTTCAGTTAACTCGACCATCCGTTGAACCATCAACTGGGCAGAACAAGCGGAGGAAGCTAGGCCCCGACAAGTACTTCCCCACTGAGCTCCCCGGAGCCGCTGGCGAAGATGCTGCTGTGAATGTCGATCCTGCCGCGGGGCAACCGACTCCAGTAGGGCCTTAGACCATAGCCGTAGAGACGGCCACTCCCGTGGCAGAAGAGATGCCTTTGGTCCTTGTCGTTGAGCCACAGGCTCTGGCATGGACGTAGCACACCGTCCGATTCCTCCAAAAAGGAGAGCTTCCTCAGGAGCAGGAAGAGGCAGAAAGAGTAGCCCGCCGGTCTGCTCTATACCAATTCATTGACAACGTATTGTATAGAAAAAGACCGAATGGGGTGAAATTGAAGTGCGTCTCCCGGGAGGAAGGACTAGAGCTGTTGGCAGAGATACATGGAGGCATATGTGGCTCCCACATAGGGTTGAGGGCCCTTGCTGGCAAGGCTTTCCGGCAAGGTTTCTTCTGGCCCACCGCCCTCCAGGATGCAACGGCACTAGTAACCAAGTGTGAAGCATGCCAGTTCCATTCAAAGAAGCTTCATCAACCAGCTCAAGCCCTTCAAACCATTCCTCTCTCCTGGCCCTTCTCGGTCTGCGGGCTCGACATATTGGGTGTTGGGGAACGTAGTAATTTCAAAAAATTTCCTACGCACACGCAAGATCATGGTGATGCATAGCAACGAGAGGGAAGAGTGTTGTCTACGTACCCTCGTGAGACCGGCGAAGCGATCACAATGTAGAGGAAGTAGTCGTCACGTTCTCCTCGCGATCAACCGATCAGCGCCGTTACTCGGCGCCTCCGAGTTCTTGACACACGTACAGCTCGGTGGCGCTCCTCGGGCTCCAATCCGGTGAGAGCTTGGGAGGAGAGTTCGTCGGCCTGACGGCGTGGTGGCGATCTTGATGTTCTACCGGCGAGGGCCGCCTAAGCACCGCCACGATATGACCGAGGTGGATTATGGTGGAGGGGCACCGCTGCAGCTAAGGAACAATCTCAAGGATCAACTTGTGTGTTCTAGGGTGCCCCCCCCCGTATATAAAGGAGCAGGGGGTGCGGCCGGCCCTAGGAGGAGGCGCGGAGGAGTCCTACTCCCAGGAGTAGGACTCCCCCCTTCCTAGTTGGATTAGGACTTGGGGGGGGGAAGAGGGAAGAGGGCTGCCCCCTCTCCTTGTCCTATTCGGACTAGGGGGGGGGAGGCGCGGCCTGCCTGGCCGGCCCTTCCTCTTCTCCTCGTGGCCCACTAAGGCCCATTAACCCCGGGAGGTTCGGTAATCCCGGTGTTCGGTAAAATCCGATTTCACGGAACCATTCCGAACTCAAACATAGGCTTCAATATATCAATCTTTATGTCTCGACCATTTGAGACTCCTCGTCATGTCCGTGATCACATCCGGGACTCGAACTTCTTCGGTACATCAAAATACAAAACTCATAATATAACCGTCATGAAACCTTAAGCGTGTGGACCCTACGGTTCGAGAACAATGTAGACATGACCGAGACACGTCTCGGTCAATAACCAATAAGCGGGACCTAGATGCCCATATTGGCTCCTACATATTCTCGAAGATCTTTATCGGTCGGACCGCATAACAACATCGTTGTTCCTTTGTCATCGGTATGTTACTTGCCGAGATTCGATCGTCGGTATCAATACCTAGTTCAATCTCGTTACGGCAAGTCTCTTTACTCGTTCCGTAATACATCATCTCGCAACTAACTCATTAGTTGCATTGCTTGCAAGGCTTATGTGATGTGCATTACCGAGAGGGCCAGAGATACCTCTCAGAGCATTGGAGTGACAAATCCTAATCTCGAAATATGCCAACCCAACATCGCCTTTGGAGACACTGTAGTACTCCTTTATAATCACCCGATTCGTTGTGACGTTTGGTAGCACACAAAGTGTTCCTCCGTAAGCAGGAGTTGCATAATCTCATAGTTATAGGAACATGTATAAGTCATGGATAAAAGCAATAGCAACATACTAAACGATCATGTGCTAAGCTAACGGAATGGGTCATGTCAATCAGATCATTCAACTAATGATGTGACCTTGTTAATCAAATAACAACTCCTTGTTCATGGTTAGGAAACATAACCATCTTTGATTAACAAGCTAGTCAAGTAGAGGCATACTAGTGACACTCTGTTTGTCTATATATCCACACATGTATTATGTTTCCGATTAATACAATTCTAGCATGAATAATAAACATTTATCATGATATAAGGAAATAAATAATAACTTTATTATTGCCTCTAGGGCATATTTCCTTCAGTCTCCCACTTGCACTAGAGTCAATAATCTAGTTCACATCGCCACATGATTGAACACCAATAATCATATCTGTATATGATTAACACCCATAGTTCACATCGTCATGTGACCAACACCCAAAGGATTTACTAGATTTAGTAATCTAGTTCACATCGCTATGTGATTAACACCCAAAGAGTACTAAGGTGTGATCATGTTTTGCTTGTGAGAGAATCTTAGTCAACGGGTCTTTCACATTCAGATCCATTATGTATTTTGCAATTTTCTATGTCTACAATGCTCTTGCGGAGCTACTCTAGCTAATTGCTCCCACTTTCAATATGTATCTAGATCAAGACTTAGAGTCATCCAGATCGGTGTCAAAACTTGCATCGACGTAACCCTTTACGATGAACCTTTTGTCACTTCCATAATCGAGAAACATATCCTTATTCCACTAAGGATAATTTTGACCGCTGTCTAGTGATCTACTCCTAGATCACTATTGTACTCCCTTGCCAAACTCAGTGTAGGGTATACAACAGATCTAGTACACAGCATGTCATACTTTATAGAACCTATGGCCAAGGCATAGGGAATGACTTTCATTCTCTTTCTATCTTCTGCCGTGGTCGGGTTTTGAGTCTTACTCAATTTCACACCTTGTAACACAGGCAAGAACTCTTTCTTTGACTGTTCCATTTTGAACTACATCAAAATCTTGTCAAGGTATGTACTCATTGAAAAAACTTATCAAGCGTCTTGAACTATCTCTATAGATCTTGATGCTCAATATGTAAGCAACTTCACCGAGGTCTTTCTTTGAAAAACTCTTTTCAAAACACTCCTTTATGCTTTACAGAATAATTCTACATTATCTCTGATCTACAATATGTCATTCACATATACTTATCAGAAATATTGTATTGCTCCCACTCACTTTCTTGTAAATACAGGCTTCACCGCAAGTCTGTATAAAACTATATGCTTTGATCAACTTATCAAAGCGTATATTCCAACTCCGAGATGCTTGCGCCAGTCCATAGATGGATCGCTGGAGCTTGCACACTTTGTTAGCTCCTTTGGATTGATAAAACCTTACGGTTGCATCATATACAACTCTTCCTCGAAACCCATTAGGAATGCAGTTTTACATCCATTTGCCAAATTTCATAAATTGTGGCAATTGCTAACATGATTCAGACAGACTTAAGCATCTCTACAGTTGAGAAAATCTCATTGTAGTCAACACCTTGAACTTGTCAAAAACCTTTTTGCGACAAGTCGAGCTTTGTAGATAGTAACACTACTATCAACGTCCGTCTTCCTCTTGAAGATCCATTTATACAATATGGCTTGCCGATCATCGGGCAACTCCACCAAAGTCCACACTTTGTTCTCATACATGGATCCCATCTCAGATTTTATGGCCTTAAGCCATTTTGCGGAATCTGGGCTCATCATCGCTTCCTCATAGTTCGTAGGTTCATCATGGTCAAGTAACATGACCTCCAGAACAGGATTACCGTACCACTCTGGTGCGGATCTCACTCTGTTTTACCTACGAGGTTCGGTAGTAACTTGATCTGAAGTTACATGATCATCATCATTAGCTTCCTCACTAATTGGTATAGTAGTCACAAGAACAGATTTACGTGATGAACTACTTTCAATAAGGAACAGTACAATTACCTCATCAAGTTCTACTTTCCTCCCACTCACTTCTTTCGAGAGAAACTCCTTCTCTAGAAAGGATCCATCTTAAACAACGAATATCTTGCCTTGGATCTGCGATAGAAGGTGTACCCAACAATTTCCTTTGGGTATTCTATGAAGGCGCACTTCTCCGATTTGGGTTCGAGCTTATCGGGATGAAAACCTTTTTCACATAAGCATTGCAGCCCCAAACTTTAAGAAAGCGACAACTTTGGTTTCTTGCTCAGTTCATATAGTGTCGTCTCAGCGGTTTAGATGGTGCCCTATTTAGCGTGAATGTAGCTGTCTCTAATGCATGATCCCAAAAGCGATATTGGTAAATCGGTAAGAAACATCATAGATTGTACTATATCCAATAAAATACGGTTATGACGTTCGGACACACCATTATGATGTGGTGTTCGGTGGCATGAATTTGTGAAACTATTCCACATTGTTTTATTGAAGACCAAACTCGTAACTCAAATATTTGTCTCCATGATCAGATCATAGAAACCTTATTTTCTTGTCACGATGATTTTCCACTTCACTCTGAAATTCTTTGAACCTTTCAACTATTTCAGACTTATGTTTCATCAAGTAGATATACCCATATCTGCTCAAATCATCTTGTGAAGGTTAGAAAATAACGATACCGCCATGAGTCTTAACACTCATTGGATCGCATACATCGGTATGTATTATTTCCAATAAGTCATTGCTCGCTCCATTGTTCGGAGAACGGAGTCTTAGTCATCTTGCCCATGAGGCATGGTTACATAAGCATCAAGTGATTCATAATCAAGTGATTCCAAAATCCCATCAGCATGGAGTTCATCGTTTTACACCAATATGACCTAAGCGGCAAGTGCCACAAATAAGTTGCACTATCATTATTAACTTTGAATCTTTTGGTTTCAATATTATGAATATGTGTATCACTACGATCGAGATCCAATGAACCATTTTCATTGGGTGTGTAACCATATAAGGTTTTATTCATGTAAACAGAACAACAGTTTATTCTCTTACTTAAATGAATAACCGTATTGCAATAAACACGATCAAATCATATTCATGCTCAACGCAAACACCAAATAACATTTATTTAGGTTCAACACTAATCCTGAAAGTATAGGGAGTGTGCGATGATGATCATATCAATCTTGAAACTACTTTTAACACACATCGTTACTTCACCCTTAACTAGTTTCTGTTTATTCTGCAACTCCCGTTTCGATTTACTACTCTTAGCAACTGAACCAGTACCAAATACCGAAGGGTTGCTATAAACACTAGTAAAATACACATCAATAACATGTATATCAAATATACCTTTGTTCACTTTGCCATCCTTCTTATCCGCCAAATAATTGGGGTAGTTCTGCTTCCAGTGACCAGTCCCTTTGAAGTAGAAGCACTTAGTCTCAGACTTAGGTCCAAACTTGGGCTTCTTCACTTGAGCAGCAACTTGCTTGCCGTTCTTCTTGAAGTTCCCTTCTATCCCTTTGCCCTTTTCTTGAAACTAGTGGTCTTGTTAACCATCAACACTTGATGTTCTTTCTTGATTTCTACCTTCATCGATTTCATCATCATGAAAAAACTCGGGAATCATTTTCATCATCCCTTGCATACTATAGTTCATCACGAAGTTCTACTAACTTGGTGATGGTGACTAGAGAATTCTATCAATCACTATCTTATATGGAAGATTAACTCCCACTTGATTCAAGCAATTGAAGTACCCAGACAATTTGAGCACATGCTCACTAGTTGAGCGATTCTCCTCCATCTTTTAGCTATAGAACTTGTTGAAGACTTCATATCTCTCAACTCGGGTATTTGCTTGAAATATTAACTTCAACTCCTGGAACATCTCATATGGTCCATCACATTCAAAACGTCTTTGAAGTCCCGATTCTAAGCTGTTAAGCATGGTGCACTTAAAATATCAAGTAGTCATCATATTGAGCTAGCCAAGCGTTCATAACGTTTGCATACGCTCTGCAATAGGTTTGTCACCTAGCGGTGCATTAAGGACATAATTCTTACGTGCAGCAATGAGGATAAACCTCCGATCACGGATCGAATCCGCATCATTGCTACTAACATTTTTCAACACAATTTTCTCTAGGAACATATCAAAACAAACATATGAAAGCAACAACGCGAGCTATTGATCTACAACATAATTTGCAAAATACTACGGGACTAAGTTCATGATAAATTTAAGTTCAATTAATCATATTACTTAAGAACTCCCACTTATCAGACATCTCTCTAGTCATCTAAGTGATCACGTGATCCAAATCAACTAAACCATAACCGATCATCACGTGAGATGGAGTAGTTTTCAATGGTGAACATCTTATGTTGATCATATCTACTATATGATTCACGCTCGACCTTTCGGTCTCCGTGTTCGAGGCCATATCTGCATATGCTAGGCTCGTCAAGTATAACTGAGTATTCGCGTGTGCAAAACTGTCTTGCACCCGTTGTAGATGGACGAGAGCTTATCACACCCGATCATCACGTGGTGTGCAGGCACGACGAACTTTGGCAACGGTGCATACTCAGGGAGAACACTTCTTGATAATTAGTGAGAGATCATCTTAAAATGCTACCGTCAATCAAAGCAAGATGCATAAAGTATAAACATCACATGCAATCAATATAAGTGATATGATATGGCCATCATCATCTTGTGCTTGTGATCTCCATCTCCGAAGCACCGTCGTGATCACCATCGTCACCGGCGCGACACCTTGATCTCCATCGTAGCATCGTTGTCGTTCGCCATCTATTGCTTCTCGACTATCGCTACCGCTTAGTGATAAAGTAAAGCAATTATGAGGCGTTGCATTTCATACAATAAGCGACAACCATATGGCTCCTGCCGATTGCCGATAACCGGTTAAAAACATGATCATCTCATACAATAAAATATAGCATCATGTCTTGACCATATCACATCACAACATGCCCTGCAAAAACAAGTTAGGCGTCCTCTACTTTGTTGTTGCAAATTTTACGTGGCTGCTACGGGCTTAAGCAAGAACCAATCTCACCTCGCATCAAACCACAGCGATATTCGTCAAATAGACTCCGTTTAACCTTCTCAAGGACCGGGCGTAGCCATACTCAGTTCAACTAAAGTGAGAGAGCAGACACCGCCGATCACCTTTAAGCAGCGAGTGCTCGCGGCGGTGAAACCAGTCTCGCGTAAGCGTCTGGCGTAATGTCGGTCCGGGCCGCTTCATCTCACAATACCGCTGAACCAAAGTATGACATCTGGTAGGTAGTATGACTTGTATCGCCCACAACTCACTTGTGTTCTACTCGTGCAAAACATCAAACCATAAAAACCTGGCTCGGATGCCTTTGTTGGGGAACGTAGTAATTTTAAAAATTTCCTACGCACACGCAAGATCATGGTGATGCATAGCAACGAGAGGGAAGAGTGTTGTCTCGTACCCTCGTGAGACCAAGCGAAGCGATCTGGCGTAGAGGAAGTAGTCATCGTTCTCCTCGCGATCCAACCGATCAGCGCCGTTACTTCGGCGCCTCCGAGTTCTTGACACACGTACAGCTCGGTGGCGCTCCTCGGGCTCCAATCCAAGAGAGCCGGGAGGAGAGTTCGTCGGCCGACGGCGTGGTGGCGATCTTGATGTTCTACCGGCGCAGGCTTCGCCTAAGCACCGCTACGATATGACCGAGGTGGATTATGGTGGAGGGGCACCGCTGCGGCTAAGGAGCGATCTCAAGGATCAACTTGTGCGTTCTAGGGTGCCCCCTGCCCTCGTATATAAAGGAGCAAGGGGGGTGCGGCCGGCCCTAGGAGGAGGTGCTTGGGGAGTCCTACTCCCACGGGAGTAGGACTCCCCCTTTCCTAGTTGGATTAGGACTTGGGGAGGGAATGAGGGGGGGCGCTGCCCCCTCTCCTGTCCTATTCGGACTAGGGGGGAGGCGCGGCCTGCCCTGGCCGCCCTTCCTCTTCTCCCTCATGGCCCACTAAGGCCCATTAACCCCGGAGGGTTCAGTAATCCCGGTGTTCGGTAAAATCGATTTAACCGGAACCATTCCGAACTCCAAACATAGGCTTCCAATATATCAATCTTTATGTCTCGACCATTTGAGACTCCTCGTCATGTCCGTGATCACATCCGGGACTCGAACTTCTTCGGTACATCAAAATACACGAACTCATAATATAACCGTCATCGAAACCTTAAGCGTGCGGACCCTACGGTTCGAGAACAATGTAGACATGACCGAGACACGTCTCGGTCAATAACCAATAGCGGGACCTGGATGCCCATATTGGCTCCTACATATTCTCTGAAGATCTTTATCGGTCGGACCGCATAACAACATCGTTGTTCCCTTTGTCATCGGTATGTTACTTGCCGAGATTCGATTGTCGGTATCAATACCTAGTTCAATCTCGTTATCGGCAAGTCTCTTTACTCGTTCCGTAATACATCATCTCGCAACTAACTCATTAGTTGCATTGCTTGCAAGGCTTATGTGATGTGCATTACCGAGAGGGCCCAGAGATACCTCTCCGACATTCGGAGTGACAAATCCTAATCTCGAAATCGCCAACCCAACATCGCCTTTGGAGACACTGTAGTACTCCTTTATAATCACCCGATTACGTTGTGATGTTTGGTAGCACACAAAGTGTTCCTCCGTGGCGGAGTTGCATAATCTCATAGTTATAGGAACATGTATAAGTCATGGATAACAGCAATAGCAACATACTAAACGATCGTGTGCTAAGCTAACGGAATGGGTCATGTCAATCAGATCATTCAACTAATGATGTGACCTTGTTAATCAAATAACAACTCCTTGTTCATGGTTAGGAAACATAACCATCTTTGATTAACAAGCTAGTCAAGTAGAGGCATACTAGTGACACTCTGTTTGTCTATATATCCACACATGTATTATGTTTCCGGTTAATACAATTCTAGCATGAATAATAAACATTTATCATGATATAAGGAAATAAATAATAACTTTATTATTGCCTCTAGGGCATATTTCCTTCATTGGGCCCTTTCCCTCGTGCCGTCGGGGGCTTTGAGTACTTGTACGTTGCAATCCACAAGTTCACAAAGTGGCCAGAGGTGGAAGCATTGAGGAAGGTGACAGCATAGTCGGCCATCAAGTTCTTCAAGGGACTAGTTTGCCGTTTTGGGGTCCCAACAGGATCATCACCGACAACGGCACACAGTTCACAAGACATGCCTTCATGCAATACATTAAGGATCTCAACAGCAAAGTCTGTTTTGCTTCCGTGGCACACCCACGGAGCAACGGCCAAGCGGAGAGAGCAAATGCTGAAGTTCTACGAGGCTTAAGAGCGAAGACTTTTGACAATCTGCGCAAGAGTGGAAGGCGCTAGATTGACGAGTTGCCGGCAGTTCTTTGGTCGATCAGAAGGATGCCAAATCGAGCCACCGGCCAGACACCCATTGCCCGGGTTTACGGGGCAGAAGCAGTTCTCCCCATGGAACTCATATACGGGTCACCTCGAGTGCTCGCTTATGATGAGCTTGAGCAAGAGCGATTGCGGCAAGATGACACAACGTTCCATGAGGAAGATTGTCTCCGGGCGGCTATGAGAGCAGCACGCTACCAGCAAGCCTTGCACCACTACCATAGCTGCAAGTTTCATGCCCGGAGCTTTGAGGAAGGCAACCTTGTCCTTCGGCATGTTCAGTCGGCCAAGAATTCCAACAAGTTGACGCCAAAGTGGGAAGTCCCTTATCGGGTAACACGAGTCACCAGGACCGGCGCAGTCCACCTGGAGACCGAAGATGCCATTCCAGTGAGAAACTCCTGGAACATCGATCATCTTCGCAAGTTTTACCCGTAAGGTGCGGCTGCCGGGCCTCCCGGCAAGCCACCTTTTGTACAAGCCTTGCTGGCGAGGCATGTAACCCTTTGTACAAAGCTAGGCGCAGACCCTGAGCATAAATGAACGAAGCGCTGGCGCCCTAAGTTATAGCATGCATGCTAGGTCGAGTGTCCTCCTCGGTTAGGGTTGATAGTGCTAAGCGGCGGCTAACCCCTAGCTTAGAGGTTGAGTGCACGTATCTCTGTTCTTTTCTGTCCTCTTATGTTCACAGGGCACATAAGCACTTCTGCCGAGCTGTTTGGAAGAAAGGAAAGGACCGGTGAGGGAGTCCTGGACTAGGGGGTGTCCGGACAGCCGGACTATCATTATCCGCCAGACTCGAAGACTACGAAGATAGAAGATTGAAGACTCCGGCTCGTGTCCGGATGGTACTTTCGTTGGCGTGGAAGGCAAGCTTGGCAATACGGATGTGTAGATCTCCTACCATTGTAACCGACTCTGTGTAACCCTAGCCCTCTCTGGTGTTTATATAAACCGGAGGGCTTTAGTCCGTAGGACAACATACATTACAACAGTCATACCATAGGCTAGGTTCTAGGGTTTAGCCTCCTTGATCTCGTGGTAGATCTACTCTTGTACTACCCATATCATCAATATTAATCGAGCAGGACGTAGGGTTTTACCTCCATCGAGAGGGCCCGAACCTGGGTAAAACATCGTGTCCCTTGTCTCCTGTTACCATCCGCCTGAACGCACAGTTCGGGACCCCCTACCCGAGATCCGCCGGTTTTGACACCGACAACCGGCGTCTCGACCCCGGCAAGCCAAAGTTGCTGGGGGCTGCAAGTACAAGGATCCATCCATGGCAAGCCAAGGTTGCCGGGGGATGCAGATCCAGATAAGTCTTTTATCCTCTATCGTCCTTTTCGTTATGGACTGGGATATGTGAAGCCTCGCTTTATTTCTAGGCTTCCGTGCTCCCCTCTTTCCGTACCCAAGGATTATCTCCTGGGTTCGGGTTTGGTCGCAGTCGCGGCAGCAAGGAAATGGAACGAGGAGCCTAAGCTCACCTCATCCCTACCTCCGCCAAGAGCATGAGAAAGGTCGAGCAAAATGGGGGGGGGGGACGGCAAGGCCTGTTGCCGAGCGAAAAAAGTTTATCTTAAATAGTAACAAGGATTCGTTCCTTGTCACGGGTTTCACCCATGAACGAAAAACCCGGCAAACATCCCTTTTTCGTTAAAAACATCCCATACAGGTACGGTTCATACTGAATGAAAAACATGAGCAAGGGGATTACAAGTTCTAAATTTAACGAAGGCTCGAAGGCTTACAAGACTAAAAAGAGGTAAGGTGCCCGTAATCCCTTTCTTGTCCCTCTCCTCAGGAAATGAAACAAGAAAGCAGAGGGGAAAAAGAGGCGCCTAGGCGAGCTACGAGCAGCAGAAAGTACCAAGAGAACATCTCGGTGGTCGTCCAAAGGCTGGCTGGTGATTACGGCACCGGGGGAAGAGCTCGAAGACGAGGCGGTAGGACATCAATACGCGACGAAGGCGTCGGTGCCCGCATACTCCGACTTGACGGCCATGCCGCCCACCCTCTTCCTCTTCTGAAGCCTCCCAACGCCAGCCGCCCAAGGAGACGACCCTGAGAAGTTCAAGGAGCCGGCGACACGGATGATGGGGTCGCTGGTGCTGCCTGGAGTGGCGCCCGACGCTTAGTCGAAACCTCATCCTACCGCCCGCTACCCTCGTCGTCGTTGCCGCTGTCCTCCTCGCCACTCTCGCTCGAGGAGGAATCTTCATTGTCAGAGGAGCTCTCCACGCAGCACCTTACGCGAGTCCTGAAGTGCCCGAAGATCTTGACGGAGAGGAGGCCACTCTCCATTAATTTGAAATGGAGAGTGAGCCCCTCCGTCAAGATGTGGATGCGGGCGAAAGTCTTCCACCCTCGGCGGAGGTACATGACGTGAGGGGCGGGGAACTCAACATCGGCCCATGTGCCGCTGTTCCCACAACCCCTCATATGCAGCCGCAACGCCTGCGGCAGATCCAGCTCCATCTCCCGCGCAAATGCAGTCGGGAGGCGAAGACGATGATGCGGTGACTGGCGTAGCCTGTTGAAGAACTCGCAAAGGTTATCCCCGACGTGGCCCTGCACTGGGGGAGGGGGCACTGGCGGAGGCGAGGCCGATCTGCTGCCCTGTCCTCCTCTCCCTCGAGCGCTATGGCGGCCTCGACCTCGCCCCGTTCCCCTACCTCTAACGGCCGGCTCCACCGCCACGAGCTCTTGGGGAGGAGCAATGCTTTGTCTAGCTGAAACCCTCGCTGCCACTGATGAAGCGTCGCCATGCCCCTCGCCATGGAAGAAGGGAGGAGGGAGCAGGAATGGAGAGAAGCGTATGACGAAGGATTGACAGACGTCGTTCATTCCGCCCCCCTCTTTATAAAGGGGCGGGGGCGAAGCTCGGCCGCCCCTCTCGACCAATCCGGCCCATAGAAGTAACCACGTGTGGGGGCGTCGATCGCCCTCCCCACTCAATTGAAGGCACATGAGAATCGACCCCCGCGCGCACGACTTCCCATATCCCGCGCGCCTGTCATTCGCTCTGCATCATGCATGCAGCGAACGTGGCGCAGGAGACGGGCGCAATGGGATGGGTGGAGCGACAGTTCCCGAGTAAGGGCGGTAAATGAGAAGTAGCCCTGCAGCCTCGAGGAGACATGCAAGCCGCCTCTTTACTGTCCACCACAAGATGACGCCAGCGTGCTTCGGCCATGCACACGCGCGCGACCCCCATGTCGCGCATTCAACATGAATCATGGGGAAGCGCAGCGGACGAAATAGTTACCGCGGTAAAATCTGCCCTGCCTGCCCGTGCACCGTTCTGGGCGTGTCCCAACAACGTGTCGCGCTTATGTGTGACCAAGGCCGGGGGCTCCTGTCGGTGTACAAAAGTAGGGGCTCCCCTTTTGACCCCTTTACTTGTGCACAGGCAGTCGGAGCCACGCGCCATGGTCGCACATAGCAAGGCAAAGGAGGGGAGCTGGAGAGAAGCCGAGGGCACAAGTCTAATAAGGCGACATCAAGGACCAAGGCCACAGAGATCAGATGGGCGAAGCAGGTTTCCCCGGCAAGGCCCTTGCCGAGGCGGCTCGCCCACACCAGCGGAGTGAGCCACCCTCGAACCCACGGTCTCCAACACCATCAACTACGTTGGGCCAGGGCTCGGGAGGCACCTCCATGGTGGCATTCAGATCTTTGTGAAGACAAAGAATACTGAAGATCAGATAAGGATTGGAGGGCAACAATCCTTGCCAAGATCCTTATCGAGAAAAATCCACAAGACCCCCGGCAAGATCCTTGCTGGGGATGACAGCACGCCACGGCGAGGCACTTGTCGGGCCACCCGGCAAGACCCTTGCTAGGGGCATCAGCGGGACCACTACCAGGCCCGCACCAACAAAGTCTCCATCGCCGCACACATACAGCTGCCAGCCCAACCAACTAGGCAAGCACCCGCGTGGCAACATGCGGCTTCCAGGCCAACTCAGCACACACCTGTATGGCGGCATGCAGATCTTCATGGAAGCTCCACCACCGCGCCACCTCAGCTGCTTGCCTGCCTACATGGCACCGCATGCGTCGCTGGCCAGGGCGCGTGTCGAAGTGAGGAGGAGCGGCGATGGACGGGACGGGCCTCGCTCCCGTCGCTGATAAAGTGAGGGGACACCTAAGCCACGCATTAAATGTGTCTTGTCCTGTAATACGAGTGATAAGCTCACAACAGTGTAGGCCTTTCCACCTCCTGTGTGCCACTGTGGCAGCCCCTTTAGCCTGTAAAAGGAGGCCCATGGCATACTTGAAAAGGATTCGGCTCTTTCAAACCACACAGCGCCCGTAGCTAGTTCAAAAGTTCAAGAACAGTCAATACATCCACCAAGCAGGACTAGGGTTTTACGCATCCCCGCGGCCCGAACCTGGGTAAATCACTACTAGGAAAAGGCATGCTAGTGGCGCACCAGTTTTGCCTTCTAATGGCGCATGGCTGGTGCGCCACTAGACTCACGCCATTAGAATTTTTTTCTAATAGCGCACCACATGTGCGCCATTAGAATCTGGTATTCTAATGGCGCACCAGGCAGTGCGCCATTAGTACTGCCCACAGTGCGCCACTATTATCTGCTATACTTATAGCGCAGCACATGGTAGTGCGCCATTAGTAAGAACTTTTTTAATTCTTTTCTTCTTAATCTCAGGTCACTATTTCACATATGAGATATTCAACACATATATATATACAACAAGCATCCATATAGCAATCATATCCAACACACAAGTTTCATCATATATACATACATAGCCAACACATAGTCCCGTCGTTACAAAAGTTTCACATTGTTCATCCAACACCGTTATCCATCAATTCACAAAAGTTCCACATTGATACAAAATAAAAACACAAATGGAAAAGAAGCACTCCATCCACGCAAGCTTCCGTCAATTAAATCAAATCTGCAAAATGATAAACAAGAAGTTAGAAGAAGAAAAAGAAGAAGACTAGAAGAATACTAGAAGAGGAAGAACACTAGAAGAAGAATAAGAAGAGTTTTGGAAAAGAAGAAGAATAAGAAGAAGACTATAAGCTTATTATGTAAACTTGATCATTTTGTGCTAACAGAAGTTATTTTGGAGCTAACCTATAGGAAACTAAGCATATAAGGTCTAAGTTAGTATATTAGAGCCAACTTAGGTAAAATGAAGCTAACCTATGTCATTTTGGAAAAGAAGAAGATTAAGAAAAAGACTATAAGCTTATTATGTAAACTTGATCATTTTGTGCTAACATAAGTTTTTTTGGAGCTAACCTATAGGAAACTAAGCATATAAGCTCTAAGTTAGTATATTAGAGCCAACTTAGGTAAAATGAAGCTAACCTATAGGAAACTAAGCATATTAGAGATAACATAGGTAACTAAGTATATATATATATATATCATTTTGGATAGCTAACCTATAGGAGATCTGACATACCTGACAAATTAGGCAGTTCTTCTCCTTCTTCTCCTTCATCTCCCTGATGCGCCTAGAGTGGCGAGGCGGTGGAGGCAGTGGAGGTAGTGGGATGTAGTCTTCTACCACAATTGGCGTGGTCATGTCGCCCAGCTGTGGGATCGCCGGCGCCACCACTGGTGCATGGTCATTGTCAGGCACCACCACCATCACGAGGCCACCTTCAGGCACGACCATCGCTAGGCCATCCTCAGCCACCTCCATCTCTTGCCCATGGTCACCACCACCATCTCTTGCCCTTGGTCACCACCACCGCGCTAGGTCATCCTCACCGATGCCCATCGTCATGCAGCTCCTCATCCTCACTCTGCTCCTCTTCTCCCGCACTCCAGTCCGGATCATCCTTCTTGTTGTCTATCTTTGGTGCGAGAATCGCTCTTGCTTCCTGCCATACCAGAATCATTCTTGCTTCGCTACACAGCCATAGTCGCCTTTGCTTTGTCAGAGCGATGTCGCCGCTGCTCCTACCGTCCAAATGCAACAATGACCGTTAACAATCGATGTGAGACAAAGCCAAATGTAGAGGAATAAGAAGAGGCAGAATGTACCGCATCATCATCGGCAACAGAGCGCATCACACATAGTCTTGTTGTACACCTTCACGATGAGCATGTTGGCGTCGTCGTCGTACTCAAGACAAGGAAGTACCCCAGCTGCAGGTCGAGGCACGGTAGAACTTCTCCCACCCACGAGACAAGTACATGTGGCCCTTCTTGATCGCCAATCGCACATCCCATTGCTGTGAAACCCGCTGCCGACTGTCGCGGCTTCACATTATTGGCGGATCTTCACCCATCAGCATGTTCATAAAACTGTCGGGCAGCCTCTGCGGTTTGGGAAAATGAGTGATGTAGCAAACAACAGATATCATAATGAGATGGGTGAAGGGAGATCTCTCGCTTTATATACCAGCGTCATGGATGATATGAAGCCTCAAGTATGATAGTGAAGAACTGGAAGCATCCAACTCGATCTTGCGGTGTCGCAGATCGGCGGTGGTCTGCTTCCGCCATCTCGATAAGCAGCAAAAGAGACCAATTAGTACCCTTACAACAGATCATAAAACATGCATTGGTCGCAAGTACCCCATATGTCCTATTTTTAGCAAAGCCATGCTAAAATTCACGGAAAATTTCAGCATGACCTTTTGCTGAAAATAGGACATATGGAGTGCCCGAATTTGCCGGAACGGAAGTTAATCGACATTCCGGCAAACTCAAGGGCCTCTCGAGGTACCTGCAAATTCATCACGACACAATGGTCGGAGACAAAACCCAACAAACTAGCAAGTCTTTCTCAATGAGATCACAAGTAATTCAGAGGCATCACAATAAAGCAACACCCTGCACTAGCCTAAAAACAAGTGAAGTTTCACCCATATAAGAACAACTTTATAAAATCAAAGAAGTTGCTAAATTTTTTGTATCCTTCATACACACTGGAGTACAATGCTTTATAATGTTCCATCATCATTACAGAAATCCAAGACCATGTGTTCCATCATCATCATCATTACAGAAATCCAAGAAACATCATGCTTTTTAACAGTTTTCAGTTTGGACAGAATATCTGAAAACTACAGATTTGGACAGAATTCCTAACACTTTGGTCTTCTAGTTACAAAACAAAACTGACATAATTCTAGATGCCATAACTGAATTTTTGACAAGAGCTCCTAACAAATAGCTCCTAACTTAATTTTCTCGCTTAAAGGAAGGTGACTTAAGTGGCAAGATGATACAATTTATGTAACATAACAATATATGCATCTTAATATAACACCATCTCCTAATGAAATAGTATCCCAGGTTTCCATCTTAATACCACAAAGAATTACATAAAAATCCAGGATCATTTTTTCTAGAGAAAAGCATCATTATAAGGGAGTTTCTTACTCTACCGGATCTACTAGGGGCAAAGTAGAACTGATATTCTTTTCTGGCTTCTAGTACAAGGTATAGAAGAGGAGGTAAATACATGAGACATGTAATTGCATTGTATTAACAAAGTATAATTTCAATAGATTTATAGTGCAAATTTATAGTAGAATTACAACTACAATGTGAGCGAACCATACTCAAAATGTAGTAGAAGATACCTTCATCCATTTGTCAATCTAAAGGGCTGCAACTTGGGCTTTGAAATGAAGATAAGTGGCGATTAACACCTTGTCAAAAAATTCAGTTAACACTTTGTCAAAAATTTCAGTTAACACCTTGTCCAAAAATTCAAGTGAATGGATGGCAATACATCATACACTCACGTTGCTACATTATTCATCAACTTGTATCATTAAGAAATACTACTCCAAAGTATAGTTTTGGTCTAAGTAGGTTTTGCCTCCTGTTGTATTCTTCTTTTGTTAGCTATCTCAAAAATTGGAATGAACCGTTAGCTATCTCGAAGCATCATCGGTACACTTCAACATGTGCTAGCAGTAACAAATGGTCAATATTCATTCTTATTTATGGTCAATATTTATAACCTATCAACAAATGGCAAGAATATTGAGTAATCCACTGCAGAGGTCTTACCCAAATATATATGACATACATGTGACATACTAAAGGGGGATGACACCAAGAATAAAACTAAAAGACGAGGAAACAGATATCTAGTCTTACCCAAAGGTGAGGCATGACACCAAGAATTGATTATCTGAATTCCAGGCATTTATACTGCCAATTTATATGATACATCAGGTTCCACTAAGCAATATAATACCATGAACACACAATTCATCTCTATGGGTTCATACCCAAATCATATCGTAAAGTTGCACCAAACTTTAACTTGTTTTTTATTTTATCAATTATCAAGAATTGGTATGAAGATTGCTAAACTTGTATACTGAATCTATAGGGTAAATTGTAACCACACACACTCGTATATTTTTTGTCTCCAAGAGGGTATATTTATCACACACGCCAAAAGGGGATAATTAACTACAAAGTGATGTGAGAAGTGGGCAAATTATCCTTTAGGAATGGCATATAACATGTGTTGTTCTTGACATGGGCTTGCTTTGGTTCTGAGAGAAAGAAGGAACATGGTGACAGTTATGATTGTGAAGAGTGTGTCAAGGGGAACACAATCTGGGACCTAAGCCCTTTGTGACACAGATAGTCCCAAACAATGCAGCAACAAAGGCAGACTATAGCGAATATTTAGTTATCAAGAAAACTATTGCAATTTGTTATCAAGAAAACTATTGCAAGAATATTTAGTTATCAAGAAAACTATCAAGAAAATTGACCATGGACAGGAACTCATTGAAATTCCAGTAAAAGGTAGGGCTTATACGTGGAGTAATATGCAAACTGACCCACTGCTTGAACAGATTGATTGGTTCTTCACCTCTCTGCATTGGACCAATGTATACCCCAAGACACTAGTTAAACCCCTGGGCAAACCTGTATCTGATCACACTCCATGTGTGGTGTCCATTGAGACCAAAATTCCACGTTCCAAGCTTTTCAGATTTGAATCCTATTGGATACTACACCCTGGGTTCATGGACACGGTTAATGAGGTATGGAGTCGTCCAGTTAGGGGTGGCAATGCTGCTGCAGTCCTCTGCCAAAAATTCAAAACCCTAAGACGTGCCTTAAAAATCTGGAGTAAGTCTATCTCTCATCTATCTGTGGCTATCACAAACTGCAATGTTGTTCTGGCTGATTTAGATGAACTAGAGAACAAAAGATCTTTGACTACTCCTCAAGCAATTTCCGATCCATCCCGAAAACACATTTCTCGACATCGCTTCAATACCAAAAACTATATTGGAAAAAACGATGTACTATTCGATGGATCAAATTTGGGGATGAGAATTCCAAGTTTTTCCAAGCAGTGGCCACAGAAAGATTTCGAAACAACATTATTTCTTCCTTCAAGCTGGACGATGATACAATGATTGATGATCACCCTGCCAAAGAAGCTCTCCTATTTCAAACCTACAAGGCTCGCCTCGGGACAGTTTCCCCTACAGACATGAAATTTCACCTTCCATCCATCATCCCTCGAACCAGCAATCTTGACCAGCTCACTAATCCTTTCACTCATGACGAAATTGACAAGGTTATCAAGGAAATGCCGCCTGATCGGGCGCCTGGACCGGATGGCTTTAGTGCTGCCTTTCTTAAAGCTTGTTGGCCAATCATTCGTCATGACTTTTACGCTCTCTGTGATCAATTTCATGAAGGTTCGCTGGATGTGACAAGCATCAATGATGGTCTTATCACTCTCATTCCTAAAGTCCATGCCCCCGAGTCGGTTAATGATTATAGGCCGATAACACTGTTAAACTGCTGCCTGAAGTTACTTACCAAACTGTTAGCGGACAGATTACAACGTGTCATCCTCTCGCTTGTCCACCGTAACCAATATGGATTCATAAAGGGCCGCACTATACAAGATTGTCTTGCATGGGCATATCAATACCTATATTATTGCCAACGCTCGGGACAACCAATCGTTTTGCTCAAACTGGACTTCACCAAGGCTTTCGATACGATTGCGCATGAGCCAATGATTCGCATTATGCAGCAGATGGGATTTAATGATAGGTGGATCTCTTGGATCAAGTGCCTCTTCTCCTTGGGCCGCTCATCCGTTCTTCTTAATGGTGTCCCCGGCCGACAGTTTTCGTGTCGCTGTGGGGTGAGACAGGGTGACCCTCTGTCACCCTTAATTTTTGTTCTTGCGGCTGAACTTCTGCAAGCTGCTGTCAATGATGCCTTCCAACGTGGCGATCTCTCACTGCCATTCCCTTGCAACGGTCAAACTGATTTTCCGGTGATCCAATATGCGGATGACACCCTCTTAGTAATACCGGCCTGCCAGCAACAAGCTCTACGTGTCAAGCAAATTCTATCTGACTACGCATCATCTGTCGGCCTCAAGATTAACTTTCACAAATCCACCCTTATCCCCATCAACGTTGACGCAACGACCACGTCTAATATTGCCAGCATTTTTGAATGCAATGTAGGAGCCATGCCCTTCACGTACCTTGGGCTCCCGCTGGGCACTACCAAGCCCACTATTCAGGAACTTATGCCCTTGGTTTGCAAAATGGAGCGTCGCCTTACGGCCACAATAGCCATGATGTCATATGGAGGGCGCTTGTCCTGGCTCAATGCGTCGGTCACCTCTCTTCTGGTCTTTGCCATGTGCACCCTAAAGTTTCCGCCCAAGCTAATTGATATCCTTGACAAAATTAGGAGGAGATGTTTATGGACAAAGAAAACAGAGCAGGGCGACAAGTGTAACTCTTTGGCTGCCTGGGATATGGTATGCAAACCAAAATACAAAGGTGGTTTGGGGGTGATTGATATCAAAGTCCATAATGAGGCCCTCCTGTTGAAGTTCTTGCACAAATTCTATAACAAGATGGACGTTCCCTGGGTTAACATGACTTGGGCAAATCAATATGTTGGCCAAGTGCCCCACGCTGTTGATCCGATAGGGTCGTTCTGGTGGAAAGATGTCCTCAAACTGACACAAGTGTATCGTGGAATCTCGCGTGTGCAAGTAGTTGATGGCTCGACTACGCTGCTTTGGAAAGATTTGTGGTCTCATGCGGAGCTCTAGGGATCGCACCCTCGAGCCTTCTCCTTTACTCTGCATGAAGACATGACGGTAGCTGACTTCTGGGCCACCACAGATTTGCATGAAACCTTCCAGCTTCCGCTATCTCCTCAGGCCCACGCTGAAGCGCTCGATGTTCAACAGGCCTCGATCCAACTAAACCCCGCAACGACGATGACTGACATATGGCATTACATTTGGAACAAAATGGAATATAGGCCCATTGACTACTACAACAACTACTTTGCCGCTGCAGTAGCCCCTCCGGCAGTTCATAAGCTTTGGAAATCCAACTGCACAATGAAAATCAAAGTGTTTGGGTGGCTACTTCTTCATGATAGGCTTAACACGCGTGACATGCTACGACGACGACACTATAACATCGGGGATGACTTTTCCTGCCTCCTCTGTGGGCAAGAAGTTGAGACACTTGATCATATGATCTTCACGTGCCACTTTAGCCTTGTTGTCCGGGACAAGATACACATTGATTGGGGTGATTTTCATGATAGGCTCTCTGCGCTCCAAGATATGCAAGCAGGCTGGCCGAACGCGTTCTTTGCTGAAGTTTTTTACACTGCTGCATGGAGCATATGGAAGGAGAGGAATAACAAACACTTCAGGGGTGTTGTCCCCAGCGTGGCCTCTTGGTATGCTCGGTTCAAACAAGACCTACGGCTTCTACAGCACAGAGTTAGGGTGGCACGTAGAACGTCCTTGCTCTCGTATTGTGACACGCTTGGTTGAGTCACTGTCTCTTTCCCTACTTCCCTGGTTGTAAACAGTTAGTACATCACTCGCCACCTTGTATGTAGTAGCGGCCCCCGCCCACTATGGTGCTAAACCAGGAGTCTGGGGCTGATGTAACCGTCTATGTCTATGTAAACATCCCATTTATATAGATATATAAAAAAACAGTGGGAGTTCTCTCCCACTGTCAACCCATCAAAAAAAAACTATCAAGAAAATTCAGCATTCTTATTTATGATCTACCGCAGATAATCTATTGCAATTTGAATCGTGAACCCTAACTTTTGGAGCATGTGATTTCTGTCTTGAAATTCCTTTTGGAGCATCTGTTGGATGGAATGGGGAATGGTGGAGAGAGGGAGGAAGGAGGAAGGAGGAGAGGTACCTGGTCGCTGGAGGGGTCGGGATTGGGGTCGGCGAAGGGGTCGGGGTCGGGGTCCGAGCTCGTCCGGGTCCTCGCTCAGCGTGGTCGAAGGAGAGCAGGGGCCGGTGGCGGAGGACGGCAGGGGCAGGCGGGGTGGGCGCGTCGAGGGGCCAAGGCCACGGCTGCTGCAGGGCGGAGGAGGCCCTCGCTCGTCGGAGGGAGGAGAGGAGAGGCGGGCGGCTTCGGCCGTTCCGTTCCGTCGGGGCGGGGCGGCGGGGTGGAGTCCATGGGTTCGGGCGGTGGCGTGGGCAGCGCAAGACCCACAGGGCGGCGGGCGGCGGCGACGCGCGGGCGTGGCGTATGGAGGGTACGGAGCAAGGGGTCGGCGGCGTACGGTTGGGTCGAGTGGATCTGGCGAGGGAGGGAGGGAGGCAACAGTGAAAGGGGGGAGGGATCTAATGGTGCACCCCGCCCCGCTGCGCCATTAGAATTTACTAGCCCAACTGTGGTCAGGTTATATTCCACATAACCCCCACTCCATCAGAACAAGCCCACTAGCTCGACTGGTCACCACGTAGCACACACACCAGGAGGTCCTGGGTTCGATTCCCAGGCTCCCCATTTTTGTATTTATGCATTTAAAATGCTGTTTGATATTTATGAATATGAAAAAATATCATCAAATTTATTATATGAAAATATAATCAAATTTGTTATTTGAAAATATAATCAAATTTGTTTTTTTCTTTGCAATTTTAGTTGCATTCATTTGTGACGGTGGAGCGGGCCGGGATGGTGCGGGGAGAGGTGCGGGTGGTCGTCGTGGCGGTGGAGTGGGGGACGTGTCTTGGGCAGGGGTGGGCGGCAGTGGAGCGGGGGAGGTGCGGTGGGACGTCGTGGCGGTGGAGTGGGGAGGGTGGGGGTCAAGTGGCGGTGGAGTGGGGAGGTGCAGGCGGGGGTCGGCGGTGGAGTGGCAATGGTGTTTTTATATTTATTTGTGTTTAAATATGTTCAAACTTGTTTAAATCATATGATAATATTTTTATGCATTTTAAATGCGGTTTTTATATTTATTTGTGATTAAATATGTTCAAACTTGTTTAAATTATAACAGTAATATTTTTTAGAAAAATAGTAAAAAAATTAAAAATATGTTCAAAAGTCTTGGTCTTGGGGCGGGTGCTCGGCGGTGGAGCGGGGAGGTTGCGATGGGTGGAGCTAGCGGGGAGGTCTTGGTGCGATCGAGATGGAGGGGAATCGAGATCAAGTGTCCTCATGAATTCAAAAAGTGCCCATGAAATTTAAAAATATTCATGATATCAAAAGTGCCCATGAAATACAATCGAGAAATGAAGACTACGATTTAAAGTGCCCATTAGTAGTTTTGCAAAAAAGTAAAAATAATAAGTATATATACCATTGGCGCATCTCCTGCAGGTGCGCCATTACTAGTTTAAACTAGTAATGGCGCCTTTGTCTTGGCGATCGCCATTAGTAGTTTTGCAAAAAAAGAATGAAACAAAATTTACAGATAATGGCGCCTTTGCGCTTGGTGCGCCATTAGTAGTTTTAGATAGTAATGGCGCATTATGGACCGAGATCGCCATTAGTATGTATGGGAAAATGGAAAAAAATAATTCATACTAGTGGCGCACCCTGTTTACGGTGCGCCATTAGTGTCTTACACACTAATGGCGTACCACAAACAGGTGTGCCATTAGTATATAGTAGTGGCGCACTGCTTTCCCGGTGCGCCATTAGAGTCAATCCTATCTATAGCCCTTTTCCTAGTAGTGAATGATTCTGGTGCTGACTGTTGATCCTGCTCTTCTCACAACCCCGCGCCCCGCAACCGTAGTAGGGATCCTTGTGATCCCATAGGTGTCGTTTCGCACCGACACAGGGTGAGGCGACTTTATTTTGATACAAGGGATATCGATTCCTTCTCCAAAAACAAGCACTAAACGCTCCAGTGCAGGGCAGATGGAGTGGATGATGCTGTCTAGTGAGGCCTCTGACAGATGAACCAACACAAGCGCAAGTTTTTTCAGCAGTGGCAGTCAAAGCATTTGTACTAGATTGTCTGCAAGATGGTGAAGGAAATATGCCCTAGAGGCAATAATAAAGGTGTTATTTATATTTCCTTATATCATGATAGATGATTATTATTCATGCTAGAATTGTATTAACCAGAAACTTAGTACATGTGTGAATACATAGACAAATAGTGCCACTAGTATGCCTCTACTTCACTAGCTCGTTAATCAAAGATGGTTAAGTTTCCAAGCCATGGAGAAAGAGTTGTCATTTGATAAGCGGGATCACATCATCAGAGAATGATGTGATTGACTTGACCCATCCGTTAGCTTAGCACTATGATCGTTTAGTTTATTGCTATTACTTTCTCCATAACTTATACATGTTCCTATGACTATGAGATTATGCAACTCCCGAATACTGGAGGAACACTTAGTGTGCTATCAAACGTCACAACATAACTGGTTGACTATAAAGATGCTCTACAGGTGTCTCCGATGGTAAATGTTGTGTTGGCATAGATCGAGATTAGGATTTATCACTTCGTGTTTAGGAGAGGTATCTCTGGGCCCTCTAGGTAATGCACATCACTATAAGCCTTGCAAGCAATGTGACTAATGAGTTAGTTACGGGCGATGCATTATGGAACGAGTAAAGAGACTTGCGGGGGACGAGATTGAACTAGGTATTGAGATACCGACGATCGAATCTCGGGCAAGTAACATACCGATGACAAAGGGAACAACGTACATTGTTATGCAGTTTGACCGATAAAGAACTTCGTAGAATATGTAGGAACCAATATGAGCATCCAGGTTCCACTATTGGTTATTGACCGGAGATGCGTCTCAGTCATGTCTACATAGTTCTCGAACCCGTAGGGTCCGCACGCTTAACGTTCGGTGACGATCGGTATTACGAGTTTATGTGTTTTGATGTACCGAAGGTAGATCGGAGTCCCGGATGTGATCACGGACATGATGAGGAGTCTCAAAATGGTCTAGAAATAAAGATCGATATATGGACGGCTATGTTTGGACGTCGGAAAGGTTCCGGGTGAGTTCGGGCATATACCGGATCACCGGGAGGTTACCGGAACCCCCCGGGAGGTATATGGGCCTTATTGGGCCATAGTGGGAGAGAAGAGAGGGAGGCCAAGGAGGGCCCCCCCAGCCCAATCCGAATTGGGTTGGGGGCCGGCCCCCCTTTCCTTCCCCCTCTCTCCCCCTTTCTTCCACTCCTAGTCCAACTAGGGAGGGGGAATCCTACTCCCGGTGGGAGTAGGACTCCCCATAGGGCGTGCCATAGGAGGGCCGACCCTCCCCCTCCTCTACTCCTTTATATATGGGGGAGGGGGGCGTCCCATAGACACACAAGTTGATCATTGATCTCTTAGCCGTGTGCGGTGCCCCCTCCACCATAATCCACCTCGGTCATATCGTTGTAGTGCTTAGGCAAAGCCCTGTGCCGGTAGCTTCATCATCACCATCATCAGGCCGTTGTGCTAGCATGGCTCTCACCCCTCAGCTGGATCTAGAGTTCGTGGGACGTCACCGAGCCGAACATGTGCAGATCGTGGAGGTGCTGTAACTTTGGTGCTAGGATCGGTCAGATCGTGAAGACGCACGACTACATCAACTGTGTTGTCATAACACTTCCGCTTACGGTCTATGAGGGCACGTAGACATGACTCTCCCCTCTCGTTGCTATGCATCACCATGATCTTGCATGTGCGTAGGAAATTTTTTCAAATTACTATCCCCAACAGTGGTATCCAAGCCAGGTTTATGCTAGATGTTATATGCACGAGTAGAACACAAATGAGTTGTGGACGATAATAGTCATACTGCTTACTAGCATGTCATACTTTGATTTGGTGGTATTGTCGGAGGAAGCGGCCCGGACCGACATTACGCGTATGCTTACGCGAGACTGGTTCTACCGACGTGCTTCGCATACAGGTGGCTGGCGGGTGTCAGTTTCTCCAACTTTAGTTGAATCGAGTGTGGCTACGCCCGTTCCTTGTTGAAGGTTAAAACAACACATTTGACGAAATATCGTTGTGGTTTTGATGCGTAGGTAAGAACGATTCTTGCTAAGCCCGTAGCAGCCACGTAAAGTTTGCAACAACAAAGTAGAGGACGTCTGACTTGTTTTTGCAGGGCATGTTGTGATGTGATATGGTCAAGACATGATGCTAAATTTTTAAATTTTATTGTATGGGATGATCATGTTTTGTAACAGAGTTATCGGCAACCGGCAGGAGCCATATGGTTGTCGCTTTATTGTATGCAATGCAATCGCCCTGTAATTGTTTTTACCTTATCACTAAGCGGTAGCGATAGTCGTAGAAGCAATAGTTGGCGAGACGACAACGATGCTACAATGGAGATCAAGGCGTCACGCCGGTGATGACGGTGATCATGATGGTGCTTCGGAGATGGAGATCAAAGGCACAAGATGATGATGGCCATATCATATCATTTATATTGATTGCATGTGATGTTTCTCCTTTATGCATCTTATTTTGCTTAGTTTGACGGTAGCATTATAAGATGATCTCTCACTAAATTTCAAGGTATAAGTGTTCTCCCTGAGTATGCACCGTTGCTACAGTTCGTTGTGCCGAGACACCACGTGATGATCAGGTGTGATAAGCTTATGTTCACATACAATGGGTGCAAGCCAGTATTGCACACACAGAATACTCAGGTTAAACTTGACGAGCCTAGCATATGCAGATATGGCCTCAGAACAATGAAACCAAAAGGTCGAGCGTGAATCATATAGTAGATATGATCAACATAGTGATGTTCACCATGGAAAACTACTCCATCCCACGTGATGATCGGACATGGTTTAGTTGATTTGGATCACGTGATCACTTAGATGATTAGAGGGATGTCTATGTAAGTGGGAGTTCTTAAGTAATATGATTAACTAAACTTTAATTTATCATGAACTTAGTACCTGATAGTATTTTGCATGTCTATGTTCATGTAGATAAATGGCACGTGCTACTGTTCCGTTGAATTTTAATGTGTTCCTAGAGAAAGCTAATTTGAAAGATGATGGTAGCAACTACACGGACTGGGCCCGTAACTTGAGGATTATCCTTATTGCTGCACAGAAGAATTACGTCCTAGAAGCACTGCTGGGTGCCAGGCCTGCTGTAGATGCTACTGATGACGTTAAGAACGTCTGGCAGAGCAAAGCTGATGACTACTCGATAGTTCAGTGTGCCATGCTTTAAGGCTTAGAACCGAGCTGTCACATCCCTAGTTCTGACAATGCCTAGTGCATGCATTAGAGTGTTGCATCATGTTTAAATTTCATTTAAACCTGAAATGGGGATTGTTCAAACCCTAGCATCAAAGAGGAATTCAAAAAAAGGTTCAACCAAAATATTTTTTTCAATGATTTCAAAATGCCCTTTAAAAATGTTCATCATTTCTGGATCAAGGTGGAAGCATCTACCAAAAATGGTTCACATTTTTGCAGGACATATTTGGACTTTGAATTAATTCAAACATATTTGAATTGGGGCTATTTAAATGCTATAAATATTTTAGATGCTCCAAAAATGTTGGAAATTGCTGAGGGTCACTGAAATAATTCAGAAAGCACCCATAACTATTTCCAGGATTTTATAAAATGGTTTAGCTTTATTACTAAACCAAAACAAAATAGCAGAAATAGAAAAAAGAAAATAAAACAGAGGGAGACTCACCGGGCCACTTACCTGGCGCCACCCACCAGGCCCACCTGCCGGCCCAGCCCAGCCACCGCTCCAGCGAGCAGCTTGGCTTGGCCAGGCAGGCAGGCAGCTGCCGACGGCGAGCACAGCATGCATGCCACGCAGCTGCTCGCCGCCTCGCCGCTCCCCTCGTTCCGCCGCTGACATGGGACAAACCCTCTCCCTCTCCCCGACCCCGCAGACACCCGCTCCTCGCCCTGGCTCCTCTCTCTCGCTCTCCCCGACGTCGCCCGAGACGCCGTCGTCGCCGCCGCTCGCCACAGCCGCGCCCAACGCCGTCCCCGCGCCCTCTCACCGTGTCCGGACGGTTCGCCGTCGTCGACTACGCCGACCAACCAAGACACATGACGCCGGAGCCCCTACATCATCCCCGCCACCGTCGTCTTCAACCTCGGGCCGCCAGACGCCGCCGTCCCGACCGCACCGGGCCTTCCCCGAGCCCGCTGAGCATCTCGTCGCGCCCCGTGAGCTCCTTCTCCGCTCCCCTCTCCGTCTCTCCCTCGTGCACCATAGCGACGCACCACGCGCCACCGCGACGCGCCGCCGTCGACCACGCCGCGGTGTTGTTCCGGTGACCATTTGGTCACGGGCTTGTGCTGTCACACCTCTCGCCCGCTTGCAGAGGCAGAGGTGCTAGCGCCACGCCGCTTAGGCCACCGCAGCTCAGCAGACGAGTGGCCGAGCTGCCTCCGCTCGCCTCGCCGCGAAGCTCCGCCACTCCCGGCCAAGCCACCACCATGGCTGGGTGCGGGCGATCACCACCGCTGCCAGTAGCTGCTCTCCCAAGAAGAAATGGCGCCAGGCGATTTCGAAAGACGCCGCGTCTCGTCGTCGCCGCGGCTAAACGCCGGCGAAGTTGACCCGTTTGACCCGACCGACCGAAGTTGACCTCGGTCATCGGCGTGGGCCTGTGCCCCTATTTAATTAGCGTTAGGTTTAATTAGTGTTAGTTAACTAGTTAATTAGATGGTCAGCGACACGCGGTTTACTGTTAATTACTTAGTTAGGATTGATTTAGCACTAATTAACTCCGTTAATTAACTGAGACACTGACGTATGGGCCCCACCGGTCAGGTTTGACCCGGACCAGCCCCAGTTGACTTGATGACGTCACCCGACGTCAGGTCGTATAATAAACCCTTTTCTCGGATTTATTCTTTAATAGGAAATTCCGAAAATGTTGCAAACTTCTAAAATTCATATAAATTCAACCGTAGCTCGATTGAAATAATTTATATATGAAAAATTATCAGAAAAATTCAAGGAATCCATCTGTACCATTTTCATGCATGTTTGAACAATGTTTGTCCTCTGTTTTGGACAAAACAAATAAAGGGCATTTAAATAATCATATATGGAGTTGGAATTTGAATCATGTATTCAAACCAACTTCATCTAAATCATAGCTAGGTGCATTAGCTCAAATCACAGCATATTGCCATGTCATGATCATGCATCATATTGTAGCATTGCATTGATTGTGTTCTTTCTCAGTTGCCGGTGTTCGTCCCCTCTCGATAGACATGGTTTCGACGACGAGTTCGATGACACCAACGAAGAACTATATTATCTTCAGAAGTGCCATGCAAGCAAAACCCCCTTGTTCATTCCGATACAATCCCACTCTCTCGCTCCTCGCTCTCTTTTACTGCATTAGGACAACAACGAATCATTTGTTACTTGCTGCGGTAGCTGAACCCCTTATCCTTTGCATGACCTGTCATTCCACAAGAATAGATGAAACCCACTAGCATGAGTAGGAGTTGTTTGAACCCTGATGTGCCTACTCATACATGCTTGTTTGTCATGCCTGCTATTGCTTAGAGTTGAGTCGGTCCGATTCATCGAGGATGAGTCGAGGTGTGTGAACATGTCCTATTGCGTGTGAGCTAAGTGTGTGAACACGATTTGGTAAAGGTATCGGTGAGAGGCCATGTAGGAGTACATGGTGGGTTGTCTCATTGAAGCCGCCCTAGGAACTGAGTTCGTGTTTGTGATCCATGATTCAGCTACTACCATGCATTGGGCCTCAAATATGACCCCGCCGACTTCTTATTCACCCTTGTCCTCTGTCCAGAGTTGCAAGTAGTTTCGTGTTTGTAGTATCTTCGGAGGCCGTGTGAGCTGACCGTAGGGGTGGGCTGTGATGCGGTAGGCACGTGGCGGGTAAACCGGCGCCCGATTGGTGTCACGGAACCCTGTTCACATCGCTTGGGGCTGTGAGCGAAACTTCGCCAAACTCCTCATAGATGGAACCCAAATAGGCGATAAACTGGACTAGAGACTTGAGTGTCTAGGTAGGTCGTGGTCTACACCCACGCCGCTTTTCGCTTGAAGTCCGCCGAGCACATGTCGTGTGCGACGCTAAGTGGTGGAAACATGTATGAAGAAGTACACCCCGCAGGTTAATATGATCTATTCAATAGCCGTGTCCGCGTAAAGGACTTCGGGTTGCCTATATCAGTTCATAGACAAGTGAAAGTGGATACTCTAAAATACGCAAGATAAGCGTGAGTGCTATGGATGGCGTTCTCGAGAGAGACGGAGCGGATCCATAGTGGTGTATTGTTATGGTGAATATGTGGACTCGTAGCGCCACCTCAAAAGAGTTACTTGCAATGTAGTTTAGGATAGCCACCGAGTCAAAGCTGGCTTGCTGCAGTTAAACTCCAACACCCCTTTGTTGATAAAGATGCATATGTAGTTAGTTACGATGTAAGTCTTCTTTGGGTACATTTGTACTCACGTTTGCCTATTTTATGTTTTTGCAGAGAGACTCGGTCTCGCTAGTAGTTCCACGTGGACTTCGACGTTTAGCTTGTTACCTCAGCTACAATCTTGTGCCCTCGGCAGGATCTGGTAGATAGTCAGGCTTATAAGCCTTTTTCATTTGTAGATGTCTGTACTCAGACATGATAGCTTCCGCTTGTGCATTGATTTGTATGTCTCAATGTTGGGTCATGAGACCCTGTTTGTAATATCTCGCTCCTCGAGCCTAATGAATAAATACTTGAGTCGAGAGTCATGTTGTGATGCCATGTTGTATTTGCACATATCGAGCATATTGTGTGTATGCTATTGAAATGCTTGGTATGTGTGGGATCCGACTATCTAGTTGTTTATCTTTAGTAGCCTCTCTTACGGAAATGTCTCCTAGTGTTTCCACCGAGCCATGGTAGCTTGCTACCGCTCCTAACACTTAGGCTGGCCGGCATGTGTCCTTCTTCGCTCTCGTGGTCTGTTCCTTCGGGAAATGTCACGCATTGAGTACCGGAGTCTGTTAGCCCGCCACTGCCCGGTTTATCGAGTCTGCTAGCCCAGTGCTACAGCCCGAACTTACTCGCTGATGACCGACACGCTCGATGTCGGGTCATGGATGCTGTCCTCGTAAGTTTGTGCCACTTTGGGTTTACGACTAGCCATGTCAGCCGGGCTCCTTATCATATGGATGCTAGCGACACTATCATATACGTGTGCCAAAAGGCTAAACGGTCCCGGCAAAGGTAAGGCGACACCGTGGGAATACCGTGCGTGAGGCCGCAAAGTGATATGAGGTGTTACATGCTAGATCGATGTGGCATTGAGTCGGGTCCCGACAGCTTTGGTATCGAGCTTGATTGCTCAGAGGATTACCAAGCCAAACTGGTCGAAGTTGTGTCTAGAAATGCTTTAGTTATATTTAGGGGAATTGATTGTGGGTTGGAACGTAAGGCTCTTTTTACTCCTTATACCTCATGGCCTTCTGATCTGAGTCAACCTCTTCTTTTCTACGGGGATTAAGAACTAGGCCTTCTCATCTATCTATTAGGATGACGTGTTACTAATCCATGGACTTATGCAATTGTTAGTTTCAAATCTCAGCTCAGTTGTACTACTTCCGTATGTTCATAGCTGTTGGTCTCGAAACCTTGATATTGTGATATTAAGTGGTTATGCCACCATTTTTGTAGCATGTCTCAAATCTTTTGAGCATTTACAGCCGTTATGCTGTCCGAGTTATCCCAGGTTTCTAAATAGTCTGATGCACTTGCAAATCATTTCCCTCTGGTTTTGATGCTCCTTGAGCCAGTTTAATCACACCAAATGCTGAGTTGAGGTATTCTATTGCCTCGACATATATGTTGGAATTATTATTATGACCCTAGGTGTCTTAGGGGATCATCTAGTAATCTAGCCATGATTTGTATCCCAAAGGTGATGACTCGCCTTCATTCTCAAAGCATCCCGTGATGCCATTTAGTAGTAGGTATTCTACTCCTGGGTTTTGAACCCGATATTCACCCTACTCAATTCATGTTGATAGTGTTTGCTCGTTCCTTTAGGTTATTAGTAACCTTTGCGATAGTCCTCGAGCTTCGTGGTATATCATTCTTCCAAATACCATGAACTACTTATGGCAGCAGTTCCTCGTTGAACCAAAAGATCACAACAAAAGTGCTCTCGATGAATTATTGATTCTATGTTGTGACTCTGCCAGTTCTACCTTTCTGCATGGGTTATCTGGAAGAAACATGTTGAACTTGGTTCGACATACTAATCTATGCATCCACAACTCAGAAGGTTATATGTTCCTTGAGTTGTTCCTCCCTAGATGTTTTCCGACCATCGTCTATCAATTGATAGTCAGGAGTAATTGTGCATCCGTGTTATCGATGCTTATTATTCTTGCGGTCCGTCAAGCCATTCTATCCGGAATGACTTGGAGAAACAAACTCCAGTACCTCATCCATTTCTAGGATTGGGTCAAAGCAGTTATGTTCCATAGATCAAAATGCTAATCCAGCTTTTGTTCTGTTCTACCTTGGAGTGTTACCATCTTTATGTCAGGATTATCATAGGACTCGCAGCATCTCTCATGAATTCTTGACGTAGTGATACTCTCTCCATCATTATTCATTTCTTGGTTCCCGTGTTGTTGCAACCGGAATGCCGACAAGTGAATCGTGATGCGTGTAATCTATACTGCTAGCAACTCCGTTGCTTGGTGGTTAAATGGACGATAACCTCATTCTTAGCGTGTTGGTTCTTGAATCATCATTCTAAGACTGATTGTGCTACCTAGTCCTTGTTCCCGGTGCACTCTTCGATTGATGAGTTAGGATTTTGTTAAGTCCTCGCTCATTTGATCATATCGTCTTGCCCTGAAAAGCAAGATTGTTCTCAAGCTTAGTAACATATCGGTGGTTCATGATTCTCCGATTGTCTTCTCGGAGGTATCACCAGGATGTCACCTGACCGCTATGTTGAGTTTGTGATCAAGTTGGTTTATTCTTGTAAACCACCCTTTCTCCAAGAATCTGTGTTGGATACCCCTGAGCTAGTTGGCTAAGCTAAACAACAACTTGGAGAGTTGGAAGATAAAAGCTCACCTGACTTAGTTCATCTCCAAGGGATATCCTTGTGTGTGTTTGTTGAAGAGAGGTAATATCTTCATTGATTGATCCTCGTGATCAGTTGTTGAACTTATTATCTTGCCAAAACTTTGATTTGAGTGTGGGCTAATCTCAAATCAAATCAGAACCAACGATGTTCGTAATGTTGTCTTACTCGTGGATTTTCCTCGAGCATACACCATTATATCCTTTGGGTCTGACCAATACTATCACCTTGTTCACATAGTTATGGAATTCCATCTCCATGGGAATCTGGATAAATTGCTGTTGAGCCCATCGACAACATCCTTGTCTTCTCCATAGTTTTGTTGAACATTAAGCTAGTGTTGGAAACTTTTTAAAGCATTTGTTCATGCTAGCTCATGAAGCATATGTTCGGATGTAAGAAGTGACTTCCTCTAGTTCATGTACATTTGATGCAAGTTGCCGCCGTGAATTCGAGAAAGTCAATGTTGCTTCCTTTGGAATCATCCCAAATCAGTCATGCATACGCATTTAAGTATTCTATGGTTTGGTAGATTAATTACCTCCACTCCATATGTGTTCCTAGCACACCAAGCCACTGATTGATTTGTTCAAGGAGAAGAAGTTCCTTCGTAGGCTCGAGACTTATGCCAGGACTTCGATATCCTCGATGATGGTTTTCCCTCCTGAACTCGCTAGTGTTTTATTATAAGACTACTATGTGGTCATGCTTGTCTTGGACAGCGTGCTCACAGGTTTGTAGCAGAACCAGCTCATGTTTTGGAGCTTGCTATCGTAGTTCATTTCCCGAGAATCTCGCGACATCATCTCGTCGATTTGTGTTGCAAACTTCCGTTTTCTTTCTAGACTCGATGAGTCTGGATTATTCTGACACCAACCAGATCTGAATCTCAGGCAGATATGATGGTTGGAACATTTCCCAAGAACTATAATATTGGTCTCACGATAACCGGTAAAGTGGATGTCGTGGGCAACACACCAGCCGAAGACCTGCTATTGTAGTATCTTGATTGAGAAAGTTGGCCACCTCCCCATAAGGACTTCGTAGGAATTATTCCCTACTTGTGTGCCTTATGATTTTTGTGTTTCCGAAGTCCGACCTTTACTTGATGTTCTAGATGCCAGACCATCTCAATGAATGGGATACGCTAGTACATCAAGGAGAACATTAGAAGCGGAGTGCTAAATGTCTCTCGGTCGATCATCCAGATTTTTATTTCCTTGGCCTCGCTAAGATGAAATCTGAGAAAGTGTTAACTTCCGTTGCATCTGCATCGTCCATCGCTATTCATCATGGTAGTATGTTGTGTTGTCAGCACCCTTGACACGGATGTTGATAAAACCTTGATGAATACGGAAATGCTCAAGTTCTTGAGAGCACGCACAAGTGCTAGGTATTGTCATCGGCACTAACTGGGCTTGCTCTCAGTTTCCTCGGTTATGCTATAACCATTCCAATAGTGGAATCACTCTCTACTATTGAGTTTCTTCCCAGTTACTAGAACCATTCCCAGCAGTTGTGTTTTGTTCCCAGCTTGCACCATCATTGTGCCATCCTATCTTGGGTCCCATCCATTACCGATAATAAGCAAAATCATTCCTTGTGTGGATTTCAACAAGGTAATCCACATCATCCATTCTAATCCAGGTATGCCATTCTACCGAACCCCCCCTCCAAACTATCGCTCGAGAGATTTTTTTTATGACTCGCCCCATGAGTTGATCCTAAGTTGTTGATCTTCGAGAAGATCGATCCTACTAGAGTTTTTTTTCCTTTCTACTTGTTGTCATGTGGGATGGAGTTCTCAGAGCAAGACTTCGAGACAATGATGGTGAACGAATCAACGTTCATTTGAAGTGCAACCTGGGTCGTGAAGATTATATTAGTTTGCGCTCCCCTTTCATCTTACCCTACGCTTGAATCTCGGGACGAGATTCTTGTTTTAGTGGGGGTGAGCTGTCACATCCCTAGTTCTGACAATGCCTAGTGCATGCATTAGAGTGTTGCATCATGTTTAAATTTCATTTAAACCTGAAATGGGGATTGTTCAAACCCTAGCATCAAAGAGGAATTCAAAAAGGTTCAACCAAAATATTTTTCAATGATTTCAAAATGCCCTTTAAAAATGTTCATCATTTCTGGATCAAGGTGGAAGCATCTACCAAAAATGGTTCACATTTTTGCAGGACATATTTGGACTTTGAATTAATTCAAACATATTTGAATTGGGGCTATTTAAATGCTATAAATATTTTAGATGCTCCAAAAATGTTGGAAATTGCTGAGGGTCACTGAAATAATTCAGAAAGCACCCATAATAATTCCAAGGATTTTATAAAATGGTTTAGCTTTATTACTAAACCAAAACAAAATAGCAGAAATAGAAAAAGAAAATAAAACAGAGAGAGACTCACCGGGCCACTTACCCGGCGCCACCCACTGAGCCCACTGCTGCCCAGCCCAGCCACCGCTCCAATGAAAGCAGCTTGGCTTGGCCAGTAGTAGTAGCTGCTCGACGGCGAAAGCACAAAGATGCGTACACGCAGCTGCTCGCCGCCTCGCCGCTCCCTCGTTCCGTCGCCGACATGGGACAAACCCTCTCCCTCCCCGACCCCGCAGACACCCGCTGCTCGCTTCGCTCTCTCTCGCTCTCCCGACGCCGCCGAGACGCCGCCGCCGCCGCCGCCGCCACAGCCCGCGCCCAACGCCGTCCCGCGCCTCTCACCGTGTCCGGACGGTTCGCCGTCGCCGACTACGCCGACCAACCAAGACACATGACGCCGGGCCTCGTGATCATCCCCGCCATCGTCGTCTTCAACCTCGGGCCGCCAGATCACCGCTGCCGTCCCGACCGCACCGGCCTTCCCGAGCCCGCTGAGCATCTCGTCGCGCCTCCGTGAGCTCCTTCTCCTGCGCCCCCTCTCCGCTCTCCCCTCGTGCACCATAGCGACGCCGCGCTCGCCATCGCACGCGCGCCGCCGACCACGCCGCCGGCGTTGTTCCGTGACCATTTGGTCACGGGCTTGTGCTCGCTACACCTCGTGATCGCGCAGAGGTCGAGGTGCTAGCGCCACGCCGCTTAGGCCACCGCAGCCAGCAGACGAAGCTGGCCGAGCCGCCTCCGCCGCCTCGCCGCGGCGGCTTCGCCACTCCCGGCCAAGCCACCACCATGGCTGGGTGCGGGCGATCACCTACTGCCAGTAGCGCCTCCAAGAAGAAATGGCGCCAGGCGATTTCCGAAGACGCCGCGCGTCGCTGTCGTCGCCGCCGGCTAAACGCCGCGAAGTTGACCCGTTTGACCCGCTTAACCGAAGTTGACCTCGGTCATCGACGTGTGGGCCCAGGCCCTGCTTAATTAGCGTTAGGTTTAATTAGTGTTAGTTAACTAGTTAATTAGATGGTCAGCGACACGCGGGCCCCGCACCGCCGATGCCTTAGTTAGGATTGATTTAGCACTAATTAACTCCGTTAATTAACTGAGACACTGACGTATGGGCCCCACCGGTCAGGTTTGACCCGGACCAGCCCCAGTTGACTTGATGACGTCACCCCGACGTCATGTCGTATAATAAACCCTTTTCTGGATTTATTCTTTAATAGGAAATTCCAGAAAATGTTGCAAACTTCTAAAATTCATATAAATTCAACCGTAGCTCAGATTGAAATAATTTATACATGAAAAATTATCAGAAAAATTCAAGGAATCCATCTGTACCATTTTCATGCATGTTTGAACAATGTTTGTCCTCTGTTTTGGACAAAACAAATAAAGGGCATTTAAATAATCATATATGGAGTTGGAATTTGAATCATGTATTCAAACCAACTTCATCTAAATCATAGCTAGGTGCATTAGCTCAAATCACAGCATATTGCCATGTCATGATCATGCATCATATTGTAGCATTGCATTGATTGTGTTCTTTCTCAGTTGCCGGTGTTCGTCCCCTCTCGATAGACATGGTTTCGACGACGAGTTCGATGACACCGACGAAGAACTATATTATCTTCAGAAGTGCCAGGCAAGCAAAACCCCCTTGTTCATTCCGATACAATCCCACTCTCTCGCTCCTGCTCTCTTTTACTGCATTAGGACAACAACGAATCATTTGTTACTTGCTGCGGTAGCTGAACCCCTTTATCCTTTGCATGACCTGTCATTCCACAGTAAATAGATGAAACCCACTAGCATGAGTAGGAGTTGTTTGAGCCCTGATGTGCCTACTCATACATGCTTGTTTGTCATGCCTGCTATTGCTTAGAGTTGAGTCACCGATTCATCGAGGATGAGTCAGAGGTGTGTGAACATGTCCTATTGCGTGTGAGCTAAGTGTGTGAACACGATTTGGTAAAGGTATCGGTGAGAGGCCATGTAGGAGTACATGGTGGGTTGTCTCATTGAAGCCGCCTTAGGAACTGAGTTCGTGTTTGTGATCCATGATTCAGCTACTACCATGCATTGGGCCTCAAATATGACCCCGCCGACTTCTTATTCACCCTTGTCCTTTGTCCAGAGTTGCAAGTAGTTTCGTGTTTGTAGTATTTGGAGGCCGGCGCATCTTGACCGTAGGGCTGGGCTGTGATGCGGTAGGCACGTGGTCGGTAAACCGGCGCCCGATTGGTGTCACGGAACCCTGCTCACATCGTTTGGGGCTGTGAGCAAAACTTGGCGGAACTCCTCATAGATGGAACCCAAATAGGCGATAAACCCGACTAGAGACTTGAGTGTCTAGGTAGGTCGTGGTCTACACCCACGCCGGCTTTCGCTTGAAGTCCGCCGAGCACATGTCGTGTGCGACGCTAAGTGGTGGAAACATGTATGAAGAAGTACACCCGCAGGTTAACATGATCTATTCAAATAGCCGTGTCCGCTGTAAAGGACTTCGGGTTGCCTATATCAGTTCATAGACAAGTGAAAGTGGATACTCTAAAATACGCAAGATAGCGTGAGTGCTATGGATGGCGTTCTCGAGAGAGACGGAGCGGATCCATAGTGGTGTATTGTTATGGTGAATATGTGGACTCGTAGCGCCACCTCAAAAGAGTTACTTGCAATGTAGTTTAGGATAGCCACCGAGTCAAAGCTGGCTTGCTGCGCTTAAACTCCAACACCCCTTTGTTGATAATGATGCATATGTAGTTAGTTACGATGTAAGTCTTTGCTGGGTACATTTGTACTCACGCTTGCCTATTTTATGTTTTTGCAGAGAGACTCCGGCCTCGCTAGTAGTTCCACGTGGACTTCGACGCTTAGCTTGTTACCTCAGCTACGATCTTGTGCCCTCGGCAGATCTCGTAGATAGTCGCTTATAAGCCTTTTTCATTTGTAGATGTCTCAGACTCGCACATGATAGCTTCCGCTTGTGCATTGATTTGTATGTTTCAATGTTGGGTCATGAGACCCCTGTTTGTAATATCTCGCTCCTCGGAGCCTAATGAATAAATACTTGAGTCGAGAGTCATGTTGTGATGCCATGTTGTATTTGCACATATCGAGCATATTGTGTGTATGTTATTGAAATGCTTGGTATGTGTGGGATCCGACTATCTAGTTGTTTATCTTTAGTAGCCTCTCTTACGGAAATGTCTCCTAGTGTTTCCATCGAGCCATGGTAGCTTGCTACTGCTCCGAACACTTAGGCTGGCCGGCATGTGTCCTTCTTCGCTCTGGTTCTGTCCTTCGGGAAATGTCACGTTGAGTACCGGAGTCTGTTAGCCCGCCACAGCCCGGTTTATCGAGTCTGCTAGCCCAGTGCTACAGCCCGAACTTACTCGCTGATGACCGACATGTTCGATGTTGGGTCATGGATGCTCGTCCTCGTAAGTTTGTGCCACTTTGGGTTTACGACTAGCCATGTCAGCCCGGCTCCTTATCATATGGATGCTAGCGACACTATCATATACGTGTGCCAAAAGGCTAAACGGTCCCGGCAAAGGTAAGGCGACACCCGTGGGAATACCGTGCGTGAGGCCGCAAAGTGATATGAGGTGTTACATGCTAGATCGATGTGGCATTGAGTCGGGGTCCTGACACGGGACTTCAACGACATTTTGAACGTCATGGAGCATATGAGATGTTCCAAGTGTTGAAGTTAATATTTCAAGCAAATGCCCGGATTGAGAGATATGAAATCTCCAATAAGTTCTACAGCTGCAAGATGGAGGAGAATAGTTTTGTCAGTGAACATATACTCAGAATGTCTGGGTACCACAACCACTTCACTCAACTAGGAGTTAATCTTCCTGATGATAGTGTCATTGACAGAGTTCTGCAATCACTGCAACCAAGCTACAAGAGCTTTGTGATGAACTATAATATGCAAGGGATGGACAAGACTATTCCCGAGCTCTTCGCGATGCTAAAGGCTGCGGAGGTAGAAATAAAGAAGGAGCATCAAGTGTTGATGGGCAACAAGACCACCAGTTTCAAGAAGAGGGGCAAAGGGAAGAAGGGGAACTTCAAAAAGAACAGCAAGAAAGTTGCTGCTCAAGTGAAGAAGATCAAGTCTGGACCTAAGCCTGAGACTGAGTGCTTCTACTGCAAAGGGACAGGTCACTGGAAGCGGAACTGCCCCAAGTATTTGGCAGATAAGAAGGATGGCAAAGTGAAATGTATATTTGATATAAATGTTATTGATGTGTACTTAACTAATGCTCGTAGTAGCGCCTGGGTATTTGATACTGGTTCTGTTGCTAATATTTGCAACTCGAAACGGGGGCTACGGATTAATGAAGATTGGCTAAGGACGTGGTGACGATGCGCGTGGGAAATGGTTCCAAAGTCGATGTGATCGCCGTCGGCACGCTACCTCTACATCTACCTTCGGGATTAGTTTTAGACCTGAATAATTGTTATTTGGTGCCAGCATTAAGCATGAACTTATATCTGGATCTTGTTTGATGCGAGACGGTTATTCATTTAAATCAGAGAATAATGGTTGTTCTATTTATATGAATAATATCTTTTATGGTCATGCACCCATGATGAGTGGTCTATTTTTACTAAATCTTGATAGTAGTGATACGCATGTTCATAGTATTGAAGCCAAAAGATATAAGTTTCATAATGATAATGCAACTTATTTGTGGCACTGCCGTTTAGGTCATATTGGTGTAAAGCGCATGAAGAAACTCCATGCTAATGGGCTTTTGGAATCACTTGATACTTGCAAACCATGCCTCATGGGCAAGATGACTAAGACTCCGTCCTCAGGAACAATGGAGCGAGCAACAGACTTGTTGGAAATAATACATACTGATGTATGCGGTCCGATGGGTGTTGATGCTCGCGGCGGGTATGGTTATTTTCTTACCTTCACAAATGATTTGAGCAGATATGGGTATATCTACTTGATGAAACATAAGTCTGAAACATTTGAAAAGTTCAAAGAATTTCAGAGTGAAGTGGAAAATCATCGTAACAAGAAAATAAATTTTCTGTGATCTGATCGTGGAGGAGAATATTTGAGTTATGAGTTTGGTATTCATTTGAAACAATGCGGAATAGTTTCGCAACTCACGCCACCCAGAACACCACAGCGTAATGGTGTATCTGAACGTCGTAATCATACTTTACTTGATACAGTGCGATCTATGATGTCCCTTACTGATTTACCGCTATCGTTTTGGGGTTATGCTTTAGAGACGGCTGCATTCACGTTAAATAGGGAACCATCTAATTCCGTTGAGACGATGCCTTATGAACTGTGGTTTGGCAAGAAACCCAAGTTGTCGTTTCTGAAAGTTTGGGGCTGCGATGTTTATGTGAAAAAGCTTCAACCTGGTAAGCTCGAACCCAAATCGGAGAAATGTGTCTTCATAGGATACCCAAAGGAGACTGTTGGGTACACCTTCTATCACAGATCCGAAGGCATGATATTTGTTGCTAAGAATGGATCCTTTCTAGAGAAGGAGTTTCTCTCGAAAGAAGCAAGTGGGAGGAAAGTAGAACTTGATGAGGTAATTGTACCTACTCCCGAATTGGAAAGTAGTATATCACAGAAATTAGTTCGAGTGATTCCTACACCAATTCGTGAGGAAGCTAATGATAGTGATCATGAAACTTCAGATCAAGTTACTACTGAACCTCGTAGGTCAACCAGAGTAAGATCCGCACCAGAGTGGTACGGTAATCCTATTCTGGACGTTATGTTACTAGACCATAATGAACCTACAAACTATGAGGAAGCGATGATGAGCCTAGATTCCGCGAAATGGCTTGAGGCCATGAAATTTGAGATGTGATCCATGTATGAGAACAAAGTGTGGACTTTGGTTGACAAGCCTGATGATCAGCAAGCCATTGAGAATAAATGGATAGCATAAAAGGATACTTGAATAAGAGTTTTTCAATGAAATACCTTGGTGAAGTTGCTTATATATTGGGCATCAAGATCTATAGAGATAGATCAAGACACTTAATTGGACTTTTACAAAGCACATACCTTGATAAGATTTTGAAGAAGTTCAAAATGGACCAGTCTAGGAAAGGGTTCTTGCCTGTGTTACAAGGTGTGAAGTTGAGTGAGACTCAATGCCTGACCACTGCAGAAGATAGAGAGAAAATTAAAGTCATTCCCTATGCTTCAGCCATAGGTTCTATCATGTATGCAATGCTGTGTACCAGACCTGATGTGTGCCTTGCTATAAGTATAGTAGGGAGGTACTAAAGTAATCCAGGAGTGGATCACTGGACAACGGTCAAGAAAACATCCTAAAATACCTGAAAAGGACTAAGGATATGTTTCTCGTTTATGGAGGTGACAAAGAGCTTGTCATAAATGGTTACTTCGATACAAGCTTTGACACTGATCCCAATGACTCTAAGCCGCAAACCGGATACGTGTTTATATTGAATGGTGGAGCTGTCAGTTGGTGCAGTTCTAAACAGAGCATTATGGCGGGATCAACGTGCCAAGCAGAATACATAGCTGCTTCGAAGCAGCAAATGAAAGAGTCTGGATGAAGGAGTTCATATCCGATCTAGCTGTCATACCTAGTGCATCCGGTCCAACGAAGATCTTTTGTGACAATACTGGAGCAATTGCCTTGGCGAAGGAATCCAGATTTCACAAGAGAACCAAGCACATCAAGATACGCTTCAATTCCATCCATCATCAAGTGTCGGAAGGGGACATAGAGATTTGCAAGATACATATGGATCTCAAGGTTGCAGACCTATTGACTAAGCCTCTCTCATGAGCAAAACATGATCAGCACCAAGACTCCATGGGTGTTAGAATCATTACAATGTAATCTAGATTATTGACTCTAGTGCAAGTGGGAGACTGAAGGAAATATGCCCTAGAGGCAATAATAAAGTTGCTATTTATATTTCCTTATATCATGATAAATGTTTATTATTCATGCTAGAATTGTATTAACCGGAAACTTAGTACATGTGTGAAAACATAGACAAACAGAGTGTCACTAGTATGCCTCTACTTGACTAGCTCATTGATCAAATATGGTTAAGTTCCCTAGCCATGGACAAAGAGTTGTCATTTGGTAAACAGGATCACATCATTAGAGAATGATGTGATTGACTTGACCCATCCGTTAGCTTAGCACTATGATCGTTTAGTTATTGCTATTGATTTCTCCATAACTTATACATGTTCCTATGACTATGAGATTATGCAACTCCCGAATACCGGAGGAACACTTAGTGTGCTATCAAACGTCACAACATAACTGGGTGATTATAAAGATTCTCTACAGGTGTCTCCGATGGTTTTGTTGGGTTGGCATCGATCGAGATTAGGATTTGTCACTCCGTGTTTAGGAGAGGTATCTCTGGGCCCTCTCGGTAATGAACAGCACTATAAGCCTTGCAAGCAATGTGACTAATGAGTTAGTTACAGGATGATGCATTATGGAACGAGTAAAGAGACTTGCCGGTAACGAGATTGAACTAGGTATTGAGATACCGACGATCGAATCTCGGGCAAGTAACATATCGATGACAAAGGGAAAAACGTATGTTGTTATGCGGTTTGACCGATAAAGATCTTCGTAGAATATGTAGGAACCAATATGAGCATCTAGGTTCCGCTATTGGTTATTGACCGGAGATGAGTCTCAGTCATGTCTACATAGTTCTCGAACCCGTAGGGTCTGCACGCTTAACGTTCGGTGACGATCGGTATTATGAGTTTATGTGTTTTGATGTACTGAAGGTAGTTCGGAGTCCCAGATATGATCACTGACATGACGAGGAGTCTCGAAATGGTCGAGACATAAAGAAAGATATATTGGATGACTATATTTGGACATCGAAAAGGTTCCGGGTGAGCTCGGGCATATACCGAATCACCGGGAGGTTACCGGAACCCCCGGGAGGTATATGGGCCTTATTGGGCCATAGTGGGAGAGAAAAGAGGGAGACCAAGGAGGGGGCGTGCCCCCCAAGCCCAATCCGAATTGGGTGGGGGGCCAGCCCCCCTTTCCTTCCCCCTCTCTCCCCCTTCCTTCCACTCCTTAGTCCAACTAGGGAAGAGGGGGGGTCCTACTCCCGGTGGGAGTAGGACTCCCCATAGGGCGCGCCATAGGAGGGCCGGCCCTCCCCCTCCTCCACTCCTTTATATACGGGGGAGGGGGCTCCTTGTAGACACACAAGTTGATCATTGATCTCTTAACCGTGTGCGGTGCCCCCCTCCACCATAATCCACCTCGGTCATGTCGTTGCAGTGCTTAGGAGAAGCCCTGCGCTGGTAGCTTCATCATCACCGTCATCACGCCGTCGTGCTGACGTAGCTCTCCCCCGACACTCATCTAGATCTAAAGTTCATGGGACGTCACCAAGCCGAACGTGTGCAGATGGCGGAGGTGTCGGAACTTCGGTGCTAGGATCGGTCAGATTGTGAAGACGTACGACTACATCAACCGCGTTGTCATAACGCTTCCGCTTACGGTCTACGAGGGTACGTAGACATCACTCTCCCCTCTCGTTGTTGTGCATCACCATTATCTTGCGTGTGCGTAGGATTTTCTTTTGAAATTACTACGTTCCCCAACAGATGGCACCGGGTCAAGGTGGCGGTGCAGAGAGAGAGAGAGAGAGGAGAAAAACCATGAGATGGGCATCGGTGGTGAGGGCACATATACACCTATTGGTGGTAACCTATCGCTGTAGTAATGGTAGATCTCAAGCTGCTGGAGTTTGTCGAATTGATGGGATGTCAGCCAGGCGGCCACCGTGTAGGGTATGTCTAGCAGGTAGCATGCCTAGATGCAGATGCGTTGAACGGACCCCCGTGGGAGGAGATGGTGGCTCCGGGGAGTTCAAAATCATCATCGACAGATAGATGACAATAGTTGATAACCCGCAAGTATACGGGGTAGTTGTAGACTCTTCCGATAAGTAAGAGTGTCGAACCCAACGAGGAGCTAAAGGTAGAACAAATACTCTCTCAAGTCCTATTGGCCACTGATACGACTCTACGCACGCTTGACGTTCGCTTTACCTAGAACAAGTATGAAACTAGAAGTACTTTGTAGGTGTGATAGGACAGGTTTGCAAGATAATAAAGAATGTGTAAATATAAAGTAGGGGCTGTTTAGATAAAGATGCAATAAAGTAAACATAGCGAGTGTGGAAAAGTGGTGGTAGGAGTTGTGAAATTGTCCCTAAGCAACTGACTCTGTTACTAGACCGGTAATCACTAGTGCAATTATATTTGAGGGAGAGGCATAAGCTAACATACTTTCTCTACTTGGATCATATGCACTTATGATTGGAACTCTAGCAAGAATCCGCAACTACTAAAGATTCATTAAGGTAAAACCCAACCATAGCATTAAAGTATCAAGTCCCCTTTATCCCATACGCAACAATCCCTTACTCGGGTTTGTGTTTCACCACCACGCAACCCACTATAAGCTTAATCATGAACGCATTGCAACACGCCACAGCTGGAATCCTCGCGCTATGCCGATACGGAGGGCACCATAGGACAGCACCAATAATAAAACATGCAACTCAAACCAATCATAGCAATTCATCAATCACCGATAGGACAACGAAAATCTACTCAGGCATCATAGGATGGCAACACATCATTGGAAAATAATATGAAGCATAAAGCACCATGTTCAAGTAGAGGGTACAGCGGGATGCGGGAGAGTGGACCGCTGGATATAGATGGGGGAAGGTGATGGAGATGTTGGTGAAGATGACGGCGGTGTTGGTGAAGATCGCGGTGATGATGATGGCCCCCGGCAGCGCTCCGGCGCCACCGGAAGCAAGGGGGAGAGAGCCCCCCTTCTTCTTATTCTTCTTCCTTGACCTTTTCCCTAGATGGGAGAAGGTTTTCCCCTCTGGTCCTTGGCCCCCATGGCTTGGGAGGGGCGAGAGCCCCTCCGAGATTGGATCTATCTCTCTGTTTCTGCGTTCTCAGATTCTACCCCTTCACCGTTTCTTAAATATCCGGAGATCCATAACTCCGATTGGGGTGAATCTTTCGCCCAGATCTTTCTCATAAAATTAGCTTTCTTGCGCCAAAAGAAGAGCGTCAACTGCCGTACGGGGGGCCAGGAGAGTCCAGGGCGCGCATGCCTCCCTGGGGCGCGCCCCCCTATCTCCTGGCCCCCTCGGGCATCGTCTCGTGTTGATTTTATTTTCCAAAAATCACAAGTATTCCAAAAAAAAATCTCTGTCCATTTTTATCCCGTTTGGACTCCGTTTGATATTGAGTTTCTGCGAAATGAAAAACATGCAACACACAGGAACTGGCACTTGGCACTGGATCAATATGTTAGTCCCAAAAAATAGTATAAAAAGTTGCCAAAAGTATATGAAAGTTGTAGAATATTGGCATGGAACAATAAAAAATTATAGATACAACAGAGACGTATCAACAGTCGAGATTAAGAGATGCGGTGCACCACAGATTGCACCACCGTGATGCGAGAACTTGTGTGCGGCAGCCATCCTTGGTGGGGAGAAGGGAGATGATCTCCCCAAGGATGCCATCCGGGAGATCGCTGATGCGGTCCACCGGATATTCTACTCGTTCCTCAGGTCCAGGGGGCGCTTCTGGCCACACAGCCGGGTCCAAGATCTATATTCGGCGGTGGCACTGGTCGAAGCCTCATCTGTGTACATACCAATCTGAAAGAAAAAATGGCATAACATATAGGACATTCGAAAACAATTCTCAAGATCAGGAAGAAATAAGGCACAAACATATATGTAGGTGATTGGCCGGTTTTCCGTCAGAGTCGCAGTTGTTGCCGGAGTTGCTGTTGACCTCCGGCTCCGGCTAGGGGTTGACGATGGCACCAACGAATTCAAGGCCGTACTGCTTCCCGCGCAAGACCTCGTCGGCGGCGACGGAAACCTTTGTGGCCAGCTTGACGCGTTGTGCGGGTGCTTCACCAGCCCCGGCATCGCCACTCCCTCCGATGGTGCACTTCGGCGGCATCGTCATACACTCCGGAGTCCAGACATCGATGACCACTGTGGGCCGGGGGTGTGGCCGCCTATTATGGCCGGCGTCTCGGGCGCGCAATTAATACAGACTAGTGGGAGCGAGGAAGGCTGCGGTCAAAAGTTGTCTCGCCTCCCAGTGAGCCCGCGCGGCGGACGTCTGCCATTCCTACCATCATTTCACATAGCTACTCGCACGCCTCCCCATCAATACACACACCTGCACGCCTGCTCGTTTAGATCAAGAAAAAAACTCACGCTTGCTCGCACGGCACATGGGGCGTGTGGCAGCACGTATATTTTTTGGTTTATTTTCTGCCGCTTTACTGCTTCACTGAACCGTTTGCGTTGAAGAGATGCACAAATCCTGCATTGAAAATCTTGCGCGCATCCCGATGAACCTGCGCACCGGACGAGTTTTGGATTTACTAGAATTTAAAAACCAGGCATCTCAATGTTTTGCCGGCAATCAATAGTGCCCTGGTGTTTGAAATTCATTCCCATTTCTTACATGGGACCTAAGCATGCACAGAAGGACACATATTTGATTTTTTTCAACCAATTTATATGCACTGGAGCATGTGCATGTAGTTCAAATTTGAATTATGCACATAAATTCATTTAACTCATTTAATGCATAAAAGTGTCCAAACGAACCCCGAAAAGTCACAAACATTTACACAACACTCCTGTTGTTCTATGTTGACATGACAATTTTTTTGGAAACAATAAGAGGCAATGGATATTGTTTCATCCCCAAAGGTGTAACGTTCCCTACGAAAACCATCATGCTTGTTGCGAGAAGCTCTGGTTTGTGATAAGCATATACCCAAACCTGCCCCAAACGGGACAAAAAAATTACCACGACATGATAGCATGATAGCATGAATTTCAAACGAGTTTTGGATTTACTAGAATTTAAAAACCAGGCATGTCAATGTTTTGCCGGCGATCAACGATGCCCCGGTGTTTGAAGTTTATTCCCATTTCTTGCATGGGACCTAAACATGCACCCAAGGACACATATTTGACTTTTCAACCAATTTATATGCACTGGAGCATGTGCATGTAGTTCAAATTTGAATTATGCACATAAATGCAGTGAAAACTCAGTTAATGCATAAAAATTTCCAAACGAACCCCGAAAAATCACAAAAATTGACACAACACTCCTGTTGTTCTATGTTGACACGAGAAATTTTTTGGAAGCAATAAGAGGCAATAGATATCGTTTCGTCCCCAAAGGTGGGATGTTCCCTACCGAAACCATCATGCTTGTTGTTAGAAGCTCTGGTTTGTGAGAAGCAGATATCCAGACCTGCCCCAAATGGGATAAAAATTTTACCATGGCATGTTGATGCCACTCCATGATAGCATGCCAAGTTTCATGAATTTAAGACGAATTTTGGATTTACTAGAATTTAAAAGCCAGGCATCTCAATGTTTTGCCGGCAATCAACAGTGCCCCGGTGTTTGAAATTCATTCCCATTTCTTGCATGGGACCTAAGCATGCACATAAGGACACAGATTTGATTTTTCAACCAATTTATATGCACTGGAGCATGTGCATGTAGTTCAAATTTGAATTGTGCACAAAAATGCATTGAAAACTCATTTAATGCATAAAAATGTCCAAACGAATCCCGAAAAATCACAAAAATTGACAGAACACTCATGTTGTTCTATGTTGACACGACTAAATTTTTGGAAGCAATAAGAGGCAATGGATATCATTTCGTCCCCAAAGGTGGGATGTTCCCTACCGAAACCATCATGCTTGTTGTGAGAACCTTTGGTTGTGAGAAGCATATACCCAAACCTGCCCCAAATGGGACAAAAATTTTAGCACGGCATGTTGATGCCGCTCCATGATAGCATGGCAAGTTTCATGAATTTCAGATGAGTTTTGGATTTACTAGAAATTAAAAGCCATGTATCTCAATGTTTTGCCCGCAACCAACGGTGCCCCGATGTTTGAAATTAATTCCCATTTCTTGCATGGGACCTAAGCATGCACATAAGGACACAGATTTGATTTTTCAACCAATTTATATGCACTGGAGCATGTGCATGTAGTTCAAATTTGAATTATGCACATAAATTCATTGAAAACTCAGTTAATTCACAAAATGTCCAAACGAACCCCGAAAAATCACAAAAATTGACACAACACTCCTGTTGTTCTATGTTGACACGAGAATTTTTTTGGAAGCAATAAGAGGCAATGGATATCGTTTCGTCCCCAAAGGTGGGACGTTCCCTACCGAAACCATCATGCTTGTTGTGAGAACCTCTGGTTTGTGAGAAGTTTATACCCAAACCTGCCCCAAATTTAACCACGGCATGTTGATGCCACTCCATGATAGCATGCCAAGTTTCATGAATTTCAGACGAGTTTAGGATTTACTAGAAATTAAAAGCCATGTATCTCAATGTTTGCGGCCGAGTGACGATGGCAGGGTGTTTGAAATTGATTCCCATTTCTTGCATGGGACCTAAGCATGCAACCAATGACACATATTTGATTTTTCAACCAGCTTATATGCATTGGAGAATGTGCATGTAGTTTAAATTTGAATTATGCGCATAAAATGCCTGGAAAACCCAGTTAATGTATAAAAATGTCCAAACGAGCCCCAAAAAATTCCAAAATTGAACACAACACTCCTGTTGTTCTACGTTGACACTCGAAAAAAAATTAAAGCAATAAGAGGCAACAAACATCGTTTCGTCCCCAAAGGTGGCACGTTTCCTACCGAAACCATCACGCTTGTTGTGAGAAGCTCTGGTTTGTGAGAAGCTTATACCCAAACCTGCCCCAAATGGGACAAAAACTTTACCTCGGCATGTTGATGCCGCTCCATGATAGCATGGCAAGTTTCATGAATTTCAGACAAATTATGGATTCACTAGAAATTAAAAGCCATGTATCTCAATGTTTTGTCGGCAATCAACGGTGCCTCGGTGTTTGAAATTCATTCCCATTTCTTGCATGGGACCTAAGCATGCACATAAGGACACATATTTGATTTTTCAACCAATTTATATTTACTGGAGCATGTGCATGTAGTTCAAATTTGAATTATGCACATAAATGCATTGAAAACTTAGTTAATGCATAAAAATGTCCAAACGAACGCCGAAAAATCACAAAAATGGACACAACACTCCTGTTGTTCTATATTGACACGAGAAATTTTTTGGAAGCAATAAGAGGCAATGGATATTGTTTCGTCCCCAAAGGTGGGACGTTCCCTATCGAAACCATCATGCTTGTTGTGAGAACCTCTGGTTTGTGAGAAGCTTACCCAAACCTGCCCCAAATGGGACAATTTTTTTACCACGACATGTTGATGCCGCTGCATGATAGCATGCCAAGTTTCATGAATTTCAGACGAGTTTTGGATTTACTAGAAATTAAAAGCCATGTATCTCAATGTTTGCAGCCGAGTGACGGTGGCAGGGTGTTTGAAATTCATTCCCATTTCTTGCATGGGACCTAAGAATGCAACCAAGGACACATATTTGATTTTTCAACCAGTTTATATGCAGGGGAGAATATGCATGTAGTTCAAATTTGAATTATGCACATAAAATGTCTGGAAACCCCAGTTAATGTGTAAAATTGTCCAAACGAACCCCGAAAAATTCCAAAATTGAACACAACACTCCTGTTGTTCTATGTTGACACTCGAAATTTTTTGAAAGCAATAATAGGTAACGGACATTGTTTCATCCCCAAAGGTGGCACGTTCCCTACCGAAACCATCACGCTTGTTGTGAGAAGCTCTGGTTTGTGAGAAGTTTATACCAAACCTGCCCCAAATGGGACAAAATTATGCAATGACGTGGATGACCACTGTAACCAGGGAAATTCGAACCAAAATTTTTGACGTTCAAACTCAACACACACGGGTTAGGCTATCTGAATCATTTTCTATGTTCACATATCATACACAGTTGTGAACAAGGGACCGTGTCTGATGACACTTTGCGCGCTAGTTTTTTGGCTGAAGCGATTACAAATTTTCGGCTTCCGCAGAAATATCTACCTCCCCGCCCCCTCCCCCTTACCAAAAGCCACATTTCCCCTGTTTCCGCCTTCCTTTCCAAGTTGAAACCTTCACTCCTTGCTTGCAGCGCCGCCGCCTCCTCACCGGCGACCCTCCTTCACGCTGCTCAGCCTCGCCTATCCAGGCAGGTAATCCACACCCGACCCCCATCCTCCTCCTCCTTCCACATGCCACATGCCCCGACTACCGGCGCGAGCGCGACACCTTCCACCCAAATCACCGACCCATCCACCAAATAAGCGCCGGCCTAAGCCATGTTGCACGCAGCATAGCCAGGACCTCAAGGATCATTTGGCAGCGGAGAAGCAAATCGTGGCCGCACGCGCGGATGAGGTCGCGATGGCTGCCATTCGTGCCGACCCACAGATCTTGGAGGATCACCTCTTCGTCGAGGCCACCGTTGATGCCTCGCGCGTCGAGGCCGCGACGCGGTTGGCTGCTTTAACCAACAGTTCATGGCGTTTTCTCGAGGCCACCTTCGGTGCCTTCGACAAAGACTACAAGGTGTTTTCTCAACGTGCACGTGCTTACCTCATCTCGAGAGCCAGCGGGTTAGTGCCCGGAGCGGCTCAGGCAACTCACCACTACAACGAGGGCACCCACGATGTGAAGGCCTCGCCCTCTTCCATGTCCAAGGAACCAATCGTCATCGATATCTCTGACAATGAGGAGTAGCTTGTCTTATTAGCTCACTATAAGGACCCATGTTTAGTTTGCTAGCTACTGCCTTTCCTTAACAAATTCTAGTGAATTGTGCTATCTACTTTTATCATGCAATCTTCTGCTATAGTGTATATGTTCTATATGTCGTGCAATGTGGTGTTCAGTTAACTGCTTGGTTCAATTCTGCAAATGTGATGTTTAATTCTTCAGGGTGCAATATTTCCAAGTTGTTAAGCATCCTTGGTTTGGTTAACTGTCTGATCTTCTATTAGGAGTATGTTATATTGTTCAATTGGTGTTTAGTTAATTGCTTGGTTCATTTGTTGTGGCTTTGTTCACTTGTTGTGGTGTTTATTTAACTACTTGGTTCAATTCTGCAATGCGATGTTCAATTGTTGTGGCTGCATTCTGTTATTGTATACCATGTGAAGAATAAACCAAGTTGTTAAGCATGCTTAGTTTGGTTAACTGTCTGATCTTCTATTAGGAGTATGTTATATTGTGCAATGTTGTGCTCAATTAACGTTTGGTTCATTTGTTGTGGTGTTTAGTTAACTGCTTGGTTCAATTCTGCAATGCGATGTTCAATTGTTGTGGCTGCATTCTCTTATTGTATACCATGTGAGGAATAAATCGAATTTGGCTGCACTTAATACATGAGAAACATATACAAGTGCTATATTTCCTAGTTCTTAATCATGCTTGGTATGGATAAATGGGTTTCCCATGTGGCTTGAATTAATCTGATGAATCTGCAATGAGCTTATTTTTCATCAACATATTTTACTGATAGCATGTGAACCCTTTCTTAACCTGATGACTAACTACCTTATATGTGTTGCAGGGAAACAATGGGAAGCACTGAGGTTTACAAGATGGTACTAACTATTATACCTTGCCTTTTTTATTCCTTTGCCCCATTCCCAATATAGAGAAGATATTTATGCACATCCTTGTTTTCAGGCTTCACTGATGAATACTCTCAAACCACCTCTGTGGTCAGGAGGCGAGGAAAGTTTTCATACAACACCCACAGTTCAATATTGAAGTGTTCCTGAATAGGTCAAAGGATGGACGGTGGATCATCCATAGGCACTGGCCTAAAGTTGCAAAGACCTTCAGCAGTTTTCTAGATGAGATGCATCTCTCTATGTACCATCTATGATGCTAATTTCGAAAGGTTCTAGATGCTGCATGTGAAACTTGCTGCTGGTGCAGTGGTGTAATGGGGTGGCTGAGTGCTGAAGCTATATCATGTTCTACTATGATGTATTTCAATTATGAAATCCTGCTTTTTTAATATGGAAATGGAATATATTATGTGCTTAATATGAATGTCAATTAGATTAGTCAATGGATTATTAATAATAGGGCAATTAGCCTGCTAATTGGCTAATTAGCGTGCTAATTGGGTTTTCCTATTGCAAACGGTTAATGAGAAAACACTGTGGGCGATGACCTCAGGAAACGCACATAGTTTCTAGGAATAAACCGTGTTTGATCAATGAACAATCACACACGACATTCAGGAATAAACCGTGTTCGATCAATGAACAATCATACACGACATTCTCTTGAAAACTGTTTGCTTTATGCCACCTAGAGCAAACGTTTTCCTTCGAGTGACTGTGTGGGATGTATATACGAATGGAAACATTTAGCGGTGACTGACTGTGTGGGATGTACTTACGACTAGAAATGATTCCTCCTATATAATTGTATTTTTTAGCACTACTGTACGTATATCTATATTTGAGTGCTCGCCGGTCGCACACGACCTCATTTTGCCGAGCGTGTGTGCCATGACGGCCGACGGTTTCTGGGTCATGTGGGAAGGACCCCCCCTATCGCCCACACTCACTTGGCGACGGTTCTGAATGCCGTCGCAGAAAGGGGTTAACACTACTAGGGAAAACCCTAGTAGTAGCGCTTGTTTTATAGCTAGTAGTAGCATTGGTACCAGCGCTACCACTAAGGCGCTACAGCTAACTAGTAGCAGTAACGCTGGAAAGGGAGCGCTACTATTATACCTAGTTAGCAGTAGTGCTTCCCTTTGGACAGTGCTACTACTACTAGTAAGTAGCAGCAGCGCTTGTTCTGAAAAAGTGTTGCTGGTAACTTTTCCTATATTTTAAAAATACAGCTTATTTTCATTGTGTGGTTTTATATACAGTACTTTCATCATATGATTTTATGACCATGATTACTTATTATATCTAACAGTGGGTGAAATGAACGTGGAGTAGATTCAAATGGAGGCAACATGTGTTGCATGTCGAAAGTACTACTCTAATCCAAACTTGATCTAGTGTGGAGGAGTTTGATAATAGAAATTGTAATTCTCAAGATCAATACAAAATGCGACCAGATGATTTTTCTCCTGATAAGTTAACTCAGAGCCATCGGTGTAGTAGGTTCTGTCTACCATCTTCCACACATTATTTTAAGAATGAAAATAAGCTATCAATGGAAATAAGCTGTCAACTATTTTTAAATAAACAATATAAATTAGTTAATAACTATGTTGAGAAACTCACATAGCGGTAGAAATGCAAGCGTATCAACAAGGACCCAAATGTCCATATTGTCTTGGTCGATGTCAAGATCACAAAGATCCATGGTGACAAGCATACCCTCATAAAAACCATACATCTTGCAAAGTGCTTCCCAATTTTTGCAACCAAAATGGGTTAAGCTCTCAGAATTGTACAGATTTACTTCAAAATCCATACCATGATGGGTCCTTAGGTGAATTTTCTTTGTTTCGAAATTTTCATGGTCTTCAAAATCCATCCTCTCCAAGACATAACGTCTTGAATGGCATGGCATAAGCTACTCGAATTGTAAAAGATGAAAATTACACGTTAAAATAGTTGAAGTCATGCTTAATTACGAAAGAAACACTTGTCGTCGTTGCATACCATTTCAACATCGAAGGTCTCTTGGAGCTTAATGCTGAAGCGCCGATCTTTGTCTAGGTGAGGCATGTCGCACAGACCTCGGTCGTCGTTGCACCAGGTACACTCCCCCGGGAGACTTTCGTCGTCCAATGAAGACATTTCCTACATTCATAATTCAAAGATTAAACTTGTACAATTCAATATATGTACTACAAAAATTAAATTAGATCATTATTATTCATCACGGGTTGACTATCGGTCTATTGAGTCTTTTTTCTTGAAAACTCTCAGCTCGCATGGTGTATACATTCGACCGTTGGTGATGGTCGCTCCTCCTTTCGTTCCCAAGTGCATTACACCAAAATGTCTAGCACACGGGAACAAAGGAGAAGTGACCCCCACGACAACAGTCGGGATTTTCCGTCCTCTCATGTGTGCTGGAGACTCTCACTCACTGATTCCTCTCTGACATTTGCGACCGTCGGTGATGGTCATTACTCCTCCTTCCCCTAGTGCATAACAAATGTCTAGCACCCGAAGAAGAAGGAGAAACGACCCCCACGACAACAGTCGGGCTTCTTCGTCCTCTCTCATATATGGTGGATACACTCCCTCACTGATTTTTTGACCTTAGGTGATGGAACCTCGACAGACTTAAAGTCAACCCGAAATGTCGTTTAATTATTTTTTAGAAAATCCAGGCCACTCGATATTTCCTACATATTCTAGCACCAGTCATGCCAGAATTCACGAAAAAATGCGGCATGACCTTTGCTAAAAAAGGACATATCGAGCGCCTGAAATTTGCCGGAACGGAAATTAATAAACACTCCAGCAAAACATAGGCCACTATAGGAGGTGTAACCTGCAAACATGCCTGACCACTTGGGCAAGCACATCATATGAGCATTCAACTTGATGTGGACGACGGAGGGGGGGTCGGTGACAGAGGGGATCTCACCTCGAGGTTGGAGGGGGTCGGTGACGGGGACGACGGACGTGATGATGGATGGGCTCCTTGATTTCTACAAAAACAAAAACCCTATAAGCTATCAACTAATCAAATGCATACGCCTTGCATAGTGCTTTCCAATTTTAGCATTCAAAGTAGGAGTAGTTTTCCAATATGAGCATTCAATAAGCAAAACGAAATCGTAAAATAAATTAGTATTCAAATTAGCATGCATTCAATAAGCAAAAATAAATCATCTCTTTCGTTCGTACATCGTCGAATATTATCACTAATACACCTCAAATAGTATCATACATATAACATCACTAATACAACTAAAACTGTAGCGAACGACGGGTATCAGTGCGGGCAGTGGACACCCAAAGTAAAGGAACCACCACAGGATCATAGCTCCAGTGAGATCCCTGAAGAACCTGCCAGGTATTGGAGAACCTACCCTCCAACGCAACTATGTAGCGACGGATGTGCTCGTCCTCCTCGCTAACACGGTGACGTACCACCTCCGTGGCGTCCTCAAGCCTCCACACCGTCACTGGCCCACGCGACCGCCACCAAAGAAGGTTCGGGTCAACGACAGGCTGGCTCCTCACCAAGCTGTGCACCCCCGGAAGGTAGCACCTCCCTGTACCAGCCCGGCGGAGCCTAGTCCCGGACATGGCCCCTCTGATCAAGCAGGCCTCCTCCACCGAGTCGATGACAAGGATGCAGGATAGACATCGTCGACGTCAATGCGGGAATAATTGGTTTAACTAAAAAATAAACTAGTTCTATTAATTTTCTTACTAAAAATAAACTAGTTCTATAGTAAAATTTTAATTAGATCATCAAACTCATATACCTAAATTTTCTTACTAAAAATAAACTAGTTTTATTAATTCAACTAGTTCAACTAAGCACTTACTATAAATAAAATAAACTAGTACTTACTAAAAATAAACTAGTTTAACTAGTTCTATTAATTTTCTAACTAATTCTATTAAACACTTACTAAAAAACAGTAAAAAACTATATTGAATTTTTTTCTATAAACTAAACACCACTGCCCTAAATTAACATCTACTTAATTAGTTACCCAACCTACTTCCCTAACTAAAAAACAACTAATTAATAGTACCAGAACTTCCCTAACCAAATTAACATCTACTTAGTAACCAAACTAGTTAACGAAACATCTAATTAAGCTAGTTAGTAAACCTAATAAACCTATCTACTTCACTTAGTTCAACTTAGTTAACCTAGTGAACTAAATTCACCTAAGTTAATTAACCTAGAGGGAGGAGGGAGGAGGAGTACCTCACAGTGGTGGAGGAGGCCAAGGGAGGAGGCCCGGGGAGGAGGCCACAGGAGGAGGCGGCAAGGACGGCCGACGGGAAGGAGGTCTTGGGGAGGGTGGCAGGGGAGGAGAGCCAAGGGCGAGAGCGGGCAAGGGAGAGCTCTGGCGCGGGGAACGGCGGTGTGCCGGGGAGGGCGGCGGTGACGACGGCGGAGAGGCGCGTGTGTGAGTGTGAGGGTCGGGCAGGAAGTGAGCGAGGTCGAGCGTGGGCCTATGGGCCGGATAAGGAGCCCGTAGTAGTAGCACGTTTATGTAGAAAGCGCTACTGCTACGTCTAGTAGCAGGAGCGCTTCATACATAAAAGCGCTACTACTATGCCTGGCCTGCCGGCAACGGCCTGGCAATTATAGTAGTAGTGCTTTTTATTAGAAAAGCACTACTGGTAAGTACATAGTAGCAGCGCTTTTTATAAAAAGTGCTACTGATAAGTAGTAGCAGCGCTTTACTATAAAAAGTGCTACTACTATGCTACTGTCTATAAGCATTTTCCTAGTAGTGTAAAAACCGTTTGTTTAGGACCGACGTGTACCAGTGATGTGGAGCGAGGAATGCAGAAGGGAGGATGCCGGCTATGCCTGCTGATCAACTGATCACAAAAGCAAAGCAATTCGGTCACTTGCTTGCTCATGGAGTGCGATCTTGTCGAGGCAGATTGCGCAACCCCCCGCAGTCACCCGCCTCCTGGTTGCCGCCAACCCCGCCGCCCATGGTCGCTCCTTGACAGGAACAGAGAAGCCAAACCAGATTAGATCGCCATATACCCAGCAAAGGAGCAAATACAATCGAGAAGATCCAAGGAGTACCCACCTTGTCGTTGAGGGAGAGTGGAGCCGGGAGGGAGGCGGCAGAGGAACTGGCGCCCGCGGCAGCCATGTCGGTTAGCAGTCAGGGAACCGAGGTGGAGGCAACGTGAAAAGAACAAACCTGATGTTTGAAGGGGAGAACAGATCCATCGCTTTAACCTTGCATTAGTTTTTAGTGGAGGAAGAGGATCAGGCGCAGAAGATGAAGAGGGAGATGAAATCAATCGATGGGGGAGTAATTGAGGAGATAGTCGGACTGCAGTGCTGCATATGTAGCTTTGAATTTGTGGCACTCAACCCATCGTCCGCGGGCAGGCTGTGTCGTGGGTTGTAAACAGGCTAACATCAGTAACTGAAGCCAACGCAGCAATAACTGAAGCCAACGTGTGCGTTTTCTACTGTGGTGGGTCCCGCTTGTAAGCTTCTGACTTAATGCTGATGTGGCAATGTTGCTGATGTTTATAGGCTGCATGATCTCAAGAGAAATAGTTTAGTGGGGATGAACTATTTAGGTATTATAGATAAAATCTTGGGCAGCAAACTTTACATGCAACTTTGTGTTTGAAGGAAGATTGACCAACGGTGAAGCTAATAGTCTAGCTAAATTTTCTCTTTCTTTAGATCAGGGGCACCATGTTTGGTAATTCAACCCCATGTCCCTATTTGTATCTCACAAACTGTGGACTTTGCTGATTAAAAGTTAATTTTAGCCCCAATTGTAAGTGCATCTAGTGCCACCCCTAGTTGGTTTTGGAATTTTGACGACAAACCTGGTTGAGGGACTAATGTGTTTGTGAGAATTGCAGGATAACACAGGTAGTAGTCCCTCATTGATTCGGTTTACCTACCAGAGATGACCCCTAAAAATGTGTGAAGACATTGAAGACAATGTTGGCCTACGAAGATATTCACGTTGAAGACTATGACATAAGAAGACATCGCATGAAGACTATGGAGCGCGAAGACTTAGTTGTTTCATAGTTTCCTTTTCTTCTTTGTTGAGTCATAGGAACCACCGCACTATTAAGTGGAGTCCAAGTGAACAAAGTCAGAGTGACTGAAGTGATGCTCAACCAAGTCCTATGTCTTCAAGCGAAGACAATGAGAGCAAATCTTATCCAGAGCTGGATGAGTCAGCTTTACTTATAGCCCAAGTCAAGCTGTCGCGTGTGTTTGAAATCTGGCCATTGGAACACGTGTCAGTTCCTTAGTGACCCAGGGTCATTTTGGAAAAATTAGGTCGGGTTGCCTCCTGGCTATAAATAGCCCACCCCCTACACCATAAATTAGTGGTTGCTCAGAGTTAGTGCACGGCTTTTGTCATTTGAGAGCAACCCACCTCCGAAGCATTTGAGAGAGAAATCCTTGCGAGGACAAAGCCCAAAACACCCAGAGCCCAAAGAGTGTTTGGCATCATCAAGTCTTCTCTAGCGTGATCTCAAGACTTGTTACACTTGAGGACTGTGAGCCTCCAGTCAGTTAGGTGTCGCATTCTCAGCATCCAAGAGTCATTGTGGATTGCTGGTGAACGAAGTCTGTGAAGGTTTGGAAGTCTACCTTGAAGACTTACCAGAGTGATTGGGCGAGGACTAAGTGTCCTTAGCTCAAGGGGAATAAGGTGAAGACGCGGTCTTCTGAGTTAAATCTCAGCCTCCCTAACCATACATACAGTTGTCACAGCAACTGGAACTGGTCCAACAAATCCTTGTCCTCCCCAAGCAACTGGTTCTATCTCTTACTTCTCTTTACTTACAGTTTGTCTTCGTGAAGTCATTGCATGCTTGCATTATCTGTTTGACTTCACTGTGTGACGACTTCTGCTGTTTGGCTTCATACTATCTTCCTCCGTAATCCATACTACCTAGCTGCTAATAGTCTTCATACTTTCAGTTCATTGAATACTTGACTATGGCCTGTCTAGTGTAGTCTACCTTCCGCTGCATATCAATAGGTTCATTTCTATTGTTTGTCTTTGAAACTCCCATGTTTTGAAGACTTTCATAAAAATCGCCTATTCATCCCCCCCTATAGTCGATAACTAGCACTTTCAATTGGTATCAGAGCAAGGTACTCCCTTGTTCTGTGTGATTCAGTTTAACCACCTGGAGTTTTAGCTATGTCGACTGCAGGGATAATCAAAGTCTCCGTTGCGTGCCCTGTCTTTGATGGCACTGATTACCCCTACTAGAAGAATAAGATGCACATGCATCTTGAAGCCATTGATGTCGATCTATGGTATGTCATCAAGAACGGCGTTCCCAAGACTGGTGAAGGTGTCACCCATGCTGATGTCAAGAAGTTCATTCAACTAGATTCTACCGCCAAGAACATCATTTGTGGTCATCTGACCAAAGGACAGTATGGCCGTGTGAGTGCTCTGGAAATGTCGAAGCTAGTCTAGGACTAGCTCTCCAAGGTCAACGAAGGCGTCTCAACCCAGAGAGACTCAAGGATCAGTGTTCTTCGCAAGCTCTTCAATCACTTCAAGAGACACGACAATGAGAATGTCCAGCTCACATTTGATCGCATCATTGATATCACAAATGAGCTTCATGCTCTCGGCGCCACTGAGATCACCAAGCATGAAATCGTCAAGACACTCCTGAGATCTCTTGACAGCTTGTTTGACACCCTAGCCCTGATGATTCAAGAACGCCCCGACTTAAAGACACTCGATCCATCTTACATACTTGAGAGGCTCAACACACATGAGTTTCAGCTACCTGAGAAAAGAGACATCTATGGTCCCAACTATGGCCGAACTCGCGCTTTGAAGGCAAAGGTTGTTTCCTCATCTGAAGAAGAATCTGACTGCAGTTCTGGTGATCCTGAAGACATTGGAATGGAGCTTGCTATGCTTGTGAAGAAGTTCGAGAAATTCACTAAGAAGAAAGGCTTCAGAAAGTCTTCACGTCCATCTCAAGAAATGATGAAGCTTCTACTCATGACCACACGAAGAGAACATGCCACAAGTGCAAGAAACCTGGTCACTACATCTCTGAATGTCCACAGTGGGACAATGAGAAGAAGTAGAAGAAGAACAAGGAATATGATTCTTGTGACAAGAAGAAGAAGAAATCCTCAAAGTCTTCTTCCAAGTCTTAGTCTAAGTCTTCATCACACAAGAAGAGTTCATCTGGCAAGGCTCGTGCTTTTGTTGGCAAGGAGATGGATTCAGAGGAGGAGTCTGCTTCTGAGGAGGCGGAGGTGGAGTCTGAGGAGGGGTCCGACTCTGGCGTTGCAAGCCTGGCTCTAGCTACAGCCTACGTTGCCAAGTCCATCTTCAACACTAAAGACAATGGCTCCGTCACCAATGCTGACACTAATGACTAGGACGACTCTGCTCCCACCTACTGCTTCATGGCACGAGGTGCCAAGGTAAAATCACGTGATGCTTACTTTCAAACATCAAGTGAAGACGACTCTGATTGTGAATCTAAACCTAGCTACAAAACACTTGCTAAAATTGCAACTGAACAATAGAAAGCTATGGAACATATTCAAAAATTGCTAGACAAAAGCGATGACTTGTTGGACGCGGAAATGACCCGATCTCAGTCCTTAATTGAAGACATCAAAAATCTTCATGTTAAGTACGAGGAACTTGAAAGTCGTCATGATACGCTCTCAACAACTCATGAAAATCTTTCCTACGATTATCGTCAAAGGAAGCAAGAGATTGAGAAATTGAGAGCGGCTCATGAAGATCTTCAAAAGGAGAACGAGTCACTTCACGCTCAACAGATCAGTCCCGCTCAGGAAGGATTTGAACCACCATGTATAAAATGCCTTGAGCGTGATAATGCTACCTCTATTGCTGAATTTTCTACTGCTGCTACTGTTGCAATATCTTCAACTGCTGATGTGGTAACTAACCCCTCTACTGAGAATACCACTACTATTGCTGATGAAAATGCTAGGTTGAAGACATTGCTTGAGACAGGGATGTACAAAAGCCTTAAAGAGCATCAGACATTATGTGATGTCCTCAAAAAGCAGATTCTGAACCAAAACCCTAGGAAAGAGGGTGTCGGGTTCGAGAGGAAAATGAATGTTAATGGTTCGTACTGGAAGCCTGAGAAGTACCCCAAAACCACATGGGTTGCTGCGAAGGAACCTTCAGTGGATCCATCCACCTTATCTGTCTTTACTTCTGCTAACCCCATTATCATTGATGAATCCTTTGGTGCAAATTATAAACTGTTTAAGAATCAGAATGGTGAAGTGTTTGCCGGGTATATTGGTACTAACTGCAGGAATGGGCCACCTATGAAGAAGATCTGGGTACCCAAAAGTTGTCTTGAGAATCTTCCTGTGAATTTCATCATGACACCATAAGGGAACAAGACAAACCCCGCACCAAAGGCTTCATATGGTCCAAAGGCTTCATACAGACAGAGGACTCACCAGAGCCACCCTAACGCCAATGTTTTGCAGGGAAATCATACTCAGGCTTATGAATATGAGCGTGTTTCTTCAAATCGCTATGTTCATAAAACTAAGAACTTTTCTTCTTATTCATATGAGTATTATTCACCACCTGCAAGGCTATTTGGTAGGGCTCCAAAGCCGAAGTTCTCAGATGCTGCACTTAGACTCATTGCTTCGAAGCCACCCCTGAAAATGTGGGTGGTTAAGAAAACTTAACTCTCTTTTGTAGGGAAAGGTCTCTAGCTGGAAATCAAAGGCATCCGATGCTATTGCTGGGGACCTAAAACATCTTGTGGGGCGCAAGATAAAGTGCCCAAATGGTCCTACTATGTATTTTGTTCCTGAATCACTTCCCCGTCATCCTATCAGTCCTAACCTGGATCTAAGCTTTCACAATACCCTTGGTGAAGCCTATCCCCCTAACTGCACTGTAGGGTATGACACCAAAGTCTATAGAATGGATTATGGACAGTGGACGCACTAACCACATGATTGGCGATCGAAGTCTTCTGATGGACTCAACACTACGTGTTGGGGAACGTAGTAATTTCAAAATTTTCCTACGCACACGCAAGGATCATGGTGATGCATAGCAATGAGAGGGGAGAGTGTTGTCCACGTACCCTCGTAGACCGTAAGCGGAAGCGTTAGAACAACGCAGTTGATGTAGTCTTACGTCTTCATGATCCGACCGATCCAAGTACCGAACGTACGGCACCTCCGAGTTCAGCACACGTTCAGCTCGATGACGATCCCGGACCGATCCAGCAGGTGTCGGGATGAGTTCCATCAGCACGACGGCGTGGTGACGATGATGATGTTCTACCAACGCAGGGCTTCGCTTAAGCACCACAACGATATGACCGAGGTGGAATATGGTGGAGGGGGGCACCGCACACGACTAAGGAACGATCACGAAGATCAACTTGTGTGTCTAGAGGTGCCCCCCTGCCCCCGTATATAAAGGACAAGGGGGGAGGCCGGCCGGCCCTAGGGGCGCGCCAAGGAGGGGGGAGTCCTCCTCCTAGTGGGAGTAGGACTCCCCTTTCCTAGTCCAACTAGGAAGAGGGAAGGGGGAAGGAAAGAGAGGGAGAGGGAGAGGGAAAGAGGGGCCGCGCCCCCCTCCCCTAGTCCAATTCAGACTCCTCATGGGAGGGGGTGCACCACCTCCTGGGCTGCTGCCCTCTCTCTCCCCTCAGGCCCACTAAGGCCCAATACTTCCCCGGGGGGTTCCGGTAACCCCTCTAGCACTCTGTTTTTCTCCGAAATCACCCGAAACACTTCCGGTGTCCGAATATAGTCGTCCAATATATCAATCTTTATGTCTTGACCATTTCGAGACTCCTCGTCATGTCCGCGATCACATCCGGGACTCCGAACAACCTTCGGTACAACAAAACTTATAAACTCATAATAAAACTGTCATCGTAACGTTAAGCGTGCGGACCCTACGGGTTCGAGAACTATGTAGACATGACCTAGAACTGTTCCCGGTCAATAACCAATAGCGGAACCTGGATGCTCATATTGGCTCCTACATATTCTACGAAGATCTTTATCGGTCAAACCGCATAACAACATACGTTGTTCCCTTTGTCATCGGTATGTTACTTGCCCGAGATTCGATCGTCGGTATCCAATACCTAGTTCAATCTCGTTACCGCAAGTCTCTTTACTCGTTACATAATGCATCATTCCGTAACTAACTCATTGGCCACATTGTTTGCAAGGCTTTATAGTGATGTGCATTACCGAGAGGGCCCAGAGATACCTCTCCGACAATCGGAGTGACAAAACCTAATCTCGAAATACGCCAACTCAACATGTACCATTGGAGACACTTGTAGAGCTCCTTTATAATCACCTAGTTATGTTGTGATGTTTGGTAGCACACAAAGTGTTCCTCCGATAAATGGGAGTTGCATAATCTCATAGTTGTAGGAACTTTGTATAACTCATGAAGAAAGCAATAGCAACATTCTAAACGATCAAATGTTAAGCTAACGGAATGGGTCAGGTCAATCACATCATTTTCCTAATGATGTGATCCCGTTAATCAAATGACAACACATGTCTATGGTTAGGAAACATAACCATCTTTGATTAATGAGCTAGTCAAGTAGAGGCATACTAGTGACATTAAGTTCGTCTATGTATTCACACATGTATCATGTTTCCGGTTAATAAAATTATAGCATGAATAATAAACATTTATCATGATATGAGGAAATAAATAATAACTTTATTATTGCCTCTAGGGCATATTTCCTTCAGTCTCCCACTTGCACTAGAGTCAATAATCTAGATTACACAGTATTGATTCTAACACCCATGGAGTCTTGGTGCTGATCATGTTTTGCTCGTGGAAGAGGCTTACTCAATGGGTCTGCAACATTCAGATCCATATGTATCTTGCAAATCTCTATGTATCCCACCTGGACTTGGTCCCGGATGGAATTGAAGCGTCTCTTGATGTTCTTGGTCCTCTTGTGAAATCTGGATTCCTTTGCCAAGGCAATTGCACCAGTATTGTCACAGAAGATCTTCATTGGTCCCGATGCACTAGGTATGACACCTAGATCGGAAATGAACTCCTTCATCCAGACTCCTTCATTTGCTACTTCCGAAGCAGCTATGTACTCTGCTTTGCATGTAGATCCCGCCATGACGCTTTGTTTAGAACTGCACCAACTTACAGCTCCACCGTTTAATAAAAATACGTATCCGGTTTGCGATTTAGAATAGTCCGGATAAGTGTCAAAGCTTGCATCGACGTAACCATTTACGACTAGCTCTTTGTCACCTCCATAAACGAGAAACATATCCTTAGTCCTTTTCAGGTATTTCAGGATGTTCTTGACCGCTGTCCGATGATCCACTCTGGATTACTTTGGTACCTACCGCCAAGATTATTGCTAAGCATACGTCAGTCCGGTACACAAGATTGCATACATGATAGAGCCTATGGCTGAAGCATAGGAACATCTTCCATTTCTCTCTATCTTCTCATTGTGGTCGGGCGTTGAGTCCGACTCAACTTCACACCTTGTAATACGTGCAAGAACCCTTTCTTTGCTCGATCCATTTTGAACTTTTTCGAACTTTATCAAGGTATGTGCTTTGTGAAAGTCCAATTAAACGTCTTGATCTATCTCTAAAGATCTTGATGCCCAATATGTAAGCAGCTTCACCGAGGTCTTTCATTGAAAAACTTTTATTCAAGTATCCCTTTATGCTATCCAGAAATTCTATATCATTTCCAGTTAACAATATGTCATCTACATATAATATCAGAAATGCTACAGAGCTCCCACTCACTTTCTTGTAAATACAAAGCTTCTCCAAAAGTCTCAGAAAACCATATGCTTTGATCACACTATCAAAGCGTTTATTCCAACTCCGAGATGCTTGCACCAGTCCATAAATGGATCGCTGGAGCTTGCACACTTTGTTAGCAACTTTTGGATCGACAAAAACTTCCGGTTGCATCATATACAACTCTTCTTCCAGAAATCCATTCAGGAATGCAGTTTTGACATCCATTTGCCAAATTTCATAATCATAAAATGCGGCAATTTCTAACATGATTTGGACATACTTAAGCATTGCTATGGGTGAGAAAGTCTCATCGTAGTCAACCCCTTGAACTTGTCGAAAACCTTTCTCAACAAGTCGAGCTTTATAGACAGTTACATTACCATCAGCGTCAGTCTTATTTTTGATGATCCATTTATTCTCTATGGCTTGCCAATCATCGGGCAAGTCAACCAAAGTCCATACTTTGTTCTCATACATGGATCCCATCTCAGATTTCATGGCCTCAAGCCATTTCGCGGAATCTGGGCTCATCATCGCTTCCTCATAGTTCGTAGGTTCGCCATGGTCAAGTAACATGACTTCCAGAATAGGATTACCGTACCACTCTGGTGCGGATCATACTCCGGTAGACCTACGAGGTTCGGTAGTAACTTGATCTAAAGTTTCATGATCAATATCATTAGCTTCCTCACTTATTGGTGTAGTTGTCACAGGAACCGGTTCTTGTGATGAACTACTTTCTAATAAGGGAGCAGGTACAGTTACCACATCAAGTTCTACTTTCCTCTCACTCATTTCTTTCGAGAGAAACTCCTTCTCTAGAAAGGATCCGACTTTAGCAACGAAAATTTTGCCCTCATATCTATGATAGAAGGTGTACCCAATAGTCTCTTTTGGGTATCCTATGAAGACACATTTCTCTGATTTGGGTTCGAGCTTATCTGGTTGAAGTTTCTTCACATAAGCATCGCAGCCCCAAACTTGAAGAAACGACAACTTTGGTTTCTTGCCAAACCACAGTTCATAAGGCGCCGCCTCAATGGATTTTGATGGTGCCCTATTTAACGTGAATGCGCCGCCTCTAAAGCATAACCCCAAAACCATAGCGTAAATCAAGAAGAGACATCATAGATCGCACCATATCTAGTAAAGCACGACATAACGCTCGGACACACCATTTCGTTGTGGTGTTCCGGTGGCGTGAGTTGCGTAAACTATTCCGCATTGTTTCAAATGTAGACCAAACTCAGAACTCAAATATTCTCCTCCACGATCGATCGTAGAAATTTTATTTTCTTGTTACGATGATTTTCCACTTCACTCTGAAATTCTTTGAACTTTTCAAATGTTTCAGACTTGTGTTTCATCAAGTAGATATACCCATATCTGCTCAAATCATCTGTGAAGGTGAGAAAATAATGATACCCGCCGTGAGCTTCAATATTCATTGGACAACATACATCAGTATGTATGATTTCCAATAAATCAGTTGCTCGCTCCATAGTTCCGGAGAACGGCGTTTTGGTCATCTTGCCCATGAGGCATGGTTCGCAAGTACCAAGTGATTCATAATCAAGTGATTCCAAAAGTCCATCAGTATGGAGTTTCTTCATGCGCTTTACACCGGTATGACCTAAACGGCAGTGCCACAAATAAGTTGCACTATCATTATCAACTCTGCATCTTTTGGTTTCAACATTATGAATATGTGTATCACTACTATCGAGATTCAATAAAAATAGACCACTCTTCAAGGGTGCATGACCATAAAAGATATTACTCATATAAATAGAATAACCATTATTCTCTGGATTTAAATGAATAACCATCTCGCATCAAACAAGATCCAGATATAATGTTCATGCTCAACACGGCACCAAATAACAATTATTTAGGTCTAAAACTAATCCCGATGGTAGATGTAGAGGTAGCATGCCGACCGCGATTACATCGACTTTGGAACCATTTCCCACGCGATCGTCACCTCGCCCTTAGCCAATCTTTGCTTAATCCGTAGTCCTCGCTTCGAGTTGCAAATATTAGCAACAAAACCAATATCAAATACCCGGTGCTCTGCGAGCCTTAGTAAGGTACACATCAATAACATGTATATCACATATACCTTTGTTCACTTTGCCATCCTTCTTATCCGCCAAATACTTGGAGCAGTTCCGCTTCCAAAGGTCCACCGCTTGCAAGAGAAGCACTCGGCCTCGTGCTTAGGTCCAGACTTGGGTTTCTTCTCTTGAGCAGCAACTTGTTTGTTGTTCTTCTTGAAGTTCCCTTCTTCTTCCCTTTGCCCTTTTCTTGAAACTGGTGGTCTTATTGACCATCAACACTTGATGCTCCTTCTGATTTCTACCTCCGCAGCCTTTAGCATTGCGAAGAGCTCGGGAATAGTCTTGTCCATCCCTTGCATATTATAGTTCATCACGAAGCTCTTGTAGCTTGGTGGCGTGATTGAAGAATTCTATCAATGACACTATCATCGTGAAGATTAACTCCCGTTGAATCAAGTGATTATTATACCCGCACATTTTGAGTATGTGTTCACCGACAGAACTATTCTCCTCCATCTTACAGCTATAGAACTTATTGGAGACTTCATATCTCTCAATCCGCATTTGCTTGAAATATTAACTTCAACTCTGGAACATCTCATATGCTCCATGACGCTCAAAACGTCGTTGAAGACCCGTTACAAGCCCTAAAGCATGGCACATCGAACTATCGAGTAGTCATCGCCTTTGCTATGCCGGACGTTCTTAACGCCGCGGCCAGATCTCGCAGCAGTTCGCACCCAGCGGTGCTTCCAGACATAATTCTTCTATGCAGCAATGAGGATAATCCTCGAGTTACGGACCAAATCCGTAATTGCTACCATCATCTTTCAACTTAGCTTTCAAGGAACGATTAAAATTCAACTAACAACAAAGACGAGCCATCTATCTACAACAAACATAGACAAGCAAAATACTATCAGGTACTAAGTTCATGATAAATTTAAGTTCAATTAATCATATTACTTAAGAACTCCCACTTAGACAGACATCACTCTAGTCATCTAAGTGATCTCATGATCCAAATCAACTAAACCATGTCCGATCATCATGTGAGATGGAGTAGTTTCAATGGTGAACATCACTATGTTGATCATATCTACTATATGATTCACGTTCGACCTTTAGGTCTCCGTGTTCCGAGGCCATATCTCAGATATGCTAGGCTCGTCAAGTTTAACCTGAGTATTCCGCGTGTGCAACTGTTTTGCACCCGTTGTATTTGAACGTAGAGCCTATCACACCCGATCATCACGTGGTGTCTCAGCACGAAGAACTTTCGCAACTGAAAGTGCTAGTATCAACTAGAGGGGGTGAATATGCGATTTTTATGAAAGTCTTCAAAACTTGGAAGTTTCGAAGACAAACAGTAGAAATGACCTAGTTGATATGCAGCGGAAGATAAACTACCATAAGCAAACCATAGTCAAGTATGTAATGATGTGAAAGTACAGGACTAATAGCAGCTAAGTAGTAAGGGCATGTACAATGGTCGATAAGGTAGTCTTATCTTAAATCTTGCATGTAATTTAGAGATGACAAAAAATAATATGTCTACAATGGGTCATCTCTTAGCTGTATCTTCAATAACTAGTAATTCCTAAAAACATGGTGAGACATATTGTGCTAAGAGATCATCTCTTGCCTTCTCTTAATTAAGAGAAGACAAGCCTTCTCTTATGATTTCTCTCTCCTCCACCTCATCATTTATCCTACGTGGCATTGCTAAGATAGAACCATTGTACGTGCCCTAAGGATCAGGATGGAAGATAGTATGAAGCCAATCAACGATAGTAGTCAAGCAATGAAGTCAAACAGGTAAGACAGATAGGCAATGACTTCACGAAGACAAACTTAAGTAAAGGATGGAAAGGGATAGAACCAGTTGCTTGTTGAAGACATAGGATTTGTTGGACCAGTTCCAGTTGCTGTGACAACTGTACGTCTGGTTAGGGAGGCTGAGATTTAACTCAGAAGACCGTGTCTTCACCTTATTCCCCTTGAGCTAAGGACACCCAATCCTCGCCCAATCACTCTGGTAAGTCTTCAAGGTAGACTTCCAAACCTTCATGCACTTCGCTCATCGGCAATCCACAATGACTCTTGGATGCTCAGAACGCGACGCCTAACCGGCCGGAGGATTCACAGTCCTCAAGTGTAATAAGTCTTCAGGTCACACAGGCAGAAAGACTTCAGTGATGCCTAACACTCTTTGGCTCTGGGTGTTTGGGCTTTGTCCTCGCAAGGATCTCTCTCTCTCAAATGCTTCGAGGTGGGTTGCTCTCAAACGACAAAAGCCATGCACTAACTCTGAGAGCCACCAATTTATGGTGTAGGGGGTGGGCTATTTATAGCAACAAGGCAACCCGACCTGATTTGTCCGAAATGACCCTGGGTCACTAAGGAACTGACACGTGTTCCAACGGTCAGATTTCAAACACACACGGCAACTTTACTTGGGCAACAAGCAAAGCTAACTCATCCAGCTCTGGATAAGATTTGCTCTCATTGTCTTCGCTCGAAGACATAGGATTTGGGTTGAGCATCACTTACCACTCGACTTAGTTCATTTGGACCCCACTTAACAAAGACGGTGGTTCCTATGACTCAACAAAGAAGAAAAGGAAACAACGAAACCACACATCTTCAAGGCCCATAGTCTTCATGCAATGTCTTCTCATGTCATAGTCTTTAATACTTAATATCTTCTCATACCACCATTGTCTTCAATGTCTTCATACATTTTTAGGGTCATCTCCGGTAGGTAAACCGAATCAATGAGGGACACTACCTGCGTATCCCGCAATTCTCACAAACGCATTAGTCCCTCAACCAACTTTGTCGTCAATACTCCAAAACCAACTAGGGGTGGCACTAGATGCACTTACAATCTCCCCCTTTTTGCTGATTGATGACAAACTGGTTGAAGTTTTCAATGGGGATAAGGTATGTGAAATTGTAAAGGATAGGGTATTATCTTCATAAGTAGCAAGGGCTCCCCCTGAAGATGTGCATATAAGTAATTTGCTTTTGGAATGCAAATGGACATGGAAGGTTGTACTTGTGGAGATCCACTTCAACTTATGAAGATATTTCATCATGCATGAAATGATATAGCAAATAGAATGACATGCATAATGAAAAATGGACGTCTACAGAATGATCTAAGTGCGGAAGTTATCATCGCACATGCGGAATTTATCATCGCATCACAGTAAAGCAAATAAGTAGCAGACGACCATCAAGTTTAAGTGTTCAACTCAGAGAACCAAATGTTTCAAAAGCAAGAGTTGTAAGCACGAGGCAAAATATAATGCAACCGCCCATATGAACCCGCTTGAAGACTATCAACTCATACGCTTCTCCCCCTTTTGTCAGTAAGGACCAAAAAGGTTTGAATACATAGAGCATCTACTCGTCCTCATGATTAGGTGAAGCAGCAGGGTTGTCATCGTTGGTTGGCGGTGCAGACGTACTTGGTGCAGTGTTGATGCGTGCAGTAGTAGGAGGCGGTGAAGTAGCAACATCTTCATCATCAATCACTCTGGCATTGACAGTTGCTGCGGAGGAAGAATAGTCAGAGTCTTCAAGAGATGGGGTTCGACGTAGGACATCAGTCCATGGAGGAGTGGAGTCAAACTGGAATCTTTCATTGAAGCCATCGTCTTGAAGATCTCGCTTCAAAGACTAAGCAGGTCGACTCTTCCATGATCGCCGGCAAGTCTCATGAGCAACAAATGCAATCTTGGTGGCAAGGTTTCAATGCGATTGACATCCACCAAGAGGCTTTGCATCCGCTCTTGAGCCAATAGTGATGCTTATCTTGTTTCGGCGAAGTGCCACAAGAAGTTCTCGGTCATTGAGAACGCGAGAGCGCTCCGAGGCCTTTGGGCAATGGTGCTTTCGAAGGGCTTCAGAGGGTGCATGATGAGGCGTATTTAGTATTTCCAGCCATTGATAGATTCGTGTTGCTGCTTGGACGCCTTCGATGGGTTGAGTGAAACTTTGGTGCTCGACATTCAAGACAAAGAGGCTTCTTGGCGGTCGAGTATATGGCTTCAACTGACATATCAACCTCTGGCAAAAAGATCAGATGATTGCGAGCAGAGGGCTGATAGTTGACAGATGAGTGTCACTTAATGAGGCGCATGACCCATGGAGCATAGAACTTCAGACCAAAAAGGTCAGATCCAGAAACAGCAAGTTGCCTGATGAAGAATTCTTGATTATTGAAGCTGATGCCATTGAGAATGTAAAAGACCAAAGTCATCATAGCTCCTTCAAGCTTGGCCGTTGATGAATGTCCTTTGATAGGCCATAGAGTTCGCCTGATAATATGATATATTGTGCACGGCAGATACTCAAGGTCTTCAACAAAGAACTCTGTTGGATATTCAGCGTCAGATGGTAAAGGCTTCATCATGCTCAACATCTGGCTCGTGTTGGGTTCTGGCTTATGGAAGATGCTCTCCAATGCATTGCGGTGTAGTTGACAATCAGGTTCATATAGCTCTCCAGGAGTGGCTAGCCCTGTAAGCTCGATGATGTCAAGAGCTTTGGCTTCATGATGAACATTTCCGGTGATCCACTCGAGAACCCATGTCTTGATATCTCTGTTGTAGCCGCGAATGTATAGAGTAGCATAGAATTGAAGCAATAGCTCTTCATTCTAGTGTTCTTTGTCTGTCACAAAGTTGAGCAGACCAGCATCTCGAAAGCAATAAAGTGCTTCTTCTAAGCACGGCAGTCCAGCAATAGCTTTAGTGTCGAGGCGCATATGAGGGAAAATGCGCCCTTGATCATATAAGAGTAATAGCTTCTCCGCTGATAGCTCCAAAACTGATCTGATGATATTCTTGGCTTGGAGTAGGGGTTCTTGGTGCTGTCAAAGAAGGTATTGTGGCTTTTGAAGCCATTAGCATTGAAGGACCCTGGTGAGTTTGCAGTACCTGGAAACCTTGGCAGTCTTGGCTTTGGCTTCTGTACTTGAGGCCTATGCTCAACATGATAATCAAATTGAGGTCCAGAGGAAGTAGGCGGAGGTACCAGAATGGGCCATTGGACAGTGGTTAGCTGACCATGACTGTATGCTTGCTCAATTGTATGGGGCCTTGGTGGCGGAACAGGGGCAGGGGCAACAGCTGAGGCTTCAGTCGCACAACAAAGCTTCGGGAGCGCTTGCCTTATTAGTTTTGTGCAAATGGCCTCATTAGCTTCAGGCACACTGGTTGGTTCAAGCTCCACATTAGCTTCAGCCATGACTACGTCATTGGCTTCATTGGCGTTGGTGGTGGAAGCTTCAACATTTTCAACCTCCACTTGATGAACAGGAGGGTCGGGCACTGGCTCGTTCACATCAGGAATAGCTTCTTCATTAACGGGGGGAGTAGGGACATGTACGTCTTCTTGATTGTCCTCGGCTGATGCAGCCGGAATGTCTTTAGCAGCTTGGGCTTCAAACTCGGAGACATTCACAGTTGGAGTGGGTTCAGAAAATACTTGACATGCAACAGGTTGACGTTGCACTTCCCCCTCTGGAACGCTCGACAGAGGGACTTGAGGCCTTTGTCCTGTGCGAAGCCTGCGAAATGCTGGCAACGCCTTTGGAGATGGAGTTGGCTGGGCCTCAAAGTCTTCAACTTCTTCTTGCACGGGTGGTGTAGCTCGTTGTTGTTGTTGGGCAGTACTTGGGGAGTCTTGTTGCTGTGGGTGATCAGCCCACGATGCATCCTGGGCAGTTGGCGTCAGAGGACGACCAATGCTGATGAGTTTGCTCTTCGTAAGAACTGGCGATGATACCACATTGTGTTCAATCTGAGTAAGAACTTCATCATCTTCAACATTGTCATCATGACCAATGTCTTCAGCAGCGGTTAGTTCAGCTGCTGGAATGTCTTCAGCTTCATGAGGCTCTGTGGGAGCATGTCAGGACCCCGACTCAATGCCACATCGATCTAGCATGTAACACCTCATATCACTTTGCGGCCTCACGCACGGTATCCCCACGGGTATCGCCTTACCTTTGCATGGGACCGTTTGCGCCTTTTGGCACACGTATATGATAGTGTCGCTAGCATCCATATGATAAGGAGCCCGGCTGACATGGCTAGTCGAAACCCAAAGTGGCACAAACTTACAGGACAGCATCCATGACCCAAAGATCGAACGTGTCGGTCATCGCAAGTGAATCCAGGCTGTAGCACTGGGCTAGCAGTGACTCCGGTGAACTGGCTGTAGCAGAGCTAACAGACTACAAGATTCATCGCGTGACATTTCCCAAGGGATGCATACAGAACGAAGAAGGACACATGCCAGCCAGCCTAAGTGTTCCGGAGCAGTAGCAAGCTACCATGGCTCAGTGGAAGCACTAGGAGACATTTCTCAGTAAGAGAGGCTACTAAGGATAAACAACTAGATAGTCACATCCCACACATACCAAGCATTTCAATAACATACACACAATATGCTCAATATGTGCAAATACAACATGGCATCACAACATGACTCTACAACTCAAGTATTTATTCAATAGGCTCCGAGGAGCGAGATATTACAAACATGGGTCTCATGACCCAACATCCAGAGCATACAAGTCAAAGCACAAGCGGAAGCTTAACATGTCTGAGTACAGACATCTACAAATGAAAAGGGCTGAGAAGCCTGACTATCTACCAGATCCCGCTGAGGGCACAAGATCGTAGCTGAGGTAACAAGCTAAACGTCGAAGTCCACGCGGAACTACTAGCGAGACTGAAGTCTCCCTGCAAAAACGTAAAATAGGCAAACGTGAGTACAAATGTACACAACAAGACTTACATCAGAACTAACTACATATGCATCATCATCAACAAGGGGGTGGTGGAGTTTAACTGCAGCAAGCCAGCTTTGACTCGGTGGCTAACCTGAACTACGACTGCAAGTAGCTCTTTTAAGGTGGCGCACACGAGTCCACATATTCACCATATCAATACACCACTATGGATCCGCTCCCGTCTCCCTACGAGAACGCCATCCATAGCACTCACACTTATCTTGTGCATTTTAGAGTATCCACTTTCACTTGTCTATGAACTGTATAGGCAACCCAGAAGTCCTTTACCGCGGACACGGCTATTCGAATAGATAATGTTAACCCTGCAGGGGTGTACTTCTTCACACACCCTCTCGCCACTTACCGCCATGTACACCTCGTGTATCTCGGCAACCTTCAAGCGGAAGCTTCGGCGAGGAGTCGGCCACGGCCTACCTAAACACTCAAGTCTCTCGTCGTGTTTATCGCCTATTCGGTTCCATCCGCAAGGAGATCCGCCGGGTGTCGCCACGGCCCCAAACGATGTGAGCAGGTTCCCAAGCTCAAAGATCCGAAAGTGCCACTTGGTACACCGTGCCACTACACCTAGTCTGTCCCAAGCCCACCTGTACCGGGTGCCACTTGGTAGACTACTAGCACTACCTACAAACACCAGAAACTAGTTGCAACTCCTGGACAGAGAACAAGGGTGATTAAGAAGCCGAGAGGGGTCGAGTTACCAGAACCCAATGTGTGGTAGTAACTGTTCATGGATCACAAACACAAAACTCAGTTCCTGAGGACGGTTGCAATGAGACAACCCACCATGTACTCCTACATGGCCTCTCACCGCTACCTTTACCAAATCGTGTTCACACACTTAGCTCTCAACAATAGGACATGTTCACCACATTCCAATTCAACCCCGATGAATCAGACCTGACTCAACTCTAAGCAGTAGCAGGCATGACAAACAAGCATGAATGAGTAGGCACATCAGGGCTCAAACAACTCCTACTCATGCTTGTGGGTTTCATCTATTTGCTGTGGCAATGACAGGTCATGCAGAGGATAAAGGGGTTCAACTACCGCAGCAAATAATAGATATGTCGTTGTTGTCCTAATGCAGTAAAAGAGAGCAGGAGCGAGAGAGTGGGATTGTATCGGAATGAACAAGGGGGTTTTGCTTGCCTGGCACTTCTGAAGATAATATAGCTCATCATCGGTGTGATCGATCTCATCGTCGGAACCACGTCTACTGAGAGGGAACAATTACCGGCAAGAGAGAGGAAACACAATCAATGCAATGCGACATTATGATGCATGATCATGACATGGCAACATGCTGGTGTTTTGAGCTAATGCAACTAGCAACAAAGTTAAATGAAGTTGGTTTGAACCCTAAGTTCAAATCCAAACTCCATATGTGAAAGTTTAAATGCCATTATATGATTTGTGCTAAACAGCAGCTATAAGTTGTTCTAACATGCATGAAAATGGTACAGATGGATAGATTGGATTTTTCTGATCATTTTTCATATATAATTTATTTCATTTGGAGTTACGCTTGAATTTCTATGATTTTTAGAAGTTTATACTATTTTCTGGAATTTCCTGTATAAAAATAAATCCAGAAAATACTTATTGCGTCAGCATTGCGTCACTATGACATCAGCAGTCAACGAGGCCAGTCCAGGTCAAACCTGGCCAGTGGGTCCCGCGTGTTAGTGTCATTAGCTTAACTAACTAAATTAATATTAGATTAACTCCTAATCTAGGTTTGACCAGGGGCGGGGCCCACATGGTCAAATGGGTCAAACACATCGGCGACATGACGCCGGCGAGGCCCGAGACAGCGGCGCGGTTCGGAAACGCAGCACAGGCGACGAAACGAGTGGCGGTTTGGCTTGGTGAGAAGCTGGTACTCGTCCGCATCCAACGGAGCCATCAGCTCGCGCCGGAGTGGACCGTAACGGCGCCGACGATGTCAAGCGCGGCAGCCGGAGCTCGGACAAGCTTGGCAACGACGCTGCGGTGCGCGGGAGGACTAGAGGATGGTGGTGTTGGGTTCCTGGGAACATGCTGAGCACATAGCAGTGCTCATACGCGAGGGTGGCTAGCCTATTCGCCGGCGACGACGAGCGTGGCGGCGGTGAGCTCTCGGTTCCGGTGGCTAGCACGGCTAGAGCATGCAAATGAATGCGGGAGAGGGGGGAGATGGCGGGGCTCACGGCGAGTCTTCTGGTGCGGTCGTTGAGCTCGGGGAGGCACGGACGGCGTCAGAGCTTCTCCGGCGATCTCGGAGCCGAGGGTTGAGGACGATGGCGTAGGCGAGGAAGAAAGGCCTCCCGGCCTGCTTGGCTTGGTGGAGGCGACCAGGACGATGCGCCGGAGCTCGTGGTCATGGGCACGGGGCGAGGGGGTGGCTGTGGGCGCGGAGTTACGGCGGCGCGTCCATGGAGGCTTCGGCCATGGCGGGGGAACGGGCGAGGGGAAGAGCGAGGGAGGGAGAGATCGATCCATACGGGTCTGGGGGTGGCGTTTAAGGAAATATGTCCTAGAGGCAATAATAAAGTTATTATTTATTTCCTTATATCATGATAAATGTTTATTATTCATGCTAGAATTGTATTAAACCGGAAACATAATACATGTGTGAATATATAGACAAACAGAGTGTCACTAGTATGCCTCTACTTGACTAGCTTGTTAATCAAAGATGGTTATGTTTCCTAACCATGAACAAGGAGTTGTTATTTGATTAACAAGGTCACATCATTAGTTGAATGATCTGATTGACATGACCCATTCCATTAGCTTAGCACCCGATTGTTTAGTATGTTGCTATTGCTTTTATCCATGACTTATACATGTTCCTATAACTATGAGATTATGCAACTCCCATTTACCGGAGGAACACTTTGGGTACTACCAAATGTCACAACGTAACTGGGTGATTATAAAGGAGTACTACAGTGTCTCCAAAGGCGGATGTTGGGTTGGCGATTTCGAGATTAGGTTTTGTCACTCCGATTGTCGGAGAGGTATCTCTGGGCCCTCTCGGTAATACACATCACTTAAGCCTTGCAAGCATTACAACTAATGAGTTAGCTGTGAGATGATGTATTACGGACGAGTAAAGAGACTTGCGTAACGAGATTGAACTAGGTATTGATACCGACGATCAATCTCGGGCAAGTAACATACCAATGACAAAGGAACAACGATGTTGTTATGCGGTCCGACCGATAAAGATCTTCGAGAATATGTAGGAGCCAATATGGGCATCCAGGTCCCGCTGTTGGTTATTGACCGAGACGTGTCTCGGTCATGTCTACATTGTTCTCGAACCGTAGGGTCCACACGCTTAAGGTTTCGATGACGGTTATATTATGAGTTTGTGTATTTTGATGTACCAAGGAGTTCGAGTCCCGATGTGATCACGGACATGACGAGGAGTGTCAAAATGGTCGAGACATAAAGATTGATATATTGACGGCTATATTCGGACACGGAAAGGTTCGGAAGTTTCCGGAGAAAACCGGAGTGGGAGGGGTTACCGAACCCCCGGGAAGTAATGGGCCTTAGTGGGCCAAGAGGGAGAGAGAGGGCCGCACCAGAGGTGGCACTTCTGTGGGAGTCCAAATAGGACAAGGAGGGGGCGCCCCCCCCCTCTCTCCTCTCCCTCTCCTTCCTTCCCCTTCCCCTCCTATTTGGACTAGGAAAGGGAGTCCTACTCCCACCAGGAGGAGGACTCCCCCCCTTGGCGCCCCTCTAGGGCCGGCCGGCCCTCCTCCTTGCTCCTTTATATACGGGGCAGGGGCACCCTAGAACACACAAGTTGATCCTTGAGATCGCTCCTTAGCTGTGTGCGGTGCCCCCTCCACCATAATCCACCTCGGTCATATCGTTGCGGTGCTTAGGCGAAGCCCTCGCCGGTAGAACATCAAGATCGCCACCACGCCGTGCGTGCGACGGAACTCTCTCCCGGAGCTTTGCTGGATCGGAGCCCGAGGAGCGCCACCGAGCTGTACGTGTGTCAAGAACTGGGGCGCCGAGTAACGGCGCTGGGATCGGTTGGATCGCGAGGAGAACGACGACTACTTCCTCTACGCCAGATCGCTTCCGCTTCGGGTCTACAAGGGTGCGTAGACAACACTCTCCCTCTCGTTGCTATGCATCACCATGATCTTGCGTGTGCGTAGGAAAATTTTTGAAATTACTACGCTCCCCAACAAGTGGCATCCGAGCCTAGGTTTTATGCGTTGATGTTATATGCTCGAGTAGAACACAAGTGAGTTGTGGACGATATAAGTCATACCGCCTACCAGCATGTCATACTTTGGTTCAGCGGTATTGTGAGATGAAGCGCCCGGACCGACATTACGCCAGACGCTTACGCGAGACTGGTCTCACCGCCACGAGCACTCGCTGCTTAAAGGTGATCGGCGGGTGTCTGCTCTCTCACTTTAGTTGAATCGAGTGTGGCTACGCCCGTCCTTGTGAAGGTTAAACGAGTCTATTTGAAAACTATCGCTGTGGTTTTGATGCGAGGTAAGAACGGTTCTTGCTAAGCCCATAGCATCCACGTAAAATTTGCAACAACAAAGTAGAGGACGCCTAACTTGTTTTTGCAGGCATGTTGTGATGTGATATGGTCAAGACGTGATGACATATTTTATTGTATGAGATGATCATGTTTTGTAACCGGTTATCGGCAATCTGGCAGGAGCCATATGGTTGTCGCTTATTGTATGAAATGCAACGCATACTGTAATTGCTTTACTTTATCACTAAGCGGTAGCGATAGTCGAGAAGCAATAGATGGCATAAACGACAACGATGCTACGATGGAGATCAAGGTGTCGCACGGTGACGATGGTGATCATGATGGTGCTTCAAGATGGAGATCACAAGCACAAGAAGATGATGGCCATATCATATCACTTATATTGATTGCATGTGATGTTTATCCTTTATGCATCTTATCTTGCTTTGATTGACGGTAGCATTTTAAGATGATCTCTCACTAAAATTATCAAGTAGTGTTCTCCCGAGTATGCACCGCTGCCAAAGTTCGTCGTGCCTGCACACCACGTGATGATCGGTGTGATAAGCTCTCACGTCCATCTACAACGGGTGCAAGCCAGTTTTGCACACGCCGAATACTCGAGTTAAACTTGACGAGCCTAGCATATGCAGATATGGCCTCGAACACGGAGACCGAAAGGTCGAGCGTGAATCATATAGTAGATATGATCAACATAAGATGTTCACCATTGAAAACTACTCCATCTCACGTGATGATCGGTCATGGTTTAGTTGATTTGGATCACGTGATCACTTAGATGACTAGAGAGATGTCTGTCTAAGTGGGAGTTTTAAGTAATATGATTAATTGAACTTAAATTTATCATGAACTTAGTACCGATAGTATCTTGCTTGTCTATGTTTGTTTGTAGATAGATGGCTCGTTTGTTGTTCCGTTGAATTTTAATGCGTTCCTTGAGAAACCAAAGTTGAAAGATGATGGTAGCAATTACACGGATCGGGTCCGTAACTCGAGGATTATCCTCATTGCTGCATCAAGATTTACGCCCTGGATGCACCGCTGGGTGCCGAACCTCTTCGCCGATGCTAACCGACGACGTTAAGAACGTCCCGCGAGCAAAGCTGATGACTACTCTATAGTTCGATGTGCCATGCTTTACGGCTTAGAACCGGGTCTTCAACGACGTTTTGAACGTCATGGAGCATATGAGATGTTCCAGAGTTGAAGTTGATATTTCAACAGTAATGCCCGAATTGAGAGATATGAAGTCTCCAATAAGTTCTATAGCTGCAAGATGGAGGAGAATGGGTCATCGGTGAGCACATACTCGTAATGTCCGGGTATTACAATCACTTGACTCAACCGGGAGTTAATCTTCCGGATGATTGTGTCATTGATGTAATTCTTCAATCACCGCCACCAAGCTACAAAGGCTTCGTGATGAACTATAATATGCAAGGGTTAGTAAAGACTATGCTCGAGCTCTTCGCAATGCTAAAGGCTGCGGAGGTAGAAATCAAGAAGGAGCATCAAGTGTTGATGGTCAATAAGACCACTAGTTTCAAGAAGAAAGGCAAAGGGAAGAAGAAGGAACTTCAAGAAGAACAGCAAACAAGTTGTCGCTCAGAGAAGAAACCCAAGTCTGGACCTAAACCTGAAATCGAGTGATTCTACCGCAAGCGATCGGTCATCGAAGCGGAACTGCCCCAAGTATTTGGCGGATAAGAAGGATGGCAAGGTGAACAAAGGTATATGTGATATACATGTTATTGATGTGTACCTTACTAGAGCTCGCAGAGCACTGGTATTTGATCTTGGTTACTCTGCTAATATTTGCAACTCAAAGCAGTGGACTACGGATTGCTTAACACCGCAAAGGACGAGGTGACGATGCGCGTGGGAAATGGTTCCAAAGTCGATGTGATCGCGGTCGGCACGCTACCTCTACATCTACCTTGGGATTAGTTTTAGACCTAAATAATTGTTATTTGGTGCGGCGTTGAGCATGAACATTATATCTGGATCTTGTTTGATGCGAGACGGTTATTCATTTAAATCGAGAATAATGGTTGTTCTATTACTATGAGTAATATCTTTTATGGTCATGCACCCTTGAAGAGTGGTCTATTTTAATGAATCTCGATAGTAGTGAAACACATATTCATAATGTTGAAACCAAAAGATGCAGAGTTGATAATGATAGTGCAACTTATTTGTGGCATCGCCGCTTAGGTCATATCGCTATAAAGCGCATGAAGAAACTCCATCTCGATGGACTTTTGGAGTCACTTGATTATGAATCACTTGGCACTTGCGTAACCGTGCCTCATGGGCAAGATGACTAGAACCCCGTTCTCCGGTACTATGGAGAGAGCAATAGATTTGTTGGAAATCATACATACAGATGTATGTGGTCCGATGAATGTTGAGGCTCGTCGCGGATATCGTTATTTTCTCACCTTCACAGATGATTTAAGCAGATATGGGTATATCTACTTAATGAAGCATAAGTCTGAAACATTTGAAAAGTTCAAAGAATTTCAGAGTGAAGTTGAAAATCATCGTAATAAGAAAATAAAGTTTCTACGATCTGATCGTGGAGGCGAATATTTGAGTTACGAGTTTGGTCTACATTTGAAACAATGCGGAATAGTTTCGCAACTCACGCCACCCGGAACACCACAGTGTAATGGTGTGTCCAAACGTCGTAATCGCACTTTACTAGATATGGTGTGATCTATGATGTCTCTTACAGATTTACCACTATCGTTTTGGGGTTATGCTCTTGAGACGGCCGCATTCACACTGAATAGAACACCGTCAAAGTCCGTTGAGACGACACCTTATGAACTATGGTTTGGCAAGAAACCAAAGTTGTCGTTTCTTAAAGTTTAGGGATGCGATGCTTATGTGAAAAAGCTTCAACCTGATAAGCTCGAACCCAAATCGGAGAAATGTGTCTTCATAGGATACCCAAAGGAGACAGTTGGGTACACCTTCTATCACAGATCCGAAGGCAAGACATTTGTTGGTAAGAATGGATCCTTTCTAGAGAAGGAGTTTCTCTCGGAAGAAGTGAGTGGGAGGAAAGTAGAACTTGATGAGGTAACTGTACCTTCTCCCTTATTGGAAAGTAGTTTATCGTAGAAACCGGTTTCTGAGACATCTACATCAAATAGTGAGGAAGTTGATGATGTTGATCATGAAACTTCAGATCAAGTTACTACGTAACCTCGAGATCCACGAGTAAGATCCGCACTGCAGTGGTACGGTAATCCTGTTCTGGAAGTCATGCTACTAGATCATGATGAACCTACGAACTATGAAGAAGCGATGGTGAGCCCAGATTCCGCAAAATGGCTTGAGGCCATGAAATCTGAGATGGGATCCATGTATAAAAACAAAGTGTGGACTTTGGTTAACTTGCCCGAGGGTCGGCAAGCAATAGAAAACAAGTGGATCTTCAAGAAGAAGACTGACGCTGACGGTAATCTTACTGTCTACAAAGCTCGACTTGTCGCAAAGGGTTTTCGACAAGTTCAAGGGATTGACTACGATGAGACCTTCTCACCCGTAGCGATGCTTAAGTCTGTCTGAATCATGTTAGCAATTGCCGCATTTTATGATTATGAACTTTGGCAAATGGATGTAAAGACCGCATTCTGAATGGATTTTCGGAAGAAGAGTTGTATATGATGCAACCGAAGGTTTTATCGATCCAAAGGAGCTAACAAAGTGTGCAAGCTCCAGCGATCCATTTATGGACTGGTGCAAGCATCTCGAGTTGGAATAAACGCTTTGATAGTGTGATCAAAGCATTTGGTTTTATCTGCACTTTTGGAGAAGCCTGTATTTACAAGAAAGTGAGTGGGAGCTCTGTAGCATTTCTGATATTATATGTAGATGACATATTACTAATCGGAAATGATATAGAATTTCTGGATAGCATAAAGGGATACTTGAATAAGAGTTTTTCAATGAAGGACCTCGGTGAAGCTGCTTACATATTGGGCATCAAAATCTATAGAGATAGATCAAGACGCTTAATTGACTTTCACAAAGCACATACCTTGACAAAATTTTGAAGAAGTTCAAAATGGATCAAGCAAAGAAAGGGTTCTTGCACGTGTTACAAGGTGTGAAGTTGAGTAAGACTCAATGCCCGACCACCGCAGAAGATAGAGAGAAAATGAAAGATGTTCCTATGCTTCAGCCATAGGCTCTATCATGTATGCAATGCTGTGTACAGCACTGATGTGTGCCTTGCTATAAGCCTAGCAGGAGGTACCAAAGTAATCCAGGAGTGGATCACTGGACAGCGGTCAAGAACATCCTGAAATACCTGAAAAGGACTAAGGATATGTTTCTCATATATGGAGGTCACAAAGAGCTCATCATAAATGGTTACGTTGATGCAAGCTTTGACACTGATCCGGACGATTCTCAATCGCAAACCGGATACGTATTTTCACTAAACGGAGGAGCTGTTAGGTTGTGCAGTTCTAAACAAAGTGTCGTAGCGGGATCTACATGTGAAGCGGAGTACATAGCCGCTTCAGAAGCAGCTAATGAAGGAGTCTGGATGAAGGAGTTCATATCCGATCTAGGTGTCATACCTAGTGCATCGGGTCCAATGAAAATCTTTTGTCACAATACTGGAGCAATTGCTTTAGCGAAAGAATCCAGATTTCACAAGAGAACCAAACACATCAAGAGACGCTTCAATTCCATCCGGGACTTAGTCCAGGTGGGAGACATAGAGATTTGCAAGATACATACGGATCTGAATGTAGCAGACCCGTTGACTAAGCCTCTTCCACGAGCAAAACATGATCAGCACCAAGACTCCATGGGTGTTAGAATCATTACTATGTAATCTAGATTATTGACTCTAGTGCAAGTGGGAGATCAAGGAAATATGCCCTAGAGGCAATAATAAAGTTATTATTTATTTCCTTATATCATGATAAATGTTTATTATTCATGCTAGAATTGTATTAAACCGGAAACATAATACATGTGTGAATATATAGACAAACAGAGTGTCACTAGTATGCCTCTACTTGACTAGCTTGTTAATCAAAGATGGTTATGTTTCCTAACCATGAAAAAGGAGTTGTTATTTGATTAACAAGGTCACATCATTAGTTGAATGATTTGATTGACATGACCCATTCCATTAGCTTAGCACCCGATCGTTTAGTATGTTGCTATTGCTTTTATCCATGACTTATACATGTTCCAATAACTATGAGATTATGCAACTCCGTTTACGGAGGAACACTTTGGTACTACCAAACGTCACAACGAATCGGGTGATTATAAAGGAGTACTACTGGTGTCTCCAAAGGCGGATGTTGGGTTGGCGTATTCGAGATTAGGTTTTGTCACTCCGATTGTCGGAGAGGTATCTCTGGGCCCTCTCGGTAATACACATCACTTAAGCCTTGCAACCATTACAACTAATGAGTTAGCTGTGAGATGATGTATTACGGAACGAGTAAAGAGACTTGCGATAACGAGATTGAACTAGGTATTGGATACCGACGATCGAATCTCGGGCTAGTAACATACCAATGACAAAGGAACAACGATGTTGTTATGCGGTCTGACCGATAAAGATCTTCAGAGAATATGTAGGAGCCAATATGGGCATCCAGGTCCCGCTGTTGGTTATTGACGGAGACGTGTCTCGGTCATGTCTACATTGTTCTCGAACCGTAGGGTCCACACGCTTAAGGTTTCGATGATGGTTATATTATGAGTTTGTGTATTTTGATGTACCAAGGAGTTCGAGTCCGGATGTGATCACGGACATGACGAGGAGTCTTGAAATGGTCGAGACATAAAGATTGATATATTGGACGGCTATATTCGGACACGGAAAGGTTCGGAAGTTTCCGGAGAAACCGAGTGGGAGGGGTTACGGAACCCCGGGAAGTAATGGGCCTTAGTGGGCCAAGAGGGGAGAGAGAGGGCCGCACCAGAGGTGGCGTGCCCCCCCTGGGAGTCCGAATAGGACAAGGAGGGGCGCGCCCCCTTCCCTCTCCCTCTCCCTCTCCTTCCTTCCCCTTCCCTCCTAGTTGGATTAGGAAAGGGAGTCCTACTCCCACTAGGAGGAGGACTCTCCCCTGGCGCGCCCCTCTAGGGCCGGCCGCCCTCCCCTTGCTCCTTTATATACGGGGGCACGGGGGCACCCTAGAACACACAAGTTGATCCTTGAGATCGTTCCTTAGCTGTGTGCGGTGCCCCCCTCCACCATAATCCACCTCGGTCATATCGTTGTGGTGCTTAGGCGAAGCCCTGCGTCGGTAGAACATCAAGATCGCCACCACGCCGTCGTCGTCTTGTGGAACTCTCTCCCGGAGCTTTGCTGGATCGGAGCCCGAGGAGCGCCACCGAGCTGTACGTGTGTCAAGAACTGAGGCGCCGAGTAACGGCGCTGGGATCGGTTGGATCACGAGGAGAACGTACGACTACTTCCTCTACGTTGTGATCGCTTCCGCTTCGGTCTACGAGGGTACGTAGAATACACTCTCCCCTCTCGTTGCTATGCATCACCATGATCTTGCGTGTGCGTAGGAAATTTTTTGAAATTACTACGTTCCCCAACAGGCGTGGTGCTACGGAAGGCTCAGGGCGCCTCGGGGAAGCAGGAGGTGGCTCGCGCGTGGACGCGCGCGGCGAGCACGCGCCTTCGTCCTCCTGGCAGGAGAGGAAGACGACAGGGAGGAGAGGGATGGGCTGGGCCAGCACCGGTGAGGCCCAGGTGGGCTTGGTGGGCGCCAGGTAAGTGCCCAGGTGAGTCTCTCTCTCTCTCTTATTTTTAGTTTTTCTATTTCTGTTATTTTATTTTGGTTTAGTTTGGAAACTAAACCATTTTAAAACTTGATGTAAATTTTTATGTGAGCTCAGAGAGCTAGTCCAAGGTCACATGCAAACTTACAAAATATTTGAACATTATTTCTTATATAGCAGAAATAATTCCAACCCAAATATATTATTGATTTAAATCAAAGACCCAAAATAAATTATTTATGTGACTCTGAAAATATTGGTTTGAATTTTACCTCATGCCTATATTTTCACAGAATAACAGGAACATTTTCTTGGACTCATTTGATGAGATTTAAATGTTGGTTATTTTTAGAGGTTTTCTGAGGCTTTTGAAAATTCCTCAATTCAAGTTTCATTTGAACATGATGCTCACATGGAAGCTAGCATAGGTCAGCCCAGAATTAGGGATGTGACAACTCACCCCCACTAAACAAGAATCTCGCCCGGAGATTCAAGACGTGAGGTAAGAGGAAAGGTGGGGTCACAAAACTATCACAATCTTCATGATCCATTTGCCCTTCTTGAAGATGTTGACTCATTGCTTCAAATCGATCTTGACGTCTTTTCTTTCGATATCTTCATTCAACATGATGACAAGAAGAAAGGGAAAACTCTAGAAGGATCGATCTCCTCGAAGATCGAACAACTTAGGATCAACTCATGGATTGAGACATGGAAACATATCTCAAGCTGAGACATGAAGCATACATCTGAAGGAATGGAGTGAGATAGATGACGAGGGTTCACTAGGTAGACAACAATTCTACCCTTAAGAGGGTGGTGAATGGTTGTCATTGTAGCGAGGAGTTGAGTTTCCATGATACCATAGCGATGCACCTTAGAGAAGGTGACTCGTAGAAATATCCCCTTAAGTGGCAAAAGGAATTACCTTTGATTCGGAGATCATTGAAACTCTTTATACCAGCCTAAGGCAATTCTCGAGCAATCGTTTAGAGGGGTTCGGTAGAATGGCATACCCGGATTAGAATGGATGATGTGGATTACCTTGTTGAAAACAACACAAGGGGTGATTTTAGTAACTGGGGAGAAGCTCAACAGTAGAGAGTGGGTCCACTATTTGAAAAGTTATAGCATAACCGAGGAAACTGAGAGCAATCTCAGTTAGTGCTGGTCATAACACCTGGTGTCGTGGTTCTAAGTCTGACAGTAGAGTGGGGGTAGGTATGGAGAGGCAAGGTCCTAGTTATGGAGAGGTTGTAAACACAAGCGATGTACGAGTTCAGGCCCTTCTCGGAGGAAGTAAAAGCCCTACATCTCGGAGCCCTGAGGCGGTCGAGTGGATTATGTGTATAGGTGTTACAAGAGTGTGAACCCTTCTGCCTGTGGAGGGGGTGGCTTATATAGAGTACGCCAGACCCTCGCCATTACGTAATGGAGGGTTTAAAGTACATTAAGTCAGGCGCATCGTAACGCCCACATAAAGTGTCTTAACTACCATTAAGTCTATTCAATTACAGGCCGTTGCAGTGCAGAGTGCCTTCTGACCTTCTGGTGGTCGAGTGTATCTTCATGGTCGAGTGAGTCTTCATGGTCGAGTCCTTCTAGTCAGTCGAGTGGGTTCCTCGTTGGTTGACTGGAAGGTGATCTCTTCTAAGGGTGTCCTTGGGTAGGACATTTAGGTCAGGCCTATGACCCTACCCTAGGTACATGAATCCATCATTAGCCCCCGAATGGATTGAGGCTTGAATGAGGAATGAGTTGATGCTATTTCCGATTGATTTTTGGCATACTGGCTATGCGTCGTTCGTGACCAAGATCTTCTTTGTTGATAACGAGCAACTTTTCTTCAGTCGACTCGATCCATTCTTGTCTTTCGTCGAGTGATCTTTTAGACTTTGCTGGTTCCTGAGCGACGGATCGCAGGAAATCTCGCGCCTGACAGACCGATCTGCCGCTCGCGGATTCCGCGGGATACGAAATTTGGGGAAGCACGTGAAGCGGAACGAACCGCAGCGCTCGGACGGGACAGGACATAGACGCCTCGATCTCCGCGCCGCTTTTTCCGCCACGTATCGTGTCAATGCAACTGTTTCGGGATATGATTAGATTGACTGGGTCCACCTGTCATCCACTCGGAAGGGATGTTATAAATGTGACTAGTGAGGGTTTCTGAACAGTGCTCCATTCTTTCCCCTCTGCTCTCCTTGTCTCCGCCCAACGCACCCGCTTTCGCCTCCGCAAAGCTCTTCTTCGCGCATCTCGCCGGCAGCCATGGTCAAGGAGAAGACGGCGGTGCTGGAGCACGCAAAGAAGGCGTCGGCGGTGGAGAAGGCGTCGGCGGCGGAGAAGGCGAAGGGGAGATCCACCAGCCGTAGCGGGTCATCGTCGAGATCCGCTTTGCCAAGGGCTGGGTCCAGGAGATTGGATCTAGTCGACCATCGTGGAGAAGGATCTCCTCGACATGGCCGACGCAGGATGATCCCCACGGCGCCGCAAGACTTCCAGGAAAAGAGTGGCAACCCCAGCCGGAAGAGGGTGAGTGTGTGCTCCTGGCCACTCATGTCGATAGAGGATTTTCTCTGCCACCGAGCGTTTTCTTTCGTGGCTTTTTGAACTTCTTTGGAGCCCAACTCCACCACTTTACTCCGAACTCCATCGCGTATCTTGCTGCGTTTGTATCCATGTGCGAGAACTTCCTAGGCTGTCGACCGCACTGGGGCTTGTTCAAGCACATTTTCACGTGTCATTCTCAGACTGTGAAGAAGGCGAGTCCAGGCGATGAGAAAACCCAAGTTGTCCAAATGTGCGGGGGCCTGGGAATTCAAGTGAGGAATAAGAGCACCTTCCCAGCTATGACGTTTCCCGAGTCGGTCAGGGGCTGGCAGTTGACCTGGTTCTATTGCCAGAATGAGCCGACGCCGGGGCAGTCGAGTGGACTCCCTCCATTCACCATGAGCCGAGTGAACAAGCCCTCCTCTCTGAAGGTGGTTCCGGAGGAGAGAGCCGATGTGAAGATGTTGATGGATCGCGTGGTGCAGTTGGTTCGGGACGGCGTGACTGACATGGACCTTCTGGAGGTTTTCCTTCGGCGGCGTATCCAGCCTCTTCAGTTCCGGAGCCATTGCATGTGGTTGTACTGTGGAACTGAAGATGAGACTCGAGTCCACCCGGAAGCAGTCGACGACGCCATGGTGGAAAGATGGATGGCTGCGGTCACTGGGAACAAGGATAATCCCCGTGGATCCAGGAGGATTCCTCCACTCGACCATCACAAGTGTTCCGAGATAAAGTACATTTGCTCGCCTTCCATTGTATATTTGTTTAATTTGTTTACGTATGTTACGCAACTTGGTCGATTGATCTCTGTCTTGACGTCTTCGTGCCCTTACCGAGCTGTACTCGATGCCCAATGGAGCTCAGTTCGACCGAGGAGGAGAAGAAGCGAGGCGAGAGCCAGGATGAGTGGGATTTAGACGCGAAGATGACGACAATGACAGCGGCGATGATGAGGACGAAGAAGAAGAGGAGGAGGAGGTCGCACCACCGCTTCGGAAAGGCGGTGAAACTCGCCCATGACCCAATGATCGAACGCGGTAGGGGTTCGATCGCTTGCCTTGATCGACCAGCGCCCTCGGACCGCTTCTCCGCGCCGATCGAAAAGGCGCCAAGCAGTTGAAGGTGGCTCCGTCAAAGCCAACCAAGCTCCTGCCGAAGATGAAGGTGTCCATCCCCACCATATCAGGGTAAACATGTTGCTTAAGTCTTCTTGTTTTGTATAAGCTTTATCTCTGGTTGATACTTGAGCTAGTTCGACTGATTCTTTGGAACTTCAGTGCTACAACTTCTGAGACTTCAGGCAAGGCTGAAGACCATGAGATGGAGGACGCAGCAACTTCAAATCCTGGTACTATACTCTTAATTCTGCCTTAGTCGACTGACTCATGATTTCTAACTTTGATTCTTTTCTGAAGCTCCACCCAATGACATTATCACCCTTCCTGATGATGATGATGATGAGGATGAAGAACCGCTGAGGCATAGGAGGAGCAGGAAGGCGTCTACTGGTAAGGCCACCCAGGATGCGACGGCGCCCGAGACTGTGGTCACGGAGGGGGAGAACGCCACTCGACACACTGTGTCTTTTGCGGTGCCGTTGACGAGTGCTCATCCCACTTCGTCGAGTGCTGCACAACCTTCGCTCTTCACAACACATCACGTCCCAGAGGACCAAGCCAACACTGCTAAGGAGGCGTCACGGCGAGTGGATCATGATGGAGCAGTGAAGATCATCCGGGATGCAAGCCAAGCAGCTTATGACGCTTGACTCCGCCCTTCAAAGCAATGTTGGTCATCGACCACCGCCTGATTCTGTTAGGACATGCTATCAAAACTTTTCTTTACGAAATCCATAGCAATCACCCACTAGGTGTGTCGATAAAAAACTCCGTGTTAGCGGGCACGCTGAGTGCACCCGCGGGTGTAGTCCCCAAGGCTAAGGTCATTGCCCGCAATGGCCTTAGGCTTTATAAGTAAGGTTGTTCATCATTCGATTTGGGCGAATGGATTTCAAACTAGTGGGGCACGCTGAGTGCACCCACCAGGTGTAGTCCCCGAGGCGTGGTCGATCACCTGGCGATTGATTACGATCAAGAAGATTTTTTTGGTCGACTGGTCGATTCTGTCTTGAATAGAACCAGTGGAGGCACGCTGAGTGCACCCACTGGGTGTAGTCCCCGAGACTACGGTCGAATGCTTGCATTCGACTGTAGTCTTAGAAACGTATGATTTTTTTCTATCCACTCGGAAGTGAATCATCTTTGATATTTTGTCGATTGGTTCTTCGTAGAAATCATGTGACCTTATGCTCGCTATACTGAATCGAGGCGAAGCACATTCAGCTCGAGCTGGATCTGAAGCTAGTGCAGGAGAATCTGACGAAGGCGAAGGAGGAGACCAAAGGTATGTTCGGTGAGACCTCGACGACTCCTTTTTCCTTCCAATTGTTTCAAGATCTGACTTTGCTGTAACTTGCAGGCAAGGTGAAGGAAGCTCAGAAGAAGAAGGACCTTGAGCTAGATGAGAAGACCAGGCTTGCTGACGAGAAGTTAGCTTCAGTCACCAAGCTTGAACAGGAAAATACCAATCTGAAAGCTGCTCTGGCGATTGCCACCAAGGATGTCGACCGATTGGCCCGACAAGACTACTCGACCGAGAAGATCAACCAGTTGGTGGGAAGAAGAATGACCGAAGGCTTCTCGGTGGTCTTGCCAAGAAATTGTTCCTTATGCTCGAAGGTAATCTTTTGCACTCGACCAACATTTCCAAGCTGTGATGCTTACATTCGACCACCGTCTTGACTCGGCGTTTTGTCTTTGCGAGTGCTCGCCGAAACTTTGAAGAAGAGACTAGCCGCTTGGAGCCGAACCTTGACCCTGTCAATTCTCCGGTGAATGATGAAGTTGCCATGAATGTCTTCCGACTGGAGTCCCGCATTGCCGCTGTCGTGGACTATCTTGCAAGGCTGGAGGCCGCCGCTTCTCGCATCGACTCGACGCTTTGGCCCAGGGCAACACTTCAGAATGACCTCGAGTCGTTGATGGCTCGACTAAACGCGGTCCCCGACCGTGTGCAAGAGTGGAAGAAGTCCTCGGCTCGGTGTGGCGCAGATGTTGCCCTGTGTCTGGCCCGAGTCCACTGCAAGGACACGCGAGAAGAGAAGCTGGCGGCTCTCCGAGTGGCCAACACCAAGAAACACGACTTCGGGTCCTTCATGGAAACTTTCATCGCTGCTGCTACCCGGATCGTAGACGGGATCGACCTCGATGAGTTCATTGCTCCTTCTAGCCCTCCACAGGAGGGGTAAAAAACTTTCTTTAAGCCCGACATTTTAAATTTGCCTCGGTATGCCGAGTGGAATTGTAACCGATAAACCTTAATGTGCTTAGTGCCCGAGCACTCTCGGTTCCTTTAGGTATCGACCTAAACTTGGATTTGATGTTTGGATATGATTGCTTTTGGCTCTAATTGTCCTTTGAAGGTTCACTGACAAGATGCCCACTGCAATGACTTATTCCTTAGGCGAGCACTGGCTGCAGCTAAGCCCCAGTGAGAGGTTTGCTCTTCACTCGGTAGGATTTTTATACCTTAGGCGAGCACTGGGCTGCAGCTAAGCCCCCAGTGAGAGGTTTGCTCTTCACTCGGTAGGATTTTTATACCTTAGGCGAGCACTGGCTGCAGCTAAGCCCCAGTGAGAGGTTTGCTCTTCACTCGGAGGATTTTTATACCTTAGGCGAGCACTGGGCTGCAGCTAAGCCCCGAGTGGGAGTTTGCTCTTCACTCGGTAGGATTTTTATAACTTAGGCGTAGCTGGGCTGCAGCTAAGCCCCCGAGTGAGAGGTTTGCTCTTCACTCGGTAGGATTTTCACGTTGTATTTGTGGCGAAGCTCGGAGGAGAGGGTCGCAGTCGACTTGCACCTCGTCCTCCTCGCGAGCACACATTATACTTATGGCATAGCCCAGAGGAGAGGGTCGCAGTCGACCTGCACCTCGTCTTCCTTGTGAGCATACACATTGTACTTATGGCGTAGCTCAGAGGAGAGGGTCGCAGTCGACCAACACCTCGTCCTCCTTGTGAGCACACACATTGTACTTATGGCGTAGCTCAGAGGAGAGGGTCGCAGTCGACTTGCACCTCGTCCTCCTTGCAAGCGTATGTTGTACTTAGGCGAGTACTTGGACTGCAGCTAAGCCTCCGAGTGGAAGTCTGGCTTACCACTCGGTAGGATTTTTTATAACTTAGGCGAGCACTTGGCTGCAGCTAAGCCCCCGAGTGGAAGTCTGGCTTACCACTCGGTAGGATTTTTTTTATAACTTAGGCGAGCACTTGGCTGCAGCTAAGCCCCCGAGTGGAAGTCTGGCTTACCACTTGGTAGGATTTTTTATAACTTAGGCGAGCACTTGGCTGCAGCTAAGCCCCCGAGTGGAAGTCTGGCTTACCACTCAGTAGGATTTTTATAACTTAGGTAAACGGATTCGCGGCTAAGCCTCCAGTGAAAGTCGGCTTACCACTCGGTAGGATTTTTACAAACTTAGGCTAAACGGATTCGGCTAAGCCACCCACTGGGGAAATTTTATGGACAAAAATAAAAAGTGACAAAAATTATGAAGGAATTATGACACTATTATTTTGAAATCCATGAACTCTGTATATTTTGTTACAACTCATCCGAGTGAAAAAAACTTTAAGTGTAAAATGGGCGAGCAGATCCGCATTCCGTGCTCGGGGCTCTTCTATGTTGTGTTTGACGTTGTAAAGGCGGTATGCCCTGTTGTGGAGAACCTTGGTGACGATGAAGGGTCCTTCCCAAGAAGGAGCGAGCTTGTGTGGTTTCGCTAATCCACTCGAGCACTAGATCTCCTTCCGGAAGGCTCGACTTCTCACATTTCTGGCGTAAAAGCGACGCAAGTCCTGTTGGTAGATGGTCGATCGGATCAGAGCCATCTCCCTCTCTTCCTCTAGAAGGTCGATTGCGCCTGACGTGCTTGCTCAGCTTACGCCGTTGTAGAGTTCAACTCGAGGAGCATTGTGAAGAAGATCACTCGGCAAGACTGCTTCAGCTCCATAGACCAAAAAGAATGGAGTTCTTCCGGTCGACCGATTGGGTGTGGTCCGCAAATCCCAAAGCACCGAAGGGAGTTCGTCGACCCATGCTCCAGCCGCGTGCTTGAGATCACGCATTAGTCGGGGTTTTAAACCCTTGAGGATTAAGCCATTGGCTCGCTCTGCTTGTCCATTCGACTGCGGATGAGCGACTGAAGCGTAGTCGACTCGTGTGCCTTGAGCGTTGCAGAAATCCTTGAATTCTTCCGAGTCAAAGTTCAACCCATTATCCGTAATGATGCTGTGTGGGACTCCATATCTGAACGTCAGCTCCCTGATGAAGGTAACCGCAGTACCGGCGTCAAGATTCTTGATTGGTTTAGCCTCAATCCACTTCGTGAACTTGTCGACTGCGACCAGTACGTGCGTGAAACCACTTCGACCTGTTCTCAAGGGACCGACCATGTCCAACCCCCATACTGCGAATGGCCAGACGAGTGGAATGGTCTTGAGTCGACGCAGCTTGTGTGACATATTGGAGTAGAACTGACATCCTTCGCACTTGTCCACTATTTCCTTTGCCATCTCATTCGCCCTCGGCAATAAAATCCAGCTCGGTATGCTTTGGCTACAATGGTCCGAGAGGACGATGGTGACCACAGTCCCGAGTGGATATCATTGAGAATGATTCGACCTTCTTACGGCGTTATGCATTTTGACCAACTCGATCGAGCTTTACTAATGCTGTCCTTTGATAACGGTAAAGGCTTTGGATCGACGGACGATCTGCCGAGCCTCTTCCTCATCCTCTGGGAGCTCTTTTCTCGGGATATATGCGATATAGGGAATTGTCGGTCGGGAGTGACCACTAAAACCTCCATGACCAAGTCGACCCTTCGCTGGGACCTCAACCTCAGTCGGATCTGTGGCACTCTTGGGTTGTGGAGCTTCCTCTGTGAAGGGATCTTCTTTAACTGACGGAGTGTGTATATGCTCCAAAAACACACCACTCGGAATGGCTTCTCTTTGGAACCTGTCTTTGCGGATCATCTGCTGCTTGATTTTTCATCGGGGATGTGATGGAGCTCAACCCTCGAACTTCTTTTCCAGCTTCCTCATTGCATTTCAAGATCCAGTCATGGCTGGGCTTCTCACGTCCCACTCCTTCATCACCTGGTTGACCACTAAATCTGAATCGCCATAAACCATCAGGCGATGGACGCCGAGTGAGATGGCCATGTGCAATCCATATAAAAGGGCCTCATACTCTGCCTCATTGTTGGAGGAATCAAAGTGAATCTGGAGCACATACCTGAGCTTATCTCCTCTGGAGGAAACCAGAACAACCCCAGCACCAGAACCATTCAGCATCTTAGAGCCATCGAAGAACATGGTCCAATGCTCCGAGTGAACTTCAGTCGGCTGCTGTTGTTCAATCCACTCAGCGAGGAAATCTGCTATTGCCTGGGACTTAATGGCTTTCTTTGCCTCAAACTTGATATCAAGGGCAAGAAGTTCAATTGCCCATTTCGCCACTCGACCAGTTGCATCTCTGTTGTGCAAAATCTCTGATAGTGGGGCGTCGCTGACGACTGTGATAGAATGATCAGAGAAATAATGAGCAACCTTCTTTGTGGTCATGTATATTCCATACACAAGCTTCTGATAATGAGGATATCTCTGCTTGGATGGAGTCAAGACTTCAGACAAATAATACACCGGGCGCTGAACTTTGAAGGCTTTTCCTTCCTCTTCCCGCTCGACCGTAAGCACTGTACTGACGACTAGTCCTGTGGCTACAATATAAAGCAACAGAGGCTCTTTGCTGATTGGAGCAGCAAGCACCGGCTGGGTGGAGAGCAGAGCTTTTAGCTCGGCAAACGCTGCATCAGCTTCTGGAGTCCACTCGAACTTGTTTGCCTTCTTCATCAGTCGGTAAAGAGGCAATGCCTTTTCACCGAGTCGTGAGATGAATCGACTTAATGCGCCAAGCATCCAAAGAAGCTCTCGACATCGTGCACTTTCGCCAGTATGCGTTTCATTCGAGAATTGTGCCGATCTTCTCTCGGATTAGCATCGATCCTCGCCGAAACGAAAACCGAGTAACTTTCCACCAGAACTCCGAATGTGCACTTCGATGGATTGAGCTTGATATCATACCTTCCGAGGTTGGCAAATGTTTGGCGAGGTCGCAAGCAGGTCGGAACCTTTTCGCGACTTAACGACGATATCATCCATATACGCTTCCACATTTCGACTGATTTGAGTGAGAAGACACTTCTGAATCATTCGCATAAATGTGGCTCCGGCATTCTTGAGGCCGAATGGCATGGTGATATAGCAGAAGCACCCGAATGGAGTGATGAAAGCTTTTTTTATTTCGTTGGGTCCATACAGACGGATCTGATGATACCCGGAATATGCGTCTAGAAAAGACAATCTCTCACATCCCGCAGTCGAGTCAACAATTTGATCTATGCGAGGGAGAGGAAAATGATCTTTCGGGCAGGCCCGATTGATGTGCTTGAAATCAATGCACATGCGGAGTGAGTTGTCCTTCTTGGGAACCATGACGACATTAGCGAGCCACTAGGAGTGGTATATCTCTCGGATAAATCCTGCCGCCAACAGTCGAGCCACTTCTTCACCGATAGCTTTTCTCTTCTGGATGGCAGACCGCCGAAGATGCTCTTTGACTGGTTTTGCTGATTTGTCGACTCTGAGGCGATGCTTAGCCATCCCCAGGAACACCGCATGTCGGTGGCTTCCATGCAAAAATGTCCCAGTTCTCACGGAGGAACTGGATGAGCGCTTCTTCCTATTTCGGGTCGAGTGTCGTGGAGATGTGGGTCGGGGCTGCATTGGGGTCGGTCGGGTGAATGTGAACTGGCTTCGTCTCACCAGACGACTAAAATGCAGATTCTGTGGCGGGTTTCTTGGATCGCAACAAATCACTCGGATCTGCGTTTTGCTTGTACTCTTCGAACTCGACCGCTGTCACCTGGGAATCGGCAATCTTTGAGCCCTTCTGAAAGCACTCTTCTGCCTTTTTCCAATCCCCGGTGACAGTGATCACTCCTTTGGGACCTGGCATTTTCAGTTTGAGGTACACGTAACATGGTCGAGCCATGAACCGTGCGTAGGCTGGCCTCCCCAAAATGGCGTGATACGCACTCTGAAAATCCACGACCTCAAAGGTCAACTTTTCCTTGCGAAAATGCTTGGAATCACCAAAAACCACGTCCAGAGCTATTTGGCCGAGTGAGTCGGCTTTCTTCCCTGGTATGACTCCGTGGAAACTCATGTTGCTGGTGCTCAGTCGGGACATCGGGATGCCCATTCCTTTCAAAGTGTGTCAGATACAACAAGTTCAGCCCACTACCACCGCCCATCAAGACTTTCGTCGGTCGAGTGCCTTCGACAACCGGATCGACCACCAAAGCTTGCCTCCTGGGGTGGCAATATGAGTCGGGTGATCGATTGGTCGAATGTGATGGGTGTTTGGGACCATCTCGAGATAACTAGGTTTCTTTGGGCAACCATGTTCACCTCACGGTTAATGACTTTTAGTCGACTCTTGCTTTCCACATCTGCGAAGATCATCAGAGTGGAGTTGACATGCGGATATTCTTCCTCACTGTCCTCTTTGTCTCCAGCCTTGTCTGACTCCTTCTCCTTGTCCTTAGACTGTTTTCCCTAAAACTGATGGATCAGGAGTCGACACTGGCGAGTGGTGTGCTTTGGGTAAATGATGTTGCCCTCTTCATCTTTCTTCGTGTGGATGTGGCATGGCATATCCATCACGTCGTTTCCTTCTTTATCTTTTACTTTCTTAGGATTCCAGGATCCTTTTGGCTTCCCCTTGAACTTTCCCTGAGTCACCGCCAGGGCCTCCCCAGGAGCTGCTGGCTCGGCTTTCCGTTTCTGCTTCCGACTGGAATTTCCCTTCTCCGACTGACTTGGCTTGTACTTGCCACTTCGGAGTCGGTCCTCTTCCTCGCCGTTGGCATACTTGGTAGCAATCTCCATCATTCGACTCAGGGTCATGTCCCCGGTTCGACCAAACTTCAGACTCAATTCCCTGTTCTTGACGCCATCTTTGAAGGCATAAAGCTCTGATGATCAGACACATTTTCCACAGTATGGTGCAGAGTGATCCACCTCTGAATGTACTCTCGGAGAGTCTCATTGGTCTTCTGCACACAGACTTGCAGCTCTGTCAAACCAGCTGGTCGCTTGCAAGTTCCTTCAAAAGTTACAGCGAACACTGGGACAAATCTTCCCAAGTGTAAATCTGCTAGGAGGTAACCGATTCAACCATGCTCGCGTAACCTTCCAACATGAGGGGCAAATGCTTCATGGCCACCTCGTCATTCCCACCACCAATCTGAACAGCCACTCGGTAGTCCTCAAGCCAAGTTTCAGGCTTGGACTCACCAAAGGAACTTGACTCTGTTGCCAATCTGAAATTGGGGGAATCATCGCGGCTCGATAGCCCTGCTAAAACACTCGACCGTAAACATGCACTCGATCGCTCGTGGGTGCATCTCTCTCAGTCCACCTCGATGGGCTCTGTTCGGTCGACCAAGCCTTGCACGATAATGGATCGCGTCAAAGCCTGGTTCTCTCGGGTCGACTAGAGCTCTTCGCCCGCATTGAATCGGGCGCTGTCATCCTGCCGCCGAGGCGTAAGACCCTTCCCTCGGGGGAAGCGGGCACTCGGACGCTGTCATCTCGATCGTGTCGGTCTCCCTCTGATCTCGCCGGTTGTCACGTCCTTCCCGCTTGCGGAGGCGATCTGGGGCTGTGAGCCGATCGAATCAGATTCGCAGCGACGGATCGACTGTGGAATTCATTGCGCGATCGCGACACGGCTGAGTTCGGTCTCCCCGCTGCTCGGAGTAAATCTCGATCGCATCAAGCCTCTCCGGCTTCCGTGAAGGCTGGATGGACTCTGCTATCTGGGTTGCAGCTGCTAAATTCTGAATCGGCGTGCGGTATACGAGTCGGCGGGAAGAGTCGACGCCGGCCCGCCGGGAACTCGTTGCCGCGCGCGCTCGTCGAGTGCTCGCTGAAGGTTCTCCAGGCGAGCGTGTTCAGCCAGATTGGCCAAACGTGCCTCCTCCAAGGCGCGAGCCTTGGGGGTTTCTCCCGCGATGGGAGTATGTAGGACATCCATGTTCCTGCGGCGAAGCTCTTCTCTCTGCAGAGAGTCAAGTGTCTCGGGCTGGTACTCTTCGTGGTCTTGTGCGGGGTCACCTCCACCGCCCTCTCTGCCCCCATGGGCGAAGGCGGGGGGACTGCGGGGGCCGTCGACCATGAGAATTTCCGCCGTTGGATCACTGCTATCACATTCGGATGCAGTCTCTACGGAGCCAGTCGACAGATCGAACAGGCTGTAGAGGGACTCGTCGGGCTCAATTTCCGCGACCTGGGCGGTGGCTGTCTGGCGAGCCACCGCGTGCTTCACCCACCGCTGGAGTCTCGACCAACCAGAGCGCTTATTGTTGGTGGGAGACCGGCGGTGGTCGATAAAGGAGTCGACCGATATGGGTCGACGGTTGCCGCAGCAGAACGCCATGCGGACACATCTTGTAAAATCGCCGCACCGCATGACGGGAGCGATCGATGTCGAGTGGAGCCTCCTGGAGCCATGCGGAGTCGTCGGCGACAAAGGTGAGAGCGCCGAGACGGATCTCGCGCCCCTCGACCAAACTCCAGCAGTCATCATGGTGAAAGTACTCGGAAGTACCGCAACTTCTCCACAAAATCGCTAAAACACCGGCCCCATGGTGGGCGCCAACTGTCGTGGTTCTAAGTCTGACAGTAGAGTGGGGGGTAGGTATGGAGAGGCAAGGTCCTAGCTATGGAGAGGTTGTAAACACAAGCGATGTACGAGTTCAGGCCCTTCTCGGAGGAAGTAAAAGCCCTACATCTCGGAGCCCTGAGGCGGTCGAGTGGATTATGTGTATAGGTGTTACAAGAGTGCGAACCCTTCTGCCTGTGGAGGGGGGTGGCTTATATAGAGTACGCCAGGACCCCTGCCAGCCCACGTAATGGAGGGTTTAAAGTACATTAAGTCTGGGGTGTTACTGGTAATGCCCCACATAAAGTGTCTTAACTACCATTAAGTCTATTCAATTGCAGGCCGTTGCAGTGCAGAGTGCCTTCTGACCTTCTGGTGGTCGAGTGTATCTTCATGGTCGAGTGAGTCTCCATGGTCGAGTCCTTCTAGTCAGTCGAGTGGGTTCCTCGTTGGTCGACTGGAAGGTGATCTCTTCTAAGGGTGTCCTTGGGTAGGACATTTAGGTCAGGCCTATGACCCTACCCTAGGTACATGAATCCATCACCTAGTGCTTGTGCGTGCTCTCAAGAACTTGAGCATTTCCATATTCATCAAAGTTTTACCAATATCCGTGTCAAGGATCGTGGCAACACCATGTACTACAATGATAAACAAGGATGGACGATGCAGATGCAAAGGAAGATAACCTTCTTAGATTTCACCTTAGCAGGGCCAGGGGAACGAAATCTGGATGATCGACCAAGAGACATTTAGCACTCCGCTTCTAATGTTCTCCTTGATGTGCTAGTGTATTCCATTCATATGGTATGATATCTAGAGCATCAAGTAAAGGTCGGACTTCGGAACACAAAAATCCATAAGGGACAACTAGGGAGTAAATCCTATGAAATCCTTATGGGGAGGTGGCCAACTTCTCCAATCAAGATACTACAATAATGGGTCCTCCGGCTGGGTGTGTTGGCCACAACATCCACTTTACCGGTTTAGAGAGACCAATATTATAGTTCTTGGAAAATGCTGATAGATGAAGATGAAATCTTTGAGGGAAATCAAAGGAACAATTAACCATTTATCTAGATTGATGTAAAACCAACCGGTAAATGCATTTTTAAAATTCACAATATGGGAGAATCATCAAGACACTTTTTGGCTTTTGGTTCAAAAGAACCCAAAGAAGGTTCAGGTATTTGGAAAGGTATAGGATGGGATTCCAAATTCTAATATTAAAGGAATAAAAATTAACACAAATTGGGTGAATTGGGTTCAAAACAAGGGTGAAACCATCAAATGGAAGGGTTTGGGTGTCCTTCATACATAGAACGGAACATGGAATTATAGGGATCCTTAACACCAAGGCAAATTACTCCAACATAAATGGAAGAATAGATACCTAAACAATTAGGGATTAACTTTGGTAAAATGAAATAGAAAAGGATTTTGCAAAGCTAACTTTTAGAAACCAGGATTGAGACCATATTAAATCTCAAAAAATTTTGGGTACTGGTAGACTCAAAACAAATTCAAGGTTTGGAAACAATTACCGATGAGGAACTTAACTTAAACCAACAACCTATAACACGGGTTAGTAAATGACCGGGAAAAAAGGTAGTTTTAACCCTAAAAAGGGGTGCTTTGGATGAAGGCATAATAAAATAAAAAGACCTTGTTATACAATAATTCCCAAAACCAAGAATTTTAGATAAACCCGGTTTGGTTTTAATCCCTTAGGGTAAGCTAAACCAAATTAGGGAGATCAATCTCGACTCTTTAAACCCAATACTTTCGGCCCACATAGGCGGTGTTGATTTGGGGAGTTTACCTTTTAAAAATATAGTTGTACATCCAATTAAGGGGGGGACTGGCATTAAACCCAAATCCAAAATTACGGGGGACCTTCCCGAAAAGGGGGAGGTATTTTTGTAGGGAGCGGATCGGGAAGAAAGGAGGGGGTAAAGGCTCGTTTCATCCGGACATTTCCCAAAACAAAAGACAAAAGGGACCTGGGTAATTTGGATTAGCACAAAGGTATGGAACACTAAGCATTTCGATAAAGGGAAAAACAACTAATATCCCCCACATCCAAGTTTCTAACTCCAACTTGCCTTGGCAAATAAAATGGCTACAACATGATTAAAGTTTTACAATGGCTCAAAAGGGAAACAAACTGGGCTCATGACCCAACACAAAATCGTCAAAGAAAAACCCCTTTTCATGGAACCCAAAAAAAAGGCTAAGGACTATTACAGACACCAAGACGAAAGGAGGAAAAGAACGGGCCAGCAATACTAGCAGCTAAAGCTCCTTGAAAAAGGAAAATAAAATAGAAAAACAAAAACATCAATAACACATTATATTACAACAATGGTATTTGTGCAAACCACTTTGACCGGGTCTAACTTTCAAGTAATTTTTAAGGTGGGCCAGTCCAAAATTCCCCAAAAACACCACTAATCCCCCCCCTAAAGGAATAGCACTCAATTTTCGCATTTTAGGATCCACCCTTTTTTAAGGGGGAAGTCCACAGGGAACCTAGAAAGATAAGTTCCTGCATTTTTTGCGCCTTAGCCATTACCCGACACCTCGGTTACTCGGCAACTTACAAAATGGGGGAAATTAAGGCCACCAAACCTAACTTCGGGTTTTTTGTTTCCCAAAACCAAGGGGGCTCAGGCCCCAACATTCTTCCCAAGCCCCCTCCGGGTCCCTTGGACATGCCCTTGCACCTAATCTTCCCAAATTTTGGATCCACTTGCTATGACTACCAAAACCGAAATTTAACCCAAACGGAGAAAAATGTTAAAAGGCGGGGGTCTTGGCCCAATTTTAAATGTTTTCTATCCAAACCCAACGGGGGCGGGAATAGCAACCCACCTTACCCTCAGGCCTCTCTTATTTACCCAAATGGTTCCACTAGCCTTCCGGCAGTTCCCATTCCCAAAACGATGGGGCCCACCAACTCGCGGCGGCATGACAAACAAGCAAATGAGAGGCACTGGGCTCAAACAAACCTACCAGATGGGTTTCACTTTTTTCCGGGATAAAGGAAAAGGGTTCAATCCGAACAATTTTGTATTGTTTCCTAATCAAAAAACGGGGCAGAGGGGGTTGCAATGAAAAGGGGTTTTCTTCGGCCCTTAAATACTTTCATCGGTGTTCACCATGTAACCCCTTTAAGGGAAAATTTAAAAAAAAAAATAATCAATCACTTATGACATGACAACAGGCAAATGTGGGTTTTGAGCTAAAACTACAACAAAGTTAAATAATTTTTGCCCTAAGTTCAAACCAATAAGAAAGAAATCCAATATGATTTGTCTAAAAGCAGTAAAGGCCGCAGAAAATGGAAGATGGATAAGGTTTTTTTTTAAATAATTTTTTCATTTGGATTACGGGAACAGTTTTGAAGAACATTTTCAAAGAAAAAATAAATCCGAAAAAATTTATTCATTTCTACATGCACAGGGTGGAGGCTCCACAAAGGGATGGGTTTTGGTTTAAGCCAACAAATTAATATTAGTTAACCTAATTGGTTTGCACCCCAGGTAATGGAAATCAAAGGCTTTGGAGGGAAATGCTTAAAATAATTCAAGAGGGGGTTTGGTTTGAAGTTTACTTCCCTTTCAAAAATCCTTTTTGGGCAATTTGGGCCTTAAAGGGCGGGGAGCCGGCAAGTCAAACCGGGGGGTCGGGGGCTAGAATTTTTGGGTTACAAACATTTGGACAAGGCACTGGGGAGCCTAACGCCAAAGGCCGGAAACCCTTTCGAGCTAAAAAAAAGACAGGGAGGGGGGAAAGGGGGGCTCCGGCATTTTGGCGGCATTGGCTCGGGGGGGAAACGAGGCGCGGCATATCCCGGCCCGGGCCAAGGTTGAGGGCGCGCGGGGAAAAGGGGGTGGGGTTTGGGCCGGGCCAAAGGGATAAGGATGGGGGGAGTTCTTGGCGCCATGGGGCCCGGGGGCCCGGCGAGGAAAGTAAAGAAATTGGCCCGGGGAGGGGTGGCGGGCCGGAGGTGGGCGCCTGGGGGGGGGGCCCGGGGCCGCGCGGGCCCTTCCCTCCCGGCAGGGGAGGGGCGGGGGGAGGGAGGGCTGGGCCGCCCGGGGAGGCCGGGGTTGGTGGGCCCGGTAAGGCCCGGGGTTTCCTTTTTTTTTTTAGTTTTCATTTTTTAGTTTTGGATTTGGAAACAAACCAAAAGTTAGAAATTTTATGTGAGTCGGGGGCCCTTGAAACTTAAAATTTTGAACAATTTCTTTTGCTAAAATTTCCCCAAAAATTTTTTGAAAATAAAGAAAAATTTTTTCTTGAGAAAAATTGGTTTGTTTTCCCAGAAATTTTCCAGTTGAGCTTTTCTTCTCTTTTAGTTTAAATTTGGTTATTTTTTGGGTTTTAGGTTTTGAAAATTTCCCAATTAAGTTTATTTAATTTAAAATGAGCTCAATGGAAGTAGCAAATTCCCAAAATTGGGATTAAATCATAAATCACCCTTTTTTGATTTAAACAAAGGCAAAAAATTTCACAAAAGGGTGGTACAGCCCTATTTTCGGTCTTGCTTTTCTTGGAACCATGGAGGTTATTTTTTTTTAGGGCCCTTGAGCCCTTTTTTTCCCGGGGTTTTTTTCAAGGCTCTTGGGAAAAAGATTCGATTGAAGGTGCGGGGGGTATCTTCCTTTCTTTCCGATAGGGCAAGCCGGGAAACAAGTTTTCCCCATTGTGGCAAGCCCTTTTCCTCTTCTGGCCATAGGCCTTCTTCTTGGCTTCTTGAAAAGCTTCTTTAATAGAGTGTTGGTTTGCTTTTGCTTAGGGCCATTCTTGAATTGAGCCTTCTCTAATCAATTTGTTTTGCTCCTCTTTCAGTGGAAAAGGGGCCAGAAAAGGGGGCCCCCAATGGGGAAAAATCTTCAAACTAGTTGGGGGTTGAACCCTCTCTTTTGGGAAGCCCTAAGAGGCAATTTTGAAGTTTCCCTTTTGCCTTTACTTTTCCAAGGGCTCTGAATTTACCTTTAAATCAATGGGTTCTTAAAATTTGGCGGGGGCAAGGTTTGAGGATGCCGCAATTTGCCCCCGCCTTTGGAACTGGAATCTTCAAAGGTTGGGGGGAATGGGTTCCATCGAGAAGCTTTTGGGGGTACTTCCTTTGGCTTCTTTTGCTAAGGCTAAGGGACTTCATCATGCGATCAATGGTTCACGGCATGGCCAGTTAGGTTGATCGTAATTGGAAAGGGCTCTTGGGTTAGATCGGGGCCTCGGCCCTGAGGGCGGGGTTAACAATCCCAAGCTTTTGTTTTCTTGGCGAAGCCTTTGGGGCCGGGTTCCTTGAAGGACCCGAAGGGAAAAGGGGGATGGCTTCTCGGGACCCGGACCATGAAGGGATGAAGCCCAAAGTTGGGGGGAAGGCCTGTAGAATAACCCCGGCCGATAGACCCTTTTGAATTCCTTTCCAAACTTTCTTGTTCTTCAGCCCTAGCTGAATCCTTGGAAAGGCTTTCGAGATAAGTTTTGGATCCTTTGTGAGTCCGGCATTCCTTTGGATATTCCCTTTCTGTTTTTTCCCCCTTGTGTTTTCCCCAGCTTAAAGAATCTTTGATTTCTGGCAACTTTCTTTTTTCGCGGGCTCCGGATTAATTATCTTTAAATTTTCAAGGAATGGGCTTGAGACCGGGTTCTCCAGGCGTCGGAATTTCCGGGAAAAGGGGGCAACTTCTGGGATTTTAAAGAAAATATTTAAACATTGCCTCAGATGGAAGCTTACTTATGTGTGGGGGTTCAGTTTATTAAAAAAATAAAGGAAAACAAAAGGAAAACAAGGAATCTAGGCTTATGGACCAAAAAATTAAAGAGGAGAAACCACTTTTTCGGAGAATTTAAGATAAAAAGGTGGAAAAATGATTATAATTGCGAAGAAATTGGGGGAATGGGGCCCATTAGCCCTGTAATTCCGGGGAGGACACCCGGGATAAGGGGATGCGGGTTGAGGGCCGGAAATCCGGAGCAACCTTTGGGGTGGTCTAGAAGGGTTAGGGTTTTCGAGGGGAGAGGTGGAGGAAGGACCTTTGCCAATTTTGAGGGGCCCCTTGCGATCGGGGGCCCGGGGTTCAACCGGGGGCGTGGAAACAAAATACCGGTTGTCCCGTTCCCCCCGCGGTTTGGGTTGGTTTCGGTTTAAAAATAAAGAGAATTTAAACAGAAATTTTTTTTTGCCTTTGGGATAGGGCCGGGGAAAAACGTTTCAAAGAACATAGATTTGGCAGTAAGGGAATGAAAGGAGAGGTTGGGTCCCAATTCAATTAAAGATTGGTTTAAACAACTTAAGTGTCTTTGGGAAAACACTTGTTTTAAAAAATTTAAATTTAATAAATTAATTTTAAAAAAAATTTAATAGGAAACATGAAGTAAATTAAACTTAAAAACCAAAGGAATCATTAAAAATACATAAGTGAAACCTTGGGAAAATTTGGTTTTTAAAAAAAATATTAAAAAAATTATCTCCTCGTAAATTCCATGAATTATTAACTTAGGAACCATTGTTGAAGATTACAATTTGGTTGTTGAACAATCAAACAGAAATGTTGGGTGTCACAAGGAATTAGAGGACGAATTTGCCCCGTAATTCAAAAATTTTCCATCCAGGGTTTTAAATTGGTTCTCTTTGTTGCATTAAGTCATACTTTCTTATGAAGATTAGAAAGGATGGAATTTCAAGTTTTGTCGTTTTTTTTTCTTCAGGCCTTTTTTAAATAAAAGGAATTCTTTTTGGTGGGTCCTTATTTTCTTCATAATGAACTAAGAAAAAGATGGCACAATGTTTTTACGGTGATTTGGGTTCTTTGGACCCGAAAGGATGTGAGGTGCATGTCCTTGAGTTGCTCCATTGACCCAAACGACCAAAAAACAAATCAAATTTTGAGTTGGGATACAAATCCGTTTGAACCAAATATCGGAAAATTCAAAGTGATGCGATTCCTTTGGTCCGCTTGAACAATCAAACAAACAAATTTGGCCTGATCCATAATAAAGTGAACCAATATGGGGGTTACCTTTTGAAATTTTCCATTTCTGGGCCAAATTTTTGCCATTGGCTTTGCCTTTGCCTTATAAATTTTCCAATCTTTGGGTATTTCTTTGAATTGAAATCCTTTCTTTTTTTGGACCAAGGGAACCCCAATTGGCTCGTATTGCTCTTCATCATTTAAATCTTTTATTTCTTTGGGGGGAAGATAATTCTTTAATTTGGACAAAATTCACCTCAAATTCTTGGAAGATTGGGTCGGGATCGGGTTTAACCTTTCTCTTAAGTTTTGACGAATAATGCAACTTTTTGGCCAACGTTCTTTGTTTCTTGAAATATCGGGATGTTTTGGACTTGCCTGGTTGGGAATACATTCTTCCAACTTGTTAAAGCCCTTTACATCCTTTGTATGCAAATTTGGATGTTGGACTTAAACGTGTTAAGCCACAATAACTTTTCTCAATCTTCCTTAAATTTAATCCTTGAACAAGTGTTTGTTTCGAAACTTGAATCTATCTTCTTTTTGAATACCATTTTGTTCCAATAAAGTTATCTTCGGTAATTAAACACAAGCCCCTTGTTTAGCTTGACTTTAATTCTTTTTGGAATCCATTTTGGGTTCCAAAAATTTAAACCTTTCGGGTTAGTTTAACGAAAAGTCCCAAAAATTTGCTGTGTTGTCTTGGCAGTAATAGGTCATTATCTTGCAATTTCTTTTTTTGTTTATTTAACAGGAAAGGGGGCGAAATTTGCTCTGATCTTGATCATTGGGGGATTGTCTTGGTCTTACTTTCCTTATTTTATGGAAAGATGTTCCTCTTTTGCTTGGGTGTTTAGGTTCCCATGTTTAAGTTTTTGGGGAACTTGTCAGGTATTGGGGTCCTCCGTGAACCTTGGACTTCCTCCATGTTTGAAATTTTTAGAAAAAGGTTAAAAATTTTGGGTTATTTTAATAAAGTGAAGCCTTTCTTAGGGGTGAAATTTTTTTAGGGGACCTTGTCCCTTCCAAATTCTGAAAGGGTTTGGTTGCCCATAAGGGAGTATGGAGTTTTTTAAAGTTAGGAGTCAAGGTTTGTTGAACTTTGATAAAGGGGAAATTTTTGGTTCTTGTATTCATTGCTTGGAGCCATTCTGGGGCTTGTTTCCTCCGAGCCATTTCTTTGAGGTGTTGGGGAAAAATGGGTTTCCCTTTTGGTTGGAGAAACTTTCTTGAATTGATTCCATTGTCAGATTTTTGCCTAATTGTTCATTGCCGATTGGGAACTCAAAGCATTTGCCTTGGTTTTTTAAAAGGCCCGGATCTTGGAAGTCTAAAATTTTGAACCATTGAAAAGGGGTTGTATAAATTAGAGGCCAAAAAGTTGTGGGGAAAGCTGAAGGGTTAATTTGGTCATGTTTCTTGAGGGTGTTTGTGTCATTTTGCGAGGCCCCCTGTCCTTCGAACTTGACACCCACCAATGACTCTTCTTCTTGAGGATGAAGTTCCTCTCGATGGGTTTTGTTTACCGATCAAGCTCGAGCATGGTTTCCCTGCAAAACATTGGCGTTAGGGTGACTCAAGTGAGTCTTGTATCTGTATGAAGCCTTTGGGCCATATGAAGCTATAGGTCTGTGGTTTGTCTTCTTCCTTGGTGGACCACATTCACAGGAAGATTCTCAATGTACTGCTTAGGTACCCAGATCTTCTTCATAGGTGGTCCATTCCTGCAGTTAGTACCAATGTACCTGGCAAACACTTCACCATTCTGATTCTTGAACAGCTTATAGTTTGCATCAAAGGATTCATCAATGATAATAGGATTAGCATAGGTAAAGCCAGACAAGGTGGATGGATCTCATGAAGGTTCCTTTGCAGCAACCCATGTGGTTTTGGGGTACGCTCAAAGCTTCCAAAGACGAGCCATCAACATTCATTTTCCTCTCGAACCCAACAGGCTCTTTCCTAGGGTTTCGGTTCAGAATCTGCTTTTTGAGGACATCGCAAAGTGTCTGATGCCCTTTCAGACTCTTGTACATCCCTGTTTCAAGCAATGTCTTCAACATAGCATTTTCATCATCAATAGCAGTGGTATCCTCCGCAGAGGGGTTAGTAACCACATTAGTTGGTGAAGACAATGAAACAGTAGCAGCAGTGGAACATTCAGCAACAGATGTAGTGTTATCACGCTCAATGCATTTTAGACATGGTGGTTCAAATCCATCCTGAGCGGAACTGATCTGTTGAGTGCGAAGTGACTCATTCTCTTTTTGAATGTCTTCATGAGCCGCTCTCAATTTCTCAAGCTCTTGTTTCCTTTGAAGATAATCATAGGAGAGCCTTTCATAAGTAGTTGAGAGCGTTTCATGACGACCTTCAAGTTCTTGGTACTTAGCATGAAGATTTTTTATGTCTTCAACTAAGGATTGTGAACGTGTCATTTCCGCGTCCAACAGGTCATCGCTTTTTTCTAACAATTTTTGAGTATGTTCCATAGCCTTTTGTTGTTCAGTTGCAATTTTAGCAAGTGTTTTGTAGCTAGGTTTGGATTCACAATCAGAGTCATCTTTACTTGATGTTTGAAAGTAAGCATCACGTGATTTTACCTTGGCACCACGTGCCATGAAGCAGTAGGTGGGAGTAGGATCATCTTCGTTATCGGCTTGACATTGGTGTGGAAGTCATTGTCTTGATGTTGAAGATGGACTTAGCAACATAGGTCGTGGCTAGAGCCGACTTGCAACGCCAGTGGTCGGACTCCTCTCCGGACTCCACCTCCGCCTCCTCGATGCACTCCACCTCCTGAATCCATTTCCTTGCCAACAAAAGCACGAGCCTTGCCAGATGAGCTCTTCTTGTATGATGAAGATTTGGAAGAAGACTTAGAACAAGACTTTGAGGATTTCTTCTTCTTCTTGTCATCAGAATCATATTCCTTGCTCTTCTTCTTCTTCTTCTCATTGTCCCACTGTGGACACTCAGATATGTAGTGACCAGGTTTCTTGCACTTGTGGCAGGTTCTCTTCTTGTGATCATGGGTGGAAGCTTCATCATTCCTTGAGCTGGATCGTGAAGACTTTCTGAAGCCTTTCTTCTTAGTGAATTTCTGGAACTTCTTCACAAGCATAGCAAGTTCCTTTCCAATGTCTTCAGGATCTTCAGAACTGCAGTCAGATTCTTCTTCAGATGAGGAAACAACTTTTGCCTTCAAAGCACGAGTACGGCCATAGTTGGGACCATAGATATCTCTTTTCTCAAAAAGCTGAAACTCATGTGTGTTGAGCCTCTCAAGTATATCAGACGGATCGAGTGTCTTGAAGTTAGGACGTTCTTGTATCATGAGTGCAAGGGTGCCAAAGGAGCTGTCGAGTGATCTCAGTAGTGTCTTGACGATTTCATGCTTGGTAATCTTAGTTGCGCCAAGAGCTTGAAGTTCATTTGTGATGTCAGTGAGGCGATCGAACATGACTTGGACATTTTCATTGTCGTTTCTCTTGAAGCGGTTGAAGAGGTTGCGAAGAACACTGATTCTTTGATCTCTCTGGGTTGATACGCCTTTGTTGACCTTGGATAGCCAGTCCCAGACTAGCTTCGACGTTTCTAGAGCACTCACACGGCCATACTGTCCTTTGGTCAGATGACCACAGATGATGTTCTTCGCAGTAGAGTCCAGTTGAATGAACTTCTTGACATAGTAGGGGTGACACCTTCACCAGTTTTGGGAACGCCGTTCTTGACGACATACCAGAGGTCGACATCAATGCCTTCAAGATGCATACGCATCTTATTCTTCCAGTAGGGATATTCAGTTCCATCGAACACGGGGCAAGCAGCGGAGACTTTGATTATCCCTGCAGTCGACATAGCTAAAACTCCAAGTGGTTAAACCAAATCACACAGAACAAGGGAGTACCTTGCTCTGATACCAATTGAAAGTGCTAGTATCGACTAGAGGGGGGTGAATAGGATATTTTTATGAAAGTCTTCAAAACTTGCAAGTTTCAAAGACAAACAGTAGAAATGACCTAGTTGATATGCAGCGGAAGATAAACTACCATAAGCAAACCATAGTCAAGTATGTAATGTTGTGAAAGTACAGGACTAATAGCAGCTAAGTAGTAAGGATCAGGATGGAAGATAGTATGAAGCCAATCAATAGTAGTAGTCAAGCAATGAAGTCAAACAGGTAAGACAGATAGGCAATGACTTCACGAAGACAAACTTAAGTAAAGGATGGAAAGGGATAGAACCAGTTGCTTGTTGAAGACATAGGATTTGTTGGACCAGTTCTAGTTGCTATGACAACTGTACGTCTGGTTAGGGAGGCTGAGATTTAACTTAGAAGACCGTGTCTTCACCTTATTCCCCTTGAGCTAAGGACACCCAGTCCTCGCCCAATCACTCTGGTAAGTCTTCAAGGTAGACTTCCAAACCTTCACAGACTTCGTTCACCGGCAATCCACAATGACTCTTGGATGCTCAGAACGCGACGCCTAACCGGCTGGAGGATTTACAGTCCTCAAGTGTAATAAGTCTTCAGGTCACACAAATAGAAAGACTTCAGTGATGCCTAACACTCTTTGCCTCTGTGTGTTTGGGCTTTGTCCTCGCAAGGATCTCTCTCTCTCAAATGCTTCGAGGTGGGTTGCTCTCAAACGACAAAAGCCGTGCACTAACTCTGAGCAGCCACCAATTTATGGTGTACGGGGTGGGCTATTTATAGCCACAAGGCAACCCGACCTGATTTGTCCGAAATGACCCTGGGTCACTAAGGAACTGACATGTGTTCCAACGGTCAGATTTCAAACACACACGTCAACTTTACTTGGGCTACAAGCAAAGCTGACTCATCCAGCTCAGGATAAGATTTGCTCTCATTGTCTTTGCTCGAAGACATAGGATTTGGGTTGAGCATCACTTCAGTCACTCTGACTTAGTTCACTTGGACCCCACTTAACAGTATGGTGGTTCCTATGGCTCAACAAAGAAGAAAAGGAAACAACGAAACCACACAGTCTTCGCACTCCATAGTCTTCATGCAATGTCTTCTCATGTCATAGTCTTCAATATGAATATCTTCTCATACCACCATTGTCTTCAATGTCTTCATACATTTTTAGGGGTCATCTCTGGTAGGTAAACCGAATCAATGAGGGACACTACTGCGTTATCCCTGCAATTCTCACAAACGATTAGTCCTCAACCAACTTTGTCGTCAATACTCCAAAACCAAATAGGGGTGGCACTAGATGCACTTACAATCTCCCCCTTTTTGGTGATTGATGACAAACTGGTTGAAGTTTTCAATGGCGATAAGGTAAGTGAAATTGTAAAGGATAGGGTATTATCTTCATAAGTAGCAAGGGCTCCCCCTGAAGATGTGCATATAAGTAATTTGCTTTTGGAATGCAAATGCACATGGAAGGTTGTACTTGTGGAGATCCACTTCAACTTATGAAGATAATTCATCATGCATGAAATGATATAGCAAATAGAATGACATGCATAATGAAAAATGGACGTCTGCAGAATGATCTAAGTGCGGAAGTTATCATCGCACATGCGGAATTTATCATCGCATCACAGTAAAGCAAATAAGTAGCAGACGACCATCAAGTTTAAGTGTTACAACTCAGAGAACCAAATGTTTCAAAACCAAGAGTTGTAAGCACGACGCAAAATATAATGCAACCGCCCATATGAACCCGCTTGAAGACTATCAACTCATAAGCTTCTCCCCCTTTTGTCAGTAAGGACCAAAAAGGTTTGAAGACATAGAGCATCTACTCGTCCTCATGAGTAGGTGAAGCAGCAGGGTTGTCGTCATTGGTTGGCGGTGCAGACGTACTTGGTGCAGTGTTGATGCGTGTAGTAGTAGGAGGCGGTGAAGTAGCATCATCTTCATCATCGATCACTCTGGCATTGATAGTTGCCGCAGAGGAAGAATAGTCAGAGTCTTCAAGAGATGGGGTTCGACGTAGGACAGCAGTCCGTGGAGGAGTGGAGTCAAACTGGAATCTTTCATTGAAGCCATCGTCTTGAAGATCTGCTTCAGCACCAAGCAGGGTCAAACTCTTCCATGATCACCGGCAAGTCTCATGAGCAACAAATGCATTCTTGGTGGCAAGATTACGAATGCGATTGACATCCACCAAGAGGCTTTGCATCTGTCTCTTGAGCCAATAGTGATGCTTATCTTGTTTCTGATGAAGTGCCACAAGAAGTTCTCGGTCATTGAGAATGTGAGAGCGCTTCCGAGGCCTTTGGGCAATGGTGCTTTCAGTGGCTTCAGTAGGTGCACGATGAGGCAGACGAGTATTTCCAGCCATTGGATAGATTCGTGTTGCTACTTGGACGCCTTCGATGGGTTGAGTGAAACTTTGGTGCTCGACATTCTGAAGACAAAGAGGCTTCTTGGCAGGGTCAGAGTATATGGCTTCAACTGACATATCAACCTCTGGCAAAAAGATCATATGATTGTGAGCAGAGGGATGATAGTTGACAGACGAGTGACGCTTAATGAGGCGCATGACCCATGGAGCATAGAACTTCAGACCAAAAAGGTCAGATCCAGAAGTAGCAAGTTGCCTGATGAAGAATTCTTGAGTATTGAAGCTGATGCCATTGAGAATGTAAAAAGACCAAAGTCTTCATAGCTCCTTCAAGCTTGGCCGCTGATGAATGTCCTTTGATAGGCCATAGAGTTCACCTGATAATATGATATATTGTGCGCGGCGGATACTCAAGGTCTTCAACAAAGGACTCTGTTGGATATTCAGCGTTAGATGGCAAAGGCTTCATCATACTCAACATCTGGCTCATGTTGGGTTCTGGCTTATGGAAGATGCTCTCCAATGCATTGCGGTGTAGTTGACAATCAGGTTCATATAGCTCTCCAGGAGTGGCTAGCTATGTAAGCTCGATGATGTCAAGAGCTTTGGCTTCATGATGAACATTTCCGGTCATCCACTCGAGAACCCATGTCTTGATATCTCTGTTGTAGCCGCGAATGTGTGGAGTAGCATAGAATTGAAGCAATAGCTCTTCATTCCAGTGTTCTTTGTCTGTCACAAAGTTGAGCAGACCAGCATCTCGAAAGCAATCAAGTGCTTCTTCTAAGCACGGCAGTCCAGCAATAGCTTTAGTGTCGAGGCGCATATGAGGGAAAATGCGCCCTTGATCATATAAAACGCAGGAGTAATAGCTTCTCTGCTGATTGAAAGTGCTAGTATCGACTAGAGGGGGTGAATAGGCGATTTTTATGAAAGTCTTCAAAACTTAGAAGTTTCAAAGACAAACAACAGAAATGACCTAATTAATATGCAGCGGAAGATAAACTACCCTAAGCAAGCCATAGTCAAGTATGCAATGATGAGAAAGTACAGGACTAATAGCAGCTAGGTAGTAAGGATCAGAATGGAAGATAGTATGAAGTCAATCAACAGTAGTAGTCAAGCAATGAAGTCAAACAGATACACAGATAGGCAATGACTTCACGAAGATAAACTTAAGTAAGGTTGGAAACAGATAGAACCAGTCGCTTGTTGAAGACACAGGATTTGTTGGACCAGTTCCAGTTGCTGTGACAACTGTACATCTGGTTATGGAGGCTGAGATTTAACTCAGAAGACCGTGTCTTCACCTTATTCCCTTGAGCTAAGGACACCCAGTCCTCGCCCAATCACTCTGGTAAGTCTTCAAGGAGACTTCCAAACCTTCACAGACTTCGCTCACGGCAATCCACAATGACTCTTGGATGCTCGTAACGCGACGCCTAACTGGTGGAGGATTCACAGTCCTCAAGTGTAATAAGTCTTCACGTCACACGCATGTAAAGACTTGATGATGCCTAACACTCTTTGGCTCTGGGTGTTTGGGCTTTGTCCTCGCAAGGATTTCTCTCTCTCTCTCTCAAATGCTTCGAGGTGGGTTGCTCTCAAACGACAAAAGCCGTGAACAAACTCTGAGCAGCCACCAATTTATGGTGTAGGGGGTGGGCTGTTTATAGCCACTAGGCAACCCGACCTGATTTGTCCAAAATGACCCTGGGTCACTAAGGAACTGACACGTGTTCCAAAGGTCAGATTTCAAACACACGCGGCAGCTTTACTTGGGCTACAAGCAAAGCTGACTCATCCAGCTCTGGATAAGATTTGCTCTCATTGTCTTCGCTCGAAGACATAGGATTTGAGTTGAGCATCACTTTAGTCACTCTGACTTAGTTCACTTGGACCCCACTTAACAGTACGGTGGTTCCTATGACTCAACAAAGAAGAAAGGAAACAACGAAACCACACCGTCTTCGCGCTCCATACTCTTCACGCAATGTCTTCTCATGTCATAGTCTTCAATATGAATATCTTCTCATACCACCATTGTCTTCAATGTCTTCATACATTTTTAGGGGTCTTCTCTAGTAGGTAAACTGAATCATTGAGGGACACTACCTGCGTTATCCTGCAATTCTCACAAACGCATTAGTCCCTCAACCAACTTTGTCGTCAATACTCCAAAACCAACTAGGGGTGGCACTAGATGCACTTACAATCTCCCCCTTTTTGGTGATTGATGACAAACTGGTTGAAGTTTTCAATGGGGATAAAGCATGTGAAATTGTAAGGATAGGGAATTGTCTTCATAAGTAGCAAGGGCTCCCCCTGAAGATGTGCATATAAGTAATTTGCTTTTGGAATTCAAATGCACATGGCAGGTTGTACTTGTGGAGATCCACTTCAACTTATGAAGATAGTTCATCATGCATGAAATGATATAGCAAGTAGAATGACATGCATAATGAAAAATGGATGTCTGCAGAATGATCTAAGTGCGGAAGTTATCATCGCACATGCGGAATTTATCATCGCATCATAGTGAAGCAAATAAGTAGCAGACGACCATCAAGTTTAGGTGTTACAACTCAGAGAACCAAATGTTTTAAAAGCAAGAGATGTAAGCACGAAGCAAAATATAATGCAACCGCCCATATGAACCCGCTTGAAGACTATCAACTCATACGCTTCTCCCCTTTTGTCGAGAAGGACCAAAAGGTTTGAAGACATAGAGCATCTACTCGTCCTCATGAGTAGGTGAAGCAGCGAGGGTTCTAAATCGTTGGTTGGCGGTGCAGATGAACTTGGTGCAATGTCGATCGCGCGATAGTAGGAGGTGGTGAAGTAGCATCATCTTCATCATCGATCACTCGCATTTACCGCTGCCGCGGAGGAAGAATATTCAGAGTCTTCAAGAGATGGAGTCCGACGTAGGACAGCAGTCCGTGGAGGAGTGGAGTCAAACTGGAATCTTTCATTGAAGCCATCGTCTTGAAGATCTGCTTCAGCACTAAGCAGGGTCAAACTCTTCCATGATCGCCGGCAAGTTTCATGAGCAACAAAAGCATTCTTGGTGGCAAGGTTGCGAATGCGATTGACATCCACCAAGAGGCTTTGCATCTGTCTCTTGAGCCAAAAATGATGCTTATCCTGTTTCTGATGAAGGGCCACAAGAAGTTCACGGTCATTGAGAACGCGAGAACGCTTCTGAGGCCTTTGTGCAATGGTGCTTTCAGTGGCTTCAGTAGGTGCTCGATGAGGCAGGCGAGTATTTCCAGCCAATGGATAGATTCGTGTCGCTGCTTGAAAACCTTCCATGGGTTGAGTGAAGCTTTGGTGCTCGGCATTCTGAAGACAAAGAGGCCTCTTGGCAGGATCAGAGTATATAGCTTCAACTGACATATCAACCTCTAGTAAAAAGATCATATGATTGTGAGTAGAGGGCTGATAGTTGACAGATGAGTGTCTCTTGATGAGGCGCATGACCCATGGAGCATAAAACTTCAGACCAAATAGGTCGAGCGAAGCGACAAGTTGCACGATGAAGAATTCTTGAGTGTTGAAGCTGATGCCATTGAGAATATAGAAGACCAAAGTCTTCATAGCTCCTTCAAGCTTGGCCGCTGATGAATGTCCATTGACAGGCCATAGAGTTCGCCTGATGATATGATATATGCTGTGAGGCAGATACTCAAGGTCTTCAACAAAGAACTCTGTTGGATATTCAGCGTCAGATGGCAAGGGCTTCATCATGCTCAACATCTGGCTCATATTGGGTTCTGGCTTATGGAAGATACTCTCCACTACATTGCGGTGTAGCTAACAGTCAGGTTCATATAGTTCTCTAGGAGTGGCTAGCCCTGTGAGCTCGATGATATCCATAGCTTTGGCTTCATGATGAACATTTCCAGTCATCCACTCGAGAACCCATGTCTTGATGTCTCTGTAGTAGCCGCGAATGTGTGGAGTAGCATAGAATTGAAGCAATAGCTCTTCATTCCAATGTTCTTTGTCTATCACAAAGTGGAGTAGACCAGCATCACGAAAGCAATCAAGTGCTTCTTCTAAGCACAGCAGTCCAGCAATGGCTTCAGTGTCAAGGCGCATATGAGGGAAAATGCGCCCTTGATCATATAGAACGCAGGAGTAATAGCTTCTCTGCTGATAGCTCCAGAACTGATCTGATGATATCCTTGGCTTGGAGTAGGGGTTCTTGGCGCTGTCAAAGAAGGTATTGTCGCTTTTGAAGCCATTTGCATTGAAGGACCCTGGTGAGTTTGCAGTACCTCGAAACCTTGGCAGCCTAGGCTTTGGCTTCTGGACCTGAGGCCTATGCTAAACATGATAGTCAAATTGAGGTCCAGAGGCAGTAGGCGGAGGTACCAGAATGGGCCATCGGATAGTGGTTAGCTGACCATGACTGTATGCTTGCTCAATTGTATGGGGCCTTGGTGGCGGAACAGGAGCAGGGGCAACAGCTGAGGCGTCAGGCTGCACAACAGGTGCTTCAGAAGCAGTTGTCTCATTAGCTTCAGGTGCAGCAGCCTCATTGGCTTCAGGTTCAGTGGCCACATTTGCTTCAGGCACACTGGTTGGTGCAGGCTCCACATTAGCATCAGCCATGACTATGTCATTGGCTTCATTAGCGTTGGCGGTGGCAGCCTCAACATTGTCAACCTCCTCTTGACGAACAGGAGGGTCGAGCACAGGCACGTTCACATCAGGAACTGCTTCTTCAATTACTGGGGGAGTAGGGACACGTACTTCTTATTGATTTTCCTCGGCTGATGCAGCCAGAATGTCTTCAGAAGCTTGTGCTTCAGACATGGAGACGTTCACAGTTGGAGTAGGTTCAGAAAAGACTTGACGAGCAACAGGTGAATGTTGCACTTCTCCTTCTGGAACGCTCGACAGAGGGACTTGAGGCCTTTGTCCTTTGCGAAGCCTGCGAAATGCTGGCAACGCCTTAGGAGATGGAGATGGCTGGGCCTCAAAGTCTTCATCCTCTTCTTGCACGGGGGGTGTAGCTTGTTGTTGTTGTTGGGGAGTACTGGGGGAGTCTTGTAGTTGTGGGTGATCAGCCCACGATGCATCCTGAGCAATTGGCGCCAAAGGATGACCAATGCTGATGAGTTCGCTGTTCGTATGAACAGGCGATGATACCACGTCATGTTCGATCTGAGGAAGAACTTCATCATCATCTACATTGTCATCATGACCAATGTCTTCAGCAGCGGTGGGTTCAGCTACTGGAATATCTTCAGCTTCATGAGCCTCGGTGGGAGCAGGCTCATGGACTATCATCCTTCGTTCTTGATGTTGTGACGCTGGGCGAACCACTGAAATGGGTTCAACAACTAAGGGCTCTGTGGAAGCAGCCTAGTCTTCTTGGTCTTGCGCTTCTTCTTGGAGGGAGCGGCATCAGAGGCTTCAGTATTCTTTCTCTTTCTGGCTTCAGCCTCGGCAGCCCTCGTCTTCTTCTGTTCTGAAGCGGTTGTGGTGACCTTTGGCTTCGAGCCAGTCATGCTGCTTGGGAAGATAATGCGAGGGGCTTCTTGACTTGAAGGTTCACGCTGTTCAGCAGGAAGCTTCTTCTTTTTCTTTGCAGCCATCCTGGGGTCAATCCCAGGACGGCCAAGTGACTTGCACTTCTCAGCCTCATTGTAGGCGAGCACACACTTATCAGCCAAACTCTTCATGCGCTCTCGAGAGCCCCGAGCTTCTTCACGCTTCTTGAGAAGCTTTAAGCTCATGTAGCATGACTTTGAAGTTTCGACGCCTTGAACACTTAGCTTGGCCACATGCTTCTTGAATTGAGCCTTCTCATAATCAATCTTGTTCTTGAGCTCAACGATCGCTGAGCGAGAGCTAGCTCGAAGCAATGGCGCCATTGAAGGCTTACATCGAGGCCAATGGGAAGTCGCAAATCTTCAAAGCTGAGATTGGGGTGTCGAACCACTCATCAATGAAGTTGTGGATGATTGCCACATCAAAGAGAGGCAAGTTGTTGAAGATTTCTACTTCTTCCTTGCTCTTTATCACCTGCTCAAGGGCATCATCGGCAAGATCTTCATCACTTGACAGATCAATGGGTTCTTCGCAGAATGGCGGCGAGTCAAGGCTTGATCGGTTGGTCCGACAAGTTGCTTTTTCTTCTCCGCTCACTTGGAGACACGGATTGATCTTCGATCGCATGCGCTTCGTGGAGGTGCAATGGCTGGCTTCGCACAAGAAGTTTTCGGAGGTGCGGCTGATCTTGAAGGCTTTGGCTTCTTTTGCTTCTGCGGCTTTGGAGGAGGAGCTGGGGCTTCATCGGAGTCAGCATCATTTTCAGAATGATCTACTATGGCACCTTGGACCACGATGTAAGTGATGAGGCCGTCAAGGTTGGAGAAGGGGCGGATAACATTGGGATCAGCATCACGGGAGCTGTCAGCACGGGGAGCAGAGGGACCTGGGTTGAAGTCCAATCCCAATGACTTCTTGTTCTTCTTGGCCGAAGCCGCAGCAAACTGGAAGTTGCGCTTGAAGAGAGAGAGTCGTCACGACACCAGAGTAGTGAAGTGGGATCGGCGTTCTCAGGCTGTGGTCCACGGACCATGCAAGGATAGAAGCCTTGAGCAATGGCTTCAGCTCTGTTCTTGGGTTGAAGGCCTCGATAGAGGATATCACCCCAAGGTCTCTTGATGGCATTCTTCTCTGCATATTCCTTCCTCACAAACTTGTACTTGAACCATTCCTCAGCCCAATAGCGTCGAATCCATTGGATTCGTGTCTTTCTCTGATGAAATTCTCTTCGGGATCTGTCTTGTAGAGTTCTGCTAGGTCATCAGGCAGATCTTTGGATGTTCCTTCTCTGTGTTGTCTGCCACCCTTCCTTGCTGATTTTTCTACAGCCATGAACTTCAAACTGGATGGCTTCAATATGTTGAAAGGCTTTAGAGACTTATGCTTGCTGGTCAAGCAGGAACTGGCTTCGGGAGAATTGATATGATGCTGTAAGTATTCTGCAAACGAATGCAGACTATGAGAACCAAGGGATTCTCCCACGGACATGTACCTGTGACAGCATTAGAGATGCGAGGGAAGGGGAAGAGGTTATATGCATTCTTAGAAGATTTTGATGATAAATCAGTTTGAAGACATTGACCTCATGATGCGAAGACATTCACTTATATAGGTGAGTTGGTTCCAGATTTGTACCAATCCGTGAATAAGTACAAGTGAGGAATCAAACTAGACAGGAAATCTAAGTGAATTGACTAGGCAAGATGAGATCTTGCATGAATAGATCTAACATTGAATAGGCGTAAACCACTTTCGTAAAGCAGGATGAATCTTGAAGATCAAAAAGGTGGTAAAAATAGAGTTATAATTACCGCACGAAGAACTGCTAGATGGGATAAATAGGAGACCGAGCAGTTCAGCCCACCGTGCCCTAACTTGGCGACGGAGGACACCTATAGCGACGGCGGAGAGGACGATGTCTGCGGCCGGCGTGAGGACGGCGTCGGAGAAGTCGCGGCATCTAAGCGCTTCGTCACCGGCGTCGTCGAGAGCTAGCGGTGGCGCTAGGGTTTTGACGGAGGTGGACAGGTGGAAGAAGGATTTCTTTACCGCAGGGGACAAGTATTTATAAGTAGGTGAGCGACACAGTGCAATTACGCTGGTGCCCCTGGCGGTTCACATCTGAGGGGCACGTGGCAAGCATGCAACATACTCAGAGTTGTCCCACGTTCCCACGCCCGCCAGGCATGTCGGAGAGTTGTTCTGGCTTCTCCGGATTTCGACAATAAAGATAAGTCATTTAAAACAGATTTAATGTTTGTCTCTTTGCCTTCTGCTGACTAGGACGCAGAGAACACATTCGACAGTTTCAATAGAATGCATATGATTTGGACAGATAGGGTTTGAGATAGGAAGCATAGAGAGGTTAGGGTCCGATCACATTCACTTAGTTCAAAAGATCCAATCTTGAAGACACGGCTATAAGTGAATGCTATAGAGGACAGAACACTAGTATATATAGAAAGCAGTCAAATCATCATAGTGTAGAAAATCATGAAGATAAATTGAAACTGAAGACAAACCAAATGCGAAGTCATTGCAATATAACGCCATGAGTGAAACACTTCAAACAGAAACATTTGGTGGTGGCGTTACCCACCGTATAGGAAGTATTAGACCCAGACAAGGCGCACAATTATCGTGGCGCTCCGAAGTCAAATTCCATGTTAATATATTCACACTCAGAGTGTAAATCTTCATTGATTGAAGATATACATTACTTTGTGTGTTGCACATCTAAGTCATCAGCACGCATAAGTGTTAGGATGTGTGCCTAATCACAGGACATTAGAGGATATTTAGCTCACACCGTAACTTGCAAAACCTTTTCTCATCCAAGGGCTTTGTGAAGATATCTGCCAGTTGCTCTTCAGTGTTGACGTGAATGATGTCGATATCTTTCTTCATAACATGATCTCTGAGAAAGTGATGACGAATTTTAATGTGCTTTGTCTTCGAAAGTTTGGACTGGATTGTTGGCTATCTTGATGGCACTTTCGTTGTCGCAGAAGAGAGGTACTTGTTTCAGGTTGATGCCATAATCCTTGAGAGTTTGCTTCATCAATAGAAGCTGAGCACAACAGGATCCACCAGCAATGTATTCAGATTCAGCAGCTTGAGAGTGATACAAAGTTACGCTTCTTTGAAGACCAAATGACAAGTGATCGACCAAGAAAATGAGATGTGCTCGATGTAGACTTGCGATCCACCTTGTCACCAAAGATAATCACATCCGAGAATCCAACCAAATCAAATTTTGAGCCCTTGGGATACCATAATCCGAGTGTTGGGGTGTAAGCCAAATATCGAAGAATTCGCTTCACAGCTAAGTGATGCGATTCCTTTGGTGCCACTTGGAATCGAGCACACATGCAAACACTAAGCATAATATCTGGCCTAGATGCACATAGATAAAGCAAAGAACCAATCATGGAGTGGTATACATTTTGATCGAACTCTTTACCATTGTCGTCGGGACCAAGATGGTGTTTATCGGCATTGGCGTCGTGTAGCCTTTGCAGTCTTCCATTCCAAACTTTTTCAGACAATCTTTGAGGTATTTTTCTTGAGATATGAAGATGCCATTTCTTTGCTGACGAATTTGAAGACCAAGGAAGAACTTCAGCTCACCCATCATGGACATTTGATATTGCTCTTGCATCATCACTATACTTCTGGTTGGTGCAGCCGAAGATTATGTCATCTACATATATTTGGCACTCAAACAGTTCGCCATCATATGACTTTGTGAAGAGTGTGGGATCGAGGGATCCAGGTTTGAAGCCTTTGCTCTTCAGGAAGTCTTTGATTGTATCATACCATGCACGAGGAGCTTGTTTGAGGCCATACAATGCTTTGTTTATCTTGTACACCATATGAGGATGTTTTGGATCTTCAAAGCCAGGTGGTTGTGCGACATATACTTCTTCTTCAATCTTACCATTGAGAAATGCACTCTTTACATCCATTTGATATAGCAAGATGTTGTGATGATTAGCATAGGCTAGCAGTATGTGAATAGCTTCAAGCCTAGCAACAGGAGCAAATGTTTCATCGAAGTCAATTCCTTCAACTTGAGTATATCCTTGAGCCACAAGACGTGCTTTGTTTCTGACGACTTGACCATGCTCATCTTGCTTGTTTCGATATATCCACTTTGTTCCAATAATGTTATGCTTGCGAGGGTCAGGTCGCTTGACGAGTTCCCAACATTATTCAGCTTGAACTGTTGTAGTTCTTCTTGCATGGCTTGAATCCATTCAGGTTCCATAAAAGCTTCAGCAACTTTCTTGGGTTCTGATATTGACACAAATGAAAAGTGCCCACAGAAGTTTGCTAGCTGTGTTGCTCTTGATCGAGTGAGTGGACCAGGCGCATTGATGCTGTTAATTATCTTCTCTATTTGAACTTCATTTGCAACACGAGGATGAACAGGACGAAGATTTTGCTCTTGCTGATCATTGTCATCATTTGGAGGATTGTCTTCGGTCTGAGCATTTTCTTCAGGTTGATTTCGTGCAGAGATGATAAGTTCCTCTTCAGGCTGTGCTTCACAGGGCATGATTTCACCAGTTCCCATCAGCTTGATAGACTCGCTTGAAGGAGCTTCATCTAGTGTACTTGGCAGAATCTCTCTCTGTGAACCATTGGTTTAATCAAATTTCACATCCACAGTTTCCACGATTTTGTAGAGATAAAGGTTGAAGATTCTGTAGGAGTGTGAATCCTTTCCATATCCAAGCATGAAGCCTTCGTGAGCCTTAGGTGCAAATTTTGACTTGTGATGGGGATCCTTGATCCAGCATCTAGCTCCAAATACTCTGAAGTAACTGACGTTTGGCTTCTTGCCAGTAAGGAGCTCATACGATGTTTTGTTCAAAAGCTTATGGATGTACACACGGTTGATAATGTGACATGCTGCATCAATAGCTTCAGGCCAGAACTTTCTTGGTGTCTTGTACTTATCTAACATTGTTCGAGCCATCTCAATGAGTGTTCTGTTTTTGCGCTCAACGATGCCATTTCTTTGCTGAGGTGTGTATGGAGCAGAGAACTCATGAGTGATTCCCATTGTATCCAGATCTGAGATCAAGTCCAGTGTTCTTGAATTGATGCCATTGTCACTTCGATGTGCTTGATCTTCACGCCATAATTGTTCATTGCTCGATTTATGGGTTACCAAGACATCTTGCACTTCGGTCTTGTAAAGAATTATATGAACCCATGTGTATCTTGAGTAGTCATCAACAATGACGAAGCCATAGACACAGCAGTTGTTGTGAGGGTGGAGTAGTGAGTAGGTCCAAATAAGTCCATGTGTAACAGCTCAAGGGTTGAGATGTTGTCATGATTGTCTTTGAGGGTGCTTTGCCCTTGTCATCTTTCAAATTTCATAGGCACCACAGATGATCCTTCTTGAACTTGACATCCTCGATGCTAATGACATGCTTCTTCTTGACGAGTGAGTGTAAGTTCCTCATGCCAAGATGTCCTAGCCTTCGATGCCGAGCCAAGATTCGAAGCTTTTGTGAGAAGACATACGGCAAGCTGGTCGACCTGCGGGAAATCTACCCAGGTATAGATCATCTTTTCGATACCCTTCAAAGACTAGAGATTTGTCAGATTCCATTAGTACAAGGCAACGATATTTTCCAAATATCACAATCATGTTCAAGTCACAAAGCATTGGACAGACATTAAGTTGAAACCAAGGGATTCAACAAGCGTCGCTTTATCCATGTGTTGATCCTTTGAGATTGCAACTCTACCTAGACCCAATACCTTGCTTTTACCAGTGTCAGCAAATCTAATGTGACTCTTGTGGGATGGACGTAAAGTTGAGTCCATGAGAAGACTTCGATCACCAGTCATATGATTTGTGCATTCACTGTCCATAATCCATTCTGAAGCTTTTGCTGATGTACCCTACAGTGCAGTTAGGAGGATAGGCTTCACAAGAGTGTTGTGAAGCATAAGCATTTGACACATACAGGACAATCACAGCTTATATCAAAGTTAGGACATAGTATGACTGATAAGAGATTCAGATGTGAAGTATATAGAATGACATTTTATCGTGCGTCCTAAATGGGTTTTAGGTCCCCAGCAATAGTATCGGACGCCATTGATTGCTGGCTGGAGACTGTATTCTGCAGAAGAGAGTTAGTTCTTCTTTGCCACCCACATCTTCAGTGGTGGCTTAGAAGCAATGAGTCTAAGTGCAGCATCAGAGAATTTTGGCTTTGAAGCCCTAGCAAATAGCCTTGCAGGAGATGAATGATACTCACACTAGTAGAAAACCACCAATCAGTCCCAGTTCGTAAGGGCCTTTAGTCCCGGTTCGGGAACCGGGACTAATGGGTCGTTACTAATACCTCAACCCATTAGTCCCGGTTCAAACACGAACCGGGACCAATGAGCCTCCACGTGGCCTGTCAGGCGCCGAGCCCGGTCGGGGCCTTTGGTCCGGTTGGTGGCTCCAACCGGGACCAAAAGGCGCCCACGTGTCTGCATTCCAAATGGCCTGGTTTTTTTTTTTTTTTTGAAAGGAGGGGGTTGGGGGTTTTGGGGGTTAATTTAGGTGTTTCGTTAGCTAGCTAATTAATAGAGAGAAGTGTCCTCTCTTAATTATGTCCGTGCTTGCTCGACGCCACGTAGTAAATATACATAAGTGATCGAGAGAACCATTCAATCTGAAGTTCGTCATGCATACCGAGAGAAGTGATCGATCGACCTCTCCTTCTCGAGAGATTGGTCGAACAACAAGTTTTCTTGGCTACATACATGTACAATCTATATAAGATCTCTTAATTACAAACCACTAGCATTTGAATTCAAGTTCCACATGGTATTCTCGGCTTTCTCGATGACGTGTTCAAGAAAGAATCCCGCCAATTCCTCTTGAATTGCTTTCATGCGGTCTCGGTGGTAGGAGTTCATCCGCATCCGCCAAGTCTAATTAATTTGAAGAAGGGGTTAATTAATACATATATATGAATGAAACTCAACAGAAATGATGGTGTAATAAAATGAAATTGCGAATATTATTGCTTACGCACTTCATATTGTCTTCTAGAGTAGCCCGCTTGTTTTTCAATGTCGCGTTGTGGATGAACTCGCACACGTAGTATCCATGTAAATCATTCCTTCCTCCCGCCACAAGCACTTTACGAGAAATAGAGGTCAATCAAACTGATAATGAAGCATTATATAAATGGCATTGATGAAAGTATAGCTATAGAATCAACGGGAGATCGCGCCAAGAGTACTTACTTTGGTATGTATATCGCAGCTCCTTGGCAGTCCGGAGCTTGTGCGGTGAACTGTTTCAAACCCCGCAAGACAAAGAAAATATTTGTTATTACTTGAGATATCAAGAAATGAACAAAAGTTGCCGATATGGTGCGATAATGATCGATTGAACTTACTTCTTCGAGCATGTCGGTCATGTCCGCATAGGTCTTTGGGATCTTTCCGTCTCGAGTCTAAGGCGGTTACTAGTCCACGCCAAGCTTAATCTCCGAGAAGAATATAGTGGTACCTACACGCAAGCATAACTCATCAATTACATTAACCTCGCCGAGTAATAAGGAAAACCGAATATGCACACGACAAGTAACACTCACGGGCCGTGGTAAGGAAAGAGTATGGTATCTTTGTTTTGATTTTTGATCAATGATTGTAGCAAGTTGTCCTCGGCCTCTTGGTAGCGCTTTTTAACCAGAAAAACATCTATGATATTTGTGTTAATGAACCCAATATCATAGATTTCATTTTTTTGCACTCGACGGTCTTCAATCTGCATAATATATTGAGGATAATTAATTATAAATACATGCAATGAAAGAGCCGAGCTATATATACGACTAATGACGAAATAGTACTTACGAGCAGTAGCAAAAGACCATTAATTTATCGAGGGCCTTTTGATTGAAGAACTCGAAGAACTCCTCAAATGGAATAGACAACAGATCATTTGAAACGAGGTCGTGCTCCTCTTTAATATTCAGATACAAAGTGTTCATCCCTCGGACTCTCTCGCAGGTTTTCATGTACCAACCGTGGAATCTTCGCATCATTGTTGTCGAGACTTTTCATCTTTGACGAGAGGCTTCCGCATCAGATCTAAATAAGTCCACCTCCATGAAATCGGAAGTGCATCGTCAGGTAATCTCCAAGATTGCCATAACCGCCACCGTGCGGAGGATTAGACACATTCAGCGGGGGCACGATTGCTGTGCTTGTTCGCCGAGCTGGGCAATTTTTTTCCCTTTGCCCGTTGTTCTTTTGACCTTTTATCACCGACAGTAGTTCCCGACCGCTTGGCTTGGAGATATGTCTTCAAGAATGTCGCTCATAGTTGGTTCTCGGCGGAGACTTTGGTGGTTTCCTCGGGGCATCGAGAGTGCGCTTTGCTTTCACGGATCGACCTTCTCCTCCGGAGGTGGATGTATCTTTGCTTTAACCCCTTCAAAGAACTCCTTCACTTGGGTGCACGATCGTGATCGTTTTCCTCCTTGCTCCTCTCATACGGTAACTTCTCTACAGGCTTTAGAGGTGGACCGATCTGATTGCCTCTCTCTTCTTGTGCTGCTAGGCCGGAGCAGACGGAGCGGCTGCGGCGTCTGCCTTCCTTCGTGCTTGCTTACGAGGCGGAGGAGAAGGACTACGACGCGCCGGAGCAGCCGGGCGGGGCGGGTCTCTTCCGCCTTTCTTTGGCGAGGCGAGAAGGAGGAGGCGGAGTGCCGCCACGCGCCGGAGAAGGGGGCGGAGTGCCGCCACGCGTGCGTTCTCGATCTTCACTCACGGAGGAGGAGGCGGTGGAGGAGGCGGAGTGCCGCCATGCGTGCCTCGATCGTCACTCACGGAGGAGGAGGCGGTGGAGGAGGCGGAGTGCCCTGACTCACGGATGAGGAGGAGGAGGCGAGGCGTCCAGCCTGAAGGTCGATGAGCTCCTTCCGCCATAGGCATGGAGTCTTGAGAGCGAACCCAGCCTAGTCTCCCCTTCATCGGTAGGGTGCTCAAGCGCGAGGTCCTCAAATCCCTCCGTTATTTCATCAACCATCACCTTAGCAAATCATTCCGAATCGGTGGCGGTGATAAGTTGTGCGGGTCCACTAGGATAAACTTGGCCAACACCGCCTTGACCTTCAAATTCATGCATCGCGCCATAATGTGGCAATTTTGAGACTCCGTGATACCATCCACGGATAGCTGGCAGAGCCGTCAAGACATGCTCGGCTGAAGCAGCTCGGTGGAAGCAACGCTGCTTCTGCGCTGAGATGGCGGGTAGCTTCGGGAAGCTTCGCATGTCGTTTGTTGCGATCTGCTGCTTCGTTCCTCTTCTCGATCCTCTAGCCCCATTACCCTTCCAAGCAGCGCTTTGCATTTGGTCATGCTCCACTTTCTTCCTCCTCTCGTGGGTTTTGTAACCCCCGCGTCCGAAAACCAACCTTCCACGGAAGCGAGCTGGCGTGCCTCGTGTCCGTCCGGGGTGCTCGGGATTCCCTAAGGGCCATTGTGAGCTCGTCCTTCTCCTGTTTGGAAGGAACGTCCCTCATTGCTTGCAGCATCAATATATTGTCGAAGTTTCTTGGTGGTGTTTGTAGTTGCTCGCTCGTCCATCGACACCGCCTCATAGGTCCAAGGTTCCGCCAGCCCTCAAGAACCAAGTCCGCAACGCCTGGCTAGCGATCGTCTCGGTTCGATCCCTTTTCAAGCAGATCATGCTCAGCCTTGGACCACTTAGGCGGGCTTTGAGGTAGCCACCGACCCGTGCGATGGTGAAGCGTCTTCTTCGCAGCATTTTTCTTGTTTGTCTCCGACATCTTCTTACTCTTTTCCGATGTCTTGTGGGCCACAAATGCGGGCGATGATCTTTGATCTTCTCATATTTGCCGATGAATTCTGGTGTCTCTTTTTCTCGACAAACTGGTTCAGCTCTTTCCTCCACCTCCTCATTAGGCCAGCCATCTTCTTAAGAGCACAAGACTTGATTAATTGCTCTTTAGCGGCTTCTCCGGATCCTCCTCTGGCGGTAGGGTGAAATTTGCCTTGACTCATTCCAAAGATCTTCTTTCGCATATCATTGACATAAGACACCTCGGCGTCTTCATCCTTAGCAGAGCTTATACCATTGCTGGATCTTGATCGGGATCCTTTCCTAACAAGAACCCCGACCGAAAGCGAAAATGCCTTCTTTGTCCGGATGGGTTCAATCGGTTCGCCGTCGGGCGATTTCTATGATCTCAAACTTTTCATCCGAGCTCAACTTTTCTTGGGCCTCGTCTCCGCATCAAGTTGTGCTCGATCCGAGGGCTAGAAATTATAAGGAAGAAAGATGACAGTACTTAATATGTGTACATATACCAAAACAATGGATGCATCAATTAACTTGTCGACGGGCTTAACTAATATATATATACCTGGCGGACTCGGTTCGGTGACTCGGCTCGCACGGTCTCCTTCGCCTTGTACCTCCATTGTGTCACGGAGCCATCATGAACATAGTCCTCCTCTTGTACCGCATTAATGAGTGAAGCCATCATAATCATAGCCCTCTTCTTCATCCATCGACCAACGGTGTCGATGAGAAATGACGCTAACATCATCACTTCCATTTGCGATTATTTCCAACATCGCTTCGCTTTCTTCGTCTCGGAGTGCTCCATAGTTTACGCAAATATTGACAACATGTCAATTATTATTCAACATCGTTTTCTCTCTAGGGTTTGGGTGTCCTCGAGAGTTTTGGTCGAGCGAGAGGGCCGAGGGGCTGCTGCAGTTGTATCTAGAGGGGTTAATTATATCGACAACCACGCGACATACATATACATATCGGGGAGGGGTATCGCTCGTGTTTAAGTTTCTTCTTTCTCCTTTCCTTTCTTTCTTCTTCTCCTCTTCTTTTTCTTCTTCTCCCTCGAGAAAGGAAAATAATTAAGGAAAAGGAAGAAAAGAGGAAGAAGGAAGAAGGAAGAAGAAGAAGAAGTAAAAGAAGGAAAAAAAGAGGAGAAGAAGAAAGGAATAGAGGAGAAGAAGAAAAAATAGAATTTCTCCTTTCTCCTCTATTCCTTTCTTCTTCTCCTCTTGTTTTTCTTCTTTTTTCCTCTTCTTATTTATTTCTCCTCTTCTTCCTCTCCTCTTTTCTCCTTTCTTCCTCTTCTTATTTTCCTTTTCCTCTCATTCTTTTAGTATTGCTTGTTTTAAAAAATGTTCAAATAGAAAATTCCAAAAAAAACAAAGGTTTTGCCTAATGCATTGTTCATATGAATATACCAACATTTGCATATTCTACAATAATTAATATCAACAAAAAAATCTGTGAACAGAAAAAAACGAACTTTTCTAAAAATCTATCTTTTGCATATATATAGCCACATATGAACAGAGTCAGCATATATACATACACATATATGAACAGAAAAAAACTAATAAAATGAAACATATACATAACATATATGAACATATATACATACACATACACATATATGCATTATATGAACAGAAAAAAAACTAATAAAATGAAACATATACATAACATATATGAACATATACATACACATACACATATATGCATTATATGAACAGAAAAAAAACTAATAAAAATGAAACATATACATAACATATATGAACATATATACATACACATACACATATATATGCATTATATGAACAGAAAAAAACTAAGATAATAAAATGAAAAAAAAAGAGCTCTGGCGGTGCGCATGGGGCGGCTCACAGCAGTGGCGGAGCTGGGCGGGCGACGGCGACGGCGACGGCGACGGGCACGGGGCTCATGGGCGACGGCGACGCTGGCGGAGTTCTCGGCGGCGACAAGGCAGCTGGCGGCGATGACGGCGAAGCGGGCTCGGGAGGACGGCGACGACGACGGCGCGGCGACGGCGACGGCGACGGCGACGGCGGAGAGCGCAAGCGCGCGTCGGGCAGCTGGCGGCGTCGATGCGTTGGCGTCGTCGGGGCAATGTGGCGATGAATCGCAAAATCGCAAAGTGCCACTTATATACAAAGCGATTGGTCGGTTGGTGGCACCAACCGTGACTAATGTTATTTTAGTCCCGGTTGGAGCCACCAACCGACCAAAGCCTCAATTCGGCAGCCCAAAGGGCGGAAGCTGCGCCTATGGTCCCGGTTGGTGGCTACAACCGACTAAAGCCTCTTTAGTCCCGGTTGGTGCCTCCAACCGGGACCAAAGGCCTCACGCCTGCGTCGGGCCAAAGTTTAGTCCCACTCGCTAGTTGAGAGGGAGCGAGTGGTTTATAAGCCCCACCGCCGCTCCCTCTTGAACTTCTTTCAACTGCAGCTTATGGGCCTACTTGCTCCTTCGTTGCTGTTGGACCTTACGGGCCTTCTGGGCCTGAATCTCGGCCCAAATAGGGATACCGATCAGATTCAGCCGTGGCGCCCAAGAGGTGGCATTTTTTTTCTTGCTTTATTTAATTTATTTTGTTTCTACTTACAACAAAATACTTATTGTTGTTTTTTGTTTTGTTTTCGCATTATTTATTTTCTTTTGTTTTTGCTCTATTTTTAAATCTTTTTGCTTCTAGTTTTAGGAAAATTATAAACTTTCTGTTAGTGCCATTACTAATTTTCAAATTTGAAAACACTTTTTTTGTTTTCTTTCTTGCTTTATTTAATTTATTTTGTTTCTACTTACAACAAAATACTTATTATTGTTTTTTTGTTTTGTTTTCTCGCATTATATATTTTCTTTTGTTTTTTGCTCTATTTTTAAATCTTTTTGCTTCTAGTTTTAGGAAAATTATAAACTTTCTGTTAGTGCCATTACTAATTTTCAAATTTGAAAACACTTTTTTGTTTTCTTTCTTGCTTTATTTAATTTATTTTGTTTCTACTTACAACAAAATACTTATTGTTGTTTTTTTGTTTTGTTTTCTGCATTATTTATTTTCTTTTGTTTTTGCTCTATATTTTAAATCTTTTTGCTTCTAGTTTTAGGAAAATTATAAACTTTCTGTTAGTGCCATTACTAATTTTCAAATTTGAAAACACTTTTTTTGTTTTCTTTCTTGCTTTATTTAATTTATTTTGTTTCTACTTACAACAAAATACTTATTGTTGCTATTTTTAATTATTACGAGGCGAACCATAAGACATTTCAAATGAACTCGAAAAAGTTGAAAGTTGGCATGGTATATCATAAATTGACCCACACATAGCATGTGCATGTACAAAACGAAAAATGGTATCATACTCATCGGCCATAATATAATGGTATCATAAACGAACAATAGTTATGGAGAAAGTCTTCACTTTTTCTTCGCTTGTGTCATTTGCTTATTGCGCAGTAACCATGGATAATCTTCATCGCTTATCGGGATGTGGGGTCAGCCTTGACTTTAAAGGAGGAATTTCATGAAACTTTTCATAATCTTGAGACATGTCCATCTTGTCCTCCACTCCCACGATGTCCCTTTTTCCTGAAAGAACTATGTGGCGCTTTGGCTCATCGTATGATGTATTTGCTTCCTTATCTTTTCTCTTTCTCGGTCTCATGGACATGTCCTTCACATAGATAACCTGTGCCACATCATTGGCTAGGACGAACGGTTCGTCGGTGTACCCAAGATTTTTCAGATCCTTGTTGTCATTCCGCATTGTGGGTCTACTGCACTTCGCCTCCGACAGATTGACCCATTTGCACTTAAACAAAGGGACCTTAAAATCATGTCCGTAGTCAAGTTCCCATATGTCCACTATGTAACCATAATATGTGTCCTTTCCCTCTCGGTTGTTGCATCAAAGCGACACCGCTGTTTTGGTTGGTGCTCTTTTGATCTTGGTCAATCGTGTAAAATGTATTCCCATTTATCTCAGATCCTTTCCAAATCAATACGGTCAATGATGGTCCCTCGATAACAAGTACAGCTCCTCACAAGCAGTCTTTGTCACCTCGACACGTGCTTCCAACCAACTGCTGAAAGTCCCGATGTGTTCACATGTAATCCGATCGTCAGACCGCTCCCGTGTTTGAAGCGCAGATCGTTCTTGTGTTCATCGACATACGGGTCACCAAGGTAGAGTTTCAGTAGAACTGTAGTGGGCTTGAGACCAAGAATATCCGTCCTGCATATTATTGAGTCCTTCCAAGCGTGTTTTTTCAAATCAGTCTCCCCTCATACCGCGATTTAGGGAGACCTATCTTCTTAAGGCCAGGAATGAAGTCAACACAAAACCCGATGACATCCTCTCGCTTGATGGCCCATGGAGATGCTTCCTTCGCCTAGCGCGATTACGGACATATTTCTTTAGGACTCCATGAACCTCTCAAAGGGGTACATATTGTGTAGAAATACGGGCCCGTAATGACAATCTTGTCAACTAGATGAACAAGAACGTCGCCATGATATTGAAGAAGGATGGTGGGAACACCAGCTCAAACCGACAAGACATTGCACCACATCACTCCTTAGCCTTGGTATGGTTTCGGATCGATCACCTTTCGAGATATTGCATTGAGGAATGCACATAGCTTCACAATGGCTAATCGGACGTTTTCGGTAGAAGCCCCTCAATGCAACCGGAAGCGATTAAGGCGTCATAATCACGTGGCGATCATGAGACTTTAGGTTTCAAACTTTTCTCCGCCATATTTATTATTCCTTTTATATTCGACGAGAAGCCGTCGGGACCTTCATACTAAGCGAGGCATTCAAAGAAGATTTCCTTCTCTTCTTTGGTAAGAGCATAGTTGGCGGGACCTTCATATCGCTTTGGAGGCATGCCGTCTTTTTCGTGCAAACGTTGCAGGTCCTCTCGTGCCTCACCTGTATCTTTTGTCTTCCCATACACGCCCAAGAAGCCTAGCAGGTTCACGCAAAGGTTCTTCGCCACGTGCATCACGCCGATCAAGAGCGGACCTCTAGGTCTTTCCAAGAGGGTAGGTCCCAAAATATAGATTTCTTCTTCCACATGGGTGCGTGTCCTCGTCACTCGAACAGCTAGTCCGCCGACCCTTTCCAAAGATTACGTGTAAATCATCGACCATAGCAAGTACGTGATCACCGATACGCATGGCGGCTTCTTCCGGTGATCTGCCTCGCCTTTGAAATGCTTGCCTTTCTTTCGACATTGATGGTTGGTCGGAAGAAATCGGCGATGGCCCATGTACACATTCTTCCCGCAGCTTGCGGTATATACTATCGCTGTCAAGTAAACAAAGGCGTGCATGCGTGGTATCCCTTGTTTGTCCGTCCCGAAGGTTACCGAGAGCGGGCCAATCGTTGATGGTCACGAACAGCAACGCCTTTAGGTTAAATTCTCCTGCTTGTGCTCATCCCACGACGTACACCGCTTCCATTCCACAGCTGTAAAAGTTCTTCAACTAATGGCCTTAGGTACACATCAATGTCATTGCCGGGTTGCTTAGGGCCTTGGATGAGAAGCGGCATCATAATGAACTTCCGCTTCATGCACATCCAAGGAGGAAGGTTATACATACATAGAGTCACGGGCCAGTGCTGTGATTGCTGCTCGCTCCCGAAAGGATTAATGCCATCCGCGCTTAAAGCAAACCATACGTTCCTTGGCTCACTTGCAAACTCATCCAGTAGATTTCTCTCGATTTTTCTCCATGCGACCCGTCACCGGGTGCTCTCAACTTCCGTCTTTCTTACGGTCCTCATCGTGCCATCGCATCAACTTGGCATGCTCTCCGTTTCAACAGACGTTTCAACCGTGGTATTATAGGAGCATACCACATCACCTTCGCAGAACCCTCTTCTTGGGGGCTCGCCGTCAACATCACCAGGTCATCTCGCTCGATCTTATATCGTAATGCACCGTGATACCGGCATGCGTTCAGATCCTTGTACGCACCATGTAGAGGATGCAGATCATTAGGGCATGCATGTATCTTCGCACCTCCAATCCTAGAGGGCATACGACCTTCTTTGCTGCGTATGTCTTGTCGGGCAATTCGTTATCCTTTGGAAGCTTCTTCTTCAATATTTTAAGTAGCTTCTCAAATCCTTTATCAGCACAAGATTCTCGCCTTCCATCGCAGCAATTCCATTACGGTACCTAGCTTTGTGTTGCCATCTTCGCAATTGGGGTACAACCCTTTTTGTGGTCCTCTAGCATGCGATCGAACTTCATCTTCTCTTTTGACTTTCGCATTGCGCCCTTGCATCGACAATGACCGGCGGAGATCATCATCATCGGGCACATCATCTGGTTCCTCTTGATCTTCAGCAGCTTCTCCGCTGCGACATCATCGCACATCGTCTCGTTCCTCTTGATCTTCGGAGCATCACCGTATTCGGGGGCACATAGTTGTCATCGTACTCTTCTTCTTCGCCGCCTTCCATCATAACCCCTATTTCTCCGTGCCTCGTCCAAACATTATAGTGTGGCATGAAACCCTTGTAAAGCGGTGGGTGTGCAGGATTTTCGGTCGAGTAAGACTTCAGATTCCCACATATAGGGCATGGACAACACATAAAACCATTACGCTTGTTTGCCTCAGCCACTTCGAGAAAATTATGCACGCCCTTAATGTACTCGGAGGTGTGTCTTGAACCGTACATCCATTGCGGTTCATCTGTGCATTATATATAATTAAGTGTGTCAAAATCATTAGAGAGATCATGAATAGATAATTAATTAAGTGACCAAATTAATAGAAGTTCATCATCACATTAAAACCAAAGTACATACATAGTTCTCATCTAACAACATAAAGCTCGCAGAGCATCTAAATTAATTAAACCATACACTGAAACTATGTAAAACATTTCAATGCGAAACAAATGCGATCATAATCGCAACCAATGTAACAACCGATCCAACGACATAATGATACCAAGCCTCGGTATGAATGGCATATTTTCTAATCTTTCTAATCTTCAAGCGCATTGCATCCATCTTGATCTTGTGATCATCGATTTACATCCGCAACATGCAACTCCAATATCATCTTCTCCTCCTCAATTTTTCTAATTTTTTCCTTCAACAAATTGTTTTCTTCTTCAACTAAATTTAACCTCTCGACAATAGGGTCGGTTGGAATTTCCGTTCAACAACCTCCTAGATGAATAAAATCTATGTCACGTTGGTCGGCATAATTGTCATAAATAATAAATGAACCAATAGTTATGAAAAGATAATATATACCACATCCGAATCATAGATGTGACGAGGGCCGACGGGCGGATACCAAAACCATCGCACTATATAAGATGCAATAATAAAAGTAAGAAAATTATACAAGTATATATCTATCTAAACATACAAATAAGAATATTTTTCCTTTCGGAAAGAAGATAAGAACAAGAGGCTCACCACGGTGGTGCCGCCGATGAGATCGGTGCGGGTGATCGACGATGTTGAAGACGGGGATGGGGCGTGACGGACCGCTAAACCTAGACAAATATGGAGGAAAATGGAGCTTGGCGGTCGAGCTTGGAGAGGAGAAACCTTAAGTAGTGTGGCTCGGGCATTCCATCGAACACCTTGTGTGCATATGAGGTGAGCTAGAGCACCACCAAGCCCTCTCCCCTCGGCCGGAAAAAACAGAGCAAAGGTGCTCGCTCTTGCACGGGGGTATATATAGGCACCACCATTGGTCCCGGTTGGTCGCACGAACCGACTAAGGGTTTTTTTGGTCCGGTTCGTGCACGAACCGACGAATGGTGTGGGCCAGAGCGGGGATCATTGGTCCGGTTCATCCCACCAAGGGACCAAAAGGTCCAGACGAACCGGGACCAATGGCCCACGTGGCCGGCCGGCCCTCGGCTCATTTAACCTGGTCCGATGCCCCATTGGTCCCGGTTTCGATTGAACGGACTAATGGGCTGGACCGGCCGACCATTGCCCCTTTTCTACTAGTGTCATATGAATAAGGTAAAAGGTCTTAGTCCTATGAACATAGCGAGTTCAAGATACACGCCATATTCATAAGTCCGAGCATGATTTCCGCAAAACATTGGCGTTAGGGTGACTCATGTGAGTCTCAGATTCAGATGAAGCCTTTGGGCCACATGAAGCTATAGGTCTGGGTTTGTCTTCTTCCTTGGTGGTGTCATGACGACATTCACGGGAAGATTCTCAATGTAACCGCTTAGGTACCCAGATCTTCTTCATAGGTGGTCCATTCCTGCAGATTAGTACCAATGTACCGTGCAAACACTTCACCATTCTGATTTTTGAACAGCTTATAGTTTGCATCAAAGGATTCATCAATGATAATAGGATTAGAACAGTAAAGCCAGATAAAGTGGATGGATCTATCAAGGTTCCTTTGCAAAGAACCCATGTGGTTTTGGGGTACCGCTCGGGTTTCAAAGACGAGCCATCAACATTCATTTTCCTTTCAAACCCAACACCCTCCTTCCTAGGGTTTCGGTCAGAATCGCTTTTGAGGACATCGCAGAGTCGATGTCCCTTCAAACTTTTGTACATCCTGTTTCAAGCAATGTCTTCAACATAGCATTTTCATCAGCAACAGCAGTGGTATCCTCCGCAGAGGGGTTAGTAACCACATCAGTAGGTGAAGACAATGAAATAGTAGCAGCAGTGGAACATTCAGCAACAGATGTAGCATTATCACCCTCAATGCATTTTAGACATGGTGGTTCAAATCCATCCTGTGTAACGCTGATTTGTTGAGCAAGTAATGAATCTCGCTCCTTCTGAAGATCTTCATAATCCACTCTTATCTTTTCAAGGTCTAGCTTTCTTTGAAGACATTCAGAAGAAAGTTTCTCATGATCAGACAAGAGAGCATTATGTTGATCTTGAAGGGCGTCAAACTTAGCATGAAGTCTCTGAAGACTATCAGCCAAAGCTTTTGACGAATCCATTTCTTCACCCAACATATCATCGCTCTTACTAAGTATGTCTTGAACCTTTTCCAAGATTCTTTATTGTTTAGTGGCAAGGGAAGCAAGCTTGTCATAACTGGGGCCAAATTCATCACCTGATTCATCATCACTAGATTCAGAGAGATAGCATTAAGTTACCTTATCACCCCTTGCCATGTGGCACGACGAGGATAATGATGATTCAGGTGCAAAGTTCATCTCCTTAAGAGACTCCTTGTAGTCCTCAAACCACTGATCATGATGAGTGCGATGACCTTCATATACCTTGGAAAGCTGGTCCCAGATTAGCTTCGCGTGATTGAGGTGCATAACATTCCTGAACTGATTTCGGGACAAATGACAGAAGATGACATCCGTTGCTGTAAGGTTCAATAGAGTGTACTTGCGAATGTCATCAGCCTCTGCCATCTTGCATAGATCAGTGAGTCCAATCTCAGTGACAGTCCACAATTCGCTATCCATGGACATGAGTCGCTTCATCATGGCATTCCATTGGGGATACTCATGACCATCAAAGGTGGGACAAGATATGTTCCTCAATCCTGCAGTCGACATAGGTGAAACTCCAGGTGGTTAAACCGAATCACACAGAACAAGGGAGTACCTTGCTCGGATACCAATTGAAAGTGCTAGTATCGACTAGAGGGGGGTGAATAGGCGATTTTTATGAAAGTCTTCAAAACTTAGAAGTTTCGAAGACAAACAACAGAAATGACCTAATTAATATGCAGCGGAAGATAAACTACCCTAAGCAAGCCATAGTCAAGTATGCAATGATGAGAAAGTATAGGACTAATAGCAGCTAGGTAGTAAGGATCAGAATGGAAGATAGTATGAAGCCAATCAACAGTAGTAGTCAACCAATGAAGTCAAACAGATACACAGATAGGCAATGACTTCACGAAGATAAACTTAAGTAAGGTTGGAAAGGGATAGAACCAGTCGCTTGTTGAAGACACAGGATTTGTTGGACCAGTTCCAGCTTTGTGACAACTGTGACGTCTGGTTAGGGAGGCTGAGATTTAACTCAAGACCGTGTCTTCACCTTATTCCCTTGAGCTAAGGACACCCTGTCCTCGCCCAATCACTCTCGTAAGTCTTCAAGGAGACTTCCAAACCTTCACAGACTTCGCTCACCGCAATCCACAATGACTCTTGGATGCTCAGAACGCGACGCCTAACCGGCCGGAGGATTCACAGTCCTCAAGTGTAATAAGTCTTCAGTCACATGATGTAAAGACTTGATGATGCCTAACACTCTTTTGGCTCTGGGTGTTTGGGCTTTGTCCTCGCAAGGATTTCTCTCTCTCAAATGCTTCGAGGTGGGTTGCTCTCAAACGAAAAAAGCCGTGCACTAACTCTGAGCAGCCACCAATTTATGGTGTAGGGGGTGGGCTATTTATAGCCACTAGGCAACCCGACCTGATTTGTCCAAAATGACCCTAGGTCACTAAGGAACTGACATGTGTTCCAACGGTCAGATTTCAAACACACGCGGCAGCTTTACTTGGGCTACAAGCAAAGCTGACTCATCCAGCTCTGGATAAGATTTGCTCTCATTGTCTTCGCTCAAGACATAGGATTTGAGTTGAGTATCACTTGACCACTCGACTTAGTTCACTTGGACCCCACTTAACAGTACGGTGGTTCCTATGACTCAACAAAGAAGACAGGAAACAATGAAACCACACAGTCTTCACGCTCCCTAGTCTTCACGCAATGTCTTCTCATGTCATAGTCTTCAATATGAATATCTTCTCATACCACCATTGTCTTCAATGTCTTCATACATTTTTAGGGGTCATCTCCGGTAGGTAAACCGAATCATTGAGGGACACTACCTGCGTTATCCTGCAATTCTCACAAATGCATTAGTCCCTCAACCAACTTTGTCGTCAATACTCCAAAACCAAATAGGGGTGGCACTAGATGCACTTACACTGATAGCTCCAGAACCGATCTGATGATATTATTGGCTTGGAGTAGGGGTTCTTGGTGCTGTCAAAGAAGGTATTGTGGCTTTTGAAGCCATTAGCATTGAAGGACCCCGTGAGTTTGCGAAGACAGAAACCTTGGCGATCTTGGCTTTGGCTTCGGACTGGGGCCTATGCTCAACATGATAATCAAATTGAGGTCCAGAGGCGATGGCGGAGGTACTGAATGGGCCATCTGGACGGTGGTTAGCTGACCATGACTGTATGCTTGCTCAATTGTATGGGGCCTTGGTGGCGGAACAGGAGCAGGGGCAACAGCTGAGGCTTCAGGCTGCACAACAGGTGCTTCGGGAGCAGTTGCCTCATTAGCTTCAGGTGCAGTGGCTTCATTAGCTTCAGGCACACTGGTTGGTTCAAGCTCCACATTAGCTTCAGCCATGACTATGTCATTGGCTTCATTGGCGTTGGTGGTGGCATCTTCAACATTTTCAACCTCCACTAGATGAACAGGAGGGTCGGGCACTGGCTCGTTCACATCAGGAATAGCTTCTTCATTAACGGGGGGAGTAGGGACACGTACGTCTTCTTGATTGTCCTCGGTTGATGCAGCCGGAATGTCTTCAGCAGCTTGGGCTTCAGACTTGGAGACATTCACAGTTGGAGTGGGTTCAGAAAATACTTGACATGCAACTGGTTGACGTTGCACTTCTCCTTCTGGAACTGCTTGATAGAGGGACTTGAGGCCTTTGTCCTTTGCGAAGCCTGCGAAATGCTGGCAACGCCTTTGGAGATGGAGTTGGCTGGGCCTCAAAGTCTTCATCTTCTTCTTGCACGGGTGGTGTAGCTTGTTGTTGTTGTTGGGGAGTACTTGGGGAGTCTTGTTGCTATGGGTGATCAGCCCACGATGCATCCTGAGCAGTTGGCGTCAGAGAATGACCAATGCTGATGAGTTCGCTGTTCGTAAGAACAGGCGATGATACCACATTGTGTTCAATCTGAGGAAGAACTTCATCATCTTCAACATTGTCATCATGACCAATGTCTTCAGCAGCAGTTGGTTCAGCTGCTGGAATGTCTTCAGCTTCATGAGCCTTTGTGGGAGCAGGCTCATGAACTATCATCCGTCTTTCTTGATGTTCAGACGCAGGGCGAACAACTGAGATGGGTTCAACAACCAAGGGCTCTGTGGGAGCAGCCCTATTCTTCTTGGTCTTGCGCTTCTTCTTGGAGGGAGTGGCATCAGAGGCTTCAGTATTCTTCCTCTTTCTGGCTTCAGCCTCGGCAGCCCTCGTCTTCTTCTGTTCTGAAGCGGTTGTGGTGACCTTTGGCTTCGAGCCAGTCATGCTACTTGGGAAGATAATGCGAGGGGCTTCTTGACTTGAAGGTGCAGGTGGAGCGGTAGATGGCTTCTTCTTCTTTGCAGCCATCCTGGGGTCAATGCCAGGACAGCCAAGAGATTTGCGCTTCTCTGCCTCATTGTAGGCAAGCACACACTTATCAGCCAAACTCTTCATGCACTCACGAGAGCCTTGAGCTTCTTCGCGCTTCTTAAGAAAAGCTTCTTTAAGCTCATGCAGCATGACCTTGAAGTTTCTGACGTCTTGAACACTTAGCTTGGCCACATGCTTCTTGAATTGAGCCTTCTCATAATCAATCTTGTTCTTCAGCTCAATGATACGCTGAGCGAGAGCTAGTTCAGAAGCAATGGCGCCATTGAAAGAGACGCTGAGGCCAATGGGAAGCTGCAAATCTTCAAAGCTGAGATTGGGGGTGTCGAACCACTCATCAATGAAGTTGTGGATGATTGCCACATCGAAGAGAGGCAAGTTGTTGAAGATTTCTGCTTCTTCCTTGCTCTTTATCAGTTGCTCAAGGGCATCATCAGCAAGATCTTCATCACTGGACAGATCAATGGGTTCTTCACGCAGAATGGCAGCAGGAGTCAAGGTTTGATCAGTATGCCTGACAATTTGCTTTTTCTTCTCCGTTCTCTTGGAGATACGTGATTGATCTTTAGACTGCACACTATCTTCAGGAGGTGCAGTGGCCAGTGGCTTCGCACGAGAAGCTTTTGGAGGTGCAGCTGATCTTGAAGCCTTTGGCTTCTTTTGCTTCTGCGGCTTCAGAGGAGGAGCTGGAGCTTCATCACTGTCAGCATCATTATCAGAATGATCTACTCTGGCACCCTGGACCATGATGTAGGTGATGAGGCCGTCAAGGTTGGTGAAGGGGCCGATGACATTAGGTTCTGCATCACGGGAGCCATCAGCACGGGGAGCAGAGGGACCAAGGTTGAAGTCTAATCCCAATGACTTCTTGTTTTTCTTGGCAGAAGCCTGGGCGAACTGAAGGTTGCGCTTGAAGAGAGCATCGTCACGACACCAGAGTAATGATGTGGGATCGGCGTTCTCAGGCTGAGGTCCACGGGCCATGCAAGGATAGAAGCCTTGCACAATAGCTTCAGCTCTGTTCTTGGGTTGAAGGCCTCGATAGAGAATATCACCCCAAGGTCTCTTGATAGCATTCTTCTCTGCATATTCCTTGGTCACAAACTTGTACTTGAACCATTCTTCAGCCCAATAGCGTCGAATCCATTGGATTAGTATCTTCATACCGATGATAAGTTTCTTCAGATCTGTCTTCTAGAGCTCGCTAGGTCATCGAGCGAGATCTTTGGATGTTCCTTCTCTGCGCTGTCTGCCACCCTTCCTTGCTGATTTTTCTGCAGCCATGAACTTCAAACTGAATGGCTTCAAGATGTTCAATTGCTTCAGAGACTTACGCTTGCTGGTCAAGCAGGAACTGGCTTCAGGAGAGTTAATATGATGCTGTAAATATTCTGCAAACGAATGCAGACTATGACAACCAAGGGATTCTCCCACGGACATGTACCTGTGACAGCATTAGAGATGCGAGGGAAGGGGAAGAGGTCATATGCATTCTCAGAAGATTTAGAAGATAAATCAATTTGAAGACATTGACCTCATGATGTGAAGACATTCACTTATGCGATGTGAGTTGGTTCTAGATTTGTACGAATCCGTGAATAAGTACAAGTGAGGAATCAAACTAGACATGTAATTCAAGTGAATAGACTAGGCAGTATGATATGCAGACAGAATAGATCTAACATTGTATAGGCAGAAACCACTTTCGGTAAACAGGATGAATCTTGAAGATCAAAAAGGTGGTAAAATAGAATTATAATTACCGCACGAAGAACTGCTAGATGGGATGAATAGGAGACCGAGCAGTTCAGCCCACCGTGCCCTAACTTGGCGACGGAGGACACCTACGGCGACGGCGGAGAGGACGATGTCTGCGGCCGGCGTGAGGACGGCGTCGGAGAAGTCACGGCAGCTAAGCGCTTCATCGCCAGCATCGTCGAGAGCTAGCGGTGGCGCTAGGGTTTTGACGAGGTGGAGAGGTGTAGGAAGGATTTCTTTACTGCAGGGGACAAGTATTTATAAGTAGGTGTGCGGCACAGTGCAATTATGCTGGTGCCCCTGGCGGTTCACATCTGAGGGGCACGTGGCAAGCATGCAATATACTCGGAGTTATCCCATGTTCCCACGCCCGCCAGGTATGTCGGAGATTTGTTCCGGCTTCTCCGGATTTCAACAATAAAGATGAGATATTTAAAACAGACTTAATGTTTGTCTCTTTGCCTTTTGCTGACTAGGACGCAGAGAAGACATTCGACAGTTTCAATAGAATGCATATGATTTGGACAGATAGAGTTTGAGATAGAAAGCATAGAGAGGTTAGGGTCCGATCACATTCACTTAGTTCAAAAGATTCAATTTGAAGACATAGCTATAAGTGAATGTTGTAGAGGACAGAACACTTGTGAAACACTTCATGATAGTGAGCAAAATCATGAAGATAAATTGAAACTGAAGACAAACCAAATGTGAAGTCATTACAAAATAACGCCATGAGTGAAACACTTCAACAGAGAAACTTGGTGGTGGCGTTACCCACCGTATAGGAAGTATTAGACCCAGACACGGCGCACAATTACCGTGGCGCTCCGAAGTCAAATTCCATGTTAATGTATTCACACTCAGAGTGTAAGTCTTCATTGATTGAAGATATACATTACTTTGTGTGTTGCACATCTAAGTCATCAACATGCATAAGTGTTAGGATGTCTTCGAGTGCTGGACTGGATTGTTGGCTATCTTGATGGCACTTTCGTTGTCGCAGAAAAGAGGTACTTGTTTCAGGTTGATGCCATAGTCCTTGAGAGTTTGCTTCATCCATAGAAGCTGGGCACAACAAGATCCAGCAGCAATGTATTCAGATTCAGCAGTTGAGAGTGATACACGCTCGCTTCTTTGAAGACCAATGACAAGTTATCGTCCTAGAAAGTGACATGTGCTTGATGTAGACTTGCGATCCACCTTGTCACCAGCATAATCAGCATCCGAGAATCCAACCAAATCAAATTTTGAGCCCTTGGGATATCATAATCTGAGTGTTGGGGTGTAAGCCAAATATCGAAGAATTCGCTTCACAGCTAAGTGATGTGATTCCTTTGGTGCCGCTTGGAATCGAGCACACATGCAAAAACTAAGCATAATATCTGGCCTAGATGCACATAGATAAAGTAAAGAACCAATCATGGAGTGGTATACCTTTTGATCGAACTCTTTACAATTGTCGTCGGGACCAAGATGGTGTTTAGCTGGCATTGGCGTCGTGTAGCCTTTGCAGTCTTCCATTCCAAACTTCTTCAGACAATCTTTGAGGTATTTCTCTTGAGATATGAAGATGCCATTTCTTTGCTGAAGAATTTGAAGACCAAGGAAGAACTTCAGCTCACCCATCATGGACATCTGATATTGCTCTTGCATCATGTATCCAAACTCATCAGTATACTTCTGGTTGGTGCGGCCAAGATAATGTCATCCACATATATTTGGCACACAAACAGTTCACCATCATATGTCTTCGTGAAGAGTGTGGGATCGAGGGATCCAGGTTTGAAGCCTTTGCTCTTCAGGAAGTCTTTGATCGTATCAAACCATGCATGAAGAGCTTGTTTGAGGCCATACAGTGCTTTGTTTAACTTGTACACCATATCAGGATGTTTTGGATCTTCAAAGCCAGGTGGTTGAGCGACATACACTTCTTCTTCAATCTTGCCATTGAGAAATGCACTTTTCACATCCATTTGATATATCAAGATGTTGTGATGATTAGCGTAGGCTAGCAGTATGCGAATAGCTTCAAGCCTAGCAACAGAAGCAAATGTTTCATCGAAGTCAATTCCTTCAACTTGAGTATATCCTTGAGCCACAAGGCGTGCTTTATTTCTGACAACTTGACCATGCTCATCTTGCTTGTTTCGATATATCCATTTTGTTCCAATAATGTTATGCTTGCGAGGGTCAGGTCGCTTGACAAGTTCCCAAACATTGTTTAGCTTGAACTGTTGAAGTTCTTCTTGCATAGCTTGAATCCATTCAGGTTCCATAAAAGCTTCAGCAACTTTCTTGGGTTCTGATATTGACACAAATGAAAAGTGCCCATAGAAATTTGCTCACTGTGTTGCTCTTGAGCGAGTCAATGGACCAGGTGCATTGATGCTGTCAATTATCTTCTCTATTTGTACTTCATTTGCAACACGAGGATGAACTGGACGAAGACTTTGCTCTTGCTAATCATTGTCATCATTGGGAGGATTGTCTTCGGTCTGAGCATTGTCTTTAGGTTGGTTAGGTGCAGAAATGATAAGTTCCTCTTCAGGTTGTGCTTCAGAGGGCATGATTTCACCAGTTCCCATCAGCCTGATAGATTCGCTGGGCGGAGCTTCGTCTAGTGTACTTGGGAGAATCTCTCTCTATGAACCATTGGTTTCATCAAATTTCACATCCACATTTTCGACGATTTTGTAGAGATAAAGGTTGAAGACTCTGTAGGAGTGTGAGTCCTTTCCATATCCAAGCATGAAGCCTTCGTGAGCCTTAGGTGCAAATTTTGACTTGTGATGGGGATCCTTGATCCAAAGATTCAGCTCCAAATACTCTAAAGTAACTGACATTTGGCTTCTTGCCAGTAAGGAGCTCGTAGGATGTTTTGTTCAGAAGCTTATGGATGTACACACGGTTGATGATGTGGCATGCTGTATCAATGGCTTCAGGCCAGAACTTTCTTGGTATCTTGTATTCATCTAGCATTGTTCGAGCCATCTCAATGAGGGTTCTGTTTTTGCGCTCAACAATGCCATTTTGCTGAGGTGTGTACGGAGCAGAGAACTCATGAGTGATTCCCATTGTATCCAGATACAGATCAAGTCCGGTGTTCTTGAATTCAGTGCCATTGTCACTTTTGATATGCTTGATCTTCACGCCGTAATTGTTCATTGCTCGATTGGCGAAGCGTCTGAAGACATCTTGCACTTCAGTCTTGTAGAGAATTATGTGCACCCATGTGTATCTTGAGTAGTCATCAACAATTATGAAGCCATACATACAAGCAGTTGTTGTGAGGGTGGAGTAGTGAGTAGGTCCAAATAAGTCCATGTGTAACAGCTCGAATGGTTGAGATGTTATCATGATTGTCTTCGAGGGGTGCTTTGCCCTAGTCATCTTTCCAGCTTCGCAGGCACCGCACAAATGATCCTTCTTGAACTTGACATCCTTGATGCCAATGACATGCTTCTTCTTGACGAGTGAGTGTAAGTTCCTGCTGAGAAATCTACCATGTACAGATCATCTTTTCGATACCCTTCAAAGACAAGAGACTTGGCAGATTCCATTAGTACAAGGCAACGATATTTTCCGAATATCACAATCATGTTCAAGTCACAAAGCATTGAGACAGACATTAAGTTGAAACCAAGGGATTCAACAAGCATCACTTTATCCATGTGTTGATCCTTTGAGATTGCAACTCTACCTAGACCCAATACCTTGCTTTTACCAAAGGTCAACAAACGTGATGTGACTCTTGTCGGATGGACGAAGGTTGAGTCCATGAGAAGACTTGATCACCGTCATATGATTTGTGCATCCACCGTCCATAATCCATTCGAAGCTTTTGGTGATGTACCCTACAGTGCAGTTAGGAGGATAGGCTTCACAAGAGTGTTGTGAAGCATAAGCATTTGGCATATATAGGGATTGTCACAGTTTAGATCAAGGTTAGGACAAATATTATGATTGGTAAGCGATGCAGATGTGACGTATATAGTAAGTCATTTTATCATGCGTCCTGAATGTGTTTTAGGTCCCCAGCAATAGCATAGGACGCCTTTGATTGTAGGCTGGAGACCCTTTTCTGCAAAGGAGAGTTAGTTCTTCTTTGCCACCCACATCTTCAGGGGTGGCTTAGAAGCAATGAGTCTAAGTGCAGCATCTGAGAATTTCGGTTTTGAAGCCCTAGCAAATAGCCTTGCAGGAGATGAATGATACCCATATGAATAAGCAGAAAAGTTCTTAGTCCTATGAACATAGCGGTTCGAAGATACACGCTCATATTCATAAGTATGAGCATGATTTCCCTACAAAACATTGGCGTTAGGGTGACTCAAGTGAGTCATGTATCTGTATGAAGCCTTTGGGCCATATGAAGCTATAGGTCTGGGGTTTCTCTTCTTCCTTGGTGGTGTCATGACCACATTCACAGGAAGATTCTCAATGTACTGCTTAGGTACCCAGATCTTCTTCATAGGTGGTCCATTCCTCGCAGATTAGTACCAATGTACCGCAAACACTTCACCATTCTCGATTCTTGAACAGCTTATAGTTTGCATCAAAGGATTCATCAATGATAATAGGATTAGCACAGTAAAGCCGGATAAGGTGGATGGATCTCATCAAGGTTCCTTTGCAGGAACCCATGTGGTTTTGGGGTACTACTCAGGCTTCCAGTACGAGCCATCAACATTCATTTTCCTCTCGAACCCAACACCCTCTTTCCTAGTGTTTCGGTTTAGAATATGCTTTTTGAGGACATCGCAAAGTGTCTGATGCCCTTTTAGACTCTTGTACATCCCTGTTTCAAGCAATGTCTTCAACATAGCATTTTCATTAGCAATAGCAGTGGTATCCTCCGCAGAGGGGTTAGTAACCACATCAGTTGGTGAAGACAATGAAACGGTAGCAGCAATGGAACATTCAGCAACAGATGTAGTGTTATCACGCTCAATGCATTTTAGACATGGTGGTTCAAATCCATCCTGAGCGGAACTGGTCTGTTGAGCGCGAAGTGACTCATTCTCTTTTTGAATGTCTTCATGAGCCGCTCTCAATTTCTCAAGCTCTTGTTTCCTTTGAAGATAATCATAGGAGAGCCTTTCATAAGTAGTTGAGAGCGTTTCATGACGACCTTCAAGTTCTTGGTACTTAGCATGAAGATTTTTTATGTCTTCAACTAAGGACTGTGAACATGTCATTTCCGCGTCCAACAGGTCATCGCTTTTGTCTAACAGTTTTTGAGTATGTTCCATAGCCTTTTGTTGTTCAGTTGCAATTTTAGCAAGTGTTTTGTAGCTAGGTTTGGATTCACAATTAGAGTCATCTTTACTTGATGTTTGAAAGTAAGCATCACGTGATTTTACCTTGGCACCACATGCCATGAAGCAGTAGGTGGGAGTAGGATCATCTTCGTTATCAGCTTCAGCGTTGGTGTGGAAGTCATTGTCTTCAGTGTTGAAGATGGACTTAGGAACATAGGCTGTGGCTACAGCCAGACTTGCAACGCCAGGGTCGGACTCCTCTCTAGACTCCACCTCCGCCTCCTCAGAAGCAGACTCCTCCTCTAAATCCATTTCCTAGCCAACAAAAGCACGAGCCTTGCCAGATGAGCTCTACTTGTATGATGAAGATTTGGAAGAAGACTTAGAAGAAGACTTTGAGGATTTCTTCTTGTTGTTGTCATTAGAATCATATTCCTTGCTCTTCTTCTTCTTCTTCTCATTGTCCCACTTTGGACACTCAAATATGTAGTGACCAGATTTCTTGCACTTGTGGCAGGTTCTCTTCTTGTGATCATGGGTGGAAGCTTCATCATTCCTTGAGCTGGATCGTGAAGACTTTTTGAAGCCTTTCTTCTTAGTAAATTTCTGGAACATCTTCACAAGCATAGCAAGTTCCTTTCCAATGTCTTCAGGATCTTCAGAACTGCAGTCAGATTCTTCTTCAGATGAGGAAACAACTTTTGCCTTCAAAACGCGAGTACGGCCATAGTTGGGACCATAGATATCTCTTTTCTCAAAAAGCTGAAACTCATGTGTGTTGAGCCTCTCAAGTATATCAGACGAATCGAGTGTCTTGAAGTCAGGACATTCTTGTATCATGAGGGCAAGGGTGTCAAAGGAGCTGTCGAGTGATCTCAGTAGTGTCTTGACGATTTCATGCTTGGTAATCTCAGTTGCGCCAAGAGCTTGAAGTTCATTTGTGATGTCAGTGAGGCGATCGAACGTGAGCTGGACATTTTCATTGTCGTTTCTCTTGAAGCGGTTGAAGTGGTTGCAAAGAACACTGATTCTTTGATCTCTCTGGGTTGATACGCCTTCGTTGACCTTGGATAGCCAGTCCCAGACTAGCTTCGATGTTTCCAGAGCACTCACACGGCCATACTGTCCTTTGGTTAGATGACCACAGATGATGTTCTTTGCAGTAGAGTCCAGTTGAATGAACTTCTTGACATCAGTAGGGGTGACACCTTCACCAGTTTTGGGAACGCCATTCTTGACGATATACCAGAGGTCGACATCAATGGCTTCAAGATGCATACGCATCTTATTCTTCCAGTAGGGATATTCAGTTCCATCGAACACTGGGCAAGCAGCGGAGATTTTGATTATCCCTATAGTCGACATAGCTAAAACTCCAGGTGGTTAAACCGAATCACATAGAACAAGGGAGTACCTGGCTCTGATACCAATTGAAAGTGCTAGTATCGACTAGAGGGGGTGAATAGGCGATTTTTATGAAAGTCTTCAAAACTTGGAAGTTTCGAAGACAAACAGTAGAAATGACCTAATTGATATGCAGCGGAAGATAAACTACCATAAGCAAACCATAGTCAAGTATGTAATGATGTGAAAGTACAGGACTAATAGCAGCTAAGTAGTAAGAATCAGGATGGAAGATAGTATGAAGCCAATCAACGATAGTAGTCAAGCAATGAAGTCAAACAGGTAAGACAGATAGGCAATGACTTCATGAAGACAAACTTAAGTAAAGGATCGAAAGGGATAGAACCAGTTTCTTGTTGAAGACATAGGATTTGTTGGACCAGCCCGATTCTTTGTGACAACTATACGCCCGGGTTAGGGAGGCTGAGATTTAACTCAAGACCGTGTCTTCACCTTATTCCCTTGAGCTAAGGACACCGGTCCTCGCCTAATCACTCTGGTAAGTCTTCAAGGTAGACTTCCAAACCTTCACAGACTTCGCTCACCGGCAATCCACAATGACTCTTGGATGCTCGAACGCGACGCCTAACCGGCCGGAGGATTCACAGTCCTCAAGTGTAATAAGTCTTCAGTCACATGCATGTAAAGACTTTAGTGATGCCTAACACTCTGGCTCTGGGTGTTTGGGCTTTGTCCTCGCAAGGATCTCTCTCTCAAATGCTTCGAGGTGGGTTGCTCTCAAACGACAAAAGCCGTGCACTAACTCTGAGCAGCCACCAATTTATGGTGTAGGGGGTGGGCTATTTATAGCCACAAGGCAACCCGGCCTAATTTGTCCGAAATGACCTTGGGTCACTAAGGAACTGACACGTGTTCCAACGGTCGGATTTCAAACACACACGGCAACTTTACTTGGGCTACAAGCAAAGCTGACTCATCCAGCTCTGGATAAGATTTGCTCTCATTGTCTTCGCTCAAAGACATAGGATTTGGGTTGAGCATCACTTTAGTCACTCTGACTTAGTTCACTTGGACCCCACTTAACAGTACGGTGGTTCCTATGACTCAACAAAGAAGAAAAGGAAACAACGAAACCACACAGTCTTCGCGCTCCATAGTCTTCATGCAATGTCTTCTCATGTCATAGTCTTCAATATGAATATCTTCTCATACCACCATTGTCTTAAATGTCTTCATACATTTTTAGGGATCATCTCCGGTAGGTAAACCGAATCAATGAGGGACACTACCTGCGTTATCCTGCAATTCTCACAAACGCATTAGTCCCTCAACCAACTTTGTCGTCAATACTCCAAAACCAACTAGGGGTGGCGCTAGATGCACTTACAGCAACGGTGCATACTCAGGGAGAACACTTCTTGATAATTTAGTGAGAGATCATCTTAAAATGCTACCGTCAATCAAAGCAAGATAAGATGCATAAAGGATAAACATCACATGCAATCAATATAAGTGATATGATATGGCCATCATCATCTTGTGCTTGTGATCTCCATCTCCAAAGCACCGTCGTGATCACCATTGTCACCGGCGCGACACCTTGATCTCCATCGAAGCATCGTTGTTGTTTACACCATCTATTGCTTCTACGACTATCGCTACCGCTTAGTGATAAAGTAAAGTAATTACAGGGCGTTTGCATTTCATACAATAAAGCGACAACCATATGGCTCCTGCCAGTTGCCGATAACTTCGGTTACAAAATATGATCATCTCATACAATAAAATATAGCATCATGTCTTGACCATATCACATCACAACATGCCCTGCAAAAACAAGTTAGACGTCCTCTACTTTGTTGTTGCAAATTTTATGTGGCTGCTACGGGCTGAGCAAGAACCGTTCTTACCTACGTATCAAAACCACAACGATAGTTCGTCAAGTTAGTGTTTTTTTAACCTTTGCAAGGACCGGGCGTAACCATACTCGGTTCAACTAAAGTGAGAGAGACAAACACCCGCCAGTCACCTTTAAGCACGAGTGCTCGTAACGGTGAAACCAGTCTCGCGTAAGCGTACGCGTAATGTCGGTGCGGGCCACTTCATCTCACAATACTGCTGAACCAAAGTATGACATGCTGGTAAGCAGTATGACTTGTATCGCCCACAACTCACTTGTGTTCTACTCGTGCATATGACATCTACGCATAAAACCAGGCTCGGATGCCACTTTTGGGGAACGTAGTAATTTCAAAATTTTCCTACGCACATGCAAGGATCATGGTGATGCATAGCAACGAGAGGGTAGAGTGTTGTCCATGTGCCCTCGTTGACCGTAAGCGAAAGCGTTAGAACAACGCGGTTGATGTAGTCGTACGTCTTCACGATCCGACCGATCCAAGTACCGAACGTACGGCACCTCCGAGTTCAGCACACGTTCAGCTCGATGACGATCCCCGGACCGATCCAAAGAGGGTGTCGGGGATGAGTTCTGTCAGCACGACGGCGTGGTGACGATGATGATGTTCTACCGACGCAGGGCTTCGCTTAAGCACCGCAACGATTGATGGGGAACGTAGCAGAAATTCAAAATTTTCTACGCAACACCAAGATCAATCAATGGAGATTCTAGCAACAAGAGAGGGAGAGGATGAGCATCTTCATACCCTTGAAGATCGCTAAGTGGAAGCGTTTCAAGAACGCGGATGATGGAGTCGTACTCGCGGCGATTCAAATCGCGGAAGATCCGATCTAGCGCCGAACGGATGGCGCATCTGCGTTCAACACACGTACAGCCCGGGGACATCTCCTCCTTCTTGATCCAGCAAGGGGAGAGGAGAAGTTGAGGGAGAGCTCCGGCAGCACGACGGCGTGGTGGTGGAGCTTGCAGTTCTCCGGCAGAGCTTCGCCAAGCACTACGGAGGAGGAGGAGGTGTTGGGGAGGGAGAGGGCTGCGCCCGGGGCAAGGGTAAAGCTCCCATGTGCCTCCTCGCTATATATAGGGGTGGAGGGGGCTGGTTTATTGCCCTCCAAGTCCATTGGGGCGTTGGCAAAGGTGGGAGGAAAGAAATCTCATCATTTCCTTCCCCACCGATTGTTATCCCCCCTTTTTAGGGATCTTGATCTTATCCCTTCGGGATATGATCTTATTCCTTCTAAGGGGGGATCTTGGTGCACCTTGACCAGGGGTGTGGGGCCTTGCCCCCACTACCCACGTTCATGTGGGTCCCCCCATGCAGGTGGGCCCCACTCCGGAACCTTCTAGAACCTTCCCTGTACAATACCGAAAAATCCCGAACATTTTCCGGTGGCCAAAATAGGACTTTCCATATATAAATCTTTACCTCCGGACCATTTCGGAACTCCTCGTGACGTCCGGGATCTCATCCGGGACACCGAACAACATTCGGTAACTGCACACTAATTCTCATAACAACTCTAGTGTCACCGAACCTTAAGTGTGTAGACCCTACGGGTTCGGGAATCATGCAGACATGACCGAGACAGCTCTCTGGCCAATAACCAACAGCGGAATCTGGATACCCATGTTGGCTCCCACATGTTCCACGATGATCTCATCGGATGAACCACGATGTCAAGGATTCAAGCAATCCTGTATACAATTCCCTTTGTCTACTGGTATAGTACTTGCCCGAGATTCGATCGTCGGTATCCCGATACCTTGTTCAATCTCGTTACCGGCAAGTCTCTTTACTCGTTCCGTAACACATCATCCCGTGATCAACCCCTTGGTCACATTGTGCACATTATGATGATGTCCTACCGAGTGGGCCCAGAGATACCTCTCCGCCACACGGAGTGACAAATCCGATCTCGATTCGTGACAACCCAATGACACTTTCAGAGATACCCGTAGTGTACCTTTATAGCCACCCGCCACGCGTTGGACGCTTGGTACACCCAAAGCATTCCTACGGCATCCGGAGTTGCACAATCTCATGGTCTAAGGAAATGATACTTGACATTAGAAAAGCTTTAGCATACGAACTACACGATCTTTGTGCTAGGCTTAGGATTGGGTCTTGTCCATCACATCATTCTCCTAATGATGTGTAACGCCCTCGATGCGGCTATATCTCCCACGTGTCGAAGCATGACTTAGAGGCATAACCGCATTGAAAGCAATGTCGCAAGTGAGGTAATCTTCACACAACCCATGTAATACATAAGGGAAGAGATACATAGTTGGCTTACAATCGCCACTTCACACAATTACATGAATAAAGCATTACATCATCCAGATACAATCAAGGTCCGACTACGGAACCAAAATAAAAGAAGAACCCCAAAAGCGACAAAGGTCCCCAATCAACCCCAACTGGGCTCCACTACTGATCAACTAGAACGAAACAACACAAAGGACAAGATCTTCATCGAGCTCCTCCTTGAGCTTGGTTGCGTCACCTGCTCGGTAACATAGGCACCTGCAAACTGGTTTTGGAAGTATCTGTGAGCCACGAGGACTCAGCAATCTCGCACCCTCGCGATCAAGACTATTTAAGCTTATAGGAAGGATGGAGTAATGAGGTGGAGCTGCAGCAAGCGACTAGCATATATGGTGGCTACAATCGCAAAAGAGAGCGAGAAGAGAAGCAAGGCACCAATGTCGGTGTCAAAACCGGCGGATCTCGGGCAGGGGGTCCTGAACTGTGCGTCTAGGCGGATGGTAACAGGAGACGAGGGACACGATGTTTTTACCCAGGTTCGGGCCCTCTCGATGGAGGTAAAACCCTACGTCCTGCTTGATTAATATTGATGATATGGGTAGTACAAGAGTGGATCTACCACGAGATCAAGGAGGCTAAACCCTAAAGCTAGCCTATGGTATGATTGTTGTAATGTATGTTGTGTCCTATGGACTAAAGCCCTCCGGTTTTTATAGACACCGAGGAGGCTAGGGTTACAGTCGGTTACAATGTTAGGAGATCTACATATCCAGATTGCCAAGCTTGCCTTCCACGCCAAGGAAAGTCCCATCCGGACACGGGACGGAGTCTTCAATCTTGTATCTTCGTAGTCTTGGAGTCCGGCGGACGATGATAGTCCGGCTGTCCGGACACTCCCTAGTCCAGGACTCCCTCAGTAGTCAACTCCTTGAACTTGTGAAAAAACTCTTCGCCACAAGTCGAGCTTCATAGATGGTGACATTACCGTCCACGTCCGTCTTCTTCTTAAAGATCCATTTATCTCAATGGCTTGCCGATCATCGGGCAAGTCCACCAGAGTCTATGCTTTGTTTTGATACATGGATCCTATCTCGGATTTCATGGCTTCTAACCATTTGTCGGAATATGGGCCCACCATCGCTTCTCCATAGCTCGTAGGTTCATTGTTGTTCAGCAACATGACCTTCAAGACAGATTACTTGCACCACTCAAGTAGTACGCATCCTTGTCACCCCACGAGGTACGGTAGTGATTTGATCCAAACTTCATGATCACTATCATAAGATTCTACTTCAATTGGTGTGGGCGCCACAGAACAACTTCCTGCCCCCGCTACACACTAGTTGAAGTGACGGTTCAAGAACCTCATCAAGTCTCTACCATGCTCCCACTCAACTTTCCGTGACAAACTTTTCCTCGAGAAAGGACCCGATTCAAGAAACAATCCCTATTGCTTTCGGATCTGAATTAGGAGGTATACCCAACTGTTTTGGGTGTCTTATGAAGATGCATTTTATCCGCTTTGGGTTCGAGCTTATCAACCTGAAACTTTTCCACATAAGCGTCGCAGCCCCAAACTTTTAAGAAACGACAACTTAGGTTTCTCCAAACCATAGTTCAAACGGTGTCGTCTCAACGGAATTACGCGGTGCCCTATTAAAGTGAGTGTGGTTGTCTCTAATGCCTAACCCATGAACGATAGTGTTAATTCGATAAGAGACATCATGGTACGCACCATATCCAATAGGGTGCAACTATGATGTTCGGACACACCATCACACTATGGTGTTCCAGGCGGTACTAATTGTGAAACAATTTCCACAATGTCTTAATTGCGTGCCAAAGCTCATAACTCAGATACTCATCTCTATGATCATATCATAGACATTTTATCCTCTTGTCACGATGATCTTCAACTTCACTCTGAAATTACTTGAACCATTCAACAATTCAGACTTGTGTTTCATCAAGTAAATATACTCAGTATCTACTCAAATCATCCATGAAGTAAGAACATAACGATATCCATTGCAGGCCTCAAAGACTCATTGGACTGCACACATCAAAATGTATTACCTCCAACAAGTTGCTTTCTTGTTCCATTTTACTGAAAACGAGGCTTTCAGTCATCTTGCCCATGTGGTATGATTTGCATGTCTCAAGTGATTCAAAATCAAGTGAGTCCAAACGGTCCATTTGCATGGAGTTTCTTCATGCATATACACCAATAGACATGGTTCGCATGTCTCAAACTTTTCAAAAACGAGTGAGTCCAAAGATCCATCAACATGGAGCTTCGTCATGTGTTCTATACCAATATGACTTACATGGCAGTGCCACAACTAGGTGGTACTATCATTACTATCTTATATCTTTTGGCATGAACATGTGTATCACTATGATCGAGATTCAATAAACCATTCATTTTGGGTGCAAGACCATTGAGGTGTTATACAAATAAACAGAGTAACCATTATTCTCCTTAGATGAATAATCGTATTGCGATAGGCATAATCTAATCATGTCTATGCTCAACGCAAACACCAAATAACAATTATTTAGGTTTAACACCAATCTCGATGGTAGAGGGAGCATGCGATGCTTGATCACATCAACCTTGGAAACACTTCCAACACATATCGTCAGCTCACCTTTAGCTAGTCTCCGCTTATTCCGTAGCTTTTATTTCGAAGTTACTAACACTTAGCAACCGAACCGTATCTAATACCCTGGTGCTACTAGGAGTACTAGTAAAGTACACATTAACATAATGTATATCCAATATACTTCTATCGACCTTGCTAGCCTTCTCATCTACCAAGTATCTAGGGTAATTCTGCTCCAAAGGATCGCTCCCTTATTACGTAGCACTTAGTCTCGGTATGGGTTCAACCTTGGGTTTCTTCACTAGAGCAGCAGCTGATTTGCCGCTTCATAAAGTATCCCTTTTTGCCCTTGCCCTTCTTGAAACTAGTGGTTTCACTAACCATCAACAATTGATGCTCCTTCTTGATTTCTACTTTCGCGTGTCAAACATCGCGAATATTTCAAGGATCATCATATCTATCCCTGATATGTTATAGTTCATCACGAAGCTCTAGCAGCTTGGTGGCAATGACTTTGGAGAAACATCAGTATCTCATCTGGAAGATCAACTCCCACTCGATTCAAGTGATTTTTGTACTCAGACAATCTGAGCACAAGCTCAACAATTGAGCTTTTCTCCCTTAGTTTGCAGGCTAAGAAATTCATCAGAGGTCTTATACCTCTTGACGTGGGCACGAGCCTGAAATCCCAATTTCAGCCCTCGAAACATCTCATATGTTCCGCGATGTTTCGAAATCATCTTTGGTGCCTCAACTCTATACCGTTTAACTGAACTATCACGTAGTTATCAAAACGTGTATGTCAGATGTTTGCAACATCCACAGACGACGTTCGAGGTTCAAAGACATCGAGCGTGCATTAAGGACATAAGCCTTCTACGAAGCAACGAGGACAATCCTCAGTTTACGGACCTAGTCCACATAATTGCTACTATCAACTTTCAACTAAATTTTTCTCTAGGAACATATCTGAACAAGAGAACTAAAGCACGAGCCATTTACATAATTTGCAAAGATCTTTTGACTATGTTCAGATAATTAAGTTCATCTTATGAACTCCCACTCGAGATAGACATCCTCTAGTTATCTAAGTGATTACATGATCCGAGTCAACTAGGCCGTGTCCGATCATCACGTGAGACGGACTAGTCATCATCGGTGAACATCTTCATGTTGATCGTATCTACCATACGACTCATGCTCGACCTTTCGGTCTCTTGTGTTCCGAGGCCATGTCTGTACATGCTAGGCTCGTCAAGTCAACCTAAGTGTTTTGCGTGTGTAAATCTGGCTTACACCCGTTGTATGTGAACGTTAGAATCTATCACACCTGATCATCACATGGTGCTTCGAAACAATGAACTTTCGCAACGGTGCACAGTTAGGGGGAACACTTTCTTGAAATTTTAATGAGGGATCATCTTATTTACTACCATCGTTCTAAGCAAATAAGATGCATAAACATGATAAACATTACATGCAATCAAAAGTGACATGATATGGCCAATATCATTTTGCTCCTTTTGATCTCCATCTTCGGGGATCCATGATCATCATCGTCACCGGCATGACACCATGATCTCCATCATCATGATCTCCATCATCGTGTCTCCATGAAGTTGTCACGCCAACTATTACTTCTACTACTATGGCTAACGGTTTAGCAATAAAGTAAAGTAATTACATGGCGTTGTTCATTGACACACAGGTCATACAATAAATTAAGACAACTCCTATGGCTCCTGCCGGTTGTCATACTCATCGACATGCAAGTCGTGATTCCTATTACAAGAACATGATCAATCTCATACATCACATATATTATTCATCACAATCTTTTGGCCATATCACATCACATAGCATACCCTGCAAAAACAAGTTAGACGCCCTCTAATTGTTGTTTGCATGTTTTACGTGGCTGCTATGGGTTTCTAGCAAGAACGCTTACTTACGCAAAAACCACAACGTGATATTTCAATTGCTATTTACCCTTCATAAGGACCCTTTTCATCGAATCCGATCCGACTAAAGTGGAGAGGCGGCACCGCTAGCCACCTTATGCAACAAGTGCATGTTAGTCGTTGAACCTGTCTCACGAAGTGTACGTAAGGTCGGTCCGGCCGCTTCATCCCACAATACCGTCGAAACAAGATTGGACTAGTAACGGTAATCATATTGAACAAAAATCAACGCCCACAACAACCTGTGTTCTACTCGTGCATAGAAACTACGCATAGACCTAGCTCATGATGCCACTGATGGGGAACGTAGCAGAAATTTAAAATTTTCTACGCAACACCAAGATCAATCTATGGAGATTCTAGCAACAAGAGAGGGATAGGATGAGCATCTTCATACCCTTGAAGATCGCTAAGCGGAAGCGTTTCAAGAACGCGGATGATGGAGTCGTACTCGCAGCGATTCAAATCGCGGAAGATCTGATCTAGCGCCGAACGGACGGCGCCTCCGCGTTCAACACACGTACAGCCCGGGGACGTCTCCTCCTTCTTGATCCAGCAAGGGGAGAGGAGAAGTTGAGGGAGAGCTCCGGCAGCACGACGGCGTGGTGGTGGAGCTTGCAGTTCTCCGGCAGAGCTTCGCCAAGCACTACGGAGGAGGAGGAGGTGTTGGGGAGGGAGAGGGCTGCGCCAGGGGCAAGGGTAAATGTGGGGACCCCGACTCATAAGTCGTGATCACTGAATGCACATGTATAGTGATCCCAGAGATCAATGCTCACTGAACACACGGAAGCTGAATAACAAGAGTCTTACATCCATACATACCGTCTTACACAAATTATGACCATTATGGTCGAGTCTTACATTGATAAAGCCTTAAGGGCTGAACATCAAATGAAACACAAGCAGCGGAAATCTTCGTCGATAGATAGAACCCATGCCATCTGCCTTAACCCTACAGGCATTCTGACTAGGAAACGTCCAAGTTCGCATGTTCGTCTCCAAAGAACTCTTCTTCGAACTCCGGTTCTTCCAAGCCTGGTCAATTAAATAACCAGTGGCAAGCCAATGAGTACTTTGAATGTACTCGCAAGCAACCCATGTTTTGGTTCAAGATACAACAATGCATGATATGGGTATATTTTTGCGAAAAGCTAGTTTTGAGTGCAATGACATGTTCAACAACTTGTAAGACGTGCATCAAGAGAATTCAAGTAACCATGAGGACAGGTTACAGATATCAACATAAATAGGGTGGGCACCAACCCATCTAACATAAATAGAGTGGGCACCAACCCATCTAACATAAATAGAGTGGGCACCAACCCATCTCAATCATGTCAAGTCCCTTGACTTGACCCAAGTAGTTTTATCACACACACACACGGTTGAAAACTCTGGACGTAGTTTAAGCAAAGACCGCCTAATCGTCCTTGACCGTGGACACGGCTATTCAATAGTTTTACACTCGCAGAGGTTGCACATCGCACTCCACAAGATCCGGGAACTTCCATGTCATCCACGACCGCGGTACCTCAAGTACCGGGGTAAGCACCGATCACTACCTTTCCTAGACGACACTAACATGGAGTCCACTCGATTGGTAGTAATCCCGTGCCCAACCTTTCACATCATAAAGTTGTGGAGCCTCGCCCCATATTCATCACATACCACAAGCACGGGTACCAACGGTGTGTCCGTGTCAGAAGACAGATCATGGCCGCCCTACCCGCACAACCCCGCCTCGAGAGAGCACCAACTCTCCCCCCGTCACTAGTAATGCGGGCTACAAGCTAGTATCGCCTAGGTAATCAATAATGCCCTTTCCCATATAAGGGTAGAGTGGTTGCGCATGTAAGGTTGGGACAATGACAAATCTTAAATCTAATCCGTTTTCAAAAACAACACACACACTTGCCTCGGTACACCACTTCGTCATCAAGTGGTTACCCATTTCATCATCTCCCTCGGGCATAAGTGGCACCCGACGGGGTTTTCGAAAAAGTCTTTTGAAAATACTTTGCCTCCTTCACCATGCATATACCCGTTCCTTTTTGCGTAGCACTACCTTAGCATCCTATCTACTCCCACCGGCATAACCCTCATAAGAAGGTAGGGTCATGCACAATGCAAGTATCAACGAGGAATTAACGGTGGCAAACCATCAACGTGGGTACCACCTCATCATGATTCCGATGCAACAACGATAAGGTACTATATGACATGCATAAAAAGGTTTCATAGACATGGTCAAAGGGCTGCTTGCCTGGCTCAACAAAGTCTTCTGGGTCTTCAAAGTCTTTTCGTCCAACTCCTTCACAAGAACGCAATCTATCGCCGCAAAATAATAACGAGAAAATAAGGCAATAGTAAAACAGAAAAACCAAAGTGCTCAGAAAAATGTCAACTTATTTTTGTAAAATACTAGGCTGATAACTAAGAAGGGAGGAATTCTTAGTTTTGGATTTGGAGTTATACAAGAGGGGATATGAATTTCCAAACAGAGATTAAACTGCTCCAATTTGAATTTAAATTTGAACAGTACATAAAAGTTGGTTGGATTTGAATGAAAGTTGCACCATTAAATAGGTTGCAATATTCTAGGAATTTAGGAATTGGAATTGTTGCATTTGGATTATTATTTAATCCTGTGGAATTTTTGGAATAATGACAGAAAGGAAAAAGGAAAAGGGCATCGTGCCATCGGGCCGTAACAGCCACAGTGGTAGCAGCCCAGCCAATGAGGCGGCCCAACAAGACAGTGTGCGCTGCAAGGCCAGTTTAAACTCGACGGGCGGGGCCCAGCGTGTGGCGAGGGGTCGACAGACGGGCCCCACGGCCATCGTCGCCAACCCCGGGTCGAGGGCGGCGAGCTCACCGGCGACGCTTCCGGCACGGCGAGGTGAGCCGATGGCACCGCCGATTCTCGTTAGTGTCGCTGCTCGGTGGTGCCGAGTTGGTCGCCAGAGTGCAGGGGTTCGCCGGCGACGAGGTTCGCGGCGGAGGAGCTTCGGGTGTCGACGGCTCCGGTCGTTTCCGGCTGCAAATGAGAGGGGAAATAGAGGGGAAATGATCAGGGAGGTGAGGAGAGTCCAGATCGAGAGAGAGAAGGGGCGGAGGGAGCCCGTACCCTGAGATCGACGGCGACCCGAGGCGACGGAGCTCCGGTCGATCCCGAGCACAGAGGCCCTCCGAGGGTGATTGGGTGGTGCGGGCGTGCTCCTGGGGGTGTGACAAGGGGGCGAATGCCACCGAGCGCCCGGCGGGCTTATATAGTCAAGACGGTGGTCCACCGTGGACTGCGGCGCCGGCGAGCTCGCTGCTGCCGCCACGGGTCACGGGACCTGCTTGGTTGTGTCTGGGTGTTCGTGGGGTCGACTCACGCCTGTGGGAAGAAGAGAGAGAGGGAGCAGGGGCCGAGGCACTGCGTGTGAGCACGCCATTGGTGCGCCAGGCGGCCCTTGTTCGCTAGCACGGAGGCGCGGGAGGAGGAGAGAGGAGGGGCCGATCACAGAAGCGTGTCATGGACGCCGAGGCGATCGGCAGCGCTGGGAAGGCCCGAGGTGGCGGAGCTGCTAAGGGGGGCGGCTACAAAGGCGAGAGCAAGACTCAGAAGGCCCAGAGCGCCCAAATGGCTGCCATGCCATTGTTTAAAGGGCAGGGGCATGCCCACTAGTGTCTAACAGGTCTAGGAGGGAGTAAAGAAGTGGGGTGGTGCATTGGATGCCATGGATGGCCATTGGAGTGAGGAGGAAGGTGAGGAAGAGGGAGAAGTGAGCTGTCCAGAGAGAGAAAGAGGGGGGTTTCACCCCTCAATTATTGAGCTGGGGACTTGCCATTGTTACTAGAGGTGAAAGGGGGCTAGGAGGAGCTGTGGTAAAAATTTGAGCTCCCCAAGAATAGTGGAAGGGGTCAAAATAGTGGTTTTTGCAAAATGTCAAAAGGTGTTTGATGCTTGTTTGGTTGAGCAAATGAACTCCAAATGCCATGAGACTCCACAGGGTGAAATGAATCATATAAATATAGCCTTCCACCAATTTGGAGATTATATGGGCAAAGTTGCCAATGCAACTTTTGTAAACCCTAGAAATGGCAGAAATAGACTTGAGTAGATCTAGTTGAGCATAACACTTCTTCTTGATGCACCACTTTGTGTAGTGGCCTCATTTGGTCATGTGAACATGCTCACAAAATTTGGGGTCAAGGGGAGAAAGTTGGTAGTACAAAGTTGCTCAAATTTGATTCTGGTCAGAGAGGGTTTTGGGGCCTTTTTGTGAACCAAAATGACTTTGATTGACATGAGGCTTTGCAAGATCATCACAATATGCATTTGTGACTGGCTGGATTTTTCTTGGATTTATATGAAAATATTTCCTGTAGAAATATTTCAAATGCTTGAAATAGGTAGGAATGGTTTTGGGAGGTTTTGTCCAATATTTTGATCATAACCATATGTTGAAACTCTTATATATGGAAAATATATGTCCACTGAGTTTCCTGATTTTTGTCAAATATTTTGAAGTAATAAAATAATTTTTCCTATTAAAGACCATTCTGGCCTTAAGAAAAGCTTTTAAATAAAATAGAAAAATAGCTTTTAAAATTATATTTTTGTGGTTTCTGGGTATCCTATATCTAATAGGTTTCAAATATACTGTTTGAAAGATTTTTCACACCTCAAATCAAGTACTTGCAGTGCAAATCTTAATTCAAGGGTTTTTGGAAAGCTAATTTTAGAAAATACCTTTTGGCCAAATTATTTTCGTAAGAAAATACTATATTGCTCTATACACATGGCATGATCATTGGACAGAAGTTTGGGGCAAGGAGAGGAAGTATAGAAGGTGAAGTAGTTGACTATTAAGAGCACTTGAAAAAACACAGAGAGAAAACCAACTCCAAATAAAAGCCAAATAAAGCAAAAGTTTTTGTTGGTCCAAATTTTCATGCTTTAATAATGCAAATGAAGTGTTACAAAATGCAAGGTGTGACAGTAAAGCTCCCATGCACCTCCTCACTATAAATAGGGGTGGAGGGGGCTGGTTTCTTGCCCTCCAAGTCCATTGGGGCGTTGGCAAAGGTGGGAGGAAAGAAATCCCATCATTTCCTTCCCCACCGATTGTTATCCCCCCTTTTTAGGGATCTTGGTCTTATCCCTTCGGGATATGATCTTATTCCTTCTAAGGGGGGGTCTTGGTGCACCTTGACCAGGGGTGTGGGGCCTTGCCCACACTACCCACGTTCATGTGGGTCCCCCCATGCAGGTGGGCCCCACTCCAGAACCTTCTAGAACCTTCCCGATACAATACCGAAAAATCCCAAACATTTTCCGGTGGCCAAAATAGGACTTCCCATATATAAATCTTTACCTCCGGACCATTTTGGAACTCCTCGTGACATTCAGGATCTCATCCGGACTCAACAACATTCGTAATCGCACACTAATTCCCATAACAACTCTAGCGCCACCGAACCTTATGTGTAGACCCTACGGGTTCGGGAATCATGCGCATACCTAATCGAGACAGCTCTCTGGCCAATAACCAACAGCGGGATCTGGATACCCATGTTGTCTCCCACATGTTCCACGATGATCTCATCGGATGAACCACGATGTCAAGGATTCAAGCAATCCCATATACAATTCCCTTTGTCTACCGGTATAGTACTTGCCCGAGATTCGATCGCCGGTATCCCAATACCTTGTTCAATCTCGTTACCGGCAAGTCTCTTTACTCATTCCGTAACACATCATCCCGTGATCAACCCCGTGGTCACATTGTGCACATTATGATGATGTCCTACCGAGTGGGCCCAGAGATACCTCTCCGCCACACGGAGTGACAAATCCTAGTCTCGATTTGTGCCAACCCAACAGACACTTTCGGAGATACCCGTAGTGTACCTTTATAGCCACCCAGTTTCGTTGTGACATTTGGTACACCCAAAGCATTCCTACGGCATCCGGGAGTTGCACAATCTCATGGTCTAAGGAAATGATACTTGACATTAGAAAAGCTTTAGCATACGAACTACTCGATCTTTGTGCTAGGCTTAGGATTGGGTCTTGTCCATCACATCATTCTCCTAATGATGTGATCCCGTTATCAACGACATCCAATGTCCATGGTCAGGAAACCGTAACCATCTATTGATCAACGAGCTAGTCAACTAGAGGCTTACTAGGGACATGGTGTTGTCTATGTATCCACACATGTATCTGAGTTCCCTATCAATACAATTATAGCATGGATAATAAACGTATCATGAACAAGGAAATATAATAATAATAATAACTAATTTATTATTGCCTCTAGGGCATATTTCCAACAACGATATGACCGATGTGGAATATGGTGGAGGGGGCACCGCACACGGCTAAGGAACGATCATGAAGATCAACTTGTGTGTCTAGAGGTGCCCCCTGCCCCCGTATATAAAGGACCAAGGGGGGAGGCCGGCCGTCCCTAGGGGGCGCGCCAAGGAGGGGGAAGTCCTCCTCCTAGTGGGAGTAGGACTCCCTTTTCCTAGTCCAACTAGGAAGAGGGAAGGGGGAAGGAAAGAGAGGGAGAGGGAAAGAGGGAAAGAGGGGTTGCGCCCCCCTAGTCCACCCGACTCCTCGTGGGAGGCGCGCCACCTCCCTGGGCTTCGCCCTCTCTCTCCCTCAGCCCACTAAGGCCCAATACTTCCCCGGGGTTCCGTAACCCCTCGGCACTCGGTTTTCTCCAAATCACCCGGAACACTTCCGTGTCCGAATATAGTCGTCCAATATATCAATCTTTATGTCTCGACCATTTCGAGACTCCTCGTCATGTCCGTGATCACATCCGGGACTCCGAACAACCTTTTATACATCAAAACTTATAAACTCATAATAAAACTGTCATCGTAACGTTAAGCGTGCGGACCCTATGGGTTCGAGAACTATGTAGACATGACCTAGAACTGTTCCCGGTCAATAACCAATAGCGGAACCTGGATGCTCATATTGTCTCCTACATATTCTACGAAGATCTTTATCGGTCAAACTGCATAACAACATATGTTGTTCCCTTTGTCATCGGTATGTTACTTGCCCAAGATTCGATCGTCGGTATCCAATACCTAGTTCAATCTCGTTACTGGCAAGTCTCTTTACTCGTTACGTAATGCATCATTCTGTAACCAACTCATTGGCCACATTGCTTGCAAGGCTTTATAGTGATGTGCATTACCGAGAGGGCCCAGAGATACCTCTCCGACAATCGGAGTGACAAAACCTAATCTCGAAATACGCCAACTCAACATGTACCATTGGAGACACATGTAGAGCTCCTTTATAATCACCCAGTTATGTTGTGACGTTTGGTAGCACACAAAGTGTTCCTCTGGTAAACGGGAGTTGCATAATCTCATAGTTGTAGGAACTTTGTATAAGTCATGAAGAAAGCAATAGCAACATACTAAACGATCAAATGTTAAGCTAACGGAATGGGTCAAGTCAATCACATCATTCTCCTAATGATGTGATCCCGAATCAAATGACAACACATGTCTATGGTTAGGAAACATAACCATCTTTGATTAATGAGCTAGTCAAGTAGAGGCATACTAGTGACTTTAAGTTTGTCTATGTATTCACACATGTATCATGTTTCCGGTTAATGCAATTATAGCATGAATAATAAACATTTATCATGATATGAGGAAATAAATAATAACTTTATTATTGCCTCTAGGGCATATTTCCTTCACTACGTCCATCTGACAAGAGTCATATCACATTTGTTGATACTGGTAAAAGCAAGGTATTGGGTCTAGGTAGAGTTGCAATCTCAAAGGATCAGCACATGGATAAAGTGATGCTTGTTGAATCCCTTGGCTTCAACTTAATGTCTGTCTCAATGCTTTGTGACTTAGACATGCTTGTGATATTTGGAAAATATCGTTGCCTTGTACTAATGGAATCTGACAAGTCTCTAGTCTTTGAAGGGTATCGGAAAGATGATCTGTATATGGTAGATTTCTCAGCAGGACCACAGTTGGCTGTATGTCTTCTAGCAAAAGCTTCAGAGTGCTGGCTCTGGCATCGGAGGCTAGGACATGCGGGCATGAGGAACTTGTACACACTCGCGAAGAAGAAACACATCATTGGCATCGAGGGCGTCAACTTCTAAAAGGATCATCTGTGCGGTGCCTGCGAAGCTGGAAAGAGGACAAGGGCCAAGCATCCCTCGAAGACAATCATGACGACATCTCAACCCTTTGAGCTGCTTCATATGGATCTCTTTTGCCCTACTCACTACTCTACTCTCACTACCACTACTTGCCTCTACGGCTTCGTCATTGTTAATGATTATTCAAGATATACATGGGTGCATATAAGCCTCTACAAGAATGAAGTGCAGGATGTCTTCAGACGCTTTGCGAATCATGCCATGACGAACTATGGCATCAAGATCACGCACATCAGAAGTGACAACGGCACAGAGTTCAAGAACACCGGCCTCGACCTTTATCTGGATACATTAGGCATCACTCATGAGTTTTCTACTCCATATACACCTCAACGGAATGGCATCGTGGAGCGCAAGAATAGAACACTCATTGGGATGGCTCGGATGATGCTTGATGAATACAAGACTCCAAGGAAGTTCTGGCCCGAAGCCATTGATATTGCATGCCATGTCATCAACCGTGTTTATCTTCACAAGCTTCTGAAGAAAACATCATATGAGCTCCTGACTGGTAAGAAGCCAAATGTAAGTTACTTCAGAGTACTTGGTGCTAGTTGCTGGATCAAGGATCCACATCACACTTCAAAATTTGCACCGAAAGCACATGAAGGTTTTATGCTTGGTTACGGAAAGGATTCGCACTCCTACAGAGTCTTCAACCTCTTTCACTATAAAGTGGTTGAAACTGTAGATGTGTGGTTCGATGAGACTAACGGCTCGCAAAGAGAGCACCTGCCAAATGTGCTAGATGAAGTTCCACCTGGTGAATCCATCAAGCTTATGGGAACTGGAGAAATCATACCTTCTGAGGCACACGTTGAAGAGGAACTTATTATTTCTGCGCCTAATCAACCTGAAGACAATAATTAGCCTGAAGCCAATACTCATGATGAAGACAATGATTAGCAAGAGCAAAATCTTCGTCCAGTTCATCCTCGTGTTGCAAATGAAGTTCAGATTGAGAAGATAATTGACAGCATCAATGCACCTGGTCCACTCACTCGTTCAAGAGCAACATAGCTAGCAAATTTCTGTGGGCACTTTGCATTTGTTTCAATATCTGAACCCAAGAAAGTTGCTGAAGCCTTTATGGAACCTGAATGGATTCAAGCTATGCAAGAAGAGCTTCAATAGTTTGAGCTGAACAATGTGTGGGAATTGGTCAAGCGTCCTGATCCTCACAAGCACAACATCATAGGCACCAAATGGATATATTGCAACAAGCAAGATGAGCATGGTCAAGTTGTCAGAAACAAGGCTCGTCTTGTTTCTCAAGGATATACTCAAGTAGAAGGGATTGATTTTGATGAAACATTTGCTCCGGTGGCTAGGCTTGAAGCCATTCGCATACTGCTAGCCTATGCCAACCATCACAACATCCTTCGGTATCAAATGGATGTGAAGAGTGCCTTTCTCAACGGCAAGATTGAAGAAGTGTATGTTGCACAACCTCCTGGCTTTGAAGATCCAAAACATCCTGATATGGTATACAAGCCCAACAAGGCACTGTATGGCCTCAAACAAGCCCCTCGTGCTTGGTATGACACACTCAAAGACTTCCTGAAGAGCAGAGGCTTCAAACCTGGTTCTCTAGATCCTACACTCTTCACGAAGGCATATGATGGAGAACTATTTGTATGCCAAATCTATGTGGATGACATTATCTTCGGCTGCACTGATAAGAAATACAGTGATAAGTTTGGACACATTATGCAAGAGCAATATCAGATGTCCATGACGGGTGAGATGAAGTTCTTCCTTGGTCTTCAAATTTGTCAGCACAACAACGGCATCTTCATATCTCAAGAAAAATACCTCAAAATTTGCCTGAAGAAGTTTGTGCAAGATTGCAAGGGATACACGACGCCAATGCCAACCAAGAGTCATCTGAGTCCTGACGCCAATGGTAAAGAGTTCGATCAAAAGGTATACCGCTCCATGATTGGTTCTTTATTTTATTTATGTGCATCTAGGCCATATATAATGCTTAGTGTTCCATGTGTGACCGGTTCCAAGTGGCACCAAAGGAATCACATCACTTAGCTGTGAAGCGAATTCTTCGATATTTGGTTTACACCCCAACACTAGGATTATGGTATCCAAAGGGCTCACAGTTTGATCTAGTTGGATTCACAAATACTGATTATGCTGGTGACAAGGTTGATCGCAAGTCCACATTAGGCACATGTCACTTTCTAGGACGATCACTTGTCTGTTGGTCTTCAAAGAAGCAGAACTATGTATCTCTCTCCACTGCTGAATCTAAATACATTGCTGCTGGATCTTGTTGTGCTCAGCTTCTCTGGATGAAGCAAACTCTCAAGGACTATGGTGTTCACCTGAAGCATGTGCCACTCTACTATGACAATGAAAGCGCCATCAAGATTGCCAACAACCCAGTTCACCGCTCGAAGACAAAGCACATTGAAATTCATCATCACTTTCTCAGCGATCATGTCATGAAGGAAGATATTGATATCATTCACGTCAACACTGAAGAGCAATTGGCAGATATCTTCACAAAGCCCTTGGATGAGAAAAGGTTTTGCACGTTGCGGTGTGAGCTAAATATCTTAGAATCCTCAAATGTCCTGTGATTGGACACACATCCTAACACTTATGCATGTAGATGACTTAGATGTGCAACACACAAAGTAACGTATATCTTCAATCAATGAAGACATACACTCTAAGTGTGAATACATTAATGCGGAATTTGACTCCGGAGCGCCACGATAATTGTAAGCTGTGTCTGGGTCTAATACTTCCTATACGGTGGGTAACGCCACCACCAAACTTTTGTTTGAAGTGTTTCATTTGGCATTACATTTGCAAAGTCTTCGCATTTGTTTTGTCTTCAACATTGATTTGACTTCATGTTTATTTTAAAAATGTTGATTTGGTCTCATTCTGATATATACATATAATTGTGTTCTGTCCTCTACAATATTCACTTATACCTATGTCTTCATGCTTGAATTTTTTGATCTAAGTGAATGTGATGGGACCCTAACCTCTTCTATGCTTCTACCTCAAATTCTATCTATCCAAATCATATGCATTCTATTGAAATTGTCGAATGTCTTCTCTGCGTCCTTGTCAGCAGAAGATACAGAGACAAACATTGAATCTATTTTAAATGCTTACCCTTATTGCTTGAAACCCGAAGAAGCCGGAACGTCCACCCGACAGTCCAGGTGTGCGTGGGAACATGGAACAACTTCCAATGTGTTGCATGTTTGCCACGTGTCCCTCAGATGTGAACCGCTAGGGGCACTTGCGTAATTGCGTGTGTTGTCCCTTTCCTTATAAATACACATCACATCACGGTCAAAATCCTTCTCCCACCTCTACACCTCGCACAAACCCTAGTGCCACCGCTAGCTCTCGACGACACCGGCGACGAAGCACTTAGCTGTCGTGACCTCGTCGACGTCGTCCTCATGCCGGTCGCGGACCTCGTCTCCTCCACCGCCGCCGTAGGTGTCTTCCACCGCCAAATTAGGGCACGGGAGATTGAACTGCTCGGCCTCCCACTCCACTCTGTCTAGCAGTTCTTCATGTGGTAATTAAAACTTACTTTCTACTGCCTTTTTGATCCGATAGATTCATCCTTCTCTACCAAAAGTGGATTCTATACCTGCAAAATTGAATCTATCTTGTTCTGCATCTCATATCATGCCTAGTATATTCACTTATGCTTCACAACAAGTTAGATTCCTCACTTGTACCTATTCTTGGATTCGTACAAATTTGGAACCAACTCTCAACAAATAAGTGAATGTCTTCGCGCTATGAGGTCAATGTCTTCAAATTGATTTATCTTCAAAATCTTCTGAGAATGCATATGACCTCTTCCCCTTCCCTCGCACCTCTAATGCTGTCACAGGTACATGTCCGTGGGAGAATCCATTGGTTCTCATAGTCTGCATTCATTTCCAGTCTTACACTGTCACATCAATTCTCCTAAAGCCAGTTCCTGTCTGACCAGCCGATGGAAGCCTTTGCAAGTTCTGAAGCCATTCAGTTTAAACTTCATGGCCACAGAAAAGTCAGCAAGAAAGGGTGGTAGACAGCGCCGTGGGAATACATCCAAAGATTTTCCACCTGATCTGTATGAAATGTACAAGACAGACCCTGAAGAAACCTATGGTGAATGCAAGACTCCAATCCAATGGATTCAAACATATTGGGCAGGGGAATGGTTGAAGTACAGATTCGTCACTGCTGAGTATGTTGAGAAGAATGCCATCAAGTGACCTTGGGGAGATATCTTATACAAAAATCTTCCACCCAAGTCCAAGTCCGAAGCCATTGATCAAGGCTTCTACCCTTGCATGGTCCGTGGACCTCAGCCTGCTAATGCCGACCCATCTTCTCTGTTATGGTGTCGTGACGACAATCTATTCAAGCACAACTACAAGTTTGCCAAGGATTCAGCTGTGAAAAACAAGAAAGCACTTGGACTCGACTTCAACCCAGGTCCATCTGCTCCTCGGGCTGATGGCACCCATGATGCTGAACCCAATGTCATCGGGCCCTTCTACAACCTTGAAGGTCTTCTCACTCATATTGTTGTTCAGGGGGCAGCCGTGGAGCACTCTGATGACGATGCTGATACTGATGAAGCGCCTACTCCACCTAAGCCATAGAAGCAGAAGAAAACTAAGGCTTCAAGGCCCTCTGCAGCACCAAGCACTTCGCGTGCAAAGCCATTGGCAACTGCTCCTCCTGCATCCAGTATGCAATCTGAAGATCTCTCTCGCATATCCAAGAAGACCGAGAAGTCTTTAAAGAAGAAGAAGTCCATCTAGAGTTCTGGTCAAGCACTGACCTCAGCTGTCATTCCGAGGAACAAGAATGAAGCCATTGATCTGTCTAGTGACGATGATCTTGGTGATGATGCTCTTGAGATGCTAATAAAGAGCAAGCAAGAGGCGGAGATCTTCAACGATCTGCCCGTCTTTGATGTGGATATCTTGAATAACTTCATTGATGAGTGGTTTGTCAACCCGGACCTCAGTATTGATGATCTTCAGCTTCCCATTGGCATCAATGTCTCTTTCCACAGTGCCATTGCAAATGAGCTAGCTCTGGCTCAGAAGATAGTTGAGCTGAAGAACAAGATTGACTATGAAAAAGCTCAATTCAAGAAGCACATGGCCAAGCTCAGTGTGGTTGATGTTCAAAACTTCAAGCAGATGTTGCATGACCTCAACGAGGCGTTTCACAAGAAACGTGAAGAAGCAAAAGGTTCAAGAGAGCAAATGAAACACCTCGCTGCCAAATGTGTTCAAGCTCATAATGAAGCAAAAAAGCGCAAGGCTCTTGGGCGTCCAGGCATCGACCCCAAGATGGCTGCCAAAAAGAAGAAGCCGACTGTGGCCCAAGCTGAAGGCCAGACGGAAGCACTCGCATAGTCTTCCTCGCCAAGATGACAAAGCTCGAAGCCTAAGGTCCCCACAGTTGCTTCAGAACTGAAGAAGACAAGGGCAGCAGAGGCTGAAGCCAGGAAGCGCAAGAACAAGAATATCTCTGATGATGCACCACAGACCAAGAAGCGGAAGGCAAAGTCTTCGAAGAAAGATTGGGCTGCTCCCTCAGATCCCCTTGTTGTCGAGCCCATCTTAGTTGCTCGTCCTCCATCCCCCCACCAAGAGCTTCAACTAGTACTTCACGAGCCTGCTTCCACAGAGGCTCCGGAGCTGAAGTAGTTCCAGCTGTTGACCCCACCGCAGCTGAAGACATTGCTCCCCAAGACAATGTAGATGATGATGAAGTCCTTCCTCAGATCGAGCACCAAACGGTATCATCGCCTGTTCTCACGAACAGCAAACTCATCAGCATTGGTCGTCCCTTGACGCCAATCGCTCAGGATGCATCATGGGATGATCACCCCCAACAAGAAACTCCAAGTCAAAGTTCACCCAGTACTCCCCCACCTCAAGTCACCACTCCGGTGCTTGACGATGACGACTATGCGGTCCATCCAACTCCCTCTCCAAAAGTGTCGCCCGCATTTTGCAGGCTTCGCAAAGGTCCAAGGCCACAAGTCGCTATGCCGAGCGTTCCAGCAGGAGAAGTGCAACCCAACTCAGTAGCACGTCAAGTGTTTCCTGAAGCCACTCCAATTGTGAATGTCTCTTTGTCTGAAGCCAAAGCTGCTGAAGACATACCGGCTGCATCAGCCGAAGAACATCAAGAACCCCGTGAAGAAGAAGAGCGAGTTGTCACACCCCCCACCAATCAAGAAGTTGTTCTCGAGGAGAACGAGTTTGTGCCCGACCCTCCAACTACTCAAGTGGAGGTTGAAAATACTGAGGCGGCCACCAACAACACTACTGAAGCCAATGACATTGTCATGGCTGAAGCTAATGTGGCGCCTGCAGTGAATATGGTGTCTGAAGCCAATGATGCACCTGAAGCCAATGTACAGTCTGAAGCCCATGTCAATGCCACTCCTCCTGTACCGCCTCCAAGGCCTCACACCATTGAGCAAGCATTTTGTCGCGGCGAGCTTGTCACTGTTCGATGGCCTATTCTAGTTCCTCCGCCTGCTCCCGGACCTCAATTTGATTATCATGTGGAGCACGGGCCTCAGGTCTAGAAGCCAAAACCGAGGCTGCCAAGGTTTCCAGGTACTGCGTCTTCGCCAAGATCGTCCAATGTGAATGGCTTCATAGAACACAACACCTTCTTTGATAGTGCCAAGAACCCATATTCAAGGCCAAGAATTTCATCTACTCGGTTCTGGAGCTATCAGCAGTGCAGTTATTATTCTTGTGTCTTATACAATCAAGGGCACATTTTCCCCCATATGCGTCTAGACTGCGAAGCCATTGCTGGCCTGCCCTACTTGGAAGAAGCCCTAGACTACTTCAGAGATGCTGGCCTTCTGCAGTTTGTGACTGACAAAGAAAATTGGAATGAAGAGCTTCTGTTACAATTCTATGCCATCCTTCACATTCGCGGCTACAATAGGGATACGAAAACTTGGGTCCTTGAGTGGATGACATGCAATGTACACCATGAAGCCAAAGCTCTTGATATCATTGAGCTTACTGCCCTGCCCACTCCAGGTGAACTTTATGTACCTGGTTGTCAGCTTCACCGCACTGCTTTGGAGAGCATATTCCAGAAGCGTGAGCCCAATATGAGCCAAATGTTGAGCATGAGAAGCCACTGCCACAAGATGCTGAATATCCAAAGGAATTCTTTGTTGAAGACCTAGAGTATCTGCCCGCACCATCTATCACATTATAAGGCGAACTCTATGGCCCGTCAAAGGACATTCTTCTGCAGCAAAGCTTGAAGGCTCAATGAAGACATTGGTTTTCTATATTCTCAATGGCATCAACTTCAATGCTCAGGATTTCCTCATCAGACAACTTGCTGCATCTGGCTCGGATCTATTTGGTCTGAAGTTTTATGCTCCATGGGCAATGCGCCTCATCAAGCTTCACTCTGCTATCAACTATCAGCCCTCTGCACGCAACCATCTCATATTCTTGCCAGAGGTTGATATGTCTGTGCAAGCCATATACCCAGAGCCTGTCAAGGAGCCAATTTATCTTCACAACGTCGATCGTCAAAGTTTCACTCAACCTATTAAAGGAGTTCTTGCTGCAACTCGTGTTTATCCTTTGGCTGGAAATACACGTGCACCTCATCGTGCCCATACTGAAGCCACTGAAAGCACTATTGCTCAAAGGCCTCGGAAGAGATCTCGTGTACTCAATGACCGAGAGCTTCTCGTGGCCTTGCATCAGAAACAAGATAAGCATCATGACTGGCTCAAGCGTCAAATGTAGAGCCTCTTGGTGGATGTCAATCGCATTCGCAATCTCGCCACCAAGAATGCATTTGTCACACATGAAACCTGTCGGCGGTCGTGGAAGAGTCTGACATTACTCAGCTCTGAAGATGATCTCCAACAAGATGGCTTCACAGAGAGATTCAAATTTGATTCCACTCCTCCCAGGAATGATGTCTTGCGTTGGACTCCCTTACTCGAAGACTCTGAGTACTCCTCAGTGGCAACTGTCAATGCTAGAGTCATCGATGATGAAGATGATGCTACTTCACCTACTACAACTTCGGCGCGTATCGACACTGCACCAAGTTCTTCTGCACCACCGTACTCCAACGTCGACCCTGCACCTTCACCTACTCCTCATGGGAACAAGTAGAGGCTCTATGTCTTCAAACCTTTTTGGTCCTTACTGAGAAAAGGGGGAGAAGCATATGAGTTGATAGTATTCAAGTGAGTCCATATGGGTGGTTGCTTTATATTTTGCCAAGTGGTTACAACTCTCATTTTGATACATTTGGTTCTTTGGGTTGTAACACCTAAACTTAATGGTCGTCTGCTACTTTTTCTGCTATTCTGTGATGCAATGATAAATACCGCATTAAGTCATTCCGCAGACGTCCATTTTTCATTATGCATGTCATTATCGTCGTTATATCTTTTTATGCATGATGAATTGTCTTCTTAAGTTGAAGAGGATATCCACAAGTACAACCTGCCATGTCCATTTGCATTCAAAAGCAAAATACTTATATGCACATCTTCAGGGGGAGCCTTTTGCTACTTATGAAGACAATACCTTAACCCTTACAATTTCACATACTTTTATCCTCGTTGAAAACTTCAACCAGTTTGTCATCAATCACCAAAAAGGGGGAGATAATAAGTGCATCTAATGCCACCCCTAGTTGGTTTTGGAGTATTGACGTCAAACCTGGTTGAGGGACTAATGTGTTTGTGAGAAGTGCAGGATAATACAGGTAGTAGTCCCTCTTTGATTCGGTTTACCTACCGGAGATGACCCCTAAAAATGTGTGAAGACATTGAAGACAATGGTGGCCTGTGAAGATATACACCTTGAAGACTATGACATAATAAGACATCATATGAAGACTATGGAGCGCAAAGACTTAGTTGTTTCATAGTTTCCTTTTCTTCTTTGTTGAGTCATAGAAACCACCGCACTGTTAAGTGGGGTCCAACTGAATAAAGTCAGAGTGACTGAAGTGATGCTCAACCAAATCCTATGTCTTCGAGCGAAGACAATGAGAGCAAATCTTATCCATAGTTGGATGAGTCAGCTTTACTTGTAGCCCAAGTCAAGCTGCCGCGTGTGTTTGAAATCTGACCGTTGGAACACGTGTCAGTTCCTTAGTGACCCAGTGTCATTTTGGACAAATTAGGTCGGGTTGCCTCCTGGCTACAAATAGCCCACCCCCTACACCATAAATTGGTGGCTGCTCAGAGTTAGTGCACGGTTTTTGTCGTTTGAGAGCAACCCACCTCCGAAGCATTTGAGAGAGAAATCCTTGTGAGGACAAAGCCCAAAACACCCAGAGCCCGAAGAGTGTTTGGCATCACTGAAGTCTTTCTGTCCACGTGATCTGAAGACTTGTTACACTTGAGGACTGTGAATCCTCCAGCCGGTTAGGTGTCGCGTTCTCAGCATCCAAGAATCATTGTGGATTGCCGCCGTGAACGAAGTCTGTGAAGGTTTGGAAGTCTACCTTGCAGACTTACCAGAGTGATTGGGCGAGGACTAAGTGTCCTTAGCGCAAGGTGAATAAGGTGAAGACACGGTCTCCTGAGTTAAATCTCAGCCTCCCTAACCAGACGTACAATTGTCACAGCAACTGGAACTGGTCCAACAAATCCCTGTCCTCCCAAAGCAACTGGTTCTATCTCTTACTTCTCTTACTTACAGTTTGTCTTCGTGAAGTCATTGCCTGCTTGCATTATCTGTTTGACTTCACTGTGTGACGACTTCTGCTGTTTGGCTTCATACTGTCTTCCTCCCTGATCCATACTATCTAGCTGCTAATAGTCTTCATACTTTCACTTCATTGAATACTTGACTATGACCTGTCTAGTGTAGTCTACCTTCCGCTGCATATCAATAGTTTCATTTCTGTTGTTTGTCTTCGAAACTCCCATGTTTTGAAGACTTTCATAAAAATCGCCTATTCACCCCCTCTCTAGTCGATAACTAGCACTTTCACCAAGAAAAAAAGCAGTCTATTCCTTTTTGTTTTTGACATCAAAAAGTTGTTTGTTCCTGTTATTTAGTCCCACCTCGCCTACGCGAGTGAGATCCCACCAGTTTATAAGCTTGCTCGCTGCAGCTAGAACCGTCCCTTTGGGGACACCTGATAGAATTGGAACGATACAAAGAAGATTAGCAAATTCACGAAATGGTCTAATTTTTTATTTGAGATTTGGCACGCCGGTCCCTGCCTTTATAGATGTGCCCCTACCTTCTTTCGGCGGCCTCATCTTCTCTTACAACAAGGCCCTTCTGCACTTTTTCTGGCTGCACCATACATGTTATTCAGTATTGCAGCTGTGACCATGAAATGCACAGTTTTATATATGTCAAATAGATCCCTGTATTTTATCTGCCCCATCTCATCTTTATCTACGTCCTAATAGAGCACCACTTGCAATTTGGCCCTTTTATTTTCTCAAATGGCATGTCTTGCTTGGTTGTACTCTTCGTCTCTTCTTGCAGTAGACCTTTATGTCCTCGCCGCCTTATGCTTTTGGTAGTTAGACCTCCAAATCTCAATCTCAATTGAAGTAATGGAATCTATGTGTCCTATAAATTTCTCTTCCAGTGACACACAATGTCAAGATTTTATTCTTATGCGTAAGAACATTGTACATGTTCTTTTGATTGAATTAGGTGCATATATATGTACATTAAGAAACAAAAACATTAATCACCTGGAGCATAAAGCCATTTTTTTCTACTGCAAAAATCGGCCCATGTCCTAATCAAGCAAGTTACTACAGATTACCACACCTAGTGTGATGTTTCGACATTTTCTATTACGTAAATGCAAATTGTGGACACAGGGATGGAACACGCAAGATCTTTAGCAGCAGTGCAAGAAAACCATCCTGAATAACATATACTAGAAGGATTGTGCGCGCTTTGCTGCGCCGCTGGTGTTGTTGGGTTTCTTAAAAAAATCACTATGTTTCAAAATATAAGGTGTATTACTTTTTTAAAAAGTCAAACCTTTTAAGTTTAATCAAATACATAGAGAAATATATCAAAATCCATAAATATCAAATCGGTATTTTTAGATTCGTCATGAAATGACTTTCCATGCATTTATGTTTAATATTGTGGATGTCGATCTTTTGTCTCTGAACTTGGTCAAAGTTAAAGAATTTTGACTTTCTAGAAAACTAATACCCCTTATATTTTGGAACTGATGGAACATTTGGTGTGGTGGATGGGGAAGATGATATAATGTTTTTTATTTTTATTTAGTGTGGTGGGTGGGGAAGATGATATAATGTTTTTTATTTTTATTTATCATGTGGTGCTTTGGTGGGACTTTCGTGGTGTTATTTGGTGTTATCCCGCAAAAAAGGTGTGATTTGGTGTTATCTACTAACCAACCTATATTTACATGGGGAAATTACTGTGTTGGTGTTCGCATTTCTATATTGGTGCTAAAATATCACATGGTGGCACTTCCTTTTTCTAGGGGGTGGAAGGGTGTGCGGGATTGATATGTTTTTATAGGCCTGTTGCTGCAGATTGATTTGAAAAATCATTGGCCCGGTCAAAATCATAAACCAAATCCAAAAAATTGAATGAAAGAGCTTCAAAATTAGGGAACATAATGAATTAAAAGAATTGAACAGGAGAGCTTGAGAAATCGTTGACCCAGTCAAAATTGAATGACCCAATTTTAAATTGAATACCTCAATTAATTGTGAGGCCTTAATAATTAGGAAGCATAGAATATAGTATAAAAGAATCAGATGAAAGAGTTTTGATAAACTGTTGATCCAGTCAAAATCAGGTGACCCAATTCTAATTGATGACCTCAATTGAATGTGGGCTCTTTAAAACTAGGGAGCTTAGTGTTATAGAGGATTAGACCCAATTTAACAAGTCTTCAAACAACCCAAATGCCACCATATCACACACACATTAAAGCTCATAACCAAAAACGAGCAAAAGAGGACGTAATACATTGAAAATAGAGTATACAGTGAAAACACAGATTACCCAGCCATACTCGATCTTTAGTAGCCATAATCACACGTAACATTTGTACATTTTTCTCAGTTCAAGTATTCTACCAAACAAACCCAACCCGAGGTCAAATATTTGACGGGCCAGCGTTCCCTCTTCACCAGCACCTATGTCACATCACCCGGCTTGTTATACTGGTATGACATCCATGTCTGAAGTGTCTTCACATCTCAAGACTAGTCCGTCAAGGTTCGATGGGAATAAGCACTTCCCCCAAAGGCAACCAGATGAGACAGGCTCCGATGGAGGTACTATCATCAACATGCTCCCGCTCTTTTGAACAACCCCCATCACACTCACAGTGCTGCCTTCCTTGATGTATCTGCAGGTATAGATAGAGTAAATCACAATGATTCACTAATATATTTTGGCATACATCTTCAGAAAAGAGTTAAATAATACCCTTCTTTTAGGCGCATTTTCCGACCATCACTTGAGAGGTTCCTTTCTCGTAGCCATCTTAGAAACTCAGGAGACATGTCCTTGTTGTCAGGATTGATGTCAATTACGACGGGTTCATCGACATATGGTGTCATCTGTGCACCACTTCCTGTTCTCACCAATGCTCGAAGCCCAGACTGAAAATCTGAAATGTAGAAATCTACCGCAAAGCGCTGCAATAGTTACAGGTGAAATGTCAAGGCCAGTTAGGAAGAAAGTAATATAATTGGATTGTAACATTTTTACTTTATACTGGGAAGTAATTCATTGTATTAATTTTTTTTTAAATAATTCTTTTAGGTACTTTTGAAAAAACAAAACTCACCTCTGCTGTCTGTAAACCCCAGGTAAACCGGCGATGCTTGGGGTTTGCAGTTTTTGAATCCCAGCCCCTATACTCATACAGCCTAGTTGAAGTGTACACACATCTTGGAATCCTTTGAAATGAGGACTCCAGTGGGAAATTTCCACACGTAACAACCTGCGATGTTTGGCATACTGATCATTACCAAACGGAAAGTACTGATAAAATAACAAGTTTTCTCAGAACAGAAAAGAATATGTTGTCAACCTGTAGATTAACATATGCAATCTGCAAAAAACTGAAAAAGAATTTATGCTACATGTGGAACTAAGTGATTATAAGAATCCAATTATAACTACCATACAATTTCTACCACGAATAGTAAACCGAAATACAGAAATTTGGTGATATATTGATATATTATGTGCTGGTATACAGGTCCAAAGCACATGTGACAGAAAGGAACATGAAAGGTAAGTAACTTGGAATATGATGGTACATGTATATTCATAAACCAAAACAAAAATCATCTAAAAGTAATACTCAACTATGTTCAGCTTAGTCTCATTAGCGCACATTGCAACAGAACGATCATAGGCTCAATGGAACAGGATGAATACTGACACTAAACAGAAATTTATCAGAGTGAAGATAATGACAATAAATCCAACAAGAACAGCAGCATTTCACATACCCCTGTAACCTTCACATACTCTCCACCTTTTGCAGTTCTGAGATCAGTATCAGGATAGCTATTGACAAACCCGAGCAGGCCTCTCCTGCCACTGAAAACATTTCAACACACAAGTGTGGCAACAGAACCAATCATTGCAACAACAACTATCAGCACAACCGCATTGTGAACAACAACAAGAATGAAGAGACCTATTGCAAAACCCCATCAGCAAGAGTGTGATCACTTACCAGAGTACCAACTTCGAAATGCTTCCCTTAACTGAGAAACTACTTTCGGTGGTGAGAGTAGTAACAGCCTGGTTGTGAGCAAGAGATGTAGCCTGCACCTTCATTGATGCAGCAGAATCAAGAGAGCCAGATACTTTTCTTCTTGGAGCACCAGACGAGTTCAGTGGCCCAGAAGAATGAGGGGCAGATGTGATAAGCCCAGTTGTAGGAAGCACTGGAGGCAGAGGGCCAGAATTCTGGCGACCCATTGGGGTCACACCTCCAGACTGGGGACCGGATGACCACTTTGCTTGTTCTCGATGCTTATTGAATGGTCCGGAGTTAGATTTTGCTCTTGCTGATCCTCCAGCACCAGGAAGTGAAGATGAAAGAGAACCAGAGTAGTTTGACCGGCCACCAGCATTAGAGACAGGTCCAGAGTTGGAAGCAGCACCCCCAAATAAAGTATTACTCGAAGGCGCATTGCCCAGAGGACCAGATTTTCTGGACTTGTCAGCATGGAGGTCAAACATCTTCCCAAACTCTCCAGATTTCTTCAAGTCACCATGAGTGTATGGCATCAAATTGGAGCCAATCGTTGGGGCTTTCTCCTTAGGTTGCTCAGGTCGGCCAGATACATACAGGCCATTGCTCAGCTGATGTGATGGAAATCTAGAACCCATGTTTTGAACCACCAGAATCAATTACGTATTATTATTCAACCAGCTCTAGTGTAATCAATTGAGGTCAATTTGAGTCTTGATGTGCACAACCATCCTTCTCATAGTACAACCTACACCTTGCATCAGCTCCTAAAAAAGGAGATGATAAATATATATTATAAAAACCATGGGTGTGAGGTACATTTTCGCATTATGTGACCAAGAGATAATCACGTTAGAACAAATAGAATGCAAATAAAGAAAAATCACTGATGGCGAGAACCACAATAATACTGATCAAGAATATCGACAGGATTTAAAATGAGTGGCACAATAGTACACCATAGTGGTTTGACTATAGTAGAACATGAGCTAATTACAAAAATGATGCATGGGACAGTACAATAAAAAACATACTAGAACAAGAACCAACTCTTCATAGAAAATTCAGTTTATCTATCATACATTTGTTTTTCCACTTTGAAGTTTATCATGGAGACCAAATAGAGTTGTTTTACTTTTTTTTTGGTCTTTGACAAATTCGAAAGAGGTAGTAGTAGTTCTCTCTCATCGTATAATTGTTTTGTTTATGGAAAATCGTCCCAGGTAATGACAGTTGATTAGATGGCACCAACCCAGTGGCGGAGGATGATCAAAGCGGAGGGGGGCAGTTATTAGATATAAAAACACACAATAAGCATGCAAAAAAGCCATATCTCTTTTATCACCCGCAACAAAACGATCCAGCTGAAGCTCCAACCTACATCTCTCTTATTATCAATCAATACAAGTTTGTAAGTCTGTAATGTGACCAAGTCTAGGCATCAACTAATGCATCAAAGTCTGTACTGTAACTCGTAAATTTTGAGTGATGAATTTCAGATACTTATAACTCATCGATTAGAAGGGCCGGCAGTCTAAGCAATAACCTGTAACCAGGGCGCAGGCGTCGGCGGCGTGCAGTAGGGCGTGGGTGCGCGGTACCGATCGAAGAGACGGCGAGGAGCAGGTCCAGTGCGTCAGCGGCGGGTGCACGGGCTGCCTCCGCCCGGCGTCGGTGGCGTGCGGCTCCAACCTAGAAAAGGGGAATTGAGGAGGAGGTCAGAGGAACCGACGAGTGCGTGGTCGTCAGTCGCTCAAATCAGGTCGGCAGACGGCAGCAGGTCGCCATGTCCATGGGGAATTGGAGATGGAGGCTGAAGGAGTCGAGGCACGGGGAATTACGGGGACGGAGGCCGGACGCGATCAATTTGAAGGAAACGGCAGGATCGGCGGCGGCGGCGCAGCCGGGCGTTACGTCCACTGCAGCGGCTGCGGCTGCGGAAGGTGGAGGTGGGGGGTGGCTGAGAGAGAAGATGGGCCAAAGCCCAGGTGGAAGAGAAGAGAAAGAAAGGAGGATGGGCTACAGCCCGTAGATAGGGACGGACGCTGGGCCGGGGAATTCGGCGTGGTTCAGTTGGGAACGTTTTTCCTCCAAATAACAAAAGTGCAGGGGAAAACCTTCCCCTAGGGCTTTGGCGGCGCTAGGGTTCCATACCTTCCTCCGGCGATCTACTGCCGGAGTCCACGTCATACCTGCCCGATGGCTGGGGTTCCGGCTACGGGGAGTCAACCTTTACATGCCGGAGTAAATCCGACGGATTGCATGAGGGATGTATCGCAAGATCGGGCGGCGCTCGAGGATGAGGAGAGGATGGCGGGCCTGCGTGCTGAGGACCAACCGGTCAACAGGAGATCAGAGCGGGCGGGGGCGGAAGAGGAAGTGGGCAGAGATCGAGGTCAACAAGGGGACGAACAGGAAGTTGAGGAGGGAAGAAGAGGAGGAAGGGTACTATGGACCCGAAGTTGATCTGGATGATCAGTTTGCCGGTATGAACTTGCATGGGGAAGAGATGGAAGACCTAGATTTCTCTGGTGAAGTAGATGAGCTGATCAAAGAGGTGCGTTGGCTGGGGATTTTTAGGGTTCATATGACTCGGCCCTTCGGGCACTCAGCGCTGCTGAATCAGATGCGCAATGCATGGGCAGCTGCGAAGGGGGTCACGTTCAATGTTAAAGGCCCAAATTTATTCCTTGTTCAGTGCCATTGTCTTGGGGATTGGAAGAGGATCATGGACGGGGGACCCTGGTGAAGGAAATATGCCCTAGAGGCAATAATAAAGTTATTATTTATTTCCTTATTTCATGATAAATGTTTATCATTCATGCTAGAATTGTATTAACCGGAAACATGATACATGTGTGAATGCATAGACAAAACAAGATGTCACTAGTATGCCTCTACTAGACTAGCTTGTTAATCAAAGATGGTTATGTTTCCTAACCATGAACAAAGGAGTTGTTATTTGATTAACGAGGTCACATCATTAGTAGAATGATCGATTGACATGACCCATTCCCTTAGCTTAGCACACGATCGCTTAGTATGTTGCTACTGCTTTTATCCATGACTTATACATGTTCCCGTAACTATGAGATTATGCAACTCCGTTTACGGAGGAACACTTTGGTGCTACCAAACGTCACAACGAATCGGGTGATTATAAAGGAGTACTACAGTGTCTCCAAAGGCGATGTTGGGTTGGCGTATTTCGAGATTAGGTTTTGTCACTCCGATAGTCGGAGAGGTATCTCTGGGCCCTCTCGGTAATGCACATCATGAAGCCTTGCAAGCACTACAACTAATGAGTTAGTTGTGAGATGATGTATTACGGAACGAGTAAAGAGACTTGCCGTAACGAGATTGAACTAGGTATTGGATACCGACGATCGAATCTCGGGCAAGTAACATACCGATGACAAAGGGAACAACGTATGTTGTTATGCGGTCGACCGACAAAGATCTTCGTAGAATATGTAGGAACCAATATGGGCATCCAGGTCCCGCTGTTGGTTATTGACCGTGAATGGTTCTAGGTCATGTCTACATTGTTCTCGAACCGTAGGGTCCGCACGCTTAAGGTTTCGATGACGGTTATTATGAGTTTATGTGTTTTGATGTACCGAAGGAGTTCGAGTCCCGGATGTGATCACGGACATGACGAGGAGTCTCGGAATGGTCGAGACATAAAGATTGATATATTGGAAGCCTATGTTTGGAGTTCGAATGGTTCGGCGTAAAACGGAATTTACCGAGTACCGGAGGTTACTGGAACCCCGGAGGTGAATGGGCCTCGATGGGCCTTGGTGGAAAGGAGAAGGGCAGCCCAAGGTGGCGCGCCTCCCCTTCCCTAGTCCTACTAGGACTAGGAGAAGGGCCGCCCCCCTCTCTCTCTTTCCCTCAGGAATCCTAGTCCAACTAGGATTGGGGAATCCTACCCGGAGGGAGTAGGACTCCTGTATGCGCCCCTTTGGCCGCCCCCTTCCCCGGCTCCTTTATATACGGGGCAGGGGGGCACCTTGGGACACACAAGTTGATCGTGAGATCGTTCCTTAGCCGTGTGCGTGCCCCTCCACCATATTCCACCTCGGTTATACCGTCGCAAGCTTAAGCGAAGCCCGCGCCGTGAAACATCAAGATCGTCCACCACGCCGTCGTCGACGGAACTCTCCCTCGACACTCGGCTGGATCGAGTACGAGGGACGCCATCGAGCTGCACGTGTGTCAAGAACTCGGGCGCCGAGTGTGGCGCCGGATCGGTCGGATCGCGAGGAGAACGCACGACTACTTCCTCTACGTTGTGATCGCTTCGCCGGGTCTACAAGGGTATGTGGACAACACTCTCCCTCTCGTTGCTATACATCACCATGATCTTGCGTGTGCGTAGGAAAATTTTTGAAATTACTACGTTCCCCAACAAGTGGCATCCGAGCCTAGGTTTTTCTATGGTTTGATGTTTTGCACGAGTAGAACACAAGTGAGTTGTGGGCGATACAAGTCATACTACCTACCAAAGATGTCATACTTTGGTTCAGCGGTATTGTGAGATGAAGCGCCTGCATCGACATTACGCCAGACGCTTACGCGAGACTGGTTTCACCGCCACGAGCACTCGTTGCTTAAAGGTGGTGGTGGGTGTCTGCTCTCTCACTTTAGTTGAACCGAGTGTGGCTACGCCGGTCCTTGAGAAGGTTAAACGGAGTCTATTTGACGAAGTATCGTTGTGGTTTTGATGCGAGGTGAGACTAGTTCTTGCTTAAGCCCGTAGCAGCCACGTAAAATTTGCAACAACAAAGTAGAGGACGTCTAACTTGTTTTTGCAGGGCATGTTGTGATGTGATATGGTCAAGACGTGATGCTATATTTTATTGTATGAGATGATCATGTTTTGTAACCGGTTATCGGCAATGGCAGGAGCCATATGGTTGTCGCTTATTGTATGCAATGCAATCGCCTGTAATGCTTTACTTTATCACTAAGCGGTAGCGATAGTCGTAGTAGCATAAGTTTGGCGAGACGACAACGATGCTGCGATGGAGATCAAGGTGTCGCGCGGTGGCGATGGTGATCATGGTGGTGCAACAAGATGGAGATCATGAAGCACAAGATGATGATGACCATATCATATCACTTATATTGATTTGCATGTGATGTTTATCCTTTTATGCATCTTATCTTGCTTTGATTGACGGTAGCATTATAAGATGATCTCTCACTAAATTATCAAGAAGTGTTCTCCCGGTATGCACCGTTGCCAAAGTTCGTCGTGCCCGGACACCACGTGATGATCGGGTGTGATAAGCTCACGTCCATCTACAACGGGTGCAAGCCAGTTTTGCACGCGAGAATACTCGGGTTATACTTGACGAGCCTAGCATATGCAGATATGGCCTCGGAACACGGAGACCGAAAGGTCGAGCGTGAATCATATAGTAGATATGATCAACATAAGATGTTCACCATTGAAAACTACTCCATTTCACGTGATGATCGGTTATGGTTTAGTTGATTTGGATCACGTGATCACTTAGATGACTAGAGATGTTTTTCTAAGTGGGAGTTCTTAAGTAATATGATTAATTGAACTTAAATTTATCATGAACTTAGTACTGATAGTATCTTGCTTGTTTATGTTTGATTGTAGATAGATGGCTCGTCTTTGTTGTTCCGTTGAATTTTAATGCGTTCCTTGAGAAAGCAAAGTTGAAAGATGATGGTAGCAATTACACGGATCGGGTCCGTAATTTGAGGATCATCCTCATTGCTGCACGTAAGAGCTACGTCTGGATGCACCGCTAGGTGCCGTGCTCGCTAATGCAACTGCAGATGTTATGAGCGTCTGGCGAGCAAAGCGATGACTACTCTATAGTTCGATGTGCCATGCTTTACGGCTTAGAACCGGGACTTCAACGACGTTTTGAACGTCATGGAGCATATGAGATGTTCCAGAGTTGAAGTTGATATTCCAACAGAATGCCCGGATTGAGAGATATGAAGTCTCCAATAAGTTCTATAGCTGCAAGATGGAGGAGAATAGTTACGTTAGTGAGCATATACTCGTAATGTCCGGGTACTACAATCACTTGACACAATTGGGAGTTAATCTTCCGGATGATTGTGTCATTGATGTAATTCTTCAATCACGCCACCAAGCTACAAAGGCTTCGTGATGAACTATAATATGCAAGGGTTAGTAAAGACTATACCGAGCTCTTCGCAATGCTAAAGGCTGCGGAGGTAGAAATCAAGAAGGAGCATCAAGTGTTGATGGTCAATAAGACCACTAGTTTCAAGAAGAAAGGCAAAGGGAAGAAGAAGGGAATCTCAAGAAGAACAGCAAGCAAGTTGTCGCTCAGAGAAGAAACCCAAGTCCGGCCCTAAACTGAAGGCGAGTGCTTCTCCGCAAGCGACCGTCCTGGAAGCGGAACTGCCCCAAGTATTTGGCGGATAAGAAGGATGGCAAGGTGAACAAAGGTATATGTGATATACATGTTATTGATGTGTACCTTACTAGAGCTCGTAGTAGCACTGGTATTTGATATCGGTTACATTGCTAATATTTGCAACTCAAACAGGACTACTGATTGCGAACTCGGCAAAGGACGAGGTGACGATGCGCGTGGGAAATGGTTCCAAAGTCGATGTGATCGCGGTCGGCACGCTACCTCTACATCTACCTTCGGATTAGTTTTAGACCTAAATAATTGTTATTTGGTGCTGCGTTGAGCATGAACATTATATCTGGATCTTGTTTGATGCGAGGCGGTTATTCATTTAAATCGAGAGAATAATGGTTGTTCTATTTATATGAGTAATATCTTTTATGGTCATGCACCCTTGAGGAATGGTCTATTTTGATGAATCTCGATAGTAGTGATACACATATTCATAATGTTGAAACCAAAAGATGCAGAGTTGATAATGATAGTGCAACTTATTTGTGGCATTGCCGTTTAGGTCATATCGTGTAAAGCGCATGAAGAAACTCCATCTTGATGGACTTTTGGAGTCACTTGATTATGAATCACTTGGCACTTGCGAACCGTGCCTCATGGGCAAGATGACTAGAACACCGTTCTCGGTACTATGGAGAGAGCAACAGATTTGTTGGAAATCATACATCTGAGATGTATGTGGTCCGATGAATATTGAGGCTCGTGGCGGATATCGTTATTTTCTCACCTTCACAGATGACTTAAGCGGATATGGGTATATCTACTTAATGAAACATAAGTCTGAAACGTTTGAAAAGTTCAAAGAATTTCAGAGTGAAGTTGAAAATCATCGTAACAAGAAAATTAAGTTTCTACGATCGATCGTGGAGGTGAATATTTGAGTTCGAGTTTGGTCTACATTTGAAACAATGCGGAATAGTTTCAAGCAACTTACGCCACCGGAACACCACAACGTAATGGTGTGTCCGAACGTCGAATCGTGACTTTACTAGATATGGTACGATCTATGATGTCTCTTACTGATTTACCGCTATCATTTTGGGGTTATGCTCTAGAGACAGCCGCATTCACACTGAATAGAACACCGTCGAAATCCGTTGAGACGACACCTTATGAACTGTGGTTTAGCAAGAAACCAAAGTTGTCGTTTCTTAAAGTTTGGGGATGCGATGCTTATGTGAAAAAGCTTCAACCGATAAGCTCGAACCCAAATCGAGAAATGTGTCTTCATAGGATACCCAAAGGAGGCAGTTGGGTACACCTTCTATCACAGATCCGAAGGCAAGACATTCGTTGCTAAGAATGGATCCTTTCTAGAGAAGGAGTTTCTCTCGAAAGAAGTGAGTGGGAGGAAAGTGGAACTTGATGAGGTAATAGTACCTTCTCCCTTACTTGAAAGTAGTTCGTCACAGAAACCAGTTTCTGAGACACCTACGCCAAGTAGTGAGGAAGTTGATGATGTTGATCATGAAACTTCAGATCAAGTTTCGCAGAACCTCGTAGATCAACCAGAGTAAGATCCGCACTGAGTGGTACGGTAATCCTGTTCGGAAGTCATGCTACTAGATCATGATGAACCTACGAACTATGAAGAAGCGATGGTGAGCCCAGATTCCATAAAATGGCTTGAGGCCATGAAATCGAGATGGGATCCATGTATGAAAACAAAGTGTGGACTTTGGTTGACTTGCCCGAGGGTAGGCAAGCAATAGAAAACAAGTGGATCTTCAAGAAGAAATGTGACGACGGTAATGTTATCGTCTATAAAGCTCGACTTGTCGCAAAAGGTTTTCGACAAGTTCAAGGGTTGACTACGATGAGACCTTCTCACCCGTAGCGATGCTTAAGTCCGTCCGAATCATGTTAGCAATTGCCGCATTTTATGATTATGAAATTTGGCAAATGGATGTAAAGACCGCCTTCTGAATGGATTTACGGAAGAAGAGTTGTATATGATGCAACGAAGGTTTTATCGATCCAAAGGAGCTAACAAAGTGTGCAAACTCCAGCGATCCATATATGGACTGGTGCAAGCATCTCGGAGTTGGAATAAGCGTTTTGATAGTGTGATCAAAGCATTTGGGTTTGTCTGGACTTTTGGAGAAGCCTGTATTTACAAGAAAGTGAGTGGGAGCTCTGTAGCATTTCGATTTTATATGTGGATGACATATTCTGATCGGAAATGATATAGAATTCTGGATAGCATAAAGGGATACTTGAATAAGAGTTTTTCAATGAAAGACCTCGGTGAAGCTGCTTACATATTGGGCATCAAGATCTATAGAGATAGATCAAGACGCTTAATTGGACTTTCACAAAGCACATACCTTGACAAAGTTTTGAAGAAGTTCAAAATGGATCAAGCAAAGAAAGGGTTCTTGCTGTGTTACAAGGTGTGAAGTTGAGTCGGACTCAATGCCGACCACCGCAGAAGATAGAGAGAAAATGAAAGATGTTCCTATGCTTCACCATAGGCTCTATCATGTATGCAATCTTGTGTACCGGACTGATGTGTGCCTTGCTATAAGCCTAGCAGGAGGTACCAAAGTAATCCAGAGTGGATCACGGACAGCGGTCAAGAACATCTGAAATACGAAAAGGACGAAGGATATGTTTCTCGTATATGGAGGTGACAAAGAGCTCATAAATGGCAGTTACGTTGATGCAAGCTTTGACACTGATCCGGACGATTCTAAATCGCAGACCGGATACGTATTTACACTAAACGGAGGAGCTGTCAGTTGGTGCAGTTCTAAACAAAGCGTCGTAGCGGGATCTACATGTGAAGCGGAATACATAGCTGCTTCGGAAGCAGCTAATGAAGGAGTCTGGATGAAGGAGTTCATATCCGATCTAGGTGTCATACCTAGTGCATCGGGTCCAATGAAAATCTTCTGTGACAATACTGGAGCAATTGCCTTAGCAAAGGAATCCAGATTTCACAAGAGGACCAAGCACATCAAGAGACGCTTCAATTCCATCCGGACTTAGTCGGACCGGAGACATAGAGATTTGCAAGATACATACGGATCTGAATGTTGCAGACCGTTGACTAAGCCTCTTCCACGAGCAAAACATGATCGGCACCAAGACTCCATGGGTGTTAGAATCATTTTGTGTAATCTAGATTATTGACTCTAGTGCAAGTGGGAGGCTCAAGGAAATATGCCCTAGAGGCAATAATAAAGTTATTATTTATTTCCTTATTTCATGATAAATGTTTATCATTCATGCTAGAATTGTATTAACCGGAAACATGATACATGTGTGAATGCATAGACAAAACAAGATGTCACTAGTATGCCTCTACTAGACTAGCTTGTTAATCAAAGATGGTTATGTTTCCTAACCATGAACAAAGGAGTTGTTATTTGATTAACGAGGTCACATCATTAGTAGAATGATCGATTGACATGACCCATTCCTTAGCTTAGCACACGATCGTTTAGTATGTTGCTCTGCTTTTATCCATGACTTATACATGTTCCCGTAACTATGAGATTATGCAACTCCGTTTACGGAGGAACACTTTGGTGCTACCAAACGTCACAACGTAATCGGGTGATTATAAAGGAGTACTACAGGTGTCTCCAAAGGCGATGTTGGGTTGGCGTATTTGAGATTAGGTTTTGTCACTCCGATAGTCGGAGAGGTATCTCTGGCCCTCTCGGTAATGCACATCATGAAGCCTTGCAAGCACTACAACTAATGAGTTAGTTGTGAGATGATGTATTACGGAACGAGTAAAGAGACTTGCCGGTAACGAGATTGAACTAGGTATTGGATACCGACGATCGAATCTCGGGCAAGTAACATACCGATGACAAAGGAACAACGTATGTTGTTATGCGGTCTCGACCGACAAAGATCTTCGTAGAATATGTAGGAACCAATATGGGCATCCAGGTCCCGCTGTTGGTTATTGACCGTGAATGGTTCTAGGTCATGTCTACATTGTTCTCGAACCGTAGGGTCCGCACGCTTAAGGTTTCGATGACGGTTATTATGAGTTTATGTGTTTTGATGTACGAAGGAGTTCGAGTCCGGATGTGATCACGGACATGACGAGGAGTCTCGGAATGGTCGAGACATAAAGATTGATATATTGGAAGCCTATGTTTGGAGTTCGAATGGTTCCGGTAAAACGGAATTTATCGGAGTACCGGAGGTTACGGAACCCCCGGAGGTGAATGGGCCTCGATGGGCCTTGGTGGAAAGGAGAAGGGCAGCCCAAGGTGGCGCGCCTCCCCCTTCCCTAGTCCTACTAGGACTAGGAGAAGGGCCGCCCCCTCTCTCTTTCCCTCAGGAATCCTAGTCCAACTAGGATTGGGGGAATCCTACTCGGAGAGGAGTAGGACTCTGTATGCGCCCCTTTGTCGCCGGCCCCTTCCCCTGGCTCCTTTATATACGGAGGCGGGGGGCACCTGGGACACACAAGTTGATCGTGAGATCGTTCCTTAGCCGTGTGCGGTGCCCCCTCCACCATATTCCACCTCGGTTATACCGTCATGAAGCTTAGGCGAAGCCCTGCACGGTGAAACATCAAGATCGTCACCACGCCGTCGTCTTGTGGAACTCTCCCTCGACACTCGGCTGGATCGAGTCTGAGGGACGTCATCGAGCTGTACGTGTGTCAAGAACTCGGGCGTCGAGTAACGGCGCCGGATCGGTCGGATCGCGAGGAGAACGTACGACTACTTCCTCTACGTTGTGATCGCTTCCGCTTCGGGTCTACAAGGGTATGTGGACAACACTCTCCCCTCTCGTTGCTATACATCACCATGATCTTGCGTGTGCGTAGGAAAATTTTTGAAATTACTACGTTCCCCAACACCTGGCTGTTCCGCAGGGCGCCGGTAGTTATTCAAGAGTATGATGAGTTCTCAGATGTTTCCCAGTATAAGCTGAACAAAATCCCAGTCTGGGAGAGAATCAAAGGTCTGTTGCCGGGGCTAACTGTGAAGAAGTCACTGGCAAAAAAGGTTGCCGCCAAGGTGGGAGGCCCACCAATCACGGTGGTAGTGAATGAGGGGGTGATAAACCCTAATAATACGCTGAGGGCAAGGGTGTATCTGGATGTCAATGACCCCCTTGTCCGGTTTGTGCCAATAACCCTAAAGGAGAGCAAGAGGTACCCAGTGGCCTACGAGAAACTCCCGGATTTCTGCTACCTATGCGGGCTGATGGGTCATATAGTGGAGGAGTGTGGAGATGGTGTGCACGATCCAAGAACATATGAATGGGGAGACTGGCTGCTCTGGGCACCGGAGCCGAACCCACAAGCTCAAACAGATCGGGAGGGAGGTGGTAGAGGTGGTGGTAGAGGAAGAGCAGGTGGAAGAGGAGACAGAGGAGGCAGGCAGGAAAGAAGTGACGGGGAGGGGGAAGAAACAGTAGAGGAAGAGAGTATATAGGAGAGGAGGATGCGAGCTATCAGCCAGGGCATCAGGGTATACTGGAGCGAAATATACGCAAGAGGCTGATCTCTCCTGATGGCACGTTAAACGTTAGAGGACAGCCCATCCCAAATCTTGCAAGCAGGGTCGCGGATACTGTCCTTTTACTGGAGGGAGGCTCAACATCAGCAGATAATGATGGAGTGCAGAAGACACCGGGAAAGGCACCGGTAGTGAAGAGAAGGAAGCAAGGGAATAAAGAAGACGTTCGACAGGACGAACATATGACGGAGGCGGCCTCCCGTGAGGAGGACCGCCGAGCGCAATGAATGCTTTGTGTTGGAACTGTCGCGGTTTGGGCAATCCCGCAACAGTTTGTGAAGTCCGTGATCTCACCGCAAAATTTGCCCCGGCCGTGTTGTGCTTAGTTGAAACTCAATTGTCGAGTGCACGGGTCGAGATTTTGGCTCAATCTTTTGGATATGATAGATCATTTGCAGTTAGTAGCTCGGGGAGGAGTGGAGGTCTTGTAATTTTCTGGAATGAATCAATAAAGTTAGAGGTTACTGGTTATTCGAAATACCACATAGATACTAATATTTCAGATCTTGCATCCTTGCCATGGAGGTTAACGTGTGTGTACGGGGAAGCACAGGTGGTGGAACGATATAGAACATGGGACATGTTGTGCTCTATTGCGGAATCTTCATCGCTACCTTGGGCAGTGATGGGAGATTTTAATGAGGTGCTACTTCAGACCAAACATGAAGGGGTGAATTTGAGAGGTCAAGGTCAGATGGAGGGTTTTAGGGACGCCCTGGATGTGTGTGGCTTGGTGGATTTAGGCCACAAAGGAAGATGGTGGACTTTTGAGAAGAGGGTTGCAGGAGGGACTTACACAAGAGTCCGTCTCGACCGAGTAGTAGCAGACGCAGAGTGGAGTTCATTTTTCCCACTCGCAGAAGTGAGTAACGAGACGGCGGCTTGTTCTGATCATGGGCCTATAGTGTTGAAGCTAATGGATGATGAGGATGAGAGGAGGAAGCCAAAGAGTTTCAAATATGAAGTAATGTGGGAGAGCCATCCAGAGTTACATTCTTTCATCGAAACAAGCTGGAATGGCAAACTGAAGGGCTTTTTGGCAGTGGAGGTAAGAGATAAACTTAAGGATCTCAGCGAAAATTTGTACACATGGGATAGGCATACCTTCGGTAATGTAAAGAAGGAGATCAAGCAACTAGCGAAGCAGCTGGAGGTTCTGAAGAACGTACCAGGTCGAACAGAACCAAGTCACCTAGAAATTAAGGTGGTTGACAGAATGGTCGAGCTATATCACAGGGAAGAGATGATGAGCAAGCAGCGGTCGCGAGTAGATTGGCTCACTTGTGGGGATAGCAATACAAAATATTTCCAGCAAAGAGCATCGATGCGACGGAGGAAAAACAAGATTACAGCCCTGGCTAGGCCGGATGGGCAACTAACGGAAGATGCAGAAGAGTTAGAGGGTATGACTAATGAGTTTTACAAAGGCCTATACACCTCAGAGGGATGCAACAATATGCAAGAGGTTTTGGACTCTGTTCTAGAGAAGGTGACGAATGATATGCGTGCACAATTGGACGCGGTGTATACGGAGAAGGAGGTAAAAACAGCACTTTATCAGATGTTTCCTATGAAGGCGCCGGGGCCCGACGGATTCCCGGCTCATTTCTTTCAGAAGCATTGGGGGGTTTGTGGAGAAGAGGTGACAAAGGCTGTGCTGGCGATAGTCGAGGGGAATGAAAGTGCTGATGGGATTAACCAGACGTATTTGGTCCTCATACCGAAGGTAAAAAATCCTTCTCATTTATCACAGTTCTGACCGATCAGCTTATGTAATGTTCTTTATAAGATAGCTTCTAAAGTTATCGCAAATCGCCTGAAGAACGTGCTCCCTGAGATCATTTCAGCAGAACAATCGGCCTTTGTTCCTAGCCGTTTAATTACAGATAACATCATCGTGGCTTATGAATGCTTGCATTTTATGAAACGCAACAAAGCTCTCAAAACAGGCACTGTGCTCTTAAATTGGACATGATGAAGGCATATGATAGGTTGGAGTGGGAATATTTAAGAGCTATCATGTTGAAACTAGGTTTTTCTCGGAGATGGGTTGATATTGTCATGAACTTGGTCACATCAGTCTCTTATTCAGTTTCGTTTAATGGAAAGAAGTTGGAGGAATTCAAACCTAGCAGAGGTATTCGTCAGGGAGATCCTATCTCCCCTTACCTGTTCTTATTGGCAGCGGAGGGCCTTTCAGGCCTATTGAAAAACTTAAGTGAGTCATCACAACTGGGGGGAATACAAGTGGCGCCACAAGCTCCACCTGTTAACCACTTGTTATTCGCAGATGACAGCCTGATGTTCTTTAAAGCAACCGGGGAGGGGGCGACCGAGGTGTCAAACCTGTTGGAAAACTATTGCCAGGCTTCACGTCAGAGGATTAACACAGCTAAGTCTTCAATCTTTTTCAGCAAGGGTTGCCCAACCACTATAAAAGATGAGATCAAAGTCATACTTAATGTTCCCAATGAATCCTTGAAGGAGAAGTACCTAGGATTGCCTTCTGATGTAGGCAATTCAAAAAATGGAGCATTTAAGTATTTGAAGGACAGGTTGTGGAGCAAGGTGAAGGGATGGATGGAAAAATGTTTGTCTTCACAAGGAAAGGAAGTCCTGGTGAAATCAGTGGCACAAGCAGTCCCAGTTTTTTCAATGGCATGCTTTAAGCTACCTAGGGGCCTTTGCGAACACCTAAACAAGTTAATAAGGCAATTTTGATGGGGAAGCAGAGAGGGCAGACGTAAGCTAGCTTCGGTGTCATGGAAATCTATGACTCAACCCAAATTCATGGGTGGGTTAGGGTTCCGGGATTTTGAGCTTTTCAACCTAGCTCTTTTGGCAAGACAGTCCTGGAGACTTTTACAGTGCCCAGATTCTTTGTGTGTGAGAATTATGAAGGCTGTTTATTATCCTCAAAGCACAATTTTGGAAGCTGAATTGGGGAACCGGCCATCACAGGTATGGCGAGCTATAGTGGAAGGAAGAGATGTCCTCAAGCAAGGGCTCATACGGAGAATAGGAGACGGATCAACAACGAGAATATGGGTGGATAACTGGATGCCGAAGAACGCTATCATGAGGCCGCTAGCGTGTCTTTCGGCCAACCCCCCAACATATGTACGTGAGTTAATTGATGCACACCATGCGGCATGGAATAGAGAAGCACTTGAGGCTAATTTTATTGCGTCGGACACCCTGGCTGTGTTGGCCATTCCGATCTGCACCAGACAAATGGATGATCATTGGGCATGGAACTTTGAGAGGAACGGAGTCTTTTCGGTAAGATCTGCTTACCGAATGCTGGCTGACACAAAGCGCAGAAGAGAGGAATGGCTTGAAGGAAGATCGGGGTCCTCAAATTTTGATGCGGACGCTAAATAATGGGAGTCACTATGGTATGTTAAAGTTCCGGGAAAAATACGTCATTTTATGTGGAGACTGGCAAAGCTATCGATCCCAACAGCGGATGTAAGACATGCAAGAAAAATGTCTGATGATGATAAATGTCAGCTCTGTGGAATGACAGATTCATGGCGACACTCACTTTTCGAGTGCTCTGTTGCTAGGTGCGTTTGGGCATTGGTTGATGAAGATATACTTAATTTTATTCAAGCGAACCCGGAGCCGAATGCTAAGATGTGGTTATTTACAGCCATAGATCATCTACCACATGATACCTTGATATTGTTGGCAGTTACTATGTGGGTGATTTGGTGAGCTCGCCGTCAGGCTATTCATGAGGGAAACTTACATAGCCCACATGCGACTCTTTCGTTCGTAAGGAGCTTTATTGCTAAACTTGCAACTGTCCAGGCCGGGGCGATCACGAGTGAAGCACAAGCAGCACCAAGATAGGGTGTCAGGCAAGGCTGGACAGCGCCCGATCATGGAGTTGTAAAGATCCAGGTAGATGGGGGAGTTGCTAGAAGCGGGGGAAGAGGTGCAGCTGCCACCATAGGAAGAAACCACGATGGTCTTTTTCTCGGGTCCTCAGCAATGGTGTTTGATGAGATTAACGATCCACCGATGTTAGAAGCGTTGGCCTGCCGCGAGGCTCTAGCCCTAGCTCAGGATCTTCATCTAGAGCAGATTATTGTTGCTTGTGATTGCAAAACTGTTGTGGAGGAAATCAAGAACGGGACTGAAGGGAGATACAACATGGTTATCAAGGAGATTCAACGACAAGCAAGACAATTCACACGATGCGACTTCGTCTTTGAAGGACGTAAGGGGAATGTTGATGCTCATAATCTAGTTAAATTTTGTACTTCCTTAGAACAAGGGCGCCATTTGTGGCTGGGAGTACCCCATGATCCCTTTGTTATTCCTGTAAACCGAAATACTAATCAATAAAGTTTGGTTTACCACTCAAAAAAAAAGTGCAGGGATGTTTAAAAAATTGTTTTTTTCTCTGAAAGTTGTTTCGAAATTTTCTATATTTGCATATTCGGAATAATCCCTCTGTTCCATAATGCAGTGTCTATATTCTTTTTGAAAAATCAACCTTTACAAAATTTGATCAAGTTTTTAGAAAAAATATTTACATCTAGAATATGAAATATGTATCATTAAATACATCATGACACGTAATTTCATCTCCACTACTCCCTCCTATCCAAATTATTTTTTTCTCAGATGGATATATTTAGCACTGAAATACATCTAGGTACATCGGTTTCAGCTATGGATCGGAGAGAATATTAAAAAGAAGTTGGTGCTTAAGTTCATCGGGTTTTTTTTGTTCGTCCTGCCCTTGGTGGATCGGCCGGGGCGACTGTTGTTGCGCATGCTCTCTAGAAGCCCACTTGGGGGTTGTGCTCGCCCGTGTCTAGTCCAGCCTGCGCCCAATAAGCCTACTTGGGCCGCGTAGTAATCAGTGAATAATTGGTGTGTTTGTATGGAATCAAACTAGCGAGTTCGTGGCATTTCCTAACGGGCGCCTTAAGCGCCCGTTTCTTCTGTTGCGGCAAACGGGCGCATACCCCTGCGCCAAGCTGGGCCGGCCCGCTTCCTTCTTATTCTTTCTGTTAAAAAACTGCAGCAAAAATCTTATTTGAGTTTGAGGGCTCGAACTAGCTATCTCTCGGTTTAAACAGCAGCGCACTAACCAACAGACCACCGTACCAATTATGTCCACTTAGTTATTTCGGCTCTTTTATTTACGTAGGGCGCGAGAGCCCACCAAACCAGCTTTCACTGCTCGCTGATTTCTGGGCGTTTTTTTTCTTTTATTTATGTTTCCTTTTTCTTTTTCTTTTCTCAGATTCCTTTTTTATTTTCTTAAAAATTCGAATTTTTAAATTCGTGAAATTTATGAAATTGAATGAACTTTTATCAAATCGATGAACTTTTTTTAAAATTCAATAAAAAAATTTCATATTCCATAATTTTTTAAAACGTGAACAATTATTGAGAACATGAACAAAAATTTATATACGACGAGCGATTTTCAAATATACACTGAACATTTTTTCGGTGTATGATGAACAATTTTTAACTACACAGCGAACATTTTTGTGATATACTTTGAAATAATTTAAAACATATTTATACATTTTTTTATGTAAGAAGAACCAATTTTATACATTGAACATTTTTGTATTATAATCTGAACAATTTTTAACTACACATTGAACAATTTTGTGATATGCGCTGAAAAACCATTTAAATACCCATTGAACATTTTTTGATGTACACTAAACAATTTAAAATTGTGAACAAAATTTGAAAAAGTGAATAAATTTAAAACTATGAGCACATTTTGAAATCACGAAAGAAAATGAAAAATACATTTTTTTTTAAATTCCATGAACTTTTTTCAAATTTGATGAACTTTTTCTAGATTTCAATGTAACTTTTTCTAGATTTCAACAAACTTCTTTCAAATTCGATAAATTTTTTTCAAATCTGATGAACCGGACGCTCGTTCTTATACTGTTTGCGCTTCAATAGTTCACTAAAGTTAAGTTGTTCTAGTGGTTAGGCATACTCGTACAGGAAGACATTGTCTCTAGTTCGAACCCTGAGAGCTCCACCTTTTTGCTGTTTATTCCGTTAATTTTCAACCAGCCGCGTCGGCCTTGTTGGGCCAGGCCCAGGTAGGCAGCGCGCGGGCGCCAGTAGGCGTTAAGGGTGCTAAAGGCGCGGCTTAGGAGCTCCCCGAGTTCGTATACTCGTTACCAACTCATGCGGTGCACAACGTCCAAGGCGTGCCTATATCTTGCCTTCAGCGAGTCTGGCTTCGGACTCACCGAAGGGGCGAGCGAGTTGGGCCGGCCCACGAGTACGGGAGGCCACAACCTATTTTTCCTGTTTCTTTTACATTTTCTGTTTTATTTTTTTTACTTTTGTTTATACTTTAAATTATTCTAAATATTTATTTGAAAAACACTCTTCAAAAAATATTTAAAAAATATTGAACAAGTATTTAAAAAATGTTGAACAAGTATTTGAGAAAATGTTGATCATGTATATAAAGATGTTGAACAAGTATTTTGAAAATGTTGAACAAGTATTTGAGAAAATGTTGATCATGTATATAAAAATGTTGAACAAGTATTTAAAAAATGTTGTTGACATATAAAAAAATATAGAATGAAAACCAAAAGAAACTAAGAGAACCAAAAAAAATGAAAAACGGAAAAGAAACAAAATAAAAATAAAGGAAAAATTTGAAGAAACAAATGCAAAAAATGAAAAAAAAAACGGAGAAGAAAAACGAAAAAAGACATGGAGAAAACTGAATAGAACAGAAGAAAAAAAATGGTGGAGAAAATCAGCTCTTTTACATTAAGTAGGTTGCGCCCTACAATACATCACGAACTCGACAAAAAGCGGAGTAGCGAGCCACTATCTCCTATTGAGGAGACCTAGGTTTGATCTGTTGTTGCACTTCATTTTCTCCCATTTCCTATGCTATTTTTACTAGCTGCGCGCGCGCGAATGGGCCGGCCCAATACGACATGATGGAGGGAAAACCTTCAGCGAGAGCAAACTACGGTCTTGCTTAAAGTGAGAAATAGTCGCCGCGCAACGCCCACCCTCTCCCGAAGGCGACAAGAGGGCAGCCCAACATCCGGCTTTAGATCTGGCGACTCCGCTCCCCCGCGGGCCTCGTGCTCATTGGGTGGTGATTAGAGTCACCGGATCTGCTGCACGGTTCGTTTTTTGCTTTAGTCTAGGTTAGATTCGTAGATAGGGTTTGCATGCCCGTCATGGCTTCTCCGACGGTGATGGCAGCGGCCGTCAATAAGGGTGCCTCAGATCTATCTCTCGCGCTTTTGGTCTTCAGAGAAATGGCTGATAGATCTGGGAGCTACAGTCTACTTGCGGGTCATGCGTGGCCAGCAAGATCTTAGTGGTAGGGCTCGCTTGGCGAGGCGGCGACGACATGCTAGCTCTTGTCCTTCGTCCTCCGGGCATGTCTCCATCTCACCGGTGTCTCCTCCAACACTGCTCGAGGGCCTAGGAGGATGCTTAGGGATGAATTGGCCGCTTCTGACTCCATCCTCGGATGGTGGCAGCATGGGCGGCCCTTGGGCCATGGTGGTCTCGTACAAGGGTTTGTGGAAGATGGTGAGCAGATCTGATCCTCTCCTTCAACGGCATTGAGCGGAGTCGGCGGATTTGCAATCCGATGAGTATGGGGATGTTCACCGGCCGACGTGCTATAGAGGCTCGACCTTGTCGTTCTGCGGCAGGCTGCTTAATCGGTTCACAATGTTGCTTCAACTATGGTGCTTCGGCGGATCTGGTTCATCGAGCTGCTTGTTTTTCCTATCTCCGGCGGTGCTTCAATGACGGCAGTGGTTGGGAACGAGGGAATATGACAATGGACCCAGTGATCTCTTAGGACTGAGTTTTTACTTTATTTCTTTGGAGGTCTTTTGTGCAATTGTATGAGGACACTTATGTTCTAGGTCCTTTCGGCGAATTTTGCGTGTACATGCACTCTATGCTTTTTGGAATAAACATGTAGTTATTCCTCAAGAAAATAGCTAATGCGCACAATGTCTTAATCTCGATAACAAAATGGACTAGCAAACTCTGGTAAACATATTCAGGTTGTATATTATATTTAAATCTTACCTCAGACGAATGATATATGGACCTAATTTGTGTCCAACCGGATGGACCTTTTCTTTTGAGATGGGACACCAAAATTCCGTTAAATATCTGGCTCAGCAAATGTGCTGGCACAACAAGCACGACGACTGTTGACATGTTCTCAGCCCATAGCTGCGTAGGTTCACGCAAACATGCACCAACCACCACCACTGCGTGTGCTAACTTATTACAATCACACAGACAATGACAAAAACTAATAGAATTAAAGTTGATGCAAATAAATAGGCTGGTCTCTCTGTAGATGACTCCTTCCGGCACGATCAAACTCATCACTTTGCAAAGCTTGTATAAAATTCTGGCCATCCGCTTCGAGCTGAATATTCACCATTCCCCAACCAGCAGCCGCATGCACCGCCTCCGCCCATGTCACGCTTGTCATGCGTCTTAGACAACCTACACTTGATCCCTTGACAAACCCATCGCTACCATGGACCATAAATCCCCATGTTCATTGCTACTTCTCAGGATGATATGCTCCATCAATGTCGATATTGAGTAAGTCACCTTCCGATCGTTTCCAATGCATAGAAATGTTTTTCTCTTTCCTCATACTGGTTTTTGTACTCAATTGCAGAGATTTTGTCACCCACCTGGTCGCCTACATGTCAACACTCTCTATCAAGAGGCTAGCTTCCCCTTTATTAATTTTGTTTCTCCAATTCCACTAGTTCCTCAACATGCAACACGCCTTCACCTATTACTCCATCCTTGATTTCTACTACACAATTTTGTTTTTGTAGACTTTGTTCGGCCTCCAAGCGCAGAGTTTTGTAAGACAACAAGAAATTGTCCTCAAATGGATAATCTAAGATTTATCAACCTGTGGAGGTGATGATATATGCGTAATATGGATGATAGAAGTAGATACGGACAACTGGATAACAAGTAACAAAAGTAAATAAAATTATGTTTCAATGCTTGGAAACAAGGCCTAGGGTTAATGCTTCCTCTAGTGTCAATTCTCAACACCATTAACATAGTTAAACAACGTGATATGCCCCCAAAAATTAAGGTAAAGAAACACTCCAAAGTTTCTGTTTTATCGGAGAAAGTAGGATGAAATAACGTAGGTGCGCTTAACAGCAAATCGTTGTCCAATCTTAATATATTGAACCATCCAAGTGTCTCATGAATAGTCCCAAAAATTGTACTACAACGAAAGCATATTATGCTATGGTTCAACCTTTTATGCATATAATACCCCAGTGTCACCATGGGTATCTGCATGTTATACTAGACATTCATCATATAATCTCAATTCCAAATTATTCAATCCAACATAAAGAATTTTCAAAGATCAAGACATCCACGACAAAAATAATAGAGGGGGAAACATCATAAGATCCAACTTTTTTAACAAGCCCATTATACAATCAAGATCAGAAACTTTTAAGAAGATGGGAGAGAGAGAGATTGAACACATAGCAACTAGTACATACCATCAACACCGAGGATGAACTGCTCACACATCACCATGAGGAGAGAGAGAGAGAGAGAGAGAGAGAGAGAGAGAGAGAGAGAATTGTTGGTGATGGTGATGGAGATGGCGAAGATGTCATCGACGATGTTCCGGCGCCACCAGCAAAGAGGGGGAAAGGTCCCCTCCTTGTTCTTATTCCTTGGCCCTTCGGAGGGAGAGGAGCTCTCCCCTAGATTGGATCTCTGTTTTCTGTCTCATCATTCCTTAAATAGGCAGAGTTTTGTAACTCCGATCGGGCTGAAATTTTAAATTAATTTTATTATCCGTGACCTTTCTTGCAGTAAAAGTAGAGCCCCAGACAGCCAACACATGCCCCATGCGCCGTTCTCCCTCATGAGGGCGTTGTTGTGGAGCTTAGGTGTGCTAGGGCATAGTTTGGTGTTGTGTTCAGGTCTTCCTTTTTTTTCTTTTTGGTTGCGCAGAGTTCTGCGTTTGCCAGTTATCTTGGGATCAGCTTTGTAAGAGGGCCACCTCTCCACCTTGTATCATTCGGCCGTGTACCTTGTTCGGTTGTGGCTCTATATATAAAGTGGCGCGAAAGCCTGTTTCGAGTAATATTCATGCCTCGCATCGCCTTCTTCATCCATAAAGAGGTAGGAACCTGTGCCCAACTATTGTCATATCTATGCTGACCTTTTCAGTGGCAACATGCAAAGCATTTCCACTGTGGCCTTAGCGATCATTTCTCCTGTTTCATGACTCTTGCTACAAATAAGAACATGTATGATCGTAAAGGCACCATAATAGTGAGGACACACTCAATTTTAAAGCTACTATAACAATGCTAAAAAGAAATAGCAAAACCGATAGAGATCGATAATTTTTTTGATTTTAATTTGTGCACAATTATCAGAGGAACACCAGCGATCAATAGGAAGCAAAGTAACAATATACATAGCAATGCCTTGTAGTTAGGGGAGTGGTGCATAGGAAATAAGTACATGTCCTATGTAGAATGCAAGCTAGAAAAACATCAGTAGTGTAGATCATATTAAGGGACTAAAAACTGCAATTCATGCACGATAAATGTATATTATGAATCAAAACAAAAGTGCAAATTCAGAAATAAGTTCGCTTGCAATTGACTGACCGTTCCACCTGAATTCAACCAAACTTCGTTGACGGAAACAGGGCATATTATCTTCATCAACTTTATGTCCACAAAGTGCCAGAAAAGATGCAAGAAGAATGACCTGCTCATAAGTCAATTAATTTCTGAAATTCTCAAATGGCAAGCCAATAATAATTGTGGATACAACCAGCTGACTTCATTGATATGAATTTAATTTTCCAAAAAAATTGACGAAGCAATGCTATTAAATACCACCATCCATCTTACTGCTGATGTTACAAATTGTAAGACTCATCTCCCTGTTAATCACACAAACCATGCCAGGCTATCTGTCATCAACATGCCCTGCTGTATGCAATAATGAAAAAGAACTCACATAGTCATCCCAATGTTTTTTTCTACTGTATCCATGGAAATGAAAATCCACTCAGTGGTTAAAGGGACAAATTTTGATCTGCTGTAAGAGGATACATCGTGATCAACATATCTTTCCACAGGTACTCAATCCCACCTGAATTTCCAGTAGTTGAATTTGTGCTCGACTGACTTATGTTTGGCTGCCTGCAGAGACTGTTTAGTATACAACAGAGTATTTAGTTATGAATGAGGTTGTAACTTTACCATATGCACAGTCAAATGTATTCAAGCTCCAATGTTACTTTCATAATCACGCTAGGCTTAATTTTTATCTTATGGACGTTCGCGGACGCCTACATGCCTACTTGCTTACAAAGGAGAACCGGTGCATACATGGTGTCAGGTGAATGTCACTATTATTTGCGGCAAAAAAACATGAGAACTTAGGTAAAGCATGCAACTTACACACATAGCCACTTATACTAGTACAAATCAAGCAATATAAGGGTGCAGGGCCCGGTGCATTGACCCCACGATAGTTGCTTAAACCTAAATTAACTACATTGTGCTACCTTTATATGAAACTGTTTGAGCTGGCTGAGTTATGCAAATCTCCAATTAGTTAGCTTGTGTGAGTGATAACAAAGAACAATGAATGTCAAAAACATTAAAAGAATTATGCATCTACTCCCTCCGTTCGGAATTACTTGTCTCAGAAATGGATGTATCTAGACATATTTTAGTTCTACATACATCCATTTCCGAGACAAGTAATTCCGAACGGAGGGAGTACTTGCGCACCAGAGGGAAACTAACGCTCGCTAACCAGTTGAGTCCATTTTACTTTGTGTTACAACATGGAAAAGACATGGTATTATACAAGCTTTTGAGATTTACACTAGGAATTTCAGAAAATCTTAAGGAACCAAGCCCATTATTCTAACAGTTCTGGCGCTCAACACATTTACTGGAGTATTTATCAAGGAACACATTGTTACTCACTGCGAGGAGGGAATCGGAACTCGAAAGATTGATCAGAGGAACTACGAGAGAGCTGAAGATAACTTTTTTTTTTTTTTGAGGGGGAGAGCTGAAGATAACTGCCCTCTGGGCTCTGGCTCTCACTGACCTGGGCTACGTAGTGAGATGCAGCCCACGTGAGTTCAGCAACGGTCTCGCGCTGGGCTTTTAGGCCCGCATGATCGGGCTTTGTCGGCTGGTCGACGTGCGCGCGGCTGGGCAGAGCAACGCAGCAGTTCTACTTCCTTTAGTCCCACCTCGCCTGTTCAATAGAACTCTGACCGGTTTATAAGCTAGCTCGCTACAGCAGACTTGTCCCTTCGGGGACATCCGATAAAATTGAAACGATACAGAGAAGATTAGCATGGCCCCTGCGCAAGGATGACACGCACAAATCGAGAAATGGTCCAAATTTTTTTGAGATTTTCCGCGCCGGTCCCTGGCTGCTACTTTCTCTATTACAGTCGTGCCCCTGGAGCCTTCTCTCAATATCGCAGCATGGCCCCTGAAATTCTCTGTTTCTAACACGTAGACCCTTCTACTTTCATCTGCGGCCTCATCATCTGTACATTGAAATCCTAATGGAGGATTTGGTCTTTTCTTTTCTCTATCTATGGCACTTGTTGGCTGCCCTCTTTAGAACGTTTACGGTAATTAAACCCCAAACTTTCAATCTCGACTGTGGTACAGGATTAGGACTCGCTTACAATTTGGTCCTCTCTTTTCACTATAGCACTTGTTGGCTGCCCCTCTTCAGAACGTTTTCAGTAATTAGACCCCAAACTCTCAATCTCACCTGAGGTGCAGGATCTGCATCCTCAAAGTCACTCTCCCAAAGACAACACACCACACCCACAGAAGAAACACAAAGAGAATTATCTTTCTGATGCAAAACCCATATTCTAGTTAATCAAGTGTCACAGATAGTGTAGTAATGTATTGACATTTTCTATCACATACAAACACAATGTGGACACAGAAATATAACATGCAAGATCTTTAGCTGTAGTGCAGGAAATACGTATATCCTAAATTAAACCGTCAGTGTGATATCTAGAAGTCAGATAACAAACGCCATGATCACAGCAGAGTTCATGTAATCATGGCTTTGTTGTTGGAATCTGCAAATGTAAACCCTCCCTAAGCCAAAAAGAAAAGCAGAAAAAAGAGCCAGCGTAACAAGTTAGTACTCCCTTCTATTCATAAATTTAAGACGTTTTGACACAACTTCTTATATTTAGAAGCAGAGGTAGTGCCGTATATATAGATAGGGAGAAGGAACAGATCTGGCAGCAGAAGAACAAGCAGGCTGCAGCAGTGTGCCATTTGCACTGCCGATACTTTGGTCTATAGAAAATTGCATATACTTTAAAGATGAAACGCATTTCAGACTCTCGGAGGCATGACAAAAAATGATATCATTCCTTCAGTATACAATTGCCAGGTACAGAAAACATTCCTTCCGTACACTACTACAGAACAGTAAACTAAAACCTGCAGGTTAAACATGAGATTCAGCCACTCGGGTAAACACAACGTATCACGATTCAAAGTACATTCAGGAAAGCACCGCGGTTCCTATCGTCAATTCCATGTATCCATTTGTCCTGGGCACAGTGCCGGTCCTGGAGTTTGGAAGGCCCCAGGGCGAATTCAATGAATGGGCCCAGCGGCGACAATGGAGGAATATTTTAATTTCACATATTGATAAATAAATTCTTGCAAAGCTATAGTAAACAATGATAAGTTTTCCTGGTGTAATATAAGATGAAGTGTCTTAGTTCAAGTCTAAATCAAATTTCATAGAAATTACATACATATATAGCAAAAAAAGAACTGACATGCTAACTAACCTCCACGCCTACAATAATCATGAGATCCAATTAACTTATTTGTTCGTTTCCACTTTCTTCTTTTTATCAGAACCATATAAATATTATTTGGGCAACATGTCTGCAAGAAAAAGAGCAAAGTCAGCTATACATTGCAGTAAAATTAGTGAAATCCCATGCTCTTTAGCCATCGAAATCTAATCTCAGGGACACCTTGAGTCGAGGACCAAGTTGGCAAGACTAATGACAAACTCTATTATTGTAAGAAGAACAACATAAATTTATCAAAGTGTAAGATTGAGCTGGCTAAGAGAAATTCGTTAGAGATTTACCTCTGCTATTCCTTGCAAACGCCCTAGCATCCGGCAGCCGCTACCATAGAGAATCGGTCGCTCGATCGCCGATATATGTGAGCGTACGACGGCATACCATTTTTCTCTGAGGGGTTAGAATTTTTTTTTTTTTGAGCGGGCGCTGGCGTGCAAATCGGAGGAGGCAAAGAGCCGCTCGCCCTGTGCAGCCGTGCCCAATTATCGCTACATCTTAGCCTGTAGTCGTGCGTTTCGGCATCTTAGCACTTGGGCTTTTGTTAGATGATGGGCCTCCCCTGCGTACAGGCTTTTTCTTCTATAGACTGCAGCACTAAGGGTAGGGGCCCCTAGTTTGGCTGGGCCCCGGGCCGTCGCCCCTGCTGCCCTGGCCCAGGGCCGGCCCTGCCTGGGCACAAAGCTCTGGGCCTCCACGGCACAAAGGATAAAATCCTCATCAACAGACGCTGAGTGTAGCAAAGAATAAGTCTGAATGTAACAGTCTTGAAGAGAGGAATTATAGCATCAGGATTGCAGTTCAAGCCCGTGCCTATTAAAACCTGCACCATTACCAGAAAGCTCTCGGACTGCCTTCATATCATCTTCGTTGCCCCAAAGTGACATATAAACCCAATTCAACAAGTCTTCAGACAGCCCAGATGCCATCATATTCATATCACAAGTATTCAGAGCTCGTGAGCGAAAAAATTGCAAAAGAGGACGTAATACATTGGAAAAAAGACTATACAGCCAAACACAGGTTAACTCGATCGATCTTTAGTAACCATAATCACACGTAACATTTGTACATTTTTCTCAGTTCTACTAGTACTACCAAACAAACCCAACCCGAGGTGAAAATAAAATCAAAGGGGTCCGTCCATACAGTGAAATTCGGGAGGTTAGCGGGGAAAATACGAGACGGGACCCGCTGCCGTACCGTACGGGACCGTTCCAGGAATGATTGATTGTGTGGTGATCACGGGTTCTTCGGAAGGTGGAGAAAATCATGGGGGAGAGGAGAGGAGCTCCTGTTACGATCCTCCCCTTTTACTTGGGTCCGGGAACGAGCATGAGCTGGTGCGTTCATTCCCTTGTTCTCATCTTCTGGTGGGTGTCGATTCCCACATGGGCTCGCTGCAAATAACACACGCTGGTAAAATTTCCAGCTGAAAATAACACCCGAAAGAGAGATTGCCCGGCCTTGCATGATGCATGGTACGTAGGTCGATTCAGAGCCATTCCTCAATTTTCTACTGTGTGTCGACATGATCCGCCGCACCGTGTAAGGCTGGTTGTAATGGGGAGTATCATATACTAGTATCATGCATATGATACTAGTGTATGATACTACCTCCCTAATGCATAGTATCATATATTAGTATCATATGTAGTACTCTATTTATTGCCATGCATGACACAAAGTAGCATAGCATTTAATATGATACGGTATCATGATATGATACTACACCCTCTCTTTCTTCATTTAATGCTACGACACCTCATCAAAATTGCCTAGTTGGCATGCATGATACTAGCTATGATACTACCATTACAACCAGCCTAAAATGTTGTTGCTGATATCCAGGGCAACTTGCCGATCCAGGCCCGGGGACCAGGGAGGTCCCCGGCTCTGGCTGGATGGCCAATCAATGAAGCTGGCCAAGATCGGAGGACGGGTCGCCTGATGAACCTGAACCACATGCGATGAAAATGAGATGCGTTGCTTCTGCCAACAACACGCGCGTATTTTTATATTGGTTTCGTGGTGCGACGCTCGGGGCCGCCTTGAGAATGATCGTCGGAACTCCTGTTGTGATCTGCTTCTCAGCTGACATTCTGAAGGCGAATGACGGACTGCACCTGCTCTGCTCTGCTCTGCTTGTTCGGCTCCTCCCCGTAGGTAGATTCTCACTGAGTTGTTTCATCAAAAACAAAATACTCTCTCCCAACTTGTGCCTCTGGTTTAACATTACTGTACACACTGGTGAAATTGCCTGCTGAAAGCCCCAAGGATCGCTTGACATTGCCGGCTGCACGCGCTGACCTGAAGCTTAAAGCAAGCAGTAGGTTCATCAATACACCGCCGGTTTCAGCAGCTGCTAGCTCTTTACTAGTACCAGCCAACCAGCCAGCATCCCATCTCAGACTTATTCATTAGAGGTCAAAATGTTGGGGATACATTGCTGCCAACAGCTAGAGAATACAACTAATTTCTCAAAAAAAAAACTAGAGAATACAACTGAACTCAACACAATCTAACTCTGTGGACAAACTCAACACGATGATGTCCCGCAAAAGAAAAAAGAGTAGGACGGGGAGGAAGAAAAAACAACACTATGCTCCGTTTCTCTACCGATTTGGGCCACGTAATGAGATGCAGCCCGCGTGAGGTCTACTGCGAGGCTGCTTGCCGCTGGGCTTTTAGGCCCACGGATGGCTCACGCGCTCGCGGGAGCGGCCGGGGAGAGCAAAACAGAGCAGTCTAGGATTGTTTAGTCCCACCTCGCCTACATGAGTGAGCTACGACCGGTTTATAAGCTCGCTCACTGCAGCAGACTTGTCCCTTCGGGGACATCTGATAAAATTGGAACGATACAGAGAAGATTAGCATGGCCCCTGCGCAAGGATGACACGCACAAATCGAGAAATGGTCCAAATTTTTTTGAGATTTCGCGCGGCGGTCCCTGGCCCTATTTTTTCTCTTACAGGTATGCCCCTGGAACCATGAACCTTCTGTCGGTGGCCTCGTCTTCTCTTACAACAAGGCCCTTCTGTTCCCCTGTAGTTGTTTCAGGCACACCATATCCACTATACAATATTGCAGCTGAGCCCAAGAAATCCTCTGTTTTATGACATATTGATCCTCTAGTTTTACTTTATCATCCCCTTTTCATCTCTGCAACCAAGTCTAAAATGGATAATCACTTACAATTTGTCCTTATTTTTCAAACAAGACACGGGCAGATCGGCTGCCTTCTACATTTCCTAGTAAAGCGTGTCTTCACCACCTTATGTTTTGGGTAATTAAACCCCTAAATAATTCTCAATCTCAACAGAAGTAAAGAAATCTATGCATCCTGTAAATTTCTCTTCCAATGGCATAGACAAGGTTCAGACATCTTTTTACACAGAAGGTGATACCTATTATTTTTTACTGAATTAGATGCACACGCTACAATAAAAGGGCAGCCCGGTGCATGTAGCTCCCGCTTGCGCAGGGTCGGGGAAGGGTCCGACCACTTTGGGTCTATAGTACGCAGCCTTTCCCTACATTTCTGTAAGAGGCTGTTTCCAGGACTTGAACCCGTGACCTCATGGTCACAAGACAGCTTGAACCCGTGACCTCATGCACACGCTACAATGAAGAATAAAAACCCCATATCCTAATTAAGCAAGTTACATATTATCACAGCCAGTGTAATGTATTTGACATTTTTAATTACATACAAAAGCAATGTGGACACAGAAATGTGACAGGTAACATCTTTAACAGCAGTGCAAGAAATATTCAACCTACATAACATATAAACCCAATTCAACCGAGTCTTCAAACAGCCCAAAAGACATCATGGGTGAAATGGACCAACAACATGGTTACATAAAAGTAACAGCAACAATATATTTAGGCTTTAACAGCAGTGCAAGAAGTTCATCCTAAATAACACATAAACCCGATTCAACATGTCTTCAAACAGCCCAAAAGCAATCATATTACACAAGTATTGAGAGCTCGTAACCGAAAAAACAGGAGCGAAGGAGGACAAAACACATTGAAAAAGGACTATACAGCCAAACACAGATTAAGCAGCAGCCATACTCCATCTTTACTAGCCTTAATCACACCTAACATTTGTACATTTTTCTCAGTTCTAATACTCTACCAATCAAACCCAACCCGAGGTCAAAAGATTCGACAGGCCAACGTTCCCTCTTCAACAGCAGCTATTCCACACCACGGCAATCATCAGCTTGCTATACTGGTATGACATCCATGTCTGAAGTATCTTCACATCTCACGACCAGTCCTTCAAGGTTTGCTGGGAAGAAACAACTCCCCCACTGGCAACCAGATGAGATGGGCTCTGATGGAGGTACTATCATCAGCACGCTCTCATTCTTTTGAACGACACCCATCACGCTCACAGTGCTGCCTTCTTTGATGTATCTGCAGGTACAAGATAGAGTTGAACACAATTATTCACTTGTATCTTTTTGGCGCACATCTTCGGAATAGAGGTAAACATCTCTAGTTATGCAGCAATGCTAGCCTTCTAGGTGGAAAGCAACATGAAGAAAATAATACCCTTCTTTTAGGCGCATTTTCCGACCATCACTTGAGAGATTCCTTTCTCGTAGCCATCTTAGAAATTCAGGAGACATGTCCTTGTTCTCAGGATTGACGTCAATTACTACTGATTCATCGACATATGGTGTCACCCGTGCACCGCTTCCTGTTCTCACCAATGCTCTAAGCCCAGACTGAAAATCTGAAATGTAGAAATCGACCGCATGTCGCTGCAATAGTTACAGGCGAAATGTCAAGGTCAGTTCGGAAGAAAGTAATATAACTGCATTAATACAGTTTTCCAACACATCTTTTTACTGGGGAATAACTCATTGTATCAATTTATTTTAAGCATCATTTTTCTAGGCACTCATGAAAAAACAAAACTCACCTCTGCTGTCCGTAATCCCCAGGTAAAACGGCGATGCTTGGGGTTTGCAGTTTTTGAATCCCAGCCCCTATACTCATACAGCCTAGTTGAAGTGTACACACATCTTGGAATCCTTTGAAATGAGGACTCCAGGGGGAAATTTCCACACGTAACAACCTGTGATGTTTGGCATGCTGATCATTACTGAATGGTAACTGATAAGGGAACAAGTTTTCTTAGAACAAAAAAGAATATGTTGTCAACTTGTAGATTAATGTACGCAATCTCCAAAAACTGACAAGGAGTTTATGCTACATGTGGAACTAAGTGACTAAATGAATTCAATTATAACAACCATGCAAATTATACCATGAATAGTACAACGAAATACAGAAGTTTGGTGATATATTGGTATATTATGTGCTGACTTGGACTCTGATAGTACTCAACTATGTAAAGGCTAGTGTCATTAGGGCGCATTGCAACAGATGAGCATATGCTCAGTAGAACAGGATGAATACTGACGCTAAACAGCAATTTATGAGAGTGACGATAAGGGCAATAAATCCAACAGGATCAGAAGCATTTCACATACCCCTGTAACCTTCACATACTCTCCATCCTTTGCAGTTCTGAGATCAGTATCAGGACAGCTATTGACAAACCTGAGCACGCCTCTCCTGCCCCGCCAAACATTCCAAGACACAAGTGCAGCAACAGAACCAATCATTGCAACAACAACTATCAGCACAATTGCATTGTGAACGGCAATAAGAATGAAGAGACCTACTGCAAACCCGAACAGCAAGAGTGTGATCACTAGCCAGAATACCCACTTTGAAATGCTTCCCATAACTGAGAAACCACCTTCACTGGTGAGCGTAGTAACAGCCTGGTTGTGAGCAAGCGATGTGGCCCGCGCCTTCATCGATGCAGCAGGATCAAGAGATCCAGATACTTTCCTTCTTGGGGCACCAGACGAATTCAGTGGTCCAGAAGTAACAGGGCCAGATGTGATAAGCCCAGTTGTAGGAAGCATTGGAGGGAGAGGGCCGGAATTCTGGCGAGCCATTGGGGTCACACCTCCAGACTGGGGACCAGATGACCGCTTTACTGGTTCTCCATGCTTATTGAGTGGTCCAGAGTTAGATTTTGCTCTTGCTGATCCTCCGGCGCCAGGAACTGAAGATGAAAGAGAACCAGAGTAGTTTGACCGACCACCAGCATTAGACACAGGTCCAGAGTTGGAAGCAGCACCACCAAATGAAGGATTTCTGGAAGGCGCACTGCCTAGAGGACCAGATTTTCTAGATCTTTCAGCATGGAGCTCAAACATCTTCCCAAGCTCTCCAGATTTCTTGGTGTCACCACCAGTGTATGGCATCACATTGGATCCAAAGGTCGGGGCCTTCTCCTTAGGTTGCTCAGGTCGGCCAGATACATAAAGGCCACTGCTCAGCTGATGTGATGGAAATCTAGAACCCATTTTTCTGAACCACCAAAATCAAGATACTATTATTCAACCAGCTGTAGTGTAATCAAGCGAAACTAATTTGAGTCTTGATGTGCACAGCTGTCCTTCTCACATAGTACAACCTATACTTGAATCAGCTCCTGAAAAAGGACATAATAATATATAAATAGCCGATGCATGTGAAGTACATTTTGCCAATATGTGACCAAGAGATAATCACTTTAGAACACATAGCATGCAGATAAAGAAACAATTTGATGTTAGTAACGACCACAATAATACTGATCATATACAGGATTTTAAATGAATAGCTTTTACATCAGAGTGGGTTAACTATAGTAAAACATGAGCTAATTAGAAAATTGATGCATGGGACAAAAAAATAAAAACATTCTAGAATAAGAACCAACTCTTCAAAGAAAATTTAGCATGTCATACATTTGTGTTTCCACTTTGAAGTTTATTCTGATGACTTAACAAGGCAACAGCTTATGCTAAGCATATTTACTAATTTGTCAGACTTCTTTTGGTCTGACACTTAAAAACTTGCACATCATGAAAAGACAATGCAATCAAGCAGTTCCTTCATGTATGACTCAAAGGGAGAGGGCACCAGTGACAGGAGCAATGGCATGGTGCGGCAGGCTATGAGGGCTAGGTGAGGGACGAGTGGCGGCGATGGAGCAGTGAAGGGCAGGCACTAAGGGTCCACGGCGAGGTGAAGAATGCTGCGGAATTGATTGGGGTAGAAAGAATGGCTTGGGTTAATTTTAGGAGAGCGGAAATTTTACTTTTCAGACGCACGCCAATTATTGGCCACCTTGCTTTTCAGCTAGCACACACATGCATATGGTTTATTTAGCTGGCATTTATGTGTCTTGCAATTATAGATGCCACTGATGCTACAGATTTTACCTGGCACTTACCAAAAATGCCTTTGTTTCATTACTGTGCGGGCACATTATATGTGTACGCTGGCACATACGAAATGCCTTAAGATTTTCAGATATTTATAAGTGCAGCATATAAGTGTATGATGGCACATTTCGTGCTTTCCTATTAGGTGACCCTAATAATAGGCTGGTATGAGAGCCTGTTGTAACGACGGCTGGAATCTTTTTCTATCACAATCATTGGCAAAACCAGTCTAAGACACAACAACTTACTGAAAATAAGTTCACTAATGGTAGGAAAGGATATTAACATCACGCCCCACAAAATAATTTGAGCAGACCAGCTATAGGATTTCAGTACCAAAGCCATCTATAGCAGAGGTAGCTAAACAAAACATACGTAAAGTAAGGACTCAGCCGTAGTAGATCTACTTCAAGATTCAGATATATATAACCCTATAACAAGTTTCAGACATAAAACCTGATATGACAAGTCAAGTTGGAATAAGATAATATAGCATTGCCCCCAAATGAAGCTATAGACAAACTCTGGAAACATGCAGGATTCATGGAGACGTCTCCCCTGAAATAACTAGGCACGCCCAAATGTATGCAGAAAAAAGAAACTGCTAAATTTTGAGAGTTATGATAACATCATCGGCAAGAAACGTGTGTCCCACCCCCTAACACAGTTGAAATATGACTTCCAGTGTGCAGTGAAGTTGCCGAGGACAACATCAGATCTCAGATATAGCTTGAAGTTCATTCAAAAAAGATATAGCTTGAAGATTGAGCAAAGGACTCCCAGTGATAACAACAAACATAGTTATTTGGAGCAACCAGGACGGTAAATATTGACACCGTTCTACTCCTGCAGCGAGTAATCGATTTGCATGACATCTACTAGATCCTAGCCAACCAGGCCAGCATACGAACAAAGTAACGCTGGAAAATAAATCGCAGCGTGGCAGCAAAGTTCACCGGGGCAATGCCCGTTTCAGATCGATGAACTTAGTCACCCGCAAAAAGAGAAAAAGATGGATGAACTAGTGCCAGATCTAGGCATCTTTCTGAACAACCAAGAAGGCAAAATACCCCTTTTATAAAATTTCAGAAATTACGACTAGAAATAGCATTCCGCCAAGAAGTGGGTAGGTGAGAAATGATTCCTCGACCACAAGACAAATATATTCCAGTAATTCCCCCAAAACTCCGAATAAAAAAAGTCCGTAAATACATATGGCGACTAAAAAGCCCAATCCCTGCCCGCATCTCACAGGTGGAAGCCCCGGGAAAGACGAATCTGTGGAAATCCCGCCGGAATCTGGCTCCACCGACACAAGGAAACAGCGAGGCGCCGCATTAGCGACGCTGGCGGTCCCCAAGAATCGCGGCAAGGAGCACCACAACCACCACCTTTCGTGGCAAAAAGGACGTTCGTTTCCCGCAACCACCCCTCCCCCTCCTCCCGGAACGACGGAGCAGATTCGTCTAAGCAAGGAAAAAAATCTCGGAACTCGCCCGGACCAAGAAGCACGGGGGAGAGACGGCAATGGCGCGTGAAGGGGCCAAGAACCCGCGGAAACGGCAGTGGTCTCGGGTGGAGGCGTGGGAAATCTCTGCATACCTCGATGGGACGGCGGACATCTTCTCTTGGGAGTGAGCTCCGCTCGCCTGCCTGCTGCGCCGACGGAATGGGGGGGAGTGGGTGGGGAGGGGAGGGGAGCGCGCACAGCACAAATGGAGCAGACGGGGGACAGAGAGTAGGAAGGGGGAGAGAGAATAAGCGGGGAGGCGGAGAGGGGGGAGGGAGAGAGAAAATAATGCAGCGCGAGGGGGGGTGGGGGATGGTGGGAGCGCGTACGACGCCTTTCAGCTCCTCTCCCTCTCTCTCTCTCTGCGGTGTGCTGTCTGTCTGTTACTCCCACGACGAACGACTCTCTCTCCTCCCCTCCCCCGTGATGCAGCTGCTCGCTACTACTGTAGCTGCTGAGCAAAATGACCATAATGCCCCTGAATTCTTCTCTTTTCTAAAACCTTTTTTTTTGCATGTGAGTAGTGCATTTTTGTCTTGGCAGATTTGAAAGAGTTACTGGCTGGCAGTAGTGGTAGTAGTAGTACTGGGTTGGAGTAATTTCTAATTAATTACGTGGGGTAAATGCCAATTGGTTGGGTGGCGCTACCAGTCGGGGAGATGATTGCGACGGTGCGCTGCGTTTTCCTCCTCCTTTCCGTTAACAGCGCGCGATTAATTGTTGCGTCGGTGCGGGATGCAATGCAAATCTTCCTCTTTCTTTTCTTCGGGGGTGCTGATGATAATCTACTGCTCCGTCCCGCTCGATCTCTGTCCAGCAGTGTTGTTTCCCTCGTATGGAGTCTGCACTACAGCCAGCCAGCCAGCCAGCCAGCGCGCCCCTTTCGGAAATAACCAATTTGGATGCGTGAGCAAAAGAAATCGCTCGAGTGGAGTGGTACTAGCGGTCGTAATTAACGGCCCTGTTAGTGTTAGCTTAATGATCGCTTGCAAGCAACCATCATGATCGTGGTGATGGTGGTATGGTACTACATGATCGCTCGCGCCAGCCAACTAATCGCTCTGCTCTGCTCTGCTCTGGTGTGCGCGTTTGAGTGGATTGCACTGAAAGTCTCCTCCCCCTCTCCCCGTCTCTCCGGCCGGGCCGGCCGGACACGACACTGCGCAGGTACCGCAGGCAGAACCCACGACGTGCCGGTAGGTGCGCACGAGGCGAGGCGGAGGGGGAGGCGATGGACCGGCACACGCACGCACACGCCATGTCTCGGCTCCATCGCTCCGTCCGAGGCGCGCGTGTGTGGTGCCAACGGGCCGGACGATGGGTGCGTCCAAAATCATGGAGGAACGAGGATTATGTTATGCGCGTGTGGTGCGTGCTGGTAGATTACCAACGGTCGGCTCGGCTCTGCTCTGCTCTTGGCGACCACCCCCAACCACAGCCCACCCTACACGTGATGCTCGCATACGGTTCACGCCCTACGGACCTGCACGGGCACCGCCGGGCCCGACCGGCGTTCGTGCAGCACAGCGCGCGGTTGCACGGCGCTGCAGTGCGCGCCTCGTCTCCTCTCTGCGACCCCCAGACTGTGTCTCTGGCACATGGCCAAAGGGTATATAAAAAATACGGACACTGGTCTAGGGGGTGGCCAATTAAAGAGCGGTATTGTACATATCTCCTTTCTAGATACCTTTGCTGAATATGCAATGAACTAGTGTCTAATGACGTCTCCCTGCAATGTACTCCCTCCGTCCCATAACGTCTTACATTATGGAACGGAGGGAGTAGTATATACTCCCTCCTTCCCATATTCTAAGGCGTATTAGCATTTAGCACGAAAATTAAAGCAGGTCAATCTTGTGAGGTGTAGAGAGGGATGGCATGGGAACTGAGAGCTAACTGCACGAGAGATCCATCAGGCGACCTTTTCAATTTCCATAAAAATAGCGATTCTTATCTTAGCATGGCTTTAACTGCACGAGAGAGTTGTCTACGCCTAACATTATGGGATTGCATGCAAAGACTAATACGCCTAAGATTTTGGGAAGGAGGGAGTATATATTACTATGCTATGGAAGTAGCAATTGGTCAGTTGACTGATTTTTTTTTTGCGTGAGTCAAACTCTTCTTAACCATTTATTTAAAATCGAATTAACAAACAGAAGTTCGGTTGGAACCAATTCGGCCTTCTATCAACAGGAGGCTGAAGCCCACCGAAAAGAAGATGGACTGGAAAAAAAACACCCGTTAACCCGCTAACATGAGCGCAAAAGTCACCTGGTCCCGACCACCGCACATCAAGATCTGGAGATTATCCCCAAGGGAAATATTGATTCTCAGTTCTAAATCACCCTCCAAAATCACAAAAGCTATGCAGGGGTTGATTGTAAATCGGCGCATGGATCTTACTAGAGAAGACCAAATTCAGAAAAGTTCTACTAGGGTTGATTGAACTAGATGCACCCCTATACCCTTCATGAAGATGAAAATCAAATCAAAACAAAAAAGGTATTCATCAGAGAAATGAATTATAGGAAACCCTTTTACCTTCCTGGAGATAAAAACAAAATCACAAGCAAAATGGACAAAAGATTTACTAGAGATGAATGAATTGGAGGCACCCCTACTACCCTTCCCAAAGATAAAGACAAAATCACAAACAAATTTGACAGAATTTTTACTATGTGTCGATCCTTTCACTTGGATATCGTCATAATTATTTGATTTTCTATCAGTTGCCCAATAGTAATTTGTTTACCCATCGTATGCTATTTTCTCGAGAGAAGTATAAGTGCATCTAGTGCCACCCCTAGTTGATTTTGGAGTATTGACGACAAACTTGGTTGAGGGACTAATGTGTTTGTGAGAATTGCAGGATAACACAGGTAGTAGTCCTATATTGATTCGGTTTACCTACCAGAGATGACCCCTAAAAATGTGTGAAGACATTGAAGACAATGGTGGTCTGTGAAGATATTCACATTGAAGACTATGACAAGAGAAGACATCGCATGAAGACTATGGAGTGCGAAGACATAGTTGTTTCGTAGTTTCCTTTTCTTCTTTGTTGAGTCATAGGAACCATCGTACTGTTAAGTGGGGTCCAAGTGAACAAAATAAGAGTGACTGATGTGATGCTCAACCAAATCCTATGTCTTCGAGCAAAGACAATGAGAGCAAATCTTATCCAGAGCTGGATGAGTCAGCTTTACTTGTAGCCCAAGTCAAGCTGCCGCGTGTGTTTGAAATTTGTCCGCTGGACACGTGTTAGTTCCTTAGTGACCCAGGGTCATTTTGGACAAATCAGGCTGGGTTGCCTCCTGTCTATAAATAGCCCACCCCCTACACTATAAATTGGTGGCTGCTCAAAGTTAGTACATGGCTTTTGTCGTTTGAGAGCAATCCACCTCTGAAGCCTTTGAGAGAGAAATCATTGCGAGGACAAAGCCCAACCCAGAGCCAAAGAGTGTTAGGCATCACTGAAGTCTTTCTGTCCGCGTGATCTGAAGACTTATTACACTTGAGGACTGTGAATCCTCCAGCCGGTTAGGCGTCGCGTTCTGAGCATCTAAGAGCCATTGTGGATTGCCGGTGAACGAAGTCTGTGAAGGTTTGGAAGTCTCCCTTAAAGACTTACCTGAGTGATTGGGCGAGGACTAAGTGTTCTTAGTTCAAGGGGAATAAGGTGAAGACACGGTCTTCTGAGTTGAATCTCAGCCTCCCTAACCAGACGTACAGTTGTCACAGCAACTGGAACTGGTCCAATGGTTCTATCCTTCCTCTCTCACTTTACTTACAGTTTGTCTTCGTGAAGTCTTTGCCCATTTGCCTGGTCTGATTGACTTAACTGTGTGAAGATTGTTTACGGTTTGGCTTCGTACTATCTTCCATCCTGATCCATACTACCTAGCTGTTGATAGTCTTCGTGCTTTCACTACATTGCTTACTTGACTATGGCTTGTCTAGTGTAGTCTACCTTCCTCTGCATATCAATAGGTTCATTTCTATTGATTGTCTTCAAAGCACCCATGTTTTGAAGACATTCATAAAAATTGCCTATCCCCCCGCCCTCTAGTTGAATACTAGCACTTTCAATCGGTATCAGAGCAAGATGCTCCCTTGTTCTATGTGATTTGGTTTAACCACCTGGAGTTTAGCTATATCGACTGCATGGATAATCAAGGTCTTCGTTGCATGCTCTCTCTTCGATGGCACTGATTACCCCTACTGGAAGAATAAGATGCGTATGCATCTTGAAGCCATTGACATTGATCTCTGGTCTGTCGTCAAGAACTGCGTTCCCAAGGCCGGTGAAGGTGTTACTCCTGCTGATGTCAAGAAGTTCATCCAACTAGACTCAATTGCAAAGAAATCATCTGTGGTCATCTGACCAAAGGGCAGTATGGTCGTGTGAGTGCTCTGGAAACTACGAAGCTAGTCTGGGACTGGCTCTCCAAGGTCAATGAAGGCGTCTCAACACAGAGAGATTCAAGGATCAGTGTTCTTCGCAATCTCTTCAACCGCTTCAAGAGAAATGACAATGAGAATGTCCAGATCACATTTGATCGCCTCACTGACATCACAAATGAGCTTCATGCACTCGGCGCCACTGAGATCACCAAGCACGAAATCGTCAAGACACTTCTGAGATCTCTTGACAGCTCATTTGACACCCTGGCCCTTATGATTCAAGAGCGCCCTGACTTCAAGAATCTAGATTCGTCTGACATACTTGAGAGGCTCAACACACATGAGTTCCAGCTATCTATGAAAAGAGATATCTATGGTCCCAACTATGGCCGTACTCGCGCTTTGAAGGCAAAGGCTGTCTCCTCATCTGAAGAAGAATCTGACTGCTAGTTTGGGGGATCCTGAAGATATTGGAAAGGAGCTTGCTATGCTTGTGAAGAAGTTCTGGAAGTTTGCCAAGAAGAAAGACTTCAGAAAGTCTTCAAGATCCAGCTCAAGAAATGATGAAGCTTCCTCTCATGATCACAAGAAGAGAACTTGTCACAAGTGCAAGAAACCTGGTCACTACATCTCTGAGTGTCACAGTGGGACAATGAGACAAAGAAGAAGAAGAAGAGCAAGGAATATGATTCTGATGACAAGAAGAAGAAGAAATCCTCAAAGGCTTCTTCCAAGTCTTCATCGAAGTCTTCATCACACAAGAAGAGCTCATCAAGCAAGGCTCGTGCATTTGTTGGCAAGGAGATGGATTCAGAGGAGGAGTCTGCATCTGAGGAGGCAGAGGTGGAGTCCAAGAGGAATCTGATTCGAGTAGCAAGCCCGGCTCTAGCTTTCGTGATATGTCGCCAAGTCCATCTTCAACACTGAAGACAATGGCCTCGTCACCAACTCTGATGCCAAGGATGAGGATGACTCTGCTCCCACCTACTGCTTCATGGCACGTGGTGCCAAGGTAAACTCACGCGATGCTTACTTTCAAACATCAAGTGAAGATGACTTTGAATGTGAATCTAAACCCGGCTACAAAACACTTGGTAAAATTGCAACTGAACAACAGAATGCTATGGAACATATTCAAAAGCTGTTAGACAAAAGCGATGACCTGTTGGATGCGAAAATGACCCGAACTCAGTCCTTAATTGAAGACATTAAAAACCTTCATGTTAAGTATGAGGAACTTGAAAGTCGTCATGAATCAGTCTCAACTTCTCATGAAAAGCTCTCCTATGATTATCTTCAAAGGAAGCATGAGCTTGAGAAATTGAGATCGACTCATGAAGATCTTCAAAAGGAGAACGAGTCACTCCGCGCTCAACTGACCAGTTTTGCTCAGGAAGGATTTGAACCACCATGTCTAAAATGTCTTGAGCGTGATAATGTTGTCTTTGTTGCTAAATGTTCAACTGTTACTACTGTTGCAATATCTTCAACTACAATTGTGGTAACTAACCCCTCTGCTGAGGATACCACTACTATTACTGATGAGAATTCCAGGTTGAAGTCATTGCTTGAGACAGGAATGTACAAAAGTCTCAAGGGGCATCAGACACTATGTGATGTCCTCAAAAAGCAAATTCTGAACCGAAACCCTAGGAAAGAGGGTGTTGGGTTCGAGAGGAAATTGAATGTTGGTGGTTCTTACTGGATGCCTGAGCAGTACCCCAAAACCACATGGGTTGCTGCTAAGGAACCTTCAGTGGACCCATCTACCTTATCTGGCTTCACTAGTGCTAACCCAATTATCATTGAGGAATCCTTTGATGCAAACTATAAACTGTTCAGGAATCAGAATGGTGAAGTGTTTGCCAGGCATATTGGTACTAACTGCAGGAATGGACCACCTCTCAAGAAGATCTGGGTACCCAAAAGTTGTCTGGAACGTCTTCTCGTGAATGTCGTCATGACACCACCTGGGAAGAAGACTAATTCCGGACCAAAGGCTTCATATGGTCCAAAGGCTTCATACAGACAGAGGACTCACCTGATTCACCCTAACGCCAATGTTTTGCAGGGAAACCATACTCGGACTTTTAAATATGAGCGTGTTTACCGCTATGTTCATAAGTCTAAGAACTTTTCTACTTATTCTTATGAGTATTATTCACCTCCTGAAGGCTATTTGCTAGGGCTCCAAAGCCGAAGTTCTCAGATGCTGCACTTAGACTCATTGCTTCTAAGCCACCCCTAAAGATGTGGGTGGTTAAGAAAACTTAACTCTCTTTTGCAGGGAAAGGTCTCCAGCCGGAAATCAAAGGCGTCTGATGCTTATGCTGGGGACCTTAAACGTCTTGTGGGACGCAAGATAAAATGTCCAAATGGTCATACTATGTATTTCGTCCGGGATTCCTTGACAATCATCCTATTTATCCTAACCAAGATCTGAACTTTCATGTTCCGCTTGTTCGTCAAATGTTTCTGCTTCACAACTCTCTTGGTGAAGCCTATCCCCCAAACTATACTATAGGATATGACACCAAAGGCTTCAGAATGGATTATGGATAGTGGCTGCACCAACCACATGACTGGTGATCGAAGTCTTCTGATGGATTCAACCCTACGCCCGTTCGACAAAAGTCACATCACATTTGCTGACACTGGTAAAAGCAAGGTATTGGGTCTTGGTAGAGTTGCAGTCTCAAAGGATCAGCACATGGATAAAGTGATGCTTGTTAAATCCCTTGTTTCAACTTAATGTCTGTGTCAATGCTATGATTTGAACATGATTGTGATATTTGGAAAATATTGTTGCCATGTCCTTATGGAATCTGACAAATCTCTAGTCTTTGAAGGGTATCGAAAAGATGATCTGTATATGGTAGATTTCTCAGCAGGACTACAGTTAGCCGTATGTCTTCTAGCAAAAGCTTCAGAGTGCTAGCTCTGGCATCGGAGGCTAGGACATGCGGGTATGAGGAAATTGTACACTCTCGCAAAGAAGAAGCATGTCGTGGGCATCGAGGTCATCAAGTTCAAAGAGGATCATTTGTGTGGTGCCTGTGAAGCTGGGAAGATGACTAGGGCCAAGCATCCCTCGAAGACAATCATGACGACATCACAACCCTTCGAGCTACTTCACATGGACTTATTCGGCCCTACTCACTACTCTACTCTTACTACCACTGCTTGTCTCTATGGCTTCGTCATTGTTGATGATTACTCAAGATATACATGGGTGCATATAATCCTCTACAAGACTGAAGTGCAGGATGTCTTCAGACGATTCGCCAATCATGCCATGACGAACTACGACATCAAGGTCAAGCACATCAGGAGTGAAAACAGCACAGAATTCAAGAACAAAGGCCTCGACACTTATCTTGATACACTGGACATCACTCATGAGTTTTCAGCTCCTTACACACCTCAGCAGAATGGCATCATGGAGCGCAAGAACAGAATCCTCATTGAGATGGCTCGGACGATGCTTGATGAGTACAAGACTCCAAGGAAGTTCTGGCCTGAAGCCATTGATACCGCATGCCATGTCATCAATCGTGTTTATCTTCACAGGCTTCTAAAGAAGACATCATATGAGCTGCTAACTGGTAAGAAGCCAAACGTTAGTTACTTCAGAGTATTTGGTGCTAGGTGCTGGACCAAGGATCCACATCGCACTTCAAAATTTGCACCGAAAGCACATGAAGGTTTTATGCTTGGATACAGAAAGGATTCGCACTCCTACAGAGTCTTCAACCTCTTTCACTATAAAGTGGTTGAAACTGTGGATGTGCGGTTCGATGAGACTAACGGCTCGCAAAGAGAGCACCTGCCAAATGTGCTAGATGAAGTCCCTCCTAATGAATCTATCAAGCTCATGGGTACTGGAGAAATCATACCTTCAGAAGATCAGGCTGAAGACGAACTCATCATTGCATCAAGTCAACTTGAAGACAATGCTCAGCCTGAAGTCAATGCTGAAACTAAAGACAATGATCTGCAAGGGCAAAATCTTCGTCTAGTTCATCCCCGTGTTGCAAATGAAGTACAAATTGAGAAGATAATTGGTAGCATCAATGCACCTGGTCCACTGACTCGTTCTAGAGCAACACAACTAGCAAAATTCCGTGGGCACTTTGCATTTGTCTCTATATTTTAACCCAAGTGCTACCTCTTGAGCATGTGTTGGTTTTCCCTTGAAGAGGAAAGGGTGATGCAGCAAAGTAGCGTAAGTATTTCCCTCAGTTTTTGAGAACCAAGGTATCAATCCAGTAGGAGGCTACACTCAAATCCCTCGTACCTGCACAAACAAATAAGAACCTTGCAACCAACGCGACAAAGGGGTTGTCAATCCCTTAACGGCCACTTGCAAAAGTGAGATCTGATGGAGATAAGAAGATAAATATTTTTGGTATTTTTATGATATAGATTGGAAAGTAAAGATTGCAAAATAAAATAGATCGAAAACTTATATGATGGAAAATAGACACGGGGGCCATAGGTTTCACTAGTGGCTTCTCTCAAGATAGCATAAGTATTACGGTGGGTGAACAAATTACTATCGAGCAATTGATGAAAAGTGCATAGTTATGAGAATATCTAGGCATGATCATGTATATAGGCATCACGTCCGCGACAAGTAGATCGAAACGATTCTGCATCTACTACTATTACTCCACACATCAACCGCTATCCAGCATGCATCTAGAGTATTAAGTTCATAAGAACATAGTAACGCATTAGGCAAGATGACATGATGTAGAGGGATAAACTCAAGCAATATGATATAAACCCCATCTTTTTATCCTCAATGGCAACAATACAATACGTGCCTTTGTTGCCCTAACATCCTTCGGGAAAGGACACCGCAAGATTGAAACCAAAGCTAAGCACTTCTCCCATTGCAAGAAAGATCAATCTGGTAGGCCAAACCAAACTAATAATTCGAAGGGACTTGCAAAGATAACAAATCATACATAAAATAATTCAGAGGAGATTCAAATATTGTTCATTTATAATCTTAAAAATAAACCCACAATTCATCGAATCTCGACAAACACACCGTAAAAGGAATTACATCGAATAGATCTCCAAGAAGATCGAGGAGAACTTTGTATTGAGATCTAAAGAGGAGAAGAAGCCATCTAGCTAATAACTATGGACCCGAAGGTTTGAGGTAAACTACTCACACTTCATCGAAGAGGCTATGGTGTTGATGTAGAAGCCCTTCGTGATCGATCCCCCCTCCGGCGGAGCGTCGGAAAAGGTCCCAAGATGGGATCTCATGGTACAGAAGGTTGCGGCCGTGGAAATAGGGTTTCGTGGTGCTCTCGGATGTTTTCAGGGCATATGAGTATATATAGGCGGAAGAAGTCGGTCAGGGAGCCACGAGGGGCCCACGAGGGTGGGGGGCGCGCCTACCCCTTGGGCGCGCCTCCCTGCCTTGTGGCCGCCTCGTTGCTTCCTTGACGTCCACTCCAGGTCTCCTGGATTGCACTTGTTCCAAAAACGACTCTCCTGAAGGTTTCTTTCCGTTTGGACTCCGTCTAATATTTCTTTCCTACGTAACACTGGAATAGGAAAAAAACAGCAATTTGGACTGGTCCTCCGGTTAATAGGTTAGTCCCAAAAATAATATAAAAGTGTATAATAAAGCCCATTAAACATCCAAAACAGATAATATAATAGCATGGAACAATAAAAAATTATAGATACGTTGGAGACGTATCAAGCATCCCCAAGCTTAATTCCTGCTCGTCCTCGAGTAGGTAAATGATAAAAACAGAATTTTTGATGTGGAATGCTACCTAGCATAATTCTCGATGTAATTTTCTTTACTGTGGCATGAATGTTCAGATCTGAAAGATTCAAGATAAAAGTTTAATATTGACATAAGAGTAATAATACTTCAAGCATACTAACAAAGTAATCATGTCTTCTCAAAATAACATGGACAAAGAAAGTTATCCCTACAAAATCATATAGTTTGGCTATGCTCTATCTTCATCACACAAAATATTTAAATCATGCACAACCCTGGTTTCAGCCAAGCAATTGTTTTATACTTTAGTACTCTCAAACTTTTTCAATCTTCACACAATACATGAGCGTGAGCCATGGACATAGCACTATAGGTGGAATAGGATGGTGGTTGTGGAGAAGACGAAAAAGGAGAAGATAGTCTCACATCAACTAGGCGTATCAACGGGCTACGGAGATGCCCATTAATAGATATCAATGTGAGTGAGTAGGGATTGCCATGCAACGGATGCACTAGAGCTATAAGTGTATGAAAGCTCATCAAAAGAAACTAAGTGGGTGTGCATCCAACTTGCTTGCTCACGAAGACCTAGGGCAATTTGAGGAAGCCCATCATTGGAATATACAAGCCAAGTTCTATAATGAAAAATTCCCACTAGCATATGAAGGTGACAACATAGGAGACTCTCTATCATGAAGATCATGGTGCTACTTTGAAGCACAAGTGTGGTAAAAGGATAGTAACATTGTCCCTTCTCTCTTTTTCTCTCATTTTTTTTCTTTTTTCTTTTTTTGGTGGGCTTCTTTGGCCTTTTTTTATTTGGGCTTCTTTGGCCTCTTCTATTTTTCATAAAGTCTGGAGACTCATCCCAACTTGTGAGGGAATCATTGCTTCCTTCATCCTTTCCTCACATGGCACAATGCTCTAATAATGAAGGTCATCACACTTTTATTTACTTACAACTCAAAAATTACAACTCAATACTTAGAACAAAATATGACTCTATGTGAATGCCTCCGGTGGTGTACAGGGATAATGAATCAAGAGTAACATGTATGAAAGAATTATGAATGGTGGCTTTGCCACAAATACGATGTCAACTACATGATCATGCAAAGCAATATGACAATGCTGGAGCATGTCATAATAAACGTAACGGTGGAAAGTTGCATGGCAATATATCTCGGAATGGCTATGGAAATGCCATAATAGGTAGGTATGATGGCTGTTTTGAGGAAGGTATGGTGGGTGTATGATACCGGCGAAAGTTGCGCGGCACAAGAGAGGCTAGCAATGGTGGAAGGGTGAGAGTGCGTATAATCCATGGACTCAACATTAGTCATGAAGAACTCACATACTTCTTGCAAAAATCTACAAGTTATCAAAACAAAGTACTACAGCATGCTCCTAGGGGTAGGGTTGGTAGGAGTTAACCATCGCGCGATCCCGACCTCCACACATAAGGAAGACAATCAATAAATGAATCATGCTCCAAGTTCATCACATAACGGTTCACCATACGTGCATGCTATGGGAATCACAAACTTTAAACACAAGTATTCCTCAAATTCACAACTACTCAACTAGCATGACTCTAATATTACCATCCTCTCAAAAAAATCATCAAGTATCAAACTTCTCATAGTATTCAATGCACTTTATATGATAGTTTTTATTATACCTATCCTGGATGCTCATCATATTAGGACTAAAATTTTAACCAAAGCAATTACCATGCTGTTCTAAAGGACTCTCAAAATAATATAAGTGAAGCATGAGAGATCAATACTGTCTAAAAAATAAAACCATCGTCGTGCTCTAAAAAGATATAAGTGAAGTACTAGAGCAAAATTATCTAGCTCAAAAAATATAAGTGAAGCACATAGAGTATTCTAATAAATTTAGATTCATGTGTGTCTCTCCCAAAAGGTGTGTACAGCATGGATGATTGTGGTAAAATAAAAAGCAAAGACTCAAATCATACAAGATGCTCCAAGCAAAACACATATCATGTGGTGAATAAAAATATAGCATCAAGTAAAGTTACCGATGGACGAAGACGAAAGAGGGGATGCCTTTCGGGGCATCCCCAAGCTTAGGCTTTTGGTTGTCCTTGAATTTTACCTTAGGGTGCCTTGGGCATCCCCAAGCTTAGGCTCTTGCCACTCCTTATTCCATAATCCATCAAATCTTTACCCAAAAACTTGAAAACTTCACAACACAAAACTCAACAGAAAATCTCATGAGCTCCGTTAGCAAAATAAAACAAACCACCACTTCAAGGTACTGTAATGAACCCATTCTTTATTTATATTGGTGTTAAACCTACTTTATTCCAACTTCCCTATGGTTCATACCCCCCGATACTAGCCATAGATTCATCAAAATAAGCAAACAACACACGAAAAACAGAATCTGTCAAAAACAGAATACTCTGTAGAAATTTGTAACTTCCGAATACTTATGTAACCCCAAAAATTCTACCAAAATAGGAAGTCCTAGATAATTTTTTTATTAATCTTATGCAAAAATAATCAACTGAAAACAACACTTCTATGATGTATGAAAATTATTCTTGTGCGTGCAAAAGTTTCTGTTTTTCAGCAAGATCAAATTAACTATCACCCAAGAGGATCCTATAGGTTTTACTTGGCACAAACACTAATTAAAACATAAAACCACATCTAACTAGAGGCTAGATGAAATATTTATTACTAAACAGGAACAAAAAGCAAAGAACAAAAATAAAATTGGGTTGCCTCCCAACAAGCGCTATCGTTTAACGCCCCTAGCTAGACATAAAAGCGAGAATAGATCTAAGTATCACCATCTTTGGTATTCAATTCTAGGTGGCTCTATAGATTAATAAGGTAATTTGATTTTCTTCCTAGGATAGTGTTCCATGCCTTTCCTTAATGGAAACTGGAATCTAATATTTCCTTCTTTCATATCAATAACTGCACCAATCGTTCTAAGGAAAGGTCTACCAAGAATAATAGGACATGAAGGATTGCAATCTATATCAAGAACAATAAAATCTATGGGCACATAATTCCTATTTGCAACAATAAGAACATCATTAATCCTTCCCATAGGTTTATTAATGGTGGAATCTGCAAGGTGCAAGTTTAAAGAGCAATCATCAAATTCACGGAAACCTAACACATCACACAAAGTTTTTGGAATTGTGGAAACACTAGCACCCAAATCACACAAAGCATAACATTCATGATCTTTAATTTTAATTTTAATAGTAGGTTCCCACTCATCATAAAGTTTTCTAGGGATATAAAATCCTAATTCAAGCTTTTCTTCATAAGATTGCATTAAAGCATCAACGATATGTTTAGTAAAAGCTTTATTTTGACTATAAGCATGAGGAGAATTTATAACGGATTGCAACAAGGAAATACAATCTATTAAAGAACAATTATCATAATTAAATTCCTTGAAATCCAAAATAGTGGGTTCATTCCTATGTAAAGTTTTGACCTCTTCAATCCCACTTTTACCAATTTTTGCATCAAGATCTAAAAACTCTGAATCATTGGGACGCCTCTTAACTAAAGTTGACTCATCTCTAGTCCTATCATTATCAAGATTCATATAGCAAAACAAAGATTTAATAGGAGACAAATCAATCACTTTTAGATCTTCATCCCTATTATCATGAAAACTAGAAGAACTCGCTTTTAGAAAGCAATGTTTTTTTGCACGCATTCTAGCGGTTCTTTCATTGCACTCATCAATGGAAATTCTCATGGCTTTGAGGGACTCATTGATATCATGCTTAGGTGGAATAGATCTAAGTTTCAAAGAATCGACATCAAGAGAAATTCTATCCACGTTCCTAGCCAACTCATCAATCTTAGGCAATTTTTCTTCAAGCAAAGCATTGAAATTCTTTTGAGAGATCATAAAGTCTTTAACACTAATCTCAAAATTCAGAGGGCAACTTATTAAAAATTCCGTAAGAGTTGTTGTAGGAATTACCATAATTATTAGAGGAATTACTAGGGAATGGCCTAGGATTAAAGTTTCCTTTATAAGCGTTGTTACCAAAATTGTTCCTACCAAAAAAATTCACATCCATAGATTCATTATGATTCTCAATCAAAGTGGATAAATGCATATCATTAGGATCAGAGGAAAACACTCTTATTAGCAGGCAATTTCATAAGTTCATCCATCTTCCACTCAAAACATTAATCTCTTCTATTGCATGAACCTTTTTACTAGTAGATCTTTCGGTGTGCCATTGAGAATAATTAATCATAATATTATCTAGCAGTTTAGCAGCTTCTCCTAAAGTGATTTCCATAAAAGTGCATCCCACGGCCGAATCTAAAAGATTTCTAGAAGCAAAATTCAATCCGGCATATTTTTTTTTGTATAATCATCCATAAATTCAAACCACGTGTAGGGCAATTATGTATCATTGATTTCATTATCTCCCAAGCTTGTGCAACATGTTCATGATCAAGTTGCTTAAAATTCATAATATCGTTTCTGAGAGAGATGATCTTAGCAGGAGGAAAATACTTAGAGATAAAAGCATCTTTGCACTTATTCCATGAATCAATACTATTTTTAGGCAAAGACGAAAACCAAGTTTTAGCACGATCTCTAAGTGAAAACAGAAATAGCTTCAATTTAACAATATCATTATCCACATCTCTCTTCTTTTGCATATCACACAAATCAACAAAGTTGTTTAGATGTGTAGCGGCATCTTCACTAGGAAGGCCAGAGAATTGATGTTTCATGACAAGATTCAACAAAGCAGCATTAATTTCGCAACATTCAACATCGGTAATAGGAGCAATCGGAGTGCTAAGAAAATCATTATTGTTGGTATTGGAAAAATCACACAATTTAGTATTATCTTGAGCCATCGTGACAAACAATCCAACACACATGCACACAAGAGGCAAGCGAAAAAGAGGCGAACGGGAAAAAGAGGGCGAAAAAATGGCAGGGGTGAAGTGGGGGAGAGGAAAACGAGAGGCAAATGGCAAATAATGTAATGCGAGGGATAAGAGTTTGTCATGGGTATTTGGTATGTCTTGACTTGTGCGTAGACTCCCCGGCAACGGCGCCAGAAATCCTTCTTGCTACCTCTTGAGCATGCGTTGGTTTTTCCTTGAAGAGGAAAGGGTGATGCAGCAAAGTAGCGTAAGTATTTCCCTCAGTTTTTGAAAACCAAGGTATCAATCCAGTAGGAGGCTACACTCAAATCCCTCGTACCTGCACAAACAAATAATAACCTTGCAACCAACGTGATAAAGGGGTTGTCAATCCCTTCACGACCACTTGCAAAAGTGAGATATGATAGAGATAATAAGATAAATATTTTTGGTATTTTTATGATATAGATTGGAAAGAAAAGATTGCAAAATAAAATAGATTGGAAACTTATATGATGGAAAATAGACCCAGGGGCCATAGGTTTCACTAGTGGCTTCTCTCAAGATAGCATAAGTATTACGGTGGGTGAACAAATTACTGTCGAGCAATTGATAGAAAAGTGCATAATTATGAGAATATCTAGGCATGATCATGTATATAGGCATCACGTCGCGACAAGTAGATCAAACGATTCGCATCTACTACTATTACTCCACACATCAACCGCTATCCAAAGATGCATCTAGAGTATTAAGTTCATAAGAACAGAGTAACGATTAGGCAAGATGACATGATGTAGAGGGATAAACTCAAGCAATATGATCTAAACCCCATCTTTTTATCCTCGATGGCAACAATACAATACGTGCCTTGTTGCCCTAACATCACTTGGGAAAGGACACCGCAAGATTGAACCCAAAGCTAAGCACTTCTCCCATTGCAAGAAAGATCAATCTAGTAGGCCAAACCAAACTGATAATTCGAAGAGACTTGCAAAGCTAACCAATCATACATAAAATAATTCAGAGGAGATTCAAATATTTCTCATAGATAAACTTGATCATAAACCCACAATTCATCGGATCTCGACAAACACACCGCAAAAGGAGTTACATCGAATAGATCTCCCAGAAGATCGAGGAGAACTTTGTATTGAGATTCAAAGAGAGAGAAGAAGCCATCTAGCTAATAACTATGGACCCGAAGGTCTGAGGTAAACTACTCACACTTCATCGGAGAGGCTATGGTGTTGATGTAGAAGCCCTTCGTGATCGATTCCCCCTCCGGCGAAGCGTCGGAAAAGGTCCCAAGATGGGATCTCACGGGTACAGAAGGTTGCGGCCGTGGAAATAGGGTTTCGTGGTGCTCTTGGATGTTTTCAGGGTATATGAGTATATATAGGCGAAAGAGGTCGGTCAGGGAAGCCACAAGGGGCCCACGAGGGTGGGGGGCGCGCCTCCCTGTCGTGGCCGCCTCGTTGCTTCCTTGACGTCCACTCCAAGTCTCCTGGATTGCGCTTGTTCGAAAAACGACTCTCCGGAAGGTTTCATTCCGTTTGGACTCCGTCTGATATTCCTTTTCTGCGAAACACTGGAATAGGCAAAATACAACAATTTGGACTGGGCCTCCGGTTAATAGGTTAGTCCCAAAATGAAGGAAATATGCCCTAGAGGCAATAATAAAGTTATTATTTATTTCCTTATTTCATGATAAATGTTTATCATTCATGCTAGAATTGTATTAACCGGAAACATGATACATGTGTGAATGCATAGACAAAACAAGATGTCACTAGTATGCCTCTACTAGACTAGCTTGTTAATCAAAGATGGTTATGTTTCCTAACCATGAACAAAGGAGTTGTTATTTGATTAATGAGGTCACATCATTAGTAGAATGATCTCGATTGACATGACCCATTCCATTAGCTTAGCACCGATCGCTTAGTATGTTGCTATTGCTTTTATCCATGACTTATACATGTTCCTATAACTATGAGATTATGCAACTCCCGCTTGCGGAGGAACACTTTGGTACTACCAAACGTCACAACGTGAATCGGGTGATTATAAAGGAGTACTACAGGTGTCTCCAAAGGCGGATGTTGGGTTGGCGATTTCGAGATTAGGATTTGTCACTCCGATTGTCGGAGAGGTATCTCTGGGCCCTCTCGGTAATGCACATCACTTAAGCCTTGCAAGCATTACAACTAATGAGTTAGTTGCAAGATGATGTATTACGGAACGAGTAAAGAGACTTGCCGAACGAGATTGAACTAGGTATTGAGATACCGACGATCGAATCTCGGACAAGTAACATCTCGATGACAAAGGAACAACGTATGTTGTTATGCGGTCTCGACCGATAAAGATCTTCGTAGAATATGTAGGAACCAATATGGGCATCCAGGTCCCGCTATTGGTTATTGACCGAGAATGGTTTTAGGTCATGTCTACATAGTTCTCGAACCCGTAGGGTCCGCACGCTTAACGTTTCGATTGACGATATAGTATTATATGAGTTATGCATGTTGGTAACCGAATGTTGTTCGAGTCCGGATGAGATCATGGACATGACGAGGAACTCCGGAATGGTCCGGAGATAAAGTTTGATATATGGAATAAAAGTGTTTGATCTCGGAAGGGTTCCGAATTCACGGAAGGGGTTCGGAAGTTTCAAATGTTTGGGTACGAGAACACGTTATTTGGGCCAAAGGGAAAGCCCACAAGGTTTTGGAAAGCATAAAGGAAGTTTTATGAGTCAGGGGCCGACGCCGAGGTCTCGGCGTCTCGGGTCCGACGCCGAACCCTGGCGTTCGCCCCGAGTCCGAGAAGGACTCTTGCCTTCGGGTGAAACCGACTTTGTGGAGGCTTTTACTCCAAGTTTCGACCCCAAGGCTCAACATATAAATAGAGGGGTAGGGCTAGCACCAAAGACACATCAAGAAACACCAAGCCGTGTGCCGGCAACCCCGTCCCCTCTAGTTTAGCCTCCGTCATAGTTTCCGTATTGCTTAGGCGAAGCCCTACGGAGATTGTTCTTCACCAACACCGTCACCACGCCGTCGTGCTGCCGGAACTCATCTACTACCTCGCCCGCCTTCTTTGGATCGAGAAGGCGAGGACGCCATCGAGCTGAACGTGTGCAGAACTCGGAGGTGCCGTGCGTTCGGTACTTGGATCGGTCGGATCGTGAAGACGTACGACTACATCAACCGCGTTGATAAACGCTTCCGCTTAGCGATCTTCAAGGGTATGAAGATACACTCCCCTTCTCGTTGCTATACATCACCATGATCTTGCGTGTGCGTAGGAAAATTTTTGAAATTACTACGTTCCCCAACAGTGGTATCGAGCCTAGGTTTTTATGGTTTGATGTTTTGCACGAGTAGAACACAAGTGAGTTGTGGGCGATACAAGTCATACTACCTACCAAAGATGTCATACTTTGGTTCAGCGGTATTGTGAGATGAAGCGGCCTAGACCGACATTACGCCAGACGCTTACGCGAGACTGGTTTCACCGCCACGAGCACTCGTTGCTTAAAGGTGACTGGTGGGTGCTGTCTCTCTCACTTTAGTTGAACTGAGTGTGGCTACGCCCGGTCCTTGAGAAGGTTAAACAGAGTCAATTTGACGAAGTATCGCTGTGGTTTTGATGCGAGGTGAGACTGGTTCTTGCTTAAGCCCGTAGCAGCCACGTAAAATTTGCAACAACAAAGTAGAGGACGTCTAACTTGTTTTTGCAGGCATGTTGTGATGTGATATGGTCAAGACGTGATGCTATATTTTATTGTATGAGATGATCATGTTTTGTAACCGGTTATCGGCAATGGCGGGAGCCATATGGTTGTCGCTTATTGTATGCAATGCATCGCTTCGTAATGCTTTACTTTATCACTAAGCGGTAGCGATAGTCGAGAAGCATAAGTTTGGCGAGACGACAACGATGCTACGATGGAGATCAAGGTGTCGCGCGGTGACGATGGTGATCATGGTGGTGCCGCAAGATGGAGATCATGAAGCACAAGATGATGATGACCATATCATATCACTTATATTGATTTGCATGTGATGTTTATCCTTTATGCATCTTATCTTGCTTTGATCGACGGTAGCATTATAAGATGATCTCTCACTAAATTATCAAGAAGTGTTCTCCCAGTATGCACCGCTGCCAAAGTTCGTCGTGCCTGCACACCACGTGATGATCGGGTGTGATAAGCTCACGTCCATCTACAACGGGTGCAAGCCAGTTTTGCACACGCAGAATACTCGGGTTATACTTGACGAGCCTAGCATATGCAGATATGGCCTCGGAACACGGAGACCGAAAGGTCGAGCGTGAATCATATAGTAGATATGATCAACATAAGATGTTCACCATTGAAAACTACTCCATTTCACGTGATGATCGGTTATGGTTTAGTTGATTTGGATCACGTGATCACTTAGATGACTAGAGGATGTCTTTCTAAGTGGGAGTTCTTTAGTAATATGATTAATCGAACTTAAATTTATCATGAACTTAGTACCGATAGTATCTTGCTTGTTTATGTTTGATTGTAGATAGATGGCTCGTCGTTGTTCCGTTGAATTTTAATGCGTTCCTTGAGAAAGCAAAGTTGAAAGATGATGGTAGCAATTACACGGATCGGGTCCGTAATTTGAGGATCATCCTCATTTTGCATGTAAGAGTTACGCCCTGGATGCACCGCTAGGTGCCAACTCGCTGCTAATGCAACCGCAGATGTTATGAACGTCTGGCGAGCAAAGTCGATGACTACTCTATAGTTCGATGTGCCATGCTTTACGGCTTAGAACCGGGACTTCAACGACGTTTTGAACGTCATGGAGCATATGAGATGTTCCAGAGTTGAAGTTAATATTCCAACAGTAATGCCCGGATTGAGAGATATGAAGTCTCCAATAAGTTCTATAGCTGCAAGATGGAGGAGAATAGTTACGTTAGTGAGCATATACTCGTAATGTCCGGGTACTATAATCACTTGACGCAATTGGGAGTTAATCTTCCGGATGATTGTGTCATTGATGTAATTCTTCAATCACCGCCACCAAGCTACAAAGGCTTCGTGATGAACTATAATATGCAAGGGTTAGTAAAGACTATACCGAGCTCTTCGCAATGCTAAAGGCTGCGGAGGTAGAAATCAAGAAGGAGCATCAAGTGTTGATGGTCAATAAGACCACTAGTTTCAAGAAGAAAGGCAAAGGGAAGAAGAAAGGAATTCAAGAAGAACAAAGCAAGCAAGTTGTCGTCAGAGAAGAAACCCAAGTCCGGCCCTAAACCTGAAATCGAGTGCTTCTATCGCAAGCGGATCGGTCATCGAAGCGGAACCGCCCCAAGTATTTGGCGGATAAGAAGGATGGCAAGGTGAACAAAGGTATATGTGATATACATGTTATTGATGTGTACCTTACTAGAGCTCGCAGAGCACTGGTATTTGATCTTGGTTCATTGCTAATATTTGCAACTCAAACAGGACTACGGATTGCTTAACACCGCAAAGGACGAGGTGACAATGCGTGGGAAATGGTTCCAAAGTCGATGTGATCGCAATCGGCACGCTACCTCTACATCTACCTTCGGATTAGTTTTAGACCTAAATAATTGTTATTTGGTGCTGCGTTGAGCATGAACATTATATCTGGATCTTGTTTGATGCGAGACGGTTATTCATTTAAATCAGAGAATAATGGTTGTTCTATTTATATGAGTAATATCTTTTATGGTCATGCACCCTTGAGGAATGGTCTATTTTTGATGAATCTCGATAGTAGTGATACACATATTCATAATGTTGAAACCAAAAGATGCAGAGTTGATAACGAAAGTGCAGCTTATTTGTGGCACTGCCGTTTAGGTCATATCGGTGTAAAGCGCATGAAGAAACTCCATCTCGATGGACTTTTGGAGTCACTTGATTATGAATCACTTGGCATTTATGAACCGTGCCTCATGGGCAAGATGACTAGAACACCGTTCTCCGGTACTATGGAGAGAGCAACGGATTTGTTGGAGATCATACATACAGATGTATGTGGTCCGATGAATGTTGAGGCTCGTGGCGGATATCGTTATTTTCTCACCTTCACAGATGACTTAAGCAGATATGGGTATATCTACTTAATGAAACATAAGTCTGAAACGCTTGAAAAGTTCAAAGAATTTCAGAATGAAGTTGAAAATCATCGTAACAAGAAAATTAAGTTTCTACGATCCGATCGTGGAGGTGAATATTTGAGTTACGAGTTTGGTCTACATTTGAAACAATGCGAATAGTTTCAAGAACTCACGCCACCGGAACACCACAACAGTAATGGTGTGTCCGAACGTCGAATCGTACTTTACTAGATATGGTGCGATCTATGATGTCTCTTACAGATTTACCGCTATCGCTTTGGGGTTATGCTCTAGAGACGGCCGCATTCACACTGAATAGAACACCGTCGAAATCCGCTGAGACGACACCTTATGAACTGTGGTTTAGCAAGAAACCAAAGTTGTCGTTTCTTAAAGTTTGGGGATGCGATGCTTATGTGAAAAAGCTTCAACCCGATAAGCTCGAACCCAAATCGAGAAATGTGTCTTCATAGGATACCCAAAGGAGACAGTTGGGTACACCTTCTATCACAGATCCGAAGGCAAGACATTTGTTGCTAAGAATGGATCCTTTCTAGAGAAGGAGTTTCTCTCGAAAGAAGTGAGTGGGAGGAAAGTAGAACTTGATGAGGTAATAGTACCATCTCCCTTACTTGAAAGTAGTTCGTCGCAGAAACCGGTTTCTGAGACACCTACACCAAGTAGGGAGGAAGTTGATGATGTTGATCATGAAACTTGGATCAAGTTACTACGTAACCACGAGATCAACCAGAGTAAGATCCGCACTGTGAGTGGTACGGTAATCCTGCTCGAAGTCATGCTACTAGATCATGATGAACCTACGAACTATGAAGAAGCGATGGTGAGCCCAGATTCGCAAAATGGCTTGAGGCCATGAAATCTGAGATGGGATCCATGTATGAAAACAAAGTGTGGACTTTGGTTGACTTGCCCGAGGGTAGGCAAGCAATAGAAAACAAGTGGATCTTCAAGAAGAAGACCGACGCCGACGGTAATGTTATCGTTTATAAAGCTCGACTTGTCGCAAAAGGTTTTCGACAAGTTCAAGGGGTTGACTACGATGAGACCTTCTCACCAGAAGCGATGCTTAAGTCCGTCCGAATCATGTTAGCGATTCACGATTTTATGATTATGAAATTTGGCAAATGGATGTAAAGACGCATTCTGAATGGATTTACGGAAGAAGAGTTGTATATGATGCAACCGAAGGTTTTATCGATCCAAAGGAGCTAACAAAGTGTGCAAGCTCCAATGATCCATATATGGACTGGTGCAAGCATCTCGAGTTGGAATAAACGTTTTGATAGTGTGATCAAAGCATTTGGGTTTGTACTGAGACTTTTGGAGAAGCTCAGATTTACAAGAAAGTGAGTGGAGCTCAGAGCATTTTCGATCTTATATGTGGATGACATATTGCTGATCGGAAATGATATAGAATTTCCGGATAGCATAAAGGGATACTTGAATAAGAGTTTTTCAATGAAAGACCTCGGTGAAGCTGCTTACATATTGGGCATCAAGATCTATAGAGATAGATCAAGACGCTTAATTGACTTTCACAAAGCACATACCTTGACAAAGTTTTGAAGAAGTTCAAAATGGATCAAGCAAAGAAAGGGTTCTTGCCTGTGTTACAAGGTGTGAAGTTGAGTCGACTCAATGCCCCACCACTGCAGAAGATAGAGAGAAGATGAAAGATGTTCCTATGCTTCACCATAGGCTCTATCATGTATGCAATGTGTGTACCGGACTGATGTGTGCCTTGCTATAAGCCTAGCAGGAGGTACCAAAGTAATCCAGAGTGGATCATCGACAGCGGTCAAGAACATCTGAAATACCGAAAAGGACGAAGGATATGTTTTCGATATGGAGGTGACAAAGAGCTCATCGTAATGCAGATTACGCTGATGCAAGCTTTGACACCGATCCGACGATTCTAAATCGCAGACCGGATACATATTTACACTAAACGGAGGAGCTGTCGGTTGGTGCAGTTCTAAACAAAGCGTCGTGGCGGGATCTACATGTGAAGCGGAATACATAGCAGCTTCGGAAGCAGCTAATGAAGGAGTGCGGATGAAGGAGTTCATATCCGATCTAGGTGTCATACCTAGTGCATCGGGTCCAATGAAAATCTTTCGTGACAATATCGAGCAATTGCCTTAGCAAAGGAATCCAGATTTCACAAGAGGACCAAGCACATCAAGAGACGCTTCAATTCCATCCGGACTTAGTCCAGACCGAGACATAGAGATTTGCAAGATACATACGGATCTGAATGTTGCGGACCGTTGACTAAGCCTCTTCCACGAGCAAAACATGATCAGCACCAAGACTCCATGGGTGTTAGAATCATTCTTGTGTAATCTAGATTATTGACTCTAGTGCAAGTGGGAGATCAAGGAAATATGCCCTAGAGGCAATAATAAAGTTATTATTTATTTCCTTATTTCATGATAAATGTTTATCATTCATGCTAGAATTGTATTAACAGGAAACATGATACATGTGTGAATGCATAGACAAAACAAGATGTCACTAGTATGCCTCTACTAGACTAGCTTGTTAATCAAAGATGGTTATGTTTCCTAACCATGAACAAAGGAGTTGTTATTTGATTAATGAGGTCACATCATTAGTAGAATGATCGATTGACATGACCCATTCCATTAGCTTAGCACCCGATCGCTTAGTATGTTGCTATTGCTTTTATCCATGACTTATACATGTTCCTATAACTATGAGATTATGCAACTCCCGCTTGCGGAGGAACACTTTGGTACTACCAAACGTCACAACGAATCGGGTGATTATAAAGGAGTACTACAGGTGTCTCCAAAGGCGATGTTGGGTTGGCGATTTCGAGATTAGGATTTGTCACTCCGATTGCCGGAGAGGTATCTCTGGCCCTCTCGGTAATGCACATCACTTAAGCCTTGCAAGCATTACAACTAATGAGTTAGTTGCAAGATGATGTATTACGGAACGAGTAAAGAGACTTGCTTGTAACGAGATTGAACTAGGTATTGAGATACCGACGATCGAATCTCGGACAAGTAACATCTTGATGACAAAGGAACAACGTATGTTGTTATGCGGTCCGACCGATAAAGATCTTCGAGAATATGTAGGAACCAATATGGGCATCCGTGTCCCGCTATTGGTTATTGACCGAGAATGGTTTTAGGTCATGTCTACATAGTTCTCGAACCCGTAGGGTCCGCACGCTTAACGTTTCGATGACGATATAGTATTATATGAGTTATGCATGTTGGTAACCGAATGTTGTTCGAGTCCGGATGAGATCATGGACATGACGAGGAACTCCTAATGGTCAGGAGATAAAGTTTGATATATGGAATAAAAGTGTTTGATCTCGGAAGGGTTCCGAATTCACGGAAGGGGTTCGGAAGTTTCAAATGTTTGGGTACGAGAACACGTTATTTGGGCCAAAGGGAAAGCCCACAAGGTTTTGGAAAGCGCAAAGGAAGTTTTATGAGTCCGAGGGCTGACGCCAGGTCCTCGGCGTCGGGTCCAGACGCCGGAACCCTGGCGTCGCCCCGAGTCCGAGAAGGACTCTTGCCTTCGGGTGAAACCGACTTTGTGGAGGCTTTACTCCAAGTTTCACCCCAAGGCTCAACATATAAATAGAGGGGTAGGGCTAGCACCAAAGACACATCAAGAAACACCAAGCCGTGTGCCGCAACCCCGCCCCTCTAGTTTAGCCTCCGTCATAGTTTCCGTATTGCTTAGGCGAAGCCCTCACGGAGATTGTTCTTCACCAACACCGCTACCACGCCGTCAGGTCTGCCGGAACTCATCTACTACCTCGCCCGCCTTCTTTGGATCGAGAAGGCGAGGACGCCATCGAGCTGAACGTGTGCAGAACTCGGAGGTGCCGTGCGTTCGGTACTTGGATCGGTCGGATCGTGAAGACGTACGACTACATCAACCGCGTTGATAAACGCTTCCGCTTAGCGATCTTCAAGGGTATGAAGATACACTCCCCTTCTCGTTGCTATACATCACCATGATCTTGCGTGTGCGTAGGAAAATTTTTGAAATTACTACGTTCCCCAACACAAAAATAATATAAAAGTGTATAATAAAGCCCATTAAACATCCAAAACAGATAATATAATAGCATGGAACAATCAAAAATTATAGATACATTGGAGACGTATCACCAAGAAAGTTGTTGAAGCCTTTATGGAACCTGAATGGATTCAAGTTATGCAAGAAGAGCTTCATCAGTTCAAGCTGAACAATGTATGGGAACTGGTCAAGCGTCCTGATCCTCGCAAGCACAATATCATTGGCACCAAATGGATCTATCGCAACAAAAAATATGAGCATCGTCAAGTTGTCAGAAACAAGGCTCGTCTAGTTGCTCAAGGCTACACTCAAGTTGAAGGAATTGACTTTGATGAAACATTTGCTCCTGTGGCAAGGCTTGAAGCCATTCGCATACTGCTAGCCTATGCCAACCACCACAACATTCTTCTGTACCAAATGGATGTGAAGAGTTCCTTTCTCAATGGCAAGATTGAAGAAGAAGTGTATGTTGCACAACCACCTGGCTTTGAAGATCCAAAACATCCTAATGTGGTATACAAGCTCAACAAGGCACTGTATGGCCTCAAACAAGCTCCTCACGCTTGGTATGACACACTCAAAGAATTCCTGAAGAGCAAAGGCTTCAAACCCGGTTCTCTAGATCTGACACTCTTCACGAAGACATATGACGGTGAATTGTTTGTGTTTCAAATCTATGTGGATGATATTATCTTCGGTTGCACTGACAAAAGATACAGTGATGAGTTTGGGCACATGATGAAAGAGCAATATCGTATGTCCATGATGGGTGAGCTGAAGTTTTTCCTTGGTCTTCAAATCCGTCAGCAGAGGAATGGCATCTTCATATCACAAGAGAAATACCTCAAAGATTGCCTGAAGAAGTTTGGAATGCAAGACTGCAAAGGATACACGACGCCAATGCCAACCAAAAGTCATCTGGGTCCTGACGACAATGGTAAAGAGCCCGATCAAAAGGTATACCACTCCATGATTGGTTCTTTACTTTACTTATGTGCATCTAGGCCAGATATAATGCTTATCGTTTGCATGTGTGCCCGATTCCAAGCGGCACCAAAGGAGTCGCATCACCTAGCGGTGAAGCGAATACTTTGATATTTGTCTTACACCCCAATGATAGGATTATGGTACCCAAAGGGCTCAACATTTGATCTGATTGGATATTCTGATGCTGATTATGCTAGTGACAAGGTTGATCGCAAGTTCACTTCAGGAACATGTCACTTTCTCGGTCGATCACTTGTCTGTTGGTCTTCAAAGAAGCAGAACTATGTATCACTCTCCACTACTGAATCTGAATACGTTGTTGCTAGATCATGCTGTGCTCAGCTTCTATGGATGAAGCAAACTCTCAAGGACTATGGCATCAACACGAAGAATGTACCACTCTTCTGTGACAATGAAAGCGCCATCAAGCTTTCCTAGAATCCAGTTCAGCACTCGAAGACAGAGCACATTCAGATCCGTCATCACTTTCTCAGAGATCATGTCAACAAGGAAGATATTGATATCATTCACGTCAACACTGAAGAGCAATTGGCAGATATCTTCACTAAGCCCTTGGATGAGAAAAGGTTTTGCAAGTTGCGGAGTGAGCTAAATATCTTAGAATCCTCAAATGTCCTATAATTGGACACACATCCTAACGTTTATGCATGTTGACGACTTAGATGTGCAACACACGAAGTAACGTATATCTTCAATCAATGAAGACTTACCCTCTAAGTGTGAATACATTAATGTGGAATTTGACTTCGGAGCGCCACGATAATTGTGCGCCGTGTCTGGGTCTAATACTTCCTATACAGTGGGTAACTCCACCACCAAATTCTTGACAACTATATTTCAAGTATATTGAACGTTTTTGCAAAACCATTATGGTTTAAGAGCAGTTTTAAAAAACCATTTTTTAAAAACCGAAAATATGAAATGTATTTTGGACTTAATTTTCAAAGGATTTGTCGGAATTGAGCAAATAAGATGGCGTTGGAAAGCTGGTGAAAATCCGCATCTTCCATATATCTAATGTTTTTTCTAATTCTATATGGTAGTAATTTGAAAAACGGTGAAATTCTGGGTGAAACGTATTTTCGCGATATTTTGCAAACGGTTTGTCGGATTGACGCAAATGATACGGTGTTGGAAAGCTATGGAAAATGCACAATTTTTTTGTATAGAAATGTTTTTCTAATTCCTTACAATTTAAACTCGAATTCAAACACGGTCAAATTTGATTTTGAACGCGATTTTTTTTAAAGTTTGTCGAAATGGGGCAAATAATATACCGTTGGATAGCTATAAAAAATACGAAACTTAGTCATGTTGAACATTTTCTCAACTTTGCAACCGTTTAAGAGTAATTTTGAATACGGAAACACGAATCCTGCTGTTTTCCATGTGAAAAACAGAGTACTCGTACTGATAAATGTGTGTGTTTGTACTGAGCTATTTTTTGTACTATAATTTTTAATGGTTTTGAAAAAGAGGCACTTGTACTGATGTTTGCATGAGTTTGTACTAAGCGTGTTTTCACTAACTAGACTTTGCTCCTTTTTTGGGTAATATTTTCTTCTTAAGTTTTCAACGATTTACTGTATCGTCGCCCCTGTACTTGCATGATTTATATCATCGAACTAAATGATATTTTCTTTAAAGAAAATGTTTTGTTTGATTTTTTTTGAACTAAACATTTTTTATAACGATGTTCTGGACTTACCTCATTTTATGACTTGAACTTTTACCATTTGAAATTTCTACATGGGTTTCTTTTTGTTTGTGCTTTTTGCCCAAACTTATATGGGACATCGTGTTGAACTTACAAAAAAGTTAGTTGTAAACTTGTTTTTTTTCATTTTAATTTGCTTTTTTCCTTCGACTTTACTGCTACCAAATTTGTTTGCATAATGATGACTTCCATTCGGAATCACTTGAATATTGTAAAACCAACGTGTACCAGAAAATTACACAAAGCTCAAAGCAGCAAACCGATGCTCCAAGAGAATTTCAACCATCCCAAAGCTTAAAACTGGGCGAAACCAGTGCCACTGAAAACAATCAGGACACTCTATGAGCAATGTTAGACAAAAAGTCTTGCGGGTACGGGCAGAGCAGCCACGCTTCAAGGATGGACCTGCCCTGCACGAAGCTCGATGTCCTGCTGCTATGTGCCCCCATATGACTGATCAACTTGGACGGCGCCTAGTGATCGACTTGGACGGTGACAAGTGCTCAACTTGAACGGAGGTTGCCGAACTTGCATGGTTTATATCGTTAAACTGAATAATACTCCCTCCGTTCCTAAATATTTGTCTTTCTAGAGATTTCAACAAGTGACTACATACGAAGCAAAATGAGTGAATCTACACTCTAAAATATGTCTTATGTACATCCGTGTGTGATTTTCCATTTGAAACTCTAAAAAGACAAATATTTAGGAACGGAGGGAGTACTTTAACAAAAAGAAAATGTTGTGTGTTCCATTTTTTTTGAACTCAACTTTGTTTTGCGATGATGTTCTGGACTTCTCTTATTTTACCACTTGAACTTAACTTCTTTGAATTTTGTGTTTTTTAACTTTTTTTTTGTAATTATATGCCAGTAATAATAGAACATTTCTAACACAATTGTTTGTCTATTTGTCGACATCAACCAAAATAGCCAGGAGAGAGCACTATCGAACTGATCATTCTTTTTGACCGAACTATGTATGTGTTCTTCTTTTTCAAGAACTGATCCTGTAATACATACTGAATGGCCACACATGTATGATATAATGAACTATAGGGCCTTAAAAGTGTAATGACAGTACATCTATAAAGCTCCACAAGATCACATGAAGCCTCTGCCGAATGAAATATACAAAATACTGGAAAAAAATTCACACTTTTGCACAAAGGGCATACTTCTGAACATGCCCGACGACACCCACTAAACTTGCGCAATTGACTGGTGGGAGCAAGAAGCAACTTTGAAGTATGCAAAGGCATCTTGTTTTTCCAGAAAAAAACAGGGGCGCATCTCCATATCAATAAATAGTTATTGATTCATTAATGAGCATGCATCACAAAGAAAATGTTGAAAGAAAAATCGGGTGGACCGGGTGGACCAGCTACACCTCCTCCTCTGGACTGATTGCTACGGCGAGGTGGAGCTGATGGAGGCGATTTGGCCACTACAGGGAATCCCAGCGACTACCAAGCCATCCTTGATGTACTAACTATGGTGATGTATTTTGTACTGCCCAAAACACCTACAGGGTGAACTGAAGGGGATCCCCATCACTTGCAAGATGAACTGAAAATGCCGGCTAAGGGGACCTGAAGAATCACCAAATGTTGAACTGAATATACACAAGTGAAGGAGCATGAACGTACACGTTAACTCTTATGTTACACAACAATAACTGAGCATATATGTTTATAAGTTGAAGGGTTACAGACCTCAAGATAGCAATGGACTTCCAATATTCATCTATTTGAGCTGCTGCCTTTTATTTTAGTTTTTGATGCATCCTGCAAAAAGAAAATGGACCGAAATTTCAAAGATGAACTGAAAAAGACTAACATAATTCAGTAGAGATGGATGTGAAAAATGATGAGCATCCCAAATACTATAATCATTGAGGTTGTGGTAATTACATCGTCCTTACATACTGATGTACTACTAGTAGCCTAGTAAGTTGTACTTACGTGCATCCACTTTTGGAATTCAGAGTAAGAAGTATTAGCTGAAACAAAAGAGTATTCATTTCAAGTAGGGAGTCATGTTCTTGCGCCTACATATTACAATCTTGATTTCTTACTCTAGATTCTAGTATCAGAATCCAATGATGAACAAGGCTTTATATACTTAGTGCATTTCAGACTTCTTTGAAGTTTTTTTCAAAATGTCCTAGGTCAAGGCTCTGGGCAAATCTGTAGTTTTAGACTGAGCTTTTTTATATATATAAAGGTATGAAAGGCATAGTATTTAGATGAGAAGAATGGGGAGAAACCTGCATGTGACATACATAACAAAATGTTCATAACTAGTATTGCAGCATAATAATATGTGAGTACAAATGTGCAGCACAACAACACAATTGTACAAGTGATACCAGGACACAAGTTATCTACATTCCTTTGATTACACTACTCTGACTAGAATTTAGTAACTAACACTAGACTCCTATCAAGATAACCTATTAAGATTAGAAGGAATAGGAAACTCAAGCGTACTCTCAGTTCAGAGAAGTGCAAGCATTCAGTACAACCAGACGCAACCTAAAACAATGACTAGCTCCACACAAAATGAAAAATTGTCGAACTGACAAGCTCCACACGAACTGAAAAACTGTCAAACTGAAGAGCTCTAGATCAATATTTATGTGGTGAGAATCTTCTTTACCTATACTTGACCTTGTCCTAAATGCATTACATAAAAAGGGAAAGGGAGAGGAGTCACCAAAGCTGACAAAACTTCAAATGGATTTAACAGTGGAGCATTTACTGAGTAGATAATGGAGTTGGCTAGAGCATTGATGCAAACCTGAACGTACGGGACAAGGGCCTCTATCCTTCTGTGCAGGCAAGTCTGAACTGATACAAACTTCTTTTTGCCTAGCTACTTATTTTTTTATATAGCCAGCTATTTTTTTAACACACACATTGAACCGTTTCTAGGGTTCTTAACGAGCTGATGATAGAAAACATGTTGAACTTAACTTTGGGCTTCCAGAAACTACCAAATGTTTTTGGGTTCATTTATGTACCTTTTTGTTATCTTTTTCTCAACTCCAAAGCCACAATTACAATCACAATACACACATGTACTACAGAATTAGCCAAAACAACTAATTTAATCTAGAAACAGTTTCTGAACTTGGTTTGAGCTTTGTTTCTTCAAATTTTTGAACTTTTGCAGAAGGTATGCCTGAACTTGCGTGAATGACAAAAATGACACATAGTTTGTTCTGATTTTTTATAAGATGAATTGAAAACATAAAATGGAGTACCTCCACGGAGTATCTCGACAAATTGGAGCTTGTGCATAACAGGAGGAGGAGGAGCAGCTGATGGAGCATCTCAAAGACGGCGCCGCGCCTCCACCACGATGGTGCAGCCGGAGTTGCGACATCTACGGGGCGCTCGACGACGCGCTGGGGGAGGGGGCCAGCGGTGGCACGCTAGGGTAGATGGGGCAGTCCGCAGCTCGCTTGGGGAGGGGCCGATCGGCGGCGGCCTGGGAGGATCCGGGCGGCGCTGTTGGAGGAGGAGTGGGAGGCGGCGTCAAGGCCGGGAGGGAGGAGCAGCGGTGGAGGCGCGACGGGAGGGAGCCGGGCGGCGGTGGGCGCGGGAGGGAGGGAGGGCAAGCGAGGCGCAGGGGAGGGAGCCAGGGCGGAGGCGCGACGGGAGGGAGCCGGGTGGCGGAGGCGCGACGGGAGGGAGACGGGCGGCGACGGGGAGGGAGACGGTCGGCGGAGGCGCGACGGGGAGGGAGCCGGGCGGCGGAGGCGCGATGGGGGAGGGAGCAAGGCGGCGGCGCGCTGGGAGTGGGGAATCGGGGTCTGGATGGAGACGGGGCAGTGGGGTGGGGGCGTGGGGCTTTTTTTCTTTTTGGTTTGGGCCGGGAAGGATGGGGTTTGCTTTTTCGTAGTTTTGCAGATCGGGTCCGATCGCTCCTATATAGGGCCCGGGGTAACAGAATATTATTCTGTTACGGGTAACAGAATAGCCCTGTCATATATATATATATATATATATATATATATATATATATAGGGTGGGTCTATTATGATAACACCCTTAAGACCTTATTCTGCTAACACTTCTGCCTTATTCTGCACACCACACAGCCAACCGAACCGAGCTAACGAGACCAAACCCACCCTTCCCACGACCTCACCGTCCCCTACACACAACCGCATCAACAGAACGCCCGAGACCGACGCCCCGAAGACTTCCCGCTATTCCGGAGTTTCGCCGTGTGTTTTATTTGCTTGTTGCATTGCATCATGTCATCTTTTGCATTGCATCATGTCATCATGCCATCATTTCATTAATTTTAAAACCTCAACTAATAAATTGCATAGATCGTTGATCTATTTAAATCGAGGGAATTCACATGGTGATTCTCTTTAAAACATATCCTTTCAATATTTAGAGAGCTATAGGAAATATTCCAATTATTTGGATTTACCGCAAACACACTTACAAAATATCCTAATGCCGTTGTTATCTCAATTCTTGTTCTCCAACCTTGCCCGTAATTATTTCATCATTTTCCGGAGCTCCACCAAAAATCCGAACATTTTTGGACCTTCCTTTTATCAAGTCCTAGTTCAAACCCATTTGAATTAAATTCAAATGAGTTTGAATTCTTATCGTTCGATCTTGGCCATTTCTATTTCCTTGGAACCAGCAGATTTTTATGAAGTTCGGAAAATATCCCCATGCCCAAACTCTCTTCCTAGTCTTTCTTTTCTTCTTTTTTTTCTCTTTCTTTCTTTCTTTTCTGCTAAGAGTTTAGAGAGAGAGAGATGCAGCCAGTCCATTAGTCTGCAGCCCAGTCCTTTTGGCCCAAGGCCCAGCCGCCCCTCCTAACCCTAGCCCGACCGAAACCTCCCTCGATCGCTCCCTTGTTCCCTGCGCCGCCACTTGCCCGATCCCACTCGTGCAGCCCCGATCCCCCATCTCTCTCGCTCGCTATCCCCAACCCCCGCTCCATTCTCTCGATCCCCTCTCTTCCGCACACGGGGAGGAGCCCTCGCACAGTTCGACCCCTTCGCCGAGGCCATGGCCGTCGCCGCGCCTTCTTCCCCTCCTCGCCATCGCCGCCCTCGCGAGCACCGCCCCAACGCCCCTCCATGCGACGCCTCCCCTTCTCCTGCTCCTCTGCGACACCCTGCTGCCGACCATCTTCTGCCGCTGCTCTACCTCCTGCTTGAGCTCCGGAGCCCGCCGTCCACCTTCCTCGTGGCTGAGATGCTCCCCTGCTGTGCCGCGCACGTCGACCTCTGCTTCCTCGCAACCCCGCCACACCGTTCCTCCGCCTCGTCTTGCCGTCGTCCGTGCCAAGTCCTGCCTGCGCCATGCCCAATCTTCTCCTCTGCTTTGTCCCGGGAGAAGAGGGACGCGCCTCGTCCAGCTCCTGCGTTTTGACCGCCAGTGTCGCTCGCATGGGCTATGCCCAGACCTCGGCTCCTCGCTGTCCTTCCGCCTCGTCAGCTCCCACCGAGGAGCTCACTTTGTTACTTTGCCGCCTTGAGCTGCCGCGCGCTCGCCCGCTAGGACCCCATCTCAAGGCAGGGACGCTTCGCCTGCAAGCGCTCCATGGCTCCTGGAGCTCCACCCGTGACGAGCATCTTCTCCATCGTATCCTCCTTGGACGTATACACCAAGTACCCTGGACCGCCAAGTTCGTCTATTGCCGTCAAGTGAACGACTACCATCACTGTTGACCCGAGCCCCTTTTGTCTCACTTTGTTTGGATCGGCAAGAACGAGATGTGACAAGTACCTCTACCGACGACCATGAACATCTACGGATCATGAACAACTACTTCATCTACGAAACGAGTACCACTACTTCCACTACCGTCGACCTGAACGTCTACGACCCGTGAACAA